>CM065052.1:290034426-292434426 GCA_032883995.1 Coronaproctus castanopsis
TCGGACACATCGCAACAGGAAAAATGACTGCATTGACCAATTTTAATTTTGTTGATTTTGTTACGCGTGTATCTTTCCATATTCTATTCAGTTTGGTCATTACTACTCTTGCTAAAACGCCTGCGAATTTCTTCTTCGCATTCACCTATATTCGTTATTATCGCACCGAGGTAGTTAAATTGTCATACTACTTCATAACCGCCAATATCTGTAGTTTCTGATCGATTATTTTTTTTGTCTTTCATCAATCATCACTTTTGTTTTCAATTTGTTCAATGTTGTAATTTTCACTCAAGATTTTCAGCTTTTTTATAATATTTTGAAGGTGTTTTTTTCTCAGGCGACTGGTAATACTATATCATCCGCGTAGGATAGGTTTCTTGTGGCCACCTATTGTTATGCCACCATTCCATCCATCAAGTACTTCTCGCATTTCGCTATATACATTAAATAACATAGGCGATATTATACATCCTTATCTAGTTTCTAAATGGTTGCGATTTACAAATTATTAACTCTTACGGTGCTTATGTTATTTTCATACAGATTGCGTATAATCCTTATTATGTGTTTTAGTACTCCAGTTACGTGTAATATCTGTCATACTCCATTTGATCGAGTCAAATGCTTTGGAGAAATCAACAAAACACACGCGTATAATTCTAACTGATACTCGCGCGCATTCTCAATGATTTGCCGTATATTCATCTCTTGTTCCTCAGGCGTGAATTGGTCTTTCGAAATCTGTTACATTATATAAGTTTTAAGTTTTTCATCGATAATAGTTAAAAGAACTTTGCCGGTTTGAGATATTAATGCTATAATTCTGTAGTTCACGCAGTTCGCGGGTGAGCCTTTTTCGAACAACGGGATGAAGGTTGATTTGCACCAGTCTATGGGCCATTTGCACTCCATACTTCCTCGCATATTGTATTAGATTAATACCGTGGTCTTTAATCGCTTCTGTCAATATTCCATCATCTGCTCCCCTTTTTTTTAATCTATTTATCGTTGATATCACTTCTGATCTTAGTATGCACGGTTCTTTTTCTATTTTCATATCTCCTTTTAATTCAATGATCTTTTATTTCTTTATTATAGATTTGGACAATAATTTTTCCAAATTTCGGCAATAAAGGATTAGTTATTACCATCGATATTATTTGCTATCATTTGAGTTTGTAATTGAAATTCCTCGGTGAAATACTTTACAATATTAAATAACTATTTTGAGGTCCATTACGTTAAGCATGTTTTTGTAATTTATCGCATATATTCGTAATACGGGAAATCCCTTCTGCACGACCCTGTTATTTTCCTGTTTATTTCAATCTTCGTTTCGATCGAATGACTTTACTAAGATTTTTTTTCGTTTATCAATTTTAAGGTTTCATCTGTCATCCAATGTTGCTTCGTAGCTTTTGTATTATAGTTCTTCGTGCTATCTATTTTCTTAACAATCCATTATTTCACTTTGTTCCACGTATCGTCTGGATTTCCTGTTGGATATGGTATTTTATCTTTTAACAATGCACGACGGAATTCTACAGAATTTTTCGGTATATTTTTATACTGTCCATTGATATCCATGTTGATAATCGTTGTGGATGATTTACATAGTGTTAAATATACTAAAATCGTGTTTTATAGCGAAATGCACTAGTCTTTCACCTCTGTCATTATGTCCTCCAAATCTCCATATGTACCTACTATTCCCTTCATATTCTTGTCACTGACTCTCTTTCCAACTTTGGCATCTATATCTCCCATTATAACTGTAGGTGCTTTTTTTGAAATGTTTGTTATAATCGATTCTATTTCATTATATACGCTTTCGACTTCGTCATCTGTTTCATTTATGGTTGGCATATATATATATATATATATATATATATATATATATATATATATATATATATATATATATACCTGTATTATATGTAACTTCATAGAACTGGTTGTGATTCTTATTGTGCACTTATTGGCATGTACTTATAAAAGATTTTTCTGCATTAGTATAGCTACGCCTTTTTTTCCTCTTTCATCATCCCCAGAGGTATATAGTACATAATCCGATGCTTTAAAGTGTCCCTTGCCACTCCAACACTCAAATGTGTTATTCCGCAGATAGAGACTTTCTGTTTTAGTAATTCTTTTTCTAATACGTATAGTTTTCCGGTCTGTAACAATCCTCTTACATTCCATGGTGCGGCTGTCTTCCAGTCTTCCATTTCGCAGCCTGGTTGCCTACCGACATCTGCTCGGTCGCATATTTCACACCATCCAACGCTGACTTGGAATGGCGCCGACTACTAGTCGGATCGCACGGTAAACTATTTCGCTTTGTTTGCTTTATCATGATGTTCTCCGGAAAATTAATCAGGTGGGTTTCCGTTTGCCTTCCTGATCGCAGTGCTGTAGCCGTACTGTGTCTACAGCGCCCACAGATGTCCGGTATATAACCGTAGAGTGAAATTGATTCATACGCTCATACCTGGTATTGTTGAATCTGCTGCCATTCAACATGTCCCTAGGTATAAACAGCGAGGCAGCGGGGTAGCCACTGAGAAGGTGGAATTGTATGGATTTGTGACGGCCAAAACTCGCCAACGATGAGACAGTCGCATGCTCGTGTCTCATTGCCCTATCATTACTGGAATCGTCTGCTAGAGACTTTCCGCCAGTAGCCGCTCTTGGTTCACGACTGCTTTATTCACAGCCGGCCAGTATATCTACTGGTCGTTCCACCACCTGTGGACGCGTCCCGTTCCAGTTAGAGCTCCGGATCGTAAGAGGTACATAGTATTCCCTGGTGAGGAAATATATATATATATATAAAACATTTGTAGATTGCAAAACGACGTTTCAAGTAGTGGGGTTAATGTTAGTAATTTACGATACGAGCAATTTTAATTTCCACTCGAAGAAGAGCTGGTAAAAATTATACAAAAAAAACAAAACGCTTTAAGCGAAGATTTCGTACTAGAAACGAACGCGGCTAATTCGATCGTAGAAATGAAAATTTGTTTAATGGAAAAAAAAAATGAATCGATAATTGCCGGTCAATTTTGAATATCCAAAGCTCGGTAACAACGGAAGATCAAGCGCAAAGATAAAGAGAAGAAGCGCAACCGGTATGGAAGGTTTTGTCGTTTTTATATACACGGTCGCGAGATGTGCAGAGAATTATTTGAAACGAAATTTCGGCGTGTAGTGTTGAGGAGGAATAAAACGGTGTATGATATACGACGGGCAATAATTAAACGGACGAATAGGCCATCGTGAACTGGAACGGCCAGAATTCGGAACATAACGGACTTAGAAGGTTTGGAAAGTAGACGGATGAACAAATCGATGGACGCGACCGAAAAAAAAAATACATCCGAGACTGAAGACGTTATGTGTATTGTACAACAATCACAGATGAATGACAACTCTGAAGGACTGTTAACTGTAATAACGGTCAAGACGGCTAATTATGTTCAGCGCGACGATGACTACAATACATATATATAGTACAACACTCGCCACAGATGAATGATAATTGTGAAGGACTTTTACTTAGATAGATAAACAAAAATACAAATATACACGTTACAAAAAAAAATAACGAAATCAATTAAATAACTCATCCCGGACACAGTTCTTACTAAGTGTACTTGTTTTTAAAAAAAAATATATATATATGCCCAATTGCTCGCTTAACTAAAATAAAAATACCGGAAAAACAAACCCCGTGATCATAAAGCTATCTATATATAAATTTATAAATATTTAAGTTGACAGAATGAACGATTTTTTCATTTTTATTATATAGGGAAAATAAATTTTGGACAAAATACCAGCTGTATAATATAGCCTGTGTTTAATTCTATCGTTTATATTTTAGTTACAAACTTGTACGCGTGTAATAATAATCTCCTGTGTCGTTTATAAATGAATACTGACTGCAGGCGCTACTATCGAAATATAATTTTGTTTTTTATTTGACATCGCATATTTACGGTGAATCCTCGTAAATGTGTTCGATCTTTACATAGACTGGAAGATTCATAATTATTCTGCAGCACATGACTTTGCTAAGTTAGAACGACTAGTATATAACCATAATGAATCATAATTGTTCTGATTATAATTTCGGTAGATTATTAATTTATTAAGCTGACGTAACATCGTTTATTAAATATCGTATACAGCTTAAATAGTATTTATTGCAGGCGTATTCAGAATGTTTAGTAAATCTTCTAATGATTTAATATCGTTTTTCCAAACCGAAGGTGTGTTGTTCGCTACCACAGGTGGTAAGAAATACTTTTTTTCGCGAATAGAATACAGTTTTATCTTGATTCTCCATTTATTAAAATACGAATTTAATTCAATAAAACTCCGACTTAGTTTTCATTCTATCGCGTCAATTCGATACGATGTGCATAATCGGGATATAATAATGCGTATGGCGATTTAATACGATGGGGATACCGAAAGAAAAATTAAATAAAATAAATATAAATTTAAAAATTAATAATAGTTAACATTATATATATATATATATATATATATATATATATATATATATATATATAATAAAACAAAGTTATTTCCATTGTAAGAGATTTAGATCGTCGAAACAGATAAGGTCAGATCGTAAAGCTATAATAACTAGGATGATGACAGCAATAACCTCGGTAATAATAATAAAGTTAAAATACGAATAATAGCAGATTAATAGGGGAAATTCGAAGATAAACGGCTTGTAGAGCCAGGATCGCGTGATTGTATATATATATACCTATATATCTATATATCACGTTTTCGGTTTAAGACACGCGTGGTTAGTTTTAATTTTTCGAACGTAGAGATATCGTAACGACGTCCGAGTAATTCGAACCGCTCGTACGTGACGAGAACGTTACAAATAATATCGAAATTTATATGATAATATTGGAAATAAATTGTAGTCCGATTAAAATTAAAAAAATAAATTTTAATTTTAAATAAGTATCAGATCACGAAAAGCAGATACTGTTAAAAGTACGCAGTTGTACGAATTGGATATATCTTCACTATCATCCGCAAGCAGCAAAATCTGTGGTATCACAAGGTCGTACGTTTTTCTTTTTTTTTTTATTAAATTTTATCGCGTGTGCTTATTTTTTATATGTATAAACAATCTCCACGCATTTGTGTGAATGATCTGTGTTACGTCGTAATATTTGCTTATATAAGTATCTGTTTAGAATCGTTTTTAAATGTATAATAATAATTAAAATAAATCGTAATTGAATTAGAACAAATTCTAGTCATTATATGGCTGTCCTACACGCAGAGATTTAGGTTACGCAGAAAACTCAATCTCATTAAGTTAATCTCCTCGAAATTTCAGGTATATATATAAAAAAAAGAAAAAAGAGTATACATTAGTAATTTAATTTGTGCGTTATTATTATTATCGTATCAATTACGCGCTTATTTAGAGATATCCTGCATTATAAATTCACGTTCGACAGCCAGTCTTCTAGTGAATGTAGCCCAATCAGTCCTTTAGTAAAGCTATTTACTTTACACGAATTTATAAAGTGTGACATTGTTTGGATCACAGCTGCACTGCTCCGTTTCCGACAGTTTCCATTTGTTCATTAAATATTTGCAACGACCCTGGTTGGTTCTGACGCGATTTAAATTGCATCATGTTTTTCTGTTGAGACTGGGGGCACGGCAGAGACCTCCACGCGGTGCTCCTGGAAACGATATTAACGGTTTACTGTTGATCTCGGCTAACTCTGCCACTACGATTGCGCGCAAGATATTTGAAGAAGAAACAAACTAGAAGAAATAAACTAGATAATGAACGCGGATAACCGAAAAATTTGTGCGTTATAACGCATTGGCGACCGCGTTAATATTGTTTTTTTTTCTTCTTATCGATCTTATTACGTGCTTGCGGGAGATAAACACTCGGGTCTACCCAACGTCCCGGTTACGTTATAACTTGGCGATCCACGACGGATCAGTTATATAAGTGTTTAATTTTAAAAATGTCATTAATAAAAAGAAATACTCCCCCGGGGAATTCTATGCGTATTTCATGTAGGAATTATCATAGTTTTAACTTTAACAAAATTTCTGTTACTTAAATCATCTTCGAATGACTAAGTAATTAGGGATTTTACGTTGAATAATATTGTATATTAAATTAAGTTTCCAAAAGTGGTGTCAAGTCCTTTATGTCTGATTAATCCTGTATGCTTATTTCTATTATACCCATCAGTTGTTGTTTTGCTAATTCTCGCTAATTGCACGACGATAGATAAATTACTCCTAAATCCAAATTGTTGTTCTATAAGAATTTCGTGATCATCCGTGATGTTTTTGGTTTTTTTTTAAATTATTTTTTCCGCGATTTTTTACTGTAACTACGCGAGTTTCTGGGATCAGAAATGTTCTGACCCGATTTAGAGTGAATAACTTCCGACACTTTCTAGCCGCCATCACGACGGTCAATTACGATCACAGCACGACGATGACATGTAGATATGTACGTATGTGTCCAATTACCATTGCAAAGGAGAAGTCGATAGCGGCGGTAGAAAATTAAATAACGCTGACGATACCGCGACAATCGCTACTAGTGAAAAACAGCACTAGGCGACACTATCAGATCGAATCGAATAATTAAACCGATCAAAATAAATGACCGTTGCGAAAATATTACCGGCAAGATTTAATTCGATCATATTTAATATGACTCGATGTTGGTTATATAATAGAAATTAAGGTTCAGCATGACAAAAAATGCTCTAGGCAAACTTACAAAAATGCCGAAGGATCGTCAAATAACGTGCGAACTAAGTAAAGAGATCGATGCAAACATTAAACAATTTTTTTCGATACGCTCCGGAGTCCTGGACCGTGACAACAGCTTCGTGTAGAAAGATTGAAGCATTCGAAGTGACGCATGCTAACGTGTGTACTGAACGTAGAACTAACATCCTAGAACAATTATAGAACCGAGGCATTACTACGATACGACGAGAGATAAACTTCGTCGGTCACGTAATAAGACAGAACGGACTGGAAGAAATATTTATCCGGGGGAAAATAAACCGGCAAAATCGTAGATTATGTCGAAGCAATTTCGAGACTACCAGAACTAATAAGAACTATAAACCAAAATGGCGACAGGCGGTTGTCCAAGCCACTAATTCACGATGGTTGATCACGACGTCCGCAAACGGACGTACAACTGAAAAATTAGAAGAATAAATACTGCTCGTTTTAGCCGTACACCATCAAATTACACAACTAGCCGTGTAGCCTTCGCTGTAAACATGATATACATAGCATAATAAACTGATAATCCTCGAGTGTTTAGTGCGAACTGTCTTTTTAAACCGATGTTTATACAATACTATCCTTTAATGTTTTTCCCGTTCTGTTCTATACATAAATCGCTGTCGTTCCTGTCCGAATGGTTTTTTAAAACTAAATGTCCGGATTTGAGTACTTAAAAGTTTTGCATTATCTCGTTCTCACCACCGCCAATATGTTCAGGCGTATAGCTGTTAACCGTCATATAACCCCTTTTTTCTGAAGAATTTTTCTCGAACAAGTACGTTCTCGAAAATTCTTTACTACTATCTCGTAGTAATTTTTTTAATGTTGCGATCCTGTGTTTCTGCTTGAGCAAGTTTTTGTATTCTAAAACACTTGACTTCTGATTTTTCCTTAATTATAAAACCGTAGCGATATTTAGTGTAATCATCCTTAAATATAACTAAATATCGTTTCTAATGGTACTCATTAAATGGTGTCCACAAGCATCAGATTACTCGGTTTTGTACATCTTTTTTTTTTTTGGATCCAATTGAATAAACGATGTACAATAAACGCGTTATCATCAAACTTTACTTTAATGTCTAATTCTTTTCGAATTTTTTATTCGATATTTCATTTATCCTGGTGTATCTTTCGTGATAAAGCTGCGAGGAATTATTCAGCAACGTTAACGTTGATACATTTTTCGATGATGCGCCTTAGATCCTCATTTACTAAAAATGACCAGTAGTATCGACTGTCGAATTAAATTCACTATTAAAATTTTTATCACGTGCCGATAATGGTGAAAATAGATTTCTCGCAATTATAAGAACTAGGCAAACATCTTTCGATAACAAAAACTCTCTTTGATAATACTGCTGACTAATGCAGTTAAAAATTTTTGACTCTTTAATAACGCCTTTTATCGAGTATCGATAATGGTTAAAACAGATTTCTCGCAATTTTAAGAACTAGACAAACATCTTTTAATACAAACGTTGACTTCTACCTTTTACTGATATCAGATCCTTGATAATGCCACCGACTACTACAAAAGCTCTTCTCGTGCTGCTTTTATTAATGCGTAAATTAACGAATTTTCTGAAAGAACTAAACCAATTAGAGCAATTTGTAACATGTTCGCCCACCAATTCTTTGAATTAAGTTTGATCGATAGTACATGATTATCATCAACAAGAAAGTGTTTATGTTATTACTCTGAACATTGTTCGCGTTTCAAGCGGGTCGTCCATCTGCTTTCCATTTTCTGCTTATCAGATTTTGGAGCTCCTTATTAGCAATCATCTTCCTTTGACGCACCATCTTAACTTCTTTGGCAAGGACATCTAGCACACCTTTCTAGTAATACAATAAATTACGTATTTCTCCTAAATTAGGCAACCCACTTTGGCTTAATGTGTTTTGCTAAGTCTTTTATCTAATTAGCAATAACCAAACACTTAAAGAATAGTTACAAAAAAAAAAAAAAAAAACGAAAATTCGCACGTACTCTAACACAAAAATTAATAATAACGAGCAAAAACTCAGAAATTGAAGCAAAAGGCAGAAAAGGAGCTTTTATATATATATATATATATATATATATATATATATATATATATATATATATATATATATAAACAAGGTCGATGACGCAGACAAGAAAATATTCTAAGAACCTGCCAAAACAATTTAAAAAGATCAATATTACACATCAAGAAACTAGATAGAGTCAAATTTAAAAAAATTAAGGAGGGTGATATCAGGGATGTCATAACTGCAATCCATACGCCGAAATGGAAGTGGGGAAGACATGTCATAAGATACAGAGACCAGAAAGTAACAGAATGGTTCCTGGCGTACCGCAAGAGAAAAAGTCGCGACCGTTTACATATTGGGATGACGACTTCAAAAAATTCCTGGGTTCCAGAAACGCTCTGTGTAGGTTGGCACCCAACAAAAGTCGGGAGAGACCTTCGCTCGAAACGGCTTGGTATAACTACATTCGAAATTAATTTTAGAAATTGATTTTAGTTGTAACAGATATTTATAAATTGTTAATTTAGTTATGCTAAATAAAGGTTATATATATATATATATATATATATATATATATATATATATATATATATATATATATATATAGAGAGAGAGAGAGAGAGAGAGAGAGCAGGCGTTCAAATAATGGAAAGAAATCAGTTAAAGGAATGAAGATTAAATCGTTTAGATTTCCATATGACGCAGCGGTAATCGCAGAAAGTGAAAAACCTGTCGGATGCACTGATAAAGCTAAACTTGATTCTAAAAACGATATAACGTGACAATAAATAAAAAACAGAGACGCAGTGAAATGGAGAATAATAAATATATATATATATATAAAATTAGAGAATGAAAAAATACATGTAAAAAAGTGCAAACAGAAGATGGTATAAATGATCGAGAAATAAGGTCAAGAATTAAAACCGCAATTATGAAAAAAAAATCATTGTTAACATCAAATAATTTAATTACAGAAATAGAGAAAAGGTTGATAAAGGTTTATGTTTTGCTTTTTTATGGTTCGGAGAAACTTATAAACAAATGCGGACAAAAACAATTAGAAGCGTTCGAAATGTAATTGCAAAAAGTTAAGTCAAAACGAAAAATATAGATGTGCTTAAGATCATTAACAAAAAAACCCTACTGAATGAAGTATATAAGCGAAAGATGGTGTAGTTGGATAGAGCATGTTTTAAGAAATACAAATATTTAACAACAGTAATCCAAGGACGAGTAAATGGAAAAATACGAGAGGAAGGCCGAGGAAAAAATACATCACCCAAATAATGGAAAAATCTAAATACGTACCAGGAATTGAAGGAAAAGGCAATAACCAGAAAAAGTAAAATGCTATATACATTGACCATCAATCGAAAGATTTAGCAATGAAGAACACTACTGAAATGTATAAACTCTATAAAACCAATTTAAACGTAAACAAACTGTATAACGATCTAAATACGAAGCTTACACGAAATATTATCGATTATTTTTAAACGTAAAAAATCGTGATTATCGATAGACAAAATGCAAATGATCGTACACAACTCATAGGAAGTTGATGAGCCGTAGATGAAAAAAAATATATATATCTCTTCAGGACGCTTATAATCAGTACTGAAAAAAAACATATTCTAATCGCAAATGACAGCAATATCAAAATTTACTAGTTTTGAAAAGCCATGACGTACCTATTCTTACAAAAAACTACATTTAATTAATATACCATAGAAACAGCTAGTACTGAAGAATGCATTGTTGGAGACGATTATCGACTATATAGCGCACAGAGAATCGATTCGATATTTCAACATTACACGAGCTTGTAACGTGAATTATACGTCTGACTTAGTAAATTGTTAGTTACGTAGGGCACACGTTTAAAAAAATGATGGTCTAATAAAACAAAAATTATAAAAGGTAAAATATCAAATTAAACAACCGATCGGGATATCGGTAGTTACGAGATTTTCCACGGACAGGACTGAATGGCGCAAAATTGTCTTAATAACTATTCTCGCGATATATTTTTTTTTTTTTAAATTTACTTATATGTTTACATTTTTCATTTTATCTGTTTTTAAATCTCGTTTATAAAACTCGAGTTATGGCATTCCACAAAAAGAGAAAATAAGTAGTCAGTTTCAATTAATTTCTGTTTTTAAAATTAATACGTGCGAAAATTTTTCACAATAGGTCTATTACCTTTGCGCAATAAA
The DNA here is from genome assembly GCA_032883995.1 of Coronaproctus castanopsis. NCBI lineage: Eukaryota > Metazoa > Arthropoda > Insecta > Hemiptera > Monophlebidae > Coronaproctus > Coronaproctus castanopsis. The sequence continues at coordinate 290,045,505 of CM065052.1, forward strand.
TTATTCAACAAAAGTTTATATTTTCAGTTGTCTCGCGATGTTTTTTTTTTTAAATTTACTTATATGTTTACATTTTTCATTTTATCTGTTTTTAAATCTCGTTTATAAAATTCGAGGTATCGCATTCTAGAAAGAGAAAAATTGAAAGTGTGTTCCCTTTCGAAATTTTCGGGTTCGGTTTGAATTTTTTTTTCGCTGTTTTTTCGCTTCATACGATAGATTTTAGATACGTTACACCTATATTAGAAGACCGGACCATTTAAAAGTTCATACAGGCCTGGCAACTCTCGATCAGATATATATATATATATATATATATATATATATATATATATATATATAATCATTGCCTATGCTAAAAGCATTGTTGAAACGGTTGACAAAGGCTTCCAGAATTTTTAAAAATTGAAAACGGAACTTTAAATTCGAAATTTCTCGCTACCAGTTAATTTAGATAAAATGTACGTTATTATATTAATGATAGACATCGACGTATACTTTCGTCTAACGTTAACCGCTCTATCTGTAATAGGGGCCTTAAAAACGGCCCAAAACAACCCCTAAACCCTTAAACACCCATTTTATGGGTGAGTATTTGCTATAAAAATACGAAAATATAATTGTTAGACGCGTATTTTAATTCCACATAACTTTCGTTTGAACAATTTTTCCAAATTTCAAATCGTTCGCGAATTATTACGAAAAAATCGAAATTTGAAAAAAATTGAACTTTCGAATCGTCTTCACACCTAGCACGGGGCATACCAATACTTCGCCCTAATTTTAATCTGTTATACCCGATTTTAATTCATTATTATTAATTTTTTACATCTATTACAATTTTATTTTCGTCAATAATTATGTATATATAATTTTAATGACTATTATTGGTAAACTTTATTTTCTACATTAACAATAATTTAACGATGTGTACTTCTTCGGCCAATACTTTCAGTATACTATTGCTCTCAGCACAAGGACATTATTACTAAATAAAAGAAACGCTCAGAAGGCTAATAATTAATCTACAAATCTATATACACCTGCAATAAGTATAGTTTTCAGAACTTTTTTATTTAAACAGCCAACGTAACAAACGTGATATAATAAATTCGTATATAACATCGAAAATAAATAATATTTTGCTAAAACAATGAATAAAAAAAGAATATTTCCGAATTAGAAGTTTTATAAATAAATAAAATTAGTACGTTAGTGTCAACAATTTAAAAAAAAAAACGAATAATAAGAAAAATATTTCAATATATAAATGTTCAAAAAACACGCTGTAATTTGGTAAGATAATAAAAAATAACAAAATTAAGACAAGTATAAAACCAAAAAATAATAATTAAAAAGTAACAGAAATCGAAGATTGGGCCGGAAGATCGAACAACAATAAAGATGAAGGTAAAAACGATATAAAATATAAATAAGGAAAAAAAACATATAACAGGCTATTAAAATAACGAATTAATAATTATTAAAGTGTATAAAGAACTTTTATTTTATATTAGAAAGAGAGAGAAAAAAACTGGAGACAGAAATTAATCGTAAATCCATAAAGATTAATGTATTCCGGAGTTTTCAATTCTTCATCGATATAATAAAAATTACTATATCATGTTATATAATCCTGAGTTTTTAGTTCCGCTAAGATAGAAAACATTTTTACAATTTAAAAGATTTCTGAAAAACTAACCGGTATAATTACTTTGCTCGAAATATGTTAGTCTCAAATTTTTTTTCAATGTATTTACAATTAAATTCGGTTAATTATCAACCCGATAATAGTACCGGTAAAATGCTTAATATAAAAAATAATGAAAAAAAAAATAATATATTTATGGATCCCATAAAGAAGATTAATACGTCATATTATGTAGTTTTCAATTCTTTATCGATATCATAAAGGCCATAAGGCTAACATCGAGTTTATGCGCTCAAAATCGGGGTCATTTTTGGTACATATATTACATTTACGTAAAGATGAAAAAATTTTTATCCGAAACTCGTCAGTTTTCGGGGAAAAAAAAACTAATTTTTGGAAGCGTGTTTCGACATTTACTAAATCGACAAAATCGAAAGAAAAAAAATCGTTATTAAACCCGTCATTTATCGGATATTCAATTTAAAATGACTAAATACGCTTATTAAAAGCACTGCGCATAATTAAGATACGATTTCTTTTTAAAAATTATACTTCTTTCAAACTTTAAAGTTTAAAATAAACAAACATTAATTCTGGTATTTTTACGTCCGGTATCAAATGTTATCGATTGAAGCGCCCTAGTATTGATAGTGAATTGAATAGTTTTTTATTTTTAAAATTAATTGCAAACAAATTTTATAACGAGATTGAAAATTATGATAATTAATTAAAAACATTTTAAAATAATTTAAACGTAATTTTTTAGCAGATATTAAGCCGACAAGAACAGTATACTTTGATCTTGCCCAACAGACCGAGAAGCAATATTAGGTTATGTATCAGATATTAAGCTGATAAAAACAGAATATATTTTTCAAATTAATCGTAAAGGAATTTTATTCCAAAAATCATTTAAACTTAACGTCTCCCGATTAAACCTATTTTGTAACTCCGAGTTTTCAATCGTTTATCGATACAATAAACAAAGATTACTACTATATAATCCTGAGTTTTTAATTCAGCTAAAAGAAAAAGATTTTACACTTTAAAATATTTCCCGAAAACTAACCGGTATAATTACTTTGCTCGAAGGCTAAAATACCTAAGCATTTTTTTTTTTAAATTTTTTAAATATATTTATAATACAATTCGGTTAAGAATAACCCGAAAGCACCGGTTTAATAGATATTAATGTAAAAAATAATGATGAAAAAATAAAATTAAACGATGCACCGATAGTATAGAATAAAAAATATGCAAAAACACCGATTAACAAAATGAAGGTTAAACGATAAGAACAATTTAAGGCGTATAGGTTAATAATTAACGCGATAAGAAATAATTTGTAAGTGTTAAAAGAAAAAAAAGAATAGAAATAATAAAAAAAAAAATAAGAAAATAACCGTAATGTAATTAAATTACAAAAAAAAAATTAACCGGATATCAAACTAATCAACGCCTTCTTGTAATCACCAGATGTTTCGTTCTAAATAAATCAGTCAAAAAAAAAAATTAAAATATTTAATATATTTTTTTATAAGTTCGAGAAGAACATACATACATACATACATATATATATATATATATATATATATATATATATATATATATATACTTTTTTGCTCTTATTAATATTAGCTAAAAGCTGACCAACAAGATGATTTAACGGTATTTAAAAAAAAAACATAACACGAAGACCCACACCCAGTAACCATGATTTCAAATTAGGTCCAGTAAACGTCTTATATCGCTAATCGTGTCCAACAGCCACGATGAAAATGAATGATTTTCCAGCCTCACTGGGTCTGCACTGTTTAATGACATACATAGAGAATGTTTAAACCACGGTGAATAATCTGGTTTACCAAGGCGCATTTGTTATAAGCCAATGAATTATACTTCGGATAGTCTGTATAATTCTTACATTTATCGACTTTGCACAACCTCACAGCTACACCAGATCCGTGTGTCTAAACAGTCCTAACGCAGTAAAGACGTTTGTTGTCAATAAACAGCACGCTATTTCTGCCTATTAATCAGAATAGTTTTTTAATAACTATATACTTATTACTTATAATTTTGGCGTTAGAAATAATCGTTCGAATGTAAAAAGTGTGATCCAGTGAATCACGAACGTTTGACCTCTAAGTTTCGTTAAAGAACCCGGATAGACGAGGATTGGAAGTGAATTTTCATAAAACGAAGGAGATTATATTTCACTTAATCAATTCGATAAATACCGTTTAAAACAAAATTCAGATCAAACATTTAAAAATTAAAAAAAAAAAATCAGGAATTTAATTTATAATTACTATTGTCGTCCTTATTAAAATGTCTGTACAAAAATGACGCCGTATAATAAGAATTTTTTTTCATATGTTCACGATTTTTTTTTTAAATATAAACATGTTAATTTTTTTATTACGTAACGTCTCTTAAACACTTACTGTTTTTATTTTCAAAGTGAGGGCGGTTACGAATGTGTATTTTTATACGCTTAGAAGAGCGCAATCTAGACACTTAATGTTGTCCACATTTGTGATAAACAATCGCCCTGTTGTCTGTGTGCATATCCGTTTATCGATCTTTCGTCATCATTATTCTCTACGAGAGACTGAATTTGTTTACTAAACTAGCAGTTGTTTTCATTTTAACTTGTTTTTTCCTTCTCGGTGCAATGACCTGAATTTAGCTTGCATCCATCATGTTTGTTAAAATTTGAATGCTTATAAATTTCAATCGCTTCACGAACAATATTTATTCATTTTTGAGAAGATTTCAAAATCGTCAAATTTTATTTCACGATTCTCAGGACAGTGGTGCGAAACCACCGCGCACACGGATCATTTCTCTTATGATTACAGCCTGCTTTGAGTTCTTTTACTCTCTCTCTCTGACTGGTGCTTCTACCAATCTGTCCAATATAGCTAAGCCCGCACGAGAAAGGAATTTTATATACACCCGCAACAGGCCACTTAGAAAGATGATGCTTGATATTTTGTAAATATTGTTTTATTTTTGTACACGTGCCAAACATTGGTTGTTTTTTTCCTTAAATTCTTCCTATTCCGTCTGGGGTGCCTTTTATATAAGTTAACACTACATTGGCTACGAACTCTTCTTTATTAATGAAAGTTTCTTTTTTAACCAATGAAACGTAGTCCTTCTTTTCAAAACCATTAATCATCATAGCATCTTTTATATTCTCCGTTTCTTTCTTTAAGATAGCACTGGTTGAAATCATTTCGGCTCTGTATAGCACAGTTTTATAGAACCCTAGGACAGTTAGTTGTGCACATACTTATTCGTGCATGTAGGCATTCTAAACACAGACGTAGTTAATTTTCCGACACATCTAAAAAAGCTAATTCGCCTTTATTTTCTTTCTCCATGGCGAACTTTGCGTTACTGAGGAACATGTTCAAATCCATCAAAATTTCATCCAGCTTTTCGTCACCATGCTGCCAAATCACGAACGTGCCATCTACCTAAATCGGCATTCGAGAGACCTTATTATTTTATTTTCCAAATATTCCGCGAATATATTTACGAAAATCGGTTCCAATATCGTGCCCATTGTTACGCCATCAATTTGTTTATAGATTCTATTGTCGAACGTAAAATAAATTACGCAGAGGAATTTCAGTTCACATTTGAAATGTGGCTTTTTATAATCTTCATTACCGTAACATCGGTGAATAAAGATACCGCGTCAAAACTGATCAACATATCTTCTTTATCTACTTGATAGTGCCTGATTTTTTTCCAAAAATGGAAATAAGTTTTTGATATATGTACGAGAACTGCCTACCAATGGTTTAAGTTTGCTGTCAATCCAGCTTTCTGCTAAATACGATGAGCTGTTTATTGCGCACGCTATAGGTCTCATCGGGAAAACAAATTTTTACAAGGTTTATAAATTATGAACATATATAGTAACGGTGAAACTCCAAAAGTGAGTTTTTTTCATCTTTAACTAAATATTACACGTAATAGACGGTCATTATAGTAGGCTACAGTGCGAGAAACCCCGGCTAGATATTAATTAAAATTATTTAAACAACGGTAATTGTGTTGTTCGAGCTTCAAATAAGTTTACAATAATATTTAATATTACCTCGATAGAGGCTTCTAATGATTTTCCATAACGTGCTTGATAAGCCCTTTTTATATCCAGCATATCGATCTCGCAACGAGAAACCACAATGCGAATTAAATCATTATCATTCGTACCCATACCGGCCATTGCTTTACGTAAACGATCAGCAAAAAATGCCGGTTTATCCTCGACACATCTCACTACGAAAAATAAATTACACAAGCTATATAACGTTAATTTAACATATTTATATGGAGAATACCCACATCAAACAATTAAAATTATATATATATATATCAAACAAAATAAACAGTTAATCACTATAATTTTTTTTCCGTGAAGCTTTTCGACAGTTATGTCATTATTAAGCGTACACAATAAACGTTACATATAAATTAACTCTAATATTTATATAACAACAACTTATATATTTGATATATATTTAATTAGCCGAAAGTAATTTACAATTAAATTTAGATTTTTATTATTATTTATTTATAAAACCGATTTTAAAATTAATCCTTCGTCAAAATTGATCATATTGTTTAATAAATGATTACTTGTACTGTGTTTTATAGTTTATAATTTTTCTAATAATTTTCTACTTTTAAATTTATATTCTACATGTAAAATTTTTAATAATAATACTGACTTTTCACCCAAGATCACATAAAGTAGCTATTATTGTGTAACAAAGTCAAAATTATTTTAAGTTACACAACAAAAACAAACTTAATAAAAAAAAAATAAGAATATTATTAAGCAAATAGCCGTATTAAATAAATACAATCCGAAAGATGAATTATGGAACAAATCAAAAAATAGCAATCGTCGACAAAATAAAAAAGATAATTATTTAGGATCAATTAAATATATACGAAAGTACTCTTTTATAAATTCTTAAAAGTCTTTATTAAAAAGTACAATTAAAATAATAATAGAACATTATCTAAATCAATTTGCAACAATAAAACAGAAGAGAATCAGACATAACAAAAATCCTGAGTATAAAGAATAAACTGCACAAAATGTAATAAGTTTCATATAGGTGAAACTGGGCGACAAATAAATAATAGACTAAGATAACACTTTAATTCATATGAAAATGACGACTATATGACAAACACGACAGAAAAGAAAAACATAACGCAGAAAATATAACAGATAATATCGAAATTTTACAATATAAAATGAAAAAAAGTAATAAAACACGAAACTAGTAATAATTTATTGAGTAATACGATCAATTTTGACGAAGAATTAATTTTAAAATCGATTTTATAAATAAAAGTTATTGTAAAAATAAATTTAATAGTAAATTACTTATTGCTAATTAAATGTATATCAAATATATAAGTTGTTGTTATATAAATATTAGAGTTAATTTAATGTAACGTTTATTGTGTAGTAACTGTCGAAAAGCTTCGTACGAATAAAAATTTTATAGTTATTAACTGTGTTTTTATTTTGTTTTATATTATATTATATATATTATGTAATTTACACGGTTCTATATATTAATCGTCCGAAAATCTAAAATAAATATCTAGCTAAATACACGAACCATACACACATATATATATATATATACCCCTTTTTTTGTTGTCATACTGAGGGGAACAAAATAAATAACACAGTAGTAGAAACAGTCAACGAGTCTTTGTATGTTCTGCCAGTTTTTACATACAGCTCAGAAACATGTAATTTCACCAAAAAAAAAAACTATTAGTAGGATAATAAGCGTACAAACAGCGCAGGAAAAATTAATATTAAATATAAGACGACTCGACCGAAGCTAACTTGGATACGGAAGAAGACCGGAGTTTGTGACGTAACAGAACAGATGACCAAAACTGTAGCAGGGCACGTAGCCAGAGGGAAGGATAATAGATGAATAAAATGAGTGTTGGAACGGTGGCGCTTCGTAAGAAAAAATACATTAGTAGATCGCTGACTCGTCGGTATGGCGATATAACTCGGGTTGCGGGGAAGAACTGTATTCAGAAAGCTCAGAACTGGAACGAGTGAAAAAGATTGGAGAGAATCTAGCAGTGGACCGATATAATAGAATATATCTAATATTCTTCTTTCTCCTTTCAACATTATGATTACGACGACATATAGTTTTTTTAACTCGTTCCATATGCCTAAGTCTTGTCGGCCGTTCATTGTTGTTTCAATTAAAATTATCGTCAATTTCGAATTTTCCATCAGATATCCAACCGTCTGTCGTATTGCAGATTTCTCGTTTATATTTATCTGGTGTAGGACTTCTTCGTTAGTAGTTTTATCCGTTCGAAATTTCCTTTAAAATTCAGCGCAGACCGCCACATTTCAAAAACGTAAAAACGATTATTTTCTCTTTTAAATTAAAAATCGTCCGTTCTGCATCTATACGATATCACGCTCAAAATAAAGTTTAATTTTATTTATATATATATATATATATATATATATATATATATATATATATATATATATATATACGTGTGCGCAAGTGTGTTATATCTACTAATGGTAAATGAAAATATCGGTGAGACGTGTATACACAAACCTATACAGGTGGTATACGTACATGTTTATACGTGTATATACGTATATATATATATATATATATATATATATATATATATATATATATATATATATATATTCCGTGGCGAATCATTTCCAATACTTCTAGGTAAAAATAAAAATGATAAATTACAATAACTTATTTTATTTAACACTTTATGGATAGAAACTAATACTTTTAAATCTTTCATGAATTCGAGTAGCCGGATACTTTAGTAAATTAGTTCCTTTCATATTTCATGTAGGCAAATCAAATTAAGCCTGCTGTGTGTCTTTTGGATAATAGGTCCACTGCGATTTATAGAGATGGACTAATTTAGTATTGTGTAATGGTGCGCGTGTATCGTTACGTGTTAACCTTTATATATACTAGGCAAAGTTTTAGCCGCTAGGGGGTCCGCTCCGACTATGGAGAAATACTTGAACAACGCGGTTTTCTTCTTGTTGCATCGATTTGCTGCAACCAATGTCGCATGTAATCAATCTGGTACTAATCGTTTTGTTGCGTTATTTTATTTCCAAATTAATTTTTCGATATAAAAAATTTTATTTAATACATAGTAGTACAACAATATCTACATTATAGAGGTATTATTAGTTATTATATTAACTTTCGTCTGAAATTTAAGCGAATATAAACGTATGAATTTTGAAAGTGTTGGCTTTAAAAAAAAAAAAAAAAATATTGTGCTCAATCCTAAGATTGGTTTGTCATTGATTTCCATCTCTGTCGATTCTGTGTCATTCAGTTCTTCATACGATGACGCCGTCACATTTTCGAGTATCTGTGAAATGTAATCTGTTCGCGGCTTTCCAATCACATTCTTTCCCGGATGCATCCCTTCTATTAGATGAATTATTAGCCCTTCGTGTCGCAGTATACGGCCTATCGTTTGGGTTCTTCTTTTTACTATTACACGCATAAATTTTCCGAAATGATCGCCCTATACATATGATAATATAACATCAATATGTATAGGGTGACCCAGAGAAGACGGACGGGTTTGTTGTTTTTTGAATAATTTAAAAACTACTCGACCGAAATTTTCGAATGAAATTTCATTTAAAAATAAGAAAGCGAGAGATTAGCCTACAATCATTTGTGGAGCACAATATCGTTCAGATGGCCCTTATTTACAACAATACATGCAAAACACTTTTCCGAACATAGGTCGCTGAATTCAGGTCTTCCATGTGTTTAGTAAACGTGGTTCTTATCCTCCTCCCACCAAAAAAAAAAAAAAGAAACACGCAACTTTGAATTCCTTTCGAAACTCTCTTTTCTCTGTCGTGATCGATTCACGCCGAAAACAACGTTCCACGCAAAACGCGCCCTCCTTCTAGTTATAGGATACCTCGATAACTGAAACTGGACAAAAACGAGTATCTCGTGTGTACACTAAACGTGGAGCACGCTGTTCGGATTGTAGCAGTGTTACCAATTCAAAAAACAAAACCGTCCTTCTTCTCTAGGTCACCCGATATTTACACCTATACGAAATGTAAACGTATTTAAACATAATTATTGTTCGCGTATTATAATATCGTTCTAATTATTATCGCGGTGTTCCATTAATTATTTTCATATTTAATCGTTAGTTTATACGTTATCCATAATATAATGTTTAATTTGTTCGTTTGCGAGTGTTTTTATTTTTAGGCTTTTTTCTTCTGCGTTGTCATTCGCGTTTTTCGTTTGTTATCTTAATTGATTTTGTAAACTACTATATCATGGCAAGTTGAGTTACGACGCGCGATATATTTATAAATTACGATAATCAAAAGACTAATTTTTCTTGAAATATTAAGAAAATATCGCGATCGATTACATAGAAGATAAATTGGCAGGGGAAACATCCATAAGGATGGAGAAGTGATTGATGACTTTTAAAAAATTGATTCGATTGGATAGTCAACGTGTGACCTTCGACATTGCGGATAGCGTATATAGAAGGAAAATCGTCGGGAAAAAAATTAAATAAAAAGACGAATTTGAAAAATTAAAAAGGAAGAGATAAAAATAATAGATTGGCGTACAAATATATATAATATATATAATCGGAGAGTAATGATTTTATAAATTACAAATAAAACAAAATAAAAACATAATTAAATCACTACAAACTTTTATATTCGAGCGGAGCTTTTCGACAATTATATCATTATCAAGCTTACACAATGAATGTTACAGATAAGATAAATCACTGTGTTTTTATTTTGCTTTATTTATTTATATATATATATATATATATATATATATATATATATATATATATATATATATATATATATATATATATACGATTAATTAAAATATAAATACAGCGATAAATAAACGACCTCGATTTTACTTATAGATGAAAACGTAGATAATAAAATTTTTTTATCTGGGAAAACAAATCAGATAAAATTTCTAAAAATAAAAAAAATAATTCGATGAAATTAAACAGACAACGCGGAATTATCGACAACGTAAATATAAAGGGAAAACCAGACACGCTTTGTCGTAGGCGAAATTCGGATATAATTATTCGTTATTTAAATATTATTATTATTATCGTTATTTATGATAAATAACTCTGTGACCGAAAAATTTTCAAAAGCATTAACAACTCGCGTTTTTTAATAATTAAAAAAATGGGGAAAACCCAACAGTGATAATACAAACTGACGTCATACGAATAAATAGAAGAAAAAGAACTTCATTAATTGATTATATATACACACACACGTATGTGTATACATATATATAAAAATTTATATCACAGTATAAACGTTCAGGTCTGTTTAAAAATCCCTTTTAACATCAATGCCTAACGTAAAACAAAAACATAAGCCAACGAATAATTACAAATTAAAAATAAAGCAACAAAAGAAAAAAACGTAATAACTGAATCTAATCGTCTTAAAACAGAAATAAATGAAAAATATAATATTCAATTTACGTACACACCGTATATACCGGTGGTGGCTTGTGGTTAAAAAATCTACCGATTGCAATGTCACCTCCCAAGCATATGCACACACACAAAATTTTTTTGTTTCACACAACATCGCAAAGTAACATTAATAATGTTAAAGTCAACAAAGTGTAAAACAAATACAAGAACCATTTAAAACTGTAATTAGAAAAACTAAAAATTATGAAGTTAGATTATCGATCCTAAGATAAAAAGTTGTATGTACATCAGGCATTTGAAAACGTATGGCATCCAGGAATTCTCTACAAGTGCAAAAAAAAAACCTGTTACCAACTCAGTGTTTCAATATCTTCAAATCTTATCTAACAGACAAGTATAACAAACGTAACAGAATCACCCGTACAAAAAATAGAGGCGAGTGTAGTCCACTATTTTATACACTGTTTATATACGATGTGCCAGATACTGGTGATGCATTAACAGTAACTTTCGCTGATGACGTCATAATCATGACAGAAAATCTACAAACTATATTAAATAAAAGTTATCGAATGTTTGGATAAGTGAAAAATCGTAATAAATGAAAATAAAAGTATTGACAAAAATAGAAAATCGAACGTAATAAATACCATATAAGTAGAAACAATAGGCAAATATACGCATACTCGTCCGTAACACATATACTGGAGTCTTACGTGGCTTCAACATATTAAGAACAAAATAACAGAACTTAATTTAAACACAAAACAATTTTTTACTGGTTGTTTGGGACCGCGCTTTCAATTACAGGTTGCAAATAAAATGTTGTTACATCGCACGGTGCTAAAACCAATATGGTTGTACGCAGCCGAACTATGGGAATGTGCGTATAAAAGTTATATTAACGGAATACAGGCGCTATCAAAACAAGATGCTGAGGTCGTTGGTGGGAGCACCGCGTGGTATGTATCAAACCATACTCTACATCAAGATCTAAAATACGTTACAGAAGAAATAGAAGTAACTGCCTCCAATCACTTGTCGAGACTGGAAGGACATGAAAACGCTCTTGCAGGGAATCTTCTACAACAACCATTGGGTCCCAGGAAGTTGAAAAGGAGAAACGTTGTTGATTTAACGTTACGGTTCAATAAATTAAAATCGTGTTGATGAGCAAATCTTGAAAATCATGATCCCGTCAACATTAAATCTAGTAAATGTCTACACTAGTCAGTTCTAGATGTGAAGGAGATAATAAATAAATAAATAAATAAATATATATATATATATATATATATATATATATATATATATATATATATATATATATATATATACAACACATTTCTCGCGAATACTGTAAACGGAGAACAATATTTAGGAACTGCTAATTTGTAATGTACTTAAAATAAATGGATCTAATATTTACTATATTATTATTATTATTGCATCTGTTAAATTTTTTCGTAGAACACGAAAATAACATTCACGAAGGGAACACAACATCATGACATGTGAGCATTGTGGCTGTTCCGCGGTTTAAATCGCGAACTCATAAACAAGCTATTTATACCGGAGCGATTATTTGCTACGCTCACCTAGGCAACTATATTATTATTATTATTATTACCATTTGATATTTATTATAATGTGCATAATGAAGATTCGATTTGATTTGGCAATTATCGTTTTTATTATTATTATTTATTGTACTAATTATACTTACGTACACACATACATGTACCGTAATCAACCCTAATAACACTTCTAGACAACTAAGAATAGATTTATTAAATTATAAACGACAGATGAGAAAACTTTTGATCTAATTAAGTGTACGATGGTATCTATTTCCGTAGTACATAAACTAATCTTACTAGCCAGCTCCCATACAAACGGCACACATGTGTGTGTGTGTGTGTGCGTGGTATAATTAGTACGTTCGGTTATACTTTACTCGTCATATTGTAATTTGAAGTAAGCTTTGGAATGTATATGACGTGATAATTTTTTCGCGCTTTGAATTATAAACTAATAATGTATTATGTCAGTTTATAGTAGTGTAGTAATGAATGTGTGCGTATGATTTGTTTGCTAAGGAAAAAATTATTTTATTACGTTAACACTAGATAGTGCTTTTCTACGTCTAAGTTGTTTTATTTCATTTGTATTTAATAATTATTACGGTGATTGTAATATAATGTGCATAATAAAGTTTAATCTAATTCGATTCGATTTGATTGTTGTACTATTAATTAATTAGTTTTTATTTCTTGAAGATTTGTATTTTATGTTCTATTATATATTGTTAAAATTATATTTTTTTATTTTAATTATTATTATTATTATTATTGTTGTTGTTGTTGAAAGTATTAAATTTCTATATCGCGAAATTTCTATCTACTGAGTAGCTACTACAACACAACTACACTTCGAGTGAAATCGTGAAATCATACATTATAGAACGATTACTTACAAGACCTCTTCTGTTTGCTCGGCGAGTTTTATTAAATTTTTTCACACGATAAAGAAAAATTGCGAAAACTAGCCTAAAAACAAACATACAATTCAAGTTTTCAAGTTTTATTACGCGTAGATAATCTTGTTTTTAAAATCGAATTTCCTTAATGCCCGTTAATAATAATTAAAAATTCGTTAACTATTGTCATTTATTAATCAAAGCAAATATAAACGATTATATAAACAATAATTCGAAATAGCGTATATGTAATTTCGGTCATTAAATACGGTTGTGTGAAGAAATTTAAAGTCAACTTAAGACCAAAAAAAAAGAAAATTAGGGAACACTAACATGTTAATTATTAACTTTTAAACTGAATAATACAAAAATTAAAGCAACAGCAGTGTTCAATAGTAATGTACTTTTATATATATATATATATATATATATATATATATATATATATATATATATATATATATTATTACGACGATCATCGTATGTTCACGTTATAATAAATCTAAATTTATTATATTGAAGGTGGAAAACTAATATTTAATTTAATTAAAATAATAAAACAAAATATATATATAATTATTTATTTAATTAAAGTAAAATATATTAAAATTATTATAATATAAACAAACTGGATTTGTAGTAGATAAACTATTATTATAAAATATTTAAAATTAATTTTAGTTAGTCAATGGAAAAAAAACAATAAATTAGTTTGACCAAATAATTTTAGCCAGTAAAAATAAATTACAGCCAGTAAATAATGAAGAAAAATGTATAAAAAGGGATGGTTGTTCATTTTAAAGAGAGTTCGAGTTTTCCCGTCAAATAGTTCAGTTGTCAGTTACTTGATCAAGACAGTTACAATTTACAAAAGAAGGATGTCAAGTAATTATAAATCCGGTTTCGGTTAGTTTTTATTTTATTTTTTTTTTAATTAAATTATTATTTTTGAATTAATAAATATATAATAGTTTATTTTTTAAATATAAAATAAAATTTTTCTTTATAAATACTTTATTTTTTTTTATTAAATAATAATAATAATAATAGTATATACGAGGTATCTTGTAATATATATATATATATATATATATATATATATATATATATATATATATATAAAAAAAGATTAACTATAATAACCCTTGCAGTCGCAGTGTTTATTCCCGATACGGTTTATATTAACTTTTTTTTTAATGCTATTCTCTTTTCGAAAATAAGTGGCATTTTAAATTGTATTGATTCTTAAAATATTTATATTAAAAATTATCTAGAAAAATCTGAGAATTATCTATTAACCCACACATTTTTCGGGTTCCGTCGTAGAAAGTGTGAATAACGATGCAGTCTGACCCCTTTATAACGAACGCGGACAGTAATTTCGATTCCCATAGTTCTTTAACGGATAAACATGTGACTTCTTAAAAATGATCATAAAAAGCTCAACTGAATTAATAATAAGTGTGCGTGGTATGAACCAATGAAGTCCAAAAAAAATTAGATGATTCCGCATTCACAGTTCATACTTGTGTTTTTGAACTCCATTTCGTTTAATTTATCAACACCCAGCAAACAGTGCAAACGCAGATTACCTTCTGATAATCTTTTTGCACTTTCTACCTACGTGTCTGCAATCAGTTTACTGTCGTGTTTTATGCATAAATGGAACATCCTGTATTGCAGCGAAAAGTGGACACTATTAAAGACCAGAAAAGCAACGGGTATTCAATTCGACAGCTAGCCGAAAAATTAAAGATTGGGAAAACTGACGAAATTATTAAAAAAAAAAAAAAACAGTTTTCGTTTGTTTAATGAGACGTCAACAAATGAATAACAGTGTCGATTTCAAAGGACTAACGTAGGTGAGTTTCAATTCCGTTGAAATGGTTCAACCGAGTAAGAAAGAAGAATGCTCCTGTTTCGGGAGTTATGCTTCGGAGAAAAGCACATGAAAATGCTCACGAATTTGATTTTAGCACATTTAAAGCATCAAACGGGCTATAACTAATGAATGGAAATTAAAAATTCCTAATGTTTTAGAAGGGTATGAGGAACGTAACATTTTTAAAGCTGATGAAACAGGGTTCTTTTATCGAGCATTACCTGATAAAACGATGACTTACAAAGATGAAATTCGTGCTGGAAGAAAAATTGCTAAAGAACGTTTGTTAGTGCTTTTGTGCGCCAGTATGTCGGATGAAAAGATGAAACCGTCGATGATAGGACAGCCTTGAATTCGATATATTTCGAAGGAATTAATATTTATTTATTGGGAGTCAATTATAAAGCGAATAAAAAGGCACGGATGACAACGTCCACCAATAACAAACTGGTTGTATCAACTGAAAAATCAAATAAAACATAAAGGTAGAAAAATTTTATTCTTTCTAGACAACGCTATAACAATTTAGAAAAATGTTAAACTTACTTTCTTTCCAACATTACTTCTACGTCACAACCGATGGATCAATGCACGATTAAAACTTTCAACGTAATTTACCGTAAGTTTGCATTGGAACATCTTATTTCAAATTTAGAAGTATGTCATATTCCTGATTTATCTAAACAAACTGACGTTGAATAAAAACATCGGGGGAACAAATCTCCCCCTACGACTATTAGGAACTGCTTTGTGAAGGAGAAGACAATGAACTGACTGCCTCAAATGAGCTGAGTGAACTCGTGAGACTCCTTCCATCGAGATCGGCTTTAACTGATGACTTCAGTCAAATTGATAAAAACTCAGAAACTGAATGCACATCAGAAGACACAGCTTACATTTTGACCATGATTCGAGCAGAAAAAAAAAATCAACTTCAATCGACGACGTAAGCGTTTGCAGGAACTTACTCGACTTCGTGAGTTTTATCCATGAAAAGCCGACAAACGAGAATTTTCATAACATGTCAGTTGATCATAAATCATGAACTGGAAATTGTGAAATCCAAATTTAAATAAACAAACAAAAATTACTTTTTTAAAAAAAAAATTAAATAGGTCTCCTACATGAATAATTGTAGTAAGACTGAATGAATGTATCGTTGCAAATGACAGTCATCTGAACGATATTATGTTCCAAGAAGTTTTCAAGTTATTCAAAAAACAACAAAACTGTCAGTCTTCTCTGGGTCACCCTAAATAATTATGGACGATAATTATCGAATTATTACTAACCGATCGCTAACAATCCGCTTTCGAGATCGCCGCTGAATTCGCTTTTAATAGCCTGTTCGAACGGTCGTCCGGATATTCGTTGATATTCCATAAACGTACGTTGCAACTGCGGATAACTACGACTTACCAAGATCGCGTTGAACGTCGACTCATCCGTACCAATGATCATTTCGCCTGCAAAGATTGTTATCGAATGTTAAAAATTATAGAATTTATTTTAAATATTTTGCGTAATTTAAATATTTATTGTACCAGATATTCACAATTCGGTCTCTCAGTAAACGATCGCTCGACCAGTCGATCATCAAGCCTATTTGGACCTACTGCATGCGGTCATTTGTGACTAAGCCATCAAGCACGAAAAATATTCAGTCAACTCATTTGCCCGGCACACTAGCATTAGACGTCTTAGAGCCGAATTAGTTACGTTTAATAATACTCGTACATATAAATGATATAAATTAGTTCATGAACTAATATTCTATACGTGTTTAATTACTGATTAATCGTATATATAAGATATTTAAACATTAATTTAAGATTGCAATACACATCTATTAAAAAAAAAACCTTTTCAATGTACTAGAAATATTTAATTTATCTATGGAACGGTTTCGCCTAGGTTTCGAATTTCAAAATTTCAACTTACGTTTGAAAAAGTTTTGCAAAAACAAACAAAAAAACAGAAGTAACTAACACATAAAGCACCGATTTAATACGAATTCCCGAATATTACTTTTTTTTAAAAAAAAAACCTTGACACAACTTCTTATTCCAAAAAAAATTAAATAACCCCAAAGAAACCACAGGCTTTTGATTACAATGCTTTTGTTTGTCTCTTTTCACACATTATCAAATTTTATACAAGGTGTTTATTATACAATGTACTGCTTCTTAGATGACGCTAGATAATTTTCAACGGGTTTAAATAACATTTTTTAAAATTAAGACATTTCGAATCAACCAGAAAATAAAGAATTTTGTTTGCATTCAAATTAAGTTGGTAAGTGAAGTGATAATCGATGCTGCGACGGCGCACGAACGGCGTTTGCAACATCTCAATATTAAAGCAAGACGTCTGTCAGACACGGAATCTGATACTCGCCGTTTGAAACGGCTGAAGCTGAAACCGTACGACTTAGTCTAATTATTTAGAAATAATTTATCTTATATATAAATATATAGAAGCCTTGTTCACTGGAGCTGGTGTCTTCAAAATCGCATTATATGTTTATCACATTAGTTTTAAACATATACCGCCGTATTAATTTTAATACTTATTTCGACATAAACTTAAGATCGTATTAGTTCTAATGCTCTAGAGTGTTTACAAAAAAAAAATATGGACGTTTTGTTTTCAAATTTAAAATTTCTCAATCGCAAAATTAAAATTCTAAAAAGCTTCTTCGGTACATTTTAAAATATGACGCACACGTTTCAGAGTGGAAACGAAGATTGGGAATCCTTCGGGAAAACTGATATGCAAATGTTTCCGTATAAAAATAAATGAAAAATAAAGAGAGACAGACAGAAGACAGATAACGTATATCGTCATCATTAAGTGTCTCCGTATCGGAGGTAGACTTACCTACACGTATATTTTGTTGTATAATGTAAGCAGCGTACAAGGCGATCGTAATATGACGTTAGCGCAGATAGACACCAACACCCGGGAGAATTGATTGTAATCGCTTTGTCGCCACGACACAATGCAGCCTCGAGTGTTTTTTAGTGTACTATTTGTCACGAATATACGTCAAAAAAAAATGGATTTGTCACAAATATACGTCAAAAAAAAATTGATCGCATATTTTAAAAAAAAAGTTTAATGATACGCTATATTTAGCATAATACATACCGGCTTGATACAAAGCTTGCGCATCTCTAGCAGCTGCCCCTTCGTCTACGGCATTTTCAGCGCGTCTACCCTGTATCGCGATGTAACCAAAAAGAAAACACGGCGGATTTTAATAAAAGAATTTTAAAGGAAACTATAAAATTAATAAAATTCGTGTTTTATTTTTAACGTTACATTTAAAGACAAATATAAAAAATACAACGAAAGAATTTAACAAAGATGGCGCTTAAATCGTGGCAAATTTATATACTAACCTGACACAAAGATACCATCAATCTCCGAAAATGACCGGATGTATCTCCGCATAAATCATTTTCCAAAGATTTGCAAAAGCCTAATAAAAGAAGGAAAAGCATTTATTTATTAATTAATTCATACATGAAACGATATGTAACATTTCGTAGCTTACACAAGCCTAAGAAACTAAATTACAAAGTTAGCATGATTATAAATATTAAATTATTCGCTCGCAGCGTGGGAAAAATGAGGGGGAAAACCCACACCGTACAAGAGTTCATATTTTCTTTTGAATTTGTGGCCACCATGTCAGTCGATGATCCAGGTAAACTCCTAGATATTTCATTTCATTTTGGAATCGCTTTATTGTCGATTAGCACCCGCTCGCTTGTGTGGTTTTCTGTTTTGGAGAACGTGACGTATATATGAGTTAATAGTAAGTTATCACTGTTGTGCCCAAACCTGATCTACACTATTCTGCAATGACAACGTCAGATGCGATTATCACGATATCATGTGAAAACGTTGCTACTTGGGCAGATTCAATCGTCGGTAAATCTACTGTATAAAGATTGTATGGCAGGGGTCTCGGGACACTGGCCTATCTAGAATTGGATGTACATCTAATAGATTGTCCACATGTTTGACCTGAAACTGCCTGCTGCTCAGGTATGATCGCATTAACTGGTAGAGTATCTCAGGAAAAACGGATTTTAACAGGCCCTTGTGCCAGATTTTATCAAACGCCTTGTCGATAAAAACAGCTTCGTTATATTTCCTATCTTGGATGAGATTTACTACTCTATGCAGTTACTGTATGATAGATTACCTAGATCGAAATCCAAACTTATGTTGAGAAATGATAGATTGTTCATGTTATTAGAAGTGTTTATCATTCTTATTTGCAATTATATATTTCTTTATATTTAAATAACGGAAGATTTTAATCACGTTTTTCAAATATTACGTTTTCATTTAACTAAAATTTTTATTAACATATACGTATTTTCTCATTCAACTAAAATTGTTATTTACATGCATCTCATTCATCTGTACTTGAGTAAA
The DNA here is from genome assembly GCA_032883995.1 of Coronaproctus castanopsis. Classification (NCBI taxonomy): domain Eukaryota; kingdom Metazoa; phylum Arthropoda; class Insecta; order Hemiptera; family Monophlebidae; genus Coronaproctus; species Coronaproctus castanopsis. The sequence continues at coordinate 290,065,542 of CM065052.1, forward strand.
AACCATATTTACGCCTAAGTACATTTTGTATCGTAGTATTTCGTTAGAACTTTATAATATAAAATAACTTACAACGTTGGTACGCATTTTTAATTTCGTAAATTTGCGCATTCGTCGCGCTACAAATTATTTCCACTATTGTATCTTCATCCGTGCCAATACCGCAAATTGCGTTATGTAATTCTTTAGCCAAAAATTCGTAAATTGGCGCCATCAAAGCCAGAATAACATTTTCGAAGTTTCCACTTAATTCGTTTTTTAAGTCGGATATTAAATCCTATTATAAGTTACAATGATTAGAAAAAAAAAATATTGAGACACGCACACATACAATTGTTTGTTATTACTTTGTATAAATTTTATATTGTTGCACTTTGCTTTGTTTTATTATTGTGTAAAAAAAAAAAAAACAAATTATATTACTGATTGTTGATTGTGTTGTTTACCACATTCACTATCATCAGATATTTAAAATACTGTTTTAACATCCGTGTATATAGCAATTTTTTATATTTTATATTTTTATAAGTTTGTATATTTGTAAATTATTTTTATATTCACTTGATAATAGCTTAATAGTCGAAAAGCTTTGTGTTTGTTCACAAAGAAAATAATTTTTTTTTGCGATTTTAACTAATTTTTATTGTTTTTTTTTTTTTTTAAATCACTACATTTCAAACTTTTCTGTATATGTATAATGTGAGATGTATTATATTTTTCACAAAATACCTTTCCGTACAACGATTTGAAATTAACAGCAATTTCTAATCTTTGCGAATTGGACCTACGAGTTAAAACGCCAATTATCGCCTTTTCATCGGTACCAAAACCTTTCATTGCTTTACGAAGTATTTCTGCATCATGACGCGGATCGAACGGTTCAACAGGCCGGACCGATGGATTTGATTGCTAAAATATGGTCGTAATTTTTAATAATTACGTATAATTAATTACCGATACAGAAAATTTATCCTAACACATATTTCCTTTTTAAAACATCAAATACATACACATAAACAGAACAGAGTGACAAGATTAGAAGGTTAAAGGACACTATGCGTTTTAATACAATTTATAATATTTACTTATTAGCATTGTTCGGGTATAATTCGAACATTTTTTTCATCTTGCCTATCAAAAAAAAAAAAAAAAATGCGAGAAAAATACGAAACCCGTAAAAATTTAAGTTATAAAATGTCTATACTTTATTTTAGAATAATAATAAAAAAAAAAAATACATAAATAACCCAGAACATCTACAAAAACTATAATAAATTTACTTTAACAAATACATTCGTAAATATTATTTTGGCGTTGCTCCAATTACTTCCATTAAATCGTTTATTTTATATTTATTTTAACAAAATTCATTTTGCAACATAAGAAAGACCTCTAAATTTAAAATGATTCAGAACAAATTACTTCATCGCAGGTTGAAAAATTGTATAGTAAAAGTAATACGATAACCAAAAAACTAAAAAAATTACCGACATCCCAAGAATTCATTATTTTATTCGTAAATGTTAATAAAATGTTCAGACTGCTTAAAAAAATAAACGTTCCGCTAAACATATAAAGAGAGATTATTTTTATAATAAGCATATTTTGATTTGCACCCTATTTTTATCTATAATGTAAAAATAAAAAAAAAAAAAAACATTCGTTATTATAATTTAAAATCAACTGATACATAGTTCTCAACAAGATAAGGAAAAGACGGATAGGAATTATATATAACTTTCATCGTAAATTGTTTTTTGTAAAGTAACAAAAAAATACAGATAACCCAATATGATGAACAACTAATTTAATTGCCGTTTGGTTAAACCCGCTTTACAGTGTTCCCTACACGGTACATGTTTAACGACAAAAAAATATTTGTTTCCATAATAAAGAACATTACGTTGAAATGAAATATCTCAATGCTAAATTTATTTATATAAACGCACTAAATCAAAAATTTGAATCTAAAACTTTAATATAGTGGTTTAATCATTTATTTTATTGTGTTGACTATGTGTTACATGAAGCTAACAAATTGTATCTTTTCATATAAATTATGCATATATATACATATATATATATATATATATATATATATATATATATATATATATATATATATATATATATACAATAAAAAATGTAGTTGACTTTCTAAATTTTAAAAATATTTATATAAACGTATTTGATGTAGACATCTCAATAAATGAAATTTTATTTTATGTTTTCATCTCTTTTGAGTCATTTTTACCGTATATAGAAAAACCTTCATTTTAAAAACGGAAATACCTATCAAAACAGCGTTCACTATACATTACTTTACGAGCCATTAACTACTTTTATAAAACTGATAATGCACAACTGAAAGGTTTAATAAAACCGCGTAACACAATAGAATTTTTAATTTTTTACGCGATCTTTGTTAAATATGATTAAATTAAAAAGATAAAATTATTCTCGTCATAAATAATAAAAAAGTCCAACATATGATTAATTTTAGAAAAAATAATTACAATGTCCAATCTCAATATCCGCACATCACAGAACGTAATCGAATTAGATATTTCGTCGAAATGTAAGAAGAAAAAAAAACCATTCGCCAAAATCTAATACAATTTGAACGGGGACTGATTTTATATTAATTCGTATCAATTAAAATAAATTAGAATATGTGTTTTCTTACGATTTATCGCGATCACAAAGAAACTAATAAAATTCTTAACAATAATTTACCAGAATCAATTTTTTAGGACCACTCGAATTCCCGTTAATTAAAAATTAATCTCGAAGTAAAATTTACCTAATAAAATCTAACAAATTGTAATTAAGTACTATGACGAGTTTCAATTAGCTAATTTTGTGATGTAAACTCGGGATCTATAAAATATTTTGTAAATCTACAATATCACAATGAAAAACGAAAATAAACAAAATTAAAATATACGCGATCTATATTAATTTAGCTTCCATTGATTAATATTAGCAATATGCCCTATATATATCGACAGAGCAAAAAATAGGAGGGTTCCATCGTTCTCTACTCCTCATGTAAATGACTTGCTTAATAATAATAACATTAATATTAATCATAACTTTTTAATAACCCGAACAAAATATAACACAATCACTAAAATTTCTTTAATCGCGAAGCTTTTCGACAGTTACGTCATTTTCAAGCACGCCCCGAAATTATTACATCTTTTTTATATATGAATTACCAGAAATGTTTATATAACGACAACTTAAAATTTGATATACATATTTCATTAGCCAGACATGATTTCAATTTTAGATTTATTTACAATAAATTTTATTTATAAAACAGATTTTGAAAAATTCTTCATCAAAAATTGATAAATATCAAAATCTATTTCATAAATAAAATTTATTGTAAATAAATCTAAAATTGAAATCATGTCTGGCTAATGAAATATGTATATCAAATTTTAAGTTGTCGTTATATAAACATTTCTGGTAATTTATATATATAAAAAAAAGATGTAATAATTTTGGTGCGTGCTTGAAAATGACGTAACTGTCGAAAAGCTTCGCGATTAAAAAAACATTTTAGTGATTCCGTTATATTTTGTTCGGTTTATTATTAATTAATAAAATCGCTACTCTCCAATATATTCAATATTTACTACTAATAATAATTTAACAAATAATAGTAGTAATAATAATAAGAAGAATATCAAAACTCGTCAGAAAAACTGGATGTAATAGTAATTCATCCCATGTTAATGACTCATTAAATCACATCGACTCATCAGACCTATCATCCATTTTATCATTACTTAAAAGCGCTGATTTTAATAAATTAATGATTGTTATTAAAACTATAATTACAAAACTAAATGCACTCGCAAATGCAAATAGTTTCACAAAAATAGCGGCTATTTTAGAAATAATTGTAAGTTATATGTAATTTTTTTTTTTATGTAATATGATTAAGTTAGTGGCCTGGAATTGTAATTCTATAGTATACAAACTAGCTGAACTTCATGAATTTGCTATTTACGATAGTATTAATATCATTGCTTTATCCGAAACTAAACTGAATAGTAACCTCACAGTTAAATTTCTTGGCTTTGATATTTGTATAAAAGATGGAACGCGTTATAGTGGAGGAGTAGAATTGTTGATTAATCAACGGCTATGATCTTGTGCCAACACCCCCATTACATAGTATTCAGGCTGTTGGCATAAACATTTATTTAACCACTGCTGGTAACACTTATAATGTAAATCGCAATGTAGAAGTTGCTACTATTTTTGCTGTTTATAAACCGCCTAATCGATTGACTAAGTATAGGGAAAATATTTTATCCTTGATGAAGACAAGTAAAAAATTATTTTAATCGGCGATTTAAACTCTAAGCATAAGTCTTGGAATAATTTTAATAATAATCAGGCTGGCAACGTCTTACTTAGTACTTCTCTACCAAATAGTATATAAATATTAGCACCACGAGAACCTACATACTTCCCACCACCTGGCTCTTCAGTTAACTGTTTATCCTCCGATCATAACCCAATATTTATAATCGTCAAAACTGTCAACATACTGCAACAACCAGTACGTAAAACATTTTATTTTAAAAATGCGAACTGGAATTTATTTAAACGTCATATTTCTGATCGTATAAACTTAAACCTACCTATTTCTGATACTGACAACATTGACCGCTGTCTCACCACTCTGACGAACTTGATTCATGAAGATATTGGCCTTTCTGTTCCTATTAAGCAGAATGTTTCTCCTATATCTTCGATCCCTTTATATATAACTTCCATAATTAAAATCAAAAATATTGTCAGAAGATCCTATACTAAAAGTCGTTCACGTACTGATTCACAAACTGATTCTATCACAGATAATTTTAACTTCAATTAACATACTGGGATGGTATTATTTGATGTGGCAAAAGCTTTCGACACAACCTGGCACGACGGTATTATCTATAAAATGATTGTTACCAGGTTTCCCAATTATCTAATTAAACTGATTAATACTTACTTAAGTAATCGATCATTTTATACCACTATAAATAATGCGAAATCAAGTAGCAAATCCTATTCTGCCGGCGTGCCTCAGGGTAGCGTGCTGGGGCCATTCTTATTTACATTTTTCATGCATGATTTCCCGCATATAAATAACATCGAGGTTGCCTTATACGCTGATGACACAGCGTTGTTCTGCAGTACAAGCCAAGCACTATCAGCAATAGGTTACAATCCGGTGTTGATCGTGTAATTAAGTATTTTTCTAAATGGCAAATTGCTCTTAATCCTTCCAAAACGAAAGCAATTTTCTTCACTCGTCGAAGACCGTTTTTACCGACCAGACTTCACGTCAGTGGCATTTATACAGAATGGTCTGACCAGATACGCTATCTTGGTGTCATTTTAGACAAGAGACTAACTTTTTCTAAGCATATTGACCATGTATCATTGAAGACAAACAGAGCAATCTGTTCAATTTACCCCATTTTCAAACTTAAATCTCACTTAAATATTAATAATAAACTAATAATCTACAAGTTAATCATTAGGCCTATTTTAACATATTCTTGTCCAGTTTGGTCTTCAGTCTCAAATGCTAGTTTTAATAGACTGCAATTAGTCCAAAATCGATGTCTTAGATGTATCCTTAATGTCCCCGTATACACTAAAATTTCATATATGCATAGTGCTCTGCTGATACCATATGTAAAAGACTATATCCTCAAACTATCACAAAAAATTTTTCTTAATTGTAGTGTGCACCGTAATAATTTACTTCCAGCAATAGGAAATTACGATTCCAGGGAACTAAGTATTATACTAAGTATAAGCATCGACGCATTAAACATAACGTATTATTCTCATAACGTTATAATTTGTTTGATTTCGTTTCCATTACTTATAAAAGATATTACATATTCGTTATATAATTAAACTAATATTTATTATTTTTTAAATTACCGCTTTTCATTTGTGATGGTTTTTTGTCTGATTTTTCCATCAATACTATTTTCATCTTGTATATTTATTATTTACCAGTTTATATTATTAGAATTTTTACTTTCATAAATGGAGAGGGCATTTGTTCCGGTATATTTATTAAATATTATTATAACTTTTTAATATAGTGTCAAATATACGCGTTTTATATTTTACATTTTTACATACATATGATATATATAATATTGATAATTCGAAATACGCTCACCATGATTACTGTTAGACTCGTTGATATAAACAAAAGTTACGAATAAACGATTTAACAAAATATGACATGTAATAAACACATGAGAAACGACGTTGACTTTTGATGTTAAAATAAAATATAAAAAATTTTAATAATTTTAAAGGACGCTGACTCTTGTATTTTGCACGCGAGTAAGTAACTCTATTATAAAAAATGTTAATTATTTTAATGGACGCTGACCCTCGTATTTTGCACGCGAGAAAATAATTGTTAATAATAACCATTTTTACCACTAAATAAGAGACCCAATATTTAATTTTTAATTAACAATGACCATTTGATATTAACCGAAGAAGAAGTAACTAACTCTAAATAATTAAAAGTTATATCCTTTAAATAAAATATCAACCAAATTGTAACATATGAAAGTGAATCTTTTATTTTAATTTAACAATCGTTATAAAAATTGTACCCGCTGTATTTGTTTAAACATGATAAATAAATTATAGTGTGAAACATGTATCAGTATAATTAACATATAAACAGTAAAACAACATAAAAAACGTTCATACTGATATACATTGCATACAAACAAGCAAAAAAAAACAATTTCACACTGACAAGACGAATTTTTATTTAAAAGATTGTGAAACATTTGTAACCTCGATAAAAATTTAAAAAAAATTATACAAAAACATATATATAAATTCAAATAAACGCAATAAGATAATTTATATTTTCAAAAGCAAACAACTAGTCATAAACTATAAACTTACCTTTACTGGAAACACTTGTTTCCCAATTCCCCCTGCTGAATACTGTCCGCTGTGAGTAGCCGAAGAATGTTGGGGCGAATAGAAAGTACTCTGACATTGAGGCTGTACAGGATAAGATGGAGACGCGACTGAAGAAGGGACACTTTGAGGGTACGTTCCCGAACTAAGTTGAGATGGATACGATGAGGATTGTGGAGGATAGGCTGAATGTTGTTGCTGGGAAGGAAAAGAAGATTGTTGACCAGGGTATGATGGCTGTTGTACGGGATAAGAAGGTTGTTGTGGTGGATAAGATGTTTGCTGTGGACGGTATGATTGTTGCGAAGGATAAGACGGTTGCTGCGGAGGGTAAGAAGCTTGTTGTGGAGCGTAAGAAGGTTGTTGAGGAGGATAAGTTTGCTGTGCAGGATAAGAAGATTGTTGCGGAGGGTAAGATTGTTGTGTTGGGTAAGAAGTTTGTTGTGAAGGGTAAGATTGCTGATGTGCAGATGTTGGATAGGGGACATTAGCATTCGGAGTAGAATAAGACGGATTAGTTGGGAACGCAGAACTAAAACCAGGCTGAGTCGGATAAGAAGTAGAATTTGGGTAAGGACTTGATGTTGTTGTTGGAGGATAACTTTGTCCTGGTACCTTTCAAAATAAATATAATAACATATGTACACTAATTCACAGCTTTACACATAAAAATGGTGACTAATGCAAATTTATCCAAAAATTAACGTTCACATTTATTATAAACACTCCTTACATAATACCTTCCATGCTAAAAATATAAATATATAAATTAAATTACTGAGATGTGAATTTCAATAAGGAATCATACAGAAAATAAACTGTACTCAAATGATTCAAATTTTAGCTAGTTTTTGTTCCATCAATTTTTCTGTTACTAATTGACGTTTTAAGAGTTATTTCACTATTTTATATAAATGCATTAAGATAGTTGAAAAATGTTTTATCCAAAATTATGCAACCAAAATTTTTCTATCAGAAACGTTTCTCATGCGTTTTAAAACTTACATATATAATTTCAAATTAACAACAATGCCAAATCATTCATTAACATATGTAATAAAATATATTAAATTAATATAAGCAACAAAGCTTAGACAAACCTGAGGATATGTTGGATAACCAGGATTCATTATATAAACTTTATAATAAGATTTCAACCCGGAAAAAAACTACGTTTAAAACTTAAGAAAATAAGAACTAATTATGATTAAAATAACAATTATCAATGACTGAATGACACACCTTCACGTAATCACGTAACACTACGTTGCACTTGTATTACCCGCTGGTAAAATATTCGCGAAAATTAAAAACAACCTAAAATAGAATGAACGTCATGAATCATTTTATGACGACATAAAAAATTTAATTATATTATACTGTTTAAATAATCTATAAAAAGTAATATTTCATTTTTCTTTTTAAATTCGGTTATAAATTATGATAAAAATATAAATTTTATCTCACTTTTTTAATAAATATAAATTATGTTACACTATCAGTAAACAATATTGTTTTTCGAATATAGATTTACGTTATATAAATAAGAACTTCTTTGTGTTTTTAAATATAAATTAACAACGGATTTTAGAAGGCTTTTATTTTGTACATATTTTTAAAGGTATTTATTTAAGTAAATATATTTATCAAAATCCAATGAATTCTAGCTAGTTTATTTCTTTAATTAAACTCTTCTGATAAGGGTAGAAGTTGGCAATGGAAAGAATCAATTTGAGTTTGAATAATTACTTAATTACTTTAAGTTTTCTGTGCATCCGCGAGGATGTATTGTTTACATTATCACAAAGTAATTAAAACGATGAAATAACTCGATAAACTTAATCTTAATTGCATTTTTACTGGGGGAACTTGACCAGTTATCATTATTATGTACTTTATTTTTGTTTAACACAACAGTATATAGTAACTATATGATGAAAGATAATTACACGTCTTTATTATTTATGTGTTTTTAGGTTACATGATTCAGTCTTAATGGAAGAGTTTTGCAACCAGTTTGACACCTTTTATAAATATTGCACAATACGGTACAAGGATAACACGCTATTTAGTGTTTTTGTTACATCCTATATTTAATTGTTACATTATACTGTTTAATTAGAACATGATTAAAGGCCGGGCATTGCATTTTGTATTTAAGGTAGCCGATAGGCAAGCGGCTTGGGTATTCTTTACAAATGTTATGGGGATGAAGGTAATTACGTAGATTTCAAATTTTTCATAAATACAATTTCTTTCAGAATGTTCGGGTTTTTAACAGCATTACAAACAGTCTTGTAAAACCAGTATAGAATAGTCAAAATCAAATTTAAACTTAATGTTTATTTTATTTTAAGCTATGTATTTCAATAATATTTATAAACACAATTTTAAATGTGGTCGTGAATTTTCAGTTTTTAGCAACATGGATTTTAATCTGAAGGTATTTTATCAAAAAGTTTGATACTTTGTAATTAAATTACTTATCTAGAAACAGGTCCTGCTTTATATATATATACACGTAGATCGAGGTTTTCAGAATATTACTTTTGCATGTAAAATATTCTAACTATACTAAAAATTGATACCTTTTTATTATTGTAAATAAGGTTTTCAACAATAACGAATTACTTTTCGTTATTACACCGCCTATTTAATATACAAAGATTCAAAAATATATGAAGCCAAATCTACGATTACCATTGAAATCGTATTTATGGATGCAAATTACATTTCGAAGTCGGGTAAATTTCAAGGATTTTTCAAAACAAAATTATTTCGGTTTTAGGATGGAATAATATTTTTTTATATTTGATTTTAATAAAATCGTACATTATTTTAGTTATGCTGTTTCGTATAAGTGGAGTGATTGTATATTTCAAGTACAATTAACTTCGAATATTCAGAACATTTGAATGGATAACGGACATGTAATATTAATAAGGTTTTCAGTTATATTCGAGATACCTAATTATCCATTTACGTCGTTAAAATTCATATTAAATTTAAGTTCCATTGTTGAATTATTGCTAAGTAATAAAAATCAATACAGAAAATAATTTGATTTAATCCATTAATTAATTTATTCTTTAATACTAATAGTACGTTTTCAATCTACGAATAAAGTATACATTTTCCATACTTCTTGTTCCTCATTATATTGTATTTGGAAAAATTTAATATTTTAAAATATCTGTTGTCTTTCAAAAGAGACGTGGAAATAAATTACAATTTGTTCTGTTTTAGTACGTTTTTATTTGTGTATGTCCTTAGTTCTTGTTGGAATTATTATTCAATAATTGTTACTTTTTCCCGCAATAAAAATACTTTTCAAGAGTTTGTATACTTATTAATTATAGTTTTGAATTCCGAAAGTTCTTATCGGAACTATTTTCAATATAATAAAAACAATTAGAAACTCTAGTAATTTTGTTGATAATAAATTATTTACGTTATAGCAGTTTTATTCAGCTATTTGAAAAGATAATTCATTAGCTTTTACTCACAAGCATAGTCATATTTTTAAAAATTAAAATTCCTTTTATCAATCTTTTTTATTTATAAAAAACATAAAGACCTTTCAGACAAATCGAAATTAAATGACACCGAACACGTTAATATATAGTCGTTATTATTTACTTTAAATTGGTGTATCAATTTTAAGGTTTTACGTCATGAAGAATTTACTGAAGGCTGCGATGCTAAATGCAATGGGTATGTGTGTATTTTTTTATACATCTGTTCTTAGTTCTTGGATAATATTTGGAATGCGTACTTCATGAAAAAAAAAATAGATATTTGTAAAATGTGTCGTACTTATGTTTGTAATAGCCTATGTGAACAAATTTTAAATGTTTAATTTGTTCATATATTCTTGATTATATGCGTATGCGACAAGACCTTACGACAATAGATGGAGTAAAACTATGTTTGGTTATGGCCCAGAAGACACGCATTTCGTTTTTGAAATGACGTTTAATTATGGTGTTAAATCATACGAACTTGGAAATGATTTCCTTGGCGTCGTTGTAAGATCTAAAAAAGCATTGGAGAGTGCTTATACATGCTCTTGGCCTGTTTACGAAAGTGACGGAATAGAATACATAGATCTCGAAGGACAGAAATTTTACTTATTAAAAGATGAACAGCCTGTCGACAAAGGTATGTATATAAATTAATTAAATTAATGTGTAATCAATTTGAGCAAATTCATACTAAAATGTATGAATAAATTTATACACGAAATAATCAAGGATAATTATAACGATAAGCAATTCGACATTTAATAGAAAAACAGTATACTTTAATATTCAGATATTTTTCGTAATAATGATTTTTAACGGTGTTACAATCATTATATTTCAGATCCGGTAGAAAAAATAATCTTGGGTTCTTCAAACTTGAAAAGATCTGTTCATTATTGGAACGAAATTTTAAGCATGAAAGTATTAGAATTACAAGAAAAAGAAGCGACTTTATGTTACGATGAAAGTCAGACAAAATTAGTGTTACGTGATATTGGTACACATTTATTTTAATAATTTTATATATGTACGTATTAATTTTTTATACTAAACATCCCCGTGAAATTAGTTGACACGTTCAATATGTATTCACTATCGTGTAATACAGTTCGTAAACGTGATACAAATGATACAATATTATATTTTAAAATCGCAAACATTGATTTTTTTTCTGTATATGTTCTGATTCAGTTGCAAAAGTCGTTACTTTTTTGGTTGTTTACACAGTTATGTATTCATATATTATTTTTAAACATTTCACACATATTGACGATCACAATATACTCGAAATAATTTATTTTTCTTCGACTTTAATAGTTTATATATATATATATGCGAAGATACGTTTTTGTTGAACCAGACTGGATATTGCCGTATTGTGTAAATATAATCTATTTCTTTGTAGTAGTGAATTTGTAACTACGTCAATTTTGCAGAGAGTTCAAAACAAAATCCTTCGGACTATTGTCGACGCTCCGTGGTATATATCAAATCTTACACTACACGAAGATCTCAAAGTGAAAACTGTAAAAGAAGAAATAGCAACAGTTGCTAAAAAATACGCCGTCCGGCTAGAGAACCACCCTAACCATATGGTGATCTCCTTACTAGACAACTCACTCATTATCCGCAGACTAAACAGAACGAAGCCACTGGATTTAATATAAATACTATTAATATGTAAAATTACACTTAAGCACCCATCACTGGATGAGTTGCTTCTCATGTCACATTATGCATAAATAATCATAAAACTTACTAAATAGCATTAGCTAGGTGTAAATTAGCATTATAAAATTAAAAAAAAAAAATATTAAATATAAAAATTGTCGATGCTTTGAAATATGAAATAAAAATGTTATTAATTTGGTATTTCTGAAGATAGTGCGTATAGATAAATTTCATTTTATACTTTCCGTCGAAAATATATTAGAATTTTTAACAGTAATGTTTCCTTATATTTTTGCCGTTTAGACGAACGTAAAATTTTTGTTTCTACTGAATAAAATAGTTAAAAAAAAAAAAATGTTTCCGCTACGAATGCGAGAAGTTTTTAGTTCGTAAAACAATATCGTTTAATTAATTTTATCGCGAATTAACTCTTCAAAATAAAAATTTGTAATACTAGGAATATTACAATTTACTAACTTACTAAACATTAATCATTTTAGTTTATTTTAATTATGCGATAGTTATTATATTTAAATGAAAAAGTTTGTTGGAAAAAGCCGCACGCGTTACATATAGAACAGTTAAGTTATACAAATAAATCATACGATAGAGGTACTGTAACGTTTGACTTCAGTAAATACATTTGCAACATATAAAATGAATTAAGCAATCCATTTCGAAATGTAACGCATGTATAGAAAATGTAATAATTACAAAATTATTATTTTTTTTCTTCATTTTAAATATATTTTTGATGTTCATATCACTGAGAGAAAAGAACGTTTATTAAGGGATCCGCTACAAATACTTAAATCCAATAGTTTTAGAAAATAATGATAATAAACTACTTAATAATGGTTTTTAATATCGAAATATTAAACATCGCGATCTACTAAATTGTGAATAAATTAGTTACAAAAATTATTTCTAATAAAAGTATAATACAAAAATATATTTATCGCTTAAAATTTATTAAAATATGAAACTTTCTTTTTAAATAACTACAATTATCGAATTATCTCAACTAAGTATTATTTCTCCTTTACAGGTGAAAAAATCGATCACAAAACTGCTTACGGTCGAATAGCATTTTCAGTACCCACTGCACAACTGAGCGAAATACAGAAAATTATAAAAGAGCAGAAAAAAACAATTTTAACCGACTTGGTTACTCTAGACACTCCTGGAAAAGCCAGTGTAACCGTAATCATATTAGCGGATCCGGTAATTATATATTATCTTCTTAGAACAAGCAAATCTGAAATGTGATGCGTACGAGTGAAGTATATAGGGTGACCTAGAGAAGACGGACGGTTTTGTTTTTTGAATAGCGCAGTTGGTAACACTGCTACAACGCAAACCGCGTGCTCCACGTTTAGTGTACACACGAGGGATTCGTTTATATCCAATTTCAGTTATTATACGGCACCTATAACGAGAAGGAAAGCGCGTTTTACATGGAACGTTATTTTCGGCGTGAATCGATCACGACGGTGCGAAGAAAGTTTCGAAAAGAATTCAAAGTTGGCAATTTTTTTGTGGTGATACCTTGAAGAGCCGAGTTTACAAAGCACGTCCACGAAATTTGAAAAACCTGAGAACTCAGATTTCGGAAGAAATTTCAAAACTTCAGCGACATATGCTTGTGAAAAAGCCTTCGAAAATTTTGTATAAAGATTGAATGAATGTATTGTTGCAAATGACGGTCATCTGAACGATATATTGTGTAAGCTAATCTCGCGCTTTCTTATTTTGAAATAAAATTTTATTCAAAAATTTTGATCGAATATAGTTTTTGAGTTATTTAACAAACAATAAAAGCGTCCGTCTTCTCTGGGTCTACTTATATTAAAAATTACTTGTTTTTCTTCTTTTTTTTAAAAAAAAACGTCAAAGCTGATTCAAACTTATAAAGCATAAAGTATGAAAGTTTAACGTGGATAATCAATAATTTCATTTTCTAAACTCATTCGGATATATAATTACTAGTAATTAGAGGGTTGGTGTTCAGAATACGTTCAAGATGCACGCAATAAGATTACTTGCAGTAACTATTTTCTTTTGTTACCCGTGTCCTGATTGCAATAATATTTTATATATATATATATATATTATTTTATTTACATAAGATTTAAAATAGCTGTTACCTCGAATATAGGTTACTGTTATTATGTTGTTTAAACTATTTAAAACCGTAATATTACTTTAATACAACAACAAAAAATGCAGATTCATAAAAATTGTTTAAAAAGGTTACTCACGTGCAATTTTATTAACTAGAGAAGATAACTAAACAGTTATATTATTATTATTTTAAATTTAGGGGCACTGTAAGATTGAATTTGTTTAATCAAAGAATTGTTTACATTTTAGCAGTAATAAATATAGGATTCTAAGTAGGACAGATGAGTCGTAACCTTCCGATAGGTAATGAGATCATGTAATATTCTTAAATACCGAAAAAACAAAACGATCGGGCTAAATTGATAAAATTATCTTAAGCGTGAATTTAATAATAACGGAATACTTTCAGTTCAAACGTTAACTATAACTTTCTCGCGGTTTTTGTCTTAAAGTTATATTTAAAAAACATTTTACAAGTTTAAAATCCGAAAGTTAATTAAATTACAATTAATTTATTTCCGTTTGATTTTGAAATACAGATTTTAGTTTTGATTTTCCTTAAATTTTGCGATAAATTGCTTTTTTTGTTTTAGGATGGTCATGAAATATGTTTTGTAGGAGATGAAGCGTTTCGAGAACTATCAAAACCGGACCCACAAGCTGAAGCTTTACTAAATAGATACGTCGAAAAATACGAGAGAAAAATAGAAGAGGCCGAGGATTATTAAAAAATATAATTTATATATATATATATATACTGGTCTTACTTATAAAATATATGTTCTTCACGCGGAGATAAAGAATACAGAAGCAGAAAATGCTGAAAAGTTACTCGCACTTTTTTTGATCCTATTTTTACTTACATTTATTACACACATTATATAAAAATATTCGTTTTGTGACATCAACCAGTTAATAAAAAAAGTTCAATCCCACATTTTAAAATTGTAATTACGATTGGTATGAATAATAATCGTATATTATTTTTATGTTCAACAATTATAATTTTTATGTCTGGTGTTAATAATTTTATATTGTTTTCGAACCGTTTGACAAACCACAATTAAGAGTCAATAAACCATGATATATATCGTGTTTATGTACCACTCGTATAATTATCTACAGTAAAAAAAATTATATACATTGACGTAATTTTATTTTCTTCAATAAATTTTCAGTATTCCAAGTGTAGTTATTAAGATAGTAAAATAAAAGTGAAATAACGTTTGAAAAAATCAGTTTAATAAATTTATGAAAGGTGTTATCTGATTAGAGTTTTCGTCTCTAAGAAGACAATATACCAGTTCTGAGATCAGTCACGATAGCATCTACATGGTATAATAGTATTAGTTGTATAATTAATTTTGAGTCATGTTTATCTTCTACTTTGGCCTTTTGTCCACAACATCAGGCTGAATCATGCCGTGTGATAACAGGATGCTTAAAGCCTACTAACATAGATTAACTAGATGAATTGGAGTGGCATACTCCACTAAGCATCCTGTTAGATGTTGCAGTTAACGTTGAAAGGAAGAGGAAATTCCAAGAATGAGAATACCTTGCGATGCCTTAAGTTTAGCAGCTCGATCGCACACTTCATTTCCCTGGATGTCCTCTGGACTGGAACCCAACAAGATAGAGGTATGATTATTCCGTAGATGTAATACATTTTCTTCAATGGTTAACAAAATAGAGTCACTATGATATGAGGGCAAAGGTTTTTTCAGAGCTTTGAAATACGTACAATTCTATATTTATGTGGGTCATTTACAGCACTATACGGCTGATTATTAAGCTCCTAAAACGAATGTAAAAAATAATGTACTGTTTGCTTCATTTATGTACGTGTACTTGATGAAAATTAAATAAATACGTAGATGTCTAAAGTCAGGTTTAATGCGTCTATTCGATGATTGGTGCTGTGAACGTGTCACTCCAAGTACTACGGTTGATAGGTTACGTTCTTAATCTTTTAAATTTACCGTTAAGCTTGGTGGGTAACTAATTTAACAAAAAAAAAAAAAGTTATTTCTGGGAGAGATACGTTAGACTTAAGAGTGAACTACAAATATACCAAAGGTCATTGATATTTATACACCATATGTTCCAATTACGTATTTTTTATTACAAAACCTAAATATGAAATATCGTGATTACTATAACTCAAAAGATTTTATTTTATACTTGATTTTTGAACCTTTAATTTTCTGTATAACATGATCTGCATTATCAATACTATCATTTCCAAACTAGTTTTTCCATTACACTATAAATTCTCGTCCAACTGATGGATAAAAGACTGAAAAAAAAGTATTATGTCTCTTCGAAATAAAATAATACGCTGCCCATAAACATCATAAACGTGTCTGATTAATTTAATTTACTACCGTACGCTATTTTTTTTAGAGACATCAACCTGATTCGTCAATGGCTTTTAATATCTATGATAAAATCTAAGTTGGAGAACGCATACAATTATTTTATTTTAAACGTTATTATAATCCTGTACATTAAAATGACCAGATTAGCAGTATACAATTCAACTTACGAATAATATACATATTTATGTATATATACATATAATATATTTATATTCTACAATATAATTAATATCATGTATATATATATATATATAAATTTAATGACACTTTAATTAATAAACGCGATTATAAAATATTATAAGCAATACTAACTAAATTTTTATATTCACTGTAACTAAAATGCTGAATTCAAAAAAGCAAAAATATTTAATCGTGCTAATGTTTTTGTAGTACATGTATTTAGAATATTATTTTATGGCTATAACAAAAATTAACATTTACAATGGTAATTCTTTTAATACTCGCCTGTGTGCCTAATAGCATATTATGCATAATATAATAGCATAATATGCACACGCACAGTACAAAAATTATGAAATCTAAAAATTTTATTTTAAATTTTAAATTGATATAAACATCTATTCTACATGTTTATAGAATACACATTTTACCAAACAAACTGATTATTTATAATTAAAATGAAATGCTCATCATATTCGTTACTTTATTTGTCTCCCATTTTAATTCTAGACGTCATATAAACACCAACGATTAATCCGAACAAGCCTATCGCGCTTCCAAAGATTTCAACTATTAAAACTTTAACAAATAATGATGAATTAGCAGCGTCCGCTAAAGCAGCTCCTGAACCGACAATTCCAACCGCCATTCCGCAAAACAAATTTACAAGGCCAACACTTACTCCTGCACCAAACATAACGTGACCGGAAAACCAATTGATATTTTTTATTTCCTCGGATGTACTATGAAATTGTTCTAACAGTCCCGATAACACAATCGCTAAAATAAGGCCATAAATGGCTACCGCTTCACAAAATATAACCGATATCAAATTTTTAGTTTTAATTCGAGGGGCTTTTACTCCACCTCCGATAATACTTACGCCGGTGGTATAAATTCCAATGGAAGCTCCTACTACTGAAAGCGCTACTGATAAAGAAATTCCTAATGTAGCCCACATATAAGGAGTAATGTGGGTCAAAACCCATCCGACACTTAGTTTTTCGCCCCTGCCAGTTAACAAATAAAATAGTATAATTCCCGTTGATAGAATAGAAAACGACGAAAAAAAAGTATAAAACAAGGTTCCCCTCATTTTATCTTCAAAAATTTCTAACTTAAGTGTATAACAACTTTTCACTTTCACACCCTACTATTTAAGACTACACCCAAAATTTTGTTATGTTTAAACAAATTTAACTTTGATATATCGATTAATGTTTTCATAAAGTAAGCTACACACATATATAAATTATGCAGGTTTTTTTTTTTAATTCTATTCTTCCCGCATTTGTATTTTTATCTGGTGTTTCTCTAGTCGATATTATGTATACTTCATAAAATAATAAACGTATTAAAATACCTGCATATTGTAAAAGAATGTCTGCATTTGAAAACGTATTATTAAAAATTAAGGACTATCGAAAAAAAAATTATTTTGTGTTTTTTTTTCATGTTTCAACATTAAAACAAATTGCCTGTAATGGAATGAAATATTATAACTGTCAAAATATTAGAAAACAACACCGCTATTGCAACAATTAAATTTTCCTAAGTTGTACCGATAATTTGAATATGTTCTTTAAAAACTTTAAACCTGTATCAGAAACTGATTTTAAAAAATTTATTAGTAGTGTGTGAATCACATATATACATAGCAAAATTGAGTGTTATCGTATGAATTGTTCTTTATGTTATGACAACTGAACCACTTTGTATACTTTGAACGGTGTAAAACTAAATTTGCTAATCACCGTTTCCGCAATCTACGTTATTATCGTTCTAATTATTCGTTACAATGTTTGTTAATGCTATTATTTAGTTCGCTACTTTTTCTCATGTGTACACACTATTAATGTAAATTTGGGATTAAAGTTTGCACCAGAAAATATCTCCATTTTAATATTACTCATAATTTCTTCTATAATTTAAAATTCCTTCGATGATTAAAAATCTTTTAATACGTGGTTTACGATCGCAAGCCTTCAAATAATTCAGAACTGCATTTCACTCGCTTCAAAAATGTCTCGAATGAAATACAAAACTACATAAAACACCTAAAATGTAATCTACTGGGAAAAACTTAATTCACACTATTATGATAAAGAACTTGCCCAAAAAAGCTATAGTATATTTAACAAACATAATAAATGCAATATTACTCGTTAGTATTTACTCATCTTCATTATCTAATCAGTAACCCCATAAGTAAAATGGAAGTAAACCGTAATATAAAATTCGTGTTAGGAGACATATTCAGCCATCCAAAATAATTTTAAATGTCCGCGAATGTGTTCAAAACATACACCGCAGCAACTATGTGTATATTCGATATTATGACATTCTACATTCAGGAACAGGCGTATTTTTTGTAATGTCACTTAGCTAACTGGACAAGAATGATGACGATCCTTGGTAAAAATAAGTTTTAAAAAATCCGTAATAATAAAAAAAAAAAAGTTCGAATATTTTTAGCGTTCATATATTTAGTGTCGTTGAATTCCAAATGATAATTGTGACATCATGTACGAAAACTCCCGAGGGATATATTCATTAGGCGGCAAAATTTATAAACTTTAAAATATCGTTGCTGCGTAAAATAATTTGTAACGTTAAAAAATTAAAAAGAAATTTCAAACGTATAATGAAAAATAACAAATACGCCGATATTAATACAAGAGGGCAAATTAAATGGTGTAAAGATGAAAATGTCCGACTAGAAGTTATGCGAATAAACAAAATTCGGTAAAGATCTATATAAAAATCGAATCGAGTGGATGATCAACGTTCTTCTTTGGCAGAACATAAAAAAAAAAAAAAAAAAGATAAATATTCAAAATCGAAGCCGAAGAAAACAATCTGAAATGCCGATTAATAGCTTAATAATTTGGAACGTGTGTGGGAATATTTGTGTCCATCTTGTGTGATAAAAGGCATTCCAAAACAATGAATTTGTTGATTCACTACGCGTCATCAAACGTCGTATATTTCTCGCAAGAGTATCATTCACTCTATATATACAGCTGGTATGATCATTATTGATGTACACTTGGTCGATCACACCTCCCCAATTACAATCAACTTCAACCGTCTCTCGCTAAACTTCCGAGGTTCTATTTCTTCAAGATTGCTCGCAAAGGAAATCATCAGTAGATTTTTGAGCATAATTTTTTACCCGATCGTCTTTTCCATATACACAGCTTAACGTCTCTTCTTGATTATGTTTCTTTTTTTGTTTAAATGCTTCGCGGTGTCGCTACGTTCTGAGTTTTACCTTATCTTATTGCGTTGCCAATATATTACATCTCCGTATAATCTCGTCTTCATCTGGATAATTTACAATTTTACATAATTTCTAGAGAAGTTACTTAAAACAGCGTCCCACACTATCACGTTGGTTAAGCCGTAAATGCATCCCTCATTTGAAAAAATGAATAAATAAAAAAAGTTTTAACGTACGCTATTTCGAGTAGTACTATGAAGTTGAATTTCAACACTAACTGTTTTCACTAATATTTCGTTCTTAAAATAGTGAAACGAACTTAACGATAGTAGAATGCCAAAAGTGAAAAAAAAAAATTATATATCTACGGTAAAATTGACTTTATTTAAAATGAGGATTATCACCAAATTTTTAATCGTATCGTTTGGAACAGACAATATACGAGAGACAGTAGTACGTATATTAAATTATACGATTTTTTTTTTCTAATTTTATTATTATTTTTTAAAAATAGTCCACGAAAAAGCTTTATAACTATTTGTACTTTAAATGATATTACAAATAAACGTTTACGACGTGTGTAATGCAAATTTTTAAATTAAATTTTTTCGAATGTCGTACTACCATACGTTAACAATTGCCTCTCTCCAATTATGTTTAAAAAAAAAAACAAAAAAAAAAGGGGGGAAAACAAATAAAAAACAATAATTATAACGATAAATCGAGTTAATATAAAATTTTTTGAGACTGATAAATTTCATTCCTGATTGCGAAAATATAAACGGTAATTGAATTAAATACAAATTGCGTTAATTAAACGAAAAATTAACCAGTTCGTTCGTTTTCGAACTCTTACAATGATTTTAAAACTGTGATAATAATTAAGTTAAGAAACGAATAATAACAACAAAACGAATACCACGAGTCTCCTACACGATAAATTAAATGTTCTAAGAAGAAAAAATCGCCAATTCGCAAAGGAAATAAAAACGGAAGAGATAATTAATAAAATGAAATATGTCTACTTAAATTATCGCGACGAAATCATATTTTTTTTTTAACGATTTCGAAATTTTTATACGTACGTGTACGCAATAGTAGAAACTGCGTCGAAAATGTTCCATGTATGAATAATATATTAAACAGAAAAAAATATATATATGCTTCCGATGTAGTTTAAAAATTAAAATTAGACGACTAAAAGTCGATTATACGATTAAAAATAGTACGGGTCCAGTTATTTAAATTGCTCATTGTAATTTTAAGGAATCAGTTCAAATTACATCGTCACTTATTTTCTAATTTTTAAAAAAAATATATATAATACCTATCGCAGAGACGATCATTCGAATGTTTAATACATACACCGATTTTAAATATTTCACTGGGGTAAGGTACAAACAAAAAAAGGGTACGTTTTTTATTTTTAGAAAAACAACGAAGCGATGATATTCTAAAAATTCATACCTTTATGATTAATATTTCGATCTATTTTTATCGAACAAGATAAATTATATAAATTTAAATTTCGAAATTTTATGTTAATACCTGTTCTAAAAAAAAAAATCTTCTAATAATAACGATACGCTACTTAATCGATAATTAAATACCTATATCGTAAACGTAATAATAATAATTTGGTAAATACCGGAATATCGTATATAAAATTCTTTTATAACATTTTTATAAGGAAATTACGCAATTTTTAAAACTATTATATACAGTTGAGATAGTATTTAGCGTGCTGTAAGAATTTCGCACATAATAAATGCTCACGAAACGTAGAAAATGATAATTTATTAAATAAAATGATTACTAAAATTCGTACACGTGGACGAGAGGCAACCATAATCGAAAAATAAAGAGGACATTTTGGTAGTACTACGTAATATTTAGACTTTGACAAATACGTAACGAATGTTTGAACTTTTCTATTTTCTTATTGGCACAGCAAAACGAGATCATTAATATGTATACATACATACATATATATATGTGTATATACTTATCATCATTTTTATTATTACACATATAAAATTAAAAAAAAAAAAAAAAAAAAACAGAAGACAAAATTAGATGATAATCCGATCACTTTAAATATCAATTATGACCCTTATATACGACAGTTTTATCAGAAATTAAAACTATCGTATAGTATAATGTAATTTTTTTTTGCAATCTTTGTGTACTTTTATTAAAAATTAAGAAATGTACATGTTTAATCACAAGAATAATTTTCTACACAATAATTATAATAATATATAATAAATTAATAATAAATTTCAAGTACTAAAGTTCTCTGTCTTCTAAGTATTTATATTCGAATGTAAAACCGTCCTTTCTCCGCTGACTCCATTTGTCGTAATCGAAATAAATGTAAGTACCCTGTAAAAGTATCGATAATAATTCAATTCAATTGTCATTTCAAAATATTTACATTATATGGAATAATACACATAAGATTTGTCCACGGATTATACGTAATAACATTTATTATAATAATAATAGCACCGTTAATTGTTTACATTATTACTAGGCACCAAAAAAAGTAAATTTCTCATATACATGCACTCTATAACTATACAGCATTATACGTATTATACATTTAAATATATATATATATATATATACACTCATTTACACATAGACGAGAAAAAAACATACACTTATACAGAGAGAAAAAAAAACTTAACCAACACACACGTACATATCTTAACAAAGGAATATAATTTAGCATACACATCACACAACAACAAACATGCACATTTACACCTGAAAAATGAAATACTTATTATAAATAATTATTGCTTTTACTTCAATTCAAAGCACGTATAAAGATGAATACAATCGACTATTTAGTTAATAAATATGTAACAATAGCCTTGGGCTTTATAATTTTTTAAACTATTCCTTATGTCTGCAGGCGCATAATATGAAGGGCGTGTATGAAACTAAAGTTTGGTACTTTAGCAGTCTCATGCATGGATGATCTCGTACCGCATCACTAATCCAAATATCAAATCTTTCCCTATTTCTAAATACAAACTTTATATAGTCTTTTAGTTTAAGGATATCATCAGAACCATTTTCCCACCTCTTAATCTACGCAAGTTATTCTGTAAAATTTTTAAAGGTCGTATATGATTCACAGCGGACCCACCCCACTACATTATAGCACATGATAAAATAGGTTGATACAAAGCGAGATAGTAAATAATTAAGCTTCCTGAGTTTACTACTAATACGTTCTATACGGCTATTCCAGAATAATTGATTATCTATTACAACGCCTAAACATTTTCTTTCACATACGGTAATTATTATATTTTATAGATCATTCGGCGCATCTAGATTTTGATACGCGTATACGACAAATTCTGTTTTCTCTGTATTTACTATCGAGCGATGTAATTTGAATCAACCATTAACCTTATTCACATCTTCCTGAGCAAAAGCACTGCCGAGAAACGTGAACTAATATTACTGTATCATTAACAAGTTAAAATTTTACCTGTAACATCTTAATTACATAGATCATTTACATATATATGAGAAATAAATATACGAACCTAATACACATTCCCGGGGAACGCCGTAATATGGCTGCACACCATCACTAAAAATATTATTTATTTTTGTCTCATGTTTTCTAGTATTTACATACGATGATTTAAACCATAAATAAGTATTTCCCCCGAAATCCACATGCATATAAATTGTTTTACAGGATTACAGAAATACCATCCTATAAATTATCAGCAATATATAAGTGACGCTTAGAGCATCAATAATAATAATAAAAATACGAAAGCTTTTTTTTTAAAAAACTTTTTACTATTGCGAGCTGACCATCATGGTGTCATTAAGCAATTAGCTGGGATAAAGTGCGCACCCAGTGACACACTTCCGAAACTATGCAAGGTCTAGTGGTTTCCAACAACGCTTCAACCTTCGTAATTCATCGAAAGTATCCAAGATGTTCCTAGCAAGTGCGTTTGAGTGGCTCTAAAGTCTTGCTACATGCGTTGTAGCATATTTTGAATTACATCAGCTACGTTATCTTTAAATATTCATGTAACATCTGGTTTATTACATAGACACCTTGGTTATCAGCCCGAGTATTTTGTTTTTAAGTTTGACGGCTTCGTACAAATTGGTTTTAAAATAGCTGTGTATATTAAAAGTATGTTGTTAGTTGATAGCGCACTATTTCTACCTATAAGCCGGTGGTACATTTTCTTGACACGGATATCTGATTCTTTTTTTTTATGCGATGCTTCCATGTTAGACAGCTGTCTAAATACAGCCCTAAGTACTTGACAGTTGATCGTACAGGCAGGTCACGCTAATAATCCACGAAGGTAAAAGTGCTACTTTTCTGTTTGTAAAATTGATGTTACGATTTAACTTCATTGATTCTGATATTGCTAAACTATACTTCTGATTTGTCAATAGCTTTCTGTAGATTTTTATTGCTATTTGGGGATCTACATGTGATGATAGAAGTGCCGTGTCGTCAACAAACGTAGGTTACACCATTAATGGCTGGAAAGTCGGCTATATATAATTATAGCGTGGGACCTAACACCCAACCTCACCGGTATTGTTCTGCCTTCTTCTAATTAAGTGTTTCCGATATAGGTTTTTTTTTTTTTTTTGCGTGACCTCGAGCACTTCCAACGATGAGATTTTTTAATCGTGGCATATCTTCGACTTTTCATTTTGAAAACTGGAAAAATTGAACAGAGTCCCGTAAATACGATTACTGGAGCGTGATTACGGTGCTTTTTAGTTCATGAACATATTCCAATCCAAGTCACATTTGATTTAACACGACTCTACTGAGAAAATCTGAATCGTCATCGACGTCACCTGATAGCTCATAAACGATGCTCGCGTGATTTTCGATCGTAATTCAGCAATTTTAGATCAATTTCAAAAAAATTAAATGACACGGACCAAACAGTACACCGACATCGTCAACAACCTCTCAAATTTCAACGTTTTCAACGGTTGTTGACACGTGTTGATGCGTGTCCAGGACAGAGATTATCATTATCATCTTCTCCGCGTTTTTTAAGGGGTTTTCTACTTTGTTCAGATTCTTCAAACGTCTCTGTCAACACATACAAAGTGCTTCAGCAAGCTAATTTTAAGCTAATTTTATTTTTCACGCAGCAGTTTATATGGATTCTTTGATTTTTAAATAATGAAAAATCATCAACATTTTTTTTGTAATGGAATTGCAATTTAGCCATTGTGATTCCGCAGAAGAAGATTGCTTTAGATTTATACGTAAGGGGACACATGCTTGGTTAGCATCGTAAATCGAACAAAGCACCATCAAAGAAGGACACTCCAAGAAAATATAGTCTCGAACTAACCTCCTCCTTATTCTTCTTCTTAATCCATAGATTGGCGGATAACCTTTATGACTCATGATCCTAGTCTGCTAAAAATAATATAAACACGCAAAATGATTTATATTGTTTATATATGTATAACAAAGTACTAAAAAAATCAACGCAACCCTCGGAAGTTGAAAAGTCACTTTCTCGAGCAAACCTCGTGTTATTCGATTTCTCAATTTTTATTTAATCTATCCACAGCCTCCACGCTTCTTCCACAATTTCAATTTTGCTGACATTATTTCAGTCGTTAAAAAAACCGTTGTATAATATATGCCACGAACATAGGTTTCTTTTTTGTTCTATGCTTTTTATCTTTCTAATTGTTCTTTATAGAAAATACTTGCAATATTTATATAAAGGCTAGCAATAAACTGAAAATATTATTCGTAAAAATTACAAAGTAAATTTGTTTTTCAAAATCAACTTTGGAAACGATAACTACAAAGATTGTTTAATTTTTTGCAAAATGATTGAAACGAACCGTTAAATTTTATTTTTTATTTCAATTTTATAGATATTTTAGTTAGCAGCAGGGAGTTTTTATTTATTTGTCGCAACATATAATTTCAATTTTAAATGTTTTCATTGTTAAATCTACATTGCACATACATGTAGATTTGAACAACATAACGGATAGCCGTGTGTGCATGAGCAGAGAACTTTTTTTTGTGCACGCGCAGAGAACTTTTTTGCGCATTCGCGCACGGCTATCCGTTATTTAGTTCAAATCTATACTGCCTATATGCCTATGTGTATAAAATTTGGCTCGCACGCTCGTTTTTTAACTACCCATATACAATGTGCCAATAGAAGTTTCACTTCAAAAATATGCTTAATGATAGAGCATATATCAAGAAATAACGGATGTCCGACAAACAATAACGGGAGGATTAATAAATGGCAAGATATCAAGAAGAAAACCACAACGAAAATTCATCACCCAGATAATAGAAGATACATAGAAATGTATGTCAAATATTGAAAGAGAAGGCTCGAAGAATATCGTTAAGGCGTTATGCTTTTCTAGTTGACCACCATCAATCGAAAGATTAAGGAATATAAAATGATAACTCAGGACGCATATTTATTTTTTTAGCATTAAGTTCTTCCTGGATAAAAGTTCCTTCGCAATTACTTTATCGATACGGTATCGTAATTATATTCTAAACAATAAATCGACTTTATGGTCGAAATGATTTCTGAAAAGCTTTTAATTTCGTTGTTTACACGGTTGTATAATTTCTCGACATTCGTAAAAATTATTATAAATTACGCGTTTTGAATATAAATAATTTTTTCCTTAAACCTTTTAAAGATTGAAATAATACAAAAAAAACGTCAGATCAACAAATTTACATAATTCTTCGACATTTCAATTATTAATAACGGACAAAAAAAAAAAAAACGATTGCTCCAAAATTCATTTGTAGATTACCATCGTAAAAAATCGTATCCGGACTATTAAAATTACGAATTTTGAGTGTAATCAAAACGATAGTAATATAATTTTTACGACATACACCAAACTTCATTACGGACAGATACTACCTTGCAATTTAAACTTTTTTTTTATAACTTCTTCTGATCTAGAACTGACGTGTCTAACTCGTCATCTACCAGATGTAATGAATGTGAAAAAAAAAAGATAAAGATTTTTTAGAAGGAGTCGGTCCAGCGACCTCCTAAGTTATGAATGATGACAGCCAGAAAGCATTATCTGAAGTCAGTAATACGTTTTCTCTTCGGCCTTCTTATCGCCGATTGAACTTGCAAACTTATTGCCAGCGGATTTTCATAAGTTTCCAATCTCGCCAGGTAATCGCGAGCAGCTCGTTTTGTAATTTAAACGAATGTAAAAAACAACAAAACGTACCTGCTCAAAATCTTCATTAATTGTTTTCGGTTCTTCGTGTCTTTGAAACCACATCATGTATTTCGTATGAAACCTCCAACTTTGTTTCTTTAAAGCTTGAGCCGCCAAATATTGCGCTTTACTTCCCTCCATGTAGTAAAACACAAAGAACAATGTTTCGGACGACAGACGCATAAAGAACTCGACCGTATCGCAATTACACAGAATTGCCTAAAAATTATTAAATATGTACTGTTTCAAAAATATAAATAAATAGAAAATATTTGAATACGTACAAATATTACTAAATTTATATATATGTATACATATATATATATATATATATATATATATATATATATATATATATATATATATATATAAAGTCTAGATTAATTTTTTCGTCGTCGGAGATAAATTTTTATGATTATACGACTCAGAATGTAATACTGATTTTTTTTTTTTCAGATATACTATTATATATACAGTGAGTTTTTGTTTTTTAAAGGCGGAAATCATGATACTCGTAGAAATAATTGATTAAATATGCCGGTAGCAAAGCTTCCGGCAGTTACGCCTTTTTCAAGTTATAACTTAACTATTAATGGTAATAATAATGATGTAAATTATTAATAGTGATTAAAATTATGCATATAAAAAATTATAAACCAAAACCGAGATGGTAGCCAATAAGTACTTTACAATAATTACAATAATCTATACTCTCACGCTCTAAATATACTTATACGATGTGATCTTTAGAATTAACTATTCGTCAAATGTTATTAATTAAGAAATAAAAGTAACTTATTAAACACATAATTTGACGATGAATTAATTTAAAAAATCATCTTATAAATACATTTAATCCGCAGTAATTAGATCGTGAGGTTATAGAACTGAATGTGCTATTAGATTGACTGTTATTAGCGTTAATAATTAGTTTATATATAATTTATTTTATTTATTTTTTTTATAAATCGTTTTATGAATAATTTGTTTTATCATAGTTTATTACTATTACTAGTTATTTATAAATTGACAATGGGTAACTGTAAAAGTTCGTTATCTGTACAGTTGATTTCTACTGGTAACATTATTACTGCTTTTTTACTTCCACAATAAATAATATTTTAAACGATAAACGCGTGATATAAATTCAAAAATTCGCGCATACTTCTCCGGAAACGTTTATTATAATTTTAATGTATATCGATTCTGAATTGAATGTCGATTTTAATAAATTTAATTATTAACAATTGAAAATGAAATATAACTTTTATAAAATGCGGTTTAAGACGCTGCAGTTTCCCGTATTCAGCAATATCTGTGGTTTTATATTTACATGAGCCATTAATCGCCGTTCATGCGTAAAGGCAAAATCGCGAATTGTTTCATCCATTTTCTTCAACTGCAGATCCCGGGTAAATCATCGTTACGCTGGAACCGGCTCGCTCTTGTGATCAGGCGTATAACTTTGTTCCGTGCTCGCTTGATGATTGCACGATTGGATGTTGCGGCACATCCTCAAACCTCTAAACCATAGGTCCATATCAGTTCGATCATAGATAGATAAATCAGTCTTTTATGATACAAACTTAAACTCGAATTATGTCCTAATAGCCAATAAAATTGGCGGATTTCGACATTAGCCTTAATATGGTGCTTCCAGGCTAACCTCACGTCTAGATGGATTTAGCTGAAGCAGATGTTGGTATCTGTTTTCCATTAATGTAAACAGCCAGATATATGTCTATCGGACGCATTCCATGTTTAACTTAATTTTCCGATTCTGCATCCACAAGAATCTTATAATATATAATTCTAGTTGTGTGTTAGCAACAGCAAGAATTGCGGTATTATCAGCGAACATGGCAAGCGTAGTACCTTCAATTTTTGGAACATCAGCAGTGAACATGAGTTAAAGCAAGGAACCGACAACACTACACTGAGGCACACCGGCTTGTATTTCATAGTAGCTGGATTTTTCCTTCTCGTGGGCAACGCGCAACTTCCTACCTGATAGATACGATCGTAGCAGCCGGACGTAATTAGCTGGTAAGCGACGATTGAGTTTAGACAACAGTCCTTCCGATCGAATGCCTGAGCTACATCTACAAATACTACTGAACAGTATTTTTTTCCCTCTAAAGCATTAATAATTACTGACCACACACGATGTACTTGTTGTGTAGTAGAATGTTTGTATCGGAAGCTAAACTGTTAATTTGGTAACTTGACTTCTATGAACTTCTGAAGTCTTATCAGTAATAATTTTTCAAATCATTTTGAAATTGAAGGCAGTAGAAAAATAGGTCTGATGACTCCACTTCCTCATCCGGTTTGTTAGGTTTTCTTTCAACATAATTATTTGCGAGGTCTTAAAGCTTTCTGGTATATACTCAAGACGAAGGCAAGTGTTAAACAAATAGGTTAAAAGAACTATTCCTTACTGTTCGCATAGCACTCTAGAAGAAATTCCATCAATACCAGGCGATTTTTTAGAATTTATATTTGTATCAATTTGTACTGCTGCTTCATAAGGCGAACATAACTTAATCTGTTGCTTAGGTAGCAATGATGTAATATTACTCTGAATATTACGTAGCGTAAATGTTTCTGAGAGGTGCCCAGCAAATAGCTCATTTATCATCTTCTTTTCTTATCCAGTTCCCAGACTTATCCTTAAGAGGAGGAATACGTTTAACTGGTCTCTGGAGTCAATGAGTTGCTTTCCACAAAGAATAGTCTCTGTCGGCTTCTACACTGAGATTTTCCAGGTAATCTTCCATTGATTTTTGCTTGATGTTTTTGATGATTCTATATTGCAAAGCAGATTGAATACATTTTTAACAGCAGGATTATGGGAGTTATGCCAATTCGCCTCGCAATACGTCTATCTTTTAAAAGTTGCCTAATTACAGCAAGATAACATATTCTTTGGCGTGTATAATTTTTAGCTGTGGGGGTAGCATTCACAGCTGTTCCTCGTACAGCTCCAAAAAACTGTTAGCATTGAGTTTCCAAATCCAAGGATGTTTTAAGTTTTACTTTAAGATTAATATTTGTATCAAGATTTTTACGGAAGTACGCTTATTCGTTAATGCAGCTTTTGGCTACTTTTTAATCACAATATCGCTCAAAGTGAGCCACACTGAAATATTATCTGAAGATAAATCAATATGATTAGTTACTTCTAAATAGTTTGATTCGATGCCTTTGCAAATATAAAAATCAAGCAAATCTAGAATAAGAATTAGACGGCCAGTAAGTGGGACTTGCACCGGACAACAGCCTGTAACATTAATTGCCTTCAACGGGTTTCTTCCACGAGTTAAATTTTCTCTCAATCCCCAGAATGTATGTTTCGCGTTATAATCGCCACCCAAGATAAATCGATTTCCAAGCTGCTGAAGCAACTTAATACAATCTGCTGTCGCAATTTTTAGACCGGGTTTACTTGACGGAAAGTATGCAGCAGCCAAGCTAATTTCACAGACGAAACACAATGACAATAGTTACCTGCATATTATTCTGTTGAATTGAGGTACCTTGATAGTGTTTGATATTATTTCGAATAATAAGTCGTAAACCGCCACCGTCGGGATATGGTGTGTGGTAGAACGTATAATTATGTAACATATTTAAGACGTGTTTCCGATATCAGTGCAATGTCGATATTATTGTAATTGAGATAAACTTTAAGTTCACGTTTACGCCTGAGCAGCCCAAACTACATACAGACATCTACCACAATTTATCATGCGTTCTTTTACTATACGTACAAAACAATTGCATCGCTCGTGTTGAGCGACCTTTCCTGAAACCATATTTCTTCTCATCCACGTACTGATCGATTTATGCTCTAAACGTTTAGACGACTGTGGTATTAAAGTAATGGTCCTATAATCTTTATTGATTGGCAGTATTCATCAGGCCATGTTCTCTTCTTCGTTATATTTGTATCATATTAAATAACATGTTCTTTACTTTTTGCCCACTAGCTTTACATAATTCTGCTGTTATATGATCTATTCCTGCAGCTTTATTATTTGGTAGTTTTTGTAAGGCCATTTCAAACTCTTCTCGTGATAACGTATCACTTTCCTCTTTTTATATATGAATTTTGTTCATAGCCCATTTCATTCGTATAAATCTTCAATATGCTTGTATGTATGTATATAAAAAATTCAAACCAAAAACAAAATTGGATACATAAAGAATAAAAATCCTTTATTCTCTTCGGATTGTTACTATTTTAAACTATAAATAATGTTTTTATAGTATCGAATATTATATGTGATGTATCATCATTACATCATTTTATTAGCACCTAGTGGCGTATGGTTTATATATATATATATATATATTCAAAATACACTGGAAATGATGAAATCATAATTAACCTTAAAAAAACATACGATAATACGCGGGAACACCAAAAATTGAAAAGTGTGAGAATAATATGTAAAAAAAAGTATAGGATGACCCAGAGAAGAAAGACGATTTTGTTTTTTGAATAGCGCAATTGGTAACACCGCTACAACACAAACCGCGTACTCCACATTTAGTGTACACACGAGGGATTCTTTACATCCAATTTCAGTTATTACGGCACCTATAACGAGAAGGAGAGAGTTTTACATGAAACGTTATTTTCGGCGTGAATCGATAACGACAGTGCAAAGAAAGTTTCCAATAGAATTAAAAGTTAGCGATTTTTTTGTGGCGATACCATAAGAGCCGAGTTTACAAAGCACGTCCACGAGATCTGAAAAACCTGAGAGCTCGGATTTCAGAAGAAATTTTAAAACTTCAGCGACATATGCTCGATAGTCTTGGAAAATTTTATAAAGACTGAATGAATGATTGCTGCAAATGGCGGTCATCTGAACGATATTGTGTTCCATCAGCTAATCTCGCATTTTCCTATTTTCGAATAAAATTTCATTCAAAAATGTTGATCGAGTAGTTTTTGAGTTATTCAAAAAAACAGCGAAATGGGTCACTCCATATAAAAGTTAAAAATAAAATAATAAACAAAAAACTTACTTCCATATAATGCTCTGGTACTTTCGCCGGAATTCTAGGAAGGTACGGTCGTAGCCTTTCCGTATCAGCCGGATGAGGCATTCTACTAAATGCTGCCTCCAATTTACTATATTGCATTTGATGTTCTTTAAGTAAAGGAACTGGTCCTAATGGAGCAACTCCTAATAAGGGGGGTATATGCGCGTCACAAAATTCATTGTTGCTATTATTATCGTTATTAATATTATTCGAGTGTTCATGGATAATTGTACCCCCTGTTCCGCCATCTCCATTACCAGTACTACCATTTAACGAATTTCCACCATTTCCATTACTACCATTATTTACACCTCTGCTACTACTATTGCTGCTGCTGCTGCTGCTACTACTACTGCTACTGCTGCTGTTGCTGCCTACACTGCTCGAATCGCTGCTGGCTGCACTGAGTGTCGAACACGAAGAAAAACTGTTGTGCACCGGACTATTGTATAATGGCGTATTTTTTTCGAACGTATCTAAAAGTTACAAGAAACAAATTAAAAATTAAAATCTGATGTAAACATTACTCGAGAAAAACATAAACGCGCTCTACTAATATGACAACTGAAAATTTAATAAATATTTAATTTTATTATTTGTATAACTATACTTCATGTTTACTAAAAAAAAAATTATTTAAAATTATTGCGTTAAGCGAAAACGAATATATTATAAATTTTAATCCAATTCTTGTATTCGTATAACTTTCGATAGATATTTTGTTGTGGTTGTGTTAAATCAAAGCAATTTTACCGTTTTTGTAAAACAAAATATATGATTTGTTGACATTTCGGACGTTATGTACAAATGACGATGATTTATAAAATTATGACCATTGTTTAATTGGAATATGTTTACACGTGAATTATTTAATTAGTTTAAGTATTCGGTTGTTTTATTTGTATTATTTTCACACTTCGGTAGAATTTATCGTTATTCGAAACTTTTCATTAAGTATGCATCGACAATATAAAAGACAGCATCGTGATATAATTTACATTTGTCACAGATAATTTTCCTGAATCTTATAAATGTGAAATCAAATATCGTAACGACAATTTTCACTTTATATATATATATATATATATATATATATATATATATATATATATAATCAATCATTTAAACGATAAATAGATGTCGATGTAATATACTCATATCATTAATTCCATTGTCCGAGAGTTTACTTCATGCATTAATTTAATTCCCCGTTCATTCGACTCTTGTTTAGCACCGCCAAAAACGTTTTTGTAATATATAATTACAAAAAAAAAAATAAAAATCAACCAGCATCAATAATAAGCTGTATTCTCAAATTATTCGAATAAAAATTAAATCTTTTTGAAACATGGTATATGCATTAGTATTTTCTCTATTTCTAAAAATAGCATTCCAATATCAATGTAAAAATGTAATTTATTTTTTAGATCCAAAAATGGCATTATAAATTTTCTAGCACGTCCTATTTTTCAGTTATCGTCAAAAGAAGTTTTCTTACTATGTAGCTAACTATATAATGCATATTGCATACATCGTCATATACGAACCTAATTGTACCCAAATATTTTTTTTCTAACTGGTCATCCTGATAATCACCGGGTGTATCTAGACATTTTCAGGACAAGTGGGATACTTCTACGATGGGTGATTACTGCTGATTTCTACAGCAAGAAGATACCACACTTCGTAAAAGAAAAAAGAAGTAGACGCGTAAGTAGTTTTATAGAAAATAGTAAGAAAATTTTTACACTGTATATTTTTCAATGTTCATTTCTCTAAATACTACACTCGTCTTAATTAAATATATGATTTAACTCGATATTATGGTTGAAAATTATTGCAATATCATAAAATATCTTAACAACGATTTTTGAGAGAAGTAGAAAAATTTAAATAACCAAAAAAAAAAAATTTGAATAGCACTTTTCTGAGGCCAGATCTGAATTCAGCGTTCTAAAATTAGTAAGAAAAACTGCAAGTGGTTAATTTTATAGCCTAATATTATTATCACTAGTGATAAATCAGGTACGTTTATTCTTCGTATTTTGTAAAATAGGTGCGTGATTTTTTTTTTATATCGCGAATACAGATTATTTAAAAAATCAATTGAAAATTAGTTAAATCACTAATATTTATTTTCTTAAAGAAAACACAAAGCTTTTCGGCATTTACGCCATTATCAAGTGAACCATTTTAAAACATCAAAATTTTTTAAAAATATAAATTAAATATAATTACTTAAAAATATGCGATGGTGATTGTGAAAATATGATACAAAAATGTTGTCTGCTTCTGTTCTATCTATTTTTTGATTTGTTGAAATTTAATATCAATATATTTGTTTATTAATTTTGTTTTTTATATTAATTTTTTCTTCAATATTATTTTCCGGATTCTGTAAAAGTTGTGTACTGGTGGAATTTTAAATTTTTCATTAACTGTTGCGATGTATGATGTCCAAAAGTAAAATATAAAATATAAAAATATACGAATGCAAAAATTTTTTTAAAAAACACAATTTTACAAGTAAATCAAATTTTTAATATTTATTTTCATTTTACTTGTAAAATTGTGTTTTTTAAAAAAATTTTTGCGTTCGTATATTTTTATATTTTATATTTTACTTTTGGACATCATACATCGCAACAGTTAATGAAAAATTTAAAATTCCACAAGTACACAACTTTTACAGAATCCGGAAAATAATATTGAAGAAAAAATTAATATAAAAAACAAAATTAATAAACAAATATATTGATATTAAATTTCAACAAATCAAAAAATAGATAGAACAGAAGCAGACAACATTTTTGTATCATATTTTCACAATCACCATCGCATATTTTTAAGTAATTATATTTAATTTATATTTTTAAAAAATTTTGATGTTTTAAAATGGTTCACTTGATAATGGCGTAAATGCCGAAAAGCTTTGTGTTTTCTTTAAGAAAATAAATATTAGTGATTTAACTAATTTTCAATTGATTTTTTATAAAAAAAATCACTACATTCCACATTATAAAAAATTAAAATAAAAAACAGATTATTTAGTTTCTCGATTAAAAAAAAAAAAAAGCAATAAAAGAAAGTTTTACCTTCAACATTTTCATTGAAGGCAACCGTCTCAATACTTAAATGGTTTAGACTTTCTTGCGTCATATTTTTCAAGCAATTATTCTGCACTGAAGCATTATGCACCTGATCTATAATTTGTGATATAGGCGGAGTATTAGGAACCGGTGATGGTGCACTGCTCATAGACGGTGGTGTAGCTGATGATCTACCGCTCCCGCCGATATTATTATGTTGATCGCACGATGAAGAACTAGATAAACTATGAACGCTGGAAGGAACTGAAGATACAGAAGATGATACGGTGTTGTTAATACTATTAGTATTAATATGAAGAGTAGCAGTATTCGGGAAATATGATGACGTATTATTGGATAACATCGGACTGGTATTATCTTTTCTGTTTAGATGTTGCGACGAGGACAAAATTCCATTTTCCACCGGTATATTACTAATGTGCAAACTAGCAGCTACAACAGCGGCCGCTGTGAAAATATGTTATATTATTTTTTTGATAACGATTTAACCGTCTCATTTTTAAAAAGTCATAAATAATATGATCAATAATCAATAATAATTGAAAAATTTCAAAAATGAGTTAAATATTAGTTACTTTAACGTGAAACAAATTTTAAAACAATTTTCGTAATTTTTCTTATATTTCACTTCAAAATCATCAGCGATATTTTAATATGTGTATATATATATACCTGAAGGTTTATTAGAATAATTCGTATGATGAGGATTTGAAGCTGCTACGGTAGCAAAATTTCCAACTGTTGCAATCGTCGCAGAAATAGCAGTAGGAGTAGCATAAACATGGTTCACAACAGAAGACATTGGTAATAATTTACTAATGTTAGTACTATTCACGTTGGTACAATTAACGGTCGATGATATTAATTTACTAGACGATACAGAACTAGTATTACTAACATGAGAAATATTAATACTAGTACTGCAACCGCTGCTACAGATGTTGCTGACAGAATTCATGGTATTTCCAATACTATTGCAACCGGCATTACAAGCTTTAACAGGAGTAGGCTTGATAACGGTCTACAATAGAAAAATACATTGTAATCAAATATACAAAAATAGAATCATCGCAAAAGTGTAAAAAGTAATTTTCGCTATTTTTTGTACAATAAACACAGACTTTCTCAATATTAATACGAAAAAAAAGGACGAACATTTTGATTGCCGCGCCCACTACTACGTAAAAATCGTACAACTATTACGCGAGCACAGTAGGTGCATAAAGATATAAATAAAAAATTCAAAAATATGTAATATGTGTGTTTTGAAAGTAACTTTTTAAGCAACCGGCAAATTTTAGTAATAGGAAACTAAGAGAAAATATACATATTTAATCAACTATTACAAAATGAAAAATTATAATTTATTTTTCTCGAAACCATGTTCATTCAACAAAATTATCAAAGCTAGTGTTATTTTTTTAATGGGTACTTTTTTGAAAAATTAAATTTATCTTTTTAAAGATTGCATATATCTCTATTTTAAATGAAATTATATAATTATTCGATTTCAAAATTACAAGTCTACGTTTCTAAAAAAAAAAAAATAGAAAATTATAAAATTGGTAAAATGATTACATAATATTGCATGAAAAAAATAGTGCAATGATAAATAGGTGGGTTTTTTCAAACACGCCGAACAAACAACAGTAGGGAATGACATAATTCAGAACGTTTATGGATACGTCAGTTTTTAATGATAATTTTTATATAATACTGTATAAGATGAAAAACGATGTTAAAAAAAAAAAAAAATCGTTTTTATTCTATAGTGTAACGTAATTAGCAAATCAATACGTAAAAAAAAAAAAAAATGTAACGTACTGTTGTAACAATTGTGGCGGTAGGAGTAGAAATAGGTGTACTTCTTACAGATTTATCTTTCTTTTTCTCCTCTATAACAACTGCTGCAGTACAGTTATTAACAGTAGCAGCATTAGCATTATTATTATTAGAAGTAGCCGTAGTTGTAGTCGTAGTTGTAGTAGTAGTGGTAGTAATAGTAGCTGTCGTGATGCCACCGCTATCCTCATTGGAATGGTTTTCAATAACTGTAGGAGATGACTGAGAATTATGTTGCTGTGATGGATCAGCAACAGCGTTATCAATTCCGTCTACCAGGTTATTAGTATCGCTAACACCAGTCGTATCAGCTTGGATGACACCTTCGAGTGGTGCATTCGTCGTCGTAGGCCCATTTTCAGTACCTTCATTCGCTTCTGCAGCGGCGGCTGCAGCAGCAGCTGCTGCTTTTTTCGCGGCTGCGCCCATTATATCATCGTATAAATTTTCACTTTCATGATAATCAATATCCATTGCACTTTCGATATAATACTCGATTTCATCTTTTATTTTTCTAATCTGTTCGAACATACAATAAAATAAATAGCAAAAGGAAACTATTTAGGTAAACAGAACATAGATTTGAAATTAGTTTTAAAATTTAGCATCAAATATGAGTAACGAGATTGAAGCGAGTTATTTTGTCATTATGCTAAATAAAAAATAAGGAGAAATATTAATTGCTATTTTTTTGTAGATTTGACGTTTCACTTTCACATACATACACACACACATATATATATATATATATATATATATATATATATATATATATATAATAAAATAAAATTCATCGTTATCGTATATAGTCATTGTTAATGTCACCAACATAAGAAAAACAAAATAATCGACAATGAGGTTGTCAAAAAAAATTATATTGCTTTATTCAAAATTATGCACGTTAGTTAAAATTTAAAACTGATGAAAGTATATGCAATAGAGCGAGAAAAATTGCATGCAGTTAATAGGTCAAATAATAAATGTAAACAAATCAAGCTATCTCATATACTCTTAATTGCATTTAATGTAAACGTTTAAATGTAGTCAAACATGTCTATAAATAAGTATTATTAAAATGTTTTCTCATTGTTCTTGTAAATAATAGATTAATGTACAACTAAATTATAATTAGCACTTCCAAATAACTATCATAATTTTTTAAAATTTTGCACGCAATTGTCAATGAAAAAAAAGTAAGTAACTGATAAACTAAATTATATAGAAACGACCAAATAAATCAAGTTAATAAGTATAACGTAAAAACAAATAGTGATAACTATAACTTTACTAAATCAACTTCCAGTCTATTTACATATTAATTCGCGTGTATTGTGCTATTATTGCAATAAATATATTCACCCTAAACTACTACAATAATAGAATAATTAAATACCTGATTCGGTTCCACCGACATATTATCTAACATTCTAAGTAGCATTTCTAGCTTCTTTATATGATATCTATGTTTTTCCAACTTAAATTTTAATCGTTCAATTCGATCTTGTTTATCTTTATCTCGTTTCTTCCTATTATTAACGACTAACAGTTCTAATTCAGACTCAAACTTATCCACCTATAAATGAACAATATAAACTAATGTCTATTATGATTTAAATCAAACAATCCTGTGTAATACTAAAATCTATAAAATGAAGACGATAGCAGCAAAATGATTTAAACACCCTCGGTATACCAAAGGCATAATTCGTTATGAAAATTTGACGCGCAGATATTAATTAAAAATGTTAATTATGTACATAAAATTCAATTATTCCTAATAAGATATTACGTACATAAAATATATTACTTTCGTTAAATGTCAAATATAAAAATATATATTTCCGGTAAAAAATCTAATCCGGAATTTATTATGTACGGGATTTTTAGTATAACTGACTGATAATAATGAAAAAGATATTTTTCCCAGATGCAAAGCAAATATTGGTCCAAATATGAAGATTTTTGAGCATGATACAATTTTCTGACTATAAATATTTGCAAATTAGATTTCTTAACATAAACTACACTTTTGCAGCTTTCGAATGATACAAAGTTTACCAGAAATATATGCAAAATTCGCAGAGCCTGCATTTTTTTGTATAAACTTCATTAGTGCTGGTGAAGTTTGGATGGGTTAACTTAGAATAAGGAAATAACTATTTCAATCGCGTTGTTTATTTTCTAATTAACAAGAAACGTCTCAATTCTAAAAATATTTATATAAAACACATTGAAAATTATCTAGTTATTTAAAAATCAGTACCGTTACCCCGTATAAAATTTATAATTTTGTGTCAAAGTTTGATAACGTGCGTCTAAAAGAGTTAATGTTGCTTAGTAAATGTTCAATAAAATAAACTTTACTTTACTCGACGAAGACCATAGTTATAACGTCAAAAATGCACGACTGCTGAAGGATCCTACTGCAGAGGTGCAAGGAGTGGACCTACCTCGGAAACAGTGGCGAAACCTCAATCGACTTAGAACAGGACAAGATAGATGTGCGTATACTATGCAGAAATAGGGAATGGGGGAAACAGCAACATGTTCATATGAAGAACCTCAGCAGACACTGGAACACATGGTAGATCATTATCCGATATACTCTGAAGGACTGGATGGAGTTGTCGATTGGCTCTCCTCCAATTTGGAGTTAGACGTTTAAACCACTTGACGCATACGATAAGAAGAAGAATAAAATAAACGCAATGGTCCGTAATGTCTTGAAAGCAAAATGTTAAACAAATACATGTGCAACATCATCTCTCTCAATCAAATAGACTAAGAAAAAAAAAGATTTTCCCAAATTTGACATTTGATAATATCTAAATATCTCCTTAGATTTGATGATCTTTTGTGCGTGAAACGGGTTTCCATTTATACTTTTATCCTGTGTATAATTTAACTTTCCGGGCGTGAACGTCTATATATCATACAAAATCCATAAAACTTGTAGTGAGTAAAACTAGTCAAATAAGTTTTTAAATATATCTTATTTTTGACGCAACGTGTATATACTTTTTGATATATGATAATTGTTGAAACACATACTATAAATCAAAAGTCACTGTAAAAGAACGCGACAGAATTAACAAATATCTTTTCTTCGCGTGACAACAAATTCTCATCATTTCAATCAACGCCTGTTGCACATCTAGATAACATTACAGATAATTTATTTAAAAATAACACACACACATTTATCAAAATACGAATCCAACATCTGTTCGATGTAATATGCTTTTCTAGAGTAGCAAAATCTATGGAATTACAACTCACTTTTTTTTTCCTTTCCAAATTTTCCGCTGTAACATGTGGTTTATATAGAATACGCACCGATTCGATAATTCCGCGTTGTTTTAAACTTTTATTCCACTGGTATAAAATTGTTCGGTTTTAATTTTTACTAATATAACAAGGTCTCATAAATGTCCATTATCGGGAATTTTCATACTACAAAGTTAACTGTAATCCAAATCATAGCGAATGATAATCATTTCCTATTTTGCAATGGTTTCTGTGTAGTCATTAATATAGAAGCCTCTGTAGAAACTTTTTAGAAAAATTTCCATTATTTAATACCACAGAATAAATATAAGCTTTGACGATCACATATTTTTAAAAGCAAATTACTGAAACACACAAACGGTACAATTACCTAATACACGTATCGATACGTTCTGTCAACCACCATAGAACTCAAAATTAAAAAATTAATCAACAGATAAATTAAAACCCGAATAAAGTATTATCATATAAATATAGGCTTATTACGTACTTGTAGACTAAGACTATCAATTGACTGAACTAGCCAGGCGCTGGCTTCTTCTCTTTCTTTTTGAGCAGGATCTAATTTTTGCGCAGCTCCAAGGCCTTCTTTCGAATAGGCTTTTGTTTTCGTTTCTCTTTCTACAACCTTAAATCTTTCCATTTGCTAAAAATAAATAAATAATAATAATTAAAATTTTATTTTCGCAAATAATTAATATATAATAAATATACAATTATCATTTAATTTTCGCTGTCTCCCACACGATGACAATATAAGTTGAGATTTTGTAATACGATATAAATAACTATTAAATTAGTTCTTATTCCCTATTTTGTTAAATGCGATCTCATCAGTAGTATATTTTTATTTCCCCATTTCGTCTGTTCGAATACGTTTATTTTTATGCAATTTATGGATGAATTCACACGTCTTAGATTTCGTGGTTCAGACATAACATCTTCCAAAATCCTATAATTGACGAAAATGTTTGACTTTGCATGTTATTCTTATTATCAAATTTGCCTTTCATGAAAATGGAAAAAGATATCTTTAGAATTAGTTTAAAATAAATAAAAACACTTCCAGTGTTTAACTTACTGTTTCAATTAATTTTCGATATTCAAGTAGATTACTTTTATCTTTAATTTCAGGAGAGGCTATCCAGCTCTTAATCTGATCCCGTAGTCGTTGTAATTTTTTAATTTCTTTTTTGAGATCGGCTTCATATTTTTCTTTTTGATTACTATTTGCTGCGTTATGTACTTTTTGCCAAATATCCTCGAATGTATCTACTCCCTCGGTCACCTTTTTCAAACATCGTTCAATTTCTCCTGTGTGTATTAATTATAAAAATACGTATTATCAAATTAAAGTAATACCTAATTGAATATTATGATATGTCAGACGATTGTTATTTATGTAGCAAATCAACAAACATCACGTTACATTTATAAATGTTCCGGTATAATTAGTCCAATACGAGAACTGTCCACAACTAATAATCTTAACAATTTTCCAAATATTTACATACATTTTCGTCGTCTTTATAATGAAATTAAGAATTTGTTCAAATTCATTTAATATTTTGTGTTTCAATAAGAATTTAGGGTATAAAACCTTACCCCACGTGTCAGCAAGAATTTAAAATACATAAATTTATTCCTTTCATAGATCGTTTAATACTACTTCAAGAGATGTCAAACATTTACGTAATCCGAATTATACTTTTTATTTCAATTCCTGATTATTTCGTTATTTAATGAACAACCGAGTAATTACATTTACGTATCTAATTAATCTATTTTATTCACACACATGTATTCACGAAATATGTATATATTTACGCCAAACCGTTACAATATCTAAAACTTCATATTTTAAAAGTCTATAACAGATTCCATTCTTGAATTACCAAAATAATCTTAACATATATATATTATAAAACGTACCAAAATTTTCGTACATATTTCGCTAATTTGAACAACACTGTCAGATCAATTTTTTTAACTTTATGTATTAGAGATTTTCGTAATCACTTTTTTTAAAAAAAAAGAATATTTCATAATTGTAAACTTTACATAAATTAATTACTTAATTCGACAAAATATAATTATTTTTTATTTATTATTTAATAAACAGGAAAATAAACAGAACTTTAAAATAAAGTAAACAAAGCAGCGTTAGATCATTTTTTTACAAACTAAATTTATCTTTCAACATTTATTCTTAGAGGTATAAAGGAACGTAAATACATAAATTCAAATGTATAAAAGTAACACACTTTTCATTATTCGTTCAAATAATCGCTTTCACACATTGTTTGGTACATTCCACATTTAAATATTTCCGTATGTACATAACAACTTTTGAGAACTTCCATTCGGCTTAACACAGTTTTAAACGAAATTTTAAAATTGTTTAATGCTCACAATTAGTACGATAAAAAAATTATATAGAACCAGGTGCTTTTTAAACAGCTGAAAACTGGAATATAGGTGTTTTGATACAAATAAATTTAACAAATCCGAGGTCACATAAAAACCATTATTATTTACCCTGAAGTTTACGAGGGACACCCATATTTACTAAATTAAACGAAACGAGCTCTCCATCATGCACAAAGTAAAACTACAAAACACAACACGAATAAATTTTAACGTTAAATAAAAAACAAATACGCAAGATGGCAATTTAATGGAAACTAACATAGCCGGATGTTAAAAATGACCTGAAGAGTGCGCATCATGAGAAAAGAAAGAGCGCTTAAAACAAAATTAACAAACACAACTTACACAACACAATAATAGTGGCTGTGATTGTAGTGTAATGCAAAGTGTTTTGGCTATAGAAAGTCAACGCGTGTTTTTTTTTCAATTTTGAGTATTTTTTAGGAAAAATGTGTTGTCTTATTATCTGAATACTTTAATTTTAAATTGACCAGTTTCTTCCGAATTCAAAATTGGTCACTTTATAAGTTGTACAATTTTCATTAATAATTTACACTATTTAAAACTTATTTTGTTGCATATTTGCATATATGTAAATTTTATCTATTGCCATTCATAAAAACAAAATAATAAAAATTTACTACTGCATCTGATAATAATTTATTAAAATCAATCTTCTGACAGAAATTTAAGAAATTGACAACTACATATTTGTAAATTCTATAATCTTAGTACGTGATCGTAATTAAACGCATTAATAAAAACTAATACAAAGTTTAACAAATTACAAAGTAATAATGGGCACCACTACTGAAACCTTGCGAATGATTTAATTTCAAAAATTACCCTCTTTTATGTCCAAAACTGAAAGGGACTAAAATGACTATGCGATAGGTGACATTTGGTGTGATTTAATTCATATAAATTGAAATAAATCAATAAGACTGAGTTTAATTTGAAAAATAAGGTATATTTTTAACCATTATACTTGCCCAGTGTATAAAACTTCATCATGTTGAATAATATATATGAATGTTTCTGCTTTTTATACTGTAAATTTTAATTTATAATGCATGTTTTTTTTTGTATAAAAATAAATCAAAGTAATTAATAAAGGTAATGAAGTACAAGTACATGGAAGCAATTGAAAACGATTTTTTAAAATTAAAACGCATTGAGTAGAGGGCTAATTTTTAACGTTCTTGTTTAAATTGAAATTTTGTATGCATGTAAATTTTTAGAACTTCTAGTATACTATGCGGATACGTTATTTATAGATGAATGTGAAATTGAAATAGTTTGGCCCTTAAAAATGACGTAAAATAGTCTTTAAACCCAAACTTTTCAAGTTTTAAGTAATCTAAAAAATTTGTATATAATCATATGACTGTTCCTTCAGTTAAATGATTTATTTTTAAAGTAATATTTTAAAAGTGAAATTTGACAATTTGTACATTGATATATTTTTAAAAGGATCCGTTGATCATTATGTATTTATTTGTAACAAAATAATTTGAACATACTTTTAACGGTATACGTTAAAGGTTAAAGTATGAACTACAAATTGAAGTCAAATTATATTTTTCGCAATAAAATGCTACAAAAAGAAATATTAAAAGATTCAATTATATTTGCAGAAGCTGTAATCCTTGAGACTCGATCGTTTTGAAAATTACTTCTAGTCTAATTGTGACACTGGCTACGTGGTTTTGTGATTGCGATTATTAATGTTCGAAGCCAAATATCACATATTACTTTTCGAATTTATCGTATTATAAATGGGTTTTTATTTTCACATGTTCTGAACTTTACATTTGATTTTAAAAAACACAACTTGTATGCAGCATACGGTAAATATGTAGTTATTTTTAAAACCATATTAATAGTAA
The DNA here is from genome assembly GCA_032883995.1 of Coronaproctus castanopsis. Lineage (NCBI taxonomy): Eukaryota > Metazoa > Arthropoda > Insecta > Hemiptera > Monophlebidae > Coronaproctus > Coronaproctus castanopsis. The sequence goes on from CM065052.1 coordinate 290,110,527, forward strand.
TTTATCTTATTTTTATTCACAAGTTTAACGTCATAAAATTATTACAGATAATAATACAGAATGCATATGGATCAGATTAGTGACCAATTTACTCAAAAACTTCAAGGCATTTATGATGAATTAGAGAAGTCACACATTCGAAAAGCACAACACAAAATGTATTTGTGTGCTGCGGAATGTTGTATAGATTTAGATCAATCTACTTCAAATCTAAATAATTGTATAGAAGGTTGTAATGGCCCGTTATTAAATATTCAGAAATACCTAAAAAACGAATTTGACTATATTCAAAATCGATTACAACGTTGTATAATTAACTGCAATGATTCTGTCAAGGATAAGATGGATAATGCGCCGCATGATGTAAGTAAAACTGAAGCGCAGTATAAACATGAATTTGAAGATTGCGCTATCAATTGCATTAAGAAGTATATAGAAATACTCCCATCAGTTTTATTTAAAATTAAGTCAACGTTAGATAAACAAGAAATTTAAATTTTTAAATTTAGTATGTGTTTATATGAAATTTGAAGTTACAACTATTTTTTAGCTTTTTAATATTCCGTTTGAACATTAATTATATTTATATATTTGAAATTAAAACTGAGCATATAGTATATACATACCGGGTTTAATCATTCCGAGTTTTAAATAATACGAACCAAGTAAAAAATATATGTTCTTCACCATACATAAAAGACAAAATATAATTTTATTCCGTCGTTCAATTTTTGAATATTAAGTCTTGGCCAGCTATATTATTACAAATTCCGTATACGAATTGTTTTGAATTAAAATTTAATTTTAAACGTTACACTAAATTATTTATTTGTTTATATTAATATTATTCTTTTTTGTTGTGTATTAAACTTCGTTAGAATATCACGCCTGTATTTAATGGCGTTTAAATTATCTAAAAATTGTTATGGAATGCATATTTCTTATTAAATAAACCTAAATTCTATTTTTTTTTTTAGTGTTTTTAATATCTAGATGAAATACGACCTTTCTATAACGTAATGTGATAGCTGACAAATAAAAGATTCGCATATCCATGCACACCAATTTTAGTTTACAAACATTTCAATCCACTGTCAAAACAATTATTTTTAGAATACGTAAGCATAAATTAACGCATATTTAAAATATGTTTTAAGCTTAACAAGTTATTTTAAAAGTAATATCGAACAAACCATTCCACGTTAAATAACAAATATTAATTTAACTGTTAATTATAAAAACTAGTTTAATTTCAGTTTTACCGTGTCAATAACTTATCTTTACAATTTTTTTGTGTTAAATGAACAGGAAATTATACGATCATTAATAATTATAGTTGAACAATATAAGCAACCTATCGTAGTTATTTGTAATATAGATACTTTAAGGGCGTATTATTTCACAATACCTTTTAGCTTTTAATACTTATGTCCGAGAATTTGATAGAATTACATAAATGTATTACAATATTTTTTTATTAGTTTAATTGTTGTATTCACGTTATTTATACAATTTGTGTCGAACGTTGAGTTAAGTATATTAAAGCGATTACAGAGTTGACACTTGTAAATTATACCAGCGTAAATTATTTATAAATTTGAAATACTATCTATATGTACAACTTATTGATTAACTTTACAAAAATCAGTTAAAATCACTAAACCTTTATTTTCTTGAGATTCACAAAGCTTTTCGAAATTTAAATATCGCTTGATAATGGCGTAGTTGCCGAAAAGCTATGTGAATCTCAAGAAAATAAAGTTACAGTGATTTTAACTGATTTTTGTAATTAAAGTAATAAAAAATCGCTACATTCCACAATCTAAACTTTATTTAACGACTTTAAAAATATATATAAATGAAGATATGCAAATTAAAATTAGCTTAATGTAATTAAAGTACCTCTATTTTTTATTTTGGTTTTAATTGGTATTCCTTTTGCATTGTTTTATGCTACTCGCAGAAACTTTTAATGTGACTATGTCAAGTATTGAGAACACGACGAATTATCTATTTGTACATTTTAATAGTGAAACAGGTCAGTACCGACCAACATACTCTCATTCAACAGGTGAGATATTTTTCCCAAAAAAGCAAAAAAAAAAAAAATTAAAAGACGCATATTTTTCCATAACTATCCCTAAAAATTTTCAAATATTTTCTTATTACATATAAAAATTATTACCTAAAAACCTCATTATTAAAGAAAGGATATTTAAATCTGTCCATTTAAAGATATCAACATCGTCATTACTTATATTACTACTACATATTCTGCTGGTAAATTGTACATATTTTTATAAGGGTTAAAATTATTATTAATTAATAAAAATATACTTTTTAATATTTTATTTACATCTTGTACCAGTTACTTATTTCTTAGCTTACCTACAATATTTATAATAGAAAACCACCTTTTGACATATGCATTTGAAAATGGCAAACAAAGAATAACTAATACCAATCGTTACATTACAACAATCCTTAAATTATGACTTTCCACTCGAATCGCATTCCATTCATCTCATTCCTCATTAATAGAACCACAAACATTTTTAAACTCAAAGATTAAAAAAATATCTTATAAAAACATTTCAAGTTTCTTTTAATAATTTTAGGGGATCTACATTTTCTGCCTCAAACACCTTATTAACACATGTAACTTTTTAAAAAGGTTATCTTACAATGAGTGACATAGTCAATTTCATATTAAGATTAGTGTTAAAATTACTTCTATTAAAAACCGTGAATGTTTTGTATTACAATTGGTACCCGTCTTTACATTAATTAAGGAATTACCCAAATCCCTTCACGATCAGCCAGTATCACTGGACGATCGAACTCATTGCAAACGGTGCATCGCTTAAGATTAATCAAATAATCTCCAATTTAATACATTGCTGTTTCTGAGTTAGTAATATCGAGATGCTTTTAAGTGAAGTAAAGTTTTGCTAGTTATTTCGATATGTATCATAGCAACGTCAATTGTATTTTATCCAGTTAAAGCAAAAAGGTCGTTTACGACATTTAACATAATGTTTCTTGTAGGAAATACTAAAATTATCACGTTCATTAAATAAATAAATAAAAAGTATATTTTTACATTTACAATAAAAAAACAGCAATTATCATCTACACGTACTGAAATAAAACACAATTCTTTACGTGTATCGCGATATAAATTATAATATTACAAAAAAAGCTTAAGTAAAATAAAATGCAAGGAAAACAACCATCAAAACCTGTATGAAACAATTATAACTAAAGGAAATGTAACAATTAAATAAAAGGTAATGTGGGTTCCTTATAATAATAAAACAGCGCGCCAAAAATTACTATATAAATACAAATAAACTTAAAAAGTATCTGGAATGCCGGCGACATCTCATATTAATATATGTTTAATTCCTTATATTTTAATTGAAGACTAGTACGTGTGTAGTCTCCTATGTTATTTATAACAGGATAAGTACTTAAAAGTACAATAACTAAAAAATTTCGTTGTTTTATGATGTATTACTTAATGTACATATAGTAATTTCAAAGCTCTGTGCATTCGATCTGAACGTAAAACGGAGCTTTAGGAATGATTCTACAGCATTTGTTTTGTATAAGTTGCAGCTTAAATACATTAGAGAGACTTACGTGAGACCATACAGGATAAGTGTACAACATTATCGGACTAAAGATACTTTTATAAATAATTAACTTATTGGCAGCATTGACGTTGTATTTCTTATTAAAGGTGGGATGTAATTTAAATAAAGTGGCTTGAGTTGTTTAGAAAAGTTGATATCTTCGTCTGGAATGACACCGAGGTATTTGATCTCAGTCTTCCACTAAGAGTGAGGTCTCCTTTTTATAAATAATTGACTATGTTTTATCGTAATTTATATTGATTTTCCACTTATTGAAGTATAATCTTAATTTCCGAAATCCTATATTTGACAAAGATAGCCGTATCGTCGCAGATTTTTATTCTTAGGAATATCATTAATAAATAATAAAAAAATAGGGTCCGAATATACTTGCCTGTGGTACTCCAACTAAGATGTACCTTGCACAGAGTTACTATTATTTATTTTAACCATAAATTTCATATTTATTAAATAATCTTTAACAAGTCTAATGATAAATTTAGGAAATTTTAGTTGAATTAATTTAGGGTTCACTAATGTTTCTTCCATTACTATACAGTTGGTCATTTTTCGAGTTTCTGAGACTACCTTATTTTGAATTCGTTTAGTAGCGATATTAATAAAACATCGGTGTTGATTTCATTGAGAAAAAATTATATTTGTTTTGGGCATAGATAAATTATTTTTTTCTTTTAAGCCCTTCTCATCGTTATCGATATCATCAGACTTAATTATTTATATTTCTACAAATAGTTTTTTTATTAGTCATCTATCATGGTAACTAACTTTACCACTATTACTATCAACAGTATGTAATACAAAGCAAACTGGGCTGCGAATGTCTTTTCTAGTGGAGTCAATGACTTTTATACTTTGCTTGTATATCGCTACAATGGTGTCAATCTCATCGATATATTTATCTATATTATCCTTTTATTGTTTTGAAACGCTCTTAGTGTTTGCTCAACTCATGCACTTTTTTACCTAATTCACATGTGCGAGTAATGCACCATTTAGATTATCTTGGTTATCCACCCTAATTGAAATGTTGATGCATTAAATTTCATTCTATGTGTACACATATAGACAGGTTGATCGCATGACGATGTGGATAAATTGAGCTAACCAGTCCTGTAAACAGTACGTGTATGCATAACTATACGCGTTCACATATCACACGCGCGCATGTATCACGTATGTAGATGATAATAACAATAATAACGATAAAGAGATGGGCACATTCGTATATATATATATATAATAGTAGTAATAATAATAATTATAAACAGATGATCTTACTGGCCTGTGATGGTGTCCAACTGAACTTAACTGTTAATCAGAAATGCGGTATAAACATCGAATAAAACGTGAGATTAGAAGTGAATTTAGGCGATAGGCGACTTAATTTCATATGTTATCTCAGTGACACAAATCGGCGGCCAAGGTATAAAAATATTTTGTTCGAAATACGCACGTTGATATATTTCACAGTGAATTTTAGGTTGGAATGAATTAATTTCTGGATTTTATATAGTTTATTGAAGTGGCGAAAAATTTAAAGTATAAGCAATTAACAACAACAACAACGTATATTTCAGCATAATTTACAGTGAGTATACACAAACCAAAAATTTTAAATAATAATTACGTAACGCCCAGGATGGCTCGCCGTACATCAGAAATAATACAAAGACCCGTAATAAATAAAAGAAGTAATTATACTTATACTTATAATGACAGCAAAAAATAATTGAAAAAAAAAACTGTACAGCAAAAAACAAAAAATTAAGATAATAATAATAAAACAAAAGAAAAAACACGTTAGACATTAAAAAATAAATAAAGAAGGAATATTAATTTCTAAAATAGGCGCCGAAAAACGTTACAACAGGTTATGTTTGAGCCTCCTATGTTTATATTTACTATACATAAATTGGAGTTGCCTGGAATCGTAATTACCAATGGTAGAAATTAAACTATTATCGTGGACTAAGCAGTCATCACAGAATTTACGCGTTAAATTTAAGATATGGTCCTTAATATAAGGCATGTTTAAGGTAGCATGCATGGTCAACGATTTTGTGGTATCTAGGGACATTTAGCACACATCTGAGACACCTATTTTGAAATATAACTTATTAAAATTTGTATTTGAAATAAAACTCCAAGCTGGACAACAGTACGTCATTATGGGACGTATAAGTGTTTTATACAGAATTAATTTATTATTTACATTAAGAAATGATTTTCTGTTGATTAATGGATATATGGCAGATATACTCCTACTAGCTTTCAAGGTAGTATGACTGACATGTTCAGAAAAATTTAGTCTGTTATCCAAGACTACCCCGAGGTATCGAACATGTTTTGACCAACTCACAGTGGTAGAGTTGACCTTAACTTCAGCAGGTAACGTGGACGGCTGCGGGTAAAAAAATATAGCCTCCGTTTTATCACAATTAATATCAATTTGCCATTTTTTATAATAACGAAAGACACAATTTATTCCTGACTGTAATTTATTAGTAATTGCTTTAGGTATATAAGAAGTACAGAAAAGAGCTGTATCGTCTGCATAAAGAGCAGTCTGAATATCAGGTAGGTTTGGGAAATCAGATAAAAACAAAGTAAACAGAAAGGGACCCAGAATACTACCTTGGGGACCCCCGCTGAGCACGTTTTCATAGTAGACCTTGAATCATTGATGATAACGTAAAATAGTCTGCTAAATAGCTGCTAATAACGTCGATTACATAACGAGGAAACTGATATTTTATCACTTTGTAAATAATACCTTTATGCCAAGTAGTATCGAAAGCCTTCGCAACATCCAGGACAACCATACCAGTATGTTTATTACGATTAAAATTATGTGTGATAAACTCGGTGATTCGTGCTACTTGCTGGGTGGTGAAATAACCTGGACGAAAGCCAAACTGTGTATTAGGAATGATTTTTTGGTTATCTGCATGAAGTTTTAAACGGGATAGTATAATTTTTTCCGTTATTTTGCTTAGATTGTTCAATAAACTAATAGGACGTATGTTACTTGCACATGAGGCATCCTTTCCGGGTTTGGGAAGAGCAATAATTTTGGCTATCTTCTAACTGTTTGGATAATAACCGAATCTAAAGATAGCATTAATTAAATTTGTAAGTTCAATAATAGCTTTTAGCGGCAATTTCTTAATAATGGAAGTAGAAATATTGTCATCCCCTGACGAACCTTTTACTTTTATAGCTTCAATATTGCTAAGGACTTCACTTGGGGTGACAAGAGGGAAAATATTGGGCAGTAGATTGGCATTTAGGAATTTTTTAACAGCTGAATGAATTTTTCTCACTTAATAGCCAGATACAAAATTAGAATTACGATTATGAACTTTGGAATACTCTGATGCTAAAAACTCAGCTTTCGCTTCATTTTTGTAAACATAGTTATTTAAGTGTGAATCGTAGAGCAGTGGAAGAGCTGTATGCTGTCTCGTGTATTGTCTGCAAACTTTCCATAGCCGACTATCATTAGGCTTAAGCTTAGAGAAAGTTGAATTGAAATTGTAATTTTTAAATTTACGCAAAAGAAAACTAACCAATTTATTAAGAAAATTAAACATGTTTTTCAAATTTTGAGAACGATTAGTGAAACGATGCTTAATGTACAATCTTCTAATATAATTTTCAAATTTGATGAGAACCACGATACAAGTTGGTAGTGCCATATGCGGATAATTATTAAGTGGTTTATTCGGAATACAAAGTTTCGACGAAGAATTAATTAACTTCGTAAGAGTTGATAAATTATGGTCAATATCAGCAGGACTATGTAGCTTAAGAAGCAAATTAATATTATTGTTAATATACTCCTTAAATCCTGCCCAATTTGCATTTTGGAAATCGGGCAGAACTATATCGGCTATGTTTAATTTACTTCCTGCAATAGTAGTGAAAATAGGGTTGTGGTTGGAGGACAAACAATTTATTGAAACAAGAGTTGCAATAGAAACATTTTTGACCAAAGCAACATCTAAGATACTAGTACGATATTGAATAGCATCAGGAAAGTAAGTAGGTTCTTCAGGGGCGCAGATACAAACATTTGAACGTAATGCGAATTCAAAAAGAATATTACCAGCACGATTATTATTAAAGCAGTTCCATAACTTGTTTTTTGCATTAAAATCTCCAATCAGAATAACTTTGCTATTTACACTCGTCAAGGATTGAAGATCATCTAGGAATTTATAATTAAATCTAGGTGGTCTGTATATCGCAAAAATACTAATAAAATTACTATTATTAATATTATTATTATTATTGTTATTAATATATAAATTTACGCCTACTGCCTGTACACAACATAGCTGTGGTACCGGCAATAAGTCAAATTTTAAACGTTTGTTAATAAGCAAAGCAACTCCACCACCTCTACGAGTCATATCATTCCTATAAACAAAATAGCCGGGAAACTTTAACTTATACGTGTTGTCAAGCTTAGTTTCCGATAATGCTATAATATCCAACTTATTACGAGTTGCATAAAGTACCGCAGCATAATATACTATTATGTAGCATGAATAGTTCATTTCAGAATCCTTGCATGATGAATGTGTGTTAAAAGAGGATTGTGAAAGTTGTTAATTAATTTTGTCCAGATTTAGCCACAGTACCCATGAGCTAGTGCTTGAATAAGATTTAGATAAGTTATAATAACATTACAACTATTACTGTTTCCAAAAAAAGTTTTTGAATAAATGTTACTTGCCTTCTAATATACAAAAAATCTTGACTATATCTACAATTGTTAAGCGATATATATATTCTTCTGGATGTTCTTAGTCCGTTGTTGCTCTGAAGAGTTCTGTGAATGTTGCTACAAACCACGTTATTAAATTTTTGAATCTAGATATTCTTCTTCGTTCCATTATCTTGTCTTGAAGAATTCTTTGCAGTAATTCATATCTTCTTTCATTTCTCATTATGAGGCTCAAAGTATTCTAATTTCCTGGATTTTACTTTGTTCAGGATTTCCAGCTCTTCGTTCATCTTCAATAAAACATATTTGTTGGTATATTTCTGTTCAGGAAATTTTCATAATTCGACGATATAACCACATCTAAAAAGCACTCAGCTTTTTCGACATTCTTTCCGTCAAAGTCCATAATTCCACTCTTTATAAGAGTATTGAAAAAGTATAACGATTTCTGTTTGTAAATTTAGATATTCTCATGTAAATAGTGCTTTCATTTTATTAAATATATGCTTTACTTTATTTATTCATCATTTAATTCTTGAGATTGATCCTAATTCTCATTTGTTATACTTCCCAAATATATATGATGATTAATTATTTCTATTTTTTTGTTTTTTATGATCATGCGGTATATTGTGCTTGCTAATTATCATATATTTAGTTTTTGCAGTATCATCTGCGTATTTAACTATTAATCCGTCTTCCGTATCCTGGAGAGCTTCTTGAAGATTTGTTCTGAGTATATATTGAATAAAGCCGGTGATAACACGCATCCTTGCCACACCCACCTTTGGATAGCCTTAGACCTAGACTTCTCTTCCACAACCTTTACATAGGTTTCTTGGTTCCAGTAGAGATTTTAATGATTCATATAACCTTATCGTGAAATTTAATTTCCTGTAGAATCGAAATTATCTTACTATGTTGTATCCGATCGAATGCCTTCTGATAGTCGATGAAACATGCGTAAATGTCACAGTTAACATTTACATCTTGGGAATAATAGCTGTAACGAAAACAATGCTTAATCCTTCTCTTGCTCCCAAGGCATCTCGTAATCCAAACTGTGTTTTGAATATACGTTCCTCATATTTTTTATAAATTCTATGATGAATAATCTTTAAGAACACTTTGAGGTGGTGACTCATTAGACTAATAGTTCTATACTCGTTGCGTGTTCTTGCTTCTTAGAGTAATGAATTCTGATTTAAGCCATTCACGCGCCATTTCTACTTTGTCGTATATTTTATTCGAAATACCGATCAACCATCTTATCCCATTTTCGTCCATCATTTTTAGAAATTCACTAATCTTTCATAAGATTAACGCATTTTGTACCTCGCTTATTGTAATGTTTGGTTCCAACTCAAATCCGATGGGCATGTTAAGTATTGGTCTTGTATCATGGAATAAATCTTCTATATGCTTTTCCAATTGTTTTAGACGTTCTCTTTTTTCGATTATTATTTCACCTTGCTGGTCGATCAAACGTCCAATAATTCTTCTTTCGTATGTTTAGTTCCTTTACTTTATGATGTAATGCGAAGCTATCATGTTTTTTCCGTAAGCTATTAGTTTCCCCCCGCTTTTCTTTCGTCAAGTGTCTTTAGCTTCTAGAATTTTTCTTCTATTTCCCTTTGTAAGCTTCCAGATTTCATCGTATCAAAATTTTTCACTTTTCTTCTTTCCTCCATTAGACGCCAAATTTGTTACGTTATCCACTCTTTATTTTTAATAATACTATCCTCTTTTAGGTATTTCTGATTAATATTTTCGTTTATAGTTATTAATTCTTTTAACTCAGTTTTGTAATTTTCATTTACGTTCTCGTTCACACATCTATTTTTATTTCGGAATGTTACTGTTTTTAATGTTTCCTAGTTATATTAATCTTTTTTTTTAGCTTAACACGTATGTTATAATCGAATATCACCTCCGGGTAGTTTTTACTAAACTTTTTATTCACCAAGATACTATTTTATCGGGGTATCCCCTGGCCTTGTAGGATGTAATTTTAAGTGTATATATATATATATATATATATATGTGTGTGTGTGGGTGAATGAGTAAAACTACAGTTATGATGAAAAAAGAACATTATTTTTTAAACCCTTATCTGGAGTATGTAATTGAACTTGCGTATGAGATTTTTCATTTTCTGAATTGAACTTAAAAATGATCAAAACTATAAAGGTGTTTTAAGGAATTTTAACTAAAAATCAAATAATTTTAAATTTTGTAAATCGATTCATAATGTACATGATTATCACATTATTTTTAATTTTAAATATAGTTTTTATTAAATTTTTAAGTTGATGGTAATCTTTTAAAAACATTGCTTAGTATAAGTCTAAGAAACAACAGGTACTTTAAATAGATAAATTAATCGCGTCAATTTAATATTTTTACCAGCGATAGTTTCAAGTAATGCTGCCTAAGTGCCTATCGGCATAAATTAGATACTCCTTTACCTTTATTTACACATTTGCGTGTTTACCGGGTAAACTGTTTTTTTTTTCAATGTTTTATTTTGAACGATATGATACTATGTTTGTTTTAATTTAAAAACGTTTCGTAATTGATAACATTAATAACACATTTATCAAATAATGGCAGTAAATTTCTCTTTACCACTTCCTGAACTATGCGCTCAGTTAAATTCTATAATTGAATCGCGTTCTATAGCCGAATTGGAAAGTTTATTTCCAATGATAGTGTCAAATATTTTTGGATTAGATAATATTAAAAGCTGGGGATTGCGACTAAATTCAAGTGGAAATTTCCAGTCGCAAGTTTTCTTTTTTCTTTTACCAACTGGTTCATTATTTACGATGTGTGATAAATTATGTACAAATCAGTGTATCCGTTTTAATTTTCCTTGTAATTATCTATCGGTAAGCAATTCAAGTTTTATACTTAATAACCGATAATGATTTTATTATACACTTTACACTGTACTTATTAGTGCTGTTTGAAAATAGGAGTCAATACAAATCAAACGTAATGGTTCTATGGATGATACATTTTATTCGTCAAGATTACAATTTGATGAAAAAAACAGAACTTACTCGCTTTCTCTTAGTATCCTTTTTTGAATAATATGAATGCTTTAATGTTATCTTGGAGATTACTATAAATTATTTTACTTTAATATACATGTGAGAAAGTGAATCACTTTCATTCATATTTTAGTTATAACCTTTCAAAATAACGTTTTGAAAGCTGTAACATATTTAATGTATAACATGAAACCTAATGAACCTATAGCATGTTTAATTTTATTAAATTATTATAATTTTATGTAAAACAAACTACCCTCCCGACATATCTTATGTATAAATGTTTTATTTTTAAAAAAAAGTTTACGAAAAACTAGCGAACTTTTCTTAACTATTTTTTTAGACGCACTGGAATATTATTTATTTCATTTCGCCTATCACTTGGTTAATCCGCGTGTTATTATTCCGGAACGTGATCTGCCAAATATTACGATTTATACTGAATTAGTCATAAAGTATTTACAGTATTTCTTGCCATTTACATCTTCAGTTACACCGCAGTCTGAAACTACGTGTTTGTCTTCTCCAGATGAGTACTCCACATTTGATTTACCTGGGTAGTATATATATATATATATATATATATATATATATATATATATATATATATATATATATATATATTGTATATGATTTCTATTCATATTGATTAAATACTTTATGTGATAATCTTTGTAATTTTATGACATGTTTGTTTAAATTTATTCAAAACTGTTAAACCGGCATGTTAGTTTTTAAACTATGTAAATATAAACATGTTTTCATTAATTGTGAAAAATAATCTTTATTAATACGTAAAAATTAATTTATATTTTGCGGTTATATTATTTAGATCAAAGACTTACACAAAGTTAGGTCTTCAAATTTTTCGCAAAGATGTAGAATTGAGTAGAAACAACGTATTTTCCAGTTCTTTAATTCATTCGAAACCATCATCCAAAACTTGGTATAACGAAATGGTTGTTCGAATTTTAATGGATTTTTGGTTGATAACAGAGAATGTTAATATTCAGGTATTGTTTTCTATTTAAAATAAGGTATTGCGGATATAGATATATCGGTGCTAAAAATATGTTGTTACAGAAAAAGGGATATGCCCTGTTTTTAATTAATTTATATCATACCTTTATTCATTTTGAAAATAAATGATTTGCTTCATAATTTATATGTATATTTAAATATGAGTTGTGAATTTTAGCGTATGATTTCAATAGAATATAATTTTTCAAATACACATACACTCATCATTAGTGTTATAATAACATAAACGTTATTTGGTACTTATGTGTCCATATAAAATTAACCACACAGATACACATATACATTATATTTATATATATAATGTTTGCGCGTGTAAGTTATTTATTTTTTTATTTTTAGAACCAGCCGTTTTGCGGTTTGTTTTACAGCCAATCGGTGTCAGCATGTAATGAATATTTGAAGTGTATACGGGCGTTATTAAAACATCTGCATTATTTTGCGCATAATTGCTTACCCGAGGACAATTCACCCATGAGCAAGTTTAGAAGGTATATCTATATATATATACATATAATGTTGTACATTACGATTTATACAAAGTATCTATCTGTGAGTCTTAATTGCTGTAAAAAAATTAGGCTCCTTATAACTGAAAATAATACGAAGTTTCTAGAAAGATTTTGTTTGGGGTTTATATTTAATTAGGTTTTTATTAAATTTATTTAGAAAATTAATTTTGCTTGTCGAAAAGCACATTAAAATTTGGTTATTATTTATCTCGGTTTACTAACATGATTTATATTTAAAAAACTATGGAAACTAATACAATTTAACTAAATACTACTCTTTTTTCATTATTAATTTCTGTATTTGTTAAATATTTAAATATCAAAATAATTCCACGTTCGCATTTAATTTTTGACAATGTTATTAAATTTCTTTAAATTCCCTTTCAGAATTTTTCTGAAACGAATAAGTTGAATAAGTATACATTTTTCAATAGCCAAGGATCACGTCGCGATAGTACAACAATGATTTAGAAATATTGTCAATGAACAACTGCGAAAATAATAAATTCGTCAAAAATATATTCGTATAATTAATATTAAAAAATAATTCTGCGTTACAACAAGTGTAATTTACATTACACGAAAATGATAACGTTTGTTGTAATTAAGGATATAATTTTGCTTTTCGAACATATCGAAAAGATCCATAAACTAGAAAGAATGATATTTCAAATTTGTAAAATTACAAAAACAACCGAATAAATGTAAATTGTGCCTCAGCGTTATAAAACATCAAATTTTAACGTCATTTTGTTAAAATAAAAAAAAAGAACAGTATTCCAATAAGGATATTAAATGTATTTGGGGATCGATTTAAAGGTTTAATGTTTATTGTAGTACATAATTTCGAATGTTATACTTGTTTCCAGAAATTCATATTATTTAGACTCGCTAATTTTATATATATATATATAATTCAATAAAACTTATGTAGTAATAATCCGTTTTTATTGATAGGAAAGTGATATCTCAGTATCGTGTAAAAGTTTATTATTTTTTTCGATACTCTGTTAAACATTATCCATTGAATGGATCATTTTTGTATTTGGCGGAAGCTTGGCTTTCATATATTCAACCGTGGCGCTATACATTTAATGCAAATGCGTATAGCATTATTGATGGGTAATTAATAATAATTATACTTCTAAATGTGTATATATTTGAGATCATTTCAAGAATTTAATTGTGACATGTTGGGAGGAATATATGTAATTGAAATCGTTTATATTATTTTACGTTGAAGAAATATATTTAAATAAAAAAAAACAACATTTGTATTCGTGATATTCAATAGCCTTTAGTAACACAAAAGTTGTGCAACTCAAACGTTCCGTCTAACTTATCTTCATCTGTGCCATAGCTTAATTCACTACACCCTTACAATTATTTTTTTATCATTAATTTTTTTATACGTTATTTGCGTTTTAATTTTTAATTGATTTATCCGCACAAGCAGGTCTTCTTCCCTTTTTATTAAATTCGCATTTTCTTTCAGTTATTGTAGTCACGACGATGTTGTAAAATAATATATGTTCTAGAACTCTGTTCTTTATTGTATATGTTATTAGTAATAATTTCCTTTTTTTTTCTTAACCATTTCCAACATATTCGAATTATTTTACCCTGTTTACCCTGTGTACAGGATATGTTTATTACGCGGTTCATTTTTCACATTGTTTTTTTTTTCTAAATTTATTTTCGACTATTGCTATTCTTGTTTTTAATTCAGTTCATGTGTTATTGTACTTCTTAAATATTTAAATCGTTTTATTTCCTGTGAAATTTTGTTTAAATTTATTTGTTATTATATTTATAAAATATTTAAATCGTTATACTTGTTGCCAAATCTTACTAATTTCACCTATGTTTTTTTCTCATTGCTTACCTTTTATATGGTTGAAATAATACAATTTTAACTATTTAGTTTGTGTTTTTCTCTGACAGTTCCAAATACTTTCTCAATTATGGATATAAATTTGTTTCACAAAAAAATGTATATATATATCATCATCATCAGTGGCTCGTTTCGAGCATCGTGACCCTATGAATCCTCATAAACGAACGTTTTTAGCCGCCATGTAGTTCGATCTGCTGCCCGGTCCATCATTTCTCGTATTGATGCGGTGCATGCGATTCTTTTAATTCTGTCTATATATCTTGTTGGTGGCCTGCCTCTTTTCCTACGACCTTCTACCATATCCGTCATAATCATTTTTTCCAATCCATTCTGTCGTATGATATGTCCTGCGTATGATGTTATTCGTTTCTGTACCACGGTTTTTAATCTCTGATCCACCTTAATTTCTTGAAGTATTGACAAATTAGTTTTTTTCGCAGTTCATGGTATCCTTAGCATTCGCCTCCAGCAGTGCATTTCAAACGCATTAATGCGTTGTGTATCGCGCTTTTTCATTGTCCAGCATTCTGATGCATATAGGAATACAGAGAACACCAGCGAGTTCATAATACGCATTTTTGTGTGTATTGTTATCTCATGGCTCTTCCATATTTTCGTTAATTGTAATAGCGCCATTTTTGCTATCTTTATTCTCCGTTTAATTTCCTCTGTTGAGCTTCCGTCCTTTGTGATTAGCGTTCCTAAGTATACAAATCTCTCAACCACTTGTAAGCCATCTATACTTTGTGGATCCTGTGATTGACTGTTGCCATCTATAATCATTATCTTGGTCTTTTTCTTGTTTATGTATAATCCATGTTCTTTACTTATACTTTCCAATTTTTCAAGGAGGCTGACCATTTTTTGTTCATATATATATACATATGTATAAATCATCTGTCTGAACTCGATTAATGAGTATTCATTACACTTTCAAAAACTACTCGATCAAAATTTTTGAATGAAATTTTATTTAAAAATAGGAAAATGAGAGGTCATCTTACAATCATTTGTGGAACACAATATCGCTCAGATGACCACCATTTGCAACAATACATTCATTTAATCTTTTTTCAAAATTTTCTAACACTTTTTCTAAATTTCTTCAGAAATCCGAGTTTTCAGGTCTTTCATATCTCGGGGACGTGTTTCGTAAACCCGTCTCTTAAGGTATCTCCACAAAAAAATATCGCGTAACTTTGAATTATTTTCGAAACCATCCTTACACTGTCGTGATCGGTTCACGTCGAAAATAACGTTCCACGCAAAACGCGCGCTCCTTGTTATAAGATGTCATGGTAACTGAATCTGGACAAAAATGAATCTCGTGTGTACACTAAACGTAGAACACGCGGTTTGCGTTGTAGCAGTGTTACCAACTGTGTTATTGAAGAAACAAAACCGTCCGTCTTCTCTGTGTCACCATATTTTTTCCACCTTTCCGAGTTATACGAAGGTGGTTTTTCCGATCTGAAGTGTCAAGATTCGAGTATTTTTTCTTGCCGTCTCAATTATTGACTACGCATCAACCATACAACATAATCGGAATTAACACGGATTTGTAAACCGAAATCTAGATATCAGTTGTTAAATTATTCTTATTGAAAACTGCCAGCTAATTTACTGTCCCTATGCGAGCAGAAATTTTAGTTAAGATTTGATTTTTTGCTGAGAAAGCTATCAAGCTATTTAAGGAATTCTGTCGTCCTTAACCGGATACCGTTTAATTTAAAGTCGTCTGTATGATTTTCGTTTTAATAAATCCGAGAAATCATATGTTTCTGCCATTTGCGACGTTATATTTTGGGAGTATATATATATATTATATTGTTGCTAAATAATACGCAGTCATCGGCATATTCAACACAACTAAGCTTAAAAGAAGCGGTTACAGCTGTGACATTTTATTTAATTTTATTAAATAGCCCTCTGGTTAAAATGAAATTTAATATCTACCTCAGCATCTGTAATTCGGCGTTTAAATTCTTGAATCATACTTATGATAAAAATTGAATAGTATTAAAGCGAGTATGCTGTTTTACATCTGTCATCATCAATATTTAAGAGCATGCTCTTGTTGTTGCAGCTAGCCAGTCATGTTCTTCCATTCCTTCCTGTTGTTTGCTTTGTGCTTCTCTTTATACGTTATTTGCATTCTTTCTTTTATTTAATCTGTAGGGGTCCAATTTTCCTTCGATTGTGACTGCCATGAACTCGTTATGCCGCAGTATATGTCCTGGAGGCCTTTCTCGTCTTTGTTGTGTTGTTTCTAGTAGTTTCCTTTTTTCATTTACCATTTTCAAAAAATTTGAATTCCTTTTCTTCTGCATCCATGAGATCTCGCCAACCCCACAGTTCGAAGGCTTCAAAGCATTCTTTTAAATTTTTCGTTAACACCTACGTTTCTGAACCATGTAGTAAGATATTCCATATGTACGATTTTAATTTTTATATAATCTATCGTGTGAAGCATGTTTGATCGTGGCTGTATCTAAGTGCCTTTACATTTATCGTTTAGTTGAAAATTCGTACTAGAGATAAAACGATAATTTTTTGCACAGAACTGCAGTAGTCGGTCACCATGTTCATTTCCTTTTCCCGATTCATGGTGACCGATTACACACTCATACTTCTACGTGTCTATTCACTCTTGCATTAGTCACCCAACAAGATGATGGTTTCGTTTGTTCGTGTCTTGTCTATTAATTTCTGTAACTCTTCGTAAAATATTTCTTTCTCTGCTTCTGACCTATCAAGGATAAGAGCGTATACGCTGAAAACTCGTCGTATTTTCATTGTCATGATACACTCGTTTATTACTACAGGTTCTTTGATGTAGGGAGCCAATTTAGTATTTACGACGGGTCCATGTAATTTATTATTCGGTGCTACTCCTTTCTAGTATAATGTATAACTTGCAGTGTCGTCTGTGAGTACTAATTCGTCCAATAATCTGGTCTCGCCAAGTGTGGTAATGTCCACCTTGTATTTTCGTAATTCGTGTTTTACTCATCCCGTTTTTCTAACTGAAACATTTTTGTTACCTAGCGAAGTCATGAAATTCCGAGTTTTAAAGCTATATATCCGCGTTCTTACGCATTTCCTTCTGTTCGTTTATCACAAAATGTCCCTACCTGGAAAGTTGCATACCACGAAGGTATGTGGGGACTCAAATCACCCTACGTTACGGCAGATGATCGTCCTCTGCCTGGAAAGATTGTGGATCCGGCATTCATTTTCATGTTGCTTCTACACTCGTAACCTACTACACAACATATTCAGTTGAAAGTAAAAATTAGAAGAATAGAAGGATAAAACATTCGGATAACAGTCACGAAGGTAACAAAGTAAGACTTTTACGGCGACCTAAACCGGCCAAGGCAGATACAATGGTTATGTCGACTCGTAATAGATAGTTACCCGAGCTGTCAATTAGCATCCTTGCGTTTCTTACTCCGTCACTACTGGAATCCCGTCTTGGACACTTTCCATTAGTTGTCGCTTTTTGATCCGCGATTGCTTATTTGACGAAACGTTTTATTCGCAGCTAATCTACATATCTGTAAACAGTTTCATTATCTGTCATTTGTGAACGGCCCTAGCCCCAGGTTACTTCCTGGCGGAGATAATACATAGATAAAGTTTGATAAACTTTAAAATATTAAATTTAAAGTTATTGTTATTTTATACAATTTTAGGGAGGATACAAATGTAAGAATAGCTAATGTTGATGAGTGGTTGTCGTTCGTCGCAGAAAATCTTTTAACGTACACCAACATATATTATTCATTTGTGTCAAGATTTTTATTTGCCGATTTAACAGAATTTAAGTTGGCGGTTATATTATCGAGGATTACGAAAGTATGTTAACGAAAAATATTTAGATTTATTTATATTAATAAATTGTTTTAAAAATAATTTTCAAATCAAATTGTGCTTATTTCACGCATCAATCTATGATAAATACGGAAGTAAATTTCAATACATAATTTTTTCTAACGGACGATCGATTTAAGGTACACGAAAAAGATCAGAAAGAAATTGTTACACATAGTAAATTAAAAAAAAAAATATTAATACAAATAGACACCTTTATAATAAATACTGTATATTAAATAATGAGAAAAAAATACTTTATTAAATGCTATTATCTACGTATAATGATCAAACAACGTTATCTTTCATGTGTTTATTGAATTAAATATATCAGTTATAGATCTATGAACATTTTGATTTAAAAAACAAAGTGGCCGTCTTTTATAAATTATAACGCTAAAATTTCATATTGAAAATTCTACAACATATAACCAGGCAAAGATGGTAGTAAATTAGGATACTACAGACCTATCTCCTTATTATCGTCTCTAGCTAAGCTACTCGAAAAATTAATTTATATAAGGATTGATAAAATAATACATGAGCAATCTATCATTCCCCAACATCAATTTGGATTCCAACCTAGGCACTCCACTGTATACCAGCTGTATAGAGTAGTAAATCTTATACAAGATGGGTTAGAACACAAGAAATATAACGAAGCTGTCTTCATCGACATAACAAAGGCCTTTGATAAAATCTGGCACGAAGGCATGCTATGCAAGTTGAAATCCTCTCTGCCAGAGAGGCTTTATCAGCTAATGTGCTCATACCTTAGTAACAGGCGGTTCCAGGTCAAATATGAGGACACCCTATCAGACGTATATCCAATTCTAACTGGAGTCCCACAGGGCAGTGTCCTGGGTCCTCTGTATACAGCAGATTTCCCGACGGTTGAACCTGCTCAGGTGGCAACATTTGCAGATGATACTGCGATTATCGTATCGGATAAAAATGCAGACATTGCAATCACAAAGTTACAGAATAGTGTAGATCAGATTTATCAGTGGGCTCAACAATGGAAACTGAATATTAATTCAGGTAAGTCATCACACATTACATTCACCAACAGAAAACCGCACAATAAACGGGTGCTAATCGACAACAGAGTGATTCCGAGGACCAATGAAGTGAAATATCTAAGAGTCTACCTAGATCAACGGCTGACATGGAGGTCGCACTTACAAAAGAAAAGGACCGAACTCAATATCCGGATGAAACAACTTTACTGGTTATTAGGATTTCAGTCGAAGCTGT
Source organism: Coronaproctus castanopsis (assembly GCA_032883995.1). Lineage (NCBI taxonomy): Eukaryota > Metazoa > Arthropoda > Insecta > Hemiptera > Monophlebidae > Coronaproctus > Coronaproctus castanopsis. Next base: position 290,130,554 of record CM065052.1, read on the forward strand.
CGCTCCAGAATCGCCTATTAGTATATAAAACGGTACTACGTTCAGTATGGTCTTATGCAGCACAACTCTGGGGTTGCGCAAAGAAGTCAAACAAACAGATTATTCAGCGCTTCCAGAACAAGGTGCTACGCCTAATATACCGTATGCCGTGGTACGTGTCTAATTAAGTTATACATCGGGATTTGAAAATCGATTTGGTGGATGAAGTTGTCCGGAAGCTCGCACAGAAATATCTGATGCAGATACAAAAATCACCCAAATAAGCTGATAGTCAAACTTTTACACTCGGAACCGTCATCGAGACTGAAGCAAACTAAAATGAAAAACTTGATCATATAATCGTTTTGAGGGGATGTATCATTGGATACTCCTACACGTGATTATATATATGTATATATATGTGTATATATATATGATGATATCATTTATTAGATACTCACTCATTGGCTAGTTATAAATAGCAAATATATGAAAAAAAAAAGAAAAAATTATAATCTCAAATATTTCTGTATTTATTCATCGAATATCTCATTAAAAATGTTTAGATTTGCGTTCAGTTCTGATGAGAATAAAGCTTTGCTCGCTTATTGCGTCATGTGATTTATTTAATTGCCGGTAATTCTTCAATCTGCTTCTTATTATGCAAACTCGCACTTTAATCGAGAAAAACAGATTTATTCTTAAAAACGAACTTCGGTAATTTGTATTTCATGTAGCTTGTAAATATTAAGGGATATTGATTTTTTTAACTGTTGCTTATTGCCGCAATAATGTGTTTAAACATTTTTTTTGCAATAAGTCATTTTCGAGTTGTTAAATATCGCATTTTTCTCCTGTCTTCTGTTTCCGCCCTATAAACTTTAAACTTAATCTAACAGTTAATTTGAAATAGGTAAATTTTTAATACGCCGTGTACGATATTTGTTAGCGATAAAGAACTAAATTTAACTTTAAGAATTAAACAACATTTTATAATAAAAAAAAAAAAAAAATGGACGCAAACGTAAAGGGTTTAAATTAAGAAAAAAATTTATATACAATTCAGTTTTAAAACATTTTAAAAATCTTATAAAATAATTTGAAAATATCTCAATTTTGATATACATACGAGAAAACTGCTGGCATTGCAATCAAAAGTCAGTTTTTATTGTTTTCGAATTACTTTTTCGAACGATTAAAAAATAATGGTTTATTTTCAGTAAAAGTCACGTACGCAGATTAACAACTTTTAACGTTTCGAGCGGACTAGTCTTAGATCATACTGCTTACCTTTTTTGAATGTTCTAGTTAAAGGAAATATAGACGGTGCATATTCCACGAGTAGTGTGTTTATCGCAAAAGCGCACATGCACAACGTGTGTGTGATAGCAAAAACGTAAGTGACGAATTGGAAAATCTTAAGATGTCGTATGGTTTATAATGAATATGGAAGACAAAAATTTATAGATTTATTAAGGAATTCAATGACAAATCTGCGAAGAAAATGATTGCGTGATATTAATATTAGAACTATATTTGGAACGATAAAAGAAGATGCAGAGATTGTTAGTAATAAGGATGAAATACCAGGTGATCATACTGCAGGAGTTTACGAAATTCCATGTTCCTATTGGACAAACTGAAACGCCTACTAATACGCGTATTAAAGAGCATATTGCAACTTGTCAATATAAGCGTATTAGGTAAGTCAGCTGTGGCGGAAAATTTAATTGGAACAGGTCATTCTGTATATTTCGAATAAAGAAAGGCGCTGGCAAATGAAAAAAAGTATAGAAAGCAAATTATGCGAGAGGCTATTGAAATAGAGGAACATAAAAATTTCGATAGAGAAGGTTGATTAACAGACTTGTGGAAGTCTGTATTAATAGTTAATGAAGAAAAATGTAAGAATTATACGGACTGCTCAAAGGATATTTCTAGCGGAATTGAGTAATTAATTCTGTACATGTTAAAATTAAATCTGTTCGTCACGTTTCGTTTTAAATATATTATTTTAACATATATCGACCACGTATTATTTAATCGATGATTATAATTTAACATTAGGAAAAAAATTATTTTTGTCGTACGAAATTAATTATTTTTAGGTGTTCGCCCAATTGTTTTCCAACGGTTTTATAGACCAGATAGAATCTTGTTTAAGCGAAGATAGCAGTAGAATTAACAACTGGAAATTTTTTATTAAACATAGCATGCACAGTATGGAAAATACCAGTTACACTTACGTCGGATTTCACACGGAACAACACTTTAAACTGGTTATATTTTAATTCTTTTATTAATAAAAATAATTAATTCGAATTTTAGGAATGATCTAAAATAACTTATCCCGTAACATAATCTTTAAGCGTAAATTTCCAATCTATCGCATTTATTTTCAAACGAAATGTGTATTCTCTTTGTACGGTTCACTGGAAGATTATTTAATTATATGCGAAACCTAAAAATAAACGGCACATGGTTCACACAGACAAAAAGTGACATGGAATAACTGAAAATCATTCCTGGAGACATAAATCATCGAGTAACATTAAGGAAGAAATTATTCAATTGTAAAGGTTTCGAGAACTGGCACTTTGTGGACGGAAGAAAGGAAAAGAGTATATAGCGAAAGGATGAAAGCCATCTGGAAACAGAGGAAGAAGAATGGTAGTACCAGTTGACAACGTAGTCCATCTGGCTGATTCCAAATAACATATATATATATATATATATATATATATTACTATTATTATTAATTTTCATAGATTTTATTTCTAAAGCGTTAATTACGTAGATCATCTTTCTTAAACTCAATTATTATTAATTTTTTTTTAATTGAAGGAAATTAATTTAAAAAAAATTATATATAGATTTTATATATATATTAATGATGGGCATAACCGACTAATTAGTAACACCGTTTCTAAAAAACCAACTAATTTTTCGGTTTTTAATTTAGTCGGATTCACTTCTATTAGTACAATGTAAACACGTTATCGGAAATAAAAATACCCCTAAATGATAATAAGTTATATAATGAATAATAGTTTTATCTTCTTCTTCTTCATAATCTCCGTTAACGAAGGTTGACTGCAACGAGTGAGAAACTGGTCCTGTTTCTGGCCGATTGATTGAGCATCCCATCCAATTTTCCAAATTTTTCATCCACGACATTCTTCTGCGTCCTTTTCGTCTACATCCTTCTAGTTTGCCTTGTATAATTAACTGTATCAACTGATACCTATCGTGCCGCATAATGTGGCCCAAATACGCTAATTTCTTTTTCTTGATAATTGTTAATAGCTCTTTATTTTGCCCTATTCTTCCACAACTTTTCTATTCGATATACGATCAGCTCATGATATTTTCAGCATTCTCCTGAAAACCCACATTTCGAATGCTTCTAGATTTTTCATCGTTCTGCTTTTTAACGTCCATATAATAAAACCGAATATACATAACACTTAACCATCCTGTATCTTAATTTCAGACTTAAATGTTTATTACTGAACAGAGATCTCATTTGGATAAATACTGATCTTGCCTGTTCGATTCTTATTCTGATTTCTTTATCGGGGTTAATTTCATCATTCAACCAGCAACCGAGATATTTAAACGATTTGGCAACTTCTACTGGTTCCCCGTCCACTGTCATTATTGGGCATGTCTTCTTGGTATTGCTAAATATAATCGCTTTTGTTTTCTGTGCATTTATGCGTAGTCCTGAATTTTTAATTGCGGATACAATTTTATTCAATAATATTTGTATATATTGTGCTGTGTTTAGAACCCGATTAATAAATTAAATATATTTTAATACAACGTGAATATATGTAACCGGTGTTTTAAAACGTCAATAATTTATTCTACTAAAAAAGAATCGCCGTTTTCAAAATCCGACTACTTTTCAATCGGTTTTAACAAAACCTACTAATGTCGATATTTTCTGGGTTCCATAAATGACTTAAATCAAAAATTATAATTACTATTGACCTCTTATTAAATCCGAAGTAAACTTTGATAAACACAGCGAAGAAAAAAGCACAAATGTGTTTCAATCGACCCAAAAATAACCAAATAATAGAATCTACTAACAGCTATTAGTCGAAATGTAACTAAGTTCGGTCGGCTTACATCATCCGATTTAAAAGTAATCGGTTTCTTGTTCTAAAGCACATCACACACTTAGCGTATGATGTACAAATTAAATAAAACATTAAATTTACTTTTACGGACAAAATAACATCTTTACAGGATTTACAAATATTTGTAAACATCGTATATAAAGAAAAAAAGAATATTTAAAAATTAATAAACAAATGTTTAAATAATATTTACAGAAAACGACTGATATATTCGATTATTTACAGAGTAAAAAAAAAAAACAACAAAAAACCGATTAGTCATTAATCATAAGTCAGTTGTGCTTCTATCACTGATACGAATATATACAAACGCTGAGAAACTTCACTGTAGTTATAAATATTATTAAGGGAGACTACTTAACTAACAGATTGGTTAAAATAATTGATAAAGAAAAGCAAGTTTCCCATAAATGAACATGCGGGGTTTTCTATACCGAGACCAACATTATTTATACATAAGGAAATTGATGATCACCTGTGTGAAGAGGTAGCAGTGGTGAGTTGATGGCTTTGCTTAGTTAAACTCCTTCGACACGATTATTTTGGTTTTAATTTCTCAAAAGCGATTACTGAGCTGTGACTCAAGGTAGCTTATGACAAATGTCAGATAATGCGTATCAAGATTTGAAAAAGTTCAAGAATACGTTACCAACGTATTAATAATTTTGATCGATAAAATAAAATATTAATAATTTTGATCGATAAAATAAAATAATAATTTTGATGGATAAAATAAAATATTAATAATTTTGATGGATAAAATAAAATATTAATAATTTTGATGGATAAAATAAAATATTAATAATTTTGATGGATAAAATAAAATATTAATAATTTTGATCGATAAAATAAAATATTAATAATTTTGATTGATAAAATAAAATATTAATAATTTTGATCGATAAAATAAAATATCTGGGTTTAATTATTGACAAATGCTTAAATTTTAAAGCGCACTTAGAATACGTAAAACAAAAAGCGTTAAAGGTTTAATATGTTTCGACTTGGTCGTAAATTGTGTAGTATATAACCAAAAATGGATGTTCTACAAAGCGATGATTGGAAATATTTTATTTTACGTCGTCTTCAATCTATAACGATTTTTTTTTTTCAAAGCAGATGGAAAACGAGTCGCTCGAGGTGAAGATTTCAACAGCTTTCATTTTAAAATTTTAATGCCTAAAAATTTTTACGTTTTAAATAACTCATATTATGTACAACATATATCGGTAATTATCGAATATATGTTTTTGACCAGTATCGATTGTAATTGATATTTAAACTAGCGTATCGAAAAATTTTTTTGAATAATACGTTTTGATTACGATTATTTGTTCGTGCCACACTGTTTGTAATAGGCAACGCGTTTAATTAAACGGGTCGACATCGCAATTAAAAAGTTACGACCTATGATCGAGCAATCGACATTACCGATGAATTGGAAAATTGTAAATTGGTTGGCAGATTGTAATAGTAATAGTCGTGCGTGTAAGAGCAGCCTTAATGAGTTAACGTCGTGTTTACAACGTCTCCAATTTATACATACGGTATGTATGTTTTTGTTTTCATTTAAACCGGTAAAAAAAAAAATGTTAACTGACTTATAAAAAGAAATGTTTTTAAAATGGCGGAAATAATAATTTTTTAATTGTTAAATTTACAGATAACAAAATTTGAAGTTATAAATAACTTTAATAATTAATAAAGAATGGGTATACCTTCAGGGAACCGGAGCTCTAACCGGTATGGGGTGCGTCCACATGTGGTAGATAGTGGAACGGCCTACACTTATGTATGTTAGCTGAGAATAAGGCATTAGTCAGATAAGCAGTCGTGCACTAAGAGCGGCTACTGGTAGAAAGCCCCATGCAGGTGATTCCAGTAGTGACAGAGCAATGAGAACGAAAATGTAGAGAGACAGGTTGGTGAAAAATCTCTACATGAGTTCAATGACTTCTCAACCTTGACTAGTTGAGGCCGCCATAAATGTCTCACCAGGCTATTCCCCAATAGCAAACCGCTGCCTTGCGGTAAGGGTTAGGTTACCCAAAAGCTAAGGGAGTAAAGCCTGGCAGAAAATCATGGAGAAGGCAACAGAAAACCAGTCCATTACTATTTCTGAGGAATTCCATTTTATCTAGCTATGATGATGTCTTCTGTTGTAAAAATAAATTCCCGACGTAAAATACTGTCCCATTCATATGTCCGGGTGGACTACGGGAAAAGTCAAAACTCAGAGAAGTATTATTAAAATAGGAACATGGAACGTTAGAACTTGAAATCGATGTAGAAAGCTAGAAAATCTGAAAAAGGAGTTGAAAATAGATATACTAGACATAAGCGAAATGCGATGGCCTAAACAAGTGGATTTCTGGAGTCATGAATATAGAATCATACATACGGAATCAGTAAATGGAACAGAAGATGTAGGTATAGTTATTGGAAAAAGTTTTGGATGTAAATAAGTCATCTGCAATATAATGAAAAAATAATGATGGTTAGACTGGCAACGCGGCCAACAAATACTGTTATTCTACAGGTTTATATGCCGATGACGAAATATAATGATGATGATGATATAGAAGAAATATATGGAAACATTGAAGAAATAATTAAGCATGTGAAATCGGAAGAAAATCTAATAATAATGTGCGATTGGAATGCCACAGTAGGTCAAGAAAAGGAAGGAAAAATTATAGGAGCATATGGCCTACGAAGTAGAAATGAGTAGAAATGATAGAGACGAAAGGTTAATAGAATACTGTATGAAACATGATTTCATTATTTCGAATACTATGTATAAAAGTCACAAGAGAGGAATTTTGGAAAAGCCCAGGAGATAACAACAGATATCAAATAGATTATGTACTGGTGAAACAGAGATTTAGGAACCAAGTTAAAGACTGCAAAAGTTATCCTGGGGCTGACATAATATATAAAAATACCGTATTACGTCGAATTTAAGACACTCTCAAATTTAAGACGCACCCTGGTTTTTGGTTTTCAACGTGAAGAAAAAAAAATTCATCGAATTTAGGACGCCATTAAAATTACAAGGTTTTAGGAAAGGAAGTTTTGGAAGAAATAGAAATAATTAAGATACTAATAGTCAATACCCGATACTTCTTCAACATAATACGAAATATTATAAACTTATAAGTACATAGGCTTACTTAGCGCAATTTCATTTGCAATAAAAAAAAAAAACAGAAAAAACAGTAATTTTTATGACTAAATTACCTATTTATTGCTTTTTCTAATTATGTTTTTAATTGCTATTGTCGGTTGTTGAATCGTCGTCATTGCCGGACGTTGATGTAGAATCGTTTGCGTCATCTTCGTCACTATGATTCCATGCACAATCATCTTCAGAGTTATCCAATGCATTTGATATACAGCACTTCAAAAAAGGATTTGATGATCTTTCCAAGCTTTTGAAATCCATCCTACAATCGTACCTGCTGAGGCTCGTTTGATTTTGTCAGTTGGTGTGAGAGGATGATTATTTTCAGTCAACCATTGATTGTATTGCGCACGAATACGATCTTTAAAGGCTTTATTAACACCGACATCAAGAGGTTGTAACTGACTTGTCATACCTCCAGGAATGACTACTAAATCGCATTTTCCATTTGCCAATCTGGTTTTAATGTCGTCAGATAAATGACCGCGAAACGCATCCATCACTAACATGCTGTCTCGTTTGAGAAGTCCACCTAGTCTTCGCTCCCATACGCACTCCAACCAATCTTGCATAAGTTTACTTGTCATCCAGGCATTTTGTTGGGCTCGAACAATAACCCCATCCGAGAAGATTTCCTTTGGCACAGTTTTTCTGTTCAGGATTACATACGGCGGTAACTTATTGCCATCCGCAGTAGCACTGAGCATAACAGTTACTCTTAATTTTTCGTAACCGGTTGTTTTCACTGTTACTTGTTTTTGCTCCTTCTCACTGACCGTATAATTTCTTGACATGTCAAAGAAAACACCAGTTTCATCAGCATTATCTTGACTAAGATGGTATTGTTTCTTTAACCTTAGTTGTATTACATGACGTTGATATTGCACCAATTTATTCTCATAATCAGATGGTAGTTTCTGGCAAACTGTGGTTCTACGACGTTAATGATCATTGTCTTTTCCTGAATTTTTCACACCATCCACGACTAGCTTTAAATTGAAGAGTTTTATCGCTGGCAATTTCTCTGGCTTTTAACATTAATGTTTCTCGCGTTACTGGAAGACCTTTCGTGCGAAGTTCTTTAAAATAAGTTAAAACGGCAGCATCGATTTCCGGATATGTTCCATGTTTTGGTCCCGAAAATGATTTTTTTGTTCGTTTACACGCGAATAACTTATTTTTCATTTCACGCCAACGGCGAACATTCACTTCGTTAATCGAGAACTGTTTACCGGCGGCACGATTTCCGATATTTTCTGCGCATAAAATAACTTTAAGCTTAAATTCCGCTTCGTATGTAAAACGCTTTTCCAAAATAAAAAGAAAAAGTACTGTATTAACAAAACAACGATGGGTTAGTAACTGCAATGTTTGGGAGAGCGACACTAACTGACGAGCAACGACTGTGACCGGAAATGGGAATAGGTTTACAAGTCACTTTTATAAACATCATTAATCAACTCCTACAGCTAGTGTAATATATCGATAGCATTAATGTAGCAAATACAATAGGACTACTACCACTATTCCACGTATAATAGGTAGTTTTACTCTTATACATGTGGTCAATTTAGAAAGCATCTCGAATTTAAGACGCACCCTTGATTTTAGACCTTGAATTGTGAAAAAAAAGTGCGTCTTAAATTCGAAGTAATACGGTATATGTAATTTATAAAAAAATTATGTTAATAATTTAGATATTTCTTTATGAACTAGCCATTATCAAGTAAACATAAAAATAGGATGTAAAAATGTATGTAATTTATAAAAAATAAATGCGAAAAATTATCAAACTAAAAAAACAGTATTTGTAAAATAATCTGATAGCGAATGTGGTAAACAGCACACAATCAACAATCAGTTATGATGTATAAATTTTATATCGCTGATTGTTGACTGTGTTGTTCACTATCAAATTATTTTATAAATAGTGTTTTTTCAATTTGATAATTTTTCACATTTTATATTTTTTATAAATTACATATATTTTTATGTTCATTTGATAACGGCTTGAAAATTCTTATGATTTTTCATAAAATTTAGTGATTTTAACTCTTTTTTTTTTTTGTTTGTTTATACTTTGGAATTGTATCTATTAAAAATTATTATTTGTTTTAGGTTTTTTCTTTGTTTAATTTATTTGTATTTTGAAATAATTATTAGCTCGTAGTGTTATGTAACGATAGAACGTTGTTATGAACATGTACATTAACAGTAGTGTAATGCAAGATAATATGAAAATTTATGTTTAAAATTAAATTGTAACGATTACGAAATAATGTATATAAAAGAAATAGATAGTTTAAACGTAAAGAATCGAAGTGTAAAATCAATAATGTTAACCAAACGTATAATAATATGAAAAACTAAAAAAAAAATTGTTAAAATTAGAAATGATCGAATATAGAAATAAAATTTATTTATTGTTAAACTTGATGAATTAGTTTTAAAGGCCATCTTATAAATTTATTTTGTCTGCGGTACAAGCATCTCCGCTAGGAATAAGATACGCTATCGGTCTGTTCTTATTAATTAAGAATTAATATATTTCTTATACATAATTTTTGTTATTATTAATAATTTATTATTATTACGTAACTTCCGAAAAGCTTCGTTGTAATTATTTAGCGGTTAGTTATTTTTACTAATCACTTTTATTGCTTCTTTTTTTGTTACTTATGTTTACACGTTTTCGGAAACATTGCTTATATATAACGTTAAAAAATTATCAACGAAAGTCACATTTATTTTTTCACGTTAATTTTATACAGGTGGCAAATTTAGAAGAATTATCGAAACATTTGTCGGAGGATGAGATAGATGCAGGCGATTCTTTCGACAATTTGTCGCCAAATTCCAAATATCGCGTGAGTATATTTTTTCGCGTTTTATTAGCGATCTATTTTTTTTTTTTTTTTTTTTTTTAATAATTCAACCGTCATGTCACCTGTGCCGACTTTTTTTTCATTCATTTTGTATTCAGCTAATTCTGACCGTTATGACTTGCTAGTGTTGCCCGTAGATTCCGGTTCTTAGTTGTAATTACTACCGTACTAAATTGATTCGGCAAGCCATCAGTCCAGCAGGCACACTGCCTCTTTCTCTTGCACCATTGCACCAGGCTTTACTAAGCAGTAATATTTTTCCTGGATTTTCTCTTCTTACAATATTAAAAAAATAAATAAAAATTGCTGGCAATCTAATTATATCGGTTCGTCTACTTTTGTCTGTATTGAGATTTGTTCCTCTATCAGTCCACGATACACACAGAATTCTTCGCCATGTCTACATTTCAAATGCTTCAATGCGCTGCTTATCCACTGTTTTAGTCGTTCACATCTCGGCTGCATATAAGAAAATTGGGATAATTAATGTTTTTACTAGCTTCTTCCGTAATTTTAATGCTCACCTTTCGTTACAAATTATATGTTTCAATCGTATCATTCCGATCTTGCCTAACAATTCGCCTTTTTATTTCGTCCAAGTAACCATCTGTGGTAGTCAAGTGAATAAACAAAAAAATCCACTTTTTATACTCATTGGACTAAAAAAAAAAAAAAAAAAAATTGTTCCCATTACGCGATTAGAAGGCGCGCGATATTATTTTAAAGTACGATACAAGTCATCTGCGCATCGTATACATTATTGTAAATAAATTTATACAACTCGGTTTTTTTTTCAGACGAAAAATGAAGAATGGCTTCATCAAATATTATCCAATCCGTGGGCTGCTGATCATGATGAAATATCTCCTAGAAGTTGGGAAGTTAGTTTTTTGGTGTACGTCCTTAAAGATCTTTCGGAACTCATCAGTTCGCGGGTAATTTTCTATTAGTATGAAGAAAAAATGTTTACGCTCTCGTTAATTTGTTGATAAAGAATATTGACAAATTATAATTTAGTGATGGGTAAACTACATCGCAGGTTCGGGAACTATATCCTGGATACGTATCCAGTCGGGTCCAATTGGATCCGAGACATTTATATGAACAGCATAAATAGCGAGGAAATAGAAAAAGAAAAATATCATAATGGCTGTACGATGTATTAGAAAGAAAGGAATTGCGAAAATAGCTAATTTAGGGTTTGCTTTTATTTATATATATATATATATATATAACGGATAAATCCCTATGTTGCCATTTTTCACTTTTTCAGCTGATCTGGCACATTTCTGCTTAGATATTCATTCTGTATAAAACAGAGACAACGACACAGGCGGTCTATTCTCTCTATTCAAGGTAATTACTTTAGCTTCTATGCAGAACCGTGTAAACCTGGACCTGCATAATATTTATCTATTTAGTTTGTATTTGTTGTGTCGAAGTTGTGGATACGTATCCCGCTGCCGGATACGGATCCGTATCTTCCCGGATTTACTCATCACTGTTATAATATAATTATCGTCTCTTATATAAATTATTTGTTATACGTCGTTTCGAATGCAGGCGTTATAATTTTCAATTTTTCTGATGTTTTTAGCTTGGTACTAGGTACTCCTGTTGTGTCTAACAAATAAATACAAAATGAAGTAAAACACAAAAATAATTTCTAATATAGCTGACAATACACCAGTAGGGGCAAACGGGGAAGTGATAGAAGCGATTAACTATATATATATATATTTAGGGTAGGTAATTAGTGTGGCAAAAGAAATAAACAAAGTTACACGCAGAAGAGTCCAGAACAATAAATTTGGCACGTACAGCATTTGGTAAATTATATAGTGTATTTTATAACAAAAATATACCAATTATCCTAAATAAAAAACTATACAATCAATACTGTATCGGTTTTATCGTACGGAGCTGAAACTTGGTGTTTACCAGAGGCGTTAAAAAAAAAATAGAAAAATTAAATAATGTCGAATGTTAGAGTGAATGTAATGGATATTTTGAACATATTGTCAAATGTTCGGATTCTGAGTAAATGATAAAAGGTGGTCGAACAAAATCCTACAATGGCGACCAATTAACTGAAAGAGGAATTACTAACTTGATGGAAAGATGATATTGTAAACAACAGCTAGAGTCAACTGGTTCAGGGAAGCGCAGAGTAGCGACTGGTGAAAAAATTGGAGGTGGCATTCGTCCTACAATAGACTATCCGGGGTAGCGCTGCGGAAGCGACCATAAACCAATGATAACTGAGATCTATATGAAATTGCGTAAAATAAACCACAAGAAAATTTTTAAGAATTACATGTTGAATGCACGCTGGACACTACAATATCCGACTAGTATTTCAAAAACATTACAAAATTTTACCATAACCGAAATTAAGAAAAAATATCTAGCAAAATTACAAAGACAGTACAGTAGGAGTATGGAAGAAAATTGATGAACAAAGATATCCGGAAAAAAAACATGGATAACAGATAATACAAGGGAAAGTGGTAAAACAGAAGAACACAAAAAAATGAAATATAAAGAAATCTCCCATAAAGTTAAGCTCTGCCTTAAGGATAAAGGAGAGTACATAACGTTGATATGCGTAGAAATAGAAGAAAAATGGCAAAAGACCGAACCTTGAGATCTATTTAACAAGCTAGACTGGAAACCACATTATGTACCAGTGAAGGACGAAAAGATAATAACATCAAATCTGAAGATAATGGAAAGGTGGAAATTGCGAACAAATTATGTGGACAAACAGAGTCGAAAACTACTATATTGATAAAGAAAAAACACCAACTCAGAACTGTCTATATTGCGTTCTGAGCTCGGCAGGAATCGATAATATACAAGCTGTAATAATAAAGGCTTCCGGAGAAATAAGGATTAATATAATATAAAAAATCTGCACAGAAATATGAACCACGGCCAACAGATCCAAAGACTGGCGCCATTCTATATACATTCCGACGCATAAGAAAGATAATTTAAAAATGTTCCAATTCTCGCACAGTGTCCTTAATTCCGCACGCAAATGAAGTAATAAAGCATTTATATATCATCCAAGAAAGACTGAAACCTTTCTTAATATCAGAGATATCAACCGGAGGGTTTACCTCAGAAAAGGTGACAAGGTACCAGCTGCTGATTATAAGGCAATTGATGGAAAAATTGTATCAATTTAAGATACCAACTGTGTTTTTTTTTTTTTTTCGGAAAAACTCGACGATATGAGCTAGAACACTCTGGCGGATGTTGACGTATCGCATATAGAAGTTCAAAAGCAAATTGTAAGTCATTACAAAATTATGTCACTAATAAAGCATACATTCGAATTGGAAATGAATTGTCAGACAATTTTCAAACCTAAAAAGGGGTACATCAGGGCTATACACTCTCCCGACTTTTATTTAATACAGGATAATAAGGGAAATCACAGAGGAATAGGATGGAGAGTATCAGTCGTGGAATGCAAAATCTGTAATCTGAGCTTGCAGATGATACAGTATTATTGTTTGCCAAGACGGAAAAAGAAATGACGTAGTAATGGAAAATGCCAGTGAGAAGGCCGGTCTCGAGCTAGATAAGATAAAATGTAGACGGAGAAAACTTAATACCGTCGAAATCGAATTTAATTCCAGATATTTAACGTAAACATACCGCTATATACCGTCGCACGTGTCTCGATAGTAATGGAAGATCTAAAGGAGAAATAAACAGCGAACAGGATTAGCAATAATAGTAACAACGAAATTAACAAGTATTTTGAAAGACAATGAGGTGCAAAAGAAACTAACCTATTGCATTTTACAAATGCGAATCATGAACATTAAATAAATGTATCTCGAGCGAAACTAGAAACGATGGAAATGACTTGGATATCCAGCCCAATTACAGATTACTCTCTATGGTCCATAGAAGAATGATAAAATTATTTGGACACATGATCCGGGACAACGGTGTTGAAAATATGGTTATTCGGGATTAAGTATGAGGGTCACGTCGACCACCGAGTCCATTTTCGACGAAATAAAATTATTAATCAGCATTTGGACGGTCGAGGATAGAGGAGCTTGGCGCCATATCTCTTCGATGTACCAAAATCGATTACGACGCTCGGGATCGAGCATACGAATGGACGATTATATATATATATATATGTGTGTGTGTAAATAATCCAAAGATTACGATTTTATATAATTCGTTTTACATATAAATTAATTGTTGAATATATTGGAGAGTAGTGATTTGATTAATTAATAATAAACCGAACAAAATATAACACAATCACTAAAAGTTTTTTAATCGCGAAGCTTTTCGACGGTTACGTCATTTTCAAGCACGCACCAAAATTATTACATCTTTTTTTATTTGATTTAGTGATTGTGTTTTGTTCGGTTTATTATTAATATAAATTAATGATTGTAATTGTAAATAACGTTTCAAATTTTAATGTTGCAGTATTCTCGTCAAATAAACGAACTGTACGATCGACAAAACATTTCAGGTAAAATTGCTCGTCAAATAATAGAACCTCCAAAAACAATTCAACAATATAAAAAACGTTGCTATCCGTACGGTTTTACGCAACGTGTTTCCACGACCTTACCACCTAGAATTAATTTACGTAAATTAGCCAGTATTTACCTACTGGCTACTCTTATTATTTCCTATTTCTTTCTTTCCTGTTTGGGATTTTCTTTTATTAAGATTATTTTAATTTTTCTGACGTTGCTTATGTTTTATTTAGTGATAATGACGTATATTAATCCTGAGCCGATAATTAAATTGGACGACAATTCACTAAATGATTAACTTTGTACACCGAAATAATAATAAAACGAATTTCGGAAATAAACCAATTTTTTTTTTTGTGCGTGTGTTTGATGTTAGTCGGTTCTATTTATTATCGACAAATAGAAAAAGAAACTAATTAAACTTATAGAACATTATACGAAGTTTATTTATCTATTAAGCAGAACATGTTGCTATAAAATAATAATAAATGATCGGAATAGAAAATATCTTAAGGTCCCTGTAAACGATCAAACTTGTTTGACAAACAAACGAGATTTGACAACCAAGTACGCAGACGTGCAATCTGTATTTGTCAAACTACTATCATTTTTTATCGTGTTTATTACGTGCACAATCTTCAAACAACTGTTGCCGTTTGCTGTTAATATTTAAACAAGTAAATACAAATAGGGACAAACCTTTTCTTGCATTAACTCTCTAGCACTGTGTATTAAGAAAAAGAAAATGCTTGTTGTTTATGAAATTGTCGTTTTTTAAAATTGTAATTTATTATACGTTTTCGATAAAACCGGTACTGAAAATATTGCGCATTAATTTACGAGAAGTTACGTTTATCGGTTGTACAAATGACGTGTATAAATAAATATTTTTGAAATTTGTATTAGTTTTAAAAGGAAGAAGTGTTTATATGTAAAAAATAGATATTTATAACATAGAGTTCTTATACCTGATTTTGAATCGAGCTGACTCTAATTTCATGCACTTGATCTTCCAAAAATGTAATTCTTTGAAATACCACAGCCATGGTACATATAAGTATTCCGTCGAACCAGAACGTTTTGATTTACTTATTTTGTTACTTTCACGTTTATGTGTGGTGCGAAGTATATTAACTTTTTTTATTTTTACTCCCTCCCCTGCTATACTCTATTGGCCAAAAAATTTTGAACATTTCAACCATTTTTGAATCCCTTCTTCTTATCTGTATGGTCTTTAGTTTTTAATTTCCATAATGTGGAAATTCTCTGCGGAGTGATATAAATTCTAATAAAATTTCTTTTTCATTCATATTTCACGCTGAAACGTCCATCATATTAAAAATAATAAAAGATACACTGATTTTTGTTTGTCAAATAAACACGCAGACCTATAAACTTGTTTGTCAAACAAATCGCAATCAAATTGTTGTCAAACACGGTTTTTATTTGTCAAACAAGGCCATATACCGTCAATTAATTTGACAAATTGTTTGATCGTTTACAGAGTGCTTATATGCTATTGATATTCATAATTCAATCTGGGCCAACCTAATTTTTATTTATTAATATAATTTTGACTTTAATCCAAAATTAATATTTGATTTTGATTTGACTGTATTTAACTCGTTATACTATTTTCTTTTTCTTGTCCCACCGTCTGTAATTCTGTACAGATTTAGAATTAATGTTAAAGTCGTTGCATTAAATCGGTTCATCGATAATGTGCTAACGAATAGACTCGGGTTGAATATATATCGGACGCTATAAATAAATCAATATTATATAAGACATTATTTAAAGCATTTATGTTATATTATTCTTAAATATAACAATTTTTCAAAATAATTATAGTGATTTTTAACGATTTTAATTTTTAATTATTAAACACTACATCTAATTTAGTAATTTTGTAACATTGAAGAAATCTGTATTTTATATATATATATATATATCACGATCACGATCACGATGCGCTTATATCAATCCACTGCTGGATGTAAGCGTTCCTCTTTTGTTTCCACCTGTAGCGATCTTGGGCCTCGTTTATCCATTTCACACCGGCTGATCTATGTATATCGTCCTGCCACCTTGTATCCGGCCGACCGCGACTTCTGCATCCTTTTCTTGGAAGCCATTCTGTTATTCGTTTCGTCCACCTATCATCGTTTCTTCTTGCTACATGACCTGCCCAATTCCATTTCAACTGCGCTACACGTCCGACTACATCTGACAATTTAGTCTGCTGTCTTATCCATGTGTTGGTTTTCTGGTCTGATATCTTGATGCCCAATATTAATCTTTCGTGGGCTCTCTGTGTCACTGCAAGTTTCTTAACAACATACTTCGTTAGGCTCCATGTTTCCGCTCCGTATGTAAGCATTGGAAGGATGCACTGTTCGTATACTTTCTTCTTCAAGCTGTTAGGTATATCTTTATTTTTGAGGACAGTACTCAACTTCCCAAAAGCTATCCACGATAGATGCGTTCGCCTTTTAATTTCTTTACGCATTGTTTCTTTCTGTGTGGTAATAATTTGACCTAGGTATATATATTCATTGACCTGTTCCAGTATCTGGTCATCTAGTTTTATTTGTAACTTTTGAGGTGTATTTGTCATGATCTTCGTTTTATATATATATATATATATATTAACTTTATGCGAGAGTATGCATGATTAGTTTATAATTAGCTTAATACTTTCAGCCATACTGTGTTCTCCGTTTTAATTCTGATCTTTTTGTGAACCGGTAATCATTTTGGTACTATATGTGTATGAATACTATCTCTTATATACAATTATTATCAACATAATATAAGTTACTTTGTATATCTTTCACACACACACACATATATATATATATATACGAGTATATTATATGCGTAAACGTTAAACATGGTTGTTTCTCCACTGAATATGTATATTATCCTATTTTTGATTATGCGACTTAATGTAAGATATTCAATACATTTCTACTGCGGTAATGACAATTTTTTTCCGATATGAAAAAAAAACGTTTTTAAGTGTGTAGCTTAAATTTGTGTGTTGAATAAAGTTTTCATTATTTGTGATGTATGCTCCCATCTCTTTTTTTCCAATATCAATTACCAATGTAAATGTAGTCTTGCCTTATTAAATTTAGCGCAACATTTTCCTTTCTAATCACCGAATTCATAAATATTGTCAGTTTCGGTTATTTTTATAGAGGTGTTATTTATTGCGATCAATATTCATTTTTTTTTTTAACAATTGTTGTATTATTAAATATTTCTGCCACTAAAAAATGGGCAATTATTGTTGTATTATATTTAAAAAAAATTTGTGTATTTTATGCGCAGTCGTTAATTATATTTGCGCCGTTATTATTTCTTGTTCATTTATAATGGTTTTCTAACTTTCATATATATCAGTTGAAAATGGTTAATTTAAATACTTTAATATTTTTATCACATTTTATGTCTCATTTTTGAGAACGTTTTTAAAATTTATTTGCACATTTTAAATTTTTATATGTATTCTTATTGATTTTTTTTTTCATTATATATTTGTTATCATTCTATTCCAAATCATATTTCTCGTTTCATATACTTAAGTCGACTTTGCACAGTTCATATTTGCTTGACATACAACTATCTTCTGACTCTTAGCGCTACTTACCTCACAGTCGCACACATGCTTCTATGTGGTACATCCTTTTCCCGATAACACCGCTGATTAAAAATTAATACTCTCGCTGTACTCAATAATGACAATACCGATATTTCAAATTACATTGCAGTACATCCCGACTAGTTAACAAAAAACATAGAATCTCAACCTTCACGGTGCCTAATAAACCTGGTAGCTAAAAACGGGACATAAAGCATGTTTAATCAAATAAATAAATAATGGCTTTACTTAATACTTAAATTATTATTCACGTTTTTTACTTTTGTCAATGGATTTACACCCTTCAACACGTTTTTATACAGTTCATTTCTATCAAATTGTTTTATTTCATCTTCTGCGGCTTCTGCTACGAGTTTGTCATTCCGTTCTAAATGCCATTGGTTTCGCTCCTGGTGGGCGTTTTAGTTTTAGGAATACTTCAAGAAATAGCGCATTGTGATCAATATATAATCCAAATCTTCCTACAGAGATCTAATAAAATTTCATCAACCGTTGTATTAAAGTTATCTGAATAAGTTCATATTTATTTCCTCATCTGTAAGAATCACCGTTAGAGCGTATACGTGGATTAAATTTAAATTTACTGAAGTTGCAATCCCACATCAATTCTTTTAATTTCTCGAATAAATGGCATTTAGTGTAATAAAATGTCTACTTGATCTCTGGGTCAATTTTTATTTTTCTGCCATACGATATTTTCTACAGAGAGACGGATTCCACCATTTACTGTAACCGGTAGAAGCTGTTTAGATTACACTGAACTGTCGTTATTTGTGTGATTCATGATCGTTTTCTTTTTTTATCTGACCCTTTTTCCTGTGGCGAAGTAAATTAAAACGATTGAATCGCTGCGGTTTTAGCCATATATTACCGTGTTATCCTGAACAACCAATAATAGATATATTTGCATAAAATTGTAAACATAAAATATATAACATAGATTACAAACATTATGTACGTGGGAGAGGACATATTACCACAATATTAAAGTAAGAGTATAAAGAATAACATAAAAACAAAATGTTAAATAATAAATAAAAGATAAAAACCTGCAGCTATAAAATAAACCGGTTTTATTAATTACTAATGATAAATGTTAATATTGAAACTTAAGTTTAAGCTGCTAAAATATATCGTTTGTATCTTCAATTCTTAATACTGTAGGAAAAATATGAAAATGGCTGATATATGTATCGGATGTTCTTAATAAAAGGGGTTTGTACTAGTAAATAAATAAATTATAGTTTACTATTACATTATGTTATGTTTAGGTGAAGCGCGAATATGACAGCCTATTCTATACAGTTCCTTAACAACCTATAAAACTCCGCCATCTCCAGTACTATAGATCTCAGATACTTCATCAACAACAACTGGCAACAAAGTGAAACTCATACCACCATATCCTTGTTATCAAACACAATGTTGACTTTTGGAAACCACCTGCTAACTTGTCCCGTTCTAACTATATAGTACTTAACAGACCTCGGCCACATATCAGCATCTATTCCAACGTGTCCCCCTTTGCTTTTTTGTGTACTCCCAAATCCCTTTCTTATTTGCAATATTTGACTAAACTCTATCGATCCCATACCATATCTGGTTTCCTCTCCAATAGTTCTTCAACTATTCCCTAATTATACAATTCCTTTCCTCCTCTATCATTATTTACTATATATAAAATCTAAGTCGTCAGTGCTGTATAGCCTCGGTAGTGACACATGACACTTAAATAAATAGATAAGTACAGATAAGTCTTCTATGTTTGTGTTCGAAGTACATGAAACGAAGTTGTCTGGAATTGTAAACGGTAATCGAGGAAATGAACACGTTTTGAGCACTTTATTGGAAAAGTTGATAGTTTTAGAAATCCTTAAAGTAGGGCACACGTTAATAGTAGCTTCGTGCATGCTGTCAATTCTGTCATAGCGAGGTGCATTGAGAATGGCATGTATGGCATCTATTTCGAATGACTTGTGATTTATTAAAGGTGGCTTTTGATATCGAGCTCCATGCAGGGCAATTAAACAAACTACTGGACGGATTAATATTTTATACAAGGTTATTTCGTTGTTAATGTTAAGGAAGGATGTGGTTAAGCAGAAGGTACAAGGAACAGAGTGTATTATTCGTCTTAATTGTGTGCTTAGTGAAAATCAGTCTATTGTCGAGTATCGCATGAAAATAACGAATCTTATTTTTATCTTTATAACTATTGTCTTTACTGCTTACTGATGTACTGACTCCGTTAACTTCTTACTTACTCTCCTGCGACTTTTATAACTTGGGGAAAAATGTTACAAGCTATATTTCACGCAATCCTTAGAGGGAGAATAACCCTTATAATTCATTAAGTTTTAAGAGGTATTTCCTGCAAAATTATTTCAAAGCAATGAAGTAAATTTAGGTAACAGAGAATATAATCCATAAATTTCATTCACATCTAGTTTTTTTTTTTTTTCAAACGGGAAAATATCTCGTCCAAAAAATATCATTCATTTATCAGACACAAATTAAAATCTTGCTTTTCAATAATGTCGGTAGATAAAGTAAAAATGAATATCCTCTATATGATTTGTAACTGCGCTAATAATAAATTTCACGTAAGATTAGTAATACAATCTGATATGTTAAATAAATCTGAGACGCGTGAAAACTCAAAATTTTATTCCTTATTTTTGTTTAAACATTATTCACGAAATATGGTTATAGGATTAATAATACGTGACGCGGTCGCTATATAAATACCAGATGAAATAAGTGAAATAAAATTTAACACGAAAATAACACATTTATTTTTAGAGTAATTATTTTTAAATAATAAAAATAATTAAATATATCTAAATCGAAAGAGAAAAAAATAGAAACGGCGTAATCGTTTATTGTTCGCTTTCATTATAAGCGCCGACAATGTTTTTGTAAACTTAGTAGTAAATCGATTTTACTTTTTAAAACGATTCCACTCCTTTTTTTTCTTCTTAAAATTACGTCAACTTAAAAGTTAGTAGAGGTTCTGATCTACCAGAAACGACGCACCTTGTTGCGCAAGCCCATACGAGGTGATTCGCTATTTCTTTTCCCCGTCTGGTTCACTTTACCAGTTTAGGCTGGTACTTATTTATCGGCAAATCAATTAAAATAAACACTATACTATGTTGTATATTCACAATTTAATTTTATATTCGAAATTTGAAATGTTCGGAAACGAATCTCGACCCCAACCTTAAATGCGCTAAGTGAAGTTCTATAAGAAATATATAATAAATACGAATACTATATATATATATAATAAATTTATGATATATATAAAAAATGGAAATCAACGACTAAATATCGTCTTGAACATCCAGAGGATAAAGTTCTACTTAGGAAGCCATAATGTCTTCGGGCATAAAAAAGAATAGCTCTCGCAAAGAGGTTCTTTGTATCAAAAAAGGAAAAAAAAAGTGGATCAATAAATACTAGAAAACATTTTGCAAAAAGTTTTAACCGAAGTGCGCCATTATTATATAGGGTGATCCAGAGAAGACGAATGGTTTTGTTTTTTGAATAACTCAAGAACTACGCGACCAAAATTTAAGAAAAATAAAATAAAAAAAAATAGAAAACCGAAAAATTAATGTACACACGATAGTATGAACGATTTTAAAACGATAATCTCCAAAAATTAGAGATTTAGTGTCGATGTCGAATATTAAAAATACCTTGGACGAATGAAATAATGACAAAGTTGGAAAATCGGAAATATAAATATATGACAAAAGATAACGGAAGACGAAGTAAAAACAGACAAAGAATTAGTTATGCGAAACAAATAAAGAACGGTGAAATTAATAAGTCTCGAACAAGAAATCTAGTATGTCTACATTATTAATACCTACCGCCTTAAAAGAAAAAGATAAAGAAAGAATTGCATCTTTACATCGAAAGAAATAAGAATTATTTTAAAAATAAATATATTTATTAAAAATCATTATTTTTTAAACTGTATAATCACGACTTTATTGAACATTTTTTTTTGTGCTCACACTACATTTTTTAAATATCCGCAACATTAAAAATAATAAATAACATTTAGGAAAGTGAACTGAATAAAAATATTTTTATCTCGTTTACACACAACAACACACACATATATATATATTCTTTAAGCCTTCTGTTCGGCGTAGTTGTTTAGGTCGTATGTCCATCTTCTTGGGGGTTTTCCTTGTTTAAGTCTTCCATTGTATTATCACCAGTTCGGTATTTCTTCGTTCATCTTCCGTCTGCACAGTTCCACTTGTTCCTGGATACAATGTTCTCGAACTTTGTGTTTTTTCGTATGTCGGAGTTATTGATTTTATCTTTTAATCCCATTCGTCTTTCCGCCTTTTCAATGTTATCCATTAGTTCTTTTGTTAAAAGATAATGCACTGATTACAGTTTGGCACGGTTTGCTAGAATAATTTTGCTTTGTAGAATTTGATTTAATCCAGCATACGCTATACATTCACGTTATATTATTTTTATTCCTTGTCTATGGCTATTTTCTCCGGTTGTAAATTTCTTCCCAAAGTATACGAAGGTGTTTACCATTTCTACGAGACTTCGCTCTAAATTTATATTTAAGTTATTTTATTTACCTTCTTCACATTTTACTATCTTCGTTTTTTCAAGATTTCTCCTCAAACCAATTTTTATATATATATATATATATATATATATATATATATATATTTTTCTTTTTTAACTATAATTACATGAATACATGATAAAATTGTGAACTTTTAGTAACCTGCTATACAGCTTATGGTTACCGGTAGTGGTTATTTATAAATATGCTTCATCTTAAATACATTGTATACAAATGTTGGAAATTGTTCCAGTAGAACAATTTCATTAAACTGCAATGAGCAGTCTATATTGTATTGTAGTCTTAATTCATTATATTTTGGGCAAGTATATATTATATGATAAACAGTTTCTGTTACGTTATTATTACAGTTACCGCATATGTTGCTTTTAATTATCTTTAATTTATGCAAGTAATAACCAATAGAACCATGTCCTGTAAGAATTTGGCTCATATAGTAATTTACATTAAAATTTTTATCTTTAAAGCGTGTTGTAATATTTGGAAAAAAAAACTTTTAATTAATTTATCATTAGGTACTTGATCATATCTGGATTTAAATTCTGCAAAAATTTGATCATTAATTACTTTAAGGTTATTATTATTTAAATTTCCGTGTTGAGTTTTACTTTTAAAAATGAGTGATATATATATATATAATATATATATACATATTTTGTTCCTCATGGCATAGCAGTGATGCTTTGGCATTTTGCTCATACGAAGTAAGCTCGAATCCAATCGGTAACGAGAATTTTTCATGATAAAAAGACCTTTATCCAACTGAGCCACCATGCAATAGGTCATTAAATTAGTAACAGCTTATTAAAAAGTAAATGAAATGCAAACTACCCGGTATTTACTTGCTCAAGTTTAGTAATTAGATTAGTCACCTATAAATCTTCAGATTCAGGGGGATCAATTAGGCGACATCCGTCGTTAACTTTCCAGGTATGGGACTTTGTTGTATATAAATATATATATAAAAAATTCAATACAGAAAACTAAAAGTACATCACGTAAATTAACGCCTTAGCATAAGTTACAACTCGATTTTTTTTTTACATAAATTGAGATTAATAACGAATTCGTGTTAATACTGACAATAAATGCGTCCTGTTGTTTTTTTCATTTATTAGATAAATTATATATATATATATATATATATATATATATATATATATATATAAATAACACACACATTTATATAAAAACAACACACATATTATAATAAGAACATGAAATAGTACCAAAATAATTAACAGGGCATCTATAAAATACAGTCGGAATTTGTGTCGCTATTGTTAGATGATCCATCCTGTCTAGCTAATAAGGGAGTCTTTTCGTACGGGACATGACGATCGAATATCGGGTGTTCGTAAGTAGACCAAGGCATTACGATACGATCTTGGGATTTTCTATATACCAAACCGTTTAGTAACGCTTGTAAAGGATTTAAAATCGCCTGAAACATTAATTAGTTACTAGTATAAAAATATAAATAAAAAATGGTATTATTGTAACAACCGTCGTCCCTAATAAACTAAAATAAGTCGTCAGTGACGTTTGAATTTATAATTTAGTATAATGTAGTAAAATAATAAAAGCTTTACTAGAGTAAAGATATGACGATCCATATTTGGAGTAAAGTGAAGTAGCAATGAAACGTTTCCCGCCCTTCCTCATTACGTACATAGCGTCACAAACCCAGTAGTGTCAACATCCAGACGGAATGGTGTGGTTCGGTTCGGACACACACGTCTTACGCACCAGTTCCTGTTCATCATCGAAGATCGACCGATCTGTCCTGCATGCAATACTCCCCTTACCAACGCTCACATCCTAACTTCCTGTCCAACATATACCCTGCAACGCCAGCTCTCTGGCATTCCTTACAATCCTCCCAACATATTACAACGCACCTCTTCCGCCGAGACTAAACTTCTCCTCTTCCTCCAAAACACAAACATTCCTCCTCTAACCTAAATAGCAGGATACGATACGGTCACAAACCAAAGACGAAAAAGAATAAAAGAATACTACGGTTAAAATCGGATTTTCTGTTTTGTTTTGAAATTTATTTATTAGAATTCATCTACAATCATTCTTACGTGGAAAACGTTTTCAGGTAA
Organism: Coronaproctus castanopsis; assembly: GCA_032883995.1. Taxonomy (NCBI): domain Eukaryota; kingdom Metazoa; phylum Arthropoda; class Insecta; order Hemiptera; family Monophlebidae; genus Coronaproctus; species Coronaproctus castanopsis. The sequence continues at coordinate 290,155,687 of CM065052.1, forward strand.
AAAGTAGAGATGAAGTGTCCGATATATATCATATTCAATCTGGAATTCCAGAAGTGAGTAACTGGGACCACTACTTTATCTTATATATATCGCGGACCTCCCAATGCTAAAAGGAACACTAAAAGCAACGTTTGCGGATGATATAATGCAATAACCATTTCAATGAGTGAAATATCTGCCTGGTGTAAACAATGGGGCGAATTAATATAAACGAAAATAAACTAAAACATATAACGTAGACTAATTGACCCGATAGCTATAACCAGAGATATAACAGTAAACAACAGAACAATAGTAAAACGCTATATATGTGGGTTTACATTTAGACACAACACTGATATGGCGAACACATATCTAGATAAAAAGAAAAAAGCTCGACATAAAGACCCATGCTCTGGCTAGTAATCCGTATCTCCACATTGTCCCAGAATAACGAACTATTGAAGGTATGGTTGTCAATTATGATGGAGTGGTAGCGCCGGAAGCAATATTGCGATAATACAACGTTACCGAAATAAAACATTACGAATGATGATGAATGGTACGTAAACAATGAAACCGTTCGATCTGAACATAAAGTACGTATCACAAATGATATGCGAAGAAGCAGAAAATCAAAAACAACTATTCGACGGCAGTCAATTTACTCGATAACTTACAACTCTGAACATTCTTCTAGCAGATGTCACTACAAAACCGTATACGTCAATGTTTGCTTTTGCTGATGACACTTTGATTATAGCCGCTGACGAAAGTCCGGAAATTCCATCGCGTTCTATTTAACTTCATCTACAAAAAATTGGAAAGTGGTGCACGAAATAGCGAATTAAGCTCAACACAGATAAATCGGCAAATGTAACTTTTACATTACGGAGAGGTTTGTATCCTCCAGTCTACTGTGATCAACAATCAATTACTCAAACTAATACTGTAAAGTATCTTGGCCTTATTATGGATAAAAAAATTTTCTTGAGTACCGCATATACTGCAGATTAGGAAAAATTTAGATACTTCATTCCGGTTATCCTAGGAAGAAAAAGCTAAAACTTCGTTACAAAACAGGCTGCTGCTTTACAATGCAGTTTCTGGCGGCGAAATAGAAATATGGAATCGAATTATGGGCGTCAGCAGCGAGTAGTTATTTCAAACGTATCCGACAATTTCAGTCCAAATATGTGACGCTCCTTACTCTACGTCAGCAATGATACGTTACACCGTGATGTGTAAGTGCCCCATAATCACGCAGGTTTATCAGAATAAATACCAAACATTTTTTGGCGAATGCTCTAACTATCCAAACCTCAAATTCGACGAATCTACATGTCGACACTGCCAGATAATCCGGTCCGAAGACTAAATCGACGAATGCTCCGAGTTTGCAGAATGATCTAAGGTCGTACAGATCAAGACATTGCTGTTGTAGCATAATTCAAAATCGGCAGACTGTTTATTGAAACAAAGACCGTATATCGTCGTACTTTTACACATGTTTAACCCAACTCGTGTGTGCTTATTGTCTACTTATACAGGTGCACATTAAGGGGGGCTTTACAATGTAACGGTGAAATATTTAAGAAATTAAAAAATCGTCCCTACGTTACAGGCACATAAATTATCAGGACTTATTCACACAACAGGGAGCCCATATACAGGTCATACAATAATATATAACGTCTCTATCACATGTGTGTAAACACACGCATACACGCAATTATCGATATATAACGACGGATTTTATCGGATATGTGATTTATAACATAGTAATACGATGTTGATGTTTTTATGAATTAACAAAACAGAATAAAAACAACGTTAATCACTATAATATTGATTTTATTTTCGCAAAGCTTTTCGACTGTAAAGTCATTTTCAAGCAAATACAAAAATGTTAATTGAAAATGACTTTATAGTCGAAAAGCTTTGCTAAAATAAAATAAATTTTATAGTGATTAACATTGTTTTTATTTTGTTTCGTTAATAGTAATATTTTTATATGATAATTAATCATTAAAGCCTTAATTTTATTATAAAAAAAAAGGTATATGGATGGTGTGTATTATATATATATATATATATGTGTGTGTGAATATGTAGAAAATCGAATGAACGTTGTTACAATAGATTGCGCACGCGTCTGCGAGAAAAAAGCTATATAATTTGTTGATCGTGAATATAGATTTAGTTGTAGTTCTGTTGCTGGTTCTGAAAGAAACTGATGGTTAGAGCCGGAGTAAAAAGTGGTAACGTTTTTAATGAAGTAAATTATTTCTAATATAATTGTATAATATACTTTAAATTAAATTGTTTAATTTAAATAAATTTCAATGTATTTATTTGCGCATGTGTTAAAAAAACACGCATTTATATAAGGAAATTAGAATAAAAATAATTAGCGTTCCAACTTAACGCCTAAGTACGTTAAGTTGTCGCAGTACGGTCCCGGACGTGTTAACATTTAGTTTATGCTTCGCATCCGTATTTTTTAGAAGTCGATACTTTGATTTTATTATGGGTTCGGTTTACGGTAATTGTTAGTATGGAATCTTTCTATAGTCTCCAGTACTTCGTTTAGATTCTTTTCTACCTTACAGAAAGATTTGGCGTTGAATTGTAATAGCTGAATCGTCGGAATATATAAAGTACTACAATATATAATAAACAATTTATTAATAGAGCTTACCATTATATACCAAACGGTTAAAATTGTGCGTTTGGATACATATCTCCAACGTAGATACAGAATCAACGTATTTATAACATTCGGCAGCCAACAAACGTAAAACGCTAAATTAATTAGAGCGAACTTAATGCGAACGGAATCGATTAGATGTCTTTCCTTTTTCGTGTATTGAGATAAATGTTGAACGACTAGTAAATTCACCGAACGAGCCGATAACCAATACAAAATCGGATTCGCCATCATAACGGTCAACATCGGCACATAGGAAACCATATAATTGGGCAGGAAGCGCCACACGTTGTAATCCGCATCAATGAAGCATCTGACAAAACGAAAACGGGATAAATAATATTTTAGAAAAAAAATATATATATATATTTTATCAAATTACAGTGTGTACACGCATAGTGGAGTTCCGGCATGAGCCCCACCTGAACCGCAGTATTAATATTCGTGTAACACTATATTTTAAATATATATATACACATCGCACACACGGGAGGGGGTTACCGGGCTTAAACCCCCAAGATGGCTTAAAAAAAGTATAAAATACATATCAAGAAGGCGCATAACTTGTAAGGTCCAAAGAATTTCGTAGCTAAAATGATGGTTGAAACAGAAGAGAATATTTGAAAGAGCTATCGATAATAAAACCTCATCTTGAAGAGCGTGCGAAACAGCCTAGATTGCAAAAAGCACTGTTGGAAAATATTCGTTACACTCCATTGAAAATCCAGCTGACTCTAAAACAAAAAAAAAAATGGCCGTTGGTTGGGCCGTTCCGCATCCGAATCTGTAGTGCGTTTTGTTGTTGTGATTACTTGTTTCGTTGTTGTTCCTAATCGTTTATAGTTTGTTTTGCCTGTCAAATTTTGTTACACACTCGGCTGTGTATCTTTTATTCATTTTTATCGTATTTCTTTTTTCTTGGAGGGGAGATGTTTCAGCCCACACCAGATATAAATCCTGGGTGCGCCACTGCGTACATATATAAATATAACAAAAAAATCAAAAACTTAACGATGTAAAGACAAAAAAAGAAAACGTGATGCAGAATCATTGTCCGAGTTACGATTACGAGAAACATAAGTACCTGATGGAAAAAAATGAAAATATTATTACATAAACATTTTTACGTTGTCTATTTCTAATTATATTTCTATATTGTGAGAATGAAAGATGTAATTTTTAAATAAGAATTACACAAGTGAGTAAGAAAATATCATGCACACACACACGCGCGCGCATATATATATATAAAGATATAGATGAGAAGAGAGACATAAAAAATGCACGATTAGATGCTTCGTTTATAACCTTGTGCAATCATCAATCATTTGATTCGTGGTCAATATGTAGAGCACTTTACTTTCAAGTTTCTGGTTTTCGCCTTTTCTTTCAATTCCTAGTACGTATGTTTAGGCGATGTATTTTTACCTCTGACTTCCCCGTGAACTTTTTCCATTTACTCGTCCTTCGATTAGTGTTGTTAACTATTTGTTACTTCTTAACATATGCCCTATCCAACTGCATCTTCTTTCGTTTATATATTCCATTAAGCGGCGTTTTTCGTTAATGATCTCAAGCACATCTATATTTTTTGTTTTGTCTATTCATTTAACACTTTTTTCATTTTTCGTCAATACCACATTTCGAACACTTCTAATTGTTTTCTTCGTCAACATTTGTTTATAATAACCCGAATTTCCGAACCGTACAAAAGCAGGCTCTAAACATAAATCTTTATTAAACTTTTCCGTATTTACATTTTTAGATGTCAACCATTTCTTTTTCATAAATGCGGTTTTCGCCTGTGATATTCTCGACCATGTTTCTTGATCACATCTCTCATCTTCTGTTATTATCGAATAGAGGTATTTGTACTTTTTTTACATGTTGTATTTTTCATTTTCTAATTTTATATTTATCGTTTGATTATTTTCCATTTTATTTCATCTTTTTATTTATTGTCATGTTATAGCGTTTTAGAATCAAGTTTAGCTTTATCAATGCATACGACAGGTTTTTCACTTTCTGCGATTACCGTTATGTCACCTGCAAATCTAAACGATTTAATCTTTATTCCTCCTATGTTATAATTCCTTCATTACTGATTTCTTCCCATTCTTTGAACGCCTGCTATATATATATATATATATATATATACGGTGATAAGCTACAACCTTGTCTTGCTCCTTCCCTAACTTTTGCTTCAATTTCTTTGCTCGTTATTATTAATTTTTGCGTTTCGTATAACTCTCTTATTCTTCTTCTATCTTTAAGATCGACGTTTATAGGAAGGAAAAGGATGGAGTACATAAGGACGAGCATAGGTATTTGTAGAACTTATGAAGTAATAAGTGACTCTGGAAGATAACGACTAATGGTCCTTGATGTGCAACCTTCTGAAAGGAGATGTATCAAAATGATGATGATAAAGCGTATCACAATAATAAGATAAATGGAACTGACAATTTTGCACTATCTTCAAACGAAAATGAAGTAGAGTAATAAAAAACACAATTATGATAATTGAAGACTTTTCTTGAACATTTTTAATAAATCACTTTTAAGTTTTTTTTTTTTTTTAACTTGAAATAACCAGCTTAGTAACATCGTTGATAATATAGTTTTAATTTTAAACGCAATTTTTTGAAAATTTATGCCCGCAAAAGTTGCAATTTATTAAATTAGCTTAAAATAAATTCGCAACGATGAATACACACCTCGAAGAATCGAAACATTTTCAGATTAAAATGCGAAAAGCGAACGTGTTTTTTTGGAAATGGACATTATTATTTACTTTATAACAAAAAAAAAATGAAAAATAAAAAAAAAATCGATAAAACAAGATGTGAAAACAAAAAAATTGTTGAAATACGAGATATCGAAACAAATTTTAGTAGATACGACCGAGTATATTATTGGAAAATTAGTTGCGTTGTTATTTTCACCATATTTTTTCAAAGTCTGACAATTCATATTATTAATACGAGACGGTATAATATTAGTCATAAGATTATTATAATATGATTTTACACGAAGGCGATCGGTACTTCAAAAATTAAGTAACTTTAAAAATAAGTTTACACGCGCCATTAGATGATGCTCTATATCGAATTGACTATAAAGGAATTCGCTTAAATTAGTGGAAACATACTTCTAGATAGGCGAATGTGAAGTCATGCAGTGGCGTAGCCAGAAGAGGGTGGGGTCTGAACCCCCTTAGAATCAATCTGATAATAAGAAAATATATACTCGTTGTTAAATGCAGTTTTGCATTTGTTAAACCTTCATTTATTTTATTTAAAATTTTTTTTTTTTAAGTAAATAAATAGTTTTGTAATATATTACATATAATAATTTTTATCTTATATGTAACCCTGTTCATCTGTTGATTTTGTTTTCGTTATATTGATACTGGCTCTGTCGCTGTTTTATTTTAGCTCGTGTCTAATAAGTATAAAACTAATTCTGATGAGTTGGATTGCTTAGGGCTTGAGGTTTAACCTACTTGAGTTTTGGTTATTTACTTAATGTTCAATTTAACTTGGGTTTACTGTTATAATTTATGTTTGTTCGAACTATCCTCTTCAACCAAGTATCGCTACGCCACTGAAGTCATCATTTGATAATAAATGTATACATCTGACTTCAATTTAGAGATTAATAATTTTTCATTATAGCTATTGTAGAAAAACTCGTTCCGTCATTTTTTTTTTTTTTTGACTGGTTTCAATGTCGAACAGGATATTTTTCTAATTTAATTAAACATTGAACCGAGGAAGATATTATAAATCAGTGTCCGTGAAAAAGAAAAGACTGAAAAAGACAAACAAAAAAATAAATAAATAAAATATGACGAAAGTCTTTAATTTACTTTGTTCGCGAATATTACATAAAAAGAAACAATTGTCGGTTTAAATTTAATTCTACAGGTGGATGAAACAGCACAAGAAGTCGACTATACGGCCCTGAACTTTTAAAATTTGTTTGGCGTTTTCCGTAAATTCTGACTACAAATCCGGTTTCAGAAACTAACCGTAATTGTACGTATGACAACAATGAAAAGTTGTTTAGACAAGTACGTAAATGGTAAATATTATCACTAGGTTATCAAGTGTTAAAAGTATACATTTTACGGACATTGATCGGAACATAATTAGTTTACTCGTAAAACGCATTAAACGAATATATATATATATATATATATATATAAAAGTCGTCGGGATAGCCTAGGAAGGTATTCGATCAGGAAACAAATATATAAATAATCCTAATATTAAAGCGTGGGGAAGGCAATGGCAAAGCAAACCAACACGTGCAACATCATATGCGCGCTAGTAACAATATAGTACCCTACAAAAACACGCGTGGCTGCATTGTATCGCGTGACAACAAAGCGATTACAATTAGTTCTACCGGGTATATGTCTATCTACACGAGCGATATTATGATTGCCATGTACCCTAACACTGTACAATAAATTATGTACAGGTAAGTAGTCGCCTACGTCCGATACGGAGAGGGTACTTAATGATGATGTTGATTATATATATATATATATATTCACACTCTAACCATTTAATTTCTCCAGACGTGGAAACGTTAATTCGGAATTAAATTATTAGAACGGATGGTAAAAATAGACAGTAAACGAAATATTATGTAATATTTATTTTGAAAATTACGTAACTGTCGAAAATCTTTGCAACAAAAAACGTTTAGTGATTAAACTGTGTTATGATTCTGTTTGGTTTATAATTATTATTAAGGTTTTTTTTTTTTAGTGAAACTTTTATTCGCGTGATTTATATGAGAACTTAACCCGCAAAACGAGCGAGCGAGCGAGCGGAAATAACAGACGGATATATACATACATATATATATTATGTATATATATAAAGATGTATATATAAATAAAGATGTATATATATATATATATATATAAAATATATTATATACATCAATACCCGCCTATCAAACCACGTTTTGTTACGTTATGTGTGTCAACGAAGTAACGGACGGATATATTGATGACAACTTAAAATTTTCAATACATGTAAGCGATGTTGTTAATCGCTCTTATAAAATGCTAGGTTTTATTATAAGAAATTCATATGTGTTTAGAGATCCATGGACGCTATTGTCGCTTTATAATGCATTAGTGCGTAGTCCTTTAGAATACTGTTCAATTATTTGGGATCTGTATTATAATAAATACATTAGGTTAATTGACAAAGTTCAGTGTAAATTTTTAAAATATCTATATTACCGTATATCAGGTATTTACCCTAAATATATGAGTTACCATATATTATGAAATATAATGGATTGTGAGGTATTTACACTACAGAAGGAAAATAGCCAAATTAAGGTTTCTTCATGATGTATGCAACGGTAGAGTTAATAGTGAGTATTTAACATCAACCGTCTGCTACATTGTACTAAGACCAAATAGGCGATCGAATCGTTTTTTTAGTGAGCCGCGTGCACGAACAAACCTCGGTTTAAGTTCTCCGTTGCCGTCAGCTTTCCGCTTGTATAATTCTCTTTTGAACATATTTCCCTGTATGGATATATACTTTGATAACAGATATTTCTTTAATAAGTTGCTTCCCGAACATATTTTGCGATGAGAACAGGAGTTTCGGTGTTGTCTATTCCAATGGTTCTAGGTTGTTATTATGTGGTGGGTGTTTGGTATATGTGTTCCTTTACTAATGTACATGTACTATATACGTTAAGGTTTAGATTGTATTTATTAATTTGTTGAAGAAGATTATTCGTACGTTTATTTCGAGTAAGATTGTGTGAATGATGTATGTTTTGTGAATGCGTGTAGTTTTTCTGGTGTGTTTAATAGGTGTGAGGCTGGTGAATGTGTTCAATGTATTTTTTTTTTTACTTTCAATTTTATAATTCAGAAAAAAATTATTTATTGTATTGTTTTATTTATAAGCCACACTATAATTGGATTTTAGCTGTTGTGTGGCTTCATTAAATAAATAAATATATATATATTTTAAATCTCTGTTTCTTCTTTTTTATTTTAGAAACAGAAATAATACTCACTTTCTTTCTGGATAATAGAGTATGAACAGACCGATAAACGTAAATATAGCCGGCAATACCCAAGAAACTACATGATAAAGTTTACGATAGTTTGGTTTCTTCTTCAAAGCTAGACACATATCTATCGCGTATATCAAAGTCCACAACCATGACACCACGTAAAAGTACTGTATCCAAAACTATATAAAAACAAAATCAAACAAACATAGATTAATATACATTAGAAGCTAACTGATACAGTTAAATGAAATATGTGATTAGTTAAAATTAACGGACCAATTACTGCGTTATAAGTCATTTGAGCTCAATTCTATTTCTCCTGTACACATATGAACTTCCAGTTAAACCCAACGTCGAGGTTGTAGCATTCGCTGATGACACAGCATTGTTTCCAAGTGACAAGGATCCGATAACGGCGTCAGAAAAATTACATATAGTAAAATGGGCACGACAATGGAGAATTAACGTCAACCTATCGAAGATGTCACATTCACAAACAGACGCGATACACGCCCACCCGTTTGCCTTAATGGTCAAATTCCACAGTAAAGTAAAGCTCGATACTTGGGCATGTGTATTGATCGCCGTATGACGTAGAACGAGCACATTAAGATGAAGGTTAAAGAAACAAACGTGAAATTCAGAAAGACGTACTATACTGGCTTCTGGGTAGATATTCCGAGTTGCCTCTAAATCGAAATTACTCTGATGTATAACGCGGTTATCAAACCGGTATTTTGCAATAATACAATAACAGAATGCCAGAAATTAAATGAATAAGTTTAAAGGTTTACTAATAACCACACCAATTAGTCGTTGTTCTTTATTTAGGATCGTTATAATTTACGTTACCAGTAAAAAACATCAAATGTTACACTATATATTATCACATAGGTATCGAGTATATTATTATGGAGTTTTACAACTCTCTCGACCCTCTGATGACCTCAGTTACGTCTAAAAGTACGATACATTAATTATAATGTGTTGTTAGTAGAAAGAATCAAATGTTACGCTGCATATTTTCACATATATATAACTAGACGACGTGAAAGTGCATATAGTACTTAGTAAAACCACCCTATTTCAGGAAAAATTATAACGCAAAGGGGGTAAAATACCCCTCTTTGGGGTGAATTTACCCTTGGAAGGGTTGATCGGGGGTTGTGCTACCCGGGCTAAAGATTCGTCGCAAATTCGCATCTAGATCGTCGGTAAATTTCAACCGGATCCGTCGGTGCGTTCGAAAATTTTTTTTGAGAAAGTGGCTTATTTCCTCAGATCGTCGAAATAGTTGTACCCGGGTAAACTCCTGTTATACTCGTTATTATTTTATTTTATTAATTAATTAATATATATATATATATAGAAGGAAATATATATATTAATTAATAAATAAAATAAAATAATAACGAGTATAACAGGAGTTTAGCCGGGTACAACTCTTTCGACGCTCTGATGAATTCAAAGTGTATATATGAACACTGCGATAACTTCCAATTATATACACGTTAGTACACACACGAGTACATAATATATAATCACATTTTGTAGAAGTATCATAAATTGCGTGTAAGATAATTATAATTACTAATAAGTAATCAGATGGATATACAAGGTGGCCGAGAGAAGACGGACGGTATTGTTTTTTGAATAGCACAGTTGGTAACAACGCAAACCGCGTGCTCCACATTCAGTGTACACACGAGGTATCGTTTGTGTCAACTATCACGGCATCCTATAACGACAAGCTCGCGTTTTGTGTGGAATGTAGTTTCCAGTGTGAATCAATCACGACAATGCAAAGAGAGTTTCGAAAAGAATTCAAGGTGTAAACCTACATAATCTCGCAATTATTTTAAGGTCGGTTGAAAACTTTCGAGACAGCTTCTGCAACGGATAAAAATCATCCTGGATAAAAAAAAAAAAAACGGTTCGTACCCACACAAACATCGATCGAGTTCGGGCAGCGATCGTTCGAAATCCCAAACGCTCTGGTCGTCATCATGATAATTAAACCTGTCGAGAGAATCTGTTGGCCGTATATTGCTGGAAGACTTGAAATTTTACCCTTATAATCTGGTAATAACTTAGGAATTAAAAAGTACTGATCATTCACACAATGAAAACTTTTTTATCAAACGACACTAAAAAAAAGTCTAATATTTAAACAACCTCTCGATCAGCGATGAAGCTCATTTTCAGCTATCCGGATTCGTAAACAAATAGAACTGCCGCTCATAGCGAGCAGTAACTGTCTGGGCTGGAGTGGTGAGTGGGGACTTATTTTTTCACTCGTATTGTCAATGGAACGCGTTATATCGAGATGATAAACTCGTTTTTGCTTCCCTCATTTCGTCAACGTCGTCGTCTGGGTAGTACATGGTTTAAACAAGATGGTGCGACGGTTCGACAAAAATGCTCGTAGTACTGAAAGAAGCATTTGGTAACCGCATATTGTCGCGTCGCCATATTTGACTGTTCCAGATTTTGTGTGTGTGTCTGGACCTACGAGCATTGTTTACGCAACACGTCCACGAGATAAGGGAGAGCTTTTCTGAAGAAATTTTAGAAATGTAGCGGCCTATGCTCGAAATAGTATTCGTAAATTTTGTAAAAAGACTGAATGAATGTGTCGTTGCAAATGGCGGTTATCTGAACATTATTGTAGTCCACAAATAACTGTAAGCTTATCTCTCATTTTCCTATTTTTAAATAAAATTTCATTCGAAAATTTTGATCGAGTAGTTTTGAAGAAAATCGTCCGTCTTCTCCGGGTCACCCTAGATTAATAGAGCTATCTTAAATTACCTATCCAATGAAAGGTGCTAAAATTAACTGATATACATATAAAAAATATATATATAACATAACACACGCACATTTGTATATGTATGTATATAACACTCTATATTAGAATATAAACACTTAATAAACATTAACACACACACTTATATATATCCGCATATATGTGTTTTATAGTCTTGAAATCGTGTTCTATTTAGGCTTAGTACAAATTTTAAATTTCAATTTCATTACGTTAAATAAATTTCTTCTAAATTATATATTTCTTCGTATTTATTAAAAAATAATAATAAAATAAGTAGGCACACATTCTTCTTTAACACGCGTTTACGAATATTTAAATTAAAAATCGACAATTATTTTTTAAGCGTCGAAACAGACACCGTTTAATGTTTCTAAAAATCAAATGAAAATAATGTTCATTCGCACATAGAGATCATATATTAACAACATAACACTATACACAAATGTTTACACACACTCACTATGCGCATATAAAACATTTCATCTTTAAAATCGCACAACCCTTTTAATCGTATGTTATCAAAATTTTATTTTTGTACAGGCGTTTATTATACAATACCGCTTCTTGGGAGGGTAATAAACTGGAGATAATTTTTTCGTTAATTTCAAAATTGAGACATTTTACATTTACAAAATAAAAATTGTTATTAGTGTTAAAATTTCACATACCTACGTGTATAGCACACGTAACGATTCAGAAGCGTATATGGAGACTACATACAAATCCTTCTAGCAGACAGTTTACCGAAGAAAACGGTAAAGATTAAACGATTGAAAATAAGAACGACCAATGATCAAGTACTCAAGAGAGAACATGACGACCTAAATCTATGTCAATGTCTGTTAAGAAGGGGGATTGATTAAAAAATAAATAAAAATGAAAAAATATAGCGGACATCTGACTGACATGGTTGAGATATTAGCAAATTTACTTTGACCGCCGATTCTTGAACTGAGCCGCGAAAAATAAAAGATAAGAAAATGCCGATTATTTAAAAATACAATTTCCGTATCGAATGAGGAAATAATTAAGAATTTTCTTGAAAATTCGAGTACCGCTTTCACGTGTCAAACGGAAAATGCGAATAATAGTCGCTAATTAACGCGCGCCGATCGTAGCGTGATTAGAAATCATAGAAATCACGCTATTCCGTGATCGTGTAAATAAAAGATAAATATACAAGATTCGTCTGAAATACGTTAATGGAGAAACTAAATAAAAATAATTTGAACAATGTAGTGATTTTTATTAAAATAAGCAACAACAAAAAAAAAAAAGAAGTTAAAATCACTAAAATTTTCCTTTATGAAAAATTACCAATCTTTTCGACTGTTAAGCCATTATCGAGTAAATAATTAAAAACTTAAAAATATAAAATGAAAAAATATTTTAAGATTAGAATTCACAAAAACTGAACAAAATTAAGAGCAATATTAATAAAACACTATTATTAATACTGTTCTACATTTTGTTCAGTTTTTGTGAATTGTGATCTTAAATTATTTTTTCATTTTATACGTTTTAAATGTTCACTCGATAATGACCTAACGGCCGAAAAGCTTGGTAATTTTTCATAGAGAAAAATTTTAGTTAACTTTTTTTTTTTTTTAATGTTGTTTATTTCAAATAAAAAATAAGGCGAATCAAAATGTTTAAGAAAATGAGTGTAAAAATTTACATTTTCGGGAAAACGTCGAAAATCAGATTAATTTTATTTATTATATTCTAAAGGTAATTTTAAGTTGTTTAAGTAACCGGAACATTTTACGTAATGGTGCAGGATTATAAATCGACTATTAAAAAATAATTGTGTCCCACAAGACGCAGTATTTTTAAGTCCGTTTGTTTTTTTTAATTCGTATCGTTTCTCTACGATTTTGCACAATTCTGACAAACAGGCAGATTGCTTCGTTGGCGGATGATATAGCTCTATGTGCACTTCTTCCAATATTTTCGATAGAAAATCGCGTTTATCGATTAAATACGAACTTCCTATTTATAAATTTGTTATTCTACCACCTAGATTGTTATATGCTGCTTCTGCATTTCTATCAGCGGGACAAGTATACTGCAGTTACAAAAAATACGAAATCATCGTTTAAGGATAAAACTAAATAAATCGAGATACAGTCGGATATCTTATGCGTGATATCTTATTTTCAATACGTACAAGAAGAGAGTTTTTTTTTATGAATATCTAAACAATTTTACAAAACACGTAAATTTCATAAATAACATAGGCAATTATGAAAAGTCTCTAAGGCCCAGATATAAAAAGTGCAAATACTGACGTCTAAAGCATGCACTCATCTCGTTTGATAAATCCATCATTTACGATTAGATGCTACTAGTAATTATGTGCATTAAATATATTATATATATATATATATGTGTGTGTTCTATATAATACGTATGTATATGCCTAGAGGTGTGTATATTTTCATAATGAAATCAATCGAATAGGTTTTTTGTTGGGTTTTTTTTTCTGTCTATTAAATAATATTTTCTCTATATAGCTCGTTATTCTATGCACTTATAATTTTATTTTAAGCACTAACGTTAAATGATTTTTTACGTACTTTCTGGAACGTTTGCACTGCTATATATGTGTACATATATATATATATTTACCGTGTTGTAATAATAATTAGAATAATAATAAGAAAACGTTTATTGAATATTAATAATTCTTAAATTATTACAATGGTTTTAATGTTAAGTACATATAACCTTAGCGAATAATATTATGCAAGACGCCGCTTGATATCATGAAAATAAAAACGATAATCTAGATATTAACTAATTTATGTAGGAAAAACCAAAGACAAAAGGAAACGAAATTATATTTGATACATTTTATCAACTAAAATTATACGACAGTAGACTATAACCAAAAATATGAACTAGTTAAAATAATATAAATGCTGAATAATAATATAATTAATTATAAAAACCCGATATTTTAGTCGGCGATGTTTATACCTAGTGTATTATAACGCGAGCGGAGTAGCTTCATATCGTAATTAACGATCATTTTGATTAATTTAATCGGATCTATTTGCAGTTATCGTAAAATGTTTTCGACGCATTGTTAACAAATGAAATAATATCGGGGATACCTAGTTGGGTATATGTAAAATGATATTCTGGCGTACTACGTTCAATGAGATTCTGCAGCAACGATTTTGCATCAGTCGCATTTGTTTGTAGGTGCTATTAGACACCGAACACCAGACAGGGCACGCATACGTTAATCTGTATCTGACAACCGTTGTGTGTATTAATTTTTTTATTTGCAGCGCTGTAGAGTTTCTGCGAAATATCGGATAGAGACTATGCGCATAGGTTTAAGGAGCTTTTTCTATGACACATTTGATATAATTTAAAATGTAATACGCATCACAACTCCCAAGTATTGTACTTCATTTAGCCACCTAATTCGCTTATTTATAGTAATTTCAGGTAAAGGCGATGATCGTCTTCTCGGAAAAAGTATTGCCACAGTTTTTTCTACGTTCACGTTAAACTTACATCTTTTATAATGTGTGAAAATCGTGTTTACAGCTTTTTGTAAGCGGTTATGTATATCGTGTCTGTCCTGTATCGGGTGCAGTATAATGCTAGTACAGTGCTGTCTGCGTAAAAGGTCATTTCGGAATAGCATTAATATTAAAAACAGATACGGCAAAGAGACTTCCTTGCGGTAGTGCAGTAGTGAGTGTTTTAGTAGAAGAGTTGTTTAAAAAATGTCAGTCACATAGAACGTTCGATATGTAAATATGTTTATTATCGACGAATAAAGTTCTCCTTGTTCTATGCGGCACTTACAGAGTAGCTGCTAGTAAAAATCGATTAGAAATCGGCCTATGTAGCGTTTTAAAGTCGAAATAAACGTAATTAAAGGTCATCACCTTTTTTACTCGTCGTCGACAAATTTTTACAATTCGACCTTTTAGTCGACAAATACGGTTATAAAGGTGTTTTATTAGATAAACGACTAACCGTTCTCAGTACCTAGTATTAAATTACGCGCCTCCAATTAATTTTTTTTTTTTTTTTTTTTTTTGGCCTGTACCATAGGTCGCTTTGGCCATTTATATATCCAATTAAAACAGTAAGCGCGATGGTGCATCCGTTATTTAGATCGTAAATCGTGCCCTAATCTTAATAACAAGCGCGACATTTACAAAAGTTCTTACTCGTTGTCTCGCGATGACATTGTCACTCTCGGAGCTTTCTATCACGAAGGCGAGCTTTAATAAATTACAATAGAAAATAGGCGTTTAGTAAATACCCCGCAAGATGCACTAATGTGTACAAAGTTTGACGTTATCACCGCGATAACTTCAAACTTTTGAGAATACTGCGTTCTCATATGTACTTCTAGGCCCTAATACAATTGAAAAAAAAAAGACACTAAAATTTTAAAATTAAAATCCTCGGAATCTAATCACTAAAATTTAGAATTTGAATTATTTCATTTCTATATTCTTTATTAAAAGTAAAAATAAAACGTTCATTTATTCTTTAATAAAATAGAACAAATACATTGAATCTACGTTTAATCACACTTCTACGAGGTGACCTAAAAAAAAATGAGTCATTTTCAATTAGTACCCGAACCACTAAGTTATTTAGGCGTTATGCCCGGAAAAGGCACGCGAGAACAGCTTAATAAGGCAAATAATTGAAAAATGCTACGAATTCAAATACGCCAGCAATATTATGCTTCCTGGACTATGCAAAAGCATTTGACATGGTTGAGTGGAACACAGAAAATTTTAAGGGAATTCGAAGTATCTGAACGCCTCGTAATGATAATAAAAAAAATTATACGAAGATAATACTGCGCATATAAAAATAGATAGACACCTATCTGAAAGTTTTCAAACAAAAAAAAGGTGTGAGACAGGGTTGCATACTGTCACCCATACTTTATAATATATATATAGTGAATGGATTATGCGCCAAGCAAATTGAAAATTGGATGGAGGAATAACGATTGATGGAATCTGTAATTTAAGATATGCAGATGATACAGTACTATTAGGAGTGAATGAACTGGAAATAGCAACACTTTTAAAACGAGTAGAACACTTCAGTCGAAAAGCAAATATAATATTACATCGTTCGAAATGCACCATTTGATAGGGCTGGGAAACTGCCTGAAACATTCACGTCTATACCAGACATCGAAAAGCAGACTTCAACCACATATCTTGGAGCATATATCACGAGTGATGGAAATGATAGAAGTGAACTCGAAAGACAAATAATAGCTAAAAGTGCCCTAGGAAAATTAAATAAAATATAGAAAGACCACTCTATACACGGATAATAACTAAGAAGAGACTAGTTGAAACGCTAATATTTTCCGATAGAAAGCTACGGATCTGAATCATGGATCCTGAATAAAACTTTATATCGTAAGTTAGAAGCGTTCGAAATGATCTGTTATAGAAGAATGCTCAGAATACCGTGGATTGCACATCGATCTAACACATCAATAAGGATAGACTTTTATAGAAGATAAAAAGAAGAGCTCTCAGATTTTTCGGTCAATACGCCGAAATGGATTGGAAAAGACGGTCATACGGGGATTAGTAGAAGGAATAAAGGACGACCATCATCGACACATCAACTGACGGAAACGGCCCAGAATCGGAATGAATGTCGAAAAATACAGACAACGACGACGAAGAAGAAGAATTTCGTTTAATAAATTTCCGGAGTTATATTCAAAATTGTCATATTTTCGACAAACTTCAAAAGTTACCGTTAATGTTTTTTTTTTTTAAATGAATTTTTGGAATTTTTCGATCTGATTTTTTCCTTAAAATAATTCTTTCGTAGATTAAAAGATATTTCCGACGATATATTAAATTAAAACCCGGATATAAAATTTTAATTATATTTACCAAACGTATATGCGGTAAAAAGCAAATTTCTAATAAGTTATAAGGATCGAACGGTTAATGCGATCGAGCTGAAATAATATGTACATATTTAGATAAGTATCGCGAAAAAGACAACGGGACAAATCGAACTTTCCAAAATTTTATACGAGGTTTACTCGGTGTCGAACCCTAAATTTTAAAATTTGTAATTTCCATACTTAGCGGAGATTGACAAACTAAAACCACTGGTAGGTAGGTTAGGTTGTACTCTTACATATATAAAAAATGAGGTAGAGAAAGTAGATATTTTTATTAGTTTCGATGTATCATCTTTATTCACCAATGTCTTAGTTATGGACAAAATAAAAATGATAAAAAGCCATATCTCAGATGTGAACGTACTCAAATTTCTCAACATAATTGTCGGCCATAATTATTTTACTATTGCCGATAAAATCTATAAGCAAACTAATGACACGACGATGGACTCGAGATCGGCATCAATTTTCGCAAATATATTTACGGAATATTTCTAAAATGAAATAATAAAAAAAATGGTTTTTCATACATGCCGGCTTCAGCATGTGGAATCGGCATGATTGTGAAAAGATAGGTGAAATTTTGATGGATTCTAATATGTTTCACACAATAACGTAAAGTTCACAATGAAACAAGAAAGTAGTGGCAAACCAGCTTTTTTAATAAAGCGGAAAATTAGCTACCTGTGTTTAGGAAACCTACACAAACAGATAAGTATGTGCACAGAGCAGTCGCACCACTGTTCGCGTCAAAAAGTGGCGATCTACAAGATATTACTACATTGAGCCAAAGTTATTTTAAACAGTACTACCTCTTAAAGAAATAGAGAATATAAAAGATAATATTATTAAGACGAGAAGAAATTCGTTTCGCTGGTAAAGAAAAAAAATTAGAATAAAAAAAGAAAAATCCATTAACAAAGAAGAATTTTTACGAAATTAGACCCCGGTATTCGGAACCTGTAAAACAAGTAAAACAATATAAAAAAATATTTTTTTCTCTGCTACATTGGACCGACTGTAGATGCATCAATCAAAGATTAAAAGAACACAAAGCAGACTACATACATCGGCAAAAAGATACGTCCGCAGTGCATTGTGTCCTGGGAATCACGAAATACAATTTAATGATTTTGAAATCGAGTACGAAATGAATCAGTATAGCTCGAGAATTGTTCGCGAAGCAATTGAAATTTTTAAGCATTCAAACTTTTAACAAAGATGGATACCAACTAAATTCAAACTGATTATTACCGGTCATTATAAAAAAAAAATATACGTAAAAATAAAAACAACTGCAACAAGGTCGGTCTTCGGCATAATAATAAGGATGACGAGAATATGTACAACAAACGGATGTGTACACATCAGCACGATGGTTTATCTCGAAACCTGAACAACATTAAGTCTAGATCGGTTTAAAAAGTATGAACAATTATTTATATTAATGTGTTCATATTATAGTGTCGCTACCATGAGGTGTATCTTTATATGTGACATTTTTATTTTTATACTTGTTTGCACTTCTGACATTTCTACTAATAAATCGTATAAAATGGTCATTCTTATCGATTTATTATGTATTAATACGAATACGTCTCAACAGATATAAAAATAGAAATGTCACATATAAAGATACACGTTACGAATAGTAACATTAATATAAATAATTGTTTTCGTGCTGAATTAACTGGTTAAAAAATCGATTTCCAGTAAATCGAAACAATTGCACCGCCTTATTAAAAATTATGTAAATAATGAAAATAAATAAAATAATTCATGCGGTATATCCAATATTTAAAAACACAGTCGACTAGATACACGAAATAAAAAACATACTGTTATTGGAATAACTGATTTTTACAATTTCTTCTGACTACTTTATACCGTTAATTATTCAATCTTTCACGTTTCCATTAACAATCAGACCGCTGATTCCGTCGAAATTTTAGAAATAAACGAAGCATCTTCATACTCCCTCGTACAAGTGGCGATTCTTTCGTTACCTCCACCAATATTAAAATTATATCAAGATTTGATCGTCACCGAGCCGCAGAAATGAACCATGAATTTTAGCTGCATAACGCTTAAATGTATATAAGAATTCTAATCAAGCAACGTATAAATATTATGTAATAACCTAAAGACAAACGATTATTTATGTTTACTTATTTTTAAACTTTGTTAGAACGCAAATAACACCGGTCCGATGAACACGATACAAATGTAATAAAATAATTCATTTCCATCTCCAGTTTGGAGCCAACTTATTTCACTACAATTTTCCCTGTCTGACTCTTTTGTATCATTTAATAAAATAATAAACTACTTATCATTTCCAAAAGTATCACAATTATTCATCGTTATCAATAGTTTATTAATAAATCTTTTTTTATATATAAAATACTTTAATAAAAAAAGCGGCATTATATATATATATATATATATATATATATATATTATAAATTTATCAAACACTCCTTTAGAATTATATTCCTTACACTTAGAACATAGTTTTCCTACGGTTCATCACTAATCAACGTAATATTTCAATTAACAACCAAACGAACCTTACAAAATTAACTACATAAATTTTATATTATCGATATTTATTTCATATTTAAACCAAATTTCAAGTCCACGTTTTAAAATAATAATACTAAATACATCGCAATTATTTAAGGAAATCGTAGAAAACATTTGCAAGTTTAACAATTATAACGTAACGAGACTTATGACAATCATAAAATATTTCGATGGGTCTAGATATTGAATTTTTCGAAATGTGTATTTATATAATATTATCATCTATACAGAGTAATTATCGAATATTTAAAGAATTAATTAGAAATTTTATGGGTGCAAAGTAATAATCGCAACCTAATTATAATTCTTACGCGGGTTACATACGCACGAATTATATATATATATATATATATATATATATATATATATATATATATAAAAGCGGAAGAAAAGCCAGCACGTGCATGTTGTCTATAATTTTATGAACGATAAGAATGAAATTTTAATTAATACGTCGGTAATAAATATAATGAATTAATTATAAATTGTTTCGAAATAAACGATTACATAATGAAACAAATTTTCATAATATACCGCTTTCTTACGAATCGTTTTGTAAATACACGAATAAAGAACAAAGTGTTTGACCGTTTGGTTTTGTATATTGACGAAATCCACACGTTAAGCGTGTCAGCCATGTTCATATATTTAGTAAATCGAAGTTTTAGAGTTTTTTAAATGAAGAGACAAAAAAAAAATGTTTTAGCCTACAAATCAAGTTCCCGAAACCTGTTTTACATCACCTATTTAGGTTTACATACTTCGATGATAACGTAATTATTATTATTATTATTATTATTATTAAATTGCGCATGCGGCTTTAAACATTTAATAAACACTGGCGTACTCGATGCGTTATTAAATAAGAAAGAAATTCATATTTTACTCGTTCGAAATTACAAATCGAATTACGACGTTACATTTTAAACGTATTCCGTCAAAATCAGCGTCGTTTTTAATTTTACAGAATAAAGACTTATCGAACGAATAAAATTTGAACTGCAGATTTATTAATTAATCCGTATATTAAAGATAACATCTCATCAAACTGAAAAGCAAAAGTCGAATAATTAATGCTAGTGTTGTCAAAAAAACCAATTATGATAACCTTCACCTTAGTCATTATGAATATTATCAACCGAAAATAATTAAACGTATAACGCACTAGCCGGATTTTTATCCGGTGAAAATTATTATCCGAGACAAACAATAATAACCGATTTAATAGTACACGCCGTCGTTATCGAGATAATAATTAAGCCGAGTGTTATTATTAATCGTAAATTAACGTTCGAAATTATTCATCAATTCTTTTTTAAATATATATAAAATTAAAAATCTTTTTTCTTTTAGTAATATCATCTTCATTAAGAATGGTCGATAATCTGGAAAAATGTAAGTTGACCAGGGGGTGATATTTTAACTAATTAGGATATATTCTCAAAAATTGTAAAATTCTCTTCTATATATTAAAAAAAAAACACACACAATTCCCATGTAACAACAGAAAATCTAATTAAGCAACGAGTTCGATAGCCAAATTGTTATAAAATCGTATCGCTAATCGTACCACCCTCAAACTCAAGTGAATAACATATCCACATAAGACGAGTAAAACTTCTCCGTCTTATAGGTTCACCTCCTATCGAAGGTTTGTTGTTTATGAACCAGCATGGCTCTATTATACATCTCGAAGTAGTCTGTAGCTTAAAATTAACACAAACCTAAATTACGTGTACTTTCCTATCGTCATCTACTGAACGTCGAATAGCTGCAACTACTTTTAAAAAAGTCGCAGAAAGTAAATAAACGCTCGGATACAATACAGCAAAGATCGAAGTTTCGCAGATTTGTGCCTACTATATATAAAAAAAAAATTATTAAATGTAGAAGATAAATTTTCTTTTAGTCTATCGTCCGTATTAAATGTTACTAATCAGATTTTCTTGATCATTTTTAAACATCGGAGAAAATTTAAATAAAACAGTACAAGAATGACGAACCAAGAAAATAATTTCTTCATAACTCGGTAGTCTTTGACTTTGGCAAAATATTGTGAACCCGGTAACGAGTAACAAGAAACCGGTTAAATAATTACGCCGACGCTTAACACCCTGTGCTCATTACGTACGTTCTACTTTATAAACACAAATATACATACAAAAATACATATAAAAATACACGATACCTGTGTGTTTATACGTTTTAAAATAGTTGTTACATTGTTCCCACTATAATCATTTACATTTTTATAAGATTATAAAATAACCTTCAACATGAAATCCAAGAAGGAATCAATATTTCCATTAATTCCTAGTTATAGGCAGGACAGGTTCTTGAAGAATAGATCGTGTGGTTTCACAGTATTTTTGTCTTCAGATTTGATGTTTAATAAACAAACCAAATCAATCTATATACTGAGTAATTGTTGATAAAGACTAAAATAAAATTAATATAACCGATTAATTCAGCGTTATAATTTTTTTCTTTTTAGCAAAAAGTTATTTTCTGATACTTTTTAAAGATCGAATTGAATTAATTCTATATTAATAAGGTTACTTTTTTTAATCAAACAAACGTAAACATACATGTGATACACACACACATATATCTATATATACATACACATATATATGAAATAATTAATATCCTTGAAGAAATATTATAAAATGGGGGGGGAGCTGGAAAAACCTTTCAAATTAGTGCTACAAATATAACCCGATCACTTCGCAACAGTTCTTAATAAAAATCATCCACAAATAAATATCAAGACTTATGATAAGCTTAATTTCGTATACGCAAATATATATAGTTTAATGTAAGCACCTACTCGATTTTTTTGTTCGAAAGCGTGTCCAACTAATATTTTGCCTATTACTTTAACGTAAGAGAATGAATTCAAAGTTTAATATATTCGGACTAACAGCTATTAGGATAAGGAAGTGAAGATACAGGGTGGCCCAGAGAAGACGGATGATTTTGTTTTTTGAATAGCGCAGTTGGTAACATTGCTACAACGCAAACCGCGTACTATACGTTTAGTGTGCATGGGATAGATTAGTTTTTTATACAGTTTCAGTCATGGTATCCTATAGCGAGGAGCGCGCGATTTACGTGGAACGTTACTTTCGATGTGAATCGACCACGCCAGTGCAAAGGGAGTTTCAAAAAGAATTCAAAGTTACACGGTGTAAATCTGTACCATCTTAGAATTCAATTTTAAGATGGGTTGAAAACTTTCGAGATACAGCTTCTGGCAACGAATAGAAAACGCTCTGGACCCGTTCGTACCCCATAAATACCGATCTAGTTCGGGCAGCGATTATTCAGAGTCCGGACGCTTTTTCTTTAAACATGTCGTGTATAATGCTGTAAAAATTGAAATTTCATTCTTATAAACCCACATAACTCAGAAATTAAAAAGTATCGACCATGTATAATGAAACTGCATATTGTCACGTCTTTTTAAAAAGAATCTACTCACTATTCATACGTTTTGACTTCATAGATTCTTCAGTTCTTTGCCTAGTTTGTGAAGTATTTAGGAGACTATGTATACAATATGATTGTTGCAGATTTGTCTCCTCACTATGCATCCCATAACGCGATTTGTTTTACAATTTAACGCACATCTACAATATGCAGATGCTCTTAAATTTAATTCCACTAGTAAATAAGAACGGTTAATAGCTGGGAATATGAAAAAAATGGAAAAACTTATACACACGCTTTCTGCATTAGTATGCAATATGGATTAAATATAAGTAAAAATAAAACAATAATAATTATCGATCGAGGAAATATAATACCACTTTATGAAAAGGTACTCACCGGTTGTGATGGAAAGTTTTATTTACTTAGAATCGCTTCTAGAGAGTAAAAGGGAGCTACGAAGGTGAAATAAGACGCAAATCGAAATTGCCCGAAGCGCCATGATAAAAATAAACAAGATTTAGAATGACAACTCCATTAGGAAAAATAGTAAAATTAAGCTTGTCTAAACGCTTGTGTTTTCTATCGCATTATGGACATTAAAAAATTTCAAATACGGTGTTGGAGACGACTCCTTAAAATTCCACGGATAGCAAAACATACAAATGAATCGGCGTTACAAGAAATCGGTGTCACGCGAAGATTGTTAACAATTACTACAATGAGTATTGAAATTCTTCGGATACAAAAAAAAAAAAAACAGAAAGGAATGAAACGCGAAATAATGGAAAGTGATCACCGGGACGTACATATGACATGGGCAAATATTGTACTGCATACAACAAGGTTGTCATACATACGCCAATGAAAGATCGCGAAAAATTACAAAATCACCGGCAGATTTAATCACGGCACACTGCTCAGGGTGACGACTATAGATGATGAATAAGAACGACCTGATATATATACAATAATAAACATGTAGCATCCTCCTTCTTTTTTATCAAGGATTGCATGCACCAACATATCTATTCGATGAGTTATTTCGATTCCATATTCTTCTATGGCTTTAAAGGGTTTCGTTCAATTCTGGTTGTCATCATTTCTAACCTTCTTCTTTCTCGTGGTGACTTTCCTTGAATCCACCCCTGTATAGTGAGTGTGCGACTGATTTTGTGCACTATATATTTCCTTTTCCTCCTCTGGATGTTTTCTATGAAAACTGCCTTTTCCACGCTGTGTCCCCGAAGATTTTTTTTCTTTTCTTTCGATGAAATCCACCACGTCGTCCGAGCGTCCACACCTCAAATACGTTTAATCATTTGATAATATCCCCTATCTCTAAGTTATCAGACATTGATTAATTCGCAGTTTCACAACTACGAACTTTCAATATCACCTATAGATTTTTTTAAATATCCCGTCATTAATAAAGGAAACAGCTCCCAAGAACTTTAACCGTTTCCGTTGTCTTGCCATCTACTTTCATCTTAACGAATCAACGTTGATTTTCATATCTAATTTCCTTACTTCCCGATTTAGGTTGAGGCACTCATCGATTGTGCGTACTAGTAATACTCTCCTTCCAGTAACTATTAATCTTAACACCGGCATTCTTTATCGCCGCAATTTACATGATTTCCTCCGAATATATGTTAATCTCAATGAGAGCGGGCATACCAATCTTCCTCTTCTTGTCATCTGGCTTCTTCTAACAGAGTCCGTCTTTTACTCCTACGCCCGCAGCATGTTCCAATATATTTCCTTAATTTCCTAAGGTTATTATTTTATTATGGATGTTGTATTTTGTTAATATTGATAACTTAAAATACTCGGCATTAAAATGTAGAATAACCAGGAGAAGACGGACGGTTTTGTTGTTTTTTGAATAACTCAAAAACTACTCGACCAAAATTTTTGAATGTAATTTTATTTAAAAATAGTAAAACGAGAGATTAGCTTACAATCATTTGTGGAACAGAATATCGTACCGCCATTTGCAACAATACATTCATTCATCCTTTACAAAATTTTCGAAAAAATTCTTCGGGCATAATAGGAGGATGAATTTTTGAAATTTCTTCAAAAATTCGAGTTTTCAGGTCTTCCACATCTCGTGGAAGTGTTTCGTAAACGCGACTCTTAAGGTGTCCCCACAAAAAACAAAATCGTTAACTGAATTATTTTCAACACTCTTTTTGCACTGTCGTGATCGATTCACGCCAAAAATAACGTTCCACGCAAAACGCGCGCTCCTTCTCATTATAGGATGCCATAATAACTGAAACTGGACAAAAAAGAATCTCTCGTGTGTACACTAAACGTGGAGCACGCGGTTTGCGTTGTAGCAGTGTTACCAACTGCGCTATTCAAAAAACAAAACCATCAGTCTTCTCTGGGTCACCCTATAGTTTTCATGTAATGGTGATTCAAAAATGAAATTAAACATTATGAGAGAATCGCGGCACTATATAAGAAAATGAACATATTTAGAAAAAGCAAAATATTGCCTTTTTGACCAGCCAATAATTTATGTTAATATCATGGTCGGAAAAAAAAGATAAGATAAGAAACTCTTTCACGTATTTATTTTTTATAATTTTATCTACTTTTTAATTTCTTTGAAAACAAAAAAAAAAACGAATACCACATAAACGCTTCGCAGTACAGTAATATAATTTTCAGTTCGACAGATAAGACATTATTTTAAATGAAAAATTATATAACTATTCCTCTTGTTGAACTATAAACGTAATCAATGTAGTGTCAAGAAAACTTTTAATGTCATATTTGAAATAAAGCGTCAAATAAATTATTTTCGTTAGCAGCCTATTAAATTGTTATTTTTATTTAATAACAATGTTTCCTCGTATTAATAATATTATCATCTATAGTAATAATTACCATTATTTCTGCTAAACGATTAAAAATTATTAATAAAATAATGTATTTCATATTTGTTATCAATAAATTATTTTATATTTAATATTAGAACACTGGAAAACATTCATCAATTTAAACAATTTCGTGATATCGTTTGACTCAAAATTTTGTCCAATCGTCTCATTATGGTAGATTAAATAAGTTTATAGAAATACTATAAAATCAGATCATGTTTAAAAATTATACTTAATTTTTTTGTAACTTCTTCAGAGGCAATTTTTTCAACATCCAGTCTATCATCAGCAACGTGTTCTCTAATGAAAAAATGGTTTCTTTGAATGTGTTTGATTGTTCTATGGTTTTCAGGATTCTCAGCTAAATGGACAGCTGCTTCAATTTTTAGAACGGGCCTTTCCCTTTAGTGAGTGATTTCACTAAGTAGTTGACTAAGCTAAATTATCTTCTTTGTTGTTTCATTTGCTGCAACTAATTCTGCTTCAGTTGTAGACTCTGTAACTGATTCCTGGCGTTGACTCATCCAGGAAACAGCTCCCTGATGAAAACACCTGAAGTTGAACGACCAGTTTTAGAACATCCACCAAAATCAGCATCGCTGTAACATTCAAAGACTCCATTTTTGCACTGTGATCGTAAGCAATACCCATGTTAAAGGTACCAACAATATATTGAAACACTCTTTTAAGTCTTGTAACAACTGGACTAAATGTTTTGCTATAGTCAATTCTTTTTTGTTGGTCATAACCTTTTGGTACTAGTCGAGCTTTATACTTCGAGATGCTACCATCTGGGTTTAATATTACTCTATAAACCCATTTGTATGGAATGGCTTTTGCTCCTACTTGAAATAACTCCCCTGTTTTGTTTTCTATTTCACTGTTCATTGCGTTCTTCCAAGCTACACTGTTTTCGCCATGTATTGCAGCTTCATAAATTTCGGGAAACTCTTCTGTTGTCATTATGGTAACAAAATCTTCATAATATTTTGGAGCCTGAAGCGTACTTCCGTCACGCAAGATTCGAGTACTGTTTGTTCTCCTCTTTTTTAATTTTTGCGTCCAATTCACTTTCATTATCCCAACCTTTCCCATGATTATCTTCTATTTTTTCTTCAACAATCTCTGGCTGATCGTTGATTTCTTCTGCAAATGAGGTGCTTGAAAAGGGTACTTTATTTTATCTGCACAGTTTTGAAGTATCTCGTGAAACTTGACATCTCTTGATAAAACAACATACCATTTTTCAGGAATATAAATACGATATTGCTCGTTTTCATCATATCCAATAAGATAACACATTTTCTTGTCCATTTTGTGTTTTCGGTGTACTAAAATATGAACATAGTATAATGAACTAATGATTATCAAGTGTTTGATGTGCAGTTTCTTCCTCAGCTCGTATGGACTAATACGATCTTCTCATGATTTTCCTGTTCTGTTTAATACATAAATCGCTACGTTAACTAATTCTGTCCAAATCACTTCTGAAAATTGAATGACAGGATTTGAGAAAAGTTCTGCCCATCTCTACAATTGTCCTGTTATCTCGTTCACTATCGTCATTCTGTTAAGGCATGTATTGAGCTGTTAACCGTTGCATAATCCCAATTCTTTACCATTATCACAAAGTAACTCTTTACTGTTGTGATCCTGCTTTTCTGCGAGAGCAAGCATCTGTTCTAGAACAGAAATGACACTAGTGATCATAGTTTTAGCATAACTGTTAACTTTTCAATATAGATCACATATATATTTATAGTGCTTTTCTTCTTCTTTTGACGCACCATCTTTTAAGGGTATCGGCTTTTCTAACTTCTTCTCTATGACATGCGCCTTCCTGGTAATCCAAAAAATAACGTATTTTCCTCTTCCAAATCGGCCAATCTATTTCATTGGTTAGTGGTTTAATGTGTTTAGCTAAATCCATCTTATCTTGGCTAATTAGCAATCACTGAACAACTAAACATTTTATATAATGTAAACGAAATTACAACTCAATAAACAAAAGTAAATATCTATTTAAAGCGTCTGTGATCAAAACCTATTATGTTTTATTACTTTTTATTTATTAAAAAAAGATACACGTTCAATCGCCGAACGAACTTTTATATTATATTACACACTTTACTACGTGTTAAAAAAAGAAAAATTAACCAAAAGTAAACTAACTGCAGTGCAGCATATATGTAAAAACTTACAATAAACATTATGGATAATTTTAATTCTTAACAATATTCATCTTAAAAACTTTAGATGTGATTACATTGAAAAATAAAATAACAATTTGGTAAAAATTATTTATCTTTGCATACATATAATTCCTCCCATTGAATGTTATACAATTATGAAGATATAATAATTTCGAATAAAATCGGTGTTAAATCGCATGTTTTACAAAGCCTGAAATACCGCAATTAGCGTATATGGCTCATTTAAGATAAATTGTTTATATATAAAAATGTATCCTTCAATACAAATTTAAAGAGAGATAATAATTGGATATATCAGTCATGAATAACTAATAGAAAAATGACAAGCGTAAGCTACAGGCATATTTTATAGGTTTGTACGTGAGACGGAAATACATAAATGATAAAATAAACGTACTTACAGCGAACATTACACATTCTAATCCATGAGCTTTTAATCTTTCGATTATACTAGGCATCATTATCTTCATCAGTGACCGCAGGAAAATACCTAAAACAAAAGAAACCAATTTTTAAAATTATTCCTACATATGTACCGAAAATATTTTAACTACGATTTTTTCAAAATTTTTACATTTTGTATATAAAATTTTATTAATATACGCCGACTTCCGAAGAAAATTAACACTTTAAAATTTGGCATATACAGAATTTACTATTTTAAAAGTTATTCCAGAAAACTTTACGAAAAACACAAAAATAATTAGTTGGAAAAATATGCATATAATTTCCTAGGTTAATGACAGCTAACACTTTATTTAAATTTCTATATACAGCTACTTATAACTTATTTCTATTTTTCTTTCGGCTGAGTCACTTTCAACATTTCACCGAGACAAAATATTTGCATCAGTAAACATAATCAATACTTCAATAATTTGACACATATTACAAAGAACTATAGTTATGTAAAACGTATTTAATACAAATTAACTGATATTCCTGGCTCTTTAGCTAGTTGCATAATTACTATCTAATTTTTCACGGAATTCAAATATTACTTTTCCGTTTCTAACGAAAATAGAAAAAACATACCACTTAAAACAAAACATTATACATACCTATTGAGGCCAATAAATCTGCGAGTGCTAGCCATACTATAATTTCTCTTCCTCTTCTAGCAGTAACAACAGACCAGTGATGTGTTGATGCATATCCTATTCTAGGTAATATCTAACTTAAATACAATAACAAATTAGATATACACGTATTAATAATAATTTCATATAAAGCACACGTTATATAAAATTAAATTGTACTTGTAATTTGTATGTTTAAACAAAATATACCTGATAAATTGCGCCCAAAATTCCGATTGCTGAGGATAGCAAACAAACCACATTATAAGGTGTTGAATCAATTTGGACAAATAAACCATAGAATTCGGAATAATTACACGGCCGTTGACAGCAAATTGCTTGCATTAAAGGATCTGCCATTCCTTGTAGAACTACATCTGGAGGCCGTATGTCCATAAATATATGCGAAAATATTTAAAACATAACGTCTTTTAAGCATAACAAAACTGGTCTTCAACATTCAACACAAATCATCTAAACCAAAAGAACGATGTATCGAAAGCGAAGCTTCATCCCAAACCAATTTAAAAATGATACTGAAACTGAATGATACTAATACTAAACGTAAACTGAGAAGTAATGATAGCATTTAACAAATTCCCGCGCAAGTATAGAGAACCGATCTAATCGAAAACCAAATCGATCAAAAACAGTAGTACAAAGTGAAGGAATATTATTTATTGTGAAATGTTTTTATGAAAGTATATAAAATACACGCGTGATATTTCAAAACTATGATGAAACAGAAATAGACGAAGCACATGAAAAATTAGAATTACTGGAAACAAAAAATAATAATGGGGGATTGGAACGCAATAGTTGGAGAAGATTCAGAGGAAGGAATAACAGGTAAATATGGGCTTGGAACTAGAAATAATCGTGGTAATTATCTCATTGATTTTTGCAAACAAAAACAGTACAATATTTCTAACGCATGGTATAAAATCCCATTAAGATGTACTTGGAAGTCACCTGGCGACAAAAAAAAGATATAAAATCGACTTCATATTAGTAAAACAGAGATATAAAAATCAAGTAAGAAAATCAATGTCATACCTAGGTGCGGACGCTGATACGGACCATTGACCATTCCATAGTAATTATGAAGGCAGACCACCTTAAGTTTAAAAAGATAATTCGGAATAAACCAGTAGTAAAATGGAATCTGGATAATCTGAATAATGAACAGATAAAGACTCAATATCAAGTGGAAACGGATAAAATGATAACAGAACTACACAATAAAACTAATATAGACCAAATGTGGAACGACATTAAATTAACAATAATAAACTGTGCGCAGAAAATCCTTGGCAAAACAAGAAGAACTTAACATAAACCGTGGATTACAGAACAAATATTGCGATTAGTCGATGAAAAGCGGAGATATAAAAAAGATACCAGTGAAAAAGGGAAAATAAAATATAGGTCCTTAAAAAATTCTGTAGACAGAGCTTGTAGGAAAAGAAAGGAAGAATGATGGGACTTGAGGTGAAAAATTAGAAATTCAAAGGAAACATGAACAAGTGTGTAAAAGAATAAAAATTATGTCTAGGAAATATAAAGGACTTAAAATAACAGCGCTAATAGGACAAAATAATAACCAAGTTGTAAACCCAATTGAGAAAATATCAACATGACAGCTTTATGTGGAAAATTTATATCACGATAGCGATGAAAAAGGTACAACTGCATCAATGGTCTAATGACAGTATACTAAAAGACGAATTTGATACAGCGGTAAAGATGCTAAGAAATAATAAAGCACCTGGTGCTGATAATATACAAGCGGAATTTATAAAAATGAGCGGAAGAAAAACTCAGGACAGATTAATTTCAAATATATATAATGAAGGTATCCAGAAGAATACTGTACTTCGGTGATTGTTCCGATTTCAAAGAGAATAACTTCAATAAGATGCACCGACTATAAAACTATAAGCCTTATCCCCCACGCATCCAAAATATTGCTGCAAATAATAAAAAAAAACGTTTAGAAAAATATGTAGAACAATTTTTAGATAAAACACAATTTAGCTTTCGTAAGAATCTATCGACCAGAGATGCAATAGAGACATTAAGGCATGTTGGAGAGCGCCTGATGAATGTAAAGAAGAACATGTTCATTTGTTTTGTCAATTATACTAAAGCTTTTGATCTGTTGGGATAAGCTTTTTCCTCTCCTTGAGCAAATAGAACGCCTCAAGCGCATATTAAACTTGATATATAATTTATACATACGTCAAACGGCGGTTATTAGAGTAGACGAGGATATATCTAAACCCGCAAAAATAAATAAAGGAGTACGACAAGGTTGTTTGTTATCTCCATTCCTTTTTAACGTATATGAGGAACTTGTGCTTAAATTAACTTTAGCAGAAACCACATATGGAATTCGCTTAGGCGAAGAAAGACTTCAAACGATATCATTTGCAGACGATCAAGCTATAATTGCTGAGTCTCCGAAAATACTACAAAAAATGGTACGGACCTTAAATGATACAGGAAAGCAGTTTGGATTAGAAATAAATGTTAATAAAACTAAAATAATGATGTTTGGTAAACATCCTAATCGTTTTCAACGGGAAATTAATGGCTAAAAAATTCAACAAGTGCAAAGTTTCAAGTATTTTGGTCAAATAATAACGGAAGAGTTGTATTGCGATACAGAAATAAACTCAAGAATTAGATTAGCCAAGCTAGCATGGCAAGAAAAGCGAAATATATTATGCCAAAAGTCAATACCATTAAAACTACGTAAACGTATTGTTGATACGTATGTGTGGTCTGTAGCGCTTTACTGTGCTGAAATGTGGACACTGAACAAAAGGAATGTTAAAAAATTGAGGGCTTTTGAAATATGGTGTTGGAGGAAGATACAAAGAATAAGTTGGACTGAAAAGTTCTCCAAAGAATTGACGAAAAACGGACCTTATTACATTCGATAAAGTAAAGAAGATTAACCTGGATGGGACATGTACTATGACATGGTGGTCTGTTACGCGATGTAATAGGATAGATTCCGGGGAAAAGAAGTCGTGGTAGACCACGAAACACTTTCGTGACAACATTGTTGCATGATGCAGGCACGGATCAATAATGGAAATGAAAAGAGCTGCAGACAATCGGTTGGGCTGGAAGTTACTTACTGTGGAATAAAATCAGTCCTAGGACTGCCAAACTTATGATGATGATGATGACTTGAATTACAATTAAATATAAACTCGTCGAAATGCAAATGCTGAAATAAAGCTATATTCGTAATTAGCACAACAAACATATAAATTTGTTTGTATATTGTTAGAGTATATACATTTTTTTTCCCTCTCAAAATAACGATTTTCCACTTTATTGTCTTATAGCAGCCTTCAAAAAGTATTACTCTTGAGTTACAAACATTTATTTCTCTCTTCATTATGTTTAGATTTGAGATATAGACAGTCAGAATTAAGTCCTCCAACATCATCAATTAGTAAATTGAAAAAGTAAAATATTTTTTCAGCTGTGCTGATTTTAACTGAAAGAATATGTAGTTATTTCTAAAACCACTATTATTCACTTGACATTAAAACTGTATTCAGATGATGATTCCTAATGAAATGAGAGGTGAAAAACTGTGTTAAACTGACTCAACTGATAATGATACCTAAAATATAAATATTTATTAATAATTCGTTAATTAATAACAGGCACTCACACTGACGTTGTAGAGTATAAATTCATCGGCATGAAAAATTTACGATTTAAATTTATAGCTTATTTAGACAATGAAACTATCGCTTTACTTGTGTGATGTAAGCCTAAATAATACATTAGTCGTGTTTTTTTCAATATCACAGAAGCCGTACTTTTAAATAATTTCGAAACGTTTTGCACAGGGTGGGATGGGTAACACGGGCTCATCGGGTGAAACAAACTGGTATGTACTCGATACAGTTGGATACTAATCAGGACATATCTGTCAATGACCGCATTGTAGTTTCATATGTAAAAACGCAATGTTTACGTAAGGCTTTTAGATGTCGTTCAAGGCACTTCATCAACTGGTCAAAGTATTCTCGAATTATTAAAAAACGTAATCCTTGCAAACGGAATTGATGTAAAAAAATGTGCAGGTAATTCGACAGATGAAGCTGCAAACATGCAAAGTCATTACAATAGTTTTACTGTTTGATTAAAACACGAAACATAGTTGATACATGTTTATATGCATGTGTACTAAATCTATTCATTTCGGATATCACAAAAGTATCTTTAACCGCTACTTCTTTATTTGGATTTCTGAATGATATTGCGGTATTTTTTTGAGAGTCGCACCAAAAAATGGATATTTGGAGAAACGTTACTTAAAACAGCAAGAAAACACTATCTTGAAGAAACGGCACTAGGTGGAACGGTAAACATACAATATTAGGAAAAGTTTTTGGTAAATTTGGGAACCCTGAAAATGCTTTGTAATATATTCAGTTAGACTTCCAATTTGCCAACGACAAGAACAATACTTCCATTGTTCGTGACAAAGGGAATAGTAACCTTAAAATCTTGTTAAAATTTGAAACAATCGTGACCGCTCATATTTATTTTTGAAATTTTAACTCCATTATCTCTGTACCTCCAGAGTTCAGGACTCGATTTCATAAAATACAATGATTTCGTTCGGCATTTTAAAGAGAAAATTTCTGCGCGTTCAGTTGAGATTACAAGAAAGTTCAGAACATTTCGAAAAAATTTACTGAAAGCATGAATGGAACGTTTGAGGAAAAAAACGTCAATGCGGACATTTCTGTGAAGACAGAATTTCCTGGTAAAAAGAATTTGAAAAAGAAAAAAAACATCCGACGAATCGCCTTCAGTACCCAAGGATGAAACTACTTACGAAGATTTAGTACGAGATGCAAATCGGAAATATGAAATGGGGCAACTCAGTATTGGATACTTTTCATGAGGAAATGTACCGAAGCTTCGCTTATTTTGATCCGAGAAACTTTCAAGAAATGAGCGAAGAAACATTGCCTCTTAACGATATTAAAAAATTAAGTGAATTACTTACCAAATTTGACAGCGAAGAAAAAAATAATCAATTTTGATTGAAATGGAAAAATTAAAAAAAAATAACAGATTTATGCTACGAAACAGATTTAAATGATCACGATTTTCCAGATGAAGATTTAGACTTTACTAATCAAGAAGGCGAATCGAAATCGAACACCGAACATTTTAAACCTGAAGTGTGCGGTTCTCGTTCTTCCAAATCCTACTGCAAAAATTTCATATTATGCTGTTCGTGTATTTTAGAAAAATATAGCATGATAACATATTATTATTTTCGGATGTTGTATTCAATATTTAACAAACAAAAAGTCTGGACATAGATTACTGTCATAAAAAATTGATAACCTTTTAAATTATATTCAAAGCATAAAATATAATGAATTTATAACCATTTTTAGTGAAGCTGATATTTTAAAATTTTAATCCAAAAATTTGAAAAGAAGTAGAAGAAACTTTGGTTAGGTGATAACGAGATTTATCGAATGTCCTGATAGTAGACATTTAATTAGGCTTTACAAAATATTATGGTTCAAATAAATTTCTATTTGAATCGATTGTAAAATTTTAATTTTTTTACTCTTAATAAAAATAATTTTGATCAGTATTTCAAATTATTTCCTGATTTAAAATTTAAATCATTAGAATATATACGGATAATTTATTGAATCGATCATATTTAAAATTAAGTTAATATTGTATTCATTAGATTTTAAGAAAAAAGTATTTTTGAATTAATGTAATTCAATTTTAATAAAGTATATCTTGTAATGCCAGATACTTTTAGAATAGTAATTCCAACGACAACATCATCAGCAGAACCTTCATTTTCAGCTAAAAGGGATCCATACTTCAAGTTCCACCTTCCACACAGTCTACTCGCTCTATTATCAAAAGAAAAAAATTGTTTATGAAACTGAAAGTGAGAGCAGAACCAATAGAATTAAGCGCTTTACATCAAAAACGCGTTGAAAATGAACTTCTCTATGATGAGAGCAATACTTGTCAAATAAATAAAATATGTAATTTAAAAGATTGTTCGCAAAATATAAAACAAAAATATGTAAATAGTAAATGTTAATATATATGTTTACTTGTCTATAAATAGAAATATGATGTTAAAAGTAAATTATCTAAATTTTGTGTATTGTTTTATTTGTCTTACATTTCTTTATAACATAAATACTTATCCAAAACTTTTACTTTTTTATAAATTATTAGTCAACGGGTACATTCCTTCTATTTTATATTGTAAAATGACGCTATACGTATGTAGCAAAAGTGATACATTTTATATATTAGTTAAAAATGTTTTATGTAGAATGTAAATAGGAAATAGTATTATACGAAGAATGTGCTTTGTTTACTTCTTAAAATAAGATTTGTCATTGATTTATTCCATTTATATTTTAGATTCATGACTGAAACAAATTATAATGCCTTAATGATAGCGAGTGTCATATATAATGTATGTTGGTTAGTTTTAGATTACAAGTGCAAATAACGTAATATTTGTTTTGCATAAGATAAAAAACTTCATTCAAATAATATATTATTTATTGCTGTTTAATATATATATTTTTTTAATGACCTCCAATACTTATTCTCATCTTGATTTTCAAATCAATAAACTGACGTAAGTATATTTAGTTCATGTATATTATTTATTACATTTTGAATTAACGTACGTAATAACCTATAATTCGTTTGTTTAACTCTTAGGTATTATAAACAGTTAAAAACGAATGATGTATTTAAAAAAGACGTAGATCATTTACGAAGTAAACAGATAGAGGAAAAACGAGAACATATATTGGATTCATTAAATTCTGCTACATCACAAATCTCTCGAAACAGATGTATTCATCAACTGTTGCTATTACCCCCACCTTCCCCACCAACAGCTGCGGAATTCAAATGTTTTGTTAACGAAAGTGATAGGTATTTATTGTTAAATGTATACATAATGTAAATTCAAATATAATGTAGGAAAGACTAATTAACTATGATATAAATAATTTCATTCGTTATTTTGCAAAATTGTAAAAATTGGTAAATTTTTAAATGGTTATCCATTTAATAATTGTCGGAAACCGTTCTAGTGTTGTAGTGAAGTTATGGGATATGCGCATTAAGAGAATATGATTATTTTCATCCAAGTAGGGAAATAATTAAAATACATCTAAAATGTCGTTGTTATTTACATTTAACATAAACGCGTTAATTATAGTAATGTTGTAAATAGTTATGCCAAAAAACAGGTACAACAAAATAATTAAAAAAAAACCAGATCTCAAATAAACAAAGGAAGTAAGCAAATAAACTATTTTTTTGAAAAATATATTATTGTAAAATCATTATTTTGCAGAAAACAAAAATATTTATGTGGTCACACATGACTCACTAGTAAACTTACATATTTTTCTGTTTAATATTTATGCATTGTTTGAATTTCCGGTTATTGTACAGGCAGAAAGTATTTTCGGATTTCGATCAAAAATATGGTGCAATAGAAATTAATAAAAACAAATTAAAAAGTTTTACATTTTCTTGTTTAAATTATATTTCCTTATGAAACTCAATAACGTCCCCAATAATATTAAAAGTCAATATTTGTGCTGAATATAAAATAAATTAGTTTTGCATCCTCAGCATTTTAATCTGTTAAAATTACTTCATTTTCAGATGTACCGTATTATTTGAAAATCAAAGAGTTTTTATATGTTCTTCATCGTGTGTCGCGTATACTATCAAATGGTAATAAGGAAATTAAATCTATCTTCAAATTTATTGTAAAGTTTCCCTCTCTCGTCTTTTACTTTACTAAACAAATTTATGGTTGTTCATTCTACGTTTTTTATCTACTCAGTTTGCATTAACTCTAGTCAGTAATATTGCCCATTTTGTGTTTTAAATTATTATTAGCATTAATTACTGCTTCATCTGCACCCTTTCTATAGCTTTTACATTTAATTTGTCATAATTCGGACGTTTATAATATTCGAAGCTTTTAACGTTCCAGTTTCAAATTCATGGATCAGATGGCATAATTGTTTATATAATTTTTACAACTATTTTCACGATCGATATTCATAATTAGATATAATAATTTCGGAACAACCGTGTAGAAAAAGAAAAAACCCAATTTATTAATAAAAGTAAAACAATATATGAATGAACCGGAGTTTACGTTTCAAGCAGTTTAGTTCGGATGATGGGCACGGCATGTTGTTTGAAACGTAAACTCGGGCTTATTAATATATTGTTTTACTTTTATTCATAGATCACTTTTTTTTTTCATTTTGTACGTGGTTGTTCCGAAATGATTGTATCTAATTATAATTGTTTACCTTTATTAAAGAAAAAATAAAGTCAATGCATTTTAAGTGTTACTAATTACTAAATTAATGTTTCTACGTGGTTTTTAAAATAAAATAACTACTAATTATATAAACATATGAGATATTTCATTTGTCGGTTTTTGATTTGCATTGTAATCTATACTCTATACTAATATATAAAAGTGTAGTGTCTGTGATTTGCGATTTTTTTTTTTTTCATTATAATCACTGCATTGGGCTATTTTTATCACATATAAACAAAAAATCTATTTCTTAAAATTTTTGTCTGTCGTCTGTTCCGATTTAACTCGAAAGCTTTAAAGCAATAATGATGAAATTCGCACAGCTTTATAGCCTATATTATCGGATTCGTTCTAAGCTTTGCTTCACATTGATATCACAAATAGGACAGATATTATAATTTAAAGTTTTAAAAAGTAGGAGACAGCGATAACTTTGTCAAATCGTTTAAAATTTAACAGCTACCTAAAATCGGAAAACAGTATTCGATAGATCGAGTGTAAAATAACTTTATCCGTCCGTTGTGGATTTTTTACTTACGTGTAGTAAAAGAAAGAGGCAGCGGTATCTCTGTCAGAGACCATCTGTGAAATATCTCATCATCCATCCTTTCTGGAATAATTGCGTTCGTGTAGTAAAAGAAAGAGAGAGCGATATTATTAATTACACAGGCGAAGCCTGAGTAACTTCTAGATTTATATAAAAATTTTATAATGAAAAATATTGAAAAAGATAAAAATTTGATAATAAACATAAATTACTAATTTGTATAATAGTTACACATTTAAGTTCGTGTTTATCGGTTATTCTGTGCCATATATGTGGATTTCTTATTCATTTAAATATGATTTAGATTTTTAAATGCGCAGATAATGTTGCGGATTCATCTTAACGGTGTTAGTTTGCAAAGGCGTAGGAAAATGGGACGTGTAAATGAATATTTTTTAGTAATACATATTAGTATACTTACTTACTTTTGCGTATGTTCTTGGGCACGGGATCTATATCCACTTCGTCCTATAACTTCAGATCCAATCGTTTGAGCCATTCCTTCGCATTGTGCGTGAGATCCTTTATCTCGGCCCAGCCTCCTTGTAGAGCCCTCATAGGGCACTCCGTTACAATATGATCGATAGTCTGGCATTCCGCACCACAGTCGCATTTCTGGATATTGGAAAGGCCCCACAGCTTTAGCATTTGGCCTGTTCTACCATGACCGGTACTTATTCGGTTCAATCGAGTCCACGTTATTCGAGGTAGTTCAAAACCAAGTGGTCTGGAGTTTGGGTGGTCAACCAGCTTTTTACCATCTGGGTTGCCTCTGTCCCACTCCTGCTTCCATGCATCTGCTGAGTTAAAATTGTTCTTAATGAACTCCTGTCCTGTAGCATGTGGAGGTTTTCTTGATTTCAATCTTTGTGGTGCATTGGGGTCTTGATGGATTGGCAAAGTTTTATTAGTATACTGAAGTATTTTCACGGCAAATTTTGATTTTAGGTGGAATTTAATTTTAATTTGTACTATACTAAGCTTTTAAAGCGCATTCGACATTACGCATCCTGAGTTTATTTGAACTTTTATATGTATGTTATATAGTATATAATTCAAGATTAAATTTTTAATACATATATTATTGCATGTATAATCAACTTACATTATTAATATACATGAAATTTTGTGTCAATATTTTTGATTAAATTGATTTATATATCTAATATTACAGGCAAACCGACAATGATGCTAACAGATACAAAAAAGAGCTGGCTGATATGAAAGCAGCAGAATCTTTATTTTGTGAAGAAAATGATCTATTTGTAGAGCAATCTCTCAAATCGTAATTTATATTTTATCTGCATTGATTTAAAGAATAATATATATTTGTAACTCACTGTTGTTGCTTTCATTTTTACATTTATTTTGAAGAATGTGGAATGTAATGATATTTTATTAAAATAAACAACAAAAATGAAATTAAAATCACAAAACTGTTGGGCCATTATCAAGTGAATATTTAAAAATAAAAAATATAAAATGAAAAAATATTAATTTATAATTTACAAAAATCGGCAAAATGGAGAACAGTATTAATAAAAAACGGAAAGCGTAGTTTCCTTATGTAGTTTGTGTTGAATTTCTAATATTATTGTATTCTTGTTAGAGGAGAGGGAGTCTGTTGTAATCAATGTTTTTTGTTTATAAATTTTATATTGTACAACTATTTTTTACTTATTTTGATTTTTTCTTACTATTAATTTTTGTTTAATTATAAATTTTTTATTGGGCAACTGTTTTTTAATTCTTTTTTATTTACTGGCTATTGCTATATAAAATTTTTTATATTGCTGATTTTTGTGAATTGTAATCTTAAATTAACATTTTTTTATATATTTTAAAAAAAATATTTATTAATAATGGCCTAACAGCCGAAAAGCTTTGTGATTTTTCATAAAGAAAAATTTTTAGTTATTTTAACTTTTTTCTTCTTGTTTACTTTTTTTTTTTTTTTTTATTAAAATTTTTAACTTGAACAACTAATGTTTCATCGATGTTAGCAGACAGACAATTAGCTGAAATGAAAGCGGCTGAATCTTTCAAATATTGAGCAATTAATGTTTAGGAATTTGATGTGCAATGTATCCAGGAATCAAATGAATTTAGTCAAAGTATGTTACTTAAAAATTTTAATTTATATTTTATTTATATTAGTAAAATGACGACTTTTCTTAAATAAATCAGAAAAAATTGACAACAGAATTAAATTAAACATGATTTATACAAAGTATAAAACTCCACTATCTACTTCCTGTAGCTGATAAAAAATATTGAAGAGCGATTGTTCTAATTTTCTTAAGTGAATAAATGTATTTCAGAATTAAATATGATTATAATCAAAAAATATAAATTGAAATACGTTAAGGCATACGTCGCTATTAAATTAAAACATGATACAATTTTACACATACGCTTATATATAATGTGTATGTGATTATTGAACATTTATAAAATATGAAAGTGATATGATTGTAAATTTTAAAAAACGTTTACTGCTCAATGTGACACTCCAAAAATTCTTAAATTACCAGATTCCTTTTTACTATCATAAGTATCTTTATCATTACAAGCATACGCTAGTAAATATTGTTTTGGATGCCAAGCACAAGTGAATGCTGCAGCGTCTATTGGAACATCGATAATTTTAGCACCTGATTCTACTTCCGCAATATCGATAAAAAGATCTTCACTGGCTGAAGCTAACATATGTCCATCGTGGGAGAAACTTACTGCTCGCACAGGCCAATCTAATCTGCAAAAATAGCAGAGCTCAAATATATTGTTTTTATAAATGCGATGTGGATGTAACTATTTACTAAACTGTTATGCAATATATACATTATAACACATTTTTCGTAAGAAATACATCTTAACTTCAATCAACTATTATTACTGCTCTATTTAATTTTACATATGGCTTGAAAGTGGAAAATATATAGTCTGTAGTTAAATAATTAACTACGAAAGAAAATTTTTATTTATAAATGATAAACTGAAAATAATGTTATTAATAAATTTTTTATTAATCAAAATGCATCGTAAATTTCACGTGGATTTATTACAGTTAATGTTGATGTTTGGAGAGGTGATTTTATGAATTAATAAAACAAAATACAAACAATGTTAATCACTATAAAATTTATTTTATTTGCAAAGTTTTTCGTCTATAACGTCATTTTCAAGCATTACAAAAACATTACATAATTTTATAGCGATTAACACAGTTTTTATTTTGTTTTGTTAATTTATTACAATTAACTGTCATCAAAGTCGTTACATTTAACGGTTGCTACTGTTGTATAAATATATAAAAAATAATTTACCTAGCATAAGTTCTAATGCAAGCCAAATCATCTAAATCCCATAATGAAACTAATGCATCCGCTGATCCCGTTGCAAAATATTTACCAGTAGGGTCGAAATCTATACATACGCAAGCACCAGAGTGGCCCTTAACAGTGTGCTGAGTTTCTAAATTAGGATAACTAGAAAAAAAAAAAAACGATGTTAGAATTCTAGTTAATTGTACTGAACTTATATTTTAAATCTGCGCATGGAATAATGTCAAGAAAATAGTGTAATTGAAATCAAATGTTATTTTAAAAAAGAAAAAATCTAAATTACCTCAAAATTTGTACACCGCCATTACCATTTGTCAGAAAAAATAAATCACTTGTATTGTTCCAGCTAATCTCATTAATTTCATTTGGAAACTGATGTTCCAATATTATTTTGAAAGTATTAACATCAATAAATGCTATGAGATCCTCTTTATTACCAACA
Source organism: Coronaproctus castanopsis (assembly GCA_032883995.1). Classification (NCBI taxonomy): domain Eukaryota; kingdom Metazoa; phylum Arthropoda; class Insecta; order Hemiptera; family Monophlebidae; genus Coronaproctus; species Coronaproctus castanopsis. Next base: position 290,198,160 of record CM065052.1, read on the forward strand.
CCAATAGTCTGCCCGTTTGGTGCCCAGCATATGTTTATATTTTCTCCTAAATTGTTTATCAAATGTTCAAAAATTCGACTTAAAAATAAACTACATTTTACAGGTATACATATTATGTGTGGTATGTGTGTATTCCTCTTTCGTATATTTGACACTTCCATAAAAATCATGCGATTTTATGGTCTTAAGACATTTTCATAAGTTTTTTTTCTCGGCATACTATGCGTTTCAGAAACAATCAATGAGTATAATAACTTATCAATGGTTTAATTTTTTACTTACAAAGATTTAACGTCGAATCTCGTTTATTACTAATAAGAATTTTCTGTTTATTTTATATTAAGTACTTTTAAAAGATACCTTGGGTATTTATAACAGCAACAGATTTATGATATCTAGTATCCCATATACGTACTGTTTTATCACCACTGGCTGTACATAACAAGTCAGGATTTGTAGGATGCCAACACAATTGGTCCACACTCCCGGTGTGTCCACGAAGAACTGTGTTTTTACTCTAAAGAGATACGTGGTTTAAAATACATTTAAATGAATATAATTCGATATTGCAAAAAGATACGCGTTCAAAATATTTTAAAATTAACTCTTTATTGTACAACAAACAAAGTAGTGTTATCTTATTCAAACTGTTGAATTATATTTCTAACAGAGTTTATATATAACATTTAAAATTAATTACCAATTTATCTTGATTAAGAGTAAAAACAGCGACTAATTTATCAAACGATCCAGAAGCTAAATAATTTCCATTCGTATTCCAACTAACAGAATGAACTTTTGCTGAATGAGCTTGATATTCTTTGCTTTCATTATGGGTTTTAAAGTAATCCTTCAACTCTTTAATTATAACTCGGTTTTTCCATTCTACATGAGGAAGTGGCATTTTAAAGATTATTCAAAACTAGTATTAATACACATTGTAAAATATTAATATATTTAAATTACCACAACAAAGTAAACCTAATTTGCCGGTATTACAACACAGATGAATAGAAAACTGAAGCACATACTGCACATAAAGGTTCTTGCATTATTTTGTCGTGAAAGGCCAAACTAGTAAATTAATTAATTTAAAAAATACGATACGGAGTGAATTATATTTTTTACAAATCCATGAGCACAGCATAAAAAAATCACTTATTATTACATTTAAGAAAGTTAAATTCTCGGAAAAATTAATAAATAATCAGGTGTAAACTCATCATATTTCGTATTATAAAAAATTGTTGTTTAAAATATATTTTAAAAAATAATTACACGTGTTGTACAGCAGGATTATTTAAATTTGTAATTTTATTTGTGGCGAAACTGTTACATATTTTCAATATTTTGTTATAGATGACGGGTGCGAGGTACTTCATTTCAAGTTCAACGTTTCGGTAGGTTCGGGTATGGATGGTGTAAAATTAGAATATTTTCCTTTCTTGTTTACATGTTTAATAAAATAACGTAGTTTAGTTTGAAAACTACAAATTTATTTAATTAAAAGAAAAATGTGACTCCGACTTGTATATGAATTACTACAATATGCCTGTTCCGTGTTCATTAAATTGTGGAAAATCAGCGATTTTGAAAGTACGTTTTGAAATATTTTTCACATATATTTCATCATATACATGTGCTGTCATGGTTATATTACGTTTCATTGTATTAATGGTGTGTTTATTTTGTAATTTAATGTAGAGACCTAAAAATGGGAACACGCTTTGTAAAGAATGTTTTTATTATGTGTTCGAACGTGAAGTACATCATACGATAACTAGTAACAAATTATTTAAACGTGGAAATAAAGTTGCCGTAGCAGCTTCTGGAGGAAAGGATTCGACTGTATTAGCGTATATTTTGAAATTATTGAATGAACGACACGATTATGGGTTACAGTTTATTTTACTCTCGATAGATGAGGGTATCACAGGTAAAACATTTAGATCTTTTGTCTGTTTATACTGTTAAATTTTTTTAAAACATGAATTACATATATATTTATTTTTTCACAGTTGATTTATTTAACACGTTTTTTGTGCACGATTGTGTTTTTATATATACATGTAATTACAGAGTGACCCATTAAAGCGAGAAGTTATTTATCTTGGATACTCAATTATTACAGTTACTAATTTCATATTTGCTATTCTGTTCTGAAATAATTTGTGTTACCTATATTAACAAAATTTCGTAGGCGTTAATAGGTAGGTGCGTATATTATTGAGAACGTCTGATTTTAATGTATTTTAAGGAATATAATGACTTATTTAAAATTAATTATTAATTTTTATTCTATTAGGTTATCGAGATGATAGTTTAAAAACAGTTGAACTGAATAAAAATGATTATCAAATGCCATTAGAAATTTTATCTTATAAAGATTTGTATGGTTGGTCTATGGATGAAATAGTAAAACAGGTATGTTCAAAACGATAATTAATTATATTTTATATATTACATTTTCCATTATTAAATATGTAAGAGGTATATCTTTATTTTTGAGGACGGTACTCAACTTTCCAAAAGCTACCCTCGAGAGATGTGTTCGTCTTTTAATTTCCTTACGCATTGCTTCCTTCTCTATGGTAATAATTTGACCTAGGTATATATATTCACTGACCTGTTCCAGTATCTGGTCATCCAGTTTTATTTGTAACTTTGAGGTGTATTTGTCATGACCGTTGTTTTATTAATATTTATGGTTAATCTTACTTTTTTAGAACAGTTACGAATGTCAGTTATCATTTCCTGTAAGGTACTAACATTATTAATAATCAACACAATGTCGTCAGCAAAACGCAAGTAACTGATTTTCTTCCCATCAATATTCATACATTTAGACTCCCAAGACAAGTTTTTGAACATACGTTCTAAGGCTGCTATAAATAACCGGAGATTTGTGCCTCCTTGTCTGACGCCTCTATTTAACTGTATTTTGTTTATTTTTTCCACCAGCTGTACTTGTATAATTGGAGAATTGTAAATATTTTTTATTATGTTGATATATTCATCATCTATACCATTTTCTTCAAGCGCTTTCAACACTGTCCATGTTTCCACAGTATCAAACGCCTTAGGATAATCGATGAGCGCCATGTGCAATTTTATGTTGTATTCCTTGCATTTACAGATTAAAATCCTCATAGCGTGCTGAAACCGGATCTAAAGCCTGCCTGCTCTTACGGTTGGCAGTAATCTATTTGTTTCATCATTCGATTCGCAATAATACTTATATAGAGCTTGTAAATATGTGACAATAAGCTAATTGATCTGTAATTTTCTAAGCTAGCTGTATCACCCTTTTTGTGTATTAGGATAACATCTGCTCAATTGCATAATCGCGGGATAAAGTTCTCTTTTAAACATTTGTTAAACAGGTTTTTCAGCAAATCTAAAATCTCCGAATTTCCTTTTTTAGTAATTTCTAGGCTTAACTTTTGTGTCATACAGATATATGCATAGAATCTTTCTACCCCGTTTCTTTCATAATTTTAGTAATCAGTTCATATTGTCATTTATTTCCAGTGTTTTAATTTCTTCGGATTTATGTATTTATAATTTTAGTTCTTGATATTTGCTTCTATCTTTTATTAATTTTTCGGTGTCAACTAATTTTGATTTATTTCTTTTTACTCTTTTTAATATTGATACATCCTGGATCTTTAATATACCTCTAACTAATCGGTGGTCGCTTCCGTTATTAACACTGTTCAATATTGTAACGTCTTGTAATATGTTTGAGTTATTAGGGATAACATAATCAACCTGATTCCTGTATTCAAAACTTGGACTCCTCCAGGTCCATTTTCTTTTCTCCTTCTTTTTGAAGAAAGTATTCATGCAGTAAAGCTTATTTCTTTCGAGAATGCTTGGCATCATTTCTCCCCTTTTATTTTTTTACCTACTTCGTGGATGCTTACCGATGTTTCTCGTATGTATTGTCGGGACACAATTTTGGCATTAAAATCGCCTATTATTTAATGTGTTTTTGCATCTGTCTCTATTTATCGTTTCTTCGAATTCATCATAGAAACATTCCAGTTCCATCTCTGTATGTGTGTCTGTCGGAGCATATATTTACACTATCTTTAAGGTGCTGTTCTTACCGAACAGAAGTATTATGTATGCAATTTTGTCTGTAACACCAACATACTTAAGTACATTATTATGCCATTGATTATTTATTAAAAATCCTACTCCGTTTTGATGGGTTTCGGCATCCCCTTTATGAAATAATATATCCTGTGACTAGCTTTATGACATTTTCGCCTTTTCTAAGGACTTCGCTTAAGCCGATTATATCCCATTTTATTTTACTCAATTCTTCTAACTCCAAAAGTTTCTCCTCTGAAGCTAAAGTCCGCACATTACAGATGCAAACACGCATACGGCAATTCTTAGTTCGCGCATTATTCCCTAATTTGTTGATGTTCTTGTCTGATCCGAGTGATATTAATGATTCTATCCGGTGTTGGCTTCCTTTATTTGTATTTTTAGTAGGCGGTAAGGAAACAGGAGTCAATTCATTTTGGCCTTGGCTACTACGGCCCTTCTTTTTTCTCACAGTCATATTGGGGTAATGTTGGCCTAATCTTCTGTGCTGGCCAAGAAACTTGGAAGATACATTTTATCCCTTTCTTCAAGGTTAATATTTCTACTACTGTAAATGTTCCCATTCTATGTTATTGTCATTATTTTCATATTTTTATTAGTTGCAATTTATATACCGCATTCAAAGCTATTTTCTTCTAATTTGTGTATGTAGTAACATTACTGTAGAAGCAAGGGTGATCAGGCTATTAGTCCTGCTTCTCGTTTTTCTGTCAGAATTTACTTCCTTGACCACTATCCACCAACCATGGACGCGCCCCAGCTCCGGATCTCAGAAGGTACGTAGTACCCTATATCATGATTTAAATTCAAACATTCTCTATGTATGCGTCTATGGATATTTTTAAGTTTATCTACTTTTACTTTAGAATAGTATAAAGGAAGTTATAATTAAGATGAATTCAATAGGAATGTATAAATTGTTGTTTACTGAAAATCTAGCTCTATGATAGTTTTTAGGTGAAATAATTCTAAAAATTACTTTTTTGACATCTAACCCCTTTTAAATATATATAAATAACATTTTAAAAAATTGAGTAATTATTTTTCTTTTATTAAAAATTGTCGAATGGAACCAACTCGAATAATTTAAAACCACTATTTACATTTTATCCCTAAATTTATGTGATATTTTTAGATTGGTCGCAAGAATAATTGTACGTTTTGTGGTGTATTTCGTAGGCAAGCGTTAGACAGAGGAGCTGCTTTGCTAGGAGTTGACTCATTGGTAACCGGTCATAATGCTGATGATATAGCTGAGACTGTTTTAATGAATGTGCTGAGAGGTGACATTGCTCGTTTGAGCAGATGCACGTCTATTATTACCGTAAGATATTTTGAATTATTTTAAAAATATTAACTGTTAATAATAAATTACTACCAAATTTTGTACACCAATATTAATATGTGTTTTTTTTTTAAAGACTAGCGAAGGTGCAATACCTAGATGTAAACCCCTAAAATATACTTATGAAAAGGAAATAGTTATGTACGCTTATTTCAAGAAATTACACTACTTTTCCACCGAATGCATTTATTCTCCAGAGGCGTACAGAGGTCATGTACGATCGCTAATAAAAAATTTAGAGAAAATTAGCCCCGCCGCGATTATAAATATCATACATTCAGGTTTGTCTAAAATGTTGAATTTTGTATTCACTGTCTATTAGTCAAAATAGATTTGAAAATAAACACATACATGCATACATAAATGTACAGCCGTACACACAAATAATATACATAGTAATATTCAATCTACAAGGAATTCAAGACTAAATAACGATTTTTTGTTTTAATTCGAATTATTTAAATCCACTCAAACACACACGCACAAACAAATAACTTTTTAAATATATTCATACACACGCGAGCACACATATATATATCATATATTTGCTGTTTTATAACTATCCAAGAGTAAGGCTATCTAATAAATGATATAAGATATAAATATGATGATATATATATATATATATATATATATATATATATATATAATTTGTATTCTCTCATACACACGTAAACATAATTTTTTAGTTATCATTTCGTCTCAAATTTGTGCGAATTTTACATTTTATTTTATTTTATCGTATATCTAGGGTATCTACATTTAAAATTTTTAACTTATCTATACTTAATTATATTTATACTTATATTATAACATCAAATTTTTGTAGCCAATCCACTGCTTGGTCAGTCAGCTTGCCGATTTCTTCCCAACCGTCTTTCAGAGCTCGCTTCTGGCATCCCATCAGGATGTGCTCCATTGTTTGCTCTGATTCCCCGCAGTCACAGGCTGATTCGTCCCTGATTCCATATGTCTTCATTTTCTTTCCACACCTTCCATGTTCTGTTCGGAAGCGATTCAATTTTGTCCAGATATTTCTCGGCAGATCGAATCCAAGTGGTCTGTCATCTGGGTGACGAATGATTCCTTTCTTATCCGGAGTATTTTGACACCATTTCTTTCTCCATTCTTTAACTCCATTAAAATCTGCATCTATTAATTTTGTTATAGTCTTATATACTGGTTTTCTCGACTTTAAACGATTTGTTCCTTCTGTGTCCTGACATATCGGTAATTCTGCATTTTGTTTATATTTCGCCCATTCTTTAATCGCCGCTTCTTTTCGTCGGTATTCTGGTGGTATAATATTACTTAAAACTGGAAGTCATGCTAATGGTGTGGATTTCAAGTGCGGAATTCAATTCCATGTCAAATTTGTGGACATGGGTGATTTTACATTTACATGGGTTGTCTTTGGTAAGCAAATATAACTCCGCTTCAAACATTAAGCACTTTTCCTCGTAAATATTACGCCTGGATGTAGATTCACTCATAAATTATTCTGACAAGTGTACAAGTATAGATCAAATAATAAAGGACACGGGAGCAAGAAGTTATGCAAGCCTTAAAAGAAAAACAATGAAGACAATTTTAGTTGAACTCACTAGTATCATGATTGATAAAGGTTATCCCTCCAATCTACGAATTCTGGAAATGAAGAAGAATCATACTTGTCATCTTATGTGACTTGTATGAAACAATTTTTCTGCACCACTGTTGTCGTCATAGATTACATGTACTGCATACTGTGTATATATTTATGAATAATAATTACTTTTATTTTCTTCTAGAAGTATTGTAATCCTGATAATTGTTTCCAAGGTTTGATATCTTTTTTTTTCTTTCGTCACGATTATTATTATCACTATTTGTTAAAAATTATTTTGAAGACATTCCGTTTCACTTTTGAAGCTGTAAAGTTCTTAAAAAATCATTTCATATAATAAATGTAATTCTGGACATTTATTATGTTTTTGTTTTAGTAAATATTTTCCTTTAAGTGGGATACGTTATAATTTTTATTATTTATAGGAGAAAAAATGTCGCTGAAGGATGAAATTAAATTGCCGGAACGCGGTACGTGTACTAGATGCGGTTACGTTTCAAGTCAAGAAGTATGTAAAGCCTGCGTTATGTTAGAAGGTTTAAATAAAGGTTTACCAAAATTGGGCATCGGAAAAAGTAGTAAAGTTAAAAAATCATTTTTGTTTAATAATGAACATAAAAAACATGATACGTTTCAAAAATAACGATATTCGAAATAATATAACACAAATAAGAAATGAATAAATATGACCGTTTTTTCATTGCCATTATGTATTATTATTATGATTAGTTGTAAGTTGTCACGACAAACATGTTCACAAAATAATTTCGTATTATTTTGAGTGATACGTTATTTCCGCATGATTGTATATTACGAATGTAACGTCAAAAACGTAATAGTGTATAATTCATCCGCATTTTAAATCGATAAAATTAATTTACATGCACGAATTATTTCGAAAACTCCTTCCGGTGCCATTATGAAATTATTGATTTTATATCTTAATGAAGTTCCTTGTACGCTGAAAATTCAACATGTTTGTAAATAATGTTCCGTTGAAAAGTTTATATGACGAAATTAAATAATTATAATGAACGAATAAAAAAAAACCTAAATATTTTGGTATTTAAATAAACAATAAAAAAATAAGTTAAAACCACTAAAATTTTTCCTTATGAAAAATCATTTTAAAGCTTTTCGACTGTTAGACCATTATCATGTGAATATTTAAAAAGATAAAAAATGTAAAATAAAAAAATATTAACATAACAATTCACAAAATCAGCAATGGAAGAATAGTGTTAATAAAACAATGTTGCAGTGAATGTGGTAAACAACACAATCAACTATCAGTAATATAAAAAATTTTACATAGCAATAGCCAGTAAAATAAAAAATAATTAAAAAACAGTTGTCCAATATAAAATTTATAAGTAAACAAAACTGAACAATTGGGATGATGGTATTTCAGTGGGCGGCAAAAAAATTACTAATTTGCGCTACGCTGACGATATTGTCATTATAAGTAGCTCGGAGGATAATATGTCAAAGTTTATACAAAATCTCGAAAATCGATGCAGAGAATATGTTTTACTAATAAACAGGAACAAAACAAAAGTCATGATAGTAGATAAAAATGGTAATGGCAAACGGAAGAAAGTATGCGGATTTGATGTTGTGGAAAATTTCACGTATCTTGGCTCAATACTGACAAATAACGGTAGGTGCTTACCGGATATAAAGAGATTAATATTAGCGTGTAGTGCGACAAAAAGATTATCTCCGATTTGGAAAGATACGGCATTGTCTATTAAACTGTTGGACTGTCTGGTGTTTTCAATTGATACTTATGCGTGCGAGACTTGGTCCCTCACTGTATAGAATAGACGGGTTCTAAAGTTGTGCCTACAGGAGATTACTAAGAATATCGTGGATGGACCGGAAAACTAACGAAGAATATGTCTTCCAAAAACTAAACAGGCTGTCATGTAGAATAAAGAAGAGATTCTTGAAGTTTTTCGGACGCATAAGGACAGATACGGACTTTCTGCAAAATCTGATAATTACAGGGAAAGTATGCGGGAAAAGGAAATGTGGAAGACTGCGCGGATGCGCTGGGTTGACTCGATAAAATCACGTAACTGGATTAAATCTACATCAAGCATTGTTGGCTGCTCAAGACAGATCGGATTGGAGAACAGCATATGCGGCGGTCTCACAATATCACTACACCCTTCTGAAGGACCAAAGGCAGAAGAAGAAATAAACAAAAACCAATAACCAGTATAATAAAAAATTAAAAAATAGTTGTTCAATATAAAAATTAAATTTACAATATACTTCTTAGAATTAATTATTCATCAAAATTTATCATTGAATTTAATAAATTATTTTTATTTATTTTTTTTTCGATTTCGGTCAGCTATCGTAAAAAACAATGATCATAAGATTTTTTTCTTCTCCAATATTCTTTCATCTTCAAGCTGCGCTGCGCTTTTATTTCTTCTGTCCACATACCGGTGTTTTTCTTTAAACCTTTAAATGCGTTGATTTTTTCCATTGATTACATCCTCACTTTTTATGTTCATTTCTGATGTATCTTTTTTGGAAACCACGTAAGTTTATTCTTTGGATTGCTTTCAAATTGAAAAGATATACAATGAGGAAAAGAAGAATAAGATTTTACGGTCACCTAAAAAGAATGGAATAGACAAACTAAAGCCACATTGGAATACTTTATTCCAATGTGGCTTTAGTTTGTCTATTCCATTCTTTTTAGGTGACCGTAAAATCTTATTCTTCTTTTCCTCATTGTATATCTTTTCAATTTTCTCATATATTTTCTTGTTGTTTTTTAATACCCGTTGTCCATCTGTAATGCTCGATTTCAGAATTTTCCTCATAATTTTCGTTCCTTCTCTACGAGTTCGATTTCTTGTGTTCATATTCAGATATTTCGCAGCATATAGGCATTGCGGTATTATAATATGGTATCTTCGTATTTATATAGATTTATTTTTATATATTGCTCAGGTTATACTGAATGCATGCTCCATCTTGTGTACTCTGACCAGATTCGCTTCCATTTTTTGTTTACATATGAATTTAAATGTTCTTTAAATCTTATTGTGAATTGCCTTCCTGTTTAATTTTTTAATATATTTCTTTCTTCTGTTTTGTTATTAATTGATTTTAATAATTATTTATATTATTTTACATGTCTACATAATATATCGGACCTAAATATTTTTTGTTTATCTTTTCCTGTATTTTTATTGTTGTTAGATTTATTCTAAATTTTATCAACGATAATAGGATTATATTTATTACTGATTGCTATTTGTTTTATCATTTCTTTATTCATTTTATCACTGTTTGTTAAAATTTGTTCTATTGATAAGACTTCTTAAACGAGCTAATTTATGCATTTTTGGTTGAAATGAATCTTTAGGTATTAAAATAGATCTGTTTGTTTAGGTTTTCTGTATATATCAATTTGTTTAATAATAATGTTAATTTTTAAATCTAGATAACTTATTGTTTTACCTCCTATTTCTAATGTAAATTGAATGTTTTGATTATAGTTATTTAGATTAGATGCAAAATTATTCTAAATATCATTATTATTCCATATTATTAAGATATCATCAACATATCCCATTATTTAACATTCTTTTTAATATTATTCTCTAATTTGTTCATATAAATATCAACTCTAAAGGATGATAATGCAGATTCCATAATTAAACCACTATTTTGTTAATATTTAATTTCGATTTAATACTGTCTCTAATATTTTTACATAATCATTTTTATGTATATTATAATTTAAATTATTATTCTTAACATATTCGATTATTTTGCCAGTGGGAATGTTGTTATACATAGTAACTGCGTCTAATGATATTTACTTCTTTTAAACGATTTATTAATTCTGTATTTCATAAAGAAAAATTTTAGCGATTTTCACTTATGTTTTCGTTGTTCGTTTTATTAAAAAATTATTACATTCCACATTTTTCAAATTTTGGTATTTACTTTAAAATTCGTTCCATTTCCGATTTCTCCCTCGATCGCATTCGTGGCGTAATTTGACAGATTATTCATTATTTTCGGACATCGATTCTCTTCTATTGGTTTCATTAACTTTACATACTCGTTTACTACATAGATGATTTTATGTCGTTGACAATAATTCATATATTTGTTTATTATTATTTTTAAAGCGATCTCTAAAATTAGTGGTATATCTAGTTTATTAAATTATTTTTTCTTCTTAAGTAAGATTTAGTTACTGGTTACTTGAAATTGTTACCGTGCTGTATCTCATGTTATTATGTTTATGTTGCAGTACTTTAAAAAATTTCTAGCGTCATTAATACTATTTCACATTTTATATAGCAGTTGCGTCGATGTCCGTATATCAGAGTTCAGTGTCTCCTCTGTGCTACCTACAGATCGTTGGCTTTTCTGAAAATACTATTTTAATAGTTTCTAAGAATCCCACGTTTACTGTCATTATTCCAAGCTATTTATTTTTGAAATTTATATTAAATTCTTTTGTGGATTTTTGAAGCAAATTGTTTATTAAAATCTTTGGAACACTGTCAATTGATGGTATTGACACGCGTAATATATATATATATATTTTTAAACGAGTTAAATAATTTGCAATCTTCACAATTTAACTGCCCCTCCGTAATACTGTTTTAATATTGTTAGCATATAGATTTATTTTGTACACGTCTAAAATTTGATCCGTAAATAATTTTGTTTGCTGACATTGTTGCAATGGTTGCTTAGGCCGACTTTTTTTATTGTCACATACTAAATAGTTGGAAAGCACATTGGTTTCTTCTTTTAATTTTTTAGGAACACTTTTATTTTCTAATCATCCATTGATATGTGGATATTCAAGAATATTTTATATATTGAATTTCAGTGTATATATAAATAACCAACGCCGGAGAAACGAGAAAATAATCATATGAGATGTGTATGTTTTCTTTCGCTAATTATAAAAGCTAAACCTAACTAACAACTTTACGCCGATAACGGAAACAAAGGGAAGTTCCTTGCCGAAAATGTTCTTCCTAGTAAATCTCGTTAAGTTTTCACTGCATGACAACTGCAGACTAGTAGGCGAGTATCCAGACCTTCAAAACCCAGTCATTTCAGCGGAAGCAGTAAATACTGACAGAAAATCAAAGTGCAGGATTATATAGTTTGTGTTCCTGATCCTATATAATATCTCATAAAAAAGAAAGTATAATAAAAGTAAAAAAAACAACAACAATAAAATAATCTATGATAAAATTGCTAAAACAAAAAAAAAAAACAATAACAATAGAAAAGTAATTAATGTTAGATACTGTCTTTATACTATAGGACTTACAATCTCAATTTTAATTCTGGAAATGCAACAGTTGAAGACTAATGCTTATGGAAATTTAATTCAAAAGACGGTAAATCCTCTACCGGGACCCACAATCACAGTGCAGCTGGTTTGTCACATTCTGCAACAATCCATTCGTGTTTACTTCTAGGGGAAAACGTAAGAATATGAACAAAATAAGAACAGTATTAACATTAAATTCTCTGCCTAAAGCAGTGACGAATGTCTTGTATTAGTTTTGCCAGAAATTAAATTCAAAGCGTATTCTATTCAGCTAGCTATAGAATCTTTAAAGGTAAGCCTGATGTACATCCAAAGGTGAAGTGAATAATACACTTCGGAACAGCATTTATTGTCAGTAATAAGATTATCGACTCTATTTTAGAAGTCAATATATGAAAGGCTGTCGACATTATACTGCGAAAATGAAATACATACTCTGATAAACTGCCATGTCGACAAATGAAGATAATAAAAGAAATCAAAAAAATGATAAATTCTTTTTGCAAAACACTAAAGTAACATCTACTATTTCATGTAAAATCATTCAGATTTTATCGAGTTATTTCAATGTGCAAATAGGAAGAGAAAGTACGATTACCCAGCGCGCATAAAAACTAACAGAAATGGTGAAGTACATCGCCAAATCTTAAACCCCGTATAATTCCAGATTGATCACGTGAACATTTTATACAATAAATAAAAGAAATTATGAACATAAAAAAGTAAAAAGCAAATAACCTCTCATTACAAATCAACTAGAACGTTAGTTAAATACTTAGAGTCAACGCGGTGAAGCAAGTTGCGTGTTAATGAACTTCGTGTGGGATCTGAATATATTTTGAAACAAAAATTACAAAAAAAAAAGAAAAAATTTATTTAATTTATATAATGGCAGTGGCATATATCGCGTTTTGCAGATATAATACTAAAATCTTGAATTACGAATCATTTTACCGGAACGTTATTTATGTAGCACCGTGTTACATAGCTTCAAGTATGTAATTCTTTGATTTGGAAATGATCGAAATAGTTAAAATTTTCCAATAATAAAGCAAATGTTAAAATATTATTAAAAGTCGTATTGTACATGATACTACGTAGTGTCTTTCAAGTGGATGTTTCTTGAAAATTATATCAACGAGATGAAAAAAACGTTGTGACTGAAATCTAATTTCCGAAATGATATAGGTGTAAGCGACGGTATTCGATTAGAAAGAAGAATGAAGATGTGAAATAATTTACGTAATTGTGAGATAATCATAAAAGTAATTTTTATTTATTTAATTATCGAAAAGCATAATGTATACACTGTTATGAAGTTAACGGATAAAAACTGACTATTAAATTTTTAAAAACATATGTATATAAAAATTACAAACCACACACACACACACACATATATATATATATATATATAAAAGAATAGTACAGCGTTAAATTTCATCGCATAATAATAATGCACTCCGTTTAAATCTGTATTTTATGTAATTTATACGTAACTTGAATCGTAAAAATAGTTTATATCTTTACGATAATATTTGGTCCCTAAGATATAAATGGCGGTATTTTGTTTATAATTCATCGCCTGCATATAGAACAATCAGAAATTTACCAAACATAATCCAAACATAAACAGAAATATAATTTCCGACGAAAACCTTTAAATGATATATGTGTAAATGACGGTACTAGATTAGAAAGACGAATGAAGATATAAAATAATTTACATAATTGCGAGATAATAAAAGTAATTTATATTTATTTAATTATCGAAAAGCAAATATACACACAGTCATGAAAATAACGATTAACAACTGACTATTACATTTTTTAAGCACACCACACTCAAACATATATATATATATATATAGAAAATAGTATAGCGTTAAATTTCATCGCATAATAATGCGCTCCGTTTGAATCAGTATTTCATGTAATTTATGCGCAACTTGAATATTACAAATGGTGTATATCTTTACGATAATATTTGGTCCCTAAGATATAAATGCCGGTATTTTGTTTATAATGCGTCGCCTGCATATAGGACAATCAGAAATTTGCGAAACACAATCTAAACATAAACACACATGTCCACAAGGCAAAATTAATACTTCTCGAGCTTTATCTAAACATATAATACAAGTAATCGGTTCGCCGTGATTATCTCTCGGTACGGATTTTTTACGATTAAATATCACTTCGTTCCACATTTTTCGCATTCGTTTTATTAGCCACCATTTTCGAATCATAAAAGTGACAATGACAGCTGCCGCACATATTGATATAATTAAGAGCCACCTGCGTAAGTAAAAAAATCGTTAGTAAAATATTTAGGTTTTTATTGATATTATATAGGTTATCGTTAAAATATTATATTTCAATATTTACGTTTCGGATGTTGTGTTTATTCTGTCGATCATTATTAATTTCGTAAGTAAATATTATGAACTTATCTAAATTTTGGAAATTCGTAATGCGAATCGTTTGATATTATAACGCCCAAATATAACATTTTTAATAATTTCGGTGTTAGAAAAAAAAAAGATTATATATTGTTCTAACGGATTAACCAAGTAAATAGCATTAAAAAAAAAAAAAATTCATTGGGGAATTTATATATCCGGCTCTCAAGCGTGCAAATGCGTTTCAGGATAAATTTTCTTTTAGCATTTATAATTTTAGATTTGGCTTCTTTTAGGTGTAGCTTTAATAAATGGAACTAATTGGCGTTGTATATAATATAAGATAATAAGATTCGTGATTCGAGAGATGATATATCAATAAGTATAAGTAATATATTAAATGAAGTGCAAGGAAACTTATATACCTATCAAAAACGAATTCTCTGTAAAGCAGAAATCAAACTTTTAAATAAAATCCCGATTATAACTATATTTAATTAAAATCTACTCTGTATATTTTCGATTAAAACTAATATTTTTATCTGCAGTAAAAAACTGAAATTAATGTGTGATCAAGATTTTACTTTCGTAATTCTACACGAATAACTTACGGATATTAGTAAAATTTTAAAAATTCCATTAACCGAATATGGAAGTAAATTTTTAATTATATAAAATAAAATTGACAGGATTGCTATTTATTTCGGATACTGTAACTGATATAGTTTCCACGTAGTCTGATTAATGTTAATTTAAGGTTTTAAAATACGAAAATCCTTAAATGAACATCATTATTTGTGGATTATGTTGGTTAAATTGTAATATATAACAGCAACATAAAGAAAATTAAAATTACACGTCCCTTGTAAATGGTTGTAATTGCATAAAATAAAATAATATAAATGAATAAAACATTATAACATTTATTGGCAATGATCACAAAAAGAGTGTTTTGGAATTGCATAGTAAAGTATTGAATAAAAAGGCTAATTTCAATAAATAACGCTTAGATTCAAATTAAAGATGCCTAAAACCTACTAAAGTGGACAAATTGTATCTTGCCTGTGGTGTAGCTCTCCCAGGTATTCGCCGATCCGTCGCTACTGATGCTGAAAGAATTAGACTACAGACAGATTATAAACACCCAATGTTTGGTCAGAAGGCGATTACATCACGTCTTAAATCCAGAAGAAGCTTTCTACAGTGCTCAAGACGATTAGACGGACCACCGCTAAAAATTCGCGCACAGAGATGGGCAGAAAAATTGGGGAACGCAAGTAGATTGAAAGAAGAACTGAAACCGGTGCGCCCCTCAAGTTGGCATGGATGGAAAACCTTAAACCGACTTTGCTCTAGTTGCGCCAGAACCTCAGTGAATTTATTCAAATGGGGCCTGGCTGAAAATGATAAATGCAAGTGTGGAGAACTGCAGAACCATGGACACTTGTTCCGGTGTAACTTGGTGCCTTCAGGCATTAAGGAAAACACATGGATTAATATTGTATAAACTTGACTAGCAATAACTATTTTACTCATTATATTATATTTAATTTTAATTTTATATATTGGTCCTCCTAATGCGTATCGAACACGATAATAACAATAAAAAGTTCCAAATTATGTTTTACTATTATGAAATTACTTGTATCGTGAACTTTCAGAATTCAATTTTTTGACAAATACAGACGGTTCCAAAGTTGTCAAAACATATACCGTTTTATTGGAAGTTGGCTGTAACTGTAGTTCGCCTTTAGAATTTACACTCAACTCTCCTAAACCTGAAACAGTCATTTGCAAAACACTGTAACAATTTTTTATTCTCTTTAATCCAAACAAACACACACACACACATATATATAAAATTATGCATCATGTAGGTACTCCTATTGCGCATAACTACAGGTATTTCCTTTAATTCTTGGGGATTATTTAAAATTACAGCAAATTTGTCTTTCAAGTAAAAGTATATACGACATACATATTTGAAATTATTTGTAACTTTTAAATTAACCCTTTCAGTCGTATATTATCAGTTGCTTTTTTCACATAGGATTGAAAGAAAATAGATAAAGGAGATGAAAACAATATACAATATTGCTTTTTTAGATGGCTAGATAAGGCTAAATGTGTTATATAAATGTTTTTGAAATTGAATACGTGATTCTACGTTGCGTATTGTAGCGTACAAGATATGTGTCGTTCGTGAATGAGTCGTTTATGATGTGTCAGATTAAATGACTTGTTTCGATGTGCATTCTTTGAGCTAAAATGCTGATTAAAACGACAAAGCGCAGAGATTAAACAGAAAACTGTAATAATAGTGAAAGTATAGTGGATATAAACATAAGTGAAATGTAAAGGAGTAATTAAAAATTAAATATAATCTGATTTACTTCTTTTTCAATCGCATGAAACATATTTACGAAATATTAAAAAAAAAAAATGAATGAACTACATTTATTTGATAAATGATTAGACACATTAAAATATTTAAAAATGTCCCACAATCTTATTGGTTTCATAGTCCTTTCTAGTACAGGTTCCTTCAAATATTTATCTACCTTCACCAATGCTCGTTACTTTCAGATTTTCATACGAAATTAATACAGACATAATTTTAACCATATATTTTCTTTTATTTTATAGCAAGCTTATTTTGTTGCATATCGTGTTTTTTGTTTTTGTTTTCAGCATGAGATTGAGAAGATATGTAGTTTATTATATTTCTTTTTGTTGTCCCAAAATACTTATCATTCGAACAAAACGTTGATTCCGAAAAAATTTTATTGCATTCAATATTTTCAAACGTCTTTCTTAATTTTCCAGACAACATATTCACCATTAACTTTATTTAATACGGTAGATTAGGATTTTTTCAGGAAAACGGATATAAAATCTCATCACATTGCTAAATATAATAACTTGTGAAAATTGTGTCACTTTACCTCATATAAAGTCTCGCCTATGAACACCAACTTCACAAATCATCATATGTCCCAACACTGACATCCAAAGTTCATATGCTACCCTATGCCACCAAAATACTTAGTTCTGTATCAATTAGCTTTCCAAAAATACATCATACACCTACCATTCTTCAACCATAGTCATGCTAATTGCCTCATATTGATTCATCTCTCCAGAAGGTTTTTACTTCACCTTGTGCTGTCAAAAGTTCATTCGAAGATTTTCTGTTGAATTACACGAACCAGTTACTTATATTTACAGACGGCTCCAAATCAAAAATATGACAGTTACTTACGACAATAACAGCGTAGTTCACTTGTTATTAGTTAATTGCATTTTGATATTACGTATTTTGTTGAAATCTTTACTCCAACTGCATTTCAAAAATTTGCCAAGTATATGTGCTTTTATATTTAGTTGAATATTATAGTACCTGCGCAGAATATTAAGCTTTTATTTTTCATTTCTACTTAACTTTTAACAGAAAAGATTTTAATATAAAGGCCGAAATTTATAGCATATGTAAACATTTCACCTGTAAGAATAGTATCTTCTTTCAACAAATATTCCGTATATTGAAATCCTTGTTGATGAAAACCGACTAGATATCCTAATAGTCTGCTCACGAAGTTTGAAAAAGACGGTTCAAATTTATCTTCAACAACATCTAGTGTTAAATAATCAGCTTCAAAGGGACACGTAATTTTCACATCATACGAAGCCGTATGCAATTTAAATGGAACGACGTTATATTTTTCATCAACAATACGTTCACGATCATTCCTGTGGAATTATATGTACATGTTATTTTCAATCTTTGTGACGTATAAAGTACTAATCTATAAATCTGACACAATTATTTAATAATGTCACGCAGAGAATATCTTATCAAATTAAAAAAAACGACGTTTAACTTTGAAAACAACCCTTAATGTAATACACATTATTTATCTTCGAGAATTACAAAAAAAATCGACTGTATGTTTATCAAAACATTTTTTTTTATTTTGATATAAAAAATCATTATCAGTTTGTTCAATTTTCTTCATATAGTAATATTAATGTTAAACTGCTAATTAATTATAGTTTTATGAACTCGTAAAGCCTATGCGGTTATTTAGATCGGTTTCACGCATTAAGTGTTTAATATCGGATATGATAAAACCACGTATTTTTGTGTCTTTAATAAATCTGTTTAAAAAAGTTTTGTTGACCATGCAATTTAATAACGTCACGGCAGAATGATGTTTTCTTCAAAAACCGAAATATTTTATTTAAAAAGTAGGTGTCACAAAATTTTATTAGTTTAGAAATTTCGTAACTTTACCAATATCCATAAGTGCTTCTTGTAAGCGCGTGTTCCCGTATGGTTAACTTTTGAATCACACCCTTTGCAGATGAATTAACACTTTTAATTGGTTGATTTACAGCTTTTACTGCACCTTGAAGCACTACCACTTTACCATCTAATTCTTGTTTCGAGGAACATGCTGGATTTACACCAAGGTTTTGGGCATTCTATAAAAAAAACAAACAGATGGATGTCCATATTTTAATTTATTGTGTAAACATGATGTACTAATTCATGTATTCCGTACGCGATAACGTATCATGTTTCAGGTATTTATAGGGAACGACGTACAAATTATAATTTAGATAAATAATACTCTTACAATAAATTCCGAATATACTGTTTTAACTTTTTGATACTGATGATAACACACGATAACAATTACACTATCAACACCTAATAGCAATAGATGCTCCAGATATTCCATACTCTAATCAGTTAATCACCATCATTCAAAACAATGATTAATGATTATTTTTATCATCAAAAACGTTTCGAAAACACTTCACTGTCAGTGTAGCTACCTGCTACGCAACATTCATTACGTACACAGAACAATTTTCACGCGTAAATATTTTTTTAGTTTAAATAAAATATTTAAATAAAAAATTAACGTACATTTCATGAACGTTAGCTATCATAAAATTATTAAAAGTAAAAGATTTTTTTAAACTTCCCAGTGTTTCTGAAAAATTTGTCTGCTGCGAGTTACAGTCAAACCAAAAAAGTTCATCGGTTTTATTTAGATTTTGATTTCAACAAAATACACGTCAAACGTTGAGGATGTAAATAAATTAGTTTTACATTAATTGGTGTTAAACATTAATTGTACCTATGGGTGGAACTCAGAGCATAAATATTCCAGGCGGTGGTACCGAAGGTTACCATATCCTAAAGGTAATAGGTATATGTATACTTAAAAGTAGACAAAGGCTTATAAAATAGTCAGGATTGGGAGATCAAAAGTTATTAAAAAGTAGTTGGAATATGCACCACACAATTGTGCATACATGTTTGATATGTTGCATTTATCTATTGAATGTTTTTTCTTAGCATAGTAATGATATGAAAAATGTTTCTTAGGTACAAGAAAATTCCCCGGGTGCCGCAGCGGGACTGGAAGCATTTTTTGATTTTATTGTAGTGGCTGGCAATACTAGATTAGTATGTACTATATTTACAAAATATGATTATGCAGTAATGTAATAAAAAATGGTGGTACTTGTTTGATAAAAATTTATTCTATGTTATTTAAGTTAATTGTGATAATTTATGTGCATTATGAGATTGATAATAAAGATTATACGCTTACGAGAATGGGATTCTTTTCACATTTGTATTAGGATCAAGATAATGATACGTTGAAAACTATTTTGAATAATTATGCTGACAAGGAATTAGAATTGATCATATATAGCAGCAAGACCCAGTCAGTGCGCGCAGTTACTGTGGTACCAAATAATTTATGGGGTGGTCATGGATTACTCGGAGTTAGTATTAGATTCTGTTCTTTCGAAGGTGCATATGAAAATGTGTGGCACATTTTGGTAAGTACAAATATAAAGTATTTGGTTTCGATTATACATTATACATTACAAGTTTCCTGGTTTAATAGTTCACTTTGTTAATTAAATAATTATGCGTTGTGTTATCATAAAAATTAGTAACTTATCAGATTACCTTCAAAAGAATAAATGTTTGTAGAATTTATTTTTATACAACTGATACTTAAATTTGTTAAACAAATTAAAAGTAAACAATGGAGAATATTCTATTAAACATTAATTTGTATCTAAATTATTGATGATTGGTTTTTTGTTCAGTTTCTTCCTTTACTACTAATGGTTTATGATGAATATTTATGGTGATCATTCGAAAATAAATAAAAGTCTAATTACCGATTGCGACATTTGGACTGTTGTAAAAAACCAATAAAGAAATTTTTATATATTGATTTTTGAGATTAAGTCAAAAATCTTATACACATTTACTTCAGACGTAACTTGTTTCGCTAGGTTTCAGTATGGAATATATGTATCTTAATTTATTTTTACTCACCAAACAAATCTATCTAAATAACTTATCTTTCACCTTAGTATATTATACTTTTACCAGGCTGTTGGTGATCAGATGACTTCTATTCTTCGTTTTTCCATGCTTCTTCCTTCAATCTTGCATTTGGAATGACATTTTTTTCTCAAATAATGTGCTCACAATACTTAACTTTCTTATTTATTATCCATTTAACTAGCTTCCCTTTAGTTCTTATAATTTCTAGTAATGTTCGGATTATACATTTTCTCAAATAGATTCAATTTGTTAATGAAATGTTCGACGAGATCTTGAATGTTATCCACCAAAATAACAGTGCC
The DNA here is from genome assembly GCA_032883995.1 of Coronaproctus castanopsis. Classification (NCBI taxonomy): domain Eukaryota; kingdom Metazoa; phylum Arthropoda; class Insecta; order Hemiptera; family Monophlebidae; genus Coronaproctus; species Coronaproctus castanopsis. The sequence continues at coordinate 290,219,660 of CM065052.1, forward strand.
ACAGATTAACGGATATTAATTATTTTGCCATTTATCCGGATTCCACGTGGTAAATGATAAACTTCAACTTTTATCTTATCTGGGTGCGGTCCTAATTTTAATTCCACTTTCTAATTCTAATCTAGATTTTTCATAAGTTGTATAACATTTCTGTGAACTTTGGTATCTTCGAGGATTTTGATTAGTTTTTCATGTTGGACATTATCGAAAGTCCGTAATATCCATATTCTTTTGGATATTGTTTGTTTTGTATCAGTACGAGTAGGAACTTAAGCCCGATGGAATCTCTTTAGAACTATATTATCTTTTTTTTTAAGTCGGATTTAATTGTGCCTTACTTCATATTTTAAGTTATTTATTTTTTTCTATTTCCCTCTAATCCAGAACTAATTTAAATAATTACCTACTGGATTTTATGTTGGTAAGTATCAGAAGATGGTGGTTTTGCCCATTAGCAAATCCAACCGCCTTAGAGTAGTATTACATTTTAAGCCAGATCTATCATTCTTTTCCGTTTTAGTCTTTTAGGTATTTCATCATTAAGTAAATTAGCTGCCAATGGATTTGGATAATGTTGTATTCTTGATAAGTATCTATGGATTGCCGATTTAATCTCTTCAGGGACATATTTTACATGTAGGTCGGTGTGTAATGTCCTGTTGGAGACGTACCATGGAGCAGCAACCCGTAGTATTTTATTCTGCCTGCGCTGGATTCGTTACACGTTAGTGGCCGAAGCACATCCCCATAATTTTGCTACATACAACCATATCGGCTTCAATATTAGCTTTATACAATATTAACTTATTATTTATATTCAATTGCGAACGAGGTCGTCCTAACAGCCAATACAATTGTTTCATCTTAAGTTCTATCTCGATATTGTTGGCTTTTATATGTTTCGCGCAGGTTAATGTTTGATCCAAATGAACACCGAGATATTTAGTAGACTCGCTTTGAATTAATAACTTTGAATTTATCGTAACCTTATACGTCGTTTAGTGAATATGATGTGATTGAATTTTTGCTCATTGATAACGATTTTCCATTTATCCGACCATTCAATGATGTTGTTAATAGCCTTTTGAACGTGCTGAGTGCATATTTTAGGGCATTGATGAGATGACATCGCTACCGTATCATCCGCAAATGTAGCTACAAATACGATTTCACTTACGGGTATATCATTGGTGAACAACGAGAAAAGAAGAGGCCAAGCACGCTCCCCTGCGGAACACCTGCCTGAATTTTGCGTATCGATGATTGTTTATCGTTTATTGCAACTCGAAAATATCGTTCATCCAAATAGGATTTGATAATGTTGTAATATTGATCAGGCAAGATCTTTTTACATTTGTAAAGTAGCCCTGGATGCCAGACGCGATCAAACGCCTGCTGAATATCCAAAAATACTGCACAGCATATTTCTTTATTTTCGAAACTCTCTTCAATTTTCTTAAACACTTCTTGTTTGGTGATTTAACGCTGTTTTATCGCGCGGATTTCTCGTTCTCATCCACTGTCTTCTTAGTTGTCTCTTTGTTGTTACTTGTTTGCGAACATAATCTGGGTAAACACCTCCTATTACTGTTTATAGCGTGAATAATTACTCCAAAATGCTATCTGATTTTTCCACAATTTTACCAATAGAAAAAATTAGATGTAAATCTCTAACAAACAAGCGGGTACAAATCAAAACAAACGAAGTAGAGGATTACAGGAAACTTGTATCATACTTAAAGACTAATAATCTTGAATTCCATACCTATCAGATTAAAAACGAAAGAGCCTTCCGGGTAGTCATCTTGTTCTGTTTTATTTATAAGAAATACACCGATTTTGGTATGTATAATTTTTATTTTTAACATTTCACGATTGATTAAATCGATTCGTTTAAAAGTGTTTCATTTATTGAGATGATTTTTCGTAGGATGTAAAACCCGGATCTCCTGCTGATCAGGCGGGTTTAAGGTCATACACGGATTATATAATCGGTTCTGATTCAGTGTTACATGAAAGTGAAGACTTATTTTCATTAATCGAGACTCACGAAGGACGCCACTTAAAACTGTATGTTTATAACATTGAAGATGATACGTCAAGAGAAGTCACGATTACGCCAAATTCTTCATGGGAAGGGGAAGGAAGGTAGATTATATTACTTTATATGTATTTTAACTCTATTACGATATATGCAATATACTTATACAATAGAGCGTTAATTAAAAATTTATATCGTTTTGATCCTGTTTAAAAAAAAAAATAAACGTATGTAGAATTTTCGAAAAGACTTGTTCTTTTCTAGTCAAACTTTTTACGCTTAATAAAAATAATAGTTGAATATAACTATCTCCTTTTCAACAAAACCTTTGTTACGATACATAGACTCGTGTTATTATTGAAAGAAATTTGTTGTTGTAATTTTAATTTGAAAAATCGATGAAAAATAAATAGCATGCGAGTAAAATAAGTATGTACATTATACTTGTTAGTAAAGCGACTGTCATTTAAATGTTTATTATGCGAGGTCGGTAATTATAAACTATATATAGAACTACTGAATTAATATGCCAGTTAAGCTAGTTTAAATTTGACACTATTTTCAAATGCGTGCTAAGTGTTATTTCGCTACGAAGTGTATTTAATTTAGAAAATTAAAGAAAATATTGTTTTGTACACTTTGGTAAATTATGTTTTTTTATTATTATTATTATATAAACTGCAATAAGAGAAAAACCTCTAACTGCCAGTACGGTTTTATACTTCTGTTACAATTGTTATTCGTCGATGCTTTTACTAATATTACTGTACTAGTAATAGTTATACTTACCTCACTTATGCGGACAGAAATATCATGCTTCTGGAACAATGTTGATATAAAGTTAGTTAAGCCATTTTTTGTTTCGTTACAGTTTACAGTAGCGAAAATACAAAATAATATTTTAGGAATTGCGAAAAGTCATGTCTTATCGGAATTAATTTTTACTTAAAAAATCACAAGGTTATTAGTTTGCTTCTTCGTCGCTTCTGTTCTAGGGGTATTATTCTACCATACTCTTCATCCATCTAATATTCATTTTGGGTGTTACATGTTAAGCACAGAAGGAAGACTGTCAACTCATTGTCACGTTTACATAAGTAATCGCATCAGGATGATACAGGATAATAAAGACCTACGTCCAGCACAGTGGGATATAGAATAATCCTAATCGTTATTTTGTACAAATAATTAAATTATAAAATTTATACTTTCCCCTACTATCGGACATAAGTACATTTCCTTCTGACTACTGTTTCAAGGCTTAAGCTGCTCTTTTACCTCTTAAATGGTTGCAATTTAGCGATATTGGAATTTATTTCATCTCCGCTAGCTATATACTTTATGTGTTTCAAAACCTGTTTCACTGATTTGTTTGTGATAAGTAATCATATATATATATATATTATATATATATATATGTTGACCGGGAGCATCATATTATCTGGTTATGTTATGTTATAAACTATTCTATCGTTAACTGTAATTATTAATTCGTATATTTTAAAGTTCCATAAAATACAGGATTGGAATAATGTAAATTGAATGACGGTGAAAAATACACGCTTGCTGTGTAGCGAATTTGTTGGAGTTTTGATTGTACGAATATCACCTATTCTTATACGATTTCAAATTATTTTAAAATTAGGCGAGTTGTTGATTTCTTTCTAGTTAAATTTCGAATGCATCTATGTAATAGTATTCCGAATAATATCTTCAAACTTATAAATGACTGATGTGAACTATCATTTTAATTTCGATAAAACTCGGTAAAATGCTTTGATAGATGTTTCACGCATAAAACCAACCCGGTTTCCACTAGTGCTTTATCTTATCGTATCGATAATTAAAATTATACACAGATTGTTTAATAACGTACATTGTCAGACAGAATTCTACGCTACTGTTTTTATGTCTTCTTTCTATCTTCCGGAAGTTCGAATTTTTTCCCGTGCTTCGTACGTGTATAAATTTATTTAATAGTCATTTTCGAAAGCTTATTAAAAATATTTTTTCCCTACTATATGATAAATCGCAATTACTCCTAAAATGAAGTCTTTATGTAAATTATCCAGTCGAATGGCTTTCGAAATTGATTTATTTATCATACTTGGAAACATATTTTTAAAATATTAAAATTTACAACGCTGAATCATTATTTTTTTATTATATGTACTCGTGTATTCTAACGTTGAAATGTTTCGATCATCATTATAAAAGGATATTATCATTCTTATCGACTATATTTAACTGTGATAAATTATACCACGAATAATATGTTTGCCTCGCTAAAGCAGAAATAAACCGAAAATAATTTTACGTCTTACATACCATTTCTGTCCGTACTTTTGTTTGTGATTCTTTATAAACACTGAGTGATTATATATTTATATTAAATAAATTTTTCGCTTGAAATCATATTCTGCGTACAGTTCTGTAAGATTACATAGATCATTAGTTATCATAAAGTACAGTTACAAATGGTTTATTAATGAAAGTTAATCAAGAAAATGTATATGTGTAACTGATGTTTTTCTCGAATATATAATTTTTTTAGTTTGGGTTGTGGTATTGGATACGGATATCTTCATAGAATACCAATTAGAACTCAGGTAGAGTTGAAAGAACAAAAACAGAAACATTCAGTTATTCCCGACCCTCCTGTTATTAAGTTTCCGTCTGCAACACAGCAACAGCACGGAATGCAGCAACAGCACGGAGTGCAGCAACAGCAATACCAGCAACAGCAGTATCAACAACAACAACAGTACCAGCAGCAGCAACAACAACAGCAGTACCACCAGCAGTACCAACAACAACAACAGTATCAGCAACAACAACAGTACCAGCAACAACAACAATACCAGCAACAACAACAAGAAGAAGTACAACAGCCGAATGTAGCCGCTCAGTTAAGTAAACCGGAATCATTAGTAGCGACATCTCATTTACAAAATCCCCAGCAACAAGCTCATATGTTTAACGTGGATCAGTATGAGCAACATCGATTTATGCAACCAGTTGATTATCAGCAACAGCAGTTGCAGTATAATCAATTAATTAATACGAATACGATAAACGTAAGTTATTGAAAATTCCTCATATATAGGGTGACTCAGAGAAGACTGACGGTTCTGTTTTTTGAATAACTCAAAAACTACTCGACCAAAACTTTTGAATGGACTTTTATTTAAAAATAGGAAAACGAGAGATTGGCTTACAATCATTTGTGGAACACAATATCGTTCAGATGGCAGTTATTTACAACAATACATTCATTCAGTCTTCACAAAATTTTCGAAGACTTTTTCGAGCATATGTCGCTGAATTTTTGAAATTTATTCAGAAATCCGAGTTTTCAAGGCATAATTCGTAAACGCGGCTCTTAGGGTATCCCCGCAAAAAATCGTTTTAATTTAAATTCTTTCCGGAGCTCTCTTTGCACTGTCGTGATCGATTCACGCCGAAAACAACGTTCACGCAAAACGCGCTCCTCGTTATAGGATGCTTTGATAATTGAAACTGGACAAAACATGTTTACAGGTGGTTTGCGTTGTAGCAGTGTTACCAACTGCGCTATTCAAAAAACAAAACCGTCCGTCTTTTCTGGGTCACGCTATATTTGTTATAAATTGTGTAAAAAATTTATGGAGTAGAAATGTAACACAACAACCACATGAGTTCCGTACGACCACGTCGTGCAAGGTGGCCTATTCAGTGGTCTTGGCGCTGATTAGGAAAGCTAACATATCACTTGCAACTCATAACACGACAAACACACTGATAGATAAATGGAGGAAGGTTCGCTTGCCGAAGGTATTTCTACCATTAAATACCGTTAAGCGATATATTGCACTAACAACTTGCAACTATCAGCAACCCAGTTCGCGACATATGTGCCACAGTCGAATCAGTGAACATTGATCTATAGCGGATAGGCGAGTATGCGGCGTCTTAAAACTAGGTTTTTCGACTAAGGGAGTTAACCCTAACAGAAAATCCGATTGAATGCAACGAAAAACCATCACTGTATTTCTTGTTCCCGAAAATATGGCACGTGTAAGAAATCATATATATGCTGCACACATGAGGTACAATCAAAAAGTGTATCAGGCAATGAGCGGTCACCTTCAGCAATGGAGGCTGACTTGAGTTCCTCCATACCTTCGTTGGTACGGCACTATGCAGGTGGGAACAAACGTGTTAAGAATACTGAAACGAGATCATTAGAAACTTCAAGAACTATTGGAAAGAAGACACAGTTGTCTCAATATAACAACATGGAACGTATGAACATTATGTCAACCTGGAAAAATAACAAATATAGCTCTAGAAGCGGAAAGGTTAAAATTAAATATAATGGGAATAGCTGAAACAAAATGGCAAGGGAATGGTCGAATTAACTTGAATGATAAATATTAATTTATATACACAGGAATAGATAAACATGAAAATGGAGTAGGAGTAATGATGAAAAATCAATAAGTAAAATGATCTAATGTATCATCCCGAAATCTGATAGAATGTTATACAGAAGAATGAATAAATGCTAAGCCTAGACCAATCACTATTATACAAATATATACTCCAACTGTAGAATATAATGATAACAAAGTTGAAGAATTTTATAATGAATTAGATGATCTAGTATCACACGTAAAAAGAAGTAATATAACATTAAAGTAGAAGAAGGACTGCAGGGTAAAGCAGTTGGAAAATACGGTTTAGGAAAAACCAAAGATAGAGGGCGGAGACTTATTAATTTTGCGGAGCAACATCGATTTATAATTAGCAATACATGTTTTGAAAACCATAAGAGGAGACCTGTACACGTGGACAAGCCCGGGCAGAAAATATACTATATTCTGATAAAAGACAGATATAGGAATACTGTAAAGAATTGCAAGACGTATCCGATGATTGTAATTCGGATCATAAACTGCTAATGGCTAAATGTAAAATTATCATGAAAACGATTAAGAAATAAAATGATAGTAACAAGAAGTGGAACACGGTAGGTCCGGATAATTCAAAAAAGGTGGAAAATTTTAAAAAAGAGCTGGATGACAGTTTTAAAATAATAAATTACAGCAACAGTCATAAAAATATCCATGATAAATGGACAGAATGGAAAAGAACAGATCGGTAGCAAAGAGTAATCTGAATACAGAACAGACACGCAAAAATAAACCCCGGATGACCGAAGAAGTATTGAACATGATGAATAATCGCAGACAAATAAAGGATAAATATAGTACTGCATATCGGAAGATGAGTAAGCAAATAATGCATAAATGCATAGAAACAAAACATAAATGGAATGAAGAAAAGTGTACGAAAGCAGGGGCTTGTAAATGAAACAGTTAGAAAAATGCACACAAAAATAAAATTCATGATAAAGCAACATAAAAAAAAAGCACTGGTATAATGAGTGTAAAAAATAAGCATGGGAAGCATTGCGGTAGTCAAGAAGAAATCTTTGATACATGGATGGATTACATTACGGAACTGTACAAATATGATGCTAGACCAAATGAAATAAATATCAGGAAAAGCGAGCAAGCACTTCGTATCGAAATGTAGGAATTAGACAATGCTATCAGAAAAGCGAGGAATAATAAAACTACGGGGAAGACGGAATATCAGCGGATTTACTGAAATGCATCGAATCTGAAGCAAAAAAGCAATTGCTGAATATATTAAATAAAATACAAGACGACGGCGTGTTAGCGGAGGATTGTAAAAAAATTAACGTTATACCGATTCTAAAACAGAAACAAAGTAATAATAACGTGTTTTATAGACTTTTTTTTTGACCGAGTAGCTCATGCAAAACTAATTAAATGTTTTACAGAATTATAATTTAGACGAAAATGATGTAAAATTCGTTAAAAATCTTTATTTGCAACAAACGGCTAATATTAAAATTAAAAATAATTACTCCGATGGGAGGTGTAAAATACATAAAGGTGTCACCACGGTTGTTCAATGCATATGCTGAAGAAATAACAAAAAATGAATAAAAGAAAATCGGTTGTAAATGGGAAAGTGATCAACAATATTAGTTACGCGGGGACGATAGGGTAGTAATTGCAGAAACGGAAAAGCAACTGCAAAGAATGTTGGATATTATTGAAAGAAAAAAGTATGCGATGGAATTCAATACGGTAAAAACGAAGATAATGAAATTCTCATAAGCCGCTAATGAGGATATAAAAATAAAAACAACAGGATAATAAAACAGGCGACAGAGTTCAAGTACTTGGGCGCAATATTCACAAGTGATGGCCGGGACGTAAAAGAGATAAAAACGGGGAAAGCACTGGCAAAGAAAACTTTTATAAATTTGGGACAAATATTAGAGAATAGAAAGATGCATTTGGAGTTAAGAAAAAGAATAGCGCGTTGTTACGTACTGTCCGTAATGGAATATGTAGCGGAATCTTGGACAATTAACGCTGAAAGCGAGAGAAGATAAACTCATTATGTGGACATTGCTTAAGATACCGTGGACCGATTTCGTTTCGAATAAGAACGGCTTACATCGTTGCAACGTCGATAAATTGACAATCGTCGAAGATACAAAAGGAAAAAAGCGAAAATATATCGAGTATTAATTACGAGAAGACATTTTTATGTTAGCGGTCACGTAAACATGTTTATAATTAGTGCAAGTTACCTATAAAAATCAATTGAAAATTAGTTAAATCACTAATATTTATTTTCTTATAGAAAACACAAAGCTTTTCGGCATTTACGCCATTATCAAGTGAAACATTTTTAAAAAATCATAATTTTAAAAATATAAATAAAATATAATTAGTTAAAAATATTTGATAGTGATTGTGAAAATATACTGCAAAAATGCTGTTCTGCTTCTGTTCCGTCTATTTTTTGAATTGTTGAAATTTAATATCAATATATTTGTTTATTAATTTTGTTTTTTATATTAATTTTTTCTTCAATATTATTTTCACGTATTCTGTAAAAGTTGTATACCGGTGGAATTTTAAATTTTTCATTTACTGTTGCGATGTGTGATGTCCAAAAGTAAAATATAAAATATAAAAATATACGAACACAAAATTTTTTAAAAAACACAATTTTACAATTACAATGAAAGTAAATATTAAAAAGTGATTATCAGGTTTTTTAATATTTATTTTCATTTTAAAATTCCACCGGTATACAACTTTTACAGAATACGTGAAAATAATATTGAAGAAAAAATTAATATAAAAAAACAAAATTAATAAACAAATATATTGATGTTAAATTTCAACAATTCAAAAAATAGACGGAACAGAAGCAGAACAGCATTTTTGCAGTATATTTTCACAATCTCTATCAAATATTTTTAAGTAATTATATTTAATTTATATTTTTAAAATTATGATTTTTTAAAAATGTTTCACTTGATAATGGCGTAAATGCCGAAAAGCTTTGTGTTTTCTATAAGAAAATAAATATTAGTGATTTAACTAATTTTCAATTGATTTTTGTAAAAAATCACTACATTCCACATTATATAAAAAATTAAGTTACCTATAGCGCAATCTTTCAAGAAAATGAACAGTTTAACGACAGAAATTAATTAGTACGCATCAGTTACGTGAATTCCTCCATGAATTACTTGTTTCAAATGAATTATAAGTTATTACGCAATCTCGAGAGAAAAGCAGTCAGTAAAAAAATTGAATTCATATAAGTTTTTTTCATTTTTAATTAAGTACAATTTGATATATTGAATTATGTTATTTAAAATTTTATGCTTCAAACTAGTAATTATTACCAGTGTGATTTTTAACTTTAAACTTATTGTAATCTGAAATCTTTGAATTTCTTTCCTAAATTAAAAAATATGATATTTAGGTCGGAAAGGTTACGGAATCCAAAACAGATATAATACCACCGTGCGATTATAGCGGCATAGTTCCGCCTAATTCCGTTACACCATTAACAGTCGGAGGAATACCAACTACGATTCCAAATCCAACGGTAATTGGCGGAACGACGACAGTGCCTTCCACGACAACAAACAATGTTTTATTTTATGGCAGTGGTCCGTTTTATAATCAGACTAGTTTAACGCCTACAATGATTGGTCCTCCAGTATCAACCACCAATGAAGCGTTGCATCCAAAACAAGTTTCGTCGTCGGATTCAGCGCCGTATGCTCACCATCAAAGTAATCTAAGTAATTATTTCATGAACAGTAATATCCCTTCTACCGATGCTGGAAAATTATTTATGCCACCAAGGAGCGGCACTAGTTCTGCTGCGCAATTAAGTGGTGTGATACCACCTTACTATCATCCGATTCCATCTACAATGACTACTCATGGATCACCTGGTAAGCGCAATTGTATTATACAAAATTTAATTAAAATTACAGCGGGTTAACTTTTTGACTAAATTGAATGTTATAAAATTAATCTGTTAATAAGTTTCCGATGAAAAAATAGTTATAAACAATATAATATGAATGATTATTGTTTCAGGATAAATATTTTAACGTAGTGAAAAATGAATTAATTTTGAAAATATTATTTTTTAATTTCATATAAGGTTCGTCGTGTTTATCAGTTATCAGTTCGTAGTATAGTTATTATAGTTACTGACAATACTGGTTTTACGGGGTTTATTCCATAATCCTTATCAGCATTAATCTGGTGAGACCTTTCCGTTTATTAATAACCGCAATAATAGCTCGTTAACTCATTTAAAATTGATGATAGATGTTTCTCGGACTAATACCCACGCACGTGCGTGTATATTTTTATTTTTATCTTTATTTTTCACATGGAAACATCAACCTTACGTTTGTTAGGTGGTGTTTTCTATCTATTTAAATCGGCATATTTAGCCACTCCGATAAATAAGACAGGTAGAAGAACAACAAGTCACCCGAAAGTGATAAAAGATATGATCGCAGAAAAACGACGTCTAAGAAGAGTTTGGCAATATGATAGGACCCCAACAAATAAAAATGCACTCAACAAAATGACCAAAAAACTGAAGAAAACACTCTCAGGCATGAAAAATGAAGTCTTTCATAAATATTTAACCAATCTTACACCAACGGCAGATACAGATTATTCCTTATGGAGGGCCATTAACAATATAAAGATAAATCATGTATCTCAGCGTCCACCAATTAGAATGGAAAACAGCCAATGGGCAAGAACAGATCAAGAAAAGGCAGAGGAATTCGGTAAATATCTCTGTAAAATTTTTCATCACGATAATAATAGTACATTAACGCCCGAAGAGGAAAATATCTGTAACTATTTGAAAACACCATTTCAGATGTGCCCACCTATCAATTCTATATCACCAATGGAAGTGAAGACGTGTATACGAAAACAGCTTCACCCAAAAAAATCACCCGGTTATGATTTAATAACCGCAGTAATGCTTAAAAACTTGCCACGGAAAGCAATAGTATTCCTAACGTATATTTTTAACGCGATTCTCCGTACAGGTTACTACCCTATCCAGTGGAAATTCGCATCTATAATTATGCTGCAGAAGCCAGGGAAACCACAAGAACTAGTCACATCATACAGACCTATCAGCCTACTACCGACTATGTCAAAATTGCTCGAAAAACTAATTTTAAAAAGACTACAATCTATTCTCGATGATAAAAACATAATACCAAATTGGCAGTTTGGTTTCAGAAACAAACACAGCACAGTAGAACAGACTCATCGAATAGTCAACTTAATCAACAGTACTTTTGAAAACAAAAAATTTTGCCCTGCGGTGTTTCTCGACATCGAGAAAGCCTTCGACAAAGTGTGGCATACTGGCCTACTATACAAGCTGAAACTGAACTTGCCACACCAATACTATACGCTATTACAATCATATTTAACAGACAGATATTATCAAGTAAATATAAATGGTGCCCGATCACAAATATATCCTATACGCTCGGGAGTTCCTCAGGGCAGTGTACTCGGTCCGTTGTTATACCAGATATATACATCTGATTTTCCAGAAAACAGATACACTACTACAGCCATGTTCGCGGACGATACGGCGATATTAGCTACTGATAGTAATTTAACAGTTGCTACCACACAACTCCAGAATCATCTTCTGCAACTGGAGAAGTGGCTTAGACTATGGAAAATTGCAGTTAATGAGTCGAAGTCGAATTACCTCCTATTTACGTTAAACAAAAAATTTGCAAACGTGGCGATCCAGTTAAATGGAAAAACGGTCCCAACAGTAAACAAAATAAAATATTTAGGGCTACATCTAGATCAACGTTTGACCTGGAAAGATCATATTGACACCAAACGGAAACAACTGGATCTAAAACTACGAAGCATGAGCTGGTTGATAAATAGATATTCATCGCTGTCCGTAGAGAATAAAGTTCTATTATATAAAATTATTCTGAAGCCAATATGGACCTACGGAATCGAAATATGGGGAACAGCCAGCGATTCACGAATAAAAATACTCCAGCGATTCCAGGCAAAAGTCCTGCGTAACATTGTGCGTGCGCCGTGGTATATTCGCAATGACGACCTTCATAAGGATCTCCACATGCCAACTGTAAAGGAAACTATCAACATTCATAGTGAAAGATATATCCAGCGATTGCAGTATCACGGGAATCCGCTGGCAGCCGATCTTAAGGATAACAGCGTTAAATTTCAACGGCTGAAAAGACTCACGCAAGTGGAGTTGTTTAACCGGTCTTAACCCATGTTCATCAAATGAAGAATGGCTGTCGTTGGGCGGCGTTCTGTTAATATTCGATATATCCAATAACAGTGCTACTTATTATCCAGCTAGGATAGATTGTATGCAAAAAAAAAAAAAAAAAAATATATAATATTGTCGCCTTGGGATAAAACTAGTGTCAAAAATTACGTTGCGCACGCCACAATCATCAATTAATCATCAACAACAACAAAATTCTATTAACGATGAGGTTACTGTTATTCCAGTTAAACCTTTAGTGGTAACGAAAACAGGAAAAGAATTTTTTTTTCCATTAAAAGATAGTTATCAAATAACGATAACTGTACTGAGAATAGTTGCAATAGTTCAAACAAAAAATCTTCCGCATCTTATAAGCGGGATTGTGAGCTAATTTTGAAAACTAGTGACGAGCTTTTCCAAATGATTAATTCACTCAAAGAAGAGCTTAAGGCTGTCAGAGAGGAAAATGTAGTTTTGAAGTAGAAATTAGGAGTTGGAAGAAATTCAGCATCGCATATTTCTTCCGTCAAACATATGGATAGCAATATAGATCTTAATATGTATATCACAAATAGACAAAGTATCAGCCCCAAAAATAAAAAAAAAAAAACACATTTTTTATCTCAGGATTATTATCTATGAAGGATTTAAATCAGCTGTTTACTACCATTGACATCACACCATTTGAAATGAAAGCCCTAGCTAGTGGTGAGCTTAAACTCACTACAAAATACCAGTGAAATCCTATAATTAGTTATGGTAAATGTAATTAGTTTTACAGTCCCAATAAAATCTTTATTTAAATATATATATATAAAGGTAACATTAGGGCAGTTTTATTAAATTTTCTTTTTAAGAATAAAATTTAACGAGTAACAAATATATATATTGTTAAATTCCTATGTGGGAGAAAGTCTGATGTGTATTGTTAATTTGTTGCGAGTTTGTTTATAAATTAACTGAATTATATATATTATTTTTTAAGAGTGACTTGTAATGACTGAATTAAATATATATCTTGTTGAATTCCTATGTGGGAGGTAATGGTAAGTCAGGTGTGCATTGTTATTTTGTTGTGGGTTTGTTTATAAACAATTATGTGTGTAAAAGTTTTATTTCAATTTACTTTGAAATCGAGACAACTGTTTTAATTATTTAGACAATGAATCTACCTATTATGTTATACTTACAAAATATTTCACTCGTGCGCTCAATACCCCGCCAATAAGGTGAATGCTATTAAAAATATTCTAACCTTAATAATTTATTATTTATACAAATATAAAATTAACAGTTTGTGACCGCTGTTAAAAATATTCCAACTCATTTAATAATCAATTATTTGTACAACACAGTTTTAAATCGACTCACACACAATAAAATAATTCCTATCGTTTTAATAAACAAAAACATATAAATAACGTTTACGCGTAAATATAAAATATAACTAATAATAATTAGTATAGTTAAGAAAACATGTCGGTGCACCGATTCAGAAAGTAACGCAGGGTATTGAAGGATAGATGTGAATGATATACGATGTTCTATATCTGCCGCATATACTGTAATATTGATGTTATTGATTTCTGTTAGTATGTTGCGGCATTTAGCAGCTAACGAGATTACCAAATTTCTATTTCTTTAATTGGTATTATTATTATTGTCATTATTGAGAAATAGTTGGAAGTATATCTAATGTTTTCTGACTAGAGAAATATTTATATTTCAATAACTCTGACTAATTTAATTAAAATTTAACTTCATAAATAATACTGTGGATGAATGCAGTCATTTAAATTATTAATTTAATTTAAAAAAAAAAATCTAAATAGCGAAGGAAACAACGCAAGGAACAAAAATGTACACTTTTATCCGCTAACTATGTATAGCTTGATCATAATGATAACATAAATGACCGTTCAATATATTTCGACTAGCGAGACTTTTTGACAAAGTTTTATAATTATTCTTACATATCATATTTCGACATTCCCCAAGTATATAGTTAAATATTTTTTTTTTTGTAAAGTTGCAGTATTGCAACTTTTTAATTAACGTTTCATGTTCAAACATTTGTTACGTCAGTTCTATTACTTCGGGTAATAATTGTTAATCTAATATTATAATTAAGAACGAATTATAATTTTTTAGGTTTTCGAATACTATTTATTGTGCTTAACTGTTATCACATTCTTAAATTGAATAGATTAACGTGTTCCGAATTTTTTTTTCAGTTAACGAGTTATTAAAGTATATGTTATATATATATATAAAATTTTTCTTTTTTTAGGAACAGCAGTACCACAAACATCCACTGCATCAGGCATATCGGTCACTACACCAATCACTATACCCGGTATGCCGCCTATTACTGTTACAGCAACGCTACCATATTCCGCATTTGAAGGATTGCATGTTGATCCCAAAAAATCAAATCCGGCTTAAATTTGAAGTTTACATTTGTATTTTTTTTTTCTGAAATGTCTTAATGGCGCGCTATTTAAGAAAACATCGTAACTTTTGGTATTTTTTACCATTACAATATCGATTACGTACTTTAATGTCTGGCGGCAAATTAATTGTAATTTATTTTGGATCGTAATTATGAATATATTTTAGGTTGTATTACTGAGTATATACAGCGTTCGTGTACTAAGTGATGTATATTTTTAATGTTTAACCATTGTAATTTGTGAAATCAATATTTACAAATAATGTGCAATATTCGAAATGGTACAATTTTCGTATATGAAATTTTGTAAAATACAAGTATTTTAATTCGCAGGTGTAACATTTTTCGTTGTATTAAAATTATTATCCGTAATATTATTGTTATATTGGTGAGGTATAATTTTTTATCATCATTTTTAAAATATATATATATATATATTCTTATTTTGTTCATTGGGTGTAATAAATATATCATATGTATATAACGATACATATATATATATCTGTGCGTGTGTGTTTTTTTTAGTATTATGTTTGTGAATTTATATTTAACCGTTTATATATACATTTTTCAATGTAGTGTTTGTTACTTTTGTCAATTTATATTACGCTCTGCAAGTAAAAATCCTTTTTAATCGTGTTTCGAACTCTAGGGATATATTTACAACAGAATTATTGAATGTTTATAGTCTAATAGTTTCATATAAAATAAAGCAATCAACTTCGTACATGTTTATTTACTTTCGATGCTATAAAAACGCCGCAGGTATTCTTTTACGTTCTAGATATTTTAATTAAAATAATTACATTACGTTAGTTTTTCAGTTGAGTGTACTTAATCTTTAAAAATTAAAATTATTTATTGGACATTAATTAAAAATTTTTATTTGACAGCAGAATTATTAGAAACGGTTCGATTACAATGTTTAAGAGAGAAATATTCGTTATTTATATAGTTTTAATCCGATTGTGTATTTATTGAATATCTTATATACAACAAAAAATACATTTTCTCTTAAAAAAATTAAAAATCATATGTATGTGTTTAAAATAATTAGTAATACAGAAATGTTGTCTAATTATAGAGCTCATCTTTTGAAACTAAAATGATATTCTGGAGTTATTTTCGTTGGTATTTGTCTTTAATTAATAACCTTTTAATGATTGACCTGAATAGGACTTCGTACAAATGCAGTTAGACTATTGTAATTTTCAATCAGTTAAAATGTACAAAATTTCAAATTAGATTTTAACAGTCCATTTAGAACTTTAGTTCAGATTAAATAAAGTTTTTATGGCGATAATAGTTTCGTTAATCGAGGAAAAAATTTGAAAGTGAAAAAATATTAACAAACAACGACCGTTATTAAATGTCTATTAATAAATCTATCCACTGGTAATTTTGTGCTTCTAAATTGGGTACAACGTAATTAAGGCTAATCATGCAAGTATATACAAGATAGCAGAGGTTTTCAGAACAAGAGTCGAAATATCTTATTACTTACGAGTAGCCGAAGCCAGTAAATGAGGCATTTCGTTTTTTTTTTTTTTGCAATTCCATCTATTTAAAGTTATTTTGGTTATTAACGACGTTAACGACTATTAAAACATTTTTAGAATTCATATCTACTGAAAATAAATTTATATTTGAAAGGATTATTAAAAATTTAATTTTTGATAGTTGAAATTATGAAAAATACACTCAAAAATTGACAATACATTTATATAAACATGGTCTACGAGATGAATGAACCCTTTTATAATTTCACTACGTTATGTAGAATGTTTTAAATATGCCTCTAGACAACACTTTGCGAAGAACTCATCCAGTACCTCAGAACTTTTTGTAAATTAATAACAACCGAAGTATTGATTGTAATTTACATTTATTACTGATATACAACAACGAAAAATAAATACATAATTTTTTTGTTATTTGACGTATTAATTTCGAATCGTGATAGAATAAAATTGTTAGATTAAATCTCTGATAATTAGTTTGGTAGATGATAATCGTGATCGGTTTGCTGGAATTTTTATTTCGGCGTGAATCGATCACGAGACTGCAAAGAATTCAAAGTTACGCGATGCAAAACTGTACCATCTCACAATTCAATTTTAAGGTGGGTTGAAAACTATCGAGAGATAGCTTTTGAAACGGATAGTCCTCGACAAAAAAAAACCGGTTCGTACCCACAAACATCGATCGTTTTCGGGCAGTACATGGTTTTTCACCAAGATTATGCGACGTTTCAGTTCGACAGAAACGATCGCAATACTGAAAGAAGCGTGTGGTAACCACATATTGTCGCGTCCCACAGATTTCATTTGTTCGCCACACTTGCCAGATTTGACAGCTCCAAATTTTTTTATGGGGATACCTTCGCGTTTACGAAACACGTCCACGAGATCTAGAAGACCAGAAAACTCAAATTTCTGAAGAAATTTAAAAATTCAGCGACCTTTTTGCAAAGACCGAATGAATATTGTTGAAAATGGCGGCCGTCTGATCGATATTGTGTTCCACAAATTAATCTCTCTCCTATTTTAAAATAAAATTCCATTCAATAATTTTGGTCGAGTAGTTTTTGAGTTATTCAAAAAACAACAAAAGCCGTCAGTCTTCTCTGGGTCTCCGTTATTTATATTTTGAAGAGATTTAATATGCGTTGTGTCTTCTTGCCAACAATTTAATGGTCATAAAAGAGATAAAAACCTGTTTTTTACTTGCAATTGGTAACGTAGAGTTGCGATATGACAAGTGTTATCAATTTGTTAATTTATAGATTTGCAGTTGGTAGTTAGAACTATTAAGAAAAGAAAAATAGCTTACTTCGGGCACATATCTTGAGGAACAGCAGATATGAAATGTTACAGCTGATTATTGAAGAAAACATCACTGGAAAACGAGAAAAAGGAAGGTGAAGAAAAACATGGTTGGATAATGCAAAAGAGTGGACAGAACTTAATACAGAAACCTTATTGCGGAAGTTAGCCAACCGATTGGGAGCCAGAAGGATAATCGCCAACATCCATTGAGTATACGGCACCAGAAAAAGAAGTAGAAGAGCATACAACCATTACGATTTATTTCGCGTTTTTGTTCATTTGTGTCGGGAAATTTCCTTATCAAGTTCACCTGACTTTAGTTTCTACGCCACCTATTTAATGTGTATCCTTTATGTTACGTTTTATATAGTGGAACCAAAGATATATCGGGTTAGCGTTAAATTTAATTTCATCATTCCCATATATAATTATTAAACACCCTGACTTTGTTACGTGCTTCGTAAGATAAGATAGCGACGTTTCTGTTTTGCACATATTTATATATAGCTCCGAAACTGGAAATAACTATTTAAAATTTCCAAGACTTGTTAAAACTGATGCAAACAATATTATCTGTATACTGAAACTTTCTAGATATTAGCAGTAGGCATGTTACTAACGTATACCCCGAACAACAAAAGTCTGATGTCAAAACCAGCGGAATAAATTGATTTTTCTACGTGAACTGCTATTATTATCTAAATACTGAATTTGTGCTTATATCTGAGTTTGTATCATGCACTATTTAACGTATTCTAAAATCATGTATCTATTTGCACTGGTTATTTTGGATATTAATATATAAAATCACTATCTAGATCAAATAATCTTACTAACTTATTTAATAAATTATCTAATCCTGCATAGTTAAGTTCGATTAAAGAATTCAATATTTCATGGTACTTCTACGCTCTGGTAACTTACCAATATTACATTAACCTACAATTTTTTATTGAAAATTAGAAATTGATTGGCGTAATGTATAATAGGATTGTGGCAAATTGTGATAAAATAGAAGCAGCAACATAATCATGAAATTTTTAAGATGAAACGATACCAATTCACAAAAATATTTGGAGCATTATTTATTGTAGAAATATAAATATCAATTATAAAATTCACATATTTATTCCGAATATTGATGTTCAATAACACAACTAAACGATTATATATTAATAAGTCAAACAAATTAAATTTTAGTTACCGACTTGTACATAACAACTATTTTTACGCGCATTAGCGTTCAATTTCAATCTCTATATAATTATTTCTGTTTCTCCCAGTTCATCATCAGAAGGTAATTCTATCTTAGCAGGATCAACATAATTTGGATCTATAAGCGGTAAACCTAAACTTTCTCGTCGATGCAGTTCTATATGGCCTTCTCTTCTTACCCAATCGTACATATTCATGTCGGGGTAATAGGCAAATATAAAACAAGTACCGCACATCAGTATAGATACACCGAAAAACGCCGCAGAATGCATTTTATTTAGATCATCAGCTTCGTTAAGGAAATCAAAACCATATGACTGCCAATTTTTTTTTCGCTTACTAACAACCGTTTCAATTGTTTCCAGTTCTTTGTGAGCAGCATTTTCAGAGACAAGCGTATCACTATTTTTCTTTGACGTAGAAATAAATCGTTCACATTTTAAGTTTGACGTAAGTTTATCTATACAATTTGAAATTACTTTTTTATTGACATTTAAAACAACATATCTAATTTTAGTGGCAATGTGCATTTTAAAGATTTAGCACATGAAAATATTCAAGAATTTATACTATTAACCATCACAATACACTGTCTTTCAAATACTTTATTATATGTTTTTTTTTTGACATGGTATAACAATTAATTAACTATATTGAAAGATTCGATATATAAATTATCGAATTTACTTTAATAAATGGTGTGCAAATATATACATTTAATTGCATTAAAATAATCTCCTATATTTATTAATATTTTAATTTGTACTATATCGAAATAATTGACAGAAGTATTTCAGTAAATTATTTTTAAGAATTTACGATAGATTCTTACCTAAACACATTGGCCGCGCTTGACACTAGTTCATTGTTTATGAAGTATAATTTTTGCATCGCATATGTGTTAGTAGAGGTGGTGTAATTTTTGTAGTGTTATTTTAAACTGTTATGTTTTTTTCCTAAATTTCATGAATTATATATAAAATGGCTAACATCTCTATTGATAAAGATGCATATTTCCGTAGAATGAAACGGTTATATGCAGCGTGGAAAGTAAGTTTTAAAATACTTCCTAGAATCGTTCGGGTATGTAATGGAACGTACGAATTTATGGGAATTATAATAAATTTTGCGGCTTAACATCCAAATATAAAATTATTAAAATCTAATGATCCTGATAAATTTGCTTAATAATAAGTATAACATCTTTAATATATATTGCAAAATCTGCGGAAACCATTTTTGAAAATTACATAAAAACAAAAAGAAGTATGGATACGACTAGAATAGAAGGAAAATGAAAATTTGGACGAAAAATGCAGAAAAAAAGTAAATAATGACAGTTAATATTGAAAGAAAAAGTAAAACAACGATAAAATTACAAATATAAGGAAATGGTTTTCACCCGATGTAACTGATGTTTAACATGGTCGGGAGTCCTAAACATGATAAAAAATAAAAAACGGGAAAAATTTTTAACATAAAATACACCTTTACAAATAATTTATCAAGGTTTGGATAAATCGATGTATCTTGCTTCCCTAAACGTGATAAAAAATAAGATAAATTACAACCTTTCAAATTTTATTTATAAGTATGTGTACAAGTGTCGATTGGGTTATTATAGTTATTGTTTTATTTACGAAATTATTTTAGTAAAATAAATAAAATCGTGTATTTTAAAAAAAAATGCCACTTTTTTGATTAGGTTAGGTTAGAAGTATGATTAATGAAAAAAGGACAATATCGTACCAGTCGACTATGTTAAAAATCAACAGAAATCACATTTAGATAGAAATTTTAACTAACCTGCTTTTTTCTGACAATGCTAATTCATCAGTTACATCAGGTGGAAACCATTTCCTTATGAGTATAATTTTACCAATGTTTCACGTTTTCTTTCATATTAATTTTTGATTATTACGATTTATTTCTTTTTCTACATAATTTCCGTCCCCATTTTTACATAATTTCGTTATTTTCGATAAAACATAGTTTAAATAAACTGATTAAGTTTCATCAGTTCATATCAGACCGTGTTAATACAAAGCGGTTAGTAAATACTAAATAAATATTTAATAATTATAACAGTGCTATCCAAAGTACGGTATGGGTGTGTGATAAGTACACTTGCTATTTCAGTTGTTTGGTGTTTTTAGTTTCTGCAATTAATCAATTATTTTTAACTAGTGCATATTATTTAAATGAAATTACTTGAAACTTAATTATATTGTTATAAGTAATATGAAAAAAAAAAAACTCCATATTGTGATAATGAAGTGTATTGTATCAAATTTTCAACAGGACGGCAAAACTGAGACTGGTGAGTCATTTCCAAAAGTAGATGCAATATGTAGTGCCGTCGGTTCGGACGATTATGTTATGTACTGTAAATCGTTATCTCTTCAGGTATATAAATGTTTATATTTATTTTGTTTGAAAACAAGTTTCACAGAATTTGCTAATAAGCGAGTTTCAGAGAGTTGTAAATTGTTTTTTTCATTTTCTATGTTTCATTTGATAATTTAACTGCCGAGTTGATGTGAAATATCTTAAACATCGGATGAAGCAAACACGTGTAATGTGTTTAGTTGCTGAATAAAGGTAATTTTAAATTACAGTTATGGCTGCTTGGTTACGATTTGACGGACGTTGTAATATTGTTGACGGAAAATGCAATTCACTTTTTCGCCAGTAAAAAGAAGATTGACTTTTTACGTCAAGTGGAACACAGTAAAGATGAAAATTCAGTTCCACCTGCAAAATTTTACGTTAGAGATAAGGTTCGTACATTATATATGCCGAATTTATTTTCATTAAATCTTAATATGGTTGAAAACGATAAATATTAATATGAATATGTCATTGTATGACGGTCAGCACGTATAAAACCAGTTTGAACGAAATAAATATATTTACTTAAATTAATTAACACAAAGCTTAACATTTTACTAGAAAATTAAAGTCGATGGTATATTATATATGAGATTTGCGACAATTTTTTTTTTTTTTAAATATAATGTAGTTGTTTTAGAGTTTACACGCAGTAGAAACTTTTACGTAAGAGTAACGTATTCGTAATGAAAAACTTTAGTGAATATAATTTCTAACAGTTTCATTGCCGTTTTAGAAGCTGTTTTAACTTTTTGTAATATATACTTTGCATTATTCAATAATTTTTCAAATTTTTATGCGATGTTGCGAAATTTTATTTATGAAAATATGTTTTTGTTTTAGGGAGGAAATGACAAGGAAAATTTTGACAAAATAGTGTCCGCTATAAAGAATAGCAAAAAAGGAAAGTCGTTAGGGGTATTCATTAAAGATAACTTTCCTGGCCCGTTCATGGAATCCTGGAGAGCGATGTTAAAGAAGCAAGAATTTGAACAAGTTCGTTGTATTTTACTGTAACGTAGTCAAATTACGAATGCATATTATTTATTATTTATATGGCAGAATTATATTTCTTGCGTATGTCGTAAACTAACCAGTTTAAACTAATTTAAATTTAGTATAAAAAATTGAAAACCCACTTTCGTTTTAAATATTTATTAAATAAACTGGGATGTTGTTACTATCAAGAAATTACGCGGAGGAAGATGTCGATTATTATATATCCCGACGCGTTTTTGTGTTTAGATAATAGAATGATGTAAATTAAAAAAACAAATAACTTATATACACGATTTTACGGGTTTATATTTTAAAGAAAAAGTAATTGTATAAACTAAACAAAATATAACACAGTTTAATCACTAGTAAGTTTGTTATTGCGCAAAGCTTTTCGACAATTACGTCATTTTCAAGCATACACAATAAAAATTACATATGAATTACTAAAAATATTAATATAACGACAACTTAAAATTTGATATACATTTTTCACTAGCCAGACGTAATTTCAATTTTAGATTTATTTACAATAAATTTTATTTATAAAACAGATTTTAAAAATAATTCTTCATAAAAATTGATGTATATCTTCATGAATATATTGGAGAGTAGTGATTTTATAAATTATAAACCAAACAAAATATAATAATATATTCAGCATTTAATGGAACCTGAACCCGGTTTAGAGATATACATCAATTAGAATTATTTTTCAAATTCTGTTTTATAAATATATTGTAAATAAATCTAAAATTGAAATTACGTCTGGCTAGTGAAAACTGTATTAAGTTGTCGTTATATAAATATTTTTGGTAAGTCATATGTTTATCGTGTATGCTTGAAAATGACGTAATTGTCGAAAAGCTTTGCGCAATAACAAACTTACTAGTGATTAAACTGTTATGTTTTGTTTAGTTTATAATTTATAAAATCACTACTCTCCAATACATTCAACATTTAAAAATATTGTAGTCAAATTTATAATTAATTTTAATGCATCATTAAAAAGTTTAGAAACTTATTATGCAATTCGAACCATATTAATTCACACTTAGTATACATGTTGAAAGAATATATATATATATATATATAATTTATATTTAATTATTTCAAGGTCGATATAAGCTCTACAGTTGCAAGCATTTTAAGCGTAAAGGAAGATATAGAAATGAGTCTAATTAAAAGGGCTAGCCAGATTACGGTAGATGTGTATCAGAAGTATTTACGAGATCAAATTATGGATATTATAGATTCGGATAAGGTACGATCAATATAATAAACGTTTCAGTTTTTAGTATAAATTAAATTAGTTTTCGTGAATAAATATATTGTTTCGAGTTTTTTTTTTTTATGTTATGCAATAATATTTATGGGTATGTGCGTATATATTTTATAATATATTTTAATGTTTGATTGTTTTCTGAATGTATTAACATTTTCATCGATATGTTAATCTTTTATTATTCTTTATTTACAGAAAGTTAAACATGCTAAACTCGCAGAGGGTGTAGATGGTGCACTTTCAGATAAAAAATATGTTGGAAATGTTGATCCTAATTTACTTTATTTATGTTATCCTGCAATTATACAAAGTGGCGGTCATTATAGTCTTAAATTTTCAGCCGTGAGGTATAACGTAACATTTTATTATTTATTATATGAGGTTTTAATCATGTCTGACGTACCGCATTTAAATCTGTCTGTTACGCTGAGATATGCCGATTAGACGGTTAGACTATTTCTCAGGTGAACTCGCCCAAATATTTATGAATGTACATTGATTCTCGTTTACCGTGCAATATTAAGGTTAAGATGAAAATGAAACAGATAAAAATTAATGTACAACAGTTATATTGGCTCATTGGAAGTGGGTGTCGGCTGCGAACTTTCGATTTATAAACAGATTATGAAGCGCATTTAGATGTACGCAATTTACCCGTACTTGGAAGTCCAATCTGAATCTGGTTTAATAATGATAGTAAAATGTTATTTAAAGTTAAAAAATATTTTCATATTTTGGCATTGAAATTCGTTACCTAGCGATGTTTTTTTTTTTTTTTTTTTTTGTAAACTTCACTATTATTTCTGGGTCATTAAGAAGGGAACGCATTTGAAGAGACGGTTAATAGAATAAATATAGTGTGAAAATAAAATATGTGTTGGAAGACCAAGTAATATTGGCGAAAAGTCCAAAATATGATCGGTAAATTATTTAACCACAGGATGAATATCAACATCTCAAAAATAAAAGTGGGCTTTCCAGAATGATGCTTATATACACTATATTGTAAGAGCTCAATATGCAAAAATAATGCGAATTTGAAGAGGACAGCAAATCACCTCGTTACGTGACTTGCTGTGGTGGATCAGTTAAACAACCGTAAATAATATGCAAATACGTACGTACATTGTACATATTAAAGGGCTGGTTTATTTTCATTTCCACGTGTTTATAGCTTTTCTTTGAGAACAAGAATCTTATACACGGTTCCCAACATTTTTTACGTATCATACAGCTAGATTATAATAATGAAGTAATCTATCTGACGCGATATTTTTATATTCGGAACTATTTAAAAATGATTTTACATTACGCTAGACATTCCACTATCAGAATAATCTTTCGCGATTTGTACAGATGTACACATATTTAACAAAATTTTATTTGTAGTAATAACATGAGTAGCTGTTAGTATGAAACTTTAATAATATAAACGAACTTTATATTCTAACAGTAAAAACGTGATATTTGTTTGGTCTTACGTTAAATAGGAATATTTTCATGTTCTACAGTGTGTTTATTACGCCGATTAAAATATAAATATATATTTTTCAGTGACAAGAATAACTTAAGTTTCGATGTTATTATTTGCTCATTTGGAGTACGATACAAGTCGTATTGTTCAAATCTCATACGAACATTGTTTGTTAATCCGACGGAATCGTTACAGGTTCGAAAAACGTATAATTTATTAAACTAATGCGTGTGGTATTTTTTTTTTTTTTAAAAATGTGATTGTTCAATATCGAAATTAATCGTTTTATTACGTATATTTATGAATATTTTATAAAGTGTACATAGTGTTACATTATAATTTAACAGTTTTTATCGTGTTTTTCAGGCTAACTATAATTTTTTAGTTCAACTAGAAGAACATTTATTATCTCAGTTAAAAATCGGTGTTAAACTGTGTGACGTCTACAAAGCTGGAGTAGAACTTACTCAAAAGCAAAAACCTGAACTTGTGAATCATCTCGCAAAAAATTTTGGGTTTGTTAATTTTTCTTGTTTAGCGTTATATATATATATATATATATATATATCTTTTTATTGGTATAAACATTATATAAACGTTATTTTTAAACTTATATTTTAATCAACGATGATAAATTAAGGCGAAATATATAAAATATTCTTAGTGGATCTGTGAGTCCTAAATAGCTTATAAAATACTACATAAATATTATATCAACGTAAAATATTTTTTTTTTATCGAGCAGGGAATTTTTAAGTTTTTAACTGATTTAAATGCCGAGAATTCGGCGCTATTTACTTATTAGAACTAATTTTATATATAATTTTTTTAATGACCATTTGAAACGCTTCGTTGAAATAAGAATTGATACACCTAGTTACTTTGTAGATATTTGTAAACAGATAAATAAATGATGTATTTAATTATTTATTGCGATATGATAACTAAATATATATTGTTTTTTTTTTTTCGCAGATTTGTTATGGGTATCGAATTTAGAGAAAATTCACTTTCGATAGCACCGAAAACTATAACTCCCGCTTGCAAGGGCCAAGTTTATAATCTGTGTATTGGTTTGTCTGATATAAAAAATACCGACGCTCAAGCGGATATAAAAACCTACTCATTATTCCTCGGCGATACTGTGGTTGTTAACGAAGTAATTTTGAATTTAGTTCATATCGATTTTTATTTGTTCGATTTAGTTCCTTATACCGTTTATTTTAGGAGGGTTCTATATGATATACTTTGAAAATATATGTTTTAACGAATACGTATCAATTTTCTCATTCGCGATTTCGGCCATGTTCATTTCGAAATTTTGGAAAATATTATTGCACAAAGATGATCATCGTTCGATTTGAATTTTTTTTAGTACGTAAAACGTTCTACACTAATATCTTGAAAGTGTGAATATTTCTTTGTTAAATTCACAATGGCGTGTAATAGTTAAAAATCGGTATAATATAATAATATAAATATGTAAATGAAATCAACGTTAAAAAGAAATAGAATACATATAAAATAATAAACAAGTGATTGTTCTAATTCCGAAATAAGTGTTCCTACTTTAGATCGTATAATGCGATCTATGTTGTACCTTAAACGCATAAAACGAACGTTCTTATGTGTATACTTTTTGTACAATTTTCAAATGTTGGATTTTATTATTATTATTTTTTAAATGGTTCAAATATTATAAATTGTTGTAAATCTGTTTCGTTTATTGTTTCTTAGCTAATTCGTAAACGCGTCAAGTACTTAAATTTTTTTTTAGGATGGCCCTGCTACATTATTGACGTTGTCTAAGAAACAATTGAAAAATGTGGGAATATTTTTGAAAGACGAAGATGAAGAAGATGAAGAAAGCGAAAAGGAAAATGAACCGCAACAAGAACACATTTTAGGACGCGGAAAACGTTCGGCGGTTTTAGAATCAAAATTAAGGGTATTTTAAAATTTGGGTTTTTTTATTTCGAAAAAATAAACAATTAGATTAATGTAGATTCCGTCGCAACTACGAAATTCTAATTTTAATTATTTCTTTTTCTGTTTAATTATAAAATTATTAAATCGAATAAATTTATATATTTTTATATTTCGTTTAATTTACAGATTTGATAAAGTGACTTTATATTTCGGCTATAAAAAAAAAAAAATAGACAAGTTTAAATTATTTATGTTTGCTAATAATTAATAGCAAAGTTTTTAGTTCAATTTATAATATACGAAAAATATATATTTAACTAAAAAAAAAAAAAAACGTCTATCTCATCTAATTGATATTTATTAGGACAGAAATAGTAATTTTTATTTTTATAGAAGCGTAAACTCGTTAAATTATTTACAAGTGACTGAGGTATCGAGCTATATTCATTAGTGTTTTTATTTTTTTTTTAATATCGTGCCTTTTTTTGGAAAATATATTTAGATACTAAAAGAAATTATTATATACATCCCTATAACTAATTTAATTGCGTAGAATTTCGTTTCACAAATTTCCGGATTTATAGTCAAAAACGATAATTTGAATTTTGAAATTTTTCGTTCATTGTTTTCTTCAAAATAGTTCTTTTGTAGATTAAAAATATTTCCGAAAAATCGGATACCTTAAATCGAAACGGTACCCGAGATATAAAATTTTAATTATATTTGCCAACACATATGCAGTAAAAAGCAAATTTCTAATAACTTATAACATTCGAACGGTTAGTGCGATCGAGCTGAAAGTTTCAACGTATATAAATATAAGAAAAATACGATGTGAAAAAAATTAAAATTTCCAAAATTTTATAAGGGGTGCTGCGCTCGAGATTCCGTCCTAAATTTCAAAATTTGTAATTTCTAAAGAGGCCATTTTCAATTAATAAAATATTTCATCGAAATGGTTAGAACCGTCTCCGAGATGGCGGCCGATTTTTTGTATATATATAAAATAAAAATTGCTCATTTAAGATTTATGATCATATACTATGCTTAAAAATAGATACGATGTGGCTTTTAAAAAATTCTAATGCTTTCGTTTTACGTACAGCAAGATACATCCAGCGAAGAAAAAAGAAAACAACATCAGAAAGAATTAGCGCAACAATTAAACGAACAAGCTAGGCAACGTCTAGCAGAGCAATCTAACGGAAAACATAGTGAAAAAATACGCAAATCTAATGTATCTTACAAAAATCATAACCAGTTACCGGTGGAACCAGAAGTTAAAGAACTTAAGATATACGTAGGTTAGTGCTAGTTAAGTCTTTAATTTTTATGGTACCTTTTTTTTAAATCGTGTTTTTTTTTTTTAAAGTATTTACATACGAATCGCATATTATTAAAAACCATATGCATACGTAACTATAACTATTTTAATCGTTTAGAATTTCGTTTAATTAGTCAAAAATGTCAGCTTTGACGAATATCAAAAGGAGGTTAGTGTTTTTTGAAAATTAATTTTGAAATTTTTCGCTACTCATTTCATTTTTTCGCAGTTTAAAAAATATTTCCGGAGAACATTACATATTTTAAATCGAAACGCCGATACGTAAGATACCAACACATACACGGTAGGAAGAAAATTTCTGTCCAATGTACGTTTTGATAAATATTGGGAAAAAGACTATTATAAAAACCTCCCAAATTTTCTGTCGGTATAGTCTGGGTTGGGGCCTAAAATTTCAAAATTCGTAATTCCGTACAGATCATTTTCAATTACTTAATAAAATAGGTGTTTGTACAAAAAATCGAAATCGGAGAGTAGTGATTTTACGAATTATAAATAAAACAAAATCATATTATTTATACTCTCCGATTTCCACAGTTGAATCACTATAAAAGTTTTCTATTACAAATCTTTTCGACAGTTACGTCATTATCAAGCATACACAATAAATCTTACATATAAATGAACTGAAATATTCATTTAACGGTAATTTATAATTTGATATACATATTTCACTACCTGGCGGTAACTTTACTCTTAGATTTATTTTTACAACTAAATCGTCTGTGTAATTATTTTTTTAAATACCATATCGCTGTCTCTTTTAACAGGTTTATATATTAGTATAGTGTATATATATTTCGGCCACGCCCCTAACGCAGCAATATATATATATATATATATATATATATATATATGCACGTCCGTTAAAAACTTTAAATTATTGTATGTCCTATTTATGATATTAATGTGAAACAAAGCTTAGAACGAATCCGATAATATAGGCTTTAATCATTATTGCTTGGTTCTTGAGTTAAATCGGAGCAGATAGATAGACCGACAACAATTTTTGAAAAATAGATTTCCTGTTTATGTGCGATAAAAATAGCCGAATGCAGTGATTATAATGAAAATATTCGCAAATCACAGACAGGACACTGCAGTTTTATATATTAGTATAGAAATTATAGATAAATTTTATTTATAAAACAGATTTTTAAAAATAATTCTTCATCAAAGTTGATATAAATCGCACCTAGTTTAGGTTCCATTAAATGTTGATATATCGGAGAGTAGTGATTTTATGAATTATAAACGAAATAAAATCGTAACCCAGTTTAATCACAATAAAAGTTTTTTTTCAATTGCAAAGCTATTGGACAGTATGAAGTATATTCGATATAGTTAATAATCATAATTTTATATCGTTTCCTTGTATTTATTTATAATCTGCATCGCGGATATATTCGAAGTCTTTAAAATGTGCGTGTACATGACTATTTCCGGGATATTGACTATGTTCTATTTTCAGATCGTAAATATGAAACTGTTATATTTCCGATATTCGGACTTCCGGTTCCTTTTCATATATCAATGATTAAAAATATTTCTCAAAGCGTCGAAGGCGATTATACTTATTTACGAATTAACTTCTTCCATCCGGGCGCTTCAATAGCTCGTAATGAAGGAGCCGTTTTTCCGAATCCGGACGCAACTTTTGTCAAAGAAATGTACGTTACGTAATTTATTCTGTAAATCTTTAACCCTCTCAATGTCCCCTATGTGGTACATGAAATTTTAATGCTAACGAACATTTTTATTTCCCGGTTGACGTGGAATATCGCAATTTTTAAAATATTTATATAAATACATCGAGAATTAGTTCACGTAAGAAGCGGTATTGTGTAATAAATGTGACAAATTTATAATTTTGTATAAAAATTTTATAATATATAACTGAAATGGTTAATTATTTGTTGCGCGAAAAAAAAAAAATCAAAACGAAATAGACTATCAAAAATTGCGAAAGAACGAGTTTATACAAAATTAACAAGTATTGCGATGAATAAGCTCGTTTACGACTTTAAATGGTTTTTCGCTTATTTCATTAATTTCGAATATTCGGATTTAAGTAAATTTTCCGCGCGAATTATCGTTACCGGTTTACAATGTGGTTTATTTTATTTATTTATTTTTTCGAATTCTAAAAATGATAGTTTGTTCATCGTTCGCGACAATTTTTTCGGCATTTTTCGCGTAAATGTTTCATTTTCTTTTTAATTAATTCGAAATGTTGAAATAAATCATAAAAAACAATATAAATCACGCGTGGTTTGTATTCGTATCGGAGACGTAGTTATTTCGGTTGATCCATAATTTTTTAAATAAACTTTTTACTTCGAAATTCATCGTGACATAATAGCTCGATCTTGTTAAAATTGGTGAACAGCTAATTTGAAGTATTTTTGGATATAGCGCTATTTTTTCATGTTACTATATCTTGTTGCTTGTTTATCGTGTTGTGATATATTTTATTCTGGACCTTCCTTTTGATCTTTTTCCTTCTATGGTGCCTTCAATTGTTTGTATTAAATGTTCATTGTGTCTGAAAATCTAACCTATCCAGTTGTATCTTCTTTCTTTTAATTCTCTTAATAAGTTTCTAGTTTAATCAATTAATCTAAATACTTCCTTGTTCTAATTTTCCTCTCCATTCTCTAACAGGTTTCGACCGCCTCCAATTAGCTTTGCATCTTTTTGTATATTGTTCAAGCCTTTCGAACCATAGAGTAAAGCATTCCATACGAATGTGTTTATCAATTCCTTCTTAATTTCTGTACTCGTACGTCTTGATGTTAATAAACCTTTAGTTTTCATAAATGTCAATTTCGGCAATTCTATGCTTTCTTTTATAGGTTTTTATTAAAATTTGATTTCTTTTTGATTAGGGTTCGTTCTAGATCTTGCGATTTTCTGCTAGCATAGCATATCGTCTACAAACGCGAAAATGTTTATTTTCTGTATGTTTTTTAAATAGATTTATTGGAATTCTATTTGGAGGAGCTTGTAATTGTTGTCCAATAATTTAAGAGTTGTTAACAGCTTCAAGTCACCCAGTATCCGAAATTCACTTGTGACTGCTCTGCCTGTGATATATAGATCTAGTGGGAGGACACCACTAATGACACAGGCAGCTGAGGTGGGAGCAGTTCGATATAAAAATGACATACTAATAAGAAATTGTCTCTGTTGTTTATTCACATTTTTTAGAACATTAGGTGTGACATATGTAGCAGCCCCATAACCGTAGAGAGAGAGTGAATTAATCCCTTGTATAAAATAAGTCTCTGTGTATAATGAAGATCCCAAGTATTATGTTGTAGTCAACTGATGTTGCTAAACAGTACATCATATCTTGAATTAATATAGTTGAGATGAGGCATAAATCTAAGCTTATCATCAATCAGAATTCCTAGATATTTTAAGATGGTTGTGTGCTCAATACATGGCCAAAAATTAGCTTCAATTAATTATGTCTATAATTTTTTTGTTTGCCAATCCCTCCGTCTGTTTTTTAATTTCTCTTCTTTTTCCGTATCTCTTATCTTTATTTCCGTTATTTGGTTTTGATACAACGCATCTATAAGTATTATATTTCTTTTATCGATATTTATTTTTTTCGATATATTTTTTAGTATATTCCAATTTAATTTTTTCTAAATCAATAAAGGCAATATATTACACAGGTTAATTCATTTCTATCCTATTTTTTATTATTAAACCTAAAATTTCTTCCCTTGTACACCGTTTCATATTATAAATTTAATTCTTTAAACATTTTTTTTTTCTTCAGATAAATCGCGTGTTATTTTTAAAATGCGTTTCCATGTTTCTATTATCGCTATATGTATGTTTTTTTTTTGTTCGTTATTTCGTTTTTGTTTATGGGTAATATTTAATATCGCGCAGGACATACCGTAGTTCGAATTTGAGAAATACTGGTGATGGTTCAGCACCTTCTGCTAATCTGAATAACGCGTTCCGTCTTATAAAGGAAGTACAGAAACGTTTTAAAATGCGCGAAGCCGAAGAAAAAGAAAAAGAAGACTTGGTAAAACAAGATACGTTAGTGATGTCGAATAATAAAGGCAATCCAAAATTAAAAGATTTATACCTTCGGCCGAATATCGTCAATAAACGTATGACAGGTATGTATGAATAAATTGAGAAATTAAGCCGTAACTTGTTTACTATATAATTGATGATGTCGCTGTGAAGGTGAGACCTAAAACATAATGTATTTTTGCCGTATGAGTTTCTTTGGGGATAAAGAAATTTCAAATAGGGGGAAAATAAAAAAAAATATTCAAAAATAATACGTTTCGAAGATTAATTTATTTTCGGATAAATCCTATTTTTGTAGGTTCTTTAGAAGCGCATACGAATGGTTTCAGATATACGTCTGTACGTGGTGATAAGGTTGATATCCTATACAATAATATCAAGAACGCATTTTTCCAACCGTGTGACGGAGAAATGATAATTTTATTACATTTCCACCTTAAAGTAATACGTTTAATCTACTTATATAAGATTTTTATTTTTACCTTTATACCCGAAAAGATCAAACTTTCATGTGTTTAGTTTGCTTTTATGACGAATCGTTAATGCATGAGTGTTCTACTTGCACAACCTGATTTCGAATCACGCCAGTAACAACTTGACGATGGGTAAGGAATGTCGTCTGATGATCATCGTCAAACTGGAGATTAACAGAGAACTAGTCAAACGATGCATCCTGGTGCAAGCTAGTATAGGGAGCTCTGGTCCCTGGTGGAATCCGAACTCAGATTATGCAAGTAGGACACTCATGCTACATATATATATAAGGGGAATTATTTAAATTACCCAAGTTCTTTAAATCTTTCAAAATGAATTTATGAAAGTATTAAAGTATTACATAAATATAAATAAACGAAGATAAAATGCTAAGGAAACGATAAAATAAAAAAATATAAAAGCAAATGCAGATATATACGACGAGAATTTTAATAATAAGAAAAAATAATAATTTAAAAACCGGAAAATATATTCCGACCGAATCTTACATTTGAGAATATTTTTGTATGGTTTCCACATTTATATTGAGGAAGAGAAATCAGGTGATAGTGAACAGGAAGACTTGAAACTCAACGATTACGCTGTGTTATTTTTATATGTTTCGTAGAATTTAATATTTTAAAATTCGGCTAAAATTAACTTCTCCCGCTAAACACGACTTAAATGACGATATTTAAACCGTATTCTGGTAATTCCAGGTTAAACGAAAAAATTAAATTCGTCAAGAATTCTTTTATAATCAAAAACAATGAGTTGTTACCGATCAAAAATTAATCGATTTACACTCGATGAATTTTGTAAATCCATCGTTTGTTAAATTTTTGATTCATTTTGTTTATTTTTCATAAATTAATTTTTATATGGTATAATTTTTTTTTTTTGTAGCATGCGATAATGTTTGGTAAGAAGAAACATTTAGATGTTCAATTTTATACAGAAGTTGGCGAAATTACGACCGACTTGGGTAAACATCAACATATGCACGACAGAGATGATTTAGCGGCGGAACAAGCTGAAAGAGAATTAAGAGTTAAATTGAAAACTGCATTTAGAAGTTTTTGCGAAAAAGTAATTTTTCCGTTTTATACAACAATTTCCGCGCTAATATTAATCTTTCGAGTTGATCAGTTCTGCAGGATTGTTTATATTAGGACTGACGCATGTATGGAAAAAATTGTAATTTATATATTTTGTTAAACACGAAGTTAAATCATTTTAAGTCGGAAACGAAATGTCTGAAATTGCATAATAAATTCTAAAATATTTTCTACATATTGTTGTAATCGTGCATTTTTTAAAAATGTATTATGACTGATCATTTTTAAAGAAAAAAAAAAAATTAAAAATAAAAGCACGATAAACGGCAAAATCGTGAAGGTAACCATCGCTGCTTCGATTAAGTTTTCTGCGGTTTTGTCCCCCCTAAAAATAATCGATCTTTAACGGATTTTGTTTAAATACTGCATCGATCGTATAATTATATCATAACGAACCTTTTCTACGTTGTAAACATAGAGGTGATTGTTGCCTTGTACATTTGATGCCGCAGCTTTATAAGCACGCAAGAAAATACATGGAAAGTTCGAGAATTTACGTAATTCCATAAAAATAAAATTATATTCGCGTTCGTTAAATAAAATGATTGATAATTTTAAATAATTGTGCTTGTATATTTTATGTGTAGACGTATGTAGTTATACAATATTGAATTGTGTTAATTTTTAATTTTATAGGTTGAGTCGGTAACCAAACAAGAAATTGAATTTGATACTCCTTTTAGGGAACTTGGATTTCCAGGAGCCCCTTACAGGAGTACTGTATTATTGCAACCAACCAGCGGTTGTTTAGTTACTTTAACCGAGTGGGTAAGCGTCGTAATTGGTTTTTAAATGAACTTTCCATATATATACTTTAGCTGTCCTTACATATATTGGAAGGCAAATATTTAGTGGATTGCGAAGACAGAATTTTATAAGAGTTAGATAATCAACCATTTACGATAAGCCGATGATGCTAGTAACAAGTACTAGGTCAAGATGAAAAACACCATGTAGAGTTGAAAATAACTAAGTATACAAAAAAAATGGGGAGGTCATTACGATAGAAAATATAGCGAAGTGGTTAATTTTAAAGTAGTCGAGGCCATTGATAACTAACGATGGAAATTGTTTGTGAATAGAAAACGCAGATGAGCTATGGGGGATATTAACAGATTTCAAGAGACGGGAGACATTTTTCGAATAATACGAAATTGCATTTAATGAGTTGTATAGTTTTCTCGATTAATCTGGATATTCATTAAACCATACCTTAGCAGAATAAACGCGTTCAAAATTTGAGCATATAGAATAATTTTGGAACTATATTGAATGGATCGAATAACGAATAGCTTTATGATCAAACTAAAAAAAAACTGAGAGAAAGATTACTTGCATCATTTGTTCATATAGCACGTGGAAATAATTGGCTTGAACATCAAATAACCCTTGAAAAGCTAATAGGAAAACCAAGAGACAGAGCTGGTGTTTGATCAACTAAGTTTAATGACGACCGAAATGAATCATTAACGGTCAGGACAGACTGGGCCATGTTTATCTAAAGGCTTCAATTTCATACCAACATAATACTTTTTTTTTTTAAAGGCATTGATATATATATATATATATATATGTGTGTGGCGATAGAACGCATATAGTCTAACAATATTTAAAAGTGTTTTATTTACTTTATTTTGTCTAATATTCTTTAGTTTAGAAAATTCAAAAAGTAATTGCGAATATATTATTTATATCAGGAGGATATCGCAATTTGAAAATTTATAACAAATGTATAAAAAAACACGACAAAAACAAATTTTGTAACTACTTCCTTCTTTGTCCATTTGACTGTTTCAGTCGTTCGTAACAGCTATGGCGACTATTTCTCGGTATAAGGTTCGGTCTCTTGCTTTGAACAAATCTACCTTCATAGACGAGCATTTTATGTGTTCCAAGTACGCTGTTTTTCTTCGTTCGATCGTATCCACTGTCTTTTTTAATACTTCTTCTTTTTCTTCTTTTCAGTCTACGATGTGCGGAGTTATACGGCGGTAACACCACATTTCGAAAGTTTCTATACTGTTTATTATTTTAGCATTCAGTGTCCGTGTTTTGCAGCCATACTGCAACACCGACCGTACGTAGCAGTTTAAAATTCTTACTGAAACAGATATTCAATCAGGAATGTTAATCTTGTCTGTCCTATCCTGCATTTAATTTCTTCATTTGAATCCCCTGGGTATCTATACTTATTCCCTATTTCCCCGATTAAATATCTCTTAATATTGTTTTCGGCTTATTTGGATCTATTGTCGCCGTTACTTTGGTTTTTTTAGTATTAATAGTAATTCCATATTTATCGCAGGTTTCTTCTACTGCTTTCTAATATTCCTAGATCTTTCGCATTTTCTGCTAATGTTACCGCGTCTACCTTATATTATTAATAATTTCACCTCCAATCTTGACACCGTCAGATCTATTTGTTAACACTTATCTAAATGTAATGTCTGCATATACATTAAACAACGTCGGTGATAAAATGTACACCGCGTTCCATTTTGATATTATCTATCGTTTCATTTATTATCACTGTTGCCATTTGGTGTAAATATAAATTCTTTATTAATCTTCTATCCGCCATATCCAACCCAATTTCTTGCTATACATTAAATAATTCGACATGCCGTACTTTGTTGACTACTATCTTGCTTAAAGGTCTTCTATAATGCCGATTTATTTATTTTTGCTATTCGTAGTCAAAGAAATAAAATAAATTTTGAAATTTAGCGCATATAACAATAATGAATAGTTTGGGATTATCCGCAGATTTATTTCTGTTCAAAGCGTACAATAAAGCGAAAATTGTATATTATACCGAAAGTTATAAAAATAAAAAATCGACCATAACCAAATTTGAAATAATATTTAACCTAAAATAAACATATTCAAATGCTTTATTTTAATTCTATTTTAAAATATAATAATCGTATTTTAACGTGTTTTTTCTTTTTCAGCCGCCATTTGTAATTACGTTGGAAGATGTGGAGTTAGTTCATTTTGAACGTGTACAATTTCAATTGAAAAATTTCGACATGGTATTTGTTTTTAAAGATTATAATAAGAAAGTGGTGATGGTTAATGCTATTCCGATGAACATGTTGGATCACGTTAAGGAGTGGTTAAAGTACGTATTCTTCGTTTTCTGATTTGTAATTTGCTGTGTTACACATATTTCAGTATAATTAAAATATTTTTGAGAGTTGGTATTTATGCGATGATTAAACAAGCGATGTATATATTCGTGTGAAATGTTTTTATTTGAAACATTATAAAATTCAGATTTACGGAATATTAGAATTATGATTAAACAGATGATTTTCACTTTTTTATGTTACGCTAAAATACGAATAAATTTGCTTTATAATTTTTAAGTATATTAAGTTATAGTCGTCTTACTGAACTATTCAAATTATAAATTAAATAAAAAAAAAACTCTATCTAAAAATTGCAGCTCTTGTGACATTCGTTATTCCGAGGGTATACAATCATTGAATTGGGCTAAGATTATGAAAACTATAATCGATGATCCGGTAGGATTCTTCGATAATGGCGGATGGTCCTTCTTGGATCCGGAATCTGATGAAGAACAAAATAATGACGACGATGAAGAAGATGAAGATGAAGTTTACGAGGTTTGTACTTCCGTCTTAAACATTTCATGTAAATCTATAACACACAATTAGACGAGCCGGTAGTTTGTGCACAAATAAATAGAAAAGAAATTTTTGTATCCTAGTACGTGAATTAGTATAAAAAATATATTAGATATTCAAATGTTATCAGCAGAACTTACTTTTTACAATTATCGATGTAGTTAGTTAGGAAATAAGTGGTTATGTCTTATATTTATTGAATATTAAAGGTTAATTACATGTTTGGAACAGGCAGGGATAGTTGAAAATTAGTCATAATAGATGCGAAGTACTTGCCAACATGCTCACTAAGATACCCGTAAAAATGTAGCGACGTGTTCCATGAATCAGGTAAATTAGAAAAGTGAAAATAGAAGAATTCATGAAATCATCCAAGAACAATGTTTATAGGTGTTGTCTAAGTGGATAAGGTTGATCGAATTCGAAATTGGTATAATAGATATGCGAAAAATTACTGGACGAATGAAAGAAAACGAATACAATAATGATGTATATAAAATTGCGAATGAGCGGTTCACGTAGAAAGCGGCTGGCGCCGATGGCTTGTACATTGAACAGCTAAAAGACTTGGTGAGAAAGCAATAACCTAGTTAGAGGAATGACCGCGTTAAATAAGATATGATAAGATGGATTCGTAACGAAAAATATAAAAATGAAGGTAGTAACTTAAATATCTGAACACTGTGAAAGACCACGACAAACGATAATAAGTAGTCTCGATTTGTGCTTGTGCGTGTGTGCACATCACGTGGAGAATTGAGAACAGTGACGAAAAATAGGAATCATATGATGCTCGTTCAGAATACTCAGCCAAATGATGATATAGTAAAAACGAGAGTTACTTTTTAATTTTAGATATTAAAATACTTACAAGTGTGTAATGAGAATGAATGAAACCATATCGCAATATGATGATAATAAAAAGCTGGTTTATAGTACTAGTATACACTGCAATGTATTTTATTGTATTATATGGTTATTACGCTCGTGGTATACGCAATAAGAAATCTGTTTTGGGCATGCGCAAATTTTTTATTTTGTACTTTTGTGTTATAGTTTGTTTTTCGAAATACACTTTTTATTTATTTATTTTTATTTATAGTACAATTTTTAACATTCGAAGGAATAAACATGAAATAATGACATTTAAGGTAGTTCGGGTATTTTGATTATGTTTTATACAACTTAAATATGTAGTTTACGATTTTCGAATTAATTCGGTAATTGTATAAAATATCGTTTTAAGCTTTTAACGTAAATCTTGTACGTTTTTATTTTATTTCAATCGAATAGTGTAAAATATAAAAATAATACTAAATTCTT
The DNA here is from genome assembly GCA_032883995.1 of Coronaproctus castanopsis. Lineage (NCBI taxonomy): Eukaryota > Metazoa > Arthropoda > Insecta > Hemiptera > Monophlebidae > Coronaproctus > Coronaproctus castanopsis. The sequence goes on from CM065052.1 coordinate 290,258,971, forward strand.
ATATGTGTAAAATTGTGCAAGTATCGATAGGAGTTTTTACGATCTAATAAGATTTTTATATGAATATTTATCGTTCGTACTAAAGGTTTATGAATTATAGTTATTATTATCATTTTATAGGTATAAACAGCAATTTACTATGTAATTTTATAAATTCAAATCTAATTTTTCAATTCGTTCATTTATGATATTTTTTCCCAGTCCCCTTTTAGTACTCGCTTTTTTTTCGTAATTTGTTTAGAATGTGATTTATTGATCGTTCTTCCTCTTCGTAGTTGTATGTTGTTCTTTGTTTTTCATTTATTAATTTCAATCTTTCGCGTTCCATCCTAATACAGTTAAGTCTCGCGCATAAATTTATCAGAAGATAGAACCGGGTGATTCAGTGTGTATGGATGTCGCCGTTTAAGTCTTGAAATTGGTTATATTTATCCAGAATTAATTTTTCTTTTCACATTTCCTCGATTGTAGGCTTCGTAGATATAATGATCATGATCGTATGCTTCGTAGTTTAACTTCAACGTTATGTACTCGAGTTATCCGAATTCTATAAGAGATGCAAATTTCTCATCGTAACGAAGCCTTGTTTATACACTACATTTTGTTGATAAATAATCGATTTTCGAATAGTTGTCAGGCAATGTTAAATCACACCTTATTGCCGGTTTGTTTCGTTCGGTCAATTTTTTATCCGTTTTATTAGGCGACGACTTTCTGTCATCAACTTCCTAGTAGTTGTGGCTTTAAAATTATATAAAGCAAAAAAAATAATGCTGATATTACGTCGGTAGAAAATTTCAAATGTAAAATTTTGCGCCTTAAAATATAAAATAACTTCCACGAGTGGATGGTTATTCAAATTTGGTTTTATTTTTAGTAGTTTCGATAAAATTACTGGGAAAATATTGCTAAAGTTCTTATTTCCCTGTATGATGGGTAGTATTGCAAATATATGAACATTGTAAGTAACCATTTATATTAAAGTCATTTTTCGTTAGTTCCTATATAGAATCTTAATTATGACATCGTAGTAAATATTAAGTCCGAACGGTTATATATATATATATATATATATATATATATATATATATATATATATATATATATATATATATATATATAGCGTGGAAAATAGAATACAATCTATGTGTATATATTAACATATGATTTCCTTATTACAGCGTAAACTAACGATTAACAGATTAAATGCATTACTTAATGTAGATTTGTTTATAGAATTATGTGCGATTATTCGAATGCGATATTTTACGTATGTTTGCAACAAATGAATAATATTTTTTTTTTGCACGATACAGCCAACAGATTTAGAAAGTGATGAAGAAGAAGAAGATGATGATTCTGAGTATTCTGAAGCATCTGAAGATTCTGATAGCGCAGGTAAGAAATTGTGTTATCGGTATTTTTATGTAGATCTGTAAAGATTGTATCGCAATTATTAAAGAGAAAAATATTATAGGACCTCTTTTTTTTATTTATCGTGAAAATATAAAAATATAAATTATTTCTACATAATGTTGTAATAAAAATAATTTCAATTTTTCCGGATATATTAAATTATACAGTAAATGTCAGATTATGGTTTTTTGTTTCATTACGACAAACGGTTAATCGTGATTATATTAGAACCGTGTTTATAGTATGAATTTTGCGTATCTGTCAGAAAGTTGAATGAGTAGCGTCGTAGTTAAAAATCTAAGCTATATATTTCTAAAATTAGAAAACTTTTTAAAAAAGATTAGCGGTAAGTTATCAAAATATAAAATTCAGTTATTTTTGAAAAAGTGATTTGTATTTTGCAATTAAGTACATTATCGTTGCGATTTCGTTTCTTGTATTTTCAAATTATGTTATAAGCGAACTTGACGCATCGCGTCGCTGTACATTCTGCGATGATATTGATTTTATTTACATCGATTATCGTTTGTAAAATTAACGTTCTGAAAAATCGTATACGAGATTAATATTTGGTTTATACATATCGTATATTATCGATTGCTTAATTCAATGCGCCGGAAAAAAAAAAAGTAACGTTACATTGAAAGAAACAGCGAATATAATTAATCGAGTTTTAGACTGAACGAGGTAGTAATAATACGCGTCTATTTCTTTCAGAAGAAGAATTGGATTCTTCTGAAGAATCCGGAAAAGACTGGTCCGATCTTGAAAGGGAAGCTGCTGCGGAAGATAGACAGCGTCAGGGTGACTTTGAAGACGATATGTTACGTGCTAAAAATAAAACTAAACACCACAGCAGCGGAAGTAGTAAATTTGATAAAGGAAGTAAAAGTAGTAGCAGCAAAAGCAGCAAGCATGTATCTTCGGACAAACGTAATGGTCATAGCAGTAGTCGTGATAAAAAGCACAGCGAGAAACATCGTCATCATCATCACAGCAGCAGCAGCAAACACAAATAAATTTATGTATGTGTATAAATAACATTTAAACAGGTAAATAATTGGGCACGCACGATGAATTACGAGCGTGTAAACAATTATACTATAAAATTTTTCTTATGTTATTTAAATAAACGAGTTAATAAGTACGCGTTTAGCAGTATTCTGGTGCATAGAAAAGAGTGTTAGTTATTTCTTTTGGAATTTGTTAATGATACGTAATAAAGTATAACATTTTGATACCTAAATATATATATATATTATGTCTTTTATTACGTTCGTTTATTTTCTTCGTTGTTTGTACAAAATTCAATTATGTTTTGTCTCCTATGTAACGTTTTAAACAAACGATTTATTATAAACTATATTTCGAAAATAATGTGCTTTATGTCTTTTTTATGTGTATATATAATATATATTTAGGCGGATATTTTCATAAAGCATTCATGTTAAATTGTTCATATATATATATATTTGTGCGTGTGTGTGTGAACATGTTATTGATACTGTAGTTGCTATTATTGACTTCATTCTTTGCCTTCGTGTTTATTTCTTTTTACGAGCAAAGAATCGCCCTTTATTAAAAATTATTATTTATGTGAGTTTTTTTTTTTTTTTTTTAAATTGAGTTTGATTTTGTTCGAGAAAATTTATTTTGGTATAATTATAATAATTAAAATGAATATGGCCGAATAAAAGTCCGATTTTGTTGTTTTTTTTACATATCAAAATTTATCAGTAAAATGCTGCTAAATATTTAGTTTAATTGTTGAAAATATTAATATTTAAGCCGGCTTATAATAAATTATGCTTAATGCGTGTCTACGTTTATACTTAGTAAACATAAATTTTACTTGTTTGAAATCGTCATTACCGATCGAGGAAACAAGCATGTTATACTGAAAAAATCGCTTGACAATTTTAAAATAAAATTCCTAATATATGGTGGTAATTTACTTCGGTGTAACAGGGCACGTTTAAAATTCATCTTAAACACCTATGTTGAATGATTTGCTGTTGATTAAAAGTAGCTTTAGATATCGAGTTCCATGCTGGACAGGCATAGGTTATTATTGTTCGGATTAATAACTTATAGATTATCATCTTGTTGCTAATATTAAGGGATACGATTAAAAAGTGGGTATATGGAACAGATGAATTTGTTTTAAAACTAGTATTGTTTAGTGAACATCAACCTGCTGTCTAAAGTAACACCCAGATAGTGGTCACTCCAATCTATTTGACCGTCTTGAACGAGTAGACTATATGGCAACCTTTTACGGGTGAAAAAGATGACCTCAGTTTCCGTCGGATTTATATTAATTTGTCACTTATTATAATAATTAATAATGTGCTTTATTGCAAGTTAACATCTATATTTTTTGTTTCGTCTGTCCACTTTACTTTTTGCATTTTTCGCCAAAAACATTTCGATCTAATTTTTTTTCTCTGCATTTGTTTATAACCCAGGTTTCCGAACCATACATAAGCACCTCCAAACATAAACGTTTATTTTCCGTATTTCTGTATTTAAATGTGCCTACCGATATTGTTGATCTATTCTCCTTATTGAACCGAGGTATTTGCACTTTTCTACGTGTTGTATTTTTTCATATTTTATTTTTATTATTTTCCATTTTACCGCATTTCATTACCGCCGTTTTCTTCTTATTTATTTTCATGTTATAGCGTTTTAGAATCAAGTTTAGCTTTTTCAGTGCATACGACAGGTTTTTCATTTTCTGCGATTACCGCTGTGTCATATGGAAATCTAAACGATTTAATCTTTATTCCCCCTATGTTAATTCTTTCATTACTGATATCTCCCCATTCTTTGAACCCTGCTTTTTATATATATATATATATATATATATATATATATATATAAAATTATTACTAAAGAGCAGCGTTGATAAGCTACAACCTTGTCTTACCCCTTTTCCTACTTTTGCTTCAATTTCTGAGTTTTTGTTCGTTATTATTAATTTTTGCGTTTTATATAACTCTTTTATTATTCTTCTATCCTTAAGATTGATGTTTATTCTTGTTAAAGTTTCATCTAGAATAGTCCAGTCACATTTATTAAATGTGTTTTCTGAATCGATCATTGCAATGAATACTGGTTGGTTTACTTCAAATTTTGTTTCAAGTTCCTCTTCCTGTTCTGACACCAAATTGCTCTTCATTTAATTCGTTCTCTATTTTGTTTTATTCTGCTTAATATTATTTTTGTTAGTATTTTTGAGCAATGTGACAGCAAGCTTATCAACCGATGTTCTTCGCACTTAGTTGTGTCATTTCTTTTCGGCATCAGTATTAGTTTGTTTTTCTTAAAATCTTCCGATATTTCTCCTATTTCGTACATACTCGAGATAAATTTATAAATATGTATCTGTCCTTCATTTTTCAACGCTTTTATAAGCTCGCTGCAGATGTTATATCCTGCTGCTTTATGATTTTTTTAGCTCCTTCAGGGCCCTGTTAAATTTATCTCCCGTTATACTTGGACCTATATTATCTTCTTGTATTATTTTATTTATGATAATTTCTTGTTCTAGGTATTCTTTATAATTGAATAATACAACTTAATTAAATCACAAAAATTTTGGAAGAAAAAAATAATGAAATTAAATTATTAAAATAATATGCAAAAAAAAAACAAAAACAGTTATACAACTGCATATACAATACATAAACAAAGCCACAATACATGATTATATAATATTGTATTATATTCATTAATCTTTGTACCTTTTCATATAACGCGATGTTTTTAACAAAAAACATTTAGAGGACATTGGTCACGTCTCACCTTCTTCAACTAATTTATTATCATGGGATCCATTAAGTAAGAAGAAATTACGTAATAGCTATTTGCTGGTAAAGCTATGAAAATAATTTTTTTTTACACGACTCTAGTCAAATGATCGATGTAGTGACTATAAATAAATAATGAATTAAATGATTTCAGGAAGTTTCATAATACATTGATCACTATTATTGGTGTGAGCGGTATTAGTAAATTGTAGAGAACACATCTACTCCGAGAAAAATAAAATTATATTCTAGAATACAGATATAAGCGTAAGAACTGGAATATCCGCCGTGTAGAGCGAGTATAGCAAAGCCGCAGTTTTCGTATTTTTTTTTTAGAAATGATGGAATTTATTTTAACTTGGAATGAGTGATTTAATAAATAGGAATGCTTCAAACAGTGAATATCGTTTGGCATAGTATGTTTTAGTTTATATGAGCACAAGGTGACATTCGATTAAAAGCTTTCTTCACATCTAAGAAAACTCCATTGCTGTACTGTTGTTTCTCCAAAGCAGCAGATATACGATCGACAATTCTTGGAATTCGATGTATAGTTGGGTGTTTTTTTTATAAAAACTGAATTGGTGATTTTATAAATTAAATTTAAATCTATTGTTTTCAAAATTCGATCCTGTATGAACAATTCAAAAACCTTAAATACGGTGCTCAACAGACCTAATTGATCTATAAAAGGGATAGATTTTCATTGAGTTAGTACTATAATAGTTGATTCATTATTTATTTTATTCTTATTTTATAGTGCCGTGTTCAACTACCAAGGCCATCACGGCACTAGTTATTTAACAGTTAGAGAAAAATAATTGTATGATTGAGGGAATGGTTGAGCTGTTGGAGAGGAAATCAGATATATGTGGATGAGTAGAAGTTGAGTTTAGGACAGTATAGTAAAATATGGCAAATAAGAGAGGCGTTTGAAAGTAAAAAAAAAAAAAAGGACAAAAATCCAGGGGGTTGGTACGTTGGAGTAAATGGTCATTGAGAGAGTGATATGCGATCAAGGTGGAGCCTGCTGAGTGCTGTATAGTTGGAATGGAATAAATTGACAGGTGGTTTCCAAAAATACATTGGGTTTGATAGCAAGAAGGGAGTTATGGTGGTATGAGTTCCACTTATGTTGCCAGTTGTGGTGAATGAAGTATTTGAGGGCTGTGCTTAGTACTAGAGACGGCAGGGTTTATAAGTTGTAGGGAAACAGTATAGAATGGGCTGCCCTATCCATCGTTTCATTTACCACAATTCCCTTATGATGTGGAACCCATAAGAGGAATACTGGATCTGTGCCTTGTAATAATTGATAAAGAACAGATTGCGATTAATAAGAGGATTTTTGATTTTGTGTTCTTGAGTTCTGATACAGCGGCAAGGGAGTCTGTTATAATTAGTGTTTTGGTGTCACTGGTATTTAGGAGTAAATGTTGAAGACAGAAAAGTATACAGTATAATTGTGCATCATATGTAGAGCAAGAATCATGCAGTCGTATGGGATAGCATAAATCGTTAATGGAAAATGCCCATGCTGTAGGACATTAATACAGAATAGGGATTTGGCGCCGTCAATAAAGCATAACGTTGCTGGTAAATAACTGTTTACTAAATTATTTGCTATCATAATGATTTAATGCTCGGTCATATTCTTATATTGCAGGAGAATTCATTTAGAATGGCTGTAAGACGAAGGATAGGATCAAATGGGAATTTGAGAAAAGGGTCATGTACAGATATGGAACAGAGTATTTATTTAAATGTTAGATATTCTCTATGATCATATAGTGGGAGTACTCCTAGTAAGGAACACATGCTCACAGACGGTGATGTACGGTGAGCGCCAAGGATTAGACGGAGAGTAGAGTGGTGTGTGGAACCTATGCATTGTAGTGGCTTTTGAGGCGCCTTTGAGTAAACTTCACACCCATCGTTTAGTTTACTAAGAATGATGGATTTGTAGAAATTTATTAGAGTTTTGACTTTCAAGTTTTTAGAGATATTTGAAGATGTTTAACAAATTCAAACATTTAGCCCTAAACTGTGTTATATGAGAGGTCACTAGATCACCTGTGGGTCATAAAGAGGACCTAAGAATTTTATCTTTTTTGAAGGGGTTTTCAGAGTATTATAAATGGAGGTTAGGTAATAATGTTTCGCTTCCTGTATAAAGTGTGTTTTTGAAGCAGAAAATAGTAGTCCGTTATCAATGGTCCAATTTTCAAGTTGGGTGAGTGTTTTTTGAATGAGTTGGTGGGCAATTAGGGGGTTGTTGGATGAGGAGATGCTTATGCCATCAAAAAATAATCGTATTGAGAATGGAGTTTGAATCAATGAACAAATGTCATTGATGTAGAATAAAAAAAAAAAGTATAACGCTTAGGGAAGAACCTTGAGGTAGATCATTTCCAGTAGACAGTGGGAGAGAAAGAGTATTCTGAACTTTAACTTGGGTTATCCTCTCCTGTAAGAAATTTGTGATGTATTTTATCATATTACCTTTTATCACCACCTGGTTTAGTTTTATTAGAGGATTATTACGCCTCACCTTTCAAATGCTTTCTCAATGTTAAAGAATATGTTTATTGCTTCGCAGCGAAGGCAGTTAAAATTTCTCTGCAAGGATAGGAGATGATCAAGGGATGATCTACCTTCACGACTACCCATTTATTTGGAAGGTAGAAAGAAGGTTCAACGATTCCAAGATGAATAGAAGATGATTAATCATTTTTTCCATAAGTTTACCTATGTAAGTGGTTGGCGGTAACTATCTAATGTATGGTTTTGCTTTTTTTTTTAGAGATCGGCACTACAACTGACTGCTTCCATTCCAGAGGTGTATATATCCTGTTGCCCATATATTGCTGTACATTCGGAGATGTAATTTGGCAGAATTGGGTAGGTGTTTGGACATGTTGATTCTTTCCATATTTGTGGGAAGTAACCTGTACGAAGAACCGTATTGAAAATATAAGTTAACAGATATACTGATCTGTATGGTAATTTTATTTCACTAGTTTATCATCTTTGTCCCATGCTCTTTTTCTTGATTAATTTGGCTATTGTATATTTTTTTACCTTTAAAAAAATATGTTTTGACGGAAGGGATAATCTTTCTAGTGTTGGTTTTGTTCGATTTGATATGAAAATATTTAGATGTTGACCGTACATAATTTGTTAGCAATTAGTTATTTTATCCATTAATTTGAATGACTTACTTTTTTCATTTACCGCAAGTTCGACATTTTTTACGTTCCCGCTTTTGAAATTCTAAAAATAATGTAACTATCGATATTTTGAAAATAACGAAGGTTAAAACAAGTTGCACATTTTGCTTGGAACTTAGTTAAATTATACAGTACAATTTTATTATTCTCTGCGCTTGTAACACACTTGTGGAAAAAATTGTAGGATTCTTTTCATTTTACATCAGAATTTATACCACCTGTTGTTTTATTTGGCGATATATTAATTGCAAGAACGTTCCTGTACAGTTTTAAAACTTCTATATTAACGATTTCAAACATTTCGTTCTTATCGATATAAAAATAACATCTTTCTGTAACAGTTGACTTGGAAGAAAAATGTCGGTAATACTGCGATAAGAAACAATTCAAAAAGCAAATATACATTTAATAACGTTTTAAATCTTTCTTAAAAGCTAGTTCTTTAATGGACATTTTGCTTACAGTTTATCTTTTTTCTTTTAATAAATTAACGCTATAACTGGCTTTTAATTGCTCCTGCCATATATTTTGATTTCCTAGTATCTACTGCCAACCTATGCATAACAAAGAAAGAGAAATTTATACACTTTTTTAAAACCCTCGGTGATTGTTATATCATTGGAGGAGATTACAATGCAAGGAACATTTACTTTGACTCAAGGCTTACAGTTCCAAAGATAGCCATTGATGAAATACATAGTAATATCTACTTCCCTGGGGCACCAACTTGTTGACTTACAGATTCTAATAGAGTTTTATTGTACTTCTTTATCTATAAAGATATTTCATCTATCTTCACTGACGTCAGAGCAAATGAAGAATTATGAGATCATTCGCCAGTTATACTTGTTGCAACTGACCAAATAACGACGAAAATATCAAAACCAAAATTATATAACAAATCTACAAATTGGGAAAAATTTCGAGAACATCTCGAAAACATTTACTTAAAAATACCACGGAGATATTGATAATGCTGTAGATCACTTCATCGACGTTATCCAACAGTCTGCTCGGAAGGCCACAATGCCAATTAAAATCTATCAGCCTGTACTAAATTATCCTCAATCAAAATAGCGGTAAATTTACGAAGAAAGTTAAGAAAGCAGTGGCAGATATCCAGAAATCCTGCATATAAGACTGTATTTAACAAACAAAGCTCGTTATACGTTTGTTACAGGACTTAAAAAATAAATCACTTAACAAGCAACTGAAAAATGTATCTCCTTTGGAGAAACAACATTGTTCTCTATGGAAAGCTGCGAGGAATCTAAATAATGGACCAAAACAATTCGGCTGTCCAATAAGAAAATCAGATGGCAGCTTACTGACGTTGAAAATCCAGGATTGTTTGGAGAGTACTTTGCCAACATATTTAAATCACATTCTGTTGATACATTACCACACTTATCAAAACTCATAAAATGTACATCACCCGGCGAAACTAAAAATATAATACATACCCAAAAAAGCAGCTGGTTATGATCTAATCGCAGCAAAAGTTTTGAAACAATTTTCTCGGAAAGGACTAGTGCTGTTATCGCATATATTTAATTCAATGCTGCGATTAATGTACTTCCCAGTACAACTAAAATCGCCACAAATTGTCATTCAAAACCCGCAAAAATCTCCCACCGACTCTTCATCGTATCGACCTATTTCAATCTTACCGGTACTTTCTAAATTGTATGAAAAATTGCTTTTAAAAAGAATAATGCCAATAGTAGAGTCTTAAAGTAGAATAAAACAAGTACATCTGAAAAAATTAAAAAAGCCATAGATAAAGAAATTGTTTTTGATAGCGTATTTTTAGACGTTAAGCCAAGCATTCGACCAAGTTTAGCACGATGACCTACTGGAAAAACTTAAATGGCATTTTCCATATCAATTAACGAAGTTATTACGATCATAAACGAAAGATATTTTTATGTCAAATACAGTGACGACCATTCAGGAATACATCCGATACAAGCAGGCATTCCACAGGGTAGCGTACTTCGCCCACTTCTCTATCTTTCTGTACAGCGGATATCCCTACACCGTCACATGTCGATGTAGCGACTTTTGCTGATGACACATCGATCCTGTGCTCAGATAAATATACCAAAAATGCAAGTAAAAACTTGCAAACTGCAGTTAACGAAATATCATCGTGGTGCAAATCATGGAAGATAAAAATCAACGAGGATAAGTCATCTCGAGTGAATTTTACTAACCACAGAATTATTTCGACTGAGAATACACTCATGAATGGTACTCAGATCCTTCAGAATGAAGATGTAAAATATCTGGGTGTACACCATAACAAACGCTTAACTTGGAGGAAGCATATAATAACAAAGAGAAACCGTTTAAATGCTAAGTTAAAGCAAGTATATTAGCTGCTAGGTAGCATGTCAACAGTATCTCTTGAAAACAAGTTGCTACTATATAAGCAAGTGTTAACGCAGGTTTGGCAATATGGCTGTCAATTATGGGGCTGTGTCAAGGAAAGCAATACTTCAATAATACAAAGAACGCAAAATAAGATATTACACATAATTACTAATGATCCATGGTATATAACCAACATCAGAATTCATGAAGATCTAAGAATAAAATTTGTAAAACAAGAAATAACTGAGGTTTCACAGAGATATGCTACCAGACTGGAAAGCCATCCAAATAATATGGCGAAGGAATTGCTAAATAGGCAAAACGAAGCCCGTATATTTAAGAGAAAACGTTTTCAAAACCTCATGTTAATATATGTGTGTGTCAATTATGGGCGTGGGTGTGTATTTACATGTTGATATGAATGTAATGTATACATGTATTTTGATTGTATGAATGTTACGTTAATAATTAGCTCCTGGATAGGTAGCTTATTCATTATTATAACTTAAATTACACCGATTACCAATTAATTTAGGAAACTAGGTGTGAAATAGCACTATATATATATATATATATATATATATATATATATATATATATATATATATATATATATAACAAACCGTTAATAAAATGTTCGTACAATGCACCTACTTTTCTTGATAGATCTTTTAATCAATCTACTTACGTCATCTTTACTTTTATGTTAAAACAAGGAAGAATTTCATTAAAAAAAAAGACAATTTATTATTGTATAACGAAAATAGTAATTATAAAAATTTTATTAATTTCATATTTTGACAGCAGTCAGTCTATCTCGAGCATTTTTTTTTAATACACAATATTAGTGTATTTGCAGTAATTGTACTGAAAATATATCACAAAATTAAGGCAAGTTCATTAATCACAAACTGATTTTTATTTAATATTTTATAAAATATATACTTATTAGATGTATATCTCGTATATTTTAATGTAATTTAATATTCGTTAATAAAATCAACATAATTAATTTTCGAATATACAGTACCATAGTTTTTATACACTTAATATCCAAAATAAAAATTACGTTTTGCAAAACAAACTTGATGAAGATAATTATAAAAACGATAACAACTAAACTATATCGTGCATTAAATTATAATGTTATATACTACATATTTTCCTTTAGAAATTAAGCGTATAATATTTAAAACAATATTATCCGGGTAGTACGATTAAAAAAAAATTGCAGCAAGAATAAATCATGAAATTATTGAGTGTATTGCAAGAGAACCATCTAGAAAATTACATTCAACGAAGCAAAATTCAAAACATTAACATTCGGTACATATGTTGAACATTGTCCTCATTTGAAAAAGTACACACTTGTGTATTATCTTTGAAAAAATGGAAGATGCTGGTTTGGATTATTACTTAATATCAGTAGTTTTTATTTTTTAAAGGGAAGAGTGCGACTTCAAAAGAATTTAAACGGATATGTTTGAAATATGCACAACTAAAAACAGTTAACAGGACTTAATGACCACTTTAAATTTAAGCTCATTCTAAATGAGGAATTCAAAGCTTCGACATATTTCCGTTAAATATAAAAAATATTTTAATTTCGTGAGCAGTCATCGGTAGTGTTCAAAGATATAATGTTTAGGATCATTGGATCTAGCGACAAATGACCATTAACACTATTTCCTCGGCAATGATAGTATTTAACATACACCTTGGAATACTTTGACTAAAGATACCTAGATATAGGTATTTGAGATAAAGGGAATAAAAAAACCTCAGCGAGATAATGCTAAAGAGAAATAATTCCAGCTATCATGGATTACATAACAAATTTGTACTTCGTAATTTTTAATAATTTAAAGGAAAATTTAAACAAATAGAAAGTATTTAATAATTATGCATTTTCCATTTCTAATTCAATTTCTACATCAGAAACAATCTTAAATAACTGACGTTTCACTTGTGCACGTCGTAAAGGTGGAAATTTCTTAATAGTGCATGCAAGACTAGCGCAAAATGCATTAACATCATCTTGAATTAATAACTGTTGCATCAATAATTTACGTTCTTCATAATTCTGGTGTAATTCGGACAATAAATCATTCTCATATTCTTTTTTCCGTCTTTGTTCGGATAGTATTTCATTTTCTTCAAGCTCGGTATCATTAAGTAATTGTACAAGTTCATTGTTTCCTCGCACATCCGCATTTGTTAATGCACTGAAAGAGAAAGTCATTGACATCATTAATATTAAATGAAATAAAAACGATTAAAACAGCGAATTCATAGTGGCATTTATCTGTAACAAAACTTAGATTTTGAAAACTATTTGAAATTATTTTAACTCTTCTATTAAGTCAATTCAAGTTTAATTGGTCAAGTGTATAATTCTGTAAATACTTACTTTCTTTCAAATGGAACAGAATCCAATGTCTCATTTTTTCTCCAACCATTGTATATTTCTTCAGTACTATTTTGTTTCTGATAATTATTTCTCAGAATTTTCTTGCGTTTGCATGCAAAATCTAAACATATAAACATTAATTATTTTATAAACATTCATAACCTGTTTACTATTCAATACATTCCAGGTACAATACAACTAAATTTTATTTACATAGCTCACAGTTTTAAGTGTATTCGATATCATAATTTCATATTATTCTAAAAATTATAACCTTACTATTTCTTTTTGATTTTTTTGAAATATCCATAATCTAATAAATTTAACTAAATATGCAGAAAATTACACTACCCAATTAACAATAATGAAACGTACTGCAGTAAGTGCAGTAGCGCAGTAGATACAACCTCGGCACGGCACGGCACAACGAAATAACAAATAACATAAAATTATCAATAGGCGGTTGCGCTGCCATCAATAACGCTTAGAAAGAAGTTATTTTTTTAGTCAAAACTCTGATTAATCTATTTTGGAGATTTTAAACAAAAATCTTCCAGCTTTTAATAAGAATCTTTAACCTTTTACTAAAGATTTTTACAGAGAGGTAGTTGGTGTTTATTATTAATTTTGTTTAAAATATTTAAAAATTGCGAGAACGTATTATTAGTTTACATTATTTTTACATATTTGAAGGCATATTTGAAACTGTAAGAACGTGTTATGTCTTCCCTTGTTATTCTGTGAATAAAGAATTTTCAAATTCAGAATTTCAGATCAGACGCTTCTGTGTTCTTGTTTTGTTTGCGGTCGCTTAATATTTAATAATGTAGTTATTGTTTATAATAAAATGAATACAATGTGTGTGTGAAAACTGTTAATTAGTCTCACTTCAATTTTAAACTGGTTTAATATAATTTTCTTACCAACTGGTTTATTCTTTTATTTCGGAAAGGCAATGGATCTAAACGCTTTATGTACAGCTTTACACGCTGTTCGGATGTTACGATTGGATGTAGAAGAATTTTTTAATACTCTCAGCGATGGTTTGCGCGATGATCATGATGATGAAGGAAAAGAAAATTACGGAATAGAGTTACAAACCATGTTTTCTAATGTACATTGTAGATTTCGGTAAAGACTATACATTTTATTATTTTATTCATTAATATTACAAAGTACTTGGGTAATATTTTTCATAAAATAATTGGTTCGTATCTTCCTGCCAATTAAAACTAAAAAGTGCGGAAGAAGGTAAAAACTTCTTAGTAAATCAATAGTCAAATAAAAATGTTGAAAATAAGGAAATGTTAAAACAAAAAATGATTAATAATCATTTTTTTGTTTAGTAAAATATTTGTTTTTTGGAATCGCATTTTCTTGCTATTTGTTCGTGTTTTCCATATTCACACATATTTTCGAATTACTAGAAAATACGTAAGATCTCAAAAGGATGGTTGTATTTCCTACTTTAGTATATTATTTCGTTGCGATTTTCTTCTCTCGTCTGTCCATTTGAATCCGGGTTTTTCTCTATATTTTATTAAATATACGGGATGTGTTAATTTTATCCCTAAGTCTATGTTCATGATACTATCTTCTGGTTTAGTTTTTCAAAATCTCGAATTTTCAGAACCATTCTATTATTTTTTCAAAGTGCTTAAAAGCCGCGGTTCATTCCTAGAATACATGTACATTTTAAAATCTATTAGTGCTTGCATAAATCGATGTATCTTGTGCTTCCTTAAACACGATAAAAAATAAAATGTAGAAATGTTTTAAATATAAATTACATCCTTTCAAATTTTACTTATAACTATGTTTACAAACATGAAATGGGTCGAAAATTCTTCGTTGTAGTGTCGACTGGGTTATTATACTAATTGTTTTATTTTAAAAATTATTTTAGTAGGATAATAAACAAAATTATGTATTTAAAAAAAATCTCGCTTGTTGGTTTGGTTAGGTCAGGATTAATGAAAAAATGATTATAGCGTACCACCCGATCATGTTAAAAATCTACAAAAATCACATTTAGATAGAAATTTCAACTGCTTTCTCCCAGTAGGGTTAATTTATCAGTTACATTAGATGGTAACCATTTCCTTATAAATGTAATTTTACCACTGTTTTACTTTTTCTCTCATATTAAATTTTGATTATTAGTATTTACTTCTTTTTCTATATTTTCCATTACAATTAACTTCGTTATTTTCTCTTCATTCTAGTCATATCCATACTTAATCAGTTTCTTTCTAATGGTTTCCGCAAATTTTTAACTTTATAATTCGTTAATAATAGAGATTTTTGACATTTTATAGCTTCGTGTTTTAAAGTAGTTCTTTTTTCTCATCGTTATAGTATCTAAAAAATAACCAAAGTAATTTAATTTAATATTTGTTTGTTACTATTTTATAGTGAACTAGAACAATCGGTTAACAGTTTATGTCCTTCGCCAGCTGGAGTAGTTTTATATAATACCAGTTTTTTAACACAAGAAAGTTCAGCGGAAAAACAAGCTTTATATAGTCCACTTGTACTCAGTCACAAATGGACGGATAAGGTGAATTTCCTGACACTAACTTTATTTATGATCTATATTTCTTTTTTTATCTTAGATAGATTTTTGTACTTTAAAATATATAGAATAATTTACACTTCAAACATTTTTTGTTTTTTTAGATTCATAAGTATAGCTCTGTAGCCTTTTCGATACTTAATCAAAATTCCTTAAAGAAATCACATTATTCAACTGTAAATAAAAGAAAACGAACTCAAATTACCGGACATAATTTATCACCTCAGTAAGTATAAATTTTAGGTTCGTTTTAAATAATTGTACTCTTTTGTATTTTTAGTAATATGTTCGTTTTCATTATTATTTTAGCACACGTGATGTGTACTTTAAATTTGTATTTTTTTTTTTAAAGTTTATTACGGAGAATGAAATAATTTTACATTAGTCTTGAATTTGAATTGATGAAACAAGGATTTAATGAGAATCGCGTGAAGTTGATTTTTTGAACAAATTACTGAAATTTGGTAATAAACGATAAGAAAGATTCAGTAATAAAAGTTAAATTTACATCGTAAGGAACTGTTTATGCACAGTCTGTGAAGAAACCCTACACGAAAGTGTATTTATTTAGAGAAACTGTTTAAACTCGACTTCATATTTGTTTACAAAAAGTTTAGATTAATGTGTATACTGGCCGAGAAGTTGTAATATTATAAAAATTTATGTACAACTGACATCGCCTAAATAAATTGTAGTATAATCAATTTTATTACGTGATAACTTACACAGTAAAAATTCCAAAATTGAAATGAAATTTTCTGGGACATAATTGAAAAACATAAGTAATCTACTGGTATACTTTCCGAAATTCTTTACGATTTCAGGATATCTTCTCCCAAACCTAAGTTTTAAAGTTATTTTTGTTTGAATAAGGGACCCGTATATTTCGATATTTCTTTTGCATTTTTTAATTATCTATATGTTTCTGGAATTGTTTTGTTAAAATTTTTATTTTGTGTTTTGTGTGTTTCATGTTTGCACAGTTCATTTTGATATTTATCTAGTTTGATTTCATTAATTCTACTTATATTGTTTCCATAATAAATTCCATGCCGTACGGCTGAATTTTTCAAAATGGAATTTCTTTTACTTCTGTCCATTTTTCACTTCTGTTATCATTCAAATCGTTAACAGGTTTATTGGCGCTTTTATCATTTTCGACATCATTCTGTTACTATATGGTCTATGGTTTCAGACTATACACTAGCATTTTCGGATGTTAGAAAGGCTTAACAACTTCGGTATTTAGCTTATTCTTCCGTAGTTCTTATAGTTCAAATTTTTCTTGATAGTCTGAGACCAGTTGGTCTGGTAGTAGAGTGCGGCAGTCAGAAAATTGTAATCTGGCTTGGATGCTTTCCAACATAGGCATATAAGTGGATTATAGATTCCAGATGTAGTCGAAGATTTAAATGTATATAGTACTTAACAAAATTTTGGAAAATTTTAGTTTAATACGTGTATAAATTGCGTTTATAATCGTTTATAGACAATATTTTAACGGTAAGGATTATTATATAGATATTAGAAGTATTTTAAGTACAACTTGCGTGTAAATACATCGTGTAAGAATGAATCTATAAAACAAAACAAATCCATATACCAACAGTTTATGTTATATAATGTAGAATTATATTATGTTATTTATTTTATTTATATATATTACTTATTTAGAACAATAAAAACTGGTTAGTCATACACACGCTTAATGAATTATTTGTAGTTTTACAAAAAATGCAAATTTTAACAAACGGTAGGTTTTTTTAAAAAAAAATATGTTACAGGCAGGTTGATAGTTTTCTAACCGGTATGGATCGTTTGTTTCCTGATATGACTATAACAATCTTGAGACCTTTCACAAGTAATGTTTTAATGCATGTAAGTTTTACATAAATAATTATTCATTTGTTTCGTTGAATTCAACCTTACTTTCATTGGACATATATATATATATATATATATATCAATAAATAGATAAATAAAATTTAATATTACCTGATGTTCGCGTATCATTATTACTTATATTAAATGGAATGACTATAAATTTTAAAACACCAAATATAAAATTGTCTACATCATTATTGTACATGTAATTTATGTATACATTAAATAAACGCCTTGTAATGTAATTTTTTCGTTTGTTTATGACCTAATTATCTGTTGAGAGCCTTTTTGTCGAAAAAATAAAACAGTATACAAGTATGTGAGAAACAGAATGAATGACAGAGAAAGAAAGAAGAAACAATTTTGAAAATTTGAAAGTT
Source organism: Coronaproctus castanopsis (assembly GCA_032883995.1). Lineage (NCBI taxonomy): Eukaryota > Metazoa > Arthropoda > Insecta > Hemiptera > Monophlebidae > Coronaproctus > Coronaproctus castanopsis. The sequence continues at coordinate 290,277,057 of CM065052.1, forward strand.
TAACCTCAAACGAGCACCCTTATCGTTCCGAATAATTCTGCGTACTATTTTTTGTATCGTCAAAGATCGTTATTTTAGTTTTGTTTTTGATCGTTAACCTACTTATTGAACTATCCAATTTTTGAAAAAGGCGAATTAATTTTTCTTTTGATAAAGAGATCATCACAATGTCGTCAGCACATCGTCGATTATTAATTGTCTTTTCCGCAGTTTTAACGCCATCCTCTTTTTTCTTCACCCGTTCAGTATTGAGGAAAATCGAACTTAGTATTTAACGAGTTTTTATTACTTTAAATAATTTTTTAATCTGTTATTTAACTTTAAGTCTCGTTTTGTCAGAAGACTTTATTAATCCAGTTAAATGGTGTAGAATTCCAAATTTATCAAGTGTTTTCCGTAGTTACGTCGTACGGAATCCGATGTTTTTGTATAATCATTAAAAAAAAACCCACGCATTAACATCAAATTTTTTTACACTTTGATTATTTGTCTTATTTTTAGTATTTGCTTCCGGGCTACTATTCATTGAACAAAATCTGCTTGTTCTTTCGGTGTTTGCGGTAATATGTGCGGTTTCGATCGTTCGTGTATTATACGAAGTATTTTAGCTTTCTAGCGTGTAATATTAATATTGTTATTCTGTAGTTATAGGATTTTTGACAAAATTCAACTGTTTACATACTAAATTCTATAACAAATTGTGCATAAGATATTCATCAGTACATAGCTTGGATTTAGTTCGATTCCTATGCAACGCGTATGCAACACGTAATATGGTGGTGCGACTGCTTCAGTTAAATGATGATGAGTTGACAGCCAAGAGTTGTAGCAATTATGCCATCGCGGAGCGTAATCATTAAATTTTTTTTGCCTTAGTTTTCTAGGGTTGTGTTGCTATAAAATTTCTTTAGTGAACGTGATTCATTCAGTTTTACTTGAATTTTTCACTATGTTAAGTGCCTTTTTTTTTTTTTTTTGTCTTAAATAATTTGTCTATAACATCTGTTTTTATTACGTAATTTAGAGCCCCACGGTAGTGTACTGCGTTTTAGCAGCGCTTATTATCTTACATGGTATAGGATTTTGACTAGAGTTTTCTTTCATATTTATAATATCTAATTTGTTATATACGTATCAATATATATATCATATATTTAATTAGGTCGTACTGGGCCGAATTTTGCAAGCGCTTTTGGTGTTTAAAGGTGTAATGATCGAATGGATTGTAATAAAAGGGTACTCCGAAAATTGTAATTTGGACACTGATTTGTCATCCGAATCGAAATATCAAGTGTTTCGACGAATAAATGATCACGCTCACGCTGCGACGTTATATTTTTCTTCGGGATCTATGGTACCGGAAATGGCAGCTCGATCGTTTTTTGTAAGTATTGCAAGGAAATAGCGATAATTGATACTTCGCGGTTTTTATAACTGAAATAAAATTATGTCATTTTATTTTAACGCTTTAATATTTCATTTAATTTATTTCCTTATACGAAAGTAAAGACTTATTTTTTATTAATAATGACTGATAGTGATCTTTACGTTTACTGGAAAATTCGAAGTAATTAAATACAATTTTATATATTTTTCTATTACGACTACTACTACTACTACTACTACTAATATCGACGAAGTGTAAAAACAATCTATAAATACAGAAAAATATTTTACAATAGAAGATCACACACATCGAAATAAGATGATTTCTAACAAATAATAGTGGCATACATTCGAGTCTATGTGGATCAAGGGTTAAAATATAGGACTCATCTAAAGGAACAACTATACCGGTTAATAAAATATCGATCGAAATTATCGCAGCAAAATCGTTTATACGAAACTGTTTTGCGATCAATATGGACGTACGCCGTGTATTATGGGAATGTGTAAAGGCGTGTCTAATAAGCTGGTTATCCAGCGATTTCGGAACAGAGGATTACGTCTAATTTATCGGATCCTACCGATATACGTAATGAAATAATATACCGGGGCTATGAAAATGATACAACGGAAGAAATTATCCGCAGGTTCGCATAGAAACATTTACATAACCACCCTTAAATTAACCGAAATGAATGACTTAATAATGTTTTCAGAGGTGAAGCATCATACACTTGTTAATTGTGATTAAAAAAAAAAACAGTATTTTGTTCTCTTCAAAAATTTTGCAATCTATGGACTACGTGAAAACAATAAACCATTTTTCTTTCTTCTCAGTATTTCTTCATCAATATGCTTTTTCTTCCTGTCGTCTATTAATTTTTGCCCGGTTCTATTACTTTCTTTAAATCCATCTAATTTTTAATTTTATTTTTAAATTTCATTCCGATATCGAGTACACTTTTTTTTAAACTGCCTTAAAATCTATCGACTTTTTTTTTTTTTTTTTTTTTACTATTAAACCAAGCGTCTCTAAAGTAGTCTCGTATTCGGAAGACATCCAGTGGTATATCTTACTATTTTAGACTAATGGTTATAAGACTGTTAAATCGATTATCTTCGTTCGTTCCAGCCGTATTAAGAGGATTTCACTGAAAAGAACAGACGCTAGTTAATCAGTGTGTCCTTTTAACCATCAACAGCAGCTCTCTGTTCGATTACTTGCTCGATCGTATCAATTCAGAATGAATCGCAAAGTTTGACACGCCGCGTGTGGAATTCTGTAGATAAATCATAAACCTTATTTTGTAACAGTTCAATTACGAGCTTGTTAGATTTTTTTATACACTCCCATGTTTAGCCCAGCGTAAAAGATCTTGTTATTGTAAGTTTTCAGGGGTTTTTTCTTTGTTGTACATCTAATTCTCGTTTCTTTTAATATGTATTTCGCATATTAAAAATCTGTTGAAATTCACAATCAGATATTTTGCTTCGTTACTTTTAAATATTTCGTTGTAACTTATTATTTATTTGTTACGTATTTTTCTATTGTTAAAAGAGACGTTGGTACATTTCTTCTCAGTATTATCACATTCAATAATTCTTTCCATATTTTCGGGTAGAGCAGCTATTACATCTACATCACGATTCGCGAAAATTATCAATTTACCGTTAGCGATAGTGGTTATTTGTGTATTTTCGTCACGCGACAACGATATTATATTGTATTAGGATATGGAAAAGAGCGTTTTTGATAAAATCAAAAGTCCAATTTAGAAAATGTAAAATTTGCAAAATTTCGAGTTAATTTAAAAAAAAAAACAACTTACAATTACAAACAGAATTGTAGAAGGAACAAGAACTGAATTCGAAATAGAACTAGGTATTCTTAACAATTTGTTTATCTTTTTCTTTCCTCTATGAACCACGTGAAAACAACAAACTTCTCCCCCCAGCATTTTTTTTCACAGTCTCACTATGTTTTTTTTTCTACCGTTCGTCCATCGATTCTATTATTTTCGATTTCTTAAAAAATTCTATTCTGTTTCGGTTTATCTATTCGCATTTCATCGAGAGCTTTTTCGTCTTCAACGATCGTGCTGATTTTCAACTTATCACAATGCTGAAAGATTCGTTTTGTTACTCTGTTGTTACGTGTAATTACCATCTTCTTTTCTTCTCTTTATTGAGTCTGTTTCCAAACGTCTTCTTTTTTTTTCGGACGAGAATTTTCTTATAATCGTTTTTCCGATATTTCAATTTTTCCAATGTCATTTAGCTCTAAACATTCGGAAAAAAGTATTTTATTAAACGGTTTAGATGATTAGTAAAAGTTTATTTAGAGTTGGTTACTCTCATTCTATTTGTATCGATGTCGATTTATATATCAGGCGCCTACTATATTTTAAATATCATCACGCAATTTACTGTCTAAACAAATTGTCTTCTTTTAGTAGTAGATAAATGTTTTTTTTTTTTTTTTGTGTGTGTACCAATCTATATGAAGATTATAAACACAACTGCGAGAGAGAAAAAAAGAGAATAATATCAAATAAGCAACATATTCCAATGGATAATGTGGTTATAATGTTGTTTTGTTATAGCGAAGATAAAGGTTTAAACTGGCCAAATGGTGCAAGCTAAGCCAAAAAAAAAAAATCTAACTAAATTAACTCGGTTTATATGGAGCGGCGTTATTTTATATTTTACGCGCGTATTGTATAGATTACGTTTTCTTCCCACAAAGTCTATCGTAATTAATGCGTATTATTTACTTCGTAGGGCTGGTTGAATAGTTACGTTACATTATTTACCGCAACCTGTAAACATTGCGGTAAACATTTAGAAGATTTTTTTCCACCGACATGGAGAGATTTTCGTACATTCGAGCCGTATCATTACGAGTGTAAACCGTGATTTTACTCGTATCATTGTGATTCGTGAGAAATGACAACTTCGAGTCGTTTTCGCTCTTCGGTTACGTCCGATTTAGAAATTGATAAAATTGCAATTATGTTCAAACGGTATTTCTTTTTAAGTCGTTTGGTAAGATATATCACGAGAAATAGTAGCGATTAAATTTAGAATAAGCGGTAAATTTTATTCCGAATTTATGTATAAATTATGTACATTTCATGAATATTACAACGATATACACGACAGTCGAATTATTTAATTATTGCATTCGTATAAAATTAACCGGAGGAAAATTTATATTCATTAATTTTTTTCAAAATTATTTCATTTTTTTTTATCTTTTGTACAAAAATGGTAATATTTTTCTCGAACAAATACGCGACACGCGATATTTTAATGCGAATAATTTTTTAATTTAATTTTCTTCGTTGTTTGTTTTATCGGTATATTTTGAATATTGCATATTATTTAAAATTATGTTTCGAATTAAATGTAGTGATATTTTAAAAAAGTAGATAAAATCACTAAATTTTTCTATATACAAAAAACTATAAAGCTTTTCAACTATACAGTCGTTATCAAGTGGACATAATATAATATACCCATCCATCTATCGTGCTCTTGCTCGGTTCCGATCGTCGTTATCCATCATTTGACGTTATATACAACATATCTCCCGGCCTCTCGATTTTCCTCCGATCGCATTAGTCGTGTCCAAACCACCCCGTAAGTTTACGCTCGCTTCAGCGAGCAGGAAAACGAGAGTAAGTAGTCAGTAACGGGAAGTGCCCGCTCAAATTATATTATGACATAGAATTTTGATACAAATACGGGTACGAATAGCACAAGAAATTCAGTACAAGACTGCTCTAGACCTCTGCCTTGAACTATCCGCTAGCAAGACGCGCTTCACAAAAAACAAAGTTTACAAGAATTTCAGAGTGATACGCAAGTAAAAAATAACAGTGGATACTTTGATTGTGTTGAAATAAAGAAAAGTCGTCAAGTTGATAGAAACAGAAGATTACTGAAACCGACACCAGGTAACTTCGCAAACCAGGTTAATTACCTTTTAATATTTCTTAACTAGTTAACGTAAAAAGAATTTTTCATTAGAGACAGCATAAAATTATATTGATTAAATTACTTAATTCTTTCACATATAATCAGAAATAACTTGAGTTTTTGCATATAATTATTCGAAATTATTATTTTTTTTTATTCAAAGTTAGATTGATTTCTTTGCATGTATGTAAACATATATATTTCACTTTACAATAAATAATATTTAATTTCAATAACGAAAGTGTCATAGTTATTTCCGCGATTAGCAGGTTTATAAAGCTAAAACAAAAAAATATAAGTAGGGAATAGAGAGTGAGAGAGAGGGAAAACAAATGAAGAAAAATTATATTATGCTACGATCCTAAAAAGAGAATTAACAGTGAGAAGTCCATCACCGTTAGGTACTCGCTAGGGTCCTCGTAATATATATATATATATATATATATATATATATATATATATATATATATATATATATATATATATATATATATCATGATAAACATTCGTCTACTTACTACTGAATGAAGGGTTGTTCATATTACACCGATTCTGGGTTAATTCTTTGAAACTTAATATGGAGCTATGGTACAATTGATTCACTATTCTCGTTAAGACAGCTAAGAAAGAAATGTTACAAACATACAAACAAAACAACGATAACGCCAGAATTTATTCGAATCTTTTCCCTACTACATGAAAACAACGGAGGAATTGTGTTGCTACAAGATGAATCCGAGTCGTTTTAAGTAAATACAGGAATCAAACATGATTGTGTGTGCTCCGATATTTTTCTCAATGTATTATTCATACATACACTCGCAAGCTATCATTATAACTAGCACATGCAAATAAATGAGAAAGTGAGCTTGTGCTTAAAATAAACTACACCGTAATAGAACAAGTGATTAATTTTTTTTTTTAAATATGCTAAACAATAAGATTAACGTAGACGGAATAAAATCTGTTGCAGCTGCTATAGATTATCTAAATGAAAGAGTATTTGTGGGAATAAGCACATTCTCCTACGAACCAAGCTGAGAATTTATAAATCTACGATATTACCAACGCTACTCCATGTATAAGAGAACTGAGTTCTACACAAAAAACGTTCGTTCGAAGCATTTCATCAGCGTGTACTGCTTATCTACGTATCCATTGGCAAGATCATGTGAAAAACCGCGACATTTTGCAGCGAGCAAACCGCCAATGTATACAATTCTTGCTTTACAGAAATTAAGAGCGTAGTATTGATGTTTGCGATGGTGGTAAAAAGATTTCTTGGGGTAAATATTAAATGATTGTGAAATAGATATCAAGAAGCTGGAGAAAGAGATCGAAAAGGATAGAAGTGTGTGGTTAAAAACGTCTGCAGTGTTCAGGCTAAAAAGCTTGAGTCATGGTAGAAAGGAAAAAACGTAATCGCCTACTCAGGACAGGTGCAAACTTCAGCAACATCGGTGATTTTAAATGTAGCGTATGTATAAAAAAAAGTACTTAGTCACCTCTGGACATACGAATAGTGGATGATACAACATATTCGAACATCGGGTAACGATATATATCCATGTTATTAGGTGAAAAACGACCCGATGTTTTGGACATATTTACGCAGCACGTAATCAAGATTAAACAGTTGATGTTCAGCATGTATAGTAGACTGTAAATATGTCCAAAATATTGGATAGTATTTGAACTAATAACGTATAACAAAAATAATTTTTGTGCACCTATATATGTAAACTACTTGAATTTTAATAGAACTGTACAGCAATAAGATGTAGTCAACCCTTGAAAAAGTTTGTTATTAAAACTAGGATATTTCCGAATAGAATATAAATAATAGTAAAGTATGTATATATGCAACGTTATTCAGTAGTCAGTGCTAGAATAAAGAACACACCTTGTATCTGTTAATCTGTTATTGATTTACTATATATATAGCTAACCTATACGGTGGTACCTTCTTATTATTAAAAATTATTCTGTCGCTATCGGATAATCGTTTCGCAGGTACGACTAGTTTTAGTGCTCACGTTGTCGTGGTTATTTTCTTTACGAATCGTGACATTTCATATGGAACGAATCTAGTTGTAATACAATTTTATATAAACTAGTCACAGTAAAAAATAAAATTTAATAATACGTAATAAAGTATAAATGCCTCGGTACCTGAAGTTAAAATATATTTTTAATGAAATTATATCGGCTAGTAACTGGAAAATGATAAAATAATAATTATGAAATAATAATAATCGAATTTTAACACGGTCGATGTCGCGATATTTTAATTAAGTACGTCGTCGCCAAAAGCTTCAGGTATGGAACAGATATCAATATAAAATCTTTCGCATCCATCTGTTGTCATCGCATCGGTTTCTTATACCGCGGTACGTCGTCAGGTTTCCTTTTTTTGTTTTTATATTATATATATATGAATATAATTATTTTATTGATGTTTTTTGTTATATATATATATATATAATAATAAGGCCTTTATTTCATTTAAATACATGCATAAAATAATTAAAATTAATGATAATAATGAAGGCTTTTTTTTATTTTGAAGAAACATATCCAACACCCATTTTTCCTCCAAATCGTTCTATCTCTCGCTTTCCATCGTTTTTTTGGTCTTTAAATTTTCCTTTTCCTATCCAGCGGAATTCATTCTATACATTTTCTGGTCCAGCTATCTGCTTCTTTCCGCATGACATGACCACATTATGTCCATTTGAGTTTTCTTGCTATCTCCATTAGGTCATCTGTCCTTGACTGTGCTCTTAATGACTTGTTATATATAATATATATATATGTGTTGAATTTTTTCATATATTAAAATAATAATAATTAAGAATTTTTTTTTATACAAATTGAAATATTCTATAGATTATCTTCAAACATAGCGAAATTTGCTGTATCACGTATTCTATTCTATTTGTTGTTATATGCTTATCAAGAGTCTTATCTGGCTTTAGTTTATAAAATAAATAATCTATATAAATATTATCGAAGAGCGTCTACGATTATTTTCATATATAAATAAAATAAAATTAGATTAAATAATATACTAAAGTCCAAATTCTCAATAAGCTTGTCGACTCACAACGGAATTATTCAATAATATTTTATAAATCCAATAAATTGGCGTTCTCGTAAATTGTGTTTCGTAAAAAATTAATGTCCATGGCGTGGAATATATATAAGTCGAAATTATAATTCTTAATAACTTGCCATAAAACCACGGAGGGATTGTCTGAAACAAACGTTGTTGGTACAACATATAATATAGAAAAATGCTCATAAATTTAAACTATAAACGATGACGAAGATGCATATTTTCGTCAATTTTGTTTAAATATATGGAAATCTAGTAATGCGAAAAGATACATTGAGAACTGTAACAGTGGTATATCAGTAGGCGGATATCACAAACGACAGATTCATTGGCTACTACAGAGGCAGAAATGGCACACTTATTGCATACAGTGGAAATAGCAAAGGGCCTGGACTCAAACTAAATACAAAAAAAAAATGCTCCATCATGATGATAGATAAAGCCCAAAAATTACCACTATAGTTTAATATAATATCGGATATAGAGCGCAAAGATAATATAGTATATCTCGGAACATCTCTGTTTAATACGTACGGGATCATGCGAAGAAGATGAACAGCAATGCAAAATTAGCAAATACCAAACGTAACAAACATGTGGGTAGAGAGGCGTATACGAAACTGAGTGAAATTGTATTTAATTTATGTCCCAATAATAACGATCATAAATCTTTACTACAATTAATATTTTTCTTATGTTTTATCACAATGGCGATATTATCATAGAATATAACCGGGCTTCATCGTTTAGCTATTCTAAATCTTTTTCAGTACAAATTATCAATGATCAAATTATAAATAGGCTGCATTTAGAATTTCCATAACCGTTAGCAGTTAACTCATTTATAATTTCACCTGTTCCAACAGTCAATAATTTTAAGGGTTATCAAAATTACCGACAAAGGTCACTACGGTCGGACGTGTGTGAAATTACTCTCGTGTTTTTCTCAATTTTGTTGCATAAGAATAACGTTTTAATTTTTTTTTTTTTGTAATATATGTAACAGGTGTAGTTTTTTACTGATTCTGATATTATTTTTTCAATATTCATTAATACTTCGTAATTATTAAGAATTTATTTTTTCTTAAATTACGACATTCATTGCGCACGTAAGGCTACGCTATACTCGGGTCGTTAACCTATCGTGATTGAGTTGGTCGGTTCGTTATCGCATTTTGCTTACCGGATTATTCGATTCATCTTATCACGTCGCGTATTTAAATAACCAGCGTTATAAAGTCAGTAATTTATACGTTATAATAATTATTATCTTCTATGCCACTTAATGGTTGAAATGTTCGCGGGTGATCTAGATAAACTAGGTCACCTCCTCACCGACATTACTGGCTTTACTAAAATTATTAAACATCAATTTGGAGACAAATGCGTCACAAAACCACAGAAAACTACAGTAATTACAAATGCCGACAATATAAATACAAAGATTGCGGATGCTATTCTTCTAGTGGATCAATTAAAGAAATCAGTAAAATCTCAAGCTATCGACATTCGGACCACGGTAAAGACTGTTTTACATGGGACAGTACCTAAATTTCAGCAGTCTGTGTCTTACCGTGATGCAACCATCAAGAGAAAAACAATTCCAAAGAATAAGATTATCATCAAAGCGGACAAAATTGATGACTTTGAAAAGGGCCTGAAGAATAAAATATCACTGATTAAGTCTAAAGTGAATGTAACTGTTTTTAAAAAGATAAATACTAATACATGTATAATTAACACAGGTAGCAAGGATGATCAAGCCAAACTTGCAGCTGAAATCGAGATAAAAATACCGGCATGTAAAGTTGTGGAGGAAAAGCTTTTAAATCCTACCATACTAATATTTCGCACCAAAAATATTGAAGAAAAATATATCAATGAATATTTTCTTGATGTAACTGGCGATAAATCAATCTCAATTACTAAAATTAACACCGACAGAGCCAGCCGAATGTACGTTCAGCTTAGCCCACAGCAGTACAGAATAATTACAGCTAACGGCGAAAATAGGATCAGAGGGAATCACTTTCATTTGAGGACTCCATTAGTCGTAGGAGATGCAGAATATGCAATAAGTTTGGCCATCCAGCCAAATATTGCAAGGCTACTGAAGAATATCAAGCATTCGTCAAAACATGCAATGATTCCTGCTCCGATTGTGTCTCCGACAAAATATACAAAGACGCCGGAAAAAAAAGTAAATATATTATTTCTATTAAAGATATTAATTTAATTAATAAGCTATGCAGCGAAGTAGACCACACCGCTAGTAGTAAGAATTGTCCTTGTTATATTAAAGCTTGCCAGGATCTTAAGGCTAAGATTGATTTTGGTCTCCCTTAGGTGTTCTCATCTAAATGTAGGTAACTGCTATTCATGCCAGTTACTCTACTTACATTTTTATGACTCCAATTTTGATATAGCTTGTATCAATCAACCATACCTAGCCAATGGTGCTATTCCAATTAGATCCTCCTATATATCGTACATTAATAATAGAACAGCAATTATAATAAAAAGAAATATTGCACATAAATTACTAATTAGTTCTGATAATTTGATTTCCATTAATGTAGGAGAAATTATACTAATCTCCTATATTTCCCCCAATAAATCTAAAGACACTCCCTTTAACCGTATTGATATTGCAATTAAATCATATCCCCATTTTTCACCTGTTATTGTTGGAGACCTCAACACTAGACTACCATTACTGGAGTCGAAAGTTGGGTACTCCAAGGATGCAATGCTACTCACAGATTTAATACATTTCAATAATTTATTTATTAAAAATAATAAAACTTACACATTTAGCAATTATAATGGGAGTAGCATTATTGATTATCTGCTTGTTTCTTTGAGTCTAGCTTTGGGTACAAGTTTTAGATTAGAGCACTTTGACCTTACATTTCATAAAGAGTTAGTATTTGAGATCAAAGGTAATTTCAAAATTAATCCAACTACCTATAGTAAATTAAATTTCAATCACTTTAAAAATAATATAAATGACAAATATATTAAAATATTTGTTGACAATGTCCAACAGTGTAGACAAGGCTTCATATACAAAAATGAAATTGCTCGGGCCAAATTTCTTTGTTGGAAAACATTTGTTAGCAAGAGTGCAGCTTGGGGTAAACCCTACAAAATGTTGGTGAAGGAAGGGGCAAGTTTGATTATTCCAGACCTATGGAGTGATCAGCAATTGCTTTCTTCTGATACTGACAGGGGAAAACTTCTTCCCCAATAAAAATGATGATCCCTTACAGTTAGTGGCAGCTGTTGGTATTACACCACCGGCTGTCACTACGGATTTAGTGAACAACATCATTAAATCTCTTAATAATCGGAAAGCCGCTGCCTCAGATAAAATCAATAATAAAATTGTAAAATTCTTAAATCAGAAATCTCCACAGCTATTTGTTACCCTATTTACAACAAAGTGTATCAAATTTAAAATCTTTCCCCTTGCTGGAAGCAAGCAAATGTTAAGCTGCTCCCAAAACCTGGCAGAGATCCAACTTTAGCTAGCAGCTACCGCCCGATTTCTTTACTAAATTCAATCGGCAACGTTTTAAGAAGGTTGTCCTAAAGCTATTATTAAGTGAGATGTCCAGTAGGAACTTGCTACACCAAAATCAATTTGGTTTTAGGACTGGACTCTCTTTAGAGAGTGCAGTTTACAAACTTGTTTCAAAAATAAAAACTTCAATCAGCGCTGGTGCCTCTGCGGTTGTCGTCTCCTATGACATCAAAGGAGCCTTCGACAATTGCAGATGGTCTGCCATCGTTGATGTCATGAAGTCTAATAACTTCAATCCTTATCTAATAAATCTGATAATTAATTACTTTAATGATAGGGTTGCATGTCTTGAGCTTGGCACCTCACTCTTACAAAGGAAGGCTACATATGGCGTACCTCAAGGTTCAGTCTTAGGTCCTACCCTGTGGAATTTACTTTCAGTAGTTCATCATAGGTAAGAGAAGTTCTGTCTTGCTATAAACAATAAATGTGACTTAATCTCTTATGAAGATGATTTCTGTCTCGTTTTTGATGTTCACAAAAACTATCCCTTCGAACAGATTGTAATTGTCTCCAGGTTTTTAGAGGGCATCATTGGTGATCTTGGTCTGCAGTTCTCTGCTGCCAAATGCTGTTATTCAGTGTTTAGTGATCGGGGCATTGCTGGCCAGGTTGCTGACTTGCCGTTGGTATCTGGATCCGCAATTCCACATACAACCACTCTTAAATACTTAGGCGTGATTATAGATGAAAATTTAACTTTTATTCCTCATTTTAATATGATAACTAAAAAATGTGATTATCTTTTCAGCAAACTTGCCAGAATTCAGTCCAATGCTTGGGGTTTGGCCTATAAGGAGCGGTACAAGTATATAAGGGTCTAATTCAAGCCCTGTATGGCTATGCTGCTGCTGTACATGCCTGTCCCAGAGTACTTAAACGAGTGAATAAGCAACAGAGGAAATATCTCCTCGGAATCTCTTCTCTTTACAAGACAACACCTACATCGTCAACCTGTGTGATCTCTGGCGATTAAGGTTGTTAGATATAACAGCTTTACTGACACCATCACAACACACATCTCAAACAACATCTTCAAAAAGTATGTTGATAAATTGATTACTGATGCCTGACAGAGAAGGTGGGATTCTGACACTACTGGTCGGAAAACTCATGTCTTTCTTCCAGATGTCTCCCAAAGATTAAAAATTTCTGAAATGCGCAGGTTCCCTCGGGGCATGGTAAATTCCAAATCTATTTATTTAGGTTTGGACTTACCACTGCTAACAGGTATACGGCGTGTTCCACTGATTCTGTCGATGATATACATCACTTCATCTTTGAATGCTCTTCCTTCTCTTCCTTACGCAACGTATTCAATATGGATAAATATAAGAGTTCACTCGTTTTAGGCAGAAAAAACCATGTTGCCTTCCTCGAATTTGCGGAGAAAGCAATGCGCCTTAAATTTACAATTACTAATTAATTAAGTACAATGAACCAAATTCAAACGTCAACCCGATACCCTCTTTGACTCCTAGCGACTGGTTGCTTCTATGCTATAAATATTAATTTGTTAAATGTTGTACTCGTAAGAATTTACAGCTTGTTAAGAGGAATGTTTGTATATTATTAACTTTAAGAATGCATCTTATTTTCATTACACAGAGCTTGTTATTTGTAAGAATTTGTACCTTAAGAAGATATATCGTACTTTTGTCTATTCTGATTATTTTTCTCTAAGAACGTATTTCTTGTTCATAAACTAAATTTATTACACACATACAAACTTAATTCACACACACATATTTTTGGTGGTGTCGGGATTATGTTTTTAATCCTGATACTGCCTCCATAGATTAAGTACACATTGGCAGAGGGCAACCACACACACTAAGTTTACAGCTACATAATCACCACACACACAATTCTTAAATTACACTAGCCCTCAGCCACTTTATAAATACACCTATTTTTAATTAATACATTTCCCCCACCGGCAGAGTCCGGATTGGGGGCCAAAAAAAAAAAAAAATTGAAGGGTTATCTCAGGTTAACATGTAATCCTATAAATGCAAACCTAGTCACTTTATATTATTAGCAATTTTCCTGGCAGTATAATTCTTTGAGTATACCAAAGTCTACTCAAGTAATTGGAAGTGCATCATAGCACCATTTCTTCCTTTTCAGTCGTCTGCTAGATATGACTGGAAAATCAATAGTGAACATTCGGTATACCAGTGGATTTTGGTTGAACTGGCGTTTTTCATAGAACCTTCGATATTATTCTATGTAGACATCCTTTATATATAGAACGTTCAAGTCCGCATGCAGTGTGTCGTTCGATATGTAATAAGGCGCCGATACCATTGTACGTAGAATTATGGACCGCTGTTGTATTTTACGAAGGTTACTTCGGCTCGTTGTTCCATATAATTTTAACCCATATCTCCATACTGGGGCGATAATCGATAAGTAGACATTCCGCTTTACAGTCAGGTTTAGAAATTATTTTCGTCCTAACAACGGTTGTAGCTGTCTAGTTCTAGCTATTATAGATCTCGTATATTCTACATGAAAAGTAAAATTATATGTGTAAATATACGCAATTCTATGTCTAGTGAATATCCAGATCTTTGAATGTTGTGCACCTTATATCGTGATACATATGGTTCCACTGATTGTTCCTGTCAAAAAACTTATTCAGAAAAGTTGATCGTGGAAAATATCAGATTAAAATAAGCGGAAAGATACTACCACAAAATCCTTGTGTGAAATATTTAGGAATTCGTCTAGATCAAACACTAACGTGGTTGCCACACATTACCGCTAAGAAAACTGAACTAAATATCAGAATGAAACAGTTATACTGGTTACTGGGACCTATGTCTTAACTATCAATTAACAACAAACTATTGCTGTACAAGCTTATATTAAAACCGTTATGGCTTTATGACTGCGAGCTATGGGGATGTGCTTCCAAAAGCAACAAACAAAAAATCCAGCAGTGCCAAAATAAAATTTTGCGTATGATAGCTGATGCTCCATGGTACGTGTCGAACGACACGTTGCACAGGAACCTCCGGATAGGATATGTAGAAGATGAAGTCCGCTGTGCTGTCCGAAGGTATCTGTCGAAACTGGACTTCCATGGGAATCCGTTAGCATAGATGCTGCTAGAACAAGAAGTAACCAGAAGATTGCGAAGAAAACGCATCACCGATTTCAAGTAGAGTCGGTGTAGATAATTAATAGGACCACCCAGATGTTCGGCTGTTGGGTCGACTCCTATTAAAATAAATTTCGTTCACCAAATTTAGTTGATGATGAGAGTCTTGTCAGTTCTAGATCTTAAAAGTTTATAAAAAAAAAAAGTGATTCGTACAAAAAGAAAACAATGTTGTCTCACCAACACTAATTTTTAGTGAAGTTAAAGAAATAACAAATTTCTTGAAGAAGAGGTCTTATCCTACAAATGCAAGCCTAATAACTCTCAGAACAATAAGAGTATTCTTATACCTTCTTGAATACCGCATCCTTCTTTTCAAAATTTTAAACCAAACATATTTATCAGTCGTACAAAATCTAAAAAGAAACAAATAGTTTTCTTCAACTCAAGTAGAGATGATTTTTGCTTTAATGGCAATGACACGGACTCCACAAATGGCCTTTTATTCTAGAAATTCGATCATGTTAAATATAATTTGTTGTAACTCCAAATCGTCTAAATTTCGAGAGAATTATAATAGATCAAAATGTAGATATTACACTTATTTCAAAAACATGGCTGCATTCTACTCAAAGTTTTAGCATGTTTTACTATAAATGTTATTGAGGTGATCCATTTGATGAATGTGGTGACTTGGGTAATGTTTATTAAAAATTCTGTTTCTCATTTAGTTTACTTTTATTTGGTCTTTATCTACCATATGATTAAAACATAATCTGTATATATAAAGATCCCCACATTGTATTTGTATTTGTTTTCTCAATCATTTTTCATCTTTCCTTAATTTATGTGGTGACAGCGAATGAATTTTGACAATAACTTAAAAGCGCTATATAGAATTATTCTTTCAATACATGCATAAATTATTAATTTTTGTAATTAGGTATAATAGAATGGAAACAAGACACGAATGTTTATTTTTTTGTGTAATATAAAACATGTTTTTCACTCTTTATTAAACATCGAACCGAAAGTAGGGATTTCATTTATGAATATTACTGACATAAAAATGATCGCAGCGCGGAACAAGGAATTGTCTCAATTAACATCGACTTCCTTTTAGTGTCTTGTTTTACAGTTTAGTTTATCAGTCAAAATTATAAGTTTAAACCAGCAACCAGTAAACAGACAGGAAAATCAAGTTTCAAGTTTGTTTCAAACAAAAATTAGTAACCTTGAATTTCGTTCGAAATTAAATGTTTTGGTAAGTAATTTAATTAATAACTATTGTGGTTATATTATACTCGATAATGTTCTGTTAGTATTACAGGGTCGCTTTTATTTATGGTCTGTGTGTATGTACGTATTGCATGTTTTATTTCTGGTACGTGTTATCTTATTATCGATTTATAACACTGTTTGGTTTGGTAATTTAATTATTTTCCCCTTATTTGTTATAAAACTTACTCTTGAAACGCGAAAAACATTGCGATGTTTGAATATAATTTGAACCCCTTTTTTTATCATTATTGCGGTTTCATATGTTTACGTCTGTTATTAGGTACGTCACTATTTTAAACAAAAAATGGTCGAGAAAATTGTTACAGCCTGGATATTTGATTATAATAATTTAAGTTCCGAAGAATTACAATCCCATTATTCTTCGGTAGTTCATAATGATGCTTTAATAAATGCGATATATACGTATTTCGAAGAATTTCATAAATTTTATAAAGTGAGTATTATATATTTTATAAGTCTTGACTTCATAATTGATCTGATCAAACTATAATCATAATGCACTTTTATAAAATGTTTAAATACAATCTGTTACATTATTTATAGTTCATTTACGTTATCGGTGTCTTCAAATAATGGTTATCAATAAACCTGCGACTTTTTCTTAAACTACTTGTAATTTGACATTATTTTGCTTGTTTTAAAATACATGTATCACTTGTGAGTTAAATAATTTCATAAGAACTTTGTAGTATAAAGTTAAATTTGTGCGAATATAATTGGTTATCATTTACAATTAAATGTTATGTTGTATTCATTTACTACTAGTATTTCGGTGTATTAGGCCATGATTTGAGTTGTCGCTTTGATGACTTTCCATTTTTGTTTGTCATTCGGTACTATTTAGACGGTTATTGCCATACTTTTTGTTTTTTATTATCTATTACGTTTATTTTTAATCTTTGTAACTTATGTTGTCCATTCAAATCCATTTATAGACGTAATTTGATGATGAAAGACAAGGTGTACAAGGTGTAGTTTATTTCTGATGTGTAATATTTCCCTTCAATTTTTGCACATAATTTTAATTATGTAACATTATTAAGATTAAATTTATTTCAGTACATTACTAAAAAATATGTTTCTGTAGTTGTTATTAGCGATATTTTCGGATACTTCTGAACTCGTATTAGTTTTTAACGTAGTTTCTATAATGTTGCAAGTTTAAAAACATTCGTGTTGATAGTTTAAGAATACGTGTTTGTATGATCGTTATTCGTAATTAAAAACATGATTACCTATTATTTTTACAGGTAATCAATAGCGTGGATGTGTGCGGAATTTTATTTAAGTACTACAGATTAGGTGAAGATGATCTGAAAAGATTTACTCTTCAGTTTTTACCTCAAGTATTATATACTTACTTGAATTCGGTTGCTCATGCTGATAAAAAAGTAAATACGCGATTTATGTTTTTCTAAAAGTATGATTTTTTGTTATATCGTGCTTGGTGTTGTATTCATGTTCTTATTTGACATTTGCTTCTTCCATGTTATTATAATCGTTCCGGACTAAAACATATTTGTATTATTTTTAAGACTAGTCGTGTGATGGAAGCGTTACTTATTGGCATTTATAATTTGGAAATAGTCGATGAAAATGGACAGCCAAGAGTGATTTCATTTCGGTTGCCATCATTAGCTCAATCATCTATATATCATGAGGTGATTAGGTGATTTAACGTTTTTAATTATTAAATATCATTTTTAACATATTTTTTAATCAGTTTTCTACGTACAATAAATAAACAAGTAGATAATAATAAAAAATGTTCTGTTTTTTTCAAGTAAACTGTTAAAATATATTTTATTTCAAATTTTAACGGGTTGTTATTATCTTTAAAAGAATGTATATTGGTAACTTGATAAAAACTACTTAATTTTTCCTATTATTGTATTAATGATCCGTAATAAATTATTTTTTGAAGGCACAAAAGGACGTTTATTTTATTTTCATTGTTTTCATATCAAAATTGTTTATTTGTTTTTATTTTGGTTCAATAAAATCGTTTATAATGAAATATTATAAATATTGGGGTTCGTGAAAATGTTTTGAATACAGCGTCTGTTCTGTTTACATATGATGCATGTGTACTTTTGTTTTATAGCCAGTTAGTTTGGCGCCAGCTTCTTTAACCGAATCAGCATTAAAAAGGTTGGAACAGCGTGATTCACAATTAGTGAGATGGGGTCCCCACAAAATGGTAAATAAACTGATAGCGCAAAACCGACTTACTGTTTTAACAGAATTATTATTTTGTTATAATAGGCATATTTCTCTGCTGGCTAAACAATCGTTAGAGCATCTTTGTAAAGTTACCAGTATGTAAGTATACTTTAAGTATTCTACAATGAAATACGTATATACGTCATTTGTTATAATGGGTACTGTCGTATCATTCTATAACATCAACATACGTTCTGTTGTGTAGTTCTCAGTGATTTTTAGTTTTATATAAATGTTTATGGATTGGTAAAACAAAGTAATATGTAGTGTAAGATTTATCTGTAAATTTATTAATAATAGAAAATCCATCGTAATTTTAATATTGTGTTTTTGGAAGATGTATAACTATGAGCAGTTATTTAGTTATATCTATGTCCATATGTAAACAGTGGCTGGAGATCTCAACTTTGATTACGACGTTCGAGGATTATAAAGTTTTTTATCATCGTGTAATTTATTTATTATGTAGAAGGCAGCGACGTTCACTACATATAACATTATGTGCGTGCTCACCTGCGTTGCATATAATTGGTACCCTATTTTGTTGACAAAAGTAACGTGCAGTTGCTACTCACTGTATTCAATAACGAATAATACGACTATATATGTGTTAATTAACTATTTTTTGAACGCTAGTGTTTGTATTTAATAACTTCCTTTAATTCAGTTTTATTCATCTCTATATTTAAAAGATAGTTATTTCATTTGCTTTTAGTCACTAATATCGTAACATTTTAAATTGCTAATTTCATTTGTATGTATGAAATTTATGCATTATTGTTGCTTTTTGTATGTTAATCAAGTAAGCTAGGCGAACACGAAAAAAGAGGACAATTTTTGAAATACGTGACATTTGTTTTTCCAAATAATCGGTAGAATCTTCATGATCGATTTTTCATAATAAAGCTATGTAATTTATCGATTCCACTTCTCGTCGCGTCCAAATTTTACAAGCAATCAGTAAGGCACTCTCGATTAAACTCTCGCCTTACTTCTTCATCCTAGTGACAGATGTTATATAACCGTAGGAAGGTAGATCTGGAGAGTATAATGAATGTTCGAAAACGTAAAATATCGGTTTCTATAATTCTTCATCCTGAATTTATAACGAACAGCGGTAACATCATTAAATTTAATTTTTTAAGCGCCCCTCGGATATTGTTTGCGATAAATATAATGATTTTAAACGATGTTAAGTTTTATTCGTCGTCTTTATTTAAATCCTTATAAATTAAACTAACGAAGAATATTTATAAGTTCATCGTGTAAAATTTTATACGAATTATTCTTTTCGCCAATAAAAACTTATAACTAATAATTATTTTCAAATTCAAATAAATTTATCTTACGATTATATTAATCGTGATATAAGTTTTTTTTTTTTTAATTTTCAACCCTTGATATATAAAACATTTTTAAACATTATAATCATATTTATTTATTTTTAGGATTGTAACCCAAGGATTCTCACGAAGTTCAAGTGGTTACAGGCGATTATCTGTTTGTAGCAAAAACGGATCGTTTCCCTCGGTACTACCACGTATTCCCGTTTCATCTCCGTTTCTGTGTCAATTGTTACATTGCCTATATTACGCCATGTAATATAAAAATTTATGTTGTATACAAAACCCAGCTCATTTTACATATGTATTACACGAAATATAATATTCAATTCTTTACACACACACACACACACACACATATATATATATATATATATATATATATATATATATATATAAATATAAAGTAGATGTGTATTTTTTTATAGTCAAGTAGTGTTTGTCTATCATTAATTTACGCCTTTCCTTCTTTTATTATTAAATTTTTATGTATCACATTATTCTTTTGTATTTTTCAAAATACTATTCCCCCTGTCATGTCATACGCATTTTCTATTTAATTAGAGTATATATATATATATATATATCTTTTACAAATCAAAACCAATCCAAAAAAGATTTGCACTATTGAAAAGAGGAGAAAATTCCATTTTATATAATTAATTTAATTTTAAAAATAACATCGTAAGTATGCTTTTAGTAACATAAATTAACCGATTTAAGAAACGTTGAAAAACCTTTTTTAAGATTTTTTTTATCGATGGCAGCGATTTTATTTAGAATCTTGGTCTTCAAATCTTCGATGCTGGCAACTTTAAGAAAAAAAGCTTTTGCTTCAGGAATCCTCACAAAAAAAATCGCACGCATTCAAATCCGGTTAACGAGGTGGCCATAAAACAATAAAACAACACCGTGTTTGGAAATGATTCGGTCTCCAATCATCTCGCGTAAAACTTTCATCGTCGCGTTGCAAGTGTGGACAGTTGCACCGTCTTGTTTAAAATAAATTTTACTGAATATTCTTTTCCGCTTTAAAGTCAGTTTCGCGAAGTTCTTCAATACTTTTGATGAACGAGCTTACAGTAACCGTTTTGTCATCTTCTTCAAAGAAGTAACGGTCGATGATTCCACGAGGACTTTTACCCTCTCCATATTGTCTTCCGTTCGAACACTTCTCGGTTGCAGTAGCTTCGAACTGTTGCACCCACCTACTTATAAAAGGGCGGGAGGGAACCGAAGCATTGTTCTTCATATGAAAACGAGTTCTAAAACGACGCTGCACTACCACAATCGCCTCTGTTTCATAAAACGTTTTAACGCAGAACGCACGTTGTTAGCTCGATCACGACATAACTGATAATAAATTTCAGTCGTGCTAACCTTTTTTCGGATTGATTTTGATTTGTAAAAGTTACAGCGTTTTTAAAATGTTAATATCCATTCTGCCACACCATAACATTTATATATGTGTGTGTGTTCATTAAATTTGAACCTCTTTTTTATTTTACCGGCGTAATATCTTGTACGTACACGTATTCAATTGATCTACAAAATTCGTTTCTAGCTTTAACTATGTTCTCATTATTTTGAAAGTTACGTTGTCATATCTCTTTGTGATCAATATATATATATATATATATATATATATATATATATATATATATATATATATATATATATATAATATTTAATAATAACGTTACTTCTTCCACACACGCCTTATACGTTACTCTATTTACAATACTGGAAAATTGTTAATGTACCAGGATTTAAATATATGTGAAAATATCAAAATATAACCGAACTATTTGTTTAGGACCACTTTAAATAATACTCCCATAACACAAATAATCTACCTATTATATTCGGAAATATTAAAATAAATGCCAGGAAAATTGTAATTTTTAATATTTCAAAAAAATGTCGTCGTGTAACGATCGTTTAAATAATTCGGAAATATTAAAAACGATCCAATTAATACATTTACTAAAAGTTATAAATAATATTTATTTTCGCGTAAGTTGTTTAGAAGTATCTGTGTTAAAATAATGCGTTATTGTAAATTATCGTTTTTTTGAAAACGAAACTTTATGTTTTTCGAATTAATACATATTAGTTTGATCAATTTACGGCGATGACATTTTTTGTTGGATATTATTTTATCGATCGGTTGATTACATACTGGGATATATATATATATATATATATATATATATATATATATATATATATATATATATATATATATATATATATATAGATAGTTTTGTTAATCGTTTAGACGATGATGCGTGAACGGTCTTAATATATGGAAATAATTATTGACAGATGATGGAAAATGAATGTTTGGAGTGGAAATAGTAAATAAATGTAGAAATATTATATATCGATAAGAAATTTAAAACGAGCGGAAATCGTTTAGTTTTTATCTTTTTTTTATTTTTATTATCACTCGTATTTTCGGTCATTTTAATTAATTCACTCCGGAGATAGCGAATGTTAGAATTAAAAGTTATCGTTATTTGGCTATATTTTGTAATACGTTTTTTAAATTTATATCCCGACAGGTTTAACGGTTATAAATACGAATCGCAACAAGCCGTGGAAGATATTTTTTATCGCGCTAGTTACCACTTATTCCGCGATGTATTATTGTTGGCCAACGCTATTAAAAATTCATATTCCTTTCAATCTGGTAAGCTTTTCTCGTTCTTCAATCGATTATTTTAAAAATCGAGCGTTTTTAATTATTCTGGATAAGTTGTTTCCGATATCGCCACAATATTATCGAAACGCGTTTCACGCGCTAAGAAAGAGTTAGAAAAGAAAGAGATGAAAATATAGAATTTTGGGTTTTTACTTTTGGAAGTTTTTTAGTTTATATATATATATATATAGGCTATCTCGGAAACGATTCTTTTCTCGATTAATTTTGACACAACCCCTAATATATCCCCCTAAAAAGTTTTTAAAATGTTGATTTTAATTTCATAGGTTTTTTTTTTATACTTATTTAAAGGTACGTCGAAAATTTCTGCTTGATTCCATTAACTGTTTGTTTGAATGTTGCAATCTTAAAAATTTACTTTTTACCTCGTACGCGTTGTTAAATATGATTAAAAATTTTATATTTCGGATACTGTTCGATCTTCCGGAAATATTTCTTAATCTACGAAGGAATTAAAATCCCATCTGAAATTCATTTAAAAAAAAATTCTTTAAATATTCATCAAACATAGGAAATTTATGAAATGAAATTCTACTCGATTAATAGTTACATATGTAACAGTTTTTAATGGCGTGCGATTCGTATCTAAATATATTTTTCCAAAAAACAAATTTTCCAGGAAAGCAATATCGAGTTAAAGTTCGATCGCCTACATACTATTATGTGTATATGTGTACATCTCATCGAGTTGTTACTTATTTTATTGAACTACAAAGAGTAAAGCTATTATTTAATCTCGTATTCGGCCATACACAAAATATATGGCAGTACTTATTGAATTTAAAACGTATCTAAAAAGTTATATTTATCTTGTTGACTCTATATATTCCAGCTGAAGTTAAAATTGAAACATAATTTCCTTGCATTATAAACCAGACACCGTTTTTTTTTTTTTTTTTTATCGATTGATTGTTAGGATATATTTATATCAACATGTTTTTTATCTTTTTTTTGCGAGTAATATTCGTGTATTTGTTCTTTTTCCTGTTTTTCTCTCTAGTATATATTATACGTATGTATATAGCATATTTCGCAGTATAATTTTTTATTTAAACGTATACATACACACACATACATATACTTATATATATAAGCGTGCATGGTATGGTATGATGATGTTTCCGTTCGTACATTTCGTTTAATTTTCCACGTAATCATCGAGTAATTGTTTTCTATTTTAGGTCAGCCGGAAAATGCGACATCCGCGAATGTCAGTGTTACCTTATCGAAATCGATGATAACTAACGCCTCGTTTCGTACTAAAAAATTACCGGGTAAATTTAATTATCTACTCTGTCGGTTTAGCTTTAATTTATTTAATACTCGTTATTCGTTTGAAATTTCTTTTAAAACGAAATTTTTATTTTTTGCTATTTTTAAATTTGCAATTTTGTTAATTTTTGCTACGTACTAATTTACGTCGTTCGATCGTAGATTGTTATCGATATTGCGCCCGTAGTACACTTTTTTTTTTTAAATCGAAATTTATTATCGGAGGATATAAATTTTTAACTCTTCCGAACGATTTATATTAGACGTACTGGGTATATAAAAGTTTGGATTTGTTTATTATTATCATTTTCAAAATGATTAGCCTATTTATTGTAAGTATTTATAACGAGGTTGATTTATCTTCGAACGTTATTATCGAAACTATGTGAAGTATCTAAAAAGTGATCGTCCGTTATCAAAAAAATCTGTGTCATCATACTAAGGGTGGTTTTTATTTCTTAACAAAATGTTACGTATTTTCTGTATTACGGTGTTGAAAGTTGGACATCTAGTCGTACACTACAAAATTACGTAACTAGTCGCACACCACTGCCAGAATTTCGAATTATTTATTTATGTAAACGTAATAGAAGTTAATTATTAAAATTTAAATAACTTTCAGTCGATACCGCGTCACTATTTTGAAAAAATTGACGTTCTGGCGCGATAATGGACCGTGTAAGCATGTTCGAAACGTCGGATTTTTTTTTCAAATTAGTGACACGGTTTCGATCGACAGTTTTTTAAATTTTAATACTAATAATCGTAATCGCATGTAATAGAGGTTTATTTAAAAAATTGTATTATATTGTAAAATGTGTTAATTGGTTGTTATATAAAGATTAAAAGTAAAAACAATCCGACATAATATCTACGGAATGTAATATCGAATATAGGAATTATCGCGTGAAAAATGAAACATCATTATTGTTCAGAATCACTATTAATAGAATTAACACGACGTCCGCATTTATAAATTCTGTTCACGATTTGGTCCTTGCACGGGGAGACATTTTACAATTTGAGCAAAGTGATCGTCGTCGTAACATTTTTACCACGACCAAACGACGCTATTCCTTTTTTGTGTGTTTTTTTGTGTTTGTTTGCGGTGATTATCTGCGTCGACAGTTTTCTCCTTCAGCCTTTAGAGTCGGATAAATCGATATTGTCATTAGAATTCAAACATTCTAATACTTCGTCTTCATTTCTAAATTTGTTCCATTTTTCGGATGACATCCTAAATATAAATGAAAAGTACATTATGGCCCCCAGATAAGTTGCATAATGTAAACTTTCATACGCATTTTTAAATAAATCTAATTGTTACGGGGGAAAAACCTATATTTGAAATGTAATAAAAGGAGTTCATAATTTAGTAATAAAAATATATTTACCGTAACGGTAAGAAAAATTTTAGTGATTTTAATTCGTTTTTGTTCTATAATTTTTTTCGAAATTTTTGTCAATACCATTAACCTTTTTATTTAATTATTTTTCTCGTAGATAGTTCATCTACTTTGTTTAATTTATAATTCTGTAATGTACCACTTGTCTTAAGTTCATCCACTATTTTTGCAAAGAGTACATTATCAACTAATTCAAATTTTCCTTTTTCTTCTGTAAAAATTTTCCCTTCACGATTAAAATGATGGAAAATTCAATTTTCCATATTTCCGCATTACAATTTTATATGACTTATTCTACACTGATGAGTTATTCACTAGTTGTTTCCACGCTTCTAATTTGTTCTTGTCTATAATTAGTAATTATCATCTGTAGGTCATTATTATCTTTCTGTTTCTATAATTATATTTTATTTCCGTTAATCGCTACTACTAATCTTCTTTTTTATTATTGTTCTAAAATCGTGTAGAATTGCCTTTTTGACGGTTTCATTACCACGCTCTTTTTTCTGATATCGTGAATTTTGGTAATGATTTTAATTAGCTGTGTATTTAATGATGCTTCGTCATTTTAAACATCTGGTCAATTTGTTCTTTAAAACTTTCATTTATAATTTGTTCCTCATATTTAATGTAATCAATTGTTCTAATTATTTGTCCATCCTAAATCACCGAACTGTTCTTGATTTTGATTAGAACTTTACTGTGACAAAAGAGGTTCGCACATTTAATCTCAATTTCTATCACAGATTTTATCATTGGTTATAACTAGGTCGATTACACTGCTACCATTTTTACTACAGAATGTATTAATATCGCAATAGTTTTTATTAGTTAGTTTATTGGTTATTATAAATTTCTCAAAAACATTTACTTTTTTATTACTTTTACGCTCTATTTTCTCATACAACGATGATGCTAGATAAAATAATTTTTTTCGTTATATTATTCAAATTTAAATATTTCTCTAATATCTGTATTTTATCTTCAATCGGTTCATTTGGTGAGAAGTAACATATTAATAAAATGGAATCTTTAATTTTCAATATTAAAGTATCTTCAGTTTCTTTTGATAGTTTGTACTTTATAATTTATCCGTAACTGCCATGTATTTTTGTAAGAAATTATCATAACCGTCATTACAGCCTGTTTGTTTTTCGTTTTATTTGGTTCAATATCGTACTTTATATTTTGTAAAATCTCTGCTCGTATTTACTTCTGTCCACAATTAGCATTAATAATTCTGTTGATTTAGTTATATTCGACTTTTTCCCGAGATGAGCATTTATGATTCACAGTTATTCTACATGCAGTTGGATATGTTAATAACTGATAGTGTTTATAATTTGCATTCAATTCTGTGTTTTTTATTGTATTCGAGAATTCGCAGATAGGGCAACAATTTATATTATTTCTTTAACGAGGTGTATTTGTTTTTAGGAAGCTTGCAATTCTTAGCTTTGTGTCCGAAACCAGCGTAATTAAAGCATTGTTTTAAGTATATATGTTTATAAATATTACAGCTTTTCCATTCTATTGCCATATATGCAATATTAATTAAGTTATATAAACTAGGCGATACTTGTGTAACTACATCTACGGTTGTTTTTTTCTAATTTTCCGGATTATTCTGATGTATTCTCAAATTTAACATCTATTGAATTTAGTAAATTTTTTTGTTCACTCTATGTCTGGATAGATTGAAGATCTTTTTAATTCATCATTGTTTATTGAAAAGAAACGAGCAGGTTAGTTTGTTATTTTTAAATATAGGGGTCTTTTATTTGTTTCTGCGATCGAAAATGTCCCTTTTTTACTAATCATCAGTTTTATGATTAACTCTTTATAATACGAATTTGTTTTAATTATTAGTACGTCTTTTATATAATCTTGGTAGAAATGTGAGTTCAGTTTTATTAATGTTTTCAAAACGTTTTCAAGCGACCTCGAAATGAAATAATTTCGTACCTGGTATTTTTTCTTTAAATGTTTCAATTTTATCACTATCATTTCAAGATATAGAGCATGGTCTTCTATACGGAAGATTCCAAGTTCGAATACGATCGATGACATAAAAATTATCATAGGAAAATAAAAATATAAATAATCCTAATATTATCACGTGGAATGGCAAACCACCACGCATAACGCCGATAATATAGTACACTACAAAAACATTACAATCAGTTCTCACGGGCTTGTGTGTATGCCTATGTACGCTAACGCCATATTATGATTGCCTTTCTACTTATGTACAACAAAATATCTATAGGTAAGTAGTCGCCTATCTGCGATACGGATACAGCGCTTAAACATTCACTATCAGATTATTTAAAAAATTCTGTTTTATCACTTTTAATTTTTATAAATTTGTGTATATCGTTGTTTATATTCACTTGATCAAGCGCTCGACAGCTGAAAAGTTTTGTGATTTTTCATAAAGTAAAAACTTTTAATGATTTTAACTCCTTCTTTTTGTTTATTATTTAAAGAATCGCTATATTCCAAACTTTTCAAATTATATTAAGCTAAGAAGCATTATTAACAAAAGAAGTGTTATTATAGTAAGAAAGTGAGAGGTAGTTAGAACCGCGAAGTAAACTAGAGTTCGCGGTTGGTTTGGTGTTCGTGAATTATATGCAGTATAGTTACTAAACTTCGTAAACATTGCCAATTACATGTACAACAAAAGACTCTTGGAATTGGTTTTTGGTAAAATAGTCGAGAAATGTACGAGGCTGTTAGAGGTGATGACGTCGCACGTCGCACATCACACGTCTCGAAAAACTCATTCGTTTAATAGGTGTATCATTTTTGTACGCGTATAATAAATAAATGAATTCTTATTTCGTCTGCGAATTTATTATCATGCCATCGAGCATTTTGACCTAGAGAAGACGGACGATTTGATTTTTGAATAATTAAAAAACTAGACCAAAATTTTGGAACGAAATTTTAGTTTAAAAAGAGATTAGCTTACAATCATTTGTGGAACATAATATCGTTCAGATGATCGCCATTTGCAATTCATTCGGTCTTTTTACAAAATTTTCGACCATGCTGAATTTTTGAAATTCGAAATAAAAATAGGATGAAACTGGACGAAAACTAATCTCTCGTGTGTATACTATGTAGCACGCGGTTTGTGTTGTAGTAGTCAAAAAATAAAGTCGTCCGACTTCTTTGGGTCACCTTGTATGTTGAGCTGTCCGATCGTTTATTCGGTTTTCTAATGTATTATTTTCAATTTCCGATTTTCAGACGATATTCCTATACAAGATCCGGACACGACCGAAACGAATGCCGGATTAACTTCGATAACGGAAGAAAAAGAGGATAACGTTACATCGGAAATACACGCGCGTAAAAGTCTACCGAAAATGGCGGCCAGTTTCGGTAAGAAGACTAAAGAGAAAATCGTGATAGCCGTTAAAAGCGGTAGTATCGTATCGAATAGCGGCTCTAAGAATAAGAATAGCATCATCGCGAACGGCGGTATATCGGATGACGTATCCGGCGATGACGAAAGCGGTATAGACGTATCGGAAGGAGTGACAGTCGATGGTCAAGGTACACCGTTTAATAATCGAAAAAATACCACAATCTCCAACATCAATAGTAATACTAATAATATTAATAATAATAATAACGCTAGTAGTAATAATAATAATAATATCGAAATGATGGACGTGACTAGATCGAAGCAGATTACTTCGGTTTGATATTATTAATTAGTGATTATTATTATTTTATTATTAGTATTTAAATTATCATTGCTATATTATCGTTTATTGTTGTGTAATCTTGTACACATTCGAGCGGTGGATAAATTAAATAATCGAACGTAAGCCAGTTTTTAAAACTAGTCGTCATACAACGCTTCCCTAATATAATGAAGTTGTTCGCACATTATCAACGGTTAAAAAAAAAAATGTGCCGCTTATAGGAGAGAATATAGTGTATTTTTAATATATAAAAGTATTTTAACGTCTGTTTTGAAAAACATGACCTGAAACTCTAGGGATAATACAAATTCTGCAGAATAAGATATTTATACTTATAACTAAGGCACCATCATACGTGACAAATCGAACTCTACGCGTGAAGACTTAAAAGTATAATATGCGGCGGATGTTATTAAAGCTTATTATGCTCGGGGCACGCAGAAAGATTCGTAAATCGTCCGATCTGTCTTGCTGCGGTACTAACTGGAAATGACGTAAGAGAAGCGTATAAAATAGCAACACTTGTATGATCTCGTTAGCCAGCTTGTAATAATACTTATTAAAACAAAACAAAAAAAAAGGGTTTCTAGAAAATACGACGCTATATATATGTAATCGAAAAAAAATTTCAGTTCAAGAATGATGACGATTGCTCTGAAAAATATAACTCGGTTAAAGTTGAAGTATCTCAAGGAACACTGTATCGCTGTCGACTGATGAAAATACACAAATAAAACTACTTTTGATAAAGATACGTCGATAATTTTTGCGGACCGTAATGTATAACAGTTGCTCTGCCAAAAAATGTAGAAAGTATCATTAGATGTGATTATGAGAGACTGATGAGAAACCTACGTCCTTTTTAACAACGGAAAAATACCTAACAAATAAATAATGTAAAAGTTATGAAGCAAAATATCCGATTGTGTATTTCGATATATTTCCTTAATACGCAGAGTATACATATATAAAAAAAAAAAAAAAAATGATACCGGTATATATGGTACAGGTGTCACGACTGTAGCTGAACAATTGCGTACGTGACCCTCATGTAATTACGGTGGGCAAATGTGGGGCGGTTAACAAGCTCGTAATTCAGATGTTTCGAAATAAGACTTAATTGATTTATAGAATGCCACGCGTTAACTTGATTTATTCTGAGTTGCACATTGTTACGATCGAACGAGTAATCGAACAGAGAACATACACGACTTACAAACGATACACTTCTCAATTAGCGTCTGTCCTTCAGTCAAATTCTTTTAACACGGCTGAAATGAACGAAGATAATCGATTTAGCAGTCTTTTGACGACTATTAATTACTCTTTTTCTTTTTATCATACTGGCCAATCGTGGCCATAATTGACATTTCTCACTTCTAAAATAAATAAGATATTGTGTGTTCTTCCAGTGAATAGGAGACAACCGATAAATAAACGAAATGTTAACTCTTACCTAAGACTAATTAAAATTAAACATATGTTTCTATAAATGTGAGATTGATCTGCTATCGCGTTATATTCGCTTATTTATATTGTTCTACGCTGATATCAACCACTTATCTTTGGGGTACTTGGAAGCATATAAATTACATGCTACCTCTACTCGTGGCCTACATAATGATCGATGCATGTTCGAAATCTTGACATCGTTAGATGCAGGACATTTATCCTAGCGGATGATGTGTATTGGCTATAGAACCATCATTTGTAGAAAAGCCGTCCCGGCACCGTTGCTGTATCTGGACATCCGAAGTATATTCAGATTATCGCTTAGGCGAAATTTGTCGAAGAATCTTTTTGATATTGTTGAATGTGCACTTCTTTAACAAATAGAATATCAAGATCCTTGTGAAGAGTGTGATTCGAAACATATCGGGAAGCCGAGACCATCATACGAAGGAGTTTTGATTGTTTTCTTTGTATTAGTGCTAGATTATTTGCTTTAGTATTAGTTCTATCCCGTACCTCTAGATTCGAGCTATAATCGTGAGGTATATCCGCCC
Source organism: Coronaproctus castanopsis (assembly GCA_032883995.1). NCBI lineage: Eukaryota > Metazoa > Arthropoda > Insecta > Hemiptera > Monophlebidae > Coronaproctus > Coronaproctus castanopsis. The sequence continues at coordinate 290,308,239 of CM065052.1, forward strand.
TTTAAGAACTAGGTTTAAAGTGGATCTTCTTCTTATTGACGGGGAAAGCATGTTGACTCGTACCAAGATTCGTTTACCATTTTGCTCAACATAAGTAGTTAAGTCTGCGAACCGTATGTATTCCCAAATATTTCATCGACGTGACTTGTGCTATTTCAGAATTATGTATTAACTTTAATAGGTCCGTTTTTGAAAGTTATGTGTTAAAATTATTTATTATTTAATTTTATTCTCCAGTTATTGGCCCACATTTGTACTTTATCTATATGCGCCAGTATTGCTGTGTTCGCAAATTCTGGGTTTTCATTACAGGCTATTATGGCTATATCGTCTGCAAATGTAGCTAGCTAATTAGAGATAGATATGTCTGCCCTGTATATCGAATAGAGAATTGATAAAAAAAAAATTCTTTCTTCGGAAACGAATTCGTTGATTTTAATCGAAAAGACTCTATTTGTTAGGTATGATACAGCCAGTAAATAAATATCTGGTGAAAGTAGATGCTCCAATTTAAATTTCAATCCTAGATGCCAAACAATCAAAAGCTTAAATAGTAAGATACACCACTGAGTGTACCTTTTGAATACGATACCATTGTAGAAACGCCAAGAAAAATATTTGTCGTTAGATTTTAAGGTAGTTTAAGAAAAAGTGTACACATTGATATAACGAAGATAAACTATCAGAATGGAATTTAGGAATAACATTTGAAAAAAAAAAAGAAAACAATAAAACTGGGGAGAATTAAAAAGAAAAGGTTTGTTGTTTTCACTCGGTCCATACATGGCCAAATTGGAAGAGCAGATAAACAAATTCTTACCAATATATATTTCTACCGAAATTTTCATAAAAATTAAACAATTTCGAATTCAGTTCTTCTGTTTGTTTCCATAATTTTGTTTGAAATTCTCATTTTTTGAAACAAAATCGATTCGAAATTATGAAAATTTTACATTTAAACGGAAACGAATTTTCTAAATTGAAATTTCGATTTTATCAAAAAACCGCTCTTTTCAATATATGATATATAAATAATAAAATTAAAATTTTTAGGAGAGAAACAATCATTAAGATTAATGATGTTGAGTTATGGGTGGAATGATGTCGTTGTAGGATGTTTGATAATATGCTATGACATATTAGGAACATTGTCAATGCATATGTTTAGAATAGTTATTTATTAATAACGTTTTTTTTTTTTTTTTTAAATATTTTTAAAGCCATTATTTTTACCTACTCGATGACTGTACGAGATTACAAAATCCTTGGTACTTAAATTTTTTGGAATAAGGTTCCTTATTAACTTATTTATGTTAATATTTTTATTTCGTTTTTCGCGTTAATTTTAGTATTTATCTTTCTTAAATTACACCGTTATTCCTTATTTCTTTCCAATAAGCGGAGATTTTTCCTTTTACCGTGCGTGATTCGGCGTATTTTGTTTAAAACAAAGTTGAATGTAAAAATTTACTTATGTCAAAATTATTTTATAAGTGTGTACGTGTTTCTTTTTGTAAATTTACCTTTACGAGATTCGTGCGTTATTCTGTTTTTGTCGCTCTTTGTTTCTTCCATTATTTATTGTTCTAATTTTATTATGCGTGCCAAAAAGTATGTTACACACACACACATACCCACATATACACACACATTGTGTATACGTACTATATATTTCGTATATATGAAAACCAAGTATGAATATGTTCGAAACTTATAAGCCTTTTTAAATGTTTTAAAAATTATTAAATAAAAGTTGTTTTTAAAACGGTCGTTTTTAATGTTTTACGAAATATTATAGACGTCAATCTATATTTATATACAGTCAACTCTTAACCGTCATTCTTTTCGTCGGTACACAAGAAGTTTCATTGAATGTTTGCTATCATCTGACGGTATAACAACAGTTAAAAATTTTCTTGGAAAAATCACAACATTAAGGACGCAATATTAAATGTTGTCAGTGCATCGGCAGACCCTAAAATATTAAACTTACGGAATAATCTATGGCCTGATACCCACTGGCGAAGTAACCGGAACGGTTAGTGTTGACGAAATCATGAAGTTTTGCAATAACGGTTTGCTTAACGAAACGATACACTAACAACTGAAGAAGTAACAAATTGGTTATAGTGTGATAAACAAGATGAAGGTTTTGAAATTTTAACTGATGAATATATTGTATCTAATGTTCAGCCGTTCAATAATGGTGAAATTGACAACGATGAAAAATCAAAATGCAACCAAAACTCAGCAGCAATCAGCCATTCGGAAGCTGAAATAATGTTAATAAAGTGAATCGATTGGAATGGAAGACAAAAGGAAGCAAATTTTACATATATATATATATATATATATATATATATATATATATATATATATATATATATATATATATATATATATAAAGTTGAATTTATGTAAAATTTGCTTCCTTTTGTCTTCCATTCTAATCGATTCACTTTGTTAACTTCCACAGCTCTGGTGAGTAGAGCTACTACCCTCCAAGACTAACAATCTTGGCAGTATATTGGTTTTAGCTAGCAAATGACTAACCACAATATTCTTTTTTCAACTGGAAAGCATGATGGAAAAGACAAATCATATAACGACTCTAGGTGGTAACCAATCCACCGTTGCTAAATGCAACGCCAGCAAGCGATCATATTCTGGAGAGCATGCACCAACATGCGCTAAGGATTTTAAAAAGATTAGAAGTCAACAGAAAATTTTTTTTGCAAAACACTCAATATAAATTCATTACAAAAAGTAGGAAAACTAAAACAATTGATAGATGTTCTGAAGGAGCATGATATATGTATCGCTGCTATACAGGAGACAAGATATACAGATGAAAATGTGTTCGAATCTGGGGGATATCGAATATTCAAAGGAAAAGTAGGAAAAGTAGAAACAAACAACGCTGCGTACTTAGGAACAGCTTTTGTAATCAGTTGCCAGATCCTGGATTCGGTCGTGGATTTCCAATCATTTAACAGTCGAATTTCTTTACTGAGCATTAGATGCACAAATAAAATATACACGTTAATCAATGCACATGCTCCAATAAATCAAAAAAATCGAACAAATAAAAAAGAAACAGATATTTTTTGGGAAAAATTGGAAGAAGTCCTTATAAACATCCCCAAGAAACACACAACTGTATTACTGGGAGATTTTAATGCGCAGCTAGGCAAAGAAAAGAAGTATAGAGATATTGTTGGAAGATATCCAGCACATTTAAGGACTAACAAAAATGGAGAAAGACTAATAGATCTGTGTAAAACTGCCAACCTGATTATGAAATCCACAGCTTTTAAACACCTGCCGAGGAAAAAGAAAACATGGACGTCTCCAAATTCAAAATTAGGCGAATTTCAAATAGACCATGTGGCGGTGTCAAAAGTATCCACAAAGGAGATACAAAATGTAAAAGTTGTAAGAAATGGACATCTGGATTCAGATCATTACCTTTCTAAAATTAAAATTAAATTTCAACCTAGGAATACAAGGAAAGAAATTAAAACAAAAATGAACAAGTATGATACAATGAAGTTAAAAAAAGGATCTGAATTTAAGGACAAATTGGAGAATAGAAATCCGGAGAATTGGGAACAATTAAAAGAGGTATTGGTTCAAACCGCTAAGGAAACACTTAGCTTAACAAAAGTAAGAGAAAACATTCGTGGTGGAACTATGAATGTGAAGAGGCCGTTATAAAAAGACAACATGCATGGAAAAAGTGGAATGCAGATAAAAGCGAAAATAACAAGACATATTTCATAGTAACGAGGAAAGAGGTAGGGAAGATTATCAGAAATGTGAAAAGAAAATATCACAGTGATCGGCTATGTAAAATCGAACAAGATTTCCAGAAGAATAACACAAGAGATTTCTGTAAAACATTCAAAGAAAGTGTAAATAAATTTATATACCCGTGTCTTATGTTCAAAGACAAAAATCAAAAGATGGCATTTAGTAACAAAGAAAATTGTAAAATATTGGCAGAATATTTTGAAACGCTACTGAACTGCGAAATCCCAACACTGACCTTCACTTTTAAAGAAGGGGATAGGAATCACGATTCTGTACCTCCAGATAAGGGAGAAATTATTAACATAATTAAATCTTTGAAGAATAATAAGGCTCCAGGGGAGGATACAATAATAGCAGAGTTATGGAAAAATTCGAATAATAAATGCCAAGATAAATTGGTTGAAATAATCAAAAATATTTGGGAGACAGAAATAATTCCCCAGGACTGGACAACAGCATTGATACATCCATTACATAAGAAAGGAATACAGACAGATGTGAATAATTACAGAGGTATATCGCTGTTACCAGTTACCTATAAAATACTCTCTAAGGCAATACAAACTAGAGCAGAAGAGCAGCTAGATACACAAATTGGTGAATATCAGTGTGGATTCAGAAAACATAGATCATGCGTTGAACAGATTTTCAACCTCAAGTCATTAATGTTGTATTCGAAGAAAAGATCCAAAAAATATGTAATAATGTTTATTGATTTTAAAAAAGCTTATGATTCAGTAGATAGAACAGTATTGTTTAATGTTCTCAAAGAATTTGGTCTAGATGAAAAAAACCACACGTTTAATAAGAAAAACGTTAACAAACACATTCGCTAAAGTGAAATTTAGAGGTGAAATATCCAGACAGTTCGAAATAAAAACGGGAGTTAGACAGGGGGATGGACTGTCACCTTTACTCTTTAACTGCACACTTGAAAAAGTTATAAGAGAATGGAGAAAAGCTATGAGTGATGAAAAAATCACTGGGAATATTAGATTAGGATACAAGAGGGACAATTTACTAATAGACTGTTTAGCTTTTGCAGATGATCTGGCAATAATAGCAGAATCTACAGAGACAGCAAAGCGGCAGATAGAATTATTAAAAGAACAAGCGGATAAAGCTGGTCTACAAATTTCCTTCGAAAAAACCAAATTTATAACAAATATTACAGCCGCTCCTGATAAAATAAAAACTAAGTTTGGTCAAGTGTTAAGAGTTAATAAATTCAAATATCTGAGAGAATTCATCGAGCAGAATGCATCAGAAAAAGAAGCAATCAAATACAGGATCGATCGAATGAAAGCAGCGTTTTATTTAACAAAAGAAATATATAATAAGAAATTTTTATCAAGAAATGCTAAACTGCGACACTACACAACGGTGATCAGACCAGAGGCATTATATGCAGCGGAGAGCCTAAAAATGAACCAAAAAGGATTAAATGAACAGTTTGAAATCGCAGAAAGAAAAATCGTAAGAAGAATAATAGGACCAGTGAAACAAGGTGAAAAATATATAAAACGAAGTAATCGAGAAATATATCAACATGTGGAAAAAATTACTGTAGCGATCCGGAAAAGAAGAATACGATTTTATGGACATATGCAACGGATGGAGGACAGTAGGCTCACCGGAAGATTATTTAAGTACATGCGAAAACTAAAAATGAACGATACATGGTATACAGAAACTAAAAATGACATGGCGGAACTGAATATTATGCCTGAAGATGTAGAACAGCGAGTTATATTAAAGAAGAAACTATTTAATTGTAAAGAATTCGCGGAAAAGCAAGGAAGAAGAACTGGCACTTTGTGGACTGAAGAACGAAAAAAAAGACACAATGAAAGGATGAAAGCAGTATGGAAAAAAGGAAGAAAAATGGCAGGACCAGTTGATAACGTAGTCCATTAGTGGCTAATTCGAAATAATAATATATATATATATATATATATATATATATATATATATATATATATATATATATATATATATGGAACATCCCCATAAAGATAGCTCAAGCTGCATAGAAACGGAAGAAAGTTACCGATTCTTTTAAGATGTAAAAAATTTGGCATAGAGACATTTTTTGTAGACAATTATACTATATTGCATTATGTTATACTAAATTTTTAAATAAAAATACAGTACTCTAAATGTTATCTAATTAAATATATATATTTTTAAAAATTATGATTTACAATTATAATATCATGTATGTGATGTGTGTAATGGAATTTCTATTATCCGTCACAAGCCCGGTCGCCAGGGTGATTGATAAAAGAAGTTCTCATATCAAATTAAGAAAAATTCGTAAAATTCGAGAAAAGTGCTTTTTAACCTAGCAGTAGCGCAGGGTCAAATTCTAGGAAAGCCACTTAGAGAAAGAAAAATGAACGGAATTAACTAAAACAAATACAGGAATTAAGAATTTCGTCGAATTATTTGATTCTGCCAGATGCCGATGTTTATAGTCTTCGTGATGTGAAACGTCCCGGAATTGGAGATGCTACTTTTACGATGATGATATTTATCATATGAGAGAGATTTTTACTTAAGATAGTGTCATTTTGAAAGCTTTATTTAAACATCTCCTTTAGTGATTTCACCGAAGCTTTGTTTGTCGGGTAAGTTATGTGAACCGGCTTCTCTATTTATTTGTTTTACAAAACAAAGAAACAAAACAACGGTATATTTTCATAGTAAAAATTTACAAAATAATCCACATAATGATTACTGTGTACCGGTAGAAAGAAAAAAAATACCTTACCAACAGCGAACTGCTATAATAATATGCCATCTCGTTGTTTTATTATTAAATAATGAAAATTAACAGGAAAAAAAGATACCAATAAAACCTGTAAAATACTTAAAGTAATTTAATTATAATTTACTATATATATTAGACGATTAAGGTAACTCCGATTCTAATATAGAGATAAATTAAAACTATATAGTTAGTAAAATATATTCGATCGGTCGTGTTTATTGTGTTGCTCGTTAATCGTAAATAGTTCTTATTTAAACACGTGTCGATTTCTCCTTTTTTTTTATTTCTTTTTCTTATCCACGCGTTCTCATTTTCGTATATAGTACTAGCTTTACTCGTTTCGCCAGCTGATGAATGACTCGAGCGACGGGGGTCCGCCCCGTCCGTAAGTATAGATAACTCGCTGGTCAGTTCCGATAGCTTAAATAAAGAATTATATAATAGTAGTAATAATGGTGATGGCCGCATTACTATTAATAATAAGTCCAATTTATCTCATAACTATAGTAATAGTCCTAGTAATAATAGTAATATTAGTATTAGTGGTAGTAGTAGTATTGGTAGTGGTGATAACGTTAATAATGATGATCATAGTAGTAGTAGTAATGATAGTGATGGTAATAGTATGATCATCCCAAATAATAGTAGTAATAATAATTTTAATATTAATAACTCAACTATTAATTCACTATATGTGAAAAACGTTCATTCGGGCCCTTATATAGCTATTATATCGTCTTCTCGAGTAGCAAATAGTAATTTTGGCAATTACCATCCTTTGGCAATATGCAAATTATTAGCAAAATATCCCGGCGTTGAATATTTCCAACGTAACGGTATTAATAAAATTAAATCAGTCTTTAATAGTCTGGAACATGCTAATATTTTTGTTGAACAGGTCAACAAAGAAAATAATATATCAGCTTTTATTCCAAATTCTCTTTTGTATAGATTTGGCGTGATTAGAGGTATTCCCACTAATATTTCAGACACAGACTTTTTGAAAATATAGAAAGCTCTGTCCAAGTTGTAAGTATCAGACGTATCCACCGTCGCGCGGAAGGTTCGTTAATCCCAACGCAGACGGTTGAAATTAAATTCCTTGGTAACTCTCTACCAGAGTATGTCGCACTATATCGGTTGCGCTTAAAGGTAGATCCAAGTATTCGGCCGCCAAGACAGTGTGCGAATTGCTTGCGGTTCTCACACACTGCACAACAATGTCGATCCAAACCTAGATGCTCATTTTGCCATGAAAGCCATTTATCCTCCAGTTGCTCAAATACAAATACTTCTGCCCCTTCATGCATTAACTCTATGGAAGCTCATATGGCCACTGACAAATCTTGTCCTATATATAAAGAACGTTTTCAAATCCAACAAATTATGTCTTATGATAACATTTCATTATCGGAAGCAATCCGTAAGAATAAATCAGGACACATTAGTGAGGCTTTCTCCTTTTCAGACATAGCAAAACGCCCATCTTCTTCTAATCAACGGTATGCTCCAATACCTTCCACCCCCAATATTGACACTCGTCAAGTACGTTATTCTTCCCCTCAGTCACACTTTTTTCGTAAATTTCTTCCAAATCATACAGGTCCTTCACAGCCTGTGACACCCTCCTATCCAAATTATAAACACTTACTTTCATTTCCTTCTGGTAGAACATCGTCATCACCATCCCTAACAGTTACTACTCAAAATAATGTTACTGGTGGCCCACCCTCTGATGATACAAAGTCACCCCCCATTAAAAAAGCTTCTATTTCATCTACTCCTCAATCCTCATCTTCTGCTAATCATAAATCTCAATCTAAAGCAAAAGAATCTAACAAATTCGTTTTTCCAAATTCTTCTAATAATAACACTCGTTCAGATACACGTAAAACTAAATTATCAAATAATATTAAATAATGTATTCAACCCTACGTATTTTACAATGGAACTGTCGCAGTATCTCAATAAATAAAGCTAACCTTCAATCTTTTCTAGCAAGTAATACTTTTGACATTATTTTACTTTCCGAGACATGGCTGAATCCAGATTCTAAATTTTCCTTTAACGGTTATTTCTGTATTCGAGATGATAGATCTGATGGTTATGGAGGAGCGGCTATTTTAATACGTAGTATCATCCCTCATTACCGTCATGATATTCGATCAATTTTAAATGGTAGTCACTGTAATGGTGTCTGCACTTCTATCAAATACGACACTAAAGAATTATTTATACTTTCATTTTACTGCCCACCTTCCTCTTTTTTTAATACAAACTTATTTATGTCATTTATCAGCAACATATCATCCGATGCTTACATTTTTTGCGGTGGGGATTTTAATGTCTTGCATTCTTCTTGAGGTTGTAATAGACGCAACCTCTCTGCCCAAAATATTATAAACAATATTAATCATTCTAATTTAGTACTATTAAACGATGGAAGTCATACCACAGTTCCTTCGCTAAATAGATCAGCAAACGCTTTGGATCTAACACTTGTCTCCAGTAATTTATCATTGAATAGTACCTGGAACGTTATTAATAATCCTCTGGGTAGTAACCATTTACCAATTGACACCTCAATTATTTTCCAGCATACTAGGATGGTGAATAATAAAAATTTATTCTTCCCTTCTTGGAATTTCCTTCACAAAAATACTGTAGATTTCACAAATTTCCTAGATTCATTATGCATTCCATTACTAGATAATTCGTGCTTTAATACCACTGTATACGATCAATTTGTCAAACATTTACATACTGCTTTAGATTCTTATGCCACTCGGAGGTCGGCTAGAGTGAACAAATTTCATAAACCTACTTGGTGGGATCCTTCGTGCACACCATTGTTACAAAAACAAAGTGTATATTTTAAACATTTCCGTAGAAGCAAACTAATTTCAGAATACTTTGCTTATAAGAATCAGGAAGCCATTACGAGACGGTTCCTTTTATCCAAAAAAAGGGAATCTTGGAAGCAATTTGTAAATTCGATTAATCGTAACACTTCTGTATCTTATGTTTGGAATAAGGCAAAATCATTTGCTGAACACCTCTCCACGAATAACACATGCAAATCATACAATTTTGACTGGTATGAAGAATTTGTCAATACAGTAGCCCCGAGTTATGTTTCAAACTTGCACGAACTTTCTCCTTCTTATTCACCCAGTCATAATAATACTCAAACTATACTATCTGATGCAATTACTTTACCCGAACTTATGAGTTCACTTTCCTTTAATAAAAAAAAATCTTCTCCTGGTTGTGACGGAATCACATATACTATACTCAACCATCTCCCCTCTTCTGCAACTACAATTTTGTTAAACTGTTTTAATAATTTCTTCCAGACTGCAAACTTTCCAGATGAATGGACCAAGTTCTTTATAATACCTATTAAAAAATCTCATTCAATATCTTCAGAATCACCTTCTTACCGCCCAATTTCTCTTGCCTCGTGTTCACGTAAAACATTTGAAAGGATACTTAAAAATAGATTAGTATGGTGGCTTGAAAACCGCAATCTATTTCCATTAGGAATATTTGGCTTCCGAAACAACCTAAGTTCATTAAACTGTATAGTTCATTTATTATCAGACATTTATAAATCTTTCTTATCAAAAAAATATTTAATCTCGTGTTTCTTAGATATTAATAAGGCCTTTGATTCCATTTCTATTCCCATCTTACATAACAGATTAACAGATTTGGGAATTCCTTTAAATGTTTGCTGCAGGTTGTTTATAAATCGTACACTACTTTTCGTGTATCCTTCCTCTGAACCTATAGTTCGACATGCATATGTTGGACTTCCACAAGGTTCTATACTCAGTCCAGTTCTTTTTAATATATACATTCTTCCGTTATTCCAACTTCAACGAGCATCAAATCTTCATATCTTATCGTACGCTGATGACTTCGTCATATACTGTGATCACCACTGCCATGCCGAGGGTGTCAGTTTACTGAACAATTTTTTATATCGTTTTTCTATGGCTCTGGCTGATTTGGGACTTTCTCTCGCGCTTAATAAATGCTCCTCTGTAGTTTTTTCTTATAAACAACTAAGCCCCGCTATTACAGGATTATCTCATGCTAGTCATACCATTCCTTTCTGTATTTCGCATCGGTATTTAGGTATAATCTTGGATAGAACGTTTAACTGGAATTTACATATACAATATACTTACGCAAAAGCTTTTAAACGCATAGGTCTTATTAAGTCGCTTAGTCATACTATTTGGGGAGGAGATCCATTAACGTTAATTTTACTTTATAAATCCTTTATTCGTTCGGTGTTTCAGTATGGTAGTTTCTTTTATGGTAATGCTTCGTCAAATTCTTTGGATCCTCTAAATAAATTGCAAAATTCTTGCCTCCGTTACTGTTTGGGGGCATTTCTCACTACTCCAATTGCTGCTTTAGAGGTGGAATCTAATATCCCTTCTCTTCACATCCGCAGAAACCTCTTAGCTGACCAGTTTGTTGTAAAAAGTTTCACAACTACATATCAGTCAACATATAATAACTTCTTACTTATTTATAACAAATGGAGGTTCTCACCATATAAACTTCCTATTCTCTGTAAATCTTCTAAACGATTCTCCAATTATCGCAACCTAATTATTCCTTTGTCACCCTCTCCTTATTTTTCCGATCCATTCTCTATTAATAATATAACATTAGAAATAAATTTAGAAACCTTTCATAGGTCTAAATATCCTCCTATTGGTTTTAATACTTCTATTTTTAATAATTTACTGGAAAATCACTGGACGGGCTTCCTTCCGATTTATACAGATGGTTCCAAGGCTAATAATAAAGTTGGTGCAGCATTCGTAGTTCCTTCTTTAAAAATTATTAAGAAATTCGTTTTATTACGTTTTTCTTCGATTTTTACAGCTGAGGCTATGGCAATATACCAAGCGTTAAGATACGTTTATCAACAACGTCCAGCTTCATCAGTTCTTATTCTTACCGATTCGAAAACCTGTTTAACCGCTCTGAAATCTCTCTCATTTAATCCCCGTGCATCGCCTTATTTATATAAAATCCGAATTTTGGTTTCCTCGCTGTTAGAATCTGGTATTTCTGTTAAGTTCTCCTGGACTCCTGGACATTCTGGTATATTTGGCAATACTGTTGCTGATGCGGAAGCCAAGTCCGCTTCGAATAGCGGTGTGCTTATTCCTTATACACCTTTAACAGATCTTTTGTGTCTCATTAAATTTTCTCATAAAGAATATTGGAATAATATTTGGTCCAATCCTTAGCTCCATATTACAGATCGATTCAAATACCCATAAAATCATGGTTTACTGATATAAAAGTACCAAATAACATACTTCGATGTTTCATTACTACTTTATGTAGATTACGATTTGGAAAAAATCGTCTTCCATCGTCCATCTTATAAATTCTCCTTTTTGCCCTCATCCTTCCGATGACAACAAAATAGCAGATGCGGATCATGTATTTTTTGAATGTTCTCACTACAGCTCTCGACAATCTTTATTATATAATCAAATTATATCTCTCAAAGTACCATTGCCAATAAATATGTCTTACTTTACTTACTATTAATCGCATTCATGTACATTTAGCTATTTATAATTATATTGCATCAACTAATATTAACGTTTAACATATCCATTTTAATAATTTTATACCAATCTAGGCGAAAAATCTTGTGCCCATTAAAAAAAAAAAAAAAAAAAAATTAATTAACCAGTAATTTATAATAGGTTGTGTTTTAGACGTCTTATATTTCGTATACATAGTTTTTAGTCGCCTGCAATCGTAATATAGGCCTAATGTGTGGATTAGTGTGTGATGAACACCGAGTGAAGAATTTAGCGGATAGGTTTAATATATATAATCCTTAAGATAGGGTAGATTAGTAGTTTCATGCATAAATAAGATTCGTATTTTGACTTAATCAATACGTATCGGAGACACCTGTTTTGTATTGGAGTTGTTTATATGCAGAATTTGAGATAGAACACCATACTGGGCACGCGTAAGTTATTACCGGGTGTGTTAGAGTTTTATAAAGAATCATTTTATAAAATTCAGGAAGGATTTAAAGATGGGATAGATGGCGGAAATTGCTTTATTCGTTTTCATATTAATATGAGATAAATGCCGATTAAAATTTAGGCGGCGATCGAGAAAGATACCAAGATAATTTCATTAGTCCAGTTAAATGGGTTTATTCGCTATCAGAATTCTGTTATTGAATGCCTACGACTGGAAAAGGATTTAGTTTTATCTGGATTAATATTAATTTGCCAGCTCTTAAAATAGCGTATCGTGCGGTTTAAATGATTCATTTAATGTCGAATGCAGTTCTTTATGATTTAGCGTATTTCGCGATATGGACATTTTTTTAAATATATATATATTTGTAACATTTTTAACAATAGCTTGAAAATGATGTAATAATTGAAAAGCTTCGTGTTTATGTAATAAAAATTTTTTAGTGATTAACTTCGATTTTATTTTGTTTTGCTAAATTCATAAAATCACTACTCTTCAATACATCAACATATATATATATATTCTTTTTATTTAAGTATAGATATTTATATAAATAAAATTACAATAACCTTAATAAATAAATACAGAAAAAACATAAAGTTTAAACATTCTTGTAGATGAAGATCGTTTGATGACCAATTATCCTCTACTTACAACATATCCGAAAGAGAAAAGCTGAAAATATCATATTTTTTCTTTTCTTTAATATTATTGTGGTTGTATATCTTAATGTAATGATTGTATTGTTTTTATTTCTGAACTAGTTGTAATTTTCACCCATGTTGTCTTCAACTCTTATGTACTTATCAATTTAGATTTTACATTCTCTGCATTTATCATTATTTGTTAGGCCCATTTTTTTCTAGGTAGCGAAATTTCCGTGTCCCGATAGAATGATTAGTTTATTCTTCAGTTTATCCTCGAATCTTGTTACTATCTTGTACGCCCGTCTTCCAGTTAGTTGTCATTTCTTCGGGTATTTTTCTTTCATTTCCTTTATTTTGTGTACCCGGCATAATTCCTGATGACGTAGCAAGCAGTGCAGGAGGCTGTTCTATGTGCAGATATTATATTTAAGTTAATTTTCCTTTGTTCTATTTTGATATTTTTTTTTTTTTCATCAAAATATTAGGATAATAAATCAAGGAACCGTATAATCGATCTGAACAATACCGAATAAAGAATTTTCTTGTCCAGAAATTTTAAACCAAATCTTCTGTTGTTTCATCAATGTATATGCCAAAATATTTCGTTTTCTTACTTGCTTATAAATTTCAAGTCTAATTCTATTCTATTTTTAATTTCATGTTTTCTATTTTTCTGGTAATTAGTATTGAATCTATTTACTCTGGACTTAAACCGAATCCAAGATTCGTAAGTTCTTTATTAATGTTGTTAATTTTCTAGTTTATCTGTGAATGTCCAGTCTTATTTATTCCGGTAATTAGTAAAATGTCATCCTCCGCGTAATTTATCAGATTCATATTTTCATAAAGTACGGTATTGTTATGTATGCTAGCCGTCCAAATATTAAATGCCCGAACAGATACTTGTAGAACACCTGCAGTGACTGTCAGATACATCGATCCATTATTTTTATTCTGAAAAATAATTTCTCCGTCTATTAATAATTTTTTTATTATTTCAATTAAATTTGAATCTAACTTACTTAGTTGTAAATACCGTAAAATTTTTGGCCATTTTATATTATCAAAGGCATCGATGATGTTAAAACTTATTAATAATATTAATTTCTAATGACTTTTGTAATTTATAATGATTTCCACACATTTCAATATAGCTTTGTTCGTTGATATTTATTTCTGATATATTTGTACTCATTTAGTACTCCAGTGTCTCATCAATTTTATGTCTTATCGTAGATTTTTCTAATGTTTGAAGTGAAGTTATTGTTCTGTATGCTTTTGATAAAGGTTTGTTCAGTGGAATGATTTTCCATATTTTCTACGCGTGCAACTGTTTAAATAAGAATTGACAATGGCGAATATACAACGATGTTTAGTTAAAATTTTTATCATTTTTCGAACAGTGTGGAATGCAGTGATTTTTAAATTTAAAAAATCAATAAAATTTTTCTTTATATAAAATTACAAAACTTTTCGGTTGTTACTATCAGAGTAGTTTATTAATACTGTGATTTTTGTGAATTGTAATCTAAATTAATATTTTCCATTTTATATTATTATAGTGTTTCATATTCACTTGATAATAGCCTAAGAGTCGAAAAGCATTGTGATTTTATATAAAGAAAAATTTTAGTGATTTTAATTCGTTTTTGTTCTATAATTTTGTTCGAAATTTTTGTCAATAACATTAACCTTTTTATTTAATTATTTTTCTCATAGCTAGTTCATCTACTTTGTTTAATTTATAATTCTATAATGTACCACTTGTCTTAAGTTCATCCACTACTTTTAGAAAGAGTACATTATCAGCTAATTCAAATTTTCCTTTTTCTTCTGTAAAAATTTTCTCTTCACGATTAAAATTATGGAAAATTAAATTTTCCATATTTCCGCATTACAATTTTACATGACTTATTCTACACTGATGAGTTATTCACTAGTTGTTTCCACGCTTCTAATTTGTTTTTGTCTATAATTAGTAATTATCATCTGTATGTCATTATTATCTTTTTGTTTCTATAATTATATTTTATTTTCTTTATCGCTTCTACTTTTTTTTTATTATTGTTCTAAAATCGTGTAGAATTGCCTTTTTAACGGTTTCATTATCACGCACTTTTTTCTGATATCGTGAATTTTGGTAATGATTTTAATTAGCTGTGCATTTAATGATGCTTCGTCATTTTAATCATCTGGTCAATTTGTTCTTTAAAACTTTCATTTATAATTTGTTCCTCATATTTAATGTAATCAATTGTTCTAATTATTTGTTCATCCTAAATCACCGAACTGTTCTTGATTTTGATTAGAACTTTACTGTGACAAAAGAGGTTCGCACATTTAATCTCAATTTTGATCACAGATTTTATCATTGGTTATAACTAGGTCGATTACACTGCTACCATTTTTATTACAGAAAGTATTAATATCGCAATAGTTTTTATTAGTTAGTTTATTGGTTATTATAAATTCCTCAAAAACATTTACTTTTTTATTACTTTTACGCTCTATTTTCTCATACAACGATGATGCTAGATAAAATAATTTTTTTCGTTATATTATTTAAATTTAAATATTTCTCTAATATCTGTATTTTATCTTCAATCGGTTCATTCGGTGAGAAGTAACATATTAATAAAATGGAATCTTTAATTTTCAATATTAAAGTATCTTCAGTTTCTTTTGATAGTTTGTACTTTATAATTTATCCCTAACTGCCATATATTTTTCGTTTTATTTGGTTCAATATCGTACTTTACATTTTGTAAAATCTCTGCTCGTATTTATTTCTGCCCGCTATTAGCATTAATAATTCTGTTGATTTAGTTATATTCGACTTTTTCCCGAGATGAGCATTTATGATTCACAGTTATTCTGCATGCAGTTGGATATATTAATAACTGATAGTGTTTATAATTTGCATTCAATTCTGTGTTTTTTATTGTATTCGAGAATTCGCAGATAGGGCAACAATTTATATTATTTCTTTAATGAGGTGTATTTGTTTTTAGGAAGCTTGCAATTCTTAGCTTTGTGTCCGAAACCAGCGCAATTAAAGCATTGTTTTAAGTATATATGTTTATAAATATTGCAGCTTTTCCATTCGATTGCCATAATATGCAATATTAATTAAGTTATATAAACTAGGCGTTAATTGTGTAACTACATCTACGGTTGTTTTGCCATTTCTAATTTTACGGATTATTCTGATGTATTAACAAATTTAACATACACCGAATTTAGTAGAAAATACCCTGGACTGCTTTGTGTCGTGACAACAGTGCGATTACAATCGGTTCAATCGGTTGTGTGTTGTTTACATTATGATTACCTTGTATATTGTACAAGAAACTATGTATAGGTAAGTAGCCACCTACCACCGATACAGATACGGGACTTAATGACGATGATTACCATTATCGGTTATTTTAACTTTGAAGAAATTGATAATTTACTCAGGTTTTGATGACTATTCGATATTACGCTACTTCAGAGTATTTTTTTGTCCTATCCTTTTCTAAAGTTTCCATAACCGGTTGTATCGCGGCATTTGCATTTTTTTTAGAATATCAGCATGGCGTCCAATTAAAGGCACATCATAAAGCCGCATTGATGTCTAAAATTAAATTTGACCCAGATTTTTGATGTCGTCGTAACTACTTACTTTTTGTTCTAATTGGTTTCAAATCTAAAAGAAGGCGCAGTATTTTAATCACTACAATCTTGTTTAGAGTCATTGCCTACTTTTTAATAATTTTTGGTGTACCATATATTTATGTGGAATAAGTGGTAACACTCAAAAACCATGATTTCTTTTAAAGAATTCAAAGGGCTGCAAAATACGTATTATAATTTTTTTTTTTTTTTTTTTTTTTGTTTTTGGATCCAAATTTGTAAAAACGATGGGTTAAATATATTGTGTAAATGAAATACAAATACAATAGAACAATGGAAATAACAGATTGCCCAGAATCCGTCTAGGTAAGTTTATGGAATTCTGAACAAACTGTTTTAATATTATAATATTAAATTAATTTTTATATCATATACTTAGGCCAAATGTACATTTATTCTATGATGATTTATTTCTGCAATGGTGAAAGTATTGAATATTTTAAACAGTTGAGTTACTAATTGATACATGTTACACGGTTGTCGGAGAGTGTGATGTTATACTTGTATAAATAATCTTTAATTTTTAGCTATACCATTATATTCATACCACCGTGATTGAAATTTATTTGTATAGTGCTTATCTAATACGTGTACACATACAAACTGTTTAAACGTTAAAATTTTTTGTTCATGAATGAAATAGTGAATTCATGATCTGTTTTTTATGAAAAATATGTTAAAATTGTTTGATTCCTGTTATGACAATGCTTGCCAAATAGCTGGTGGTTCTGTAGGATTTAATAAATTTTATTATTATATTTCTTTGAAAGTTTTTTAATATGTTCTGAAATCTCTTTTTTTTAGCATATATTTATATATACGATACTGCCATAAAGTATGTTGAGTAACACTACATTTTTATGTAATGTTATTCCCTTTTTGTAATTTAAACGGTTATTATTATACAATTTGTTAAATATAATTTTAAAAAATTATTTATTTTGCTCGTAGCGTATAAAATTTTAGGTTATCTATTATTACACCTAAGTATTTAATTTGACTAATCATTGCTAATATTTAATCCGTGTTGCGCTAAGTTTAATCACTTATCAATTAATTTTTTGTTAAATAACATATAATTTGACTTGGAATCGTTTATATTTTAATTATATTGTTTTAACCAATTTGCCAGTTCTGTATAAACTTGGACAATTTTGTTTTTTAAGGCATTTGTCAGCATTTACTATTGCGATATCATCTACAAATGTAAATACCGGCATATTGTTTGGAAATTTGATATGTATTTGTGAGAAAACGTGTTTCACAAGGTAATCCTGAAACAGTTCCTGGGCTGAAGATGAGCTCCTTGCCATCCTTCTTCTTGGCAAGGAGCTCATCTTCAACCGAGTTTTAGTATATATACTCCATTCGTATGAAAATTACTATCAATTACAAAATTTTTCGGCGGCCGTCGAAAATTTTTGACAAAATTCAATTCTTAGAATCGTGTTTCGAAATTTACTAAATCAACGAGATCGAAACAAAAAACTTGTTTATTCTATTTCAAATGACTAAATATATAATAATTAAAATACGAAAAAAAACTTTTTTTAAAAAAAAATTATACTAAGTTCACTGATACTTATTTTAAAGTTTAATGTGTGGATTCTGGCATAATAAACAAAGGTTAATGATAAATTGCTAATATTCTTAGATTGGTATCGATTATCGATTGGTCGATTGAAGATCTCTCGTACCGATTATAAATTAAATTTTTATGGTTTTTAAAATTAATTTTTTATATGCACACACACACACACACACACACATATATATATATATATATATTAGTGTTGGGAGAAAAAGAACTGAACGGTTCAGTCAGAACTGTTCTTATAAGCGGAATGAATGAACGGTTCTGTAGAACAAAAAAGAACCGTTCTTTTAAAGAACGCATTTTTTAAAGAACGCCTTTTTTAAAGAACGCCTTTTTTAAAGAACGCCTTTTTTAAAGAACGCCTTTTTTAAAGAACGCCTGTCAGTTCAGTAAAAATACAGAACGTCTTTCTGTACCTTTCGGCTATTCTCGGCTAATTTCCCGAGTTTGTTCGAACTTTCTCCTTGTCTTACTGCGCTTTAACTATATTCTACTTCATTTTCATTTTAATTTTACTTAGATGCGTTGTTGTGTTGCGCACGTCCGGAAATAAAACACTGCTCTTTAGATACTAGAGGCGCACACACATACATAAGTGTATGAAATGTATACAACGTCAATGACGAATTAGAACCTAAAATTTAAATACTTCTATAGTAAAGTACTATGGCAGTGGTCGGCGGTCAACTGTTCATTTTTTTCACATAATTTTTTATTTTTATTTTTTATTTTTATTTTTTATTTTTATTTTTTACTACATCAGCAGTTTCTCCTTGTCTAACTTATTTAAGTATATTCAATCTCATTTTACCTAGAAAAGAACTACAAATGTTAACAGATTGCCCCGTTCATTGTTTTAAACGTAAAACAAATCCAAGGCCGTATATATTTAAAGCGTTCTTTAAAGAACCCTCCGTTCTTTACAGAACCGTTCGACCACCCGTTCTTTAAAGAACCTACGTTCTTTTAAAGAACCTACGTTCTTTAAAGAACCCTCCGTTCATTACGGAACCACTGAACAACCCATTCTTTAAAGAACCGTTCATTAGAACCGTTCTTTTTGAGGAATAGAACGGGCGTTCACATTCTTCTAAAAGAACGGGAATGCCCATCTCTAATATATATATATATATATATGAAACAGTGTATCAGATTTAAAGCTGATACAGGTAACATAACTCGCTTTGATCGGTTGCTCAACAGGCCGAGAAGCGATATTAAGTTATAAAAAATAATATAATTTAAAAAATTAATAATGTAATTTAAATATAGCATGATTTCGCTACTTTAATTCAATGGGATTATCAATTATCGATTAGAGCTCTATAGTATCGATTATAAATTAAATATTTATTATTTGTTAAAAATATAATATAATATATACATCTATACATAAAAGGTTAGGTAAAGTAACATTGAAGTTTATCAGATATTAATCTGGTGAAAACAAGTAACATACCTCATTTTGATCGGTTTCCCATTAAATTTTAAAATTAATTGCAAATAATATTTAAACAATATGTTAAAAAAAATTAAATTAATAATGTAATTTAAAAAATTAATAATATAATTTGAATGTTTCTCTAATATAAGTCAATGGTATATAAAATGGCGGTTACTCTATTCTTCCATTAATGATAACAATGTGTTCTCATGTTATGCCATTCGTGTAGTCATTTGTTGTCCATTGTTATTTACAAGTTGTTACGGTATTATTTTATTAAGTTTATTTAATTTTTAGTTTTATTTATATTTATATTTTTAATAATCAAAAATTTGGTGGATTTTGTGTCTTTATGCGCAGATAAGAAGCGTTTATTAAACCAGTTAAGGGATTTGGAGTTTATTTGCTCTCAATCCCTTAAATTATATAATGATTCTAGGTATACTATGGAATTGATAGTTCATTCAGGGCGGCGAAGGGTACCATTTCGGGCCATTTCTGGAAATTGGCGCATTATATAATAAACGCTGTGATCTGAATTTGGACAAAACGGCGGAATTCTTTAAAAATGCCGTGAAAGTTTATAATCCTTTGCAACCACTCGCTCGTCTTTCAATAGAGGATATAGATTCATATGATGACGGTTCGGATGAATGATGAGGATTATATTCTTGCAAGTATGTTAATTTATGTCATCTTGTTTTTTATAATTTAGTTGTCCGTTTTTGGAATGAGTCCCTGAACAAAAGTACTAATTTTTTCGTATAATAAGGCATTTAATAATTGCGGTGTAACTTTTAAATACATAATAGATACTTACTAAAATTGTTGAATGACATAAAATTAGAGTAAAAATTATTTGTATCAATGTTTATGATATTTTAAAGTATACGATATTTCAATTTCAATATGCTGTAGACAATATTTCAACTTGGGCTCATACATGGAAAATTAAATTAAATGACATCAAGTCAGTACGAGTAGACTTTTCTCTCCGACACCATGGTTACATTCCAACTTATTTGGATGGTAAACCGGTTCCAGTATCTAACTCTGCTCGCTATTTAGGTCTGCATCTTGATTGTAAGCTCAATTGGCACGAGCATATTAGAAGAAAACGGAAAATGTTGGACCTTCTGCTATCCAACTTTCGATGGCTCCTTTAGCCTAATTTTGAGCTTAGTCTCGAAAGCAAGAGGCTCATCTATACGTCAATTTTCCGACCAGCATGGAGCTATGGTGCAGAGATCTGGGGATCCGCAGCCAAATCTAATCTCGAAATTCTCGAAAAATTTCAAAACAAATTCATGCGTATGATGTCAAGAGCACCTTGGTTTGTCTCGAACGCCCAACTTCGTATCGATCTCAAAATCGATCCAGTTCCTGTTATTATCCACCAGAAGTCAAACAGCTACATTAATCGCCTTCACCTTCATCCGAACGTTGAAGCAATCTTACTATTAGATGATTCTAATGATACCCGACGGCTGAAAAGAAAACATCAGCTGGATCTTATTAATATTTAATTTTATTATTTTTTTATAAAATAATTTAACTACATGTGAAATTCTCCTATAATTAGTTATGGTAAATGTAATTAGTTTTACAGTTCCAATAAAATCTTTATAATAAAAAAAAAAAAAAAAAAATATGATTCCCTCAGAAACTGAAGAAAATGATAATTACTCAGTTTTTCTAATATATGTTTATCGTGTATCGTGCATTCGTAAAATTATTAGGAAATAGTTTAGATGTGTTATCTAATTATATATTATTTAAAAATAAATTATTATACATTAAAGGTTAGGTTATCTAATTTAATAATTAAAATGTTGTAAAAAAGTATTGCTGTTAATATGTCAATTAATTTTTTATTATTGTTTGCAAAATTTTGAACTAAATTTTAAAAAATGTATCGATTATTTACAAAATTATTAGGAAATATTTCAGATTTGTTACGCAGTTATATATTATTTAGAAATAAATTATGAGGATTTAAAGATTAGTTATCTAACTTTAAGTATTAAATTATTAGGAATTAAATGTTAGGTATTTAATTAAATAAAACATTTAATGTTTGTTGTGTAGTTATGTATTATTCATAAAAAAATTATTAGTGTTAAAGGTTAGTTATCTAATTATATATTAAATTATTAGGTATTAAATGTTAGTATTATATTAAAATTTCAATTAATTTTTTATATTAAGGTTATAATTTTCAAAATATATTTTAATTAAGACGAGTATCGATTATAGGATCGATTACACGATCGCTTGGGGGTATTATCTCCGTTATTTTTGGTTATAAACCGTTAAAATTATTATTCTTTGTTCAACTTACCGTTGGTGTTTTTAAATGTTTGTTTAACATAGACGAATTAAATGAATTTGAAGATTAAAGTATGTTATTTTAATGTTTTAATTAAATCATTACAACAATAATCACATTTCAATAGTAATGATCAGTAGTGAAAATTGTACTCTACGAGGTGTTTTCGAAAATTGTACTACATGGGGTGTTTTCGAAAAATTAACGAATACACAAGACGAATTAGATGAATTCGAAGATTAAAGTATGTTATTTTAATATTTTAATTAAATCGTTACAACAAAAATCATATTTCAATATGTAATGATTAGTAGTGAAAATTTCGTCCGCAACGTAGCGCTGACGTCAAACTCTGCACTCTATTAGGTGTTTTTGAAAATTGCCATTTTTTTGAAAAATTGATGAATTCATAGAAAACTAGTTTCACTACTAGTCATTATTATTGAAATGTGATTTTTGTTGAAAAATTCATAAATTTTGAGGCCAGGACTCATTGTAAACGTCTAAAATACTATTTTTGGAACAAGTCACATTTGAATACTAGTGATGAAAAATTTTCCCGACAAAATTTGAAATTTGTGCCCTTACCTCAAAACAGTCTGTTTTTACTCATTTCCTTTTTCCAAATTTTTTTGTAAAAAAAGTCATTTCCGACAAAAAATTTTCTTCACTAGCCGTTTTTATTCAAATTTGACGTGTTCCAAAAAAATTTGTAAACTGTGTAATTGTATTAAATTCATTAATTTCTTTCCTCTTGTATTGTTCACCGTGTCCCTTAGTAAGTGCCGAGAGTTTAAATCTTCCAACCATATACGACTATCATTAATGATTTTTTGAAGTTAGATATGTCATGTAGACACCATCCTCTTATAAGCATAGTTATCTAATAATGTTTTTCTTTTTTATTTATATTAATTTTAATTATTATTATTTACTTCCTTTTAAACAATTTCTTATGCTAATTTTTGCTTAATTTTGTTATTTCCCCTTCATTCCAGTCATATCTATACTTCATTTTCTTTCTGTATAACCTTGAAAAATGGTTTCCGTGGATTTTAACTTCATAACTCGTTAAAAATAGTTATTTTTGATATTTCTGAAAAAAAAAATTGCGAAAATCGGGGTGTACAAATATTCTACCGTATTTGAAAAATTAATTTAGATTGTACAGCCGTTTTTACAAAAACAAAATAGTAACATGCGAAGCTCTACTTCGGTGGAAGAAAAGTTAGCTGTTACCTAAGATACCTAGCAACAGGTAGAAATTTTGAAGCTCTGAAGTTTTTAGCCGTCATGCCACCGGTAATTATTAGTGCATCAGTTTTAGATACTTGTGATGCTTCACGGTATATAGAGTAGACGGTAGGTATCACGAACTAGGTGCCACTAGTTCAAACGATATTGTGACGTAGTTGGTACCCATCCTAAATCCACTTTTGTTATAGAATGGGCCATTTTGTTGTTTCTAGATCGTTGTTTCATATTATGTCGGTTTCGATTTTTGGTCTTGTTTTTATGGTAGTTTCTTACTTTTTAGTGCTGCAGAATTCTCGATTTTATTTTTTAAAGTATTTTATTTCTAATTACTATCAGTAAGACTGAATAATATTTTTCTCACTGATTTTTTCGCACAGAAATTGGTTAAATTTTTTATTGTCTTATTAACATTTAGATTACACCTTGTTGTGATATTTTCGGGTGTTGTAATCATAGTCGAGACGATTATTGAAATGTTATTTTCATTTTAATAAAAATGATTTCGAACGTGATCTACAATCAGAATTACTTGAGAACAAAACAAAAAATATATTAAAAAGGGATTCTATTTCTCATTTAAGAATATCAACTTTGACAAGTCATATAATGAAAATGAACGCAGTGAAAGATAAAATCAACGGGAGTCTAAAAAAATTGTCGGCTCTTTGTTAGGAAACAACAATGGGAGATATAATTTTAACGAATAATGGAAATGGTGGACCGGATAACTGTCCGTTACCCGATATTAGGGATAACGAGGAATTGATTAAATTAATATTAGAAAATAATTGCTTCAGACAAACTAATGAAAGTCTTTTAAACGATTTAGGAAGAGCAAAAGCTGAAATTACGAGTTTAAAACTTAAATATGTTTGAAGGTATTTTCTCTACACATCAGCAACAAGTTTAATGGAAAATGTTCCAGGTTGGCTTCCGATGATTTATCGAAGGCAATATCTTTAAGATGCATTTCTAAAAAATCCTTTCAGTTTGTAAAGAACATTTATACGTACCCAATTCCTAGTGAAGTAACTATAAAACTTCGCCCGAGCAAATTCATGGTTGTCTCAGGTTTTATAAATCTAAGTTTGAATATTTTGAAATCACATTCGAGAATATACACAGACTTCGAAAAAAATGTAGTTTCATTCGATGAGATGAAAGTGCAATCTGATATACGTTACTACAGTGTTTTAGATATAATCCTCGGTCCTTATTCTAATGTGCAGGTTATGCTTGTTTGCAGTCTTGTCGGAAAGTGGAAGCAACCCGTATACTATAATTTTGATTGTGCGCTTGTTAAAAACCTAATTTTTTTGAAGTTACTAAATTTATAGAATGTTCAGGATTTATAGTTTGAGCGTTTGTATGCGACATGGACCCATAAAATAGAAAACTTACGGACGATCTTGGCATCATGTGATAAATGATTCATTACGCATCCACTTTGTGAAAACCTCAAACAATGTGGAAAAAATACTTAAACAATTACCATGGGAGTAACATTAATAAGAATTCGGACGTAATGAAGACACTTATAAACGCATTGAAATCGAAATACATCGTCATTTCGTGTTATGTTATAGAACACGAACATTTATCTGGATTAAAACGCTTAACAAGAAAAAGTTCAGTAAAAGAAGAACTTACAGAAACAAAAACACCGACGATGGACGAAAAAAGAGAAACAAATTAATGAAATTGCAGTAACTACAATTCGGTGAGTGAGACATTTCTTGATGCACCTAGATTTTTGTTATCTTTCATTATTTACAATTTTACATGTTCATAAATTAATATGTCCGTGTATCTTTAAATGCACACAGATATATGCCCTCCAAAAGTCACGGTTTAAAGATACTATTTACTGTTTGAATAATTTTAAAAATGAAACGGCAGTAAACTAATCGTGAGAAGTGGTAACACAGCTGTAATTGATACGATATTAAAATAAATTATTTTTGTAGAGGAGGAAGTAAAACAAAATTTAAAAAAGAAAAACTAAACTAATTTAAAAACCACAATTGAACCTAAAAGATTGTTCACGAGATGTTCTTCTACACAGAGGTGGAGTCTAGTTGGGTATCGATGACGTAATAGCGCGTGATACCTACCGCGTATTCTATATACCGTGTGATACCTTAGCATATGTTTTGCAAAGTTGTATAATAATCTGCATAATATTTATGTCTTCAGATCAATAATGTATTCGGGTATATTTTAATATAAACGTATTTTTAACCATTTTTTGTTTAATTTGGCATTTTTTAACTGTTTTTTATTTAGTGTATCTATTATTATTTTATATATCTGTTTAAGCGTTTTATTTTCCTGGAGATAGAATTTGTATGACGTTAATAATGTATTTTTATATATTTCTTGTTTAATTTGGAGGTTTTAAACGGTTTTTTATTTAGTGTATTTATTTTAATTATTTTGTATATTCGTTTATTATTAGCGTTTTTACTTTCTTTGAAATAGAATTTGTATAACATTAATAATTATTTTATAAATTTTTTGTTTAATTCAGTGTTTTCAAACTGCCTTTTATTTGGTGTATCAATATTAATTATTTTATATATTTATTATTAGCGTTTTACTTATCTTAAAATAGAATTTGTATAACATTAATAACGTATTTTTATACGTTTTTCGTTTAATTTAGTGTTTTTAAATTGTTTTTTATTTATTTAGCATACTGTATTTGTATTATTTTATATACACGTTTTGCTATTCATATTACTAGCGTTTTATTTCCCCTGATGTAGGATTTGTATAACATTAATAATTTGTTTCGCGTAAGGATGAATAACATAAAGTTTTTTTATTAATTTTAATAAATAATTTATAATAGTAAGTAAATTTTTATTTCTTTCAGTTTGGAATTGTGATTTTATTTTTAATATTACGGTGATCATCTTGTGTTTGAAGAATATTCAGTATTAATTTGAATACAAAATTAATAATAATGGTATTTCACTAAGTTCAGAATTTGATAAAATTTTAATTCGCAAATGTGCATGAACCATACTTCATTTTTATCGGTTATTATTTTGTTACATTTGTATAATAAGTAATTATTTCATATTGAACTGATTCAAACAAATTTCATGCACAACAAAATGTGTAGGTACAAAATCAATTAAATGACGATGTACGTAGGCATAATATAATTCGTAAATTAAATTTTTTTGTAATTTTATCAAATTCTGAACTTAGAGAAATAAAAACTTACCGTTTTGTTAATTTTGTATTCAAATTAATAAAACTCTGTATATTCTTTAAATACAAAATTGTCACCGTAATATTATAAATCAAAATAAAAGCGTAAGCAAACTGAAGAAAAAAATACTTGCTATTATAAATTATTTATTAAAATTAGTAAAAAATTTTATATTATTTATTCTTTAAACATAAAACAGTCATTGTATTAACAAACAAAGTAAAGAAATACTGGAGAGTGATGAAAATACTGAGCTTTACACGATCGATAATACTGTCAGTATACTTATAACCACCCTTATTTACTGAAGAACGCCGATCAAGAAATTCGGATCACTTAAGTTTTTTTTTTATCAGTACATCAGTATTTTACATTACACGATAAGTAATATTGACAATATTTATAAATCTGTCATTATTATTGACCGTGTACGGGCCACTATTTCGTTAGTTGGCCGGTAGTATGTGCATGCAATCGCACCCGGCGTGTTATGAACAACACAAGGAGAAAAACCTATTCTGCCGCATCAAGGATACGTACTTCAAGGACTTTTTGCAATGCAACCAATAGTCGTCAATATAGAATCCTATATAAATTCCACACACATAGTAGTATTACGCGCAAAATATCCATATAACGCTGTATACGACTTTCCTTCTTCAGGATACATCGAGCGTGCAACCACCAACCATTGTAACTACGGTTTTCAAAGCATTTTTTAAAAGATTTTTTACTTTTTATAATATATTCTACGAAAAAGATATAATTAAAATTTAATTATTTTATTTTTAATCTCTATAAAATAATTAGTACTTTTAACCATTTTCTTACATCATCAATTTTTATGCTGTTCTCGATATTTTTGGCGGTTGTGCAATCGTGCAACCTTTATGAACGAGCCGCCACTGCAATATGATATAGATGATTAATTATTCTAATGTATTTCATATATATAATTTTTATAATTATTCCAATCGGTCTTTATCGGGAGTTGAGTTATATAATTTTATTAATTTTGAAATGTTGTTTACTCCTTTTTTTTTACTCGTATAAAATCTTTTATTTCTGTTTCCAAGGAGATGGATTTTGTGAATCCGTTATCAATTAAAGTACCGTTATGTGGTAAAATCTAACAAAAATTTATTAGATCGCGATAAGTAACTTTTGAAAAATCGATTTTTTGTTCGGTTGGCCGCCTCATTTGTATAATCGATCTTTTTGTTAGAATTCTTTTAGTTTATATTGATGACAATTTAAAATTTTCAATACATGTAAGCGATGTTGTTAATCGCTCTTATAAAATGCTAGGTTTTATTATAAGAAATTCATATGTGTTTAGAGATCCATGGACGCTATTGTCGCTTTATAATGCATTAGTGCGTAGTCCTTTAGAATGCTGTTCAATTATTTGGGATCCGTATTATAATAAATACATTAGGTTAATTGACAAAGTTCAGTGTAAATTTTTAAAATATCTATATTACCGTATATCAGGTATTTACCCTAAATATATGAATTACGATATATTAAGAAATATAATGGATGTGAGGTCTTTACAGTACAGAAGGAAAATAGTCAAATTAAGGTTTCTTCATGATGTATGCAACGGTAGAATTAATAGTGAGTATTTAACATCAACCATCTCCTACGTTGTACCAAGATCAAATAGGCGATCGAATCGTTTTTTTAGTGAGCCGCGTGCACGAACAAACCTCGGTTTAAGTTCTCCGTTGCCGTCAGCTTTCCGCTTATATAATTCTCTTTTGAACATATTTCCCTGTATGGATATATGATAACAGATATTTCTTTAATAAGTTGCTTCCCGAACATATTTTGCGATGAGAACAGGACTTTCGCTGTTGTCTATTCCAATGGTTCTAGATTATTATGTGGTGTGTGTTTGGTATATGTGTTCCTTTACTAATGTACATGTAGTATATACGTTAAGGTTTATATTGTATTTATTAATTTGTCGAAGATTATTCATCCGTTTATTTCGAGTAAGATTGTGTGAATGGGGTGTGAATTTTGTATGTTTTAATGAGTGTGAGACTTGTGAATGAGTGTATTTTTTTTGTTGTGTTTAATGGGTGTGAGGCTGGTGAATGTGTTCAATGTATTTTTTTTGTATTTTATTTTTTTTTTTTACTTTTAATTTTATAATTCAGAAAAATTATTAATTGTATTATTTTATTTATAAGCCTACACTATAATTGGCTGTTAGCTGTTGTGTGGCTTCATTAAATAAATAAATAAATAAATTTTGATTGTTTGATGACGAGGTTTTACAAAAATATTTCTGAAAAAATACAATTATATATACATATATATCATCATTATCATTGAATGGTGGCGTCTCTTGAGGCAAGTGATTGCATACATCTATGTTTTTCGATATCTGGCATATATTATATCTTTCAGATTTTTGCATGTCGAGTTGGCTGGCATGTTGGTGGTTATTAGTTCCAATATTTTTCTTCCTCTGATCGGTTCTGGTTGTATTTTACCCTGCATCACCAGCGTGAATATTCCGTTTTCACATATTTTATGCGCTATGTATTTTAATTTTCTTCTTTTAACATCTTCAATTAAAACTTTTACTTTTTCCCCTTATTCTAACAAGTTCTGTCGCATTCGGTACGTGATCGATCCATGATATTTTTAGCAGTTCCATAACACCACATTTCAAATGTGATATTTTTCTTTCACACTATATACACACACATATATATACATATATACATATATATATACATATATATATATATATATATATTATATATATATCATCGTCGTGTTGTTCGTTGCCGAACGTCGTGACTAGCTATTTTGCGTTTATTTTTACGTATAAAATTAGCCAGCATTCAAGGCACTATTTATATACAAGGCAGATGCGCATGTATATGATGTTTGCCACTGCCTTCTCAATGATAATTAAGAACTAAATAATGATGAAAACTTTCTATGTCGCGTGTTGGTTTCGAACCCCCGACCGTCAAGTTGACAGTTGAGCACTCTAGTAACTACGCCACTGCAACAATATATATATATATATATATATATATATATATGTGTATATATATATATATATATATATATATATATATATATATATATATATATATATATATATATATATATATATATATATATATATAAAGAACAAGACGACTGCTGTGGGGCATGCTAGTTATTTTTCGATTTTGAGATAATCTTATTGTAATGATAAAAGTCCATAGAAAATTCTGTATTGTTCGGTTTCGATTCTATCTATTCTTCTTTTATCTTTTATCTTCGCGACTCTAATCTAATTTAACGCTGGTTGGTTCGGTTTTGCCATTATTTTATTTCAATTGGACAACCTATGTATAATATATATATGTAAGATATGTGTGTGTGACTATGTAATATATCATATTTCAAGGAACAATTTATCACAATCTGAAAAGGAAAAAGCTTTCAACTGCTACACAACGGAAGTTAAAAGAGGAAGTGTTTCCGTTATTTTGAGCGCTATTGTACCTTTTGTCCCCTCAATTTAACAATGAAATGCTTTTTACGAGGTCGAATTTATCATTTAATTTCGACACAATTTGTTACGGATTCCACTAGTGTAGGCTATACGAACAATACTTCAATTAAGGCGAGGCAGAGTATTTATTTGATTGGGCGATAATAAATGTAGTTATTACGTTGTCATACCGTCCCTTAGAATTATTATTTCTGATCTTTAGTTGATATACATTGAAGAAGAAAATGTTATTTTATCGAAATTTATTCGCAAATTTTTTTGAATGAATACAAAATGTTCTCTTTCCGATATATATATATATATATATATATATATATATCACATGAACACGATCCTGGTTCGCTTATTTCTACCCACTGCTGTACTAAAGATTCATCTTCCTTTCCCATTGTATTCGGTCCCAAGTATCGTTCATCAATTTCACACCCCGACTAACTTTTGAATATCGTCTTACCATCGCGTGCACGGTCGACCACGGATTCTATATCCTTCTCTCGGCCTCCATTGCGTTATTCTTTTGATCCACCTATCATCTATCCTTCTAGCAACATGATCAGTCTAGTTTCATTAGAAAAATAAATTATAATTTTGTGTTTAAAAATGTATTTAAAATATCATTTGTTTAAATTATAAAACATAAAATACAACACATTTTATACTAAGTACACAAAGTAGCTAATATAATAATTAACAACAAAGTACAGTCTATAAAATCTATGAAAAAACCTACCACAAAAAAAATAATAAAAAAAAAACAAAGACAAATAGCGTGAAATTAATCTGAAAATTTGATTACAATTAATTTACTTAATATATAAATAAACAAATATACTATATAATAAAAAATTATATTAAAAATCGGTGTTTTAGTCGGCGATGTTTGCAGCTCATATATCGATTATGTAAGCTGGTCATATTATAGTGCTTTATGACTTTAATTAATTTATTTTCGTGAATTTTACAATTTTCATAAAATTTTCTCGAGCTTGTTGATATGGAAAAAAAACAACAGCTCAATGTTTAGTTGAGAATGCATATCTCGAATCCTAGCAAACCTGGTGGCATTAAGGGAGATTCTGCAACAAACGGTTTTTGTAATAATTGTAATTTACTAATATGTTTAGATTGTGGAATGTAGTAATTTTTTATACTTGATTACAAAAAACAGTTAAAATCACTAAACTTTATTTATTAAGCAAAGCTTTTCGGCAACTACGCCATTATCAAGCTATATATAAATAAAACTAAATATATAAAAGCATAAAATATTAATTTAAATCTAAGTTCACAATTTTTACACAATAAATGAATTATAAATACTTAAAACTGTCTGACAGTGACTGTTGTAAACAACACAATCAAATATCAGTAATATAAAATTTACAGAACAGTAGCCAGAAAATAATTATTTTATAAAAATATGTATTTGAACAATGAAAAATATATTTTATGTAATCAAAAATCAATAGCTAGAAATGATATAATTTTTACAATATACTTTTTAAAATTAATTCTTCCTCAAAATTTACCGTTGAATTTAATAAATTATTTTTATCCCTTTCTTTTATTATTTCCATTTTTTCAAGTAGTTTTCTTTTTTAAAATGTTTTTCTGTATGTAAAATTTTATAATTATGATTATTATTTATTTTGTGTTTTAATTCTATACAATGTTTTCCAAATAATGATTTTTCATCATTATTAATGATTTTTCATCATTATTTGTATATGAGTTTAAATGTTCTTTAAATCTTGTTATGAATTGTCTGCCTGTTTCTCCTATGTATTCTTTTTCACATTGATTACAATTTAATTTATAGACTCCTGAATTTTTAAATATATTTCTATCTTCTATTTTGTTATTACTGATTGATTTTAATAATGTATTATTATTTCTTTTTGCTAAATCCATGTTATATTTGTTAAATATTTTAATTATTTTATATGTATGACTTCCTACATAATTTATTGAACCTAAATAATTCTTTTTATCTTTTTATATATTTATATTGACTTTAGTTTTCTTCCATATTTGATCAACTATAATAGGGTTATATTTGTTTCTTATTAATATTTGTTTTATAAGGTTTTTTGCTTAAAGAAGACAAAAAGGATGAATGTGTGTGCACGTATATACGCTTATTTAGTTGGATATGAAATGTAGTTTATTATTTCGTTGTAACAAATGAGTAGTATCAATTGAATTATTTATAGAAATAAGACCCCGTTAAAAATTTACTCCTATTAAAGTGGTATTACATTAATTATTAACGTTAACGTAACTTTATTAAATCTGTGTGAAATATTTTAAATTTCATTATACGAATTACTTACTTAATACATATCTGTATATTAACATAACATAATTACCGAGCTAAATTTAATTTATATTATTGTACGGTTTGGTACAATCTCCGAATATCTCTGGTCTGGAAATTGCCTCTTAAATGCTTTTATGAATAGCAAATGTGTGTAATCCGTTATTAATTAACTTAAATAACTTAACAAAAAAAAAACCACACAGGCAAGAGATAAAAGAATACTTCGTTCTTTTGTATCTCTCATAACTTAATTAATGACGCGTTTCTTTAACTTTTTCTGCTTCGAAAATTTTAGCCAGCTTTTTTCATTTATACTTCAAAGGTCGAATGAAAATGGTGAAAGTTTTAAGTTGCGTTTTAATTACGCTAAACCGGAGAAAGATAATTACCGATATTAAAGAGTTTATTCTTTTTCTTTTCGATATTCGAAACGTAGAAGGAATAGAGACACAAAGACAGAGAGAACGTATAATTTGGTGGAATGCGATTTTTCAAACACTACAATCCACACCCTTTTCTAGTAGCTTTTCCACCATTAGCTAGAGAAAGGAGCGAGTTAATGCGGACATATTTTTTTTCTTTCTTTTTTTTTTTTTTGACTTCAAACAATGTCTATTAGTCTTTGTTTAACTTTGTTAAAGCTACTATATTTTTTTTCCTAGTTTACCAAATTTTTGATTCAAAGACTTCAAAGCCTACAAAAATCACCCAGGCTAATAGGAATCTTTATCATTTTTTTTCTTTGAAAGAATGTGATAAATTGAGGAAAAGGTTTCGCCGAGTCTCTGGACATTACCGAGTACTTTACACTGGAGGGGAAAAACATATATATGTATGTAACAGGTATGTGAGGTATTTGTATACTTAAAAATTTAATCATTTCCGAAGACTTTTATAATCTTTTTACATGACTATGTAAAATAATATTACTTATATATATATATATATATATATATATCCCGCCCGTGTTGGGGGCATTTTGTGCCTTTCTGGACAGGAGTTCTAACTGGAAGCATGAGTGACAGGTAGTGGAATGACTTACAGATATGCAAGTTAGCTACGAATAACCAATAAGGTGATTCCAGTGGTAGAAGATACGAGGATGCAGATGGACAGCTTGGGAAACTATCTACCAGAATCTGCATTAAACTTAGGACTGTCTCTCCCTCGGCGGATCTAGGTTGTTGTAAAAACTTTTTACATCGTTACCTTTTCAGTAATTATCCGCTGCCTTGCGGTCACGATTTTTATCCAAAGGCTACTCACCGGAATAGTGGCATTTCCTTTTTTCGTTTTCCTTTCCTTTTATCCGTTCACTAACACCATAATGCCTTTGGTATTACTGTAAATTTCCTCCGAACGAGTAATCGTACTAATCTCTGTCAGCCTGTCACCTTGATTTGCCTTGCCATTCAAGCACTTACTTTGATTGTACTGGCGGTACGGGAGCATTATCTTGCGCTAGAGCTTGTATGCTCTCTTTTTTAAGCGCCGCTACACTGTCTTTCTTTCACCAAACTCTTTTCCGCCTCTGTTAAGCAAATGTGTAAAAAATATGAAGAAAATTACCCAAATGAAAATGAATGCTGGATCCATGGGGCAAGACTTATCAAGCTTGTCAGGCAGTGGGTGATCACCGAAACGCGTATAGAATTTTGGAACGTTTGAATGTGTGAACGCTGATAGATAACAAAAACGCTCCAATTAGAAAATCAGTAGTGGTATTACACGAATTAAGTTCAATATAGACATTGTGGCACCTAGTGAGACTAGATTAGCGGGCGAAGGAGTACTCACAGAAGATATTGCAGGTTATACATTATACTGGAAAGGAATAAAAGCAAACAAGAAATGACTAGGTGTTCGGCTTACAGCCGGTACTAAACTAACTGAATACATCACAGAGGAATCTGTGGCTACAAATAAACGAATTATGACAATTAACTTCCAAGCACGCAGGAATTGAGAACTTTCAACATATATGTTCCAGCCCTTGATAAATCAGAAACGGAGAAAGAAGCATTTTGTGAAGAGCTTAGGAAATTATTGGACAAGACTTGAACAAGCAAAAATATCATGATTGGTGATTTTAATGCAAGAGTGGGTATAAACGTTGAACTATGGAAGATAATTGGATGCCATGGTTTAGGAAAAGAAAATGAAAATGTTGGTAGACTACTGAAGTTATGCGCAATATTTTTTCTTTTGATATTTTAATATTATTTGTTCGTTGGGTGGGCGCTTTATTTGGATAATTCATTTTTTTTTTATTATTCAACAATTCTTTTATTCATATTTTTAAGATTATTTTAAAAATTGTCGTTTTTTTGGAAGAACCTATTTTCATATTTAAAAATGAATTCAAAAATATGTTTTAAATTGATGATTTTTCTTACATCTACTGATGTATTTTTATTAACCAGACGGTAGAAAGAAAGGTGTGGTTGCACCGATTTTAACTAGTTCAAAGCGCTAATATCGTAATGAAAAATTAGCCACTATTTATTTATTTACTCGATTATGCGTGATCGAATTCGACTTTTAGGCAGAAACAATGTTGTCTGGGAAATGTAGCCAAGTTATTATTTATAAAATTTTCTAAGTTCGACTGCTACGTTATTTTTTTTTTCTTTGTTAGTATAGATTCTGTTATGGAAAATAAGTAGGTATTTACAATTCTTTGTCGAAAAGTACATCTTTAGTGCAACACATTTTGAACTGGACTAAATTTTTAGGGATTTACGTTCTTTTTTTTTTTTGGCATGTTTTTGAAGTGAAACTTCTATTTTCGCTTTGTATATATGGGGAGTTAACATGTAAAATGAGCGAACGAGCCAAAGGCTTATACACATAGGCACATAGGCAGGCCTGTTTTCACAGTGTAGCATATGTGTATATTCAGTTGATATATACGTACAGAAATTATGGAATAACATTTTTTGCATATTCATATTTTCTCTTGCGTATGCGCCCTCGGCTATCCGCTTTTTCATTCAAATTTTTGCTACACAAAGGATGTATGTTAAGAATGAAAACATTTGAGTCATCACCACGTCAAATTAAGCACAGCAGACGGACAGTGTGTTCCTCTTTTTTGCGAAATGTGTACGAAATTGTGAGTTTATTAAGTAAGTGTCTTCACTTCTTCCCTGCGCCCCGAGGTACAGAGTTTTTTTTTAAAAGATTTATTTTAAATGTCGCGTAGACTAGGACTCTCGTACGGTAATTATTATTTTAACTTTACAATAGCTGGCTGTTAAAACGTCAGCTAAAGAATTAGCCGTCCTAGCATCAGTCTCAAACGTACTACAGACTTTGTGGAGCCGGTACGTTATTAGCTGGGAGAGCCGAGCAACAGTTCACTACAAATCGGGAGAAGACAAATTCGCATTCTAAACCGAAAATATGAATTGGCTCTATTATATGCTTTTTATACACAAATATTTATTTCTCGACTACAGCAGACCTCTTTATGCATCATGCAACACTCCTCTTAACATTCACTTATCATCTCGACCCATCGTCTTGCTGTTATACTTGCTCCATCACTAACAGAAATTCTGCTGTCTATCCGCTTAATTAAAACTGAAAACTTTCCTTTTATTATCCAAACCTTATTATCCCGATCTAATCATACTAACGTGGCCTTAGCAGCCGTACAGGGTACGTAAAATTAAGTTTAAAAAAGAAAAACGAGAAATTGTTGTAGTTTGTTCTCTCAAATAACGTAGCATATTTTTGTCTTCTATTTCGTCGTTACTAATTGATTTGAATAACGCTTTATTATTTATTATCGCTAAATCTACGTTATTTCATAATCTTCATTAAGTGGCGTCTCCGTATCGGAGGTAGGCGACTACTTACCTATACATATTTTGTTATACAGCGTAAGTAGCGTACGAGGCAATCATAAATACGCCGCTAGCGTAGTAGACACACACACACACACCCGGGAGAATTGATTGTAATCGCTTTGTTGTCACGACACAATGCACTCCGCACGTTTTTATAGTGTACCATAATATTAGCATTTGGTGTTGCGCGTGGTGGTTTGCCATTGCTTGCCACATGATAATATTAGGACTATTTATATTTATATTTTCTGATGATAATTTTTACGTCACCGAATATACAAACTCGGTACCTTCTATATAGAATTCCATGCTTTCATTATTTTATATGTGCAACTTCCTACATAATTTATTGAATCTAAATAATTCTTTTTATCTTTTTCCATATTTTTATCATTTATAAGTAGGGTTATATTTATTATCGATCGCCATTCGTTTTATTATTGTTTTTTTCTCTATTTACTTTATCGTTATCTGTTAAAATTGTTTTTGCTCTATCGATAAGACTCTTTGAACTGGCTAATTTACGCATTTTTAAAGCTGAAATGAATTTTTAGGAATTACATTTTATTAAAATCACTACATTCCACATTTTAACAAAGCCCGATTTTCGGCGTAATCTTCCTTTTTAAATTTCTTCATCGTTCGCTAGATTTGAGGCGGGTTTTTTCTGTTCGTTTTTTCTATCCGTTTTTTCTATCCATAAGGAAGAGGCATCATAAACAAGATTTAAAATTTTTTCGCTGAAGCGAGGTTAGGAGAGTAGTCGCATTTTGGGGAATGAACTTTAAAAAAAAATGGGCGATTAGAAGCCGTCGTTGAAATTTTTGTTTAATACTCGTTCAGTTCGACGAATGTTAAAAAAATAAAAAAAAGCTTACCCAATTTGACAACTAAATTTTTAAAATTATAGAATTGTACTGGATTATTTCGCCTATACGTATAAGGCACGAGCGAAGGAATATATTTTATACAAACACACACACACTTTTATGTTATACGTAAGTTATTTAAAACTGGAATTTAAAGGTTCATATTGACGAAGGTAAAATGTAAAAATTTGGTAAACGGTGTTTAGGAAGGAGGATTACCGATCTTATGTCGCGTAAAAACCCGTCGCACGATTATGTTAAATAGGGCTTCTCTAATACAAAGTGACAGGCGTAGAATTAGAGTAGTGAAATTTCTCCTATTCTGATTTTCCTGTCAAATTCTCCACCTTCGACTTTTTTTTCCGAAGCCTCATTTTTCGTAAAGCAAAGTCGTTCGCGGAATTATTGAATATATAAGGAAGAAGGAAATAATAAAGAAGAAACAAGTGAAACTTCTTTCAAAATAAGAACAAAATTTTTCTTTTGACTTTTAGTCTGATCCGCATTATTTTTTTTTTTTGACATCTCGCGCGAACTGCACAGGTGTCGGAGTCACTCGCTTTTGTTCGAATTTTTCGGCGTAACAATTTTATATGAACGTTCATCATTTGTCTTTGTCGTTAATAAATAATAATAATCATGAAAAATTTTAACAACACGATTTCTAGTTTCTATAAATAATGCGATTTTTTTTTTATTTTAATAAGTTTCTTTTTTTTTTTAATTCGTTTTTGCCGATATTATTTTCGTTTTTGCGTGTCCATTCTGTTTATTTCCATCTGTGTGATTATTCTTCTTCAATTTAGATCTGCATTAACTGCCTGCTGTATGGTGCTGGAACAGATTTTATTTGTATCGATTATAGAAGTATACGTGTTATTTATGTTTGCTCGAGTTAAAAAAAACAAACAAACAAAAATCGAAACAAACTATGATTATTTTATAACTTTTATTGGGCTTTCGCATTTATCCATCGAACATATATCTATTAAATATGCTAACTTATGCTATTTACTCTATAGACAAATTATATATATATATATATATAATCATCATCATCATGCCATACTCTTCACAGAACGTAGGTGATCACTAATCGGTCGATCAGACTTTGTACTGTATTACATCTGTCAGTGATTGCTGTAGAGAAGACTTGTTTGTCCAGTTTATAATATTTTGCAGCCAATCTGTTCTCCATCTTCCAAGATTTCTGATTTCTTCCATCTTTTCTTGTATTATTATCTGGAGTATTTCATATTTTTCACCTCAGATGATATGGTTAAAATGTGACATATTTCGTAGTATAACGTCATTTTTTAATATTTCGTAGTCCTTTTTAAAACATCTTTATTTGATATCTTACCTGCCCAGGGGATTCCCAACATCCTTCGATGGAGCCACATTTCTACAGCTTCATATCGATTATATATCATCATCACAGTCGGGCTCGGTCCGAGGATCGTGATATTATGATTAATTTTAATTGTTCCGCGTAATTGATCACCATTTGTCCCTGTTCCGTGCGCATCTAACCATTTGCTGTAGTGAACTGGCACCAGTTATCATTTTGACATTGTCCACATATCGCGTTGGTGGCCTTCCTCTTCACCTACGACCTTCAACAATACCTAATATCAATTTTTCTAGATTGTTCCATCGCATGATATGTTTTTTTAACTATGTCTCGTAATCGAGCATGCATCCGGATTAACTTCTTCCAGTATTGACACGTTTGTCCTCCTCGCTGTCCACGGCACCCTCAGCATTTGGTGCCAGCAATACATTTTGAAGGCATCTATTCTTCAAAGGCTGTCTCTTTCAAAGTCCAACACTGAGATGCATATAGGAATACAGAGAACACTAACGTTTTCATTTAGCTCATTTTGGTGGTCACCGTTATGTGAAGGCTTTTCCAGATCCGTCTTCATTGAGTTAGTGCAACCTTCACTGTTATTATTCGTATTTTAATTTTATTCGTTGAACCGCCATTTTTTGTGATAAATGACCCCAAGTAAACAAATTTATCAACTACTTGGAGGCTGCCTAAGCTTTGTGGATTATCTGTTTTGCTTTTACCATCGACGATCATTACTTCAGTTTGATCTCTATTGATTAATAAACCCATTTCTTTGCCTACACTATCGAACCTTTGAAATAGATGGGGCAATTTTCTTTCGATGAAGCAATTATCACAATATCGTCGGCATATTTCAGATTATTAATTATCTTTCCAGTGACTTTGACACTATCGTCCCATCCGTCCATTGCTTTTCTTAGTATTTACTCACTGTATATGTAGAAAATGATTGAACTTAATATTTATCCTTGACGGACTACTTTTTCTAACTTAAATTCATCTGTCAGGCGTAATTAATTTTTACTTTGCCGCTGTTAGATGCATACAAGTATTTTATTAAATCAATTAAGTCACGTGGAATTTCAAATTCACTAAGTATGAGTCAAATGCTTTCGCATAGTCTATAAAGCAGAAGTATGCATTAACATTAAACCTTTAAATTTTTTGTTTATTGGCTTTATGTTTAAGATTTTCTCCTGCGTTCTCGAAACCTGCTTGTTCTGGCCAATAGCAATGTTATTGCTCTATAGTTTTGACATCAATAACGCGTTTTTTTTTGTAAATTGGTACATAAATGGATTACGTCCAGTCATTCGGCCACATGCACGTTTCTTTGACATATTGTGTCCAGAATTTTTGTCATGTTATCGCCTAGATTCATTAACACCTCCATGACTATTTGATCCTCTCCAGCCGCCTTGTATTTATTTAGCCTTTGTATAGCTAGATGAACCTATTTGTCTAGTATTGACGGTTCCTTATCAGCTGTCTAACTTGATACTCCTCTTTTGTTTTCCTCACATTCCTCATGGATGATTTTTTTGCAATAGTTTTGTCATCTGGATCTTATTTTCCTTTGGTCTGATCACATCTCACATTCGCATTTTTAAGTGCAGTATGCCAGGAGGCGAATCCTCTCGTTATTTGTTTTATCTTGCGAAACATATCGCTTGTTTTATTCCGTTCAATATTTTCACAAATGTTATTTGGGAACTTGTTTTTGTCATTTCTGCATTTTCGTTTAATCTGTTTACATAGGTCATTGTATTAGCAAACTGCTTCATCACCATCCAATCCTTTTCTCTTAATTTGCTTCCTTTCGTTTATTACGCCCCCTTTTCATTAGTGATCCATATTTTCTTCTTGTCACAGGGTTCATTAAAAATTTCCCCCCTTTGTTTTAGAATGTTTTTTGTCCTGTTCCATATGGATTGAGCGTTTGCCGTGTGGTTTCTCGATTTCGTCATATCCGCTGTTCATTTGCTTACTTCTTCATGATATCCCTTATGAGTGCCTAGGTATCATCTGTTTCAACACAATGTTTTTGTTTGGCATTTTCTCAGTTTTATTTTTACTTCGGCAGCTATTAGCTGATGATCGCTACCAAAGCCTTTGTCCCGGCAAGTTTTCACGCCTTTAATTGGTGTTCTCCACCTTGTGTTAATCAGTATATAATCTATCTGATTTTGATATCTGTCACCAGTTGGCCGCCATGTGTACAGACGCCTAGGATGGTGTTAGAACCTAGAGTTGCATATAAACATATTGAGGCTGCCCTGGAACTGCATTAAGTGTTCGTCTCTATGTGAATAAAAAAACATCCAGAATTATTAATCTTTATCCAAGAGAGGAAGCTGCGATACTTAGAACATATTCTGAGAGGACCTAAGTATGAAATATTGCGGAATATTATAGAACGCAAAATCGCCGGGAAGAGATCAGTGGCCCACACGTCCACAAAATTCATTGATGGGAGACCTATGATGCTGGTTTGGCTGTTCGTCTATCCAATTACTCCGAACTGCCGGGTCGAAAGAGATTGTAGCCAAGTTAGTAAGCTAATTGGTCTCACATTATTAACATTACTTATCCTGATTTAGTTAACACAATTACTTTATCAAATTTCCATTTTGATGGAAAATGTGCAATCCTGAACATGCTGTTGATTAAATTTGTAAGGTAAATGATAGCTTTTCGTGACAGGTTTTTAATCATTGCTGCAGAGATTCCGTCATCTCCACACGATATTTTATTTTAACTACTGGCATTGCATATATGCGACGAGAGTACCTCTAACTAGTCTTTTGTTCTATGAACAAAAGTGTTAGTGAGTGGATCTTTCATTAGCGGAAATGATACTATATGTTTAGTGAAATGTTTATTTATTTTCCAGTAGATTGTTATTGTTGGGTGCAACTGTTGATGGGAGATTATTTCAAGAGGAGTTTTTCCAGTTGTCTAGTAAAAATTTAATTAATTTTTGTGTAGAAAAACGCATACAACTCTTATATTTTTATAGAATGTTCGTTTATTAGCTTGACGCCTGTAATAAGTTTTAAGAGAAATAATACTTTCTATGTAATTAGGAATATTATTTTGACCGTAAGTCGTATTTTGGAATATTATCGTGAGCGATTGCCACAATTAATTTAGTAAAATTAAAAACACCTTCGTCTAATATTGTAGAAGTAGAAAATGTATGTGATAAATTTAATTTTTCACCGATATAACGTCTGAACTGATACCAATTGGCATTTTTGTATAAGAATATTTTATTTTTATTTTGTTCTAATAGGGTAATATTTAATGAAGGTTGTATATATGCAAGTATGGGGTTATAATTAGAGGATAATGATGATAACGAAATAGGTTTAGTAATTTTATTGAATCCCTTAGTTAATATAACATCTAATACACTAGGACTGCCCTTTGGCGGGTAATACGTTGGATCCGAAGAGGTAATATATTAAAATTTCATTGATGCCTTTACCAAAAGATTTCCAGCACAATTACTATTGTAACAATTCAACACCTGATGCTTAGAATTTAGATCGCTTATAATAATTATATTTGTAAATTTGGTTAGTAAAACATTTATATCACTTATAAAGAATTCGATATTTTTAGGCGGTCTGTAAACACATATTATATTTACCATTGTATAATCCACCTCTATTTCAACTCCGA
Source organism: Coronaproctus castanopsis (assembly GCA_032883995.1). Lineage (NCBI taxonomy): Eukaryota > Metazoa > Arthropoda > Insecta > Hemiptera > Monophlebidae > Coronaproctus > Coronaproctus castanopsis. The sequence goes on from CM065052.1 coordinate 290,350,661, forward strand.
CATACTGCAATGATTTTAATGTTATTGTTGGTGTAGCATGTTATTGAAGTATATCTCGCACAAATATTGCAACATCTCCACTATGTCTTGTTCTATCCACGCGATAAACACAATAACCAGGACATTTGATTGAAATGTTCTGATATCATTTTGTCTCACATACTGCGGCAGTTACTTTGTTTTCATACATGAAATGAATAAATTTGTTTAATTTAGGTTTAATGGAATTCGCATTCCATCCTAATATTTTAATATTATTGATCATTATGGCAAATTAAAATTTTTAATTGTAAAATTTGTTAAAATAATTTCAACGATTATCATTTTTTTTTCGCGTATCCGGTCGATTTATATACCAATATTTTTCCAATAATCTATAAATTTTAATCTGTCTTCTCCGAAATCACTGTAAAGTTTTGATGGATCAAATGCTCCAATTAATTTACAATTGAATAAATGGTTCCCATCTTGCCTTTCACCACATTGACGTTGATCATCTTCTACCAAACCCCATTTAAATTGATTGTATTTCGTCCGCGCGGTACCACCTCGTAATCTATTTAGTGTTCTCCAGAATGAATAATTCAGGTGACAACCTGCTGGAAGTGATTCTGCTGCCTGGTTGTTGTCAGCTTTCCACATTTAGAGCCTTTCTGCGTGGTCTGTATTTTTTAGTTCCTACACTGTTCCAAGGAAGATGCGTCTTTTTGGCTGCTCCCGTATAACAGTGTAATGGGTGGCCCTCATCATGAATTGTCTTCCATCTTTCCTTCTTCGCTGCCACGTGTCTTCTAATTTCTGGTGGTGCTATGCCAGCAAGTTCATATAATTTGGATAGAGGCGTTGATCTTAAACATCCAGTTACTGCTCTGCATGCTTCATTTAAAGCAACGTTAACTTTCTTCGCGTGTACGGAAAATTTTGTTTAACGGATCAGTGTCCCTTAAGTTCTTTAAACGGTTAATACTTAATTTGATTACTGCAGATATTTTATTTAAGTTTATTTTATTAAATCCAATAGACCAGTAAATACTTGGATTGTTCAGTAGGTGTACAACTACTAGTTACGCCTGAAGCTATCTCCGCGAACGTTCTAGCCCAAAGGCTGTTACTATATAACGGAGATGGCACTTAATGATGATGGTATTTAATATTATATTTAATGTTATATTTGAACGACAGGTGCATCGTGTTTGATAACTTTTATGCTTCAACGTAGTGTATCGTTAAATTTCTAATACTTAAAAACGTTATGTAATTATCGCGCTAAAAAATTAACGAATATTACAAATTTTTCGCGAGGTCTACATCATGACATAGATATTTGTTGGAATAATAGATGATGTATGTACATATTAAACATATTATAATGGGAAGTAATTTTAGATTTATATGATATTTTGCTCTGAAGCCGTATAATATTCCGGTGTAGATATTTGACATCACATGACTAAATATAAAATTATGAGTTCATATTATTACGGGTCGTCTTTATTTTATTCCTGGACGAATCGTAAATTCCTTCACCGTAGTCAACCAGCAGGCGCCTGCTTCTAATATATATATATATATATATATACGTTAACTATTGTCCACTGAAGGGTGGGATGCCTTATTTTTTTTGAATTTTATTGCTGGCTATAAAGTTAAAATTGATCGTAAATTTAGGATAATAAACTGGTAAACTATTTTGTCACTTCCGAATTTATTTCAAATGGAAAAACAAAAATTTCTTAAATTTTGATAAATTTAAAAAAATGACTCGTTCTTGTTTTCGTTTTATTCGTCATTACGGACGGTGATAAATCGTACTATGCGATATTGTTATAATTAGTAAATTGTTTGAAATCTATCAAAAATAGAATCAATAAATTTAACTTGTAGAATGCTTCTCTACTTTCAACCATGTTTACCTACCTACCTGTAGTAGATTACCTGTAGATTTACGTGCTGTATACTGCACCTAGGCCAGAGGCACGGAAAAAGGATAGAACGTAAGGTTAGTGAGAATGAATTGAAAGTTGAAGAATGAATGGGAAGGACGGATTGTTAAATTAGATGATATAAATTTGACGATTTAAGAAAATGTAATAAATTATTGGAAGATTTGTTCGTCTAGGAAAGAAGGCTGAGCGGTTTGTCGAGGAAAGAACGTTCGGAATATTCAAGGAGAATGTGGTGGACGATAATGAGGACATTACGGGTTGAACATAGAGGAGAAGAAGTATTTTTTAGGATATAACTGTGCGAGACATTACTCTAGGCGTAGACGAGCAAGTACATCATCTCTTCTATTTGTTGAGTGAGATGGAGTCCAGAGAAAAGTTGAATCTAGAATTGATCGAAGTTTTGCTGAGTGAAAGTGCAGACCACTGGAGGTTCCATGACTTACGTACTGGGGATTTTATGTATGTCTGGATGTCTTTCATTGGTGTAGTCAAGAGCGGAAATGATTGAAGCAATGTGCCATCTCCGGCTACACTGTCCGCTAGGTGATTTCCTTGTATGTCAGTATGCGATGGGATCCAAGCGAGAATTACATGGATATTAGATGTTATAATCAAATGACCAGTTTCTTTAGGTGGGGCGTGTAATTTAGGATCATGAAGATCACTGAGGCACTGTAATGCTACAAGAAAGTCCGTGCATATTAAGAACGCGTTTGAAATCCATTAATTCAACGGTTTAAGTTAGTAATCGTGGTTTTATATGGTGCTAGTTCAATTGAAGGAAAACAGGTCAACCTCGTGAATTCCGTACATTGTCGCGACGTAAAGTTTACGAGCCTAACGCTGACTAGAACAGCTAATTCGAATTAACATACGATGCTGAAATAAGGAAAGGAAGGTTGTTCGTGCTTTGCTAATGTTTTGCGATCCGTTATAATAGTGTTTTCTTTAACAAATTTGATAAGCTTGCTTTTATTGAAGAGCATATTAAGCTGTTGACTTTATATGCTCCCTGGCATTGAACCACTAGGAGTGATGCCCATTCTTACAGATAAATAATCATCATAAAAGCAGAACATCTCTTCCTGACAGGTAATTCTTTCATTATATACCTTAATCCAAACATAACGGCACAGTAGTAAACTTCTATCTTAATTGGAAGTACACCTAAGAGAGTAATCAAAGCAACTGTCAGAGACGCATGGTTTGCTCAGGTCATAGCAGTGAGGACGAGAGACGCTGTGCGGTTTTTAATAGGTACACTAGCTTAACATTAGCCGACCCTATGAACCCAAACCGCGCTACATAAGGGGCACGTGGTATTATTATTTTGTACAAGACTTGTTGGAGCATGTGGAATACCTCACTTAGCCTATTTCATTTTATATCGTTGTAAGATTTACAACTACCTACCAAAGATGTCCTGATTACTGTCAGGGCTTAATATAACTCCTACATACTTCACTGAGATTGTGCAGTGTAATTGTTTATTTCCTAGCCCTACCAAAATTTGAAACTTGAATTTTCTTTTAATGGAAATATCTCAAAAGCTAAATGTGACAACTTTGGTGCGGCATGTTCTGGGAGAACGTTAATGTGGATGATCTTCAGACTTTTTAGACCCTGTATGAACCAAGCTTTGATTCAAAAATGTGTACAGACGCGGCAAAGCAGTGTATTGAACCATAGAGGATTTTCAGTAATGTTAGAAGATCTTGAAGAACCTCAAATGGGGCGATCAGACTTCCAGGTGCGTATAAATGCTCTATCACACCTACTGATACATATATTAAGGTACACTACAAAAACACGCGGAGCTGGATTGCGTCGTGAAAACAAAGTGATTACAATCAGTTCTCCCGGACGTGTGTGTTTACGCTAACGCAATATTACGATTGTCTTGTACTGTACAACAAAGTATTTATAGGTAAGTAGTCGCCTACCTCTAATACGGAGACGGCATTTAATGATGATGAGTGATGATGATAAATTAAAAAAAAAAAAAAAAAACCTAAACAAACGAAATATACGATTTCAAATTATCCGTGCGTAATTCTTGGTCGAATAATTTATTTCCGAACATAAACACTATTAGTTATCGAATTGTAAGTAATGACACAATTTTGAAGGAATCGAATTATTATTATTTTTTACTTCATCTAAAATTAGGATATATGTGCGTGTGTTTATGTTTTAAAATTTTTATTTTGGGCGAATTCGCTTCGAATATTCGACTGGCAGTACAAATTTGTATATACGAGTCTTTTGGGGTATATAGATGCATACACACACACACACATTATAACGACCGTTAGTTTATGAGATGATTTATTCCGGCTTAAAATACGGTGGTGTAGACTTTGATAAATGAACGTAATTGTTATATTTTCACGGAGACAATGTAATTTTTCTTCCCGTTTACTTTATTTTGCTTCTTATTTACAATTTATTATTTTCGTTACTTATGTCATTTGTTCCTTCGTTTCATTTTGATATACTCGTTCACCTTCCATTTTCTACACCACCGATCGTTGAGGTAGAAGATTATTTCTTTCATTTAATTCGTTACGCTCCGCGAAAAAAAAGGACTAAAGTTCTCGGTGAGTATAATTCGAGAGCGATACTTTTCATACGTTTACATGTATAACTTTTATAAGTCACACCGAGCGTGAAATAACCTCGGTTGGTTATTTAGATGAACAGTAAGCTAGCTAATATAACAGCAAGCCGATATTCGTACGAATTGGAAAATATTATCATCGTTTAGAGTACGCAAGCCGGGAAATGAGAGAAATATAAATAGGAAAAATAGAAGAAGATATTCGTGGAATTTAAATTAAATATCGCGGTTTTATGTTCAATACGGCCGTTCTTTTCATTTTTGAAAAGGTTTATAAGTAAATATGCCTAGTAATAATAGTAGTAGCGAAAATAGGAATTATGATTCATAAAAAAAATATAGAGAGGTAACAGAAGAAAACACTTAAAGACAATTCCAAAGAGGCCTATTAAACACATGGGATGTCTTCCATAAAGGTTTTTGTCTGTGTATTTGTCAGATTAAGAAGTGATGATAACTATACACCTAGTAATCTTGTCTAGTTTAAGTATTGGAGTTTGTGAGGTATGTAATATTGAAGATTCAGATTTGGTCGATTATTATTTATTCGTATGTTTTTAATGACTTCAGTTATTTCCATTTAGGTGAAAATTCCGATTTTTCTCTTGTAAAGTTTCTATGCGTTTCCCGGATTCTTTTACTAAAACTTTTATTTACATTTAGCGTATTTACTGTTTGCACCATATGTTTTGCTATATTTTTCGTTTTGATCTCATTACATTTACACACGTTGTTTTCCTCGGAAATTTTGCGCTATCCACGCCTTTCAGATGGATTTTTTTTTAAAACGGAAGGTTTCCATCAGTCCGTTTTTCCTTTTGCTTTCGTCTAAAGCCTTTATAAGTTCGTCAGACATTTTGTCATTTTTAGTTTCTCTGTGTTTCTTATACAAATCCAGGGTACATTTCTGCAACCCCTGGGGATTCGTTTTGTGAGCGTTTTTAACGATAAGATTCTTGAAAAGTACATCATCTTTACTATTTGGAAGTATCCACCTCACACTATGTTCTATAATTTTACTAAAACTTTCTCCTACCTAGATTGTGTAATTCAGACTACATGTGGCAATTTAAATGCAACCTCCATGAGTGCTGGCCTGTATTGGTTTTTGTGAGCTAGAATTTATATTGGTAGTGGGTCAAAACGTAAGTCAATGTTCGTTATGCATTTCTAACGCGCCGAATAAAATGTCCCCCTATGCTTGGAATAAGGAAGGTTCTCTTGTTCTATCCATTCAATTACCGCGTCATCATTTGCTTTAACTGCTTTATGCCCACACAATGTATGATGACTATTGAAATCTCCGTCAATTACTGTGGGCGTATTGTAGGATAGATAGAAACAGATTGGCTGCAAAAATATTAAAAATTGGACCGACACATCTTCGTTACAACAAATCTAATTGACAAATGCGAGACAACGTAAACTGTAGTTGACATATTGGTGATCGTCTACATTCTATTACGAGTATGTCACATAGACGAAGAAGAAAAATTAAATTTATTACAGAGGAAATGAATAAAAATAGAATCCCCAAAAAATCGATATCGGTAAAATGTTCTTTTCTCTTTTAATTTGTTATAATTTACAATATTATTAGCAGTTATGCAGCTCTAAATAACGGTGTTCGTACATGAAAAAAAAACCGATATCGTGGAATACTTTCGAAATTTTAAGTCAGCACAAAATCTGCTTCGATTAAAACCGGAATTAATTCAATATTCTGTTGTGAAATATCTATTGAATTTAATATAGCTAAAGTTGAAAGCTCATTACTAAAGTTATCGACAGTCGGATTGATTTCATTAAAAACCATGGTAATCGGCACGATGCTGTCTCGTGAGAAACTATATTGTTTAAGTAGAAATAATAGAAAAAATGATAGGCTCAATTTCATTGGCGCCCATTTTAACATGGAAAATATTACCATGACGGTGATGAATTTAACCTGCACTTCAATGTCCCTAAAATGGGTAGAAGGGTTAGAGATGTGTGGTGCGCGGAAGTATTTAGTTTATATTACAATTTAACCGGGTTCCAAATTCTGTTATCTCTCAAAGAAATATAAATCTACTTTTTCGAAAATGACATTTTTAAAAAATGTTTTTTTTTTCGGGTTTTTGGTATAAAATTTTTGCCAACAGTGTAAAATGTTGATTTTTGTAGTATACATCAGAATAAGATTATGTAATGTGCTTGTTTGTTACACTCGCACTGTACAGCACTGTAATACATTTGTGCACTGGGAACCTCATTCATTGCGCAAAGAGCAAAAATCAAAGAGCAGAAAAATAGCTTGTCGTTCAAATTAAAAGAGCGTGAGCGCTCTGCTCCCTTAAAAGTGGAACACATTTGTGCGACTTGCTCTGGAGTGACACAACACTCCCTCGTATTAATGCACGAAGAGTTTCGTATTTTCTATTTCTTATTATACGACTAATATATTCCATTTTTTTTTTTTTAAAACATTGTTAATAATTTTCGCCTGTTTCTTCAGACGATGTAAATAGTTTAAAAATTATTTTGCACGATGTTGCAGATATAGTCCACAATTCAACACTATACATCAGAACAGTAAAGACATAACACTAAAGGAACATTTATCTTCAAGTGCCGATTCGTTGATATTTTCTTTTAATTTCATTATTGCAATCGCATGGACTGTTATTCTCTTTAAGTACAAAAAAAAAATCATCTTTGTTTGATATGAGTATAACTGATACGTAGCTTCGTTAATACGGTTATTAAATTATTTATTTATTCTTTGTTTTTGTGTTTTATTATTATTTAAACGTGTATTTTTTTATAATTCGAAACGTTAAATTTTCTCTCAGTTATGCATACAAGGTCTGTATCAACTTCGAAAGTTTTGAGGTGATGTCCCTTAAAAGCGGAGGTTGAGAGAAGACAGGCTAATGAACGCTCTCTGGCAAGCCAATACTTAGTCGTTGGCTATTGTTTTTCTCGGTTCGTTCATTTTCATAGAAAACTAGTATTCTTTAACGACCAGGATAGCTGAGCTGGTTAGATGCCGTTTACCATGAAAAATTCTCATCACCGATGGGATTCAAACTTAGATCGTAGGGGCAAAATGCTAAACCATTACCACGAGGCTTTTACACACACACACATATATATATTTATTTATTTATAAATATATGTATGTATATGTAGTTTGAACCGCGTCGTTTTGACGAAAAATAACTTTTTATCTAATCCGTTATTTCGCGCTGTATAACGTTTGTTTCAATCAATTCCGTTATTGTTTTTATTTCTCCATCTCCATCGTTTGTTACATTTTCCTGTTCAGTGTTTTTTTTTCATCGATGGCTTTTCACAATTCCCGGGGAAAAATATTTCTTACTGACAAGTTATTTTCTCTAGAGGATTGTGATTTTTACGTGGGAAGCATTTTGTTACGCCCCTTTTTCATCTGGGCCAGAGAGTAGGAGAGCGAAAGAACGAGGAAGGGAAATACATTGACGAGCAAAAAGACATTACACGCACACGTGCCTATCTCTTAAATCGTATTCTATAACGAACGGGCATTATTTTAAATATTTAAAAAAGTTTTTAAAACGTCTTTAAATTACGAGAATACCAGGGAAATGTGTGTCATATACTCGGGTAGATAATGAGCTTAACACATTGTACTCCTGTTCTGGAAGCGTTTCAGCTGGCTAATGTAAAAGATGCAGAAAAATTTCGATGCAAGGTCCACAGGATCGTATGATGTTTCCACGTCCTTAATGCATGCATATATATGATGATGATGTCGTTGAATCCATCAGCACTTCGTGATGATGATCGCCAAACTGCTTTATAAATAAATTTTCTCCATTGATGTCTGTTCATTGTCAACCTGCTAAAACCTGTCATGCAGGTCTGGATCCATCAGTGCCGGGTGCTAACTGAGACGACGCATGGCATTCTTCATCGGTAATTGTGCCAATCACGATGGTCGTGAGAAAATAGCCAACTCGGATTCTCCTGCTCAAGTTGCTGTTTACAATACCTTCTGCTATACAGCCGCTTCTAACATGGAGGTCGTCGCACCCTAATTACTAATGAAGAATAGCGGATTATAATATTTACGGTAGCCAAACTGGGTTCTGCAGAATCCAACAGTTCCTCAAGCTATTACTCTGCACCCTTATTTCTTATTACCCTATAGCTACTGAAATTGTTTGCCTGAAGCTTTTCACCAGTAATCGCTCTTGATCCGCGACTGCTAATTGTCTTATTCGCAGCTTACCTATATATCTATAGCCCTTTGCACCATCCGTCAACAGTGAATGCACTCGATATCGGCAGAGTTCCAGTTCCTTGAGTGCACAAGTACCTGTACCTTAAGGCGAAACATATATATATATATATAAGTTGATTAAATTTTTAAACGAATATTTAATTATTTTTCTTTTCGAGATAGAAGCCAAAAAAGCGGACACGATCGGAGCTAGGAATAATAGCATTATTGATACGTATGGGATTGTACGTTCTCTTCTAAGTGTAAACGTGACGTGATGACATTTACTGACGTTTAGGCGAATACGCCATTTCATAAACCATGGTTCGTGTAGATCAACATGTTGCTGTAAGGTAGTGGAAGCTTGGACAGTATCTTCATATATTGATAGTATAGCAACATCGTCAGCAAATGTACACAATAGCGTGTCAGGATGTCGGGGTATATCTGCTGTATAGATCACATATAGTATTGGTCCGAGTATACTGCTTTGGAGTACCCCAGCGTAGATAATGTAATGGGTGGAGAAAGCGTAGTCTTCTTTAATGTAGAAATATCGTTGTGACAGGTAAGATTTGAGTAATAAGTAAAGAGCATGGGGTAAGACTGCCTTTAGTTTGAACAGAAGTCTCTCGTGCCACACACGATCAAATGCTTGAGACGCATCCAGAAATACCAGTACAATACTGTTTTTCTTCTGTTGATATGATATCAACAACACGATAAACCTGATGAACAGTGGACTGGTTATTTTGAAAACCGAACTGGTGATCTGGAATCATATTATGTTTATGTAATATAGGATAAAGGCGTTTTAATAGTAGTTTTTCTAGTACCTTCCCTAAAAGGGGGGCAGTAAACTAATTGGACGATATGATGATGCATAATGGCGGGGTTTATTTGGTTTAGGTATCATTTTGACCATTGAAAACTTCCACTCAAGTGGGAAGTACATTTCCCTTAACACCGAGTTATATATATGTATATATATATATATATATATGTGACAAGGATGATGGCTCGTTTAGGTAGATTTTTAAGGACTTCGGAGGTGATGCAGTCAAACCCAGGAGCTTTTCTTGTTTGTAAACGCTGTATTATATTCTTTACATCGGCTGGACTAAATGGTGCAATAGATAGAGATAACTGGAGCGGTACATCTAGTTCTTTTAAAATAAGTACAGAATGTCGGTTATCAGTAATATTCGGATGAGGAGTAAGCACTTCAGAGAGGTATTTAGCGAAAGTTTCAGATTTTTGTTCGGGTGATTTAGTCCATGAGCCGTTTTCTAGCTGCTGTGAATGGGAACCTTCCTGATAGTTAAGCATTCTTTTTGCAGCTAACCATAAAGTTTTATTGCTGGCAGGTGAGCTGTGTGGTTTTGAGTCTGTTCATTCCTGAAATTCCGGAGGTGTGTTTTAAGTAAAGAGCAAAGGGTGTTATATTTTTGCCTGGCCGATAGATACCTAGTTCGATGCTATTCACGTATGGCCGCTCGTTTATTGTTGATGAGCTGTCTGATGTGAATAGGAACGTTATATCGGTGTATAAATTTCGGAAAGGAAGAATAATCGCTAGCCTCCCAAGTGGCATGCTGAATATCAGATGTGATATTACGAACAGCTGTGTCAATTTCATCTGGATTTTTAAGACGCACGTTTAGTGAGACTTTTTGGTCTAATAACTTGCGGAATACATCCCAGTTAACGCGCATGGATGTGCGCCCTAGGTTAAAATGGGACTGTAAACGTACAGTTAGCAATACAGGTGAATGATCAGAGCAGTGGTCAAAATCGTTATTTATTTCGAAAGAATCTTTAAAGTGGCTTGAGGAAACAAATATATCTAAAATATCCGGTTTCTTATTGATAGACATAGGTCGGTATGTGGGTTTCATCGGGGTTGTAATTATGTAATTATTTTGTAGTGCACAGTTGAGAAGTTGGACTCCTAGTGGGTTAGTAACTGTACACTTAAATTGTTGATGTTTTGAGTTAAAATCACCTCCTGCAATGAAGTGTGGAGCAAGTTGTTTAAAAAGTGACTAGACTCATTAGATGAGATTTTGAACTTTGGAGGGCAGTATATTGAAGGTATATGAAAGCTGAGTTCTTCAGTAACAACGTTAACTATGGTAATCTGGATTGCTGGAGAGCAAACTGAATGTATGACATGGTGTTTGGGTTACGTATAAATATAGCTATTCCACCGTGTGGTTCATCATCAGGATGATCACCTCTATGGGTAATATAATCAGGTACAGAGAATTTGATTTTGCTGGTAAAATGAGTTTCAGTAATAAGTGCAATATCTATACGTTTGTCGTGTAACATATGGTTTATTTCTTCAAAGTGCTTACTAAGACCATTTGCATTTCATAGAAGGATTAATAGGGATTGTTGTGTGAATGGTCTCATTTGCTAAGTAATCGAGGAATAACATCTGCAAGGAGTGTTGACAGCAGGGAAATAAGAGGATTAATTAGATAGCATTTAAATGTTAAGAACCAAGAGCTACGAAAAAGATACTCTGTTTTGATGCGGCTACTTGATCACCGATCCAAATTAAATGCTACAAGCAAAGTCCTTCTATATAACAACTTACTAAAACCTATTTGGCTGTATGGATCCGAATTATGGGGTTGCTGTAAATCATCAAACACGAATCGTATCCAAAGTATACAATCCAAAATATTAAGAAAGATAATTAATGCTCCGTGGTTCGTTTCGAATAAAATAATTCATCGAGATCTAAACATATCGCTTGACGCAGAGGTTGTCAAGACCAGATATAAAAAATTTCACAACAAGTTGGCCTACAATAGTCTAATATCAGCCTTAGCAGAAAATCAATTACCGCGTACGCGAAGACTAAAACGCCGATGGCCTCGTGATATACTGAGTTCCCATGATTAGCTAACAAACTGTACGACGCTATGGAAGTGCGTTCATTAGAACGCTTCTTCTTACATTTATAATAAGCTACGGTCACTTAGCAAACGCACTTCTCAACAGTTGCGCGTATAAAAGTAAAAATAAAATAAAAATTCTTTTAGATAAAGATTAACCAACCAGTTTTTCAAACCTGTACATATATTTAAAGATGCGTAAACGTTAGATTTGCACTTTGATCAAGTTTTTAATTGTACTTTTGGAAAACGAATTTAATAGCTCGACTATTGTGAAACGGAATAAAAATAAGTTTGAAATCCGCTCACTTTGAGTTACCTACATTAACATTCTGTACGTGTTATCATATTTTACATATTAAGATTAATACTTATTTAAGAAAAAAAAAATTGAAATTGTAATAATAATTTCAAAGAAACTTTAAATTTTCCACCAATTTACTTTATGTTTGAGCACGCTGGAACTCAACTGATCAATGAATGTAAGCTGGACTATTAGAAGAGAACAAGGTTATATAAGATATTTTCATGTTTCAACAGGATTGGAAATAATGAAGATAGATTAAGATGTCTTTGTGAAATATATAGAAATCAATGAGGAACAGGTAGAATGTTTCCGCGCATAACATATTGAGGAATAAAACCGCATCTTCCGTGACTGACCAAGGATAACATGCTCGACTTGTAGAAGTTTATTATCTTCTGCATCGTAGTGTCGTTGATTCACATTTGATGAATCGTTAAAAACTATGTTTCCTTTGCCCGCTATATTTGTCAGCTCGTTCCCATGTACCAGTATGACATTAAACCTACAACAGTTTGATGATTCGACTAACCTAAAATAGTATTATTAAGCATAGTCGAAATTTTTAATCGAAACTTTATAAGGGATTCGATAGTAAAGAGCATCGCATAACTGAGCTTAAATAATTGCAAATGTTTAACGTGATGCAGTATTGAATAATGCGGTATCATCCTCGATCATTGAGTGTTGAACAAATATATCAAATTCATATATAATGTACAGTTTGTCTTGATGTTCATGATATATAACTATTATTCTAGTTTTCCTCCGTGCATAAGCAAACCTTTTTAGTATTTACCTAGGATATTTTCAGCCAAATTTGTATTTACCTCGCATTTTAAAAGATGAAATTTAATAAAATATTCGCAATAGTAAAATACCAGTCTTTATCGTATGATTTTCTTTTAGATAGGCTATTTTCGAATTGTAGGCCGGTTATATTGAGAAATGAAATATCGCTGAAAAAGTGTCGAATACATAAAATGACGATATTCCAAATGCGATGTCGGAAAGACGATGTGTTTACACATTCGAGACGTCTCCTAATTTAATTTTCCCTTAGTTTTATACGCGACCTATTTGAAGCTTTTAAACAACATTAACGGGGGTTACAACTACAACTCCTTGTTTCCAACTGTTTCTTCTTGCTGGTTTTTAGGCGATAATTCTATCGTTGTAAAAAGACACATATATAGTACTCGTACATAACCATTATCAACGGTAAAAGATATGACGTTAAGAGACGTTGAATTAATGGAAAAGTTATATACATCTAAGAATATATATAAAACATGCGCATATTAAGACATGTTGAATTGTACAAAAATTATGTTTGCCTTTTGAATATATATATATATATATCTGAATAAATGTATCGTTGCAAATATCGGTCATCTGAACGATATTATGTTCCACAAACGGTTGTAAGCTAATCTCTCCAAAATTTTGATCGAGTAGTTTTTGAGCTGTTCAAGAAGCAACAAAGTCAACTGTTGAATTATCCTATAGAAGAAAAATACCCATGTGTAGGCCGAAAGGAAGACCGAGACAGACACTGATGGACGCAATCGAGAAAGAAGCGAACATCGAGAACTACGTTGAACTGAAAAAGCTAATAGCGGAACGGAAAAAATGTAGATAGGGACGAAGCAGTTCAATGACTCGATTGTTTGATTGATGTATATGTTGGTGATGGGCATAACCGATTAAGATAATCGACTAATTAGTAACCTAGTTTCTAATAAACTGAGACTATTATTTTTTTTAGTTAGATTTACGTTAATTCTTTAGTATAAAGTGAACGTTATAACACCGAATGAAGATGACAGGTTATATAGCGAATACCAGAAATAAAATAAAACCGAATGCATCTAAAATAAAGTTAAAACCTTTATTTCAGTTAGAGACCAACAGGTAATTTATGAAATAAATCTTGTAACGTGCTTGTTAGCGATATACCATATTAAAGAGCCGGGTGTTTATTCTACAGGAAATGGTACTCAAGTTTTTGTCGGACGTTTTAGTAAGCATAGCTTAAGAGGTGTAAATAGCAACTGTTAACTTCCCCTTCAAGCCTGTGAAAGCCCGAAGTTCGCAATTACTTCAATGAGCATTTCCTTGATCGGATTGGTAGAGGTGGCTGCATGGCTTGGGTAGCAAGGTCCCCAGATTTATCCATGTTAGATTTTTAGATTTGGGGCATGTTGAAGGATTAGGTTTTTAGGCATCCGATACAAAGCTTTGAAAATCTCAAACACTGGATAATAGCCGATTTTGACATCATTAATGAAGACTGAGCAATGCTCGCACGTTTTGTTATCCATCGAAAAGTGTAATTTAAAATGTATTGAGATAAACGGTAACCACTTCAAGCAGTTACTGTGAAAATGTTGTGATATAATTAAATAAGAGTTGAATTTCGTAAAATTAATTTTTTTATTTTTCAATTTTTGTAAATTTGCAAGCTGACTTTTGCCCCTCCCAGTATACTATATATATATATATATATATATATATATATATATATATATATATATATATATATATATATATATATATATATATAATCATCATATCATCATATCATCGTCGTCGTGTATTGTTTACTGTCGAACGTCGTGACTAGCTATTGTACGTTTATTTTTACGTACAAAATTAACTAGCATTCAAGGCACTATTTATATATATATATATATATAAATAAAATTTAAGAAAAACATGTATTCGACATAACTAAGCTAAGCTTGTGAATATTGTAAAAATTTTTAAAAACCTGGAAATACAGCTTATTTTAGATTTGCACTTACATATTTCTCGCCTTGAATTTATTTTTATGTTTACTGTTAATAATTTTTTTTGATTTTAAATAATATTTTCGAAAATGGTATTTTCGAAAATATCGCTTAGAGTTTCATTTTTCTTCTGCCTGTTTTTTTATCTTTCATTTTTTATAATGGAAAAAGAATTTAAGTGGAGATTTCTTTTCTGAATTTGAAAGGAAATCCTTAACAGCCACGAGGATATTTTCGCTATCGCAGTGGCAAACGACTGTAGTAATGTTTATATTTTATAAGCTGGTACCGCATTTATTCGTACTAGCTCGTTTAATGTGGAACATAGTGTGTGTGTGTATATATATATATATATATATATATATATATATATATATATATACTGGAAGAGAGAGAGAAACTTATAATTGCCTCTGTATATATGTATGAATGTGTGTACGTCGAAACTTTAAAAAAAAAAAGTTACCGAGAAAGACTGCGTGAAAAATGACTATTTCCTTTACTGGGAATGTGTGGAATCAAAAAACTATGCGTTGGGATTAAAGAAATTCGGGCTGGCCTATTCGTTCAGAGTTGTTACAAGTATCCAATCTGTTCTGACGTGGTTGGTTAGCCGGATGGAGATTCTTAACGCTTGCTAAGCAATAAACACATAACGATGGTACACTGTAAATGTAAATACATCGACCTACTTTATTTCTTCGCTATTATTATTTACTATGGGAACTGGTCCATTTTTTTTTTTTTTTTGGCTTCTCAAAATGTTCTCGGTTTTAATCCTCCTAATTTCAGTTATAAATTACTGGTCTAATTCGTTTTCAGTTTTTTTCTCGATTTTTTCACGCAAGAAGTAATAAAATTAGAGTTTCCTCAAAGGTGTTCCTTGTAATTACAGGAGAAAAAGCCGTAGTAATATTTTAGGCGCACCTTTAATTAGAGGACGAGATAATTTATAAATATTTTCAAAATCGAGATATTCTAGGAAACCATTATATTCTAATCTCAGATAACATTGGTAAATTACAAGAAATGGTAGAATAAGTCATCGCAGTAAGTGAAGAATATGGTCTTGAAAAAAAAATGTGTGCGAAACAAAATGGTCTACATAAGAGGAGTGATAATAGAGCCTTATCAAAAATTAAATTAGATATAGTCCTAATCTCACATAACATCGATAAGTTACAAGAAATGGTAGAATGAGTTATCGCAGTAAGGGAAGAATATGGTCTTGAAAAAAATGGTCAGCAATACATAAGAGGAATGATGATAGAGATCTATCAAAACTTAAAATAGTTATAGTCCTAATCTCAGATAACATCGATGAGTTAGAAGGGTTGAACCAGTCATCACAGTAAGCAAAGAATGTGACCTTGAAGTAAATGCATGCAAAACAAAATGCGCTTTTAAACGTTCGTAGTTGATTTCAGTACATTCAGGACTTTTTTCCGTGTAAACCATGTCAATTTTGTTTTTATTATGTAACCTTTTGAAAAAAATTACTGTTTTTATTTTCAATTGTGTACGGTTAATTATATAAATATACGTACGCATTCATAACCGCTTTCAGTTTGAAAATGAAAACTAATTGTTTTCAAAATGTTACATAATAAAAAATTGACACGGTTTACACTGAAAAAAATTGAGAATGCAAAACAAAGTGGTTTTGCAATATATAGAAGGAGCGATACTATAGCCGTATCAAAAATTCGATATAGTCTTAATCTCAGATAACATTGGTAAGGTACATGAAACGGTAAGTATATGACCCTAAAATATATGTAAGCGAAACAAAATGATTAGAAATACATAGGAGCGACACTTCCTAATCTCAGATTGATAAGCCGCAAGAAGCGGTTGATCGAGTCCTCGTAATAATCAAAGAATATGATCTTGAAATAAATGTAAGTAAAATAAAATGGTTAAGGATGCATAGAATAAGCAATGAAAAACTAAATTAATGGTGAATGGTTTAAACAGAGTTCCTAAATTTCAGTATCAAGAGGTAGTGGGAAGATATGGTAGAGAATTTAAATATTTTAAATGTTTTAATATAAGACCCGCTATTAGTGAATGGATTAAAAATTTTGTATAACAATTTCAAAGCCCAGTCTCGATCTTCATCATCAAACAGGATTGATGAGGAACATGATCCTTTTTAAATTGTACACTTGGAAATCCTATTTTGAGAGGTAAATTACTTCGTAGCCTAGACGATAATAAGGATACAACTATCGGAGTGGATAAAGTGTATACAATGTGTTGTCAGTGGAAAAAATCTTTCACTACGGTATAACTCTCCACTATTCAAACCGGAAAAAATCCGAAGTAAAATTTTGGAAAAATATTGTAACACACTTTGAAACGGTAGACTCATCAACTTAAATGAATCTCGTTAACGTAATATGGGTTTTGAAAAAGCGGTATCAATTACTTTCTTCTTCTTTGATTTGTGACCGTACCGTATCCTGCTACTTAGGCCAGAGGCACGGAAGGAAAGGTGTTAAGAACTAGATTAGAGGAAGGATGTTTGTGATTTTGAGGAAGAGGAGAAGTTTAGTCTCGGCGGATGAAGTGCGTTGTAATATGTTGGGAAGGTTGAGAGGAAGGCCAGCAAGCTGACGTTGAAAGGTATATGCTGGACAGGAAACTAGGATGTGAGTGATGGTAAGAGGAGTATTGCATGCAAGACAGGTAGGCCGATTTTCCCTGGTGAACAGGAACTGGTGCGTAAGACGTGTGTGTCCGGACCGAACGCGAAAGAGGACCACATCTCTCCGTCTGGATGTTGACATTATCGGGTTTGCGATGCTACGATCGTAATAAGGAAGGATGGAGAATCGTTCCATTGCTATCGACTTCATCTTGTTCCAGATATGGATCGTCATATCTTTTCGTTGGTATGACCGGAACCGGCGTTATATTACATGAATCTGCTGCCGCTCATTGTTTGCACCAATATTGCGATGTCCGGGTATCCACACGCAAGTACAATTTGTCGCTTATAGGTAAACGATTTTTCTAGTATAGTTTTCGCGAACGGATGCTGATGTTCGTGTCTATTCTGTATGTTTCTAACTGAACTGAGAGTCTGTACAAATTAATGTCATGCTTTAGCTCTGATTCTGCAATAACAATTGAGCAGGAGATTGCATATAACTCTGACGACAATACAGAGAATGTAGATGGTAGTGGACATCGGATTACTTTATTCGGAAGCATTTAGCAAATAAACAAAATGTCATAACTGTTTTCATTGAGTTAGCTAGATTACTGTCAGCTTCCGTGATTAATAATAATAATAATAAAAAAACGTATATGAATTCTATATTATTTCAATGGGAGAAAGTCATGGCATAAAATATAAATGTAATCGATACGTTTCGGTATTAGCGCGTAAAGTTCTTGCATAATAAAGTTTTCTTAGTCCATTTTCAAACATTTCATATATAAGAAATATAGAAAGAACACAAAATAAATCAATAAAAATTTTTCAGTATTTAGATAGTCTGGTTAAAAGTGAATTTGTCGAGCTAGCAGTTCAAAATGTATTAATGGACTGCATAGAACTTTTTAGATTCACTAGCACCGAGCATAAACGCATATAAGACTTAAGAGGAATACTGATCAGAAAACAGGCGAATCTACGTATTCCTCTTTTAATAAGTATTAATAACAAGTCTATGACCTTTAATCGTTGCGTCAAATATGTAAGGGCTGATGTTTGATGACAATCTATTTGTGGAATAAGGTGATTAACCCTTAGTTAATCGTGAATGTTTACACATTCTACGCTTGTAGACCATTTTAATTATAATCTGTAAATCATTCCTTCAAAATTTTGACAAACAAAATACGTAGCGTAATTCAATTCTTTAGCGTATTAAAAAAAAAATGAAAAATTTTCACACAACCACCACATATCTTAAAATAAAAATATATACCCAGTTTTATCGTTAATTTTATGTTAATTCAAAAATACACTTAAAAAAATATACTTTTAATCGCTAAAATATTTTTTTTATACATTCATTTTAAATAATAATATTCATGTATTAATAAGTATACACGTATTGATTTAATTTCATTATATACGTAATGTGTTATAATAGGAATAATAAACACTTTTACTACTGCATTTATAGATCCATATTTCGTTTATACGTTGTTTACAAGCACATCTCCCACATTTTACACACGATTTTATCGTTTACTTATTATGGCTTCTAGAGTATATATTACAGCGCCCGATGTAATTCTCTGATTTAACCGGAATGGCGGGTATACTTTTTTTAATCCAAAAAGTCCTAGAGCGCGGGGTTTCAATTCTTTCGGCAGTGATGAGGTTGTTGATCGAAATTCAATTTGCGGTTTAATAAGATGCCAAACAAATTCTTCAATAAAATCATTCCTCTTTAGTTTTTGTGAAGGGTTATTTTCTTTGAATACACAACAAAAAGCGTTAATTCCCGACAAACTCAACAGGTTATAAAAGTTAAATTGGCCAGCTGCGTGTGTTTCGTCCGATATCATTGTTTTCACATAGTTGGTCTACCAAATCAACTCCAATTTTTGTTTAATTATAATGTCTGATTTTTTATTATTTCCACTTTCTGAATCAACATCATGATGTATACTAGGAATTAAAATTATGACTTTGTTCTTCTTGGGAACGTAAGAAACTAACGCACAATTAATGTTTGAGCAGTTAGTTAAACTAGTGACAAATTCGTATGAAAGCAATGAAATGGTGATTAGAATCACGAAAGAAAAATCTACAACGCTCAAAACAGAAGCTAGTATATCTTCTCGTTTCTGCTTTTTAATATTGGTGGAGAATACATCGCGAGGGAAATTCTGCAAGAATTGTGGCATTTCAATCGGTTGTAATCGATGAGATGTTAACCGTGATACACTACTGACAACACCGTGTAAAGAAATGGCGGAACTAACTAAGGAGGGGCGGCGTAATTTCTTAATTAATACCTGTCGAACAAAAATTACGGTGATTTGTCCTGAACGATAACAATTTCTTAATAATGTTGGAACAAATACAATTTTTTGTCTATCTACAATCTGCGGATGAAATAGAAGAATGATTTTAACCAAGTGCGCAATGATACTATTCAAATATTCAGTGTGTAACAAGAGGATTCGTGAAAACCGATAAAATTTTAATTCGTCTAATTTTATTGTACGCGGTCGAAAAATTTAGAAGGTCAAAGTAATGGCTAACAATATATTAACGCGTTTGAAATATGAATATTCCGATGAATGCTGAAGTCGGTAATCTTAGCTTGCCTTACTATTGACCGATGACGTGGGACACTGTTGTTACTTCATCTATGTTTTAACTTTTCATCTTTCACACGAATTATTAAACAATAATAATGATAAAAGAATTAATCTAGGGAATCACATTTTTAGAATTCGACGAAAAGTAATACAACGATCGTTAGAGGAGAAACTTATTAATTGATTATTATTTTGTTTTGAGAACATTTATCTATCGGTTTTGACGTTAATGCTTAGGATGTGAACTGTAACCAGGACCGTGTTAAACATTCGGAGGGCCCTGGGCACGTAATCCGTGATTTTTGGGGCCTCTTGTAAGGGTAGGCTTAACGTTTTTAAACAAGAATGTTTTTTCATACAATATAAAATTGTACGTAAATATAAATATCGCTTTGCATAAAAAAGTGGAATTGATTGTACATTTTTAGATTTTAACATTTTCTGCATTTAAAGAAATAATAATTAAATAATAAAATAATAATAGTTATTAAACATTTATAATTTATTAAAAACAAATATTACATACATTTTCGCCTTACTTTTTGCGTTACAAATTCGTTTATTATATCGTCGAAGTTAATCGATTGCAATAAATCATTTTCAATACAGAGAATGATGTATTTAATTTTTTTTTTTTTAGTAGTAGTACTTCTATGCTCTCCTTTATTAAAGCTAGTGGAGAAAAGGTTCTTTCAAATGTACAATTTGTTGGTAAGATAGTCAAAAATATTTTTATAGCGATTTCTAAATTTGAAAATACTGAAACTATATCGCCATAATACAACAATTACATATTTTCTTTATCAATTTGCTTGATTAATTTAGTTTATCATAATTTAATTTATTCATTTAGGACACCCAGGGTCACGAGGGTTGGCTCGATTATATATATATATATATTTCACTTAGTTAATGGGGGCCTCAGGGCTCAGTCGGGCTTATGAGTTAATCCGGCTCAGACTGTAACGAAGAAGTAAAAGTTCTTTAATATGTTTAACAAAACGCTTTGTCATATGTACATCAAGTAATACATCAGCAAACAAAGAAATTTTTCAGTAATTGTACTCTAAGTACTTATCCTAAATAACATCACACGTACCAGTTTCCAATTAAAATATAAGAGATATAAGCGTAAAAGAATTGAACATATATTATTATTACGACGAATCGCCGGTATTTCCCGAACTTTAAAGTTTATTGTTTAAGTTTAAGTTTATTTGTTTTTCAATAGTTATTTTTGAAATATTGTTATATTACTACATGGAAGCTAAGTTATATTATATTTAATTTTGTTATATTTCCTCCGTTAGTTATAATTGTCCCATGCAGGTTTTTGGTGGTGGTTATCCGTTATATATTTTAAACTATCTTTGAAAATCGTTCAAAATATTAGATATCGGGCAAGCCTATTTTTCGACGGAAAGGAAAAGTAGTTCAGAAAAAATAAGAGCGTAAATTGGTGTACGAAAATTTCCAGAATTGAAATCGGTAGAGAGTGACTGAGTTTAGACCGAATGATGGATGAATGATTTTTCCACGATGGGATTGCATTTGAATTTGAATAATTCTAACCATTTCGTCGAATTGTATTCGTTCTTCCGAAATCAATTACTTGTCAAAGAATTATGTATGTGTATAAGTATTTCAGTGTTATATGCACATACACATTATACACACGCACACGCAGAAGTCCATATATATATATGTATAATATATACATATATTATACATACAGAAGTAAATTTAAGTATACATATTCCCAAAGGAATGATATAAATTTTATGAAAAAATAAAAGAAAAAAATATATATATATAAATCCAAGGACCGCTTAAGTTTTTAGTTTCTGTTCGTTCAATGTAATAGCGGTGAAAGAATTTCTCGACATATGTTACAATAAAAACGATTAAATTTATTTCGAGGATAGACGTTTTCGATTATTAAAAGTAACGAATATTTTTCCAAAATTTCTTAAGATAATAAAACTCTAAATACGAAGGACGATGTGCTCAAATTTCCACATAAATGCTGATCCAATGAAAAATTAAAAACGTAATTTTAGGACGATAGTAAATTAGCTCCCGTTGTTCGTCGCTAATTAAAAAACGTAAAAATTTAAAGTAATAGGCGAATTTTACGAAAAAACAAAGTCGGACCGGTGTTTTGCTACGTGTGAAAAAATAAAACAATCTTTACAACGGTCAAGGATCAATTCCCCAAACGGGTTATGTTGTAGATGTATATAAGATTCCTCGCTCAGGCGGTCCTAGTTACAATGGGCAAACTGATAGAGAACCATCGATCAGAGATTAATAAAAGAACACAAAAGTAAACTAAAGGGACATTAGCAACGGCTTCGTATCATTGTTTTAGGAATCATGAAATCCGTATAAGAGATTTCAGAATCTTGTCCTTAATTGTCAGGAGAGAAAAAAAAATCAAGTTATAATAAAAACGACAACTGCTAGTTTAGTAAACAACTGCAGTCTCCAACATAGTAATAATGATGACGGAAACATCGATAATATGCACACAGGCTTTATTTTTCGTAAAATCCGGACAACATTAAGTCTAGATTGCGTTCTTCTTAAATTGTATAACTATACGTACGCATTCACAACCGTTTTCAGTGTGAAAATTAAAACTTTGGAAACGTTATTGAATTTAAAAAAATCTGTGCCTCGGGCGCAAGGAGGAAGTGAAGCTTAAAGACTTTAATTAAATTCGCTACAGAGTTTTTTTTTAATTTTTACGCGTATGTGTATGTATACACACACACATACACACACATATATATATGTGTATATGTATATAAGAATAGCACATACCGCCACAAAACTTTGAAAGTGTTGGTAGTGTAGGTACAGGTGAGCGGGATATATATATATATATATATATATATATATATATATATATATATATCCGTCCGTTATTTCGTTGACACACCTAACAAAATGTGGTTTAATAGGCGGGTGTTGATATATATGGGATGACGACTTGAAAAAATTCCTGGGATCCAGAAGCGCTTTGTTAGGTTGGCACACAACAAACGTAACTGTGAAAAATTGGGAGGGACCTTCGCTCGAAAGGGCCTAGTATGACTACATTGGAAATTAATTTTAGAAATTGATTTTAGTTGTAACAGATATTTATAAATTGTTAATTTAGTTATGCTAAATAAAGGTTATTATTATTATTGTTATCATTATTATGATTATTATTATAATTATGTATATCGAGAGAGAGAGAGAGAGAGAGAGAGAGAGAGAGAGAGAGAGAGAGAATATGACACATGTCTGTCATAATTTCTGTACGTATGTATGCAAACTGAATATACACGTATATGAGTACTGCATTCGAAAAAGAGAGGGAAGGAGCCCTACTAAACTGTGAGAATATACCTGCCTATGTGCCTATGTGTATTTGACTTACTTGCTCGTTTTATGGGTTAACTTTCCACATACAACACGCCAATAGAAATTTCACTTCAAAAATTGACGTGGTTTACACCGAACAAAATCGCAAACATACGGATACCAAATAAAAAGTTTAAAAGTAAATTCAAAGTACTTAATTGTAACACGTAACACTTAAGTTAGAATCGAAGCAAAATTAGTTTTTCTTCCTATAAATATTCGTTTTCTATAATTTTTCGAAACATTCGCGAAATATGCGGATAAGCGAACTAATTTCACGATCTTTCGCATGTTCACGCTTTATTATTTTTTTAAACGATTCTTTCAGTTTTTCACCCTACTCCTTAGTCGACTGCAACAATAATAGTCATGACGTACAGGTACATCATGAGTTCTTTGTTTCTTGTTTAGCATTCTCAGATAGTTGTTACTTCGATGATTTTAGTTTTTCCTTTGTTTCCAGTATCATGTATAAATTTCGACACAATTTTCTACTTACAGATTTTTTTAATTTTAAAATTTCTCTAAAACTTTATTACTTTGACCAAAAAAATATTTCGTCATATATATATATATATATATATATATATATATATATATAATATGTTTATTTTTTCCGAAATGGATAAATAAAGCTCTGAAATTATTCGCGAACTAAAAATCCGAATTTTAACGATGATGTATACCATAGCTAAATTCGAACATAAACATCGATAAACGTATGCGCATAGCAGAGCAATTAATCGCAAAATCTGGACATTCGTGTTGTGTCCAGACCATTCTATCACTATTATATTTTCTCAGACCAATACTTCGCTAGTTGCAGAACATGTTGATCCACGTTCATACAATTAGTTGTATTCTACCGAAGTCCGGTAAGTCTACATTCCAATAAGCGGCGTATCGACTGAATCTCTCCACAATCGGAGCTTGAATTCTCTGTCAATGACCACTTAGATATATTCTATCTTGTTCGAGCACACCCAGCTCGTATTCTGTTCGGTGTCCTCCATATTATACCCATTCTTGAGTGAAGCCTGGTGCAGGGATTTCTTGTGCATCTTCTGTTTGAATAGCCTTCTTTGTCTTGATTTCTCGTCATTATGTTTTACGAAAATTTTGTTTAAAACATATTTTCGATAATCGGCTTATTTATAATCTCCATCGCAATGGAGTATTAAGTATGTTGGAACCGGCTAGTATAATGCTAAATATAACCTCGTCATGTGTGTAGGTGAAAAGAATTAATTCAAGATATGAAAAAATGACGTTCAACTAATTCTTTTTTTTTTTTTTTTTTTAAATAATGATTGACTAGTTCACAATTTAACTGAATTCTTAAGTATTAAAATTAATTTTCCTTTTTCGGGATTCCGCCCGTTTCACCGGTCGATAGATGCTCTTTATATTTCGATTAGCATTTCAATCTTAAATCTATAATAACAATTTTTAATATAGGGAATCATGCGTATGGTATTTGTAGCAGTATATTATCGCTAGCGTTCATTTTGTGTTTGGTTTATATATTATTATTAAACGCCATGGGCTGCGTTCTTATAATCAGACTGTGTCTTGTGTTATGTGGATACAATACGTGATCAGGGAAGGGATGTTCTCGTTTATTAATAAAATATAAAATCGCGCTTATAAATTGGATATTCCGCTACTTATATAGGGTGGCCCAGAGAAGACAGATGATTTTGTTTTTTTAATAATGGAGTTGGTAACATCGCTACAACGCAAACCGCATGCTCCACGTTTAGTGTACACACTGCAGATTCATTTTTGTCCAGTTTCAGTTATTGCGGCATCCTATAACGAGAAGGAGCTTTTGTGCGTCGGCGTGAACCGATCACGTGTTTTTGTGGGGGTACTTTAGTAGCCGCGTTTGCAAAACACGTCCACGAGATCTGGAAGATTTGAAAACTCGGGTTTCTGAAGAAATGTAAAATTCAGCGCCCAACGCTCGAAAAAGTGTTCGAAAATTATGTAAAAATACTGAACGAATGTATTGTTGCAAATGTCGGTCATTTTAACTATATTGTGTTCCATAAATGATTGTTAGGGTTTTCGTATTTTTAAATAAAATTTCATTCAAAGATTTTAGTCCATTATTTTTTGAGTTATTCAAAATCAACCAAACCATCCGTCTTTTCTGGGTTACCCTATAGTAAATAAATAGGTATTTTCCCTTCAAATCTAGTTATACTAGTATGTTTTGGCACCAAACTCAAACTAATACACCATCCCATCGCTACGTAAGACAGTAATTCTGCGGCTAATGTGAACTTCACTTAATTTCTCTCCGCCGTTATTTATTTTATCAATTACTCTGCCGTGTTTTTATATTTTCTCTTAACTAATAGAAGACTATTAAAAATTCCTCGTACACAAAGAGTCAGTAATGAAGAAGTTCTTAATAAAGAAAGCACAAAACGTCCGGAACCATTAAATATTTTTAAGGAAAGATAAAGCTGCCATGGACACATTCTGAGAGTAAGTATCGGCTATTACAAAATATTATGAAAGGCAAAATTGCTCGAGACACCAGTTGACCGTCGTCAAAACTAGCGCATATCGCTGCGTCAAAAGAGACTGCAGCCAAATTTGCCGCCAACCTTCGTAATGATAAACAAGAAGAAGTTCACACTTCCTTCTTCCGTCGGTATTTTCTCTTCAACAATCTCTCGCGGTATTTCGTTATATATTTATTCATTTCTCCCGCATAATAGTTTATTTGTCCTCTCTCTTTTCCAGTGTTTCACTGGATGTCCTCGTCTTCCTACTGTTATTTCCCCTTCTCTCAACGACTATTTATTATTACTTTTTCGTTTTAAGTGCTAACGATACTCGATTAAAAAAAATCACAATATTTTCTAGAAGTAACACATCTGTTTTCCGTAGAAGATATCTTATTGTATATCTTTCTTTTTTTCCCCCTAACATTACATATTAACTTCAGGCATCTTTAGATTCAATAATTTCGGAACAACCGCGTAAAAAAAAGAGAAAAAACCCGATTTATTAATAAAAATAAAACAATGTATTAATAAAACCCGAGTTTACGTTTCCTAAACCATGACATCTTAACTATATTGATAATACTTCATCCGGTTGGTTCTCAATTGACCAATCACCGTTCTCCACACTGGATCAAGTCGGAAGCCATTTTATCTATTGAAGTTATTGAATTTTTCAATTTCTAAGGCTTCCCTAACAATTCTTTCAACTAACCGATCTACTTTGGACAGAACTTTTGCATCCTGAAACCTTATTGCATGCCCTGTAACCGTTTGATGTTCCGTCACGGCTGACTTTTCAACGCGCCCATACTTGAGTCCGCTACAAGTTCTTTAATCCTTACAACAACACTTCTGCCTGTTTGTTCCACATAGCTAAGACCATAAGAGCACATATTCTGTACACGCCCGCTACTTCCATCCCTGGTATAACGTCCTTTACATTTTTCAGCATATTACGCAATTTTATGCACGTGCCAAACACTGGCCTAATATTATTCCTTGTATAGTATTTTTCCTAAACGATCTGTAATGCCTTTTACAAATGAGATGCGAATTAGAATTCTTTATGTTCACCTTTTTTCCGCTAAATGTTTTAACCAGAAAGTTTACTTCCTTCTTAATTCCAAATCATCACTTGTTCTACTCTGTTCGGTTCATTTACTAAATTTTCCTCGTTGGATATTCTTTTTGCCTTTGAATTTTTTTTTTTTTTATCCTGCTTGGCTTTACTTTACTAGACTGTACTAGGCGAATATAATAATAATAATAATAATAATATCGATGAGAATAGACGTCATAATTAAAAATAATAATACTTCATATATAAGATAACATAAATGAAACGATAGTTGATTTCGGTAAATTACGTAATCAAATTAAAAATTTATTCGAAGAGTTTTTCTCGTACATCGTTGTTTTAAGTTTTTTTAAAATCTAAATTATCAATTTCATTAAGTAGACGTGGAACGCATATCGCGTGATTAATATTTCGCCAAAACTTTTTGCGGAGGAAAAAGATTGGTTCGGAAGGTAAAAATAGTTTTACGAGACAGAAGAAAGTTTGTTTCGAATCTTGAAAATGATGTTTAAGGAAGTCATTCGCAAATCAAATTACGGCGTTTGTTTCTCGTTTCGCGACTGTGTTTTTATTTTTATTTTTTTTTAAAAAAAATCGTTTTGATGAAATTTTCCAGTTTCGAGAAATTAAGAGTAACGATCGGTAATATTATCATAACGGTCGGCTTACGAAATAGGCAAAAATAAAAGCGGTAGCGGTGAATACGGGCGCGAAAAATTAACGTCCGTGTAGTACTTAAAATTTTTGAAATTTCACTCGAAGAAATTTAACCGCCAAATTGGCCTCTTTACTTTGTCGTCGTTTGCTTTGTTCTTGTTTTTAAAGTAAACTTTTTAAATACGCGTAAGTAGCAGACAGATATATATATAGAGAGAGTCCACAATTAAAAAAATGAAGGATAAGTTTTTGGGTCGAAATTAAAAAATAAAAGCGAAAAAACTTTGGCGTGTACTTCAATTTTTTTACCAATGTATGATTGAATGAATTATAATGAATTTATTAATAATAATAATTATAAAATATCAAAAAATTGCTTAAATTATACAAACGGAACTTTAAAAAGAGAACGTCAACTGTTTAGTTTAAAACTAAAGAGCAAAACAACAAATTTTTCCTAAAAATATTCTGAACTTTCTTGTAATCTCGACCGAATGCAGAAATTTTCTAAATGTCGAACAAAATTATCGCTTTTCCACGAAATCGAGTCTGGAGGTACAGAGATATAAGGGAGTTGAAATTTCAAAAATTCGAAGATAAATATAAACTGTCCCGATTGTTTCAACTAACGGAATATACATATCATTTTCCGGGTTTCTAAATTCATCAAAAACTTTTCCTAATATTGTATGTTTACTGTTCCTTATTCTGGGCAATGTTTTCTTGCATTTTTTAATAACGTTTCTTTAAATATCTATTCTTTGGTAGGACTCTCGAAAAAATACTGCAATAAGAAATCCAAATAAAAAAATAGCGGCCAAAGATACTTTTGTGATATCCGAAATGAATAGATTTAGTACATGTGCATCACACCAAACATGTATCAACGATGTTTCGTTTTTTAACTAAACAGTAAAATCATTGTAGTGACCTTGCATGTTTGTAGCTCCATTTGTCGAATCGTTTTTGAATAATTCGAGAATATTTTGATCGCTCGATGAAGCGCACTGAACGACATCTAAAAGTGTTTCTGAAACAATCGTGTTTTTCACATGTCGAACTACAATGGCGCGCACTGGTCCTTGACAGATATGTCGTGAGTAGTGTCCAACTGTATCGAGTACATGCCAGTTTCGTTGACTTCGGTACTAATTATCTTCAGCGTAAGAGTTCTAATTGCTTCGATTACATAATTGTATAGGTAGTTTTTGAAATGAAAGTTAGAAAATTAGTTGGTTTTTTCCGTCGGCTTTCTTACTTTCACCAATAACATTTAGAGATGTCCGCTGTAGAAATAATTTTGACTACTACTTTCGTAAACCTTGTGTCAATTTTTGACAATTTTTCTCTTTTTACTTGTTGATTCCATTGCAAAATAAAAAATAATTCCTAAAATCGAAAAGGTCGCAAATTGAAATCCTAAAAGTACATCCTAATGTTTTCTTAGCATTATCGTCAAATGTTACGCTGATCACCGATGATCAAGAAAGAAAAAAAAAATTAGTATGAAAATAATTTTAGGTATACTTACGTATTACATGGGTATAAGTACACAATAAATTATAATTTCATCGGCATGTTAATTCTTCATTTTCATAGAATTATAATGAAGGGGAAATATAAAATAGTCGCTGAACTGTTGCGAATATTGTTAAAATGAGTGTTGACAAGTCGCGCTTGCGCTTCTTGTTGGGGGGCAGTGGCTCCGTCTCTGGAGTTCACTATATGTTAGTAGTCGTTTTTACCGGCTCGGCTTTGGACACCGAGAACTATACCGGTAGGTGATAAGTTGGACGATGACGGCTGCCGCGACTCCTCAATCGCGCCACCAGATCATCTGGCTGGAAGTCGTCTAGGTCTTTGGAAGGAACGGGTCGGTGGTATAAGCATTGGGCTTGTCCCGCGCTGAGGAACACCGGCTCGGGGAGGTGGAGGGCCTTTCAAAATCAATAAACACTGTAATGTATTAAGTGGCCTGCGGCAAAATACTTACTTCTTCGTCGTGTCGGATGCAATCATATTTTCCCACATCAATAAGCGGCCATCTTTGAGCCTTTTCATTTACTAAACGTAAATCTGTTTCATCGCAACTTGCCGGACATACAGGACAGTTCCGAAGGTGATTCATGTATCTTTCCACATTCACATTTATCAGTGACATCCGAGTAGCCTCATTTCCGGAGGTTAGCATTACTTCTACCCACGTTTGTTCTGATTCTGATTCTGTTAAACGTTTTCCATATTTCCCATGAGAGTTCTGCTCCATTTGGTAATTTCTCTGGTAGATTTTTTAATCAGCGGCACTAATATTCATCCTCCATTTATACGGTTTTTCTTCTGTCGGTGTTCTCTGTAGCTTTTTTGTGCATTTTATAAAGCTTTTCGGAGATTTCAAGAGCCAGTCTATAAGCTTTTGCCCATATATAGGACGTTTTTCTTCTTCCATTTGTCGAGTTCTTTCAACGCTAGCTGCGACATCTCGTCGGATTGCCGGTGGAGCTATTCCAGCCAGTTCGTATAATTGATCTGTTTTAGTAGGTTTTAAGCATCCTGTTATTATCCTGCATGATTTATTAAGCGCGGTATCTACACGTGCTTAGTATGCGCTGAATGGTTCCATGCTGGACATGCATACTCCGCTGCTGCGAAACAAAGAGCCAGTTTTACATACCAGGTGTTTCCGCGTAGTTTCCTCAGAATATTGTTTCTAGAGCTGATCTTCTTCTTTACATTCATACAGTGATGTTTCCAGGTTAACGGTCTATCAAGCGTGACTCCAAGATACTTAAGTGTGGAAACACTCTCCAAATTTTCTCCTTCCCACTGTATCTGAAGGGTTCTTTTTGCTTCGCTGTTTCTAAGGTGGAAAGCTGTTACTTGGGTTTTCTTTGGATTTAGTTTCAGATTATTTTCAGTATAGTACTCCGACATCATCTGCAGAGTAGTTGTTAGCTTTTTTCTACATCTCCGAAAGTTTTTCCCCTGTGCCGTAATAACCAGGTCGTCTGCATATGGGAAGTGTCTTGTTTCCTTCGGAAGTGGTCGGTCATTTATGTATATATGTTAAATAACATCGGTGGCAGCACACTTCCTTGAGATAAATCATTATTCTGTCGTCTCCATCTGCTATTTTTCACATCCAGCGAAAAATAAAATCTACGATTGTCCAGCATTGCCGATATAATTCTCGTTGCCGAGTAGTCTTTAAGTAATCCATATATTTTACTTTTCAGTAATTTATGATTTACACTATCATACGCAGCTGTTAGATCTATAATCACTGCTCCGGTAATGACACCGATTGCATATCCATTCTCAATGTGCTGTACAAGGTTTAGAATTTGGCCGGTGCAGGATCGACCCGGCCTAAAACCTGCTTGTTCATTGATTAATTTTGAGTCCATGGTATTACCAATCCTACCGAATATTAGCCTCTCAAACAGTTTATATGTGTGACGTAATAATGATATGGGTCGGAAGCTTTTCGGTTTCGGCAATGCGATTACGTGTGCTCTCCATAATTTCGGTAGTACATTCGTTTCTAAGACATCGTTAAAAAACGTCTTAAGCCATGCAATAGCCGATGGACTAATCTTTAGCTGTTCGGTGCTTAAGTCGTCTATTCCAGCTGCTTTGCCACACTTCATCCATTTTATGCCAGCCGCAAATTCGTCTGTCAAAAAGGGGGTAACGCAGCTTACCGTCTCTGATTTATGATCACGGACGAACTTATTTATATGTTTTTGCTTTATTTTTGTCTTCCTAGACTTTCCGTTCATTAAAAGTTGGTTGGCAACTTTGTCAGCTGTAATCCTAGCCTTTTCTACATTTACAGGATCTCATGAGAGTTTATTTATTAATAGCCATGCTTGTTTGCTATTATGTTTCATATCAACGTTTTCAACGAGTTGGTGCCATCTTTCCCGTCTAGCCAGTCCAATTACATTAAGTAGTTCATTGCCCGTGTATTTGTGGTTTCATCTGCATACGAATCGTTATCGAAGAGTTTTGTGTATTCATTCATTTGTCTTTTGTCAAGCCCGATATGTATATAGTTTCCTACATCCTCTCGGAATGCCTGCACGTGATGCAGTCTTTACTGCTTCCACGAAACGTGAGTAGTTTGCTACATGTTGGTGTACTTACTCGCGCCTATGTACTATGCCTAACGATAAGTAGTAGCGTGATAACATTAAACGCTATGATGTGATGTAATGACAAAACTTCTGAGTAAGTATGAAGTAGAATGATAAAACAGGAAAAAACAGTTTTGAGATTTATTTGTTACAAAAGAAAACTACACAGGAAAAAATGTTTTATATAAAAAATAAACACATTTGTAAAATTGCGACGAATTTTACATATCCCGAAATTATTGGAATTATTTAAGACGTCTGGGGGGTTGCGTGTGTTATGAAGAAATTATGTCGATTGAAAAATCAATTCGCAGTCATTGACACACGTTTATAATATCCTAACAGAGATTTTTCTCAGAATTGATAAAAAAGTTGGACAAGAAATAAAAATATGCGAAGATTACGTTTAACAGATTTTAGTATGTATGTACTTTAATAATTTTGTAATTATTATTATCGATAATAAATAATTATTCAAGTGGCAACATTGAGACATTCGTATAACTTTAGTTGGATTATATATTTTTAATCAGAGCTTAACGAAACATATTTGGATATCGGACAGGCTGAAATAGCTTATAATAAGAATGAACTGGAACACAATATGCAATGCGAAACCGATGTAAATAGAGAAAACTGATTATACATTTTTATGGGAGACTTTAAAACTGGGCTTGGACAAACAAACCAGAAGGCGAAAATAATTTCATAAGAAATAACTTTTGTTGAGTAGATTTTATCGACCATAATAAATTACACACGATTAACACATACTTAAAAAAAGAAAGTAACGGAAATGGTACTGGCAGGGCTGAGTCAGAAGGTGACGTTCCTGTGGATTCCAGCTCACGCCGGTATTCATGGGAACGAACTGGCTGATAAAGCGGCCAGGGAAGCTGCTGTGTTCTTGCCGGTTCCGAATGTTCCAGTTCCAGCGCGTGACCTTAAGAAGTTCGTCATAAATGGGCTTTTTTCATTATGGCAGAAGAAGTGGCAGCTAACGCCACAAACCAACAAGTTGCGGCAAATCAAATATTCGGTTGATCCTTGGATAACTTCGCTTTCAAACCGTAGAGATGATGTGGTTATCACCAGATTACGCTTGGGACATACGCATCTTACTCATTCATATCTCATTAACAGAACTTTGGCTCCTGTGTGTCCCAGTTGTAACGTTGTCCTCTCCGTTTCCCATATTCTAGTCGATTGTCCCTCATACTCCTCACTTCGAGCGTCTCTTAATCTTCCTCCTTCGCTCCATCTCCTCTTCAAAAATGATCATGTTTCATTGTCGAACCTAATTATCTTCCTCCATCAATCCCGTCTCTATTCCTCAATCTAATCCTCTTTTCCTATCGTGCCTCTAGCCTTGGCTGCTGTACATGGCACGTTAATTTAATTTAATAATAATAATAATACTTAAAAAAAAAAAAGAAATCGCAACGAAAGTGGACATGAGCAGGATCAAACGGCTGGTAAAAACCGAAATTGATTATAAACTATTCTCACACTATCGAAAAACTTTGAAGTGCTAAATAGAATAGGAATATGACCTGTCGATTAACAAAATCTAAAAAAACTATACATTGTAAACATTTTAGGAAAAAGACTTTTCCTAGCATAAGTCGCTGAATTTTTGAAATTTCTTCAGAAAACCCAGTTTTCAAGTTTTCGAAAAAATTGTAATATTAGTCAAACAGACAGAAAAAGTAAGAAAAATAATAATAATACAAGAAAATATTAATATATCTATGCATTAAACGGGACAGAAGAGAAAGCTCATCAAATCTACTGTACAATTAGTGGAGAAGAGGACGGATATTATAAATTCAGGAGGTATCATGTCGAAATTAATAAAATAATAATAAGAAAATTCGAACAAGTTATATTGCAGTACAAACATATAAAACTAATGGAAATGATAGAAAAAAATAATGTGCTGAAGGTATTAAGAAGATGTTTAAAGTAAATAAAATATCTATAACGTAAAATAAAAGTAAGAGATAAGTTGGAGTATGCACGGTACTGCGATTATTGTTATTATTTTTACAGATCGCTATATGAGAATAAAGATGAGGAAATAGCAAACGATGTCGATAACGATAACAAGAGAAATAACTGTATTAAAAACGGAAGCGGGGTAAGTTGCAAAATAAATAAAATATTTTAAATATAGATGAAATCCTCCTTGTAACGATAAAAGCGACTATGCATAAATTATAGTATCCGAATTACAACAATTATACATAACTGGAAGGAAAACTGCGCTGAAAGTTTGGAAGAATACGATCCAGAATTCTGATAAATAGGAATAGGAAGGGAGGTGGAAAAATTAGTTTATTATAATATTTTTACTTCAATTACACAAAATAGACTTGAAGTAACACCGGGTAATAAATAACAAATCGAACGAGCGGGATTTAGAAAAAATTACTGATCATATACAAACATTAACGGCACTAATTAGGACTATTATATATAGCCAACTGGACGAGAAGAGATTAAACAAAAAATTATATAGTTATTGATTGTGGAATATTTTCTAGCTACTGTTCTGTAAATTTTATATTACTGACAATTGATTGTGTTGTGTACCACAGTCAGGGTCAGATAGTTTAAAGTATTCATAATTGTAAAATTGTAAACTTAGTTTTAAATTAATATGTTATGATTTTATATTAATTAATTTTAACTGTATATAGCTTGACAATGGCGTAATTGCCGAAAAGCTTCGCATAATTAAAAATAAATTTAGTGATTTTAACTATTTTTAGTAATCAAGTAAAAAATTATATATTTGGAAAAGGATTTTTGGGAATTTAAAAAAAATATTAAGGCGAATAATTTATATATACATATATAGACTTATTACGAATCGAATCAACCACATCAAAAATATAAACACAGGACCTAATAGAGACATTTCAGTTAAAAAAGATAATGAAACGAGGTAACATTATTTCGCTTAAGTTACTGAACGTCATCCTTGAATTTGCTCTTGAGAAATTCACAATGGGAAACTAACGGTATAAATATATATATATATATAAAAGAAATACATAAATCATATATATACATATATATTATTATTACTACCATTCTTCTTCCTCTGTTTCCAGATGGCTTTCATCCTTTCGTTATGTATTTTTTTCCTTTCTTCCGTCCACAAAGTGCCAATTCTTCCGTTCTGTTTCTCCACAAAATCTTTACAATTGAATAATTTCTTCCTTAATGTTACTCGATGATTTATGTCTCCAGGCATAATTTTCAGTTCTTCCATGTCACTTTTTTTGTCTCCGTGAACCATGCGCCGTTTATTTTTAGGGTTCGCGTATAATTAAATAATATTCCGGTGAACCTGTTTGGATCCATCCTTTGCAAATGCCCATAGAAACTAATTTTTCTTTTTCTGATAGTTGTAGTAATTGTTTCCACATGGATTATAGTTAGATCCCTTTTTGTTCAAACACTCTGCTGCATATATAATGCCTCTGGTCTGACAACAGTTTTGTAACATCTCAGCTTGGCATTTCTTGATAAATATTTCTTTTTATATATCTATTTTGTTAAATAAAAGACAGCTTTCAATCGATCAATCCCGTATTTAATTGCTTCTTTTTCTGATTCCCCTTGGTCAATTAACTCTCCTAAATACTTGAATATTAACTCTTTTTACTGGACCAAAATCAGTTTTAATTTTACTAGGCGCGGCTGCTATATTAGTCAAAAATTCAGTATTTTCAAACGAAATTTGTAGTCCACCCTTCTTCGTTTTTTAATAATTCGATCTGTCGCTTTGTCACTTCCATGGATTCGACTACAATTGTCAAATCATCCGCAAAAGCTAAACAATCTATTTGTAAGTTATCCTTCTTGTATCCTAGTCTAATCTTCCGTGTGACATTTTCTTCATTCATCGCTTTTCTCCATTATATATTCGTTTTGCTGACGATATCATAATTATAGAAAACAATCGAGCCTTCGAATTAGAAAAAAACGCTAAAAGACTTGGGAAAACGACCGTTATACGAAGAAGGTAAAGAAAACAACATAAATATTAACTTAGAACAGGACCTCGGTGGACATAGTTAGCAGCTTCGTGTATATACGTAGGGAAAAAATTTCCAAGGGGAAAACAGAGAAAGTTAAAAGAAGAATGTAACTCGGTGCTTGATATTGTTTAGCGAAATAAAAAATATCTTGTAAAATCGTTTCAGCAAATTCAACTAATAAAATTAGCTACGAAGCGGAAACCTGTCATCGAAAAAAATAATTGACGAATAAGCTCTGAAAGACAAATGGAACGTCATTAGGAATCCCAATGTACGGAAAAACACAGGTTTCGAGAATATTGTAAATAGAATTGTAGCGAATAAATTGAATTTAGCGCAACGTGTAGCAACGGACGGAAGAAAAACAAAAGAAAATTGCGAACTGGTAACAATGCATAGCTCAGCGAAAACAAGCGAGAACCTCGAGATGATGGCCAAATGAATAATAAAACCGGCCATATACGCGAGGCTCAAGGTAGTCAACGGTCGAAGGAAAGGATTTTAGGGAAGGTCTACGTCAATTACCGGCGTCAGAAGGATTGAAGAATAAAAAGAGAAAGGTACGTGTGTACATGTATGTACATAATTTTGCTGTATAAATTAGACGTTTAAATAAGAAGAATGGTGCGGACTCATTTAAATAAATGAAGAGAATAATAATCGTACCGTCATAAATATAAAAGCGATACATCAACAGAAAAACGAAGTATAAACTTTTAATCCTTAAAAACATGACCTAAATTATTTCGCTTAAAAAGCCCCGAGTAGTTAATTAGAATAATTATATATGTACACATACGTCTACATACACACTTATGTATACGAGTATATATATATATATATATAATATATATATACACATTATATATATATATACACATTATATATATATATATATATATATATAATATGAGAATACTTCGGTTAAGGGTTCCTTGTGGTACGTGCTTGTTAATAGAAATAAATCTCTATACGCAACGAATTAGTAACTTAAATAACTATTCTCGTTTTACCAATTCACACACATATATACATACCTACATATAATATATATATAAATATAAACACATACATATATATAAATATAAACACACACATTATATATATAATGAGGATAAACGTACAAGCGTCTGATGATTCTAAACCATTAGTTCGAACCACTTAGCTGTTTTCTTACCGAGTATAAACTTTTTACTTACAAACGATTCATAAAATTGTCCCTGAAGTATTATGTTACATTTATTACTTTAGGAGGGTTATATACGCCGGTAAAAAAAAAAATGGAACGTAAAATACTCGCGAATAAAATGTTCCTAATAGTGTTCACAATAAAATAACGATATATAGTTTCAAAATTATATTGTATCATTTCAGAGGTCGATTATCTTCGATACGAACTTGTAGGCAGTGCCACCAGCTATCTATATATCTACCTATCTATGTATATTATGTAACGTATTGTGATATATGTATATATAACGTATTATATATATATATATATATATTCTTTTTTTTATCTCCTCAATCATTAAGTTTGGTGAGCAACATGGCTGTCATTTAGTAACTTTCTGTCGTAGGCTAATATTTCCATGTCAACATATTTTCTTTCTTTCCATAAATTTTGTTTTTGGTCTTCTCTTCTGACGCTTTCCGTTTATTTTGCTTTCAATTAAGTTTGTTATCCAGGAAGAATGTCTTAATAAGTGGCCAATCATACTGTTTCTTCGATTTTTTTTTTTATTACTGACGTTAATCTCGTCTCTTTTCCACTTTTTTTTAAGTACATCTTTACTTTTGATTTTTTCCATCCAAGATAATTTCAACATTTTTTTTATAGCACTATAACTCAAAAGCCTTCAGTTTTCACTCCATCTTTTTTCAAGGTAGTCCAAGTTTCGCAGTCGTACAATGCCACACTCCAAAACACAAGTTTTGATGAATACTTTTCTCGCGTACAATGAAATATTTTTTGAAGTAAGGTAAGTTCTTTTTATTAAACGCTTTTTCTTGCCTTGCCAGTGCTATTATTTTTCTAATTTCCTTTTCGATCCTTCCATCCGTTGCGATTAAACTTCCTAAGTAGCAAAATTCCTGCACTTGTGCCAATCTTTGTTGAGGAATATATTCATATCTTTTACATATTTTATATTCCGTCTCGAGCGTGACATTATTTTGGTTTTATTTACATTTATTTTCATTTTACATTTTTTCAACTAATAGTTCATTTAAGTCGTTAAAGATTGTTCTAATTTTATTTCGCTCCCTGCGATTAATGATATATCATGTGCGTACCGTATTGAGTTGTACCACTGAACGTTGATACCGGTTTTTCTATTTCCTGCGAATATTTTCATTACTGCGTATATATATATATATATATATATATATATATATATATATATATATATATATAATGTTCAAAAGAATTGTTGACAGTTAGCGTACTTGTCTAAGATCCTTTTTAACGTTAGTTGGTATCTTGTTTATTTATTATTAGTTGTTGATTCTTGTAGTATTGAAATCTCTATGATCTATGTGCAAGTCTCTTCGGATCTTGAATAGTATATTTCAATTTACATTATCAAACGCCCTTTCAATATCTATAAAATATATAATGTTTTGTTTATCTCAACGTTTTCTTAAGGATCAAGTGTAATGACGTTAATGACCTCCGCGCGCTGTTATCTCTTATGAATCCAAATTGGTTTTCAGGTAAATCACATTTTATTTTCTATATGTCTGTAAACAATTCTCGTTAAAACTTTTAGAGTATTTGATATGTTATTCACACGTTTGACTATTATATTTTTTAGGAATTGCCACCGTGGGAATATATCCTGTTTTATATATTTCCTTCATAATCCTAAATATCCTATTTTTTGTCTTACTTTCACAGATTTTGTATTGATTCTCCCGGTAGTTGATCTACTCCAGGCATTTTTTGTAAAGCTGTATCAAATTCCTCTCCTAAAATATAAAGGCCTATATAACGTATTAGCTGCTGGGAGTACAATGTACCTTCGGGCCAGAGCTCAATCCGGAACGCGGCGCGTTCACAGGTGGCGGATAGTGGAAAGACCTACAGATATATGATTAAAAGTATTAAAAAGATTTCATCTATCTTCAGTGATACAAGAAAGGCTGAAATCATTTGCTATTATTGATCATTAAATACGACGCCTTGTAGAACATAGAATTCCAAGATGTTCTAAAAAAAATCGTGGCCAAAAAATTGAGAAAACCAAATATTTCGTTATTTTTATTTTCTTTTTATTATATATAATATTTAATAATTACCGTTTATTTATATTTTATACAGGCCTGGATCAATGCTTTTAGAGATCCGGGACTACTTACTTATCAGGGCCCTTCTACAAGGGGAAAACCATAAACCCAGAAACGTCAAACACACATAAATCGACTCGTCATTCATTCGAAAACCGTGAATTAAAACCGTAAAGCTTTTTATTTTAAATTATCCAAAACACTAAAAATTAAACGTAAATCATGGAATTATTATTAGGATTTATATTGAATAAATATAATAACAATTTTGGCATAATATTATACTTAATAATAATAATAATAATAATAAATAATAATAAATATTTTAATCATAATTTGTAAATAAAATTCTTTTTTTTTTAAATTTTATTTTTACAAAATCTCGAAGCCATCCAACACAGAAGACAAGTAGGCATTTTTTATTCCTTTAAGGATTGAGAAAGATATTTCTGCTTCACAATTTGCTATTGCTAACGAATACTATATAAGCATTCGGAAAAATATCAGTCGTTTGCTTTTCAACGATCCGATTATGTATTTTAAAAGGTGAAATAAATTCGTCTTTTTTTTTTCTTTTTTATCCTCAGAAGAAAACACTTGCGGATTGAGTTTTATCATCGGAATTAAATTTGGAATTTCAAAATCAGTTTAGAAGTCTTTGTTATCAATTTTGACTAATATTTTTGCTTTTATTTTTAGTTCTTTTTCACTCACGGTTAAAATATTGTTGAAAATCCGGAAATTTCTGTAATGTAAGTGTAAGTCTCAATTCGCATGCAAAGAAAACTCTGTTCCTCAGGGGGGTAAGAAGTAAAATTTAAAGACGTTTTGCCGAATGACGCTTGTCAAATTAAATTTACGATTTTGTACAAATTTCACAAATAGAATGCATTATCCGCAATGCTTAACTTGGCATGGTGATGATTTAAATGTTTTCGCTCTCAAATCTATATCACACATACATCTGTTGTGCAGTGAAGATTGGAACGAAACAACGAATAGGCGTGCAACAACGCGCACACACACACACACACACATATATATAAGCCTTTGTGGCTCGCTTGCTCTCTCGTTTTACCGGTTAACTCCAGTTTCTCGACGTGATGGAGCCCTCCGTTTGCATGGGATCTGGGGCCGCAGCACCCTATAGCCCTGTTGAACCGGGTCTGATGTTACATTAATTTGTTGAGTTATATTTTTAAAACTGCTGTGTAATAAAATCATATTTATAAAATTATTATGTGATGAGGTTCCGGGATTTCGATTGATTAAGTGTCTCCATCCTGTTCAATCCGGTACCAAATAGCGCGATAAATCTTTAAAAAAAATTGAAATATATTTATCGATTATTTAAATAATACAAATTGAAATATTATAATTATTGAAGATATTATGAAGAATAACACAATAAGAATATGGGGAAAAGGTTTCTATTATTTCTGTTTATTACGAAACGATGTTATTTTTTAAATTTAAATTCTCGAAGAGGAAAGTAACAATCAATGGTGGCTTGAATTTTATCGTTTATTTTGTTGACTATAATGTTGGCTAATTTCAAGACTAATAACGATAAATCATTATTGTATTTTATTTTTATCCCATGCTATTATTATTATTAAAATTAGATTAATATGCCGTGTATGCAGATGCTAATGGCTAGAGGCATGAGAGGAAAAATATATTACATCGAGGGGTAGAGTGCTGTTTCATGTAAGAAAAGAAATAGGTTGGAAAGGACGTTGATGTTGTCAACGATGAGAAATGGAAGAGTAGTTGGAAGGTTCAATAAGGATATCTGGGAGAAATATTGGGGATAAATTACAAGGACATGATAAACAGTAAGATTGACACCGTACAAGTGCACACTGAGCTGGATATAATAGGGTGTAGAATTCTGGACGTTAAAAGGGCGACTTGATGTTTTTCAAATATTCTGCTGTACCAGAAAAAATAACCGAATTTTCCATATTAAACTCAATTGTAATTCAATAAATAACTGGCTATTCTAATAAAGAGACCCGATACAGAAAAGTTAATTTTTGAAATGGCTGATCGGAGGCAACAGGATGAATAGGGCGGTACGGAATTTGATGTGCATAATTTTATGAAATAATACCTCTATCAGATTATTTTATAAATGCTATTTTTAATTTTTTTAATTTTTGTAAAATCTAAATTAATATTTTTACATTTTATATATGTCATATATATATATAGGGTGACCCAGTGAAGTTTGTTTTTTGAATAATTGAAAAACTACTTGATCAAAATTTTTGAATGAAATTTCGCGAGCGTTTCTGCCAATCAGTGACACGTCGCACCATCTTGTTGAGACCATGTGTACGGCCCGGACGAGATAAAGTGAGGGACGAAAAAACGAGTTTATCATCTCGATGTAGCACGTTCCATTAACAGTACCAGTGTGAAAATAAGGTCCTGCTATTCCCACACTGCCACTCCAGCCCAGACGGTTACTCAATCGTTGTGTGACAGCTTCTGTTCAATTGAATTCTGATTCAATTCGGTCCAGTAGCAGCAGTTCTGTTTGTTTACGATTTCGGATAGCTGAAAATGTGCTTAATCGCTCATCAAAAGATTGTTTAATTCGATCTCTTTGTCTTCGATTTTTTTCAACAAAAAGTTTCCGTTGTGCATGGTCGGTACTTTTTAATTACTGAGTTATTATCAGTTTATAAGTTGAAATGTCTTCCAGCAGTATACGGTGAACAAATTCTCTCGACAAGTTTAACATGACGACGAGCCGAGCTCCCGGCACTCCGAATGATCGTTGCCCGAACTGGATCGATCGATGTTTGCGGGGTTACGAACAGGACGTTTTTTTTATCCATTGTGGATGCTGTCCTTCGAATGTGTTCAACCTACCTTAAAATTGAATTGCGAGATGGTTTTACACTGCATAGCATTGAATTCATTTCGAAACTATCTTTGCTCTATCCTGATCGATTCACGCCAAAAATAACGTTCAACGCAAAACGCATGTTCCTTCTCGTTATAGGAGACCATGATAACTGGACAAAAACGAATTTCTCGTGTGTAAACGTGCAGCATGCGGTTTGCGTTTTAGCAGTGTTACCAACTGCGCTATTCAAAAAACAAAACCGTCCACCTTTAATGGGTCACTCATATTTATAGTATATTTCTATACGTTATTTGTGTGTTCACCTGATAATTACTTAATAGCCGAAAAGCTATGTAGTTTTTTTTATTAAAAAAAGCATTTAGTAATTTTAACTTCTTGTTTATTTTCAAAAAATCACATTACAAATTTTTAAAAAGTAAACAAGAAGAAAATGAAAAGAATAGACATAACATTTAGAAATTTTAAGATCCTGGTTTAGTTCTTTTCTAGCTAGCACGTTCTTAATTTTGACGACCGTTTTGTCATTCGCTCATTACTAGTGCGCATTGGGCGTTTTATTTTTTATATATCTAAATTACTCTAAATCAAACAGAAGCTCGACATAAAAAAAAAAAACCTAAAATTTGAAAAAAAATAATCAAAATTTATTATTATTATTTATTATCGTGGGTAATGATAGGGGACGGTTGCTTAATTACAGAATCATTTATAAAACGAGTTTTTAGACGCAGCCTGTTGACAGTCGTAAAAGATATTATCGTTGTTAGAAGGAAGTTTCTAAGAGGGAAAATTGGCTATTGGAGGGTCTTTTAGGATACGAAAATCGACTATTCTAAATTCTAGTCGCTTCTAACTAAAATACCCATCGAATACACGACCGTCTCTTAGTAACTATGTTACGAGGGTATAGTTAAACTGAGAAATTATGACTAGAAACACAATAGAACTCGCAAAACGATGGTGGTATCGGTCCAACTGTATACTATGCCAACTCTTCCGTTATCCGAATACCGGCCATTTAACAACGTGCGTCTTTGTTTAAAGAAAATATTACATTTGTACAATTTGAATCGTTTTAATTTTGAGTAATAATAATAATCGTTATCATCATCAAATCAATTCGAATGTATTTTTGTAACATAAAGAAATATAAACAAAATATTTATATGAACATTATAAACGAAGCGATAAAATAAAATTTCATTACTACAAACATAATTTTAAATACGCATTTGCTTTGGCACGTATAAAATACAAATACCAAAGTTTACAAGTATATATATATATATATATATATATATATATATGTATTCTTCTTAATCGGTTACTCCAAGGGGGGGCATCATGATCATACAGTAATTGTGTCCTTTTGCGCCATGCTTCTCTGTCGTATACCCGTCGCACGCACTGATGTAATGTTAATCTGTTCTAGTTTCTTATTATATCTGTCCACCTCTTTCGGTCTGTTTCCTTGAATCTTCCCCTGTACTATTAATAGCTCCAAGTTCCGTTCACTACGTACGATATGCCCCAAAATATTTTATCACTTTAATGATAATTGCTGCGTTAGGTTTAGTTTTTGTGCTATGGAAGCATTTGTTCGTTTTGCCGGTCCATGGTATGCGTAGAAGTTTCCTCCAGCACCACATTTCAAAACTGTTAAGTTGGACTAGACTAGTTTTATTTAACGTCTCTGCTCCATATAGTACTATCGAAAATATAAGCGTCTTTACTAATTTTACTTTAATATTCTTATTAATGGAGCCATCCTTCCGTATTTTGCTTAGTTTCACCATAGCACAGCGACCTATTTCAATGCGACGTTTTAATTCTTTTTCTGCGCGCCCTTCACCAATCCTAGGTACACAAAGTTGTTTACTATTTCGAATCCTGCGAGAGTTTTGTCATT
This sequence comes from Coronaproctus castanopsis, assembly GCA_032883995.1. Taxonomy (NCBI): domain Eukaryota; kingdom Metazoa; phylum Arthropoda; class Insecta; order Hemiptera; family Monophlebidae; genus Coronaproctus; species Coronaproctus castanopsis. Next base: position 290,394,707 of record CM065052.1, read on the forward strand.
AAATTTTACTCATTTTCCTCTGTCTATGATCATTACTTTTGCTTTGGACTTGTTTATTTCAAGCCCATGTTCCCGACTAATCCGTTCGACCTTTTTAAGAAGTATTTTCATTTCGCCAAGGTTAGATGTAATAAGTGTTGTATCGTCCGCATAAAGTTGGATATCTTTCGGCCGCCTATAGAAACTCCTCCATTCCATATATAATTATATGTACACAGTTAACTTACTAATGTACAACGACATCTAATGTATATGTGATAAAATTTAAATTTAAAACTTAAAATTTAACAACAACGTATATTTCAACATAATTTACAGAGAATAGTCAAAAATAAAAAATAAATAATAATAATTACGTAACACCCAGCATGGCTCGCCATACAACAGAAATAATACGAAGACCCGTAACAAATAAAAGAAGCATTTACACTTATAATGACAGCAAGAAATAATTAAAAAAAAATGTACAGCAAGAAATAATTACAAAAAAATGTACAGCAAGAAATAATTACAAAAAAATGTACAGCAAGAAATAATTAAAAAAAAAAATGTACAGCAAAAAATAAAAAGTTATGATAGTAATAATAAAACAAAAGAAAAACACGATAGACATTAAGTAAATATAGAAGAAATAATAATTCCTAAAATAAGCGCCATGAAACGTTACAACAGGTTACGTTTGAGCCTCCTAATTGTAATAACCTGGAGTAGAAATTAAATGATTATCGTGGACTAAGCAGTCATCGCAGAACTTACGCGTTAAATTTAGTATATGATCCTTAATATAAGGCATGTTTTGTATGCGTGTCAACGATTTTGTAGTATCTAGGGACATTTAGTACACATCTGAGACACACCTGTTTTGAAATACTTGTAATTTGTTAAAATTTGTATTTGAAATAAAACTCCAAGCTACGTCATTACAGGACGTATAAGTGTTTTATACAGAATTAATTTATTATTAACATTAAGAAAAGATTTTCTGTTGATTAGTGGATATATGGCAGATATACTCCTGCTAGCTTTCAAGGTAGTATGACTTACATGTTCGGAAAAATTAAGTCTGTTATCCGAGACTACCCCGAGGTAACGAATATGTTTTGTCCGACCCACAACGGTGGAGTTGACCTTAACTTCAGCAGGTAATGTGGGACGCCTGCGGGTGAAAAATATAGCCTCAGTTTTATCACAATTAATATCAATTTGCCATTTTTTATAATAACGCAAGATTCGATTTATTCCTGTCTGTAACTTATTAGTAATTGCTTTAGGTATGTAAGAAGTACAGAGAAGAACTGTGTCGTCTGCATAAAGATCAGTCTGAACATCAGGTAGATTTGGGAAATCAGATAAGAACAAAGTAAACAGAAAAGGTCCCAGAATACTATCTTGAGGGACCCCCGCTGAACAAATTTTCATAGTAGACCTTGAATCATTGATGGTAACGTAAAATAGTCTGTTTGCTAAATAGCTTTGTGAATAACGTTGATTACATAACGAGGAAACTGATATTTTATCATTTTGTAAGTAATACCTTTATGCCAAGTTGTATCGAAAGCCTTCGCTACCATCCAGGAGAATCATACCAGTATGTTTATCACGATTAAAATTATGCGTAATAAACTCGGTGATTCGTGCTACTTGTTGGGTGGTGGAATAACCCGGACGAAATCCAAACTAAGTCTTAAACGGAATAGTATAATTTTTTCTGCTATTTTGCTTAGGTTGCTCAATAAACTAATAGGACGGTTTGGGAAGAGCAATAATTTTGGCTATCTTCCAACTGTTTGGATAATATCCGAATCTAAAGATGGAATTTATTAAATTTGTAAGCTCAATTACAGCTTTTCGCGGCAATTTTTTAATAATGGCAGTAGAAATATTGTCATCCCTGATGAACCTTTTACCTTTACAGCTTTAATAAAGGACTTCACTTGGGGTGACAAGAGGGAAAATATTGAGGTATTTTTTAACAGCCAAATGAATTATTTTCACTTGATAGCCAGAGGCAAAAAATTGGAATTACGATTATGAACTTTGGAATACTCTGATGCTACAAACTCAGCTTTCGCTTTATTTTTTGTAAACGTAGTTATTTAAGTGTGAATCGTAGAGTGGCGGAAGAGCTGTATGCTGTCTCGTGTATTGTCTGCAAACTTTCCATAGCCGACTATCATTGGGTTTAAGCTTTGAGAAAGTTGAATTGAAATTATAATTTTTAAATTTACGCAATAGAAAACTAACAAGTTTGTTAAGAATATTAAACATGTTTTTCAAATTTTGAGAACGATTAGAAAAACGATGCTTAATGTACGATCTCCTAATATAATTTTTAAATTTGACGAGAACCACGATACAAGTTGGTAATATCGTATGTGGATAGTTATTAAGTGGTTTATTCGGAATAAAAAGTTCCGAGGAAGAAGTAATTGACTTCGTAAGAGTTGATAAGTGAAGGTCAATATCACAGCTGGACTATGTAACTTAAGAAGCAAATTTATATTATTGTTAATATACTCCCTAAATCCTGCCCAATTAGCATTTTGGAAATCGGGTAGAACTTTATCGGTTATATTTAATTTATTTCCTGTGTTAGTAGTGAAAATTTGGTTGTGGTTGGTGGACAAACGATTAATTGAAACATTTTTAATCAAAGCAACATCTAAGATGCTAATTCGATATTGAACAGCATCGGGAAAGTAAGTAAGTTCTTTAGGAGAGCAGATACAAATATTTGAACGTAATGAGAATTCAAAGAGAATATTACCAGCCTGATAATTATTAAAGCAGTCCAATAACTTGTTTTTTGCATTAAAATCTCCAATTAGAATAACTTTGTTATTTACACTCATCAAGGATTGAAGATCATCTAGGAATTTATGAGTATATCTAGGTAGTCTACATATCGCAAAAATGCTAATAAAATTATTATTATTATTATTATTATTAATATATAAATTAACACCTACTGCCTGTACACAACATATCTGTGGTACAGACAATAATCAAAATTTTATATGTTTATTAATAAGCAAAGCAACTCCATCACCTCTACGAGTCATATCATTTCTATAAACAAAACAGCCGGGAAATTTTAACTTTACGTGTTGTCAAGCTTAGTTTCAGATAATGCAATGATATCCAACTTATTACGAGTTGCATAAACATGTAGCTCATTACACTCATTAACGATACTATTTAAGCCTTTTATATATAGTGCCGTCTCCGTATCGGAGGTAGGCGACTAATTACCTATACATATTTCGTTATTCGGTGTAAGTAACGTAAATAATATGGCGTTAGGGAAGATAGATACATACATCCGGGAGAACTGATTGTAATCGCTTTGTCGTCACAACACAACGCAGCATTGAAATTTTTCCATTTGTCGAAGAGAAATTTATAGGGTTTTGGTCTGGGAGTTTGATCCAACGATGTATCTATTTCTTCCAATAATTTATTTTAGTTTTAATAATTGTTTTTTTTTTCCTAGTTAAAATTTAAAAATTTAATTACCTGACTTATTATGAAAAAACTTAATGATTTCTTGGTCTTGTTTTTCTTTTTCTAAGTTAGTTTATTTTGCCCTTCATCTCTTCCAGCCCAAACGTCTGTTCGCAACGCAACAATCAATTATTTCAGCCCCAGCTATTTATTTAAATTATTTACATTTGCGTCAAGTGTAGTAGGATTATTAATTGCATATGGATAAAATTATTAATTGAAGTTGTTTTGGTCACCATAATTAGAGAAAATTGATATATTATTTATAATATATATATATAATATTAATTTACATTGATTTCTTCTATTTTGTTTCAGAATTGTATTTTTTCTTCTATTGTTATATCAATTTAAATTTAAATTAAATATACTCATTGATATGCGTCTTTCATTTCTAAATATTGCATATACCACATCTATGCGCGGATAAATCGAATATCTGCTCCTATAATCGTCTGCTTCTTGCGGCGTCCACTATGTCCTTAACAGTTTTTGACTCCATTCCTGATGTTATCATTTCCAGTCTTCTTCTACCTCGTTGAGGCTCGATTTTCCTCTATATAGCCAGCGTGAATAATCCGTATTCTCTCATTTTGTGTGCCACTTATTTTCTTTTTCTCTTCATGGTGTCATCTACCAGAATAATCTTTTCCATTCCGCTTTTTTGTAGAACTTCTTTATTTGTTATGTTCTCTTTCAATGAAATTCGCCACATCCTGAGCGTCCACATTTCAAACACAATCTTTTTATACATTCTGCGTTTAAAGTCCCTGTCTCTGAGCCATATTTTGCTACCGACGCATTGATTAATTCTACTTTTCTTATTCATTTTTGATCTTTTAGTATCGTCTGCAGGTTAGTAAATGCCTGTTTCACCATTCCAATGCGCGATTTGGTTTCTTTAATATCTCTTCTGTCATTGGTGAACAGAGCTCCCAAATATCTGAACACTTTGACTGTCTCCACTATTTCCTCCTTCAATGTTTATTTTAGAATGTGACTTGCTATTAAGGGTTCGCGTAAACCTCATTATTTTAGTTTTTTGTACAGTTGATTTTTAATCCTAATTTCTTCCCTTCCTGATTTTTACTCAACATATTATGCAGCTCTCCAGTTGAGTGTGTAAGCAATACTTTATCATCTGTATAACTTATGCATCCTATCGGGAGTATCCGTTAATCCTAACGCCACGCATCATCGCATTTTTCATGATTCCTTGTGTGTATATGTTGAATAATCTCGCCGAGAACAGGCATCTCCGCCTGACGTTTCTTGTTATTGGACTTTGTCTTGCACTCTGACGCTCGCGATCTGTTTCCAATATATTGCTTTAATTATCTGCAAGTCTTTATTATCGTTATTGTACTTTTGCAGTATCTGTATCAGTTCTCTGTGCTTTACTCGATCAAACGCCTTTTATCTCGGCAAATGTTAAGTGATCGTTGTATATATATATATATATATATATATATATAAAATGGTCTGTAATATTAAGTACACTTTTAAACCTGTTTTCGCGCGCTTAGATTGATAAGATTGTTGTATACTATTTTTCAGTTTGCTGTTTTTTCTGTGAATGGTAATCTTAAATTTAAATTTTTTCATTTTATATTTTTTAACTTTTTTTTAATATTCACTTGATAATGGCTTAACAGCCGAAAAGCTTTGTGATTTTTCATAAAGAAAAAATTTTAGTCATTTTAATTTCTTTTTTTGTTGTTTATTTTGATAAAAATGACTAGATTCCACATTCTAAAACTCCTTATTAAACAGACTGGAAAATTAGATAGAAGAAATGTTGGGCGAATATCAAGCAAGATTTAAAGTTCGTGTGTGGAAGAAATATCGAATCTAAAGTTAATTATTAAATATAGAGAATGATAGCTAAGAATTTTTTCATAACATTCTTACATTTCAAAAAGGCATACAACTTGGTTGACAAAGAAATACTGTTTAATACTACTTCGGAGTGTATGGAAATCTTATTGCAATGATAAAACAAACTTTGCGTGGTTCCAAATTGAAATTAAAATTTCTAGGAGAATTACGACTTGTGTTCAATATTGAAACAGACGCGCGAGACAAGTCTGCATTAATCTTTAACTGCGTATTAGAAGAGGTTACGAGAGAATGGCGGAAAACGTTAAACGAAAAAGGTATCAAAACGATACAGATCGGTAGAAAGAAGGATAAGATAGAAGTTGACTGCACATCATTCGCAGATGACTTGGCGATTATATCGTCTATCCAACGTAACGTCTTTCCATTTATTTTTATCTTTATTTTTTTCTCCATTTGATAGTAAACTGTTTTTTTTTATAAAATTTATTTTCAGACTCTTCGTTTTTGAGTTTTATTCTAGTTCCGTTAACGTGATTTTTAATTGTTTTGCAAAAGCTCAGATTAAAGTTACATCATCTACGAATCTTAAGCTCGATATATATAAGTCGCATTAATATTTACACAATTTTGTCTCCAGTTCGAACCTTTAAATATTTCTTCCAGCGCAACATTAAATAGAACTGGTGTCAACCTTGTCGTACGCCTCTCCTTAAGGGGAAATTTTCTTATTTATGTAATGTAATTTTTCCACACCCATTGTCGTATATTATATGTTTTTTATAATTTTTATGTATTTGGACTATATGTGTTGTGTATCTATTTTAAAGAATAAATTACTTTTAATCTCTAGCGATCTCCCGGTAACAACAATCATACTTTACACGTAGGGGGTAGCTGCTGGTCGTCAATAGATAAAAATCGAATTTTGGTGTAACGTGCGTGTTTATCGAATATAAAGTTACCGGGTCAATTTTTCCAAGTTTGATGAGAATTTTCAAAATAATAATAAAAAGAAAACCGATGTCCGATCGGTTAGGAACGTACAAATTGCACGTAACGAAAGACTGTAGGGGGTTTCTGTATTTTTTAGGCATTCCCCCACGGGGAATCATTGGTACATTATTTACCAAACAAGCTGATATGCATACACACACTACATGAAATAAACGAATTTTTTAAATAAACTACGTGTCAATTTTTAGATTAACGTTCCGTGCCTTGAAAAGTAACATTTCTGAATCTAAAAACGATCAGTTATTCGTTATTTTTATCTTTCTATATAGTAATTAACTTATTTCCCGTTACATACTATCGTAAATTATCAAAACACACACACACATGTAAAGATTTTATGTATATACGTAATGAGGTGTATAAATGTATTTACACCGCGTCACCGTCCGTTGTATTTACGACAAGTTACTTCTAGGCGAAATTTGGAATCTGGTGAAATAGAAGCTCTCGCTAGAATGACGCAGTCGGTTACGGGCTGTAACGTTATTCTTTTTTGTTCCACTGAATGAAAAAAAATCACCCCCAAAAGCTAAGGATATCATAGCTATTTTATTGATAATAATAGTAAGATATTTTTTTATTTCCATTTGTATATATACATATATATGCACAGAATATTTTGGGTAGACATAGCATATAAATAGTACGTTCACTTTTTTAAGCGAGACAAATACAACTTTAAATATTAAGAGAATTAGTGTATACATGTATGCATATCAATATCGTGATATATATCACGTTCACGTTATCACGTTATGCCCATATCGACCCACTGCTGGGTGTAGGCATGTCCCAGACGTTTCCAACGACTTCGGCTCTGTGCCACTCGGATCCAATTGATTCCTGCATGTTTGGCAATGTCGTCTCGCCACCGTGTTGTTGGTCTGCCCCTTTGCTTTTTCGAATCCAATGGACACCATTGAAGGATATGTTTTGTCCACCTGCCACCATGTCTACGCGCCACGTGTCCAGCCCATGTCCATTTTAATTTTGAAATTTGTTCCACCGCGTTGGCCAATTTTGTGCGCTCCCTGATTTAAGTAATGGTTTTTCTGTCTTTTAACTTCACGTTTAATATTATCCTTTCGTGAGCTGTTTGAGTTTTCCTGATTTTCATAATTATTCCCTTTGTGAAGCTCCACGTTTCCGCTCCGTATGTTAATACCGGTAAGACACACTGGTTATAAAGTTTGCACTTCAAACTGTTCGGTATATCTTTGTTCCTGAATATGTTGGATAACTTCCCAAATGCGGCCCATGCGAGAGATCTTCTCCTTTGTATCTCTCTTTGCATATTTACTCCTCTGTCTGTAGTTATTTCTTGTCCTAAATAAATATACCGATGTACCTGTTCGATGTGCTCCCCATTTATCTTCACTGACATACCATCCGTGTTATTAGTCATTACCTTTGTTTTCTGTTTATTTATTCTTAATCCTATTTTCCCAGATTCAGTTTGAAGCTCGTTCAGCATAGATTCTAATTCTTCTTGATTCCTGCTTATTATAACGATGTCATCTGCAAATCGTAGGTGATTAAGTTTTTCACCAATATATATATATATATATTATAATAATAATGATGCATATATATGAAGAGAATAATCGAATGACCGTTATAAATAGTAAACGACATTTCTAGTAAACTAAAATATGAAAATATGAAAAATTATTTTTTATAAGTGAAAAACTGATTTAGAATTTTTTAATATTCTCTTTCGTCCCCCAAAAAACGGATCCAAATTTTTTCTGTTTTTTGATATGTTCATTCTATTATTATTTTTTAAATTTCGTAGTGTAGTTTTATCATTTATCTTAAACTTATATTTTTTCTTATATTTCCACTGTACATTTACCACTCCTATACACCGTTTTTTCATTGGATTACTATATATATATATATATATATATCCAAAACATTTAAACATTTTATGTATATATATATATATATAACTTGACCTATCAATTGTCCGTATAAGTTCATTACTTGATGTTTAACTCGTTATCACGAAGTATATCCAAAAAACCTCACAATATTTATTCTATCCACAGCGTTTAATATCACGACCAAATCCATTGGCAGCTGGTTTAATTGGTGATGACACAGCAAACACGATTATTAAATAAAAGGGAATGACATTTTAAATATTATAATAATTGCAGGTTGCATCTCGAGGGAACAGTTTAAAATTAAGTAAACGAATATGTATAAAAAATGATGTTTAATGCTAACTTTAGCAGGTTACCTAAAAAAAAAAATATATTTTGCCGCAATCAATATGATTTTTTGTTACCTAATATATCAAAATAATAATCAAATCGAATTAAATATATTTTTGCATCAAAACAAATGTATATAATTTTTTCTTTAACATAAACAAGTCAGTGGTGATGATGATGATGATGATATCGTATGTCTTCGGGTAGATTAGATGTCCACATCTAGGTTTCGTAGCCACGTTATCGCCGCGTCTGATACTACTGGGAATATCCTTCCAACCGCTCTTAAGGGCTCACGTGGCCATACGTTGAGGATGTGATCCATCGTCTGAGGGCGCTTCCCGTATCACGTCCTCGTCGTGCGCCTGGTAACATTGTTTCTGTAAACAATGGCTAAGAATACGGGGAATAGTCGGCGAACTGTGCTGTGCATCTCACGCCATATGGGTAGGAATATGTCAAATCTGTCGTATAAAGTTTTTCAACGTACATATACATCTTATATAGATATCAATCTGACAGTATGTACGCATAAACTCACATATATATACAAGATAAGTAATAGATAAATAAGTACACAGATAAACACAACGAAAAATCCCGATTATGTGCATAAATGCACGAGCCCAAGTTATTTTAAAATCTAACGACATGCATGAAACTGTAATGTAACTTTAAACAAATTGGATGTTAAGTGTAACTTACAAAATAATGTGTTTAATAAAAGTAAAAAATTTAAAAAAAAATTAGGATTAGAAATAAAAATTGAAAACAAATATTTAGATTTATATTACAGAATAAAACAAACTAAATATACTTTCATTATTATAATGTGTGATCTTAAAACAATTCGAAAATGTTTGCATACAGGTGCACATCCACCTAATACAACTACGTTTGTAATATTAAAAAAAAATATTAATAAACCCATTTTTCTTAGAACTTAGTTCTTATTTACAAGATAAGAAGCCCCAGCGTTTTTTAATAATGTTGACGCTTATAATTAACCAATTCTGCTTTGACAGATTCGGGAATTAAGTTCTACACTCCAGCTCCGGCGTATATTTCCTACATGCGTTACTGCGACTTATTAAAGTGAGTTGTTTCTGCCTTTTTCAGTGCAAGTGTTTCTTGTTTCATCTGTTACACTTTCTACTTAGGAATAATCTATTACAAAGTTTAGAATATTAAACTCATACAATTTCCGCACATTTAGAATGAGTTTATTCAAGTCATGAGAAATACTCCTAAGAACCTTTTTGCACAATGAATGTAATGGCTTTAAGCGGTACTCTGTTGTTCTTGCTCAACAGTGAATAACACGATGAGTAAAAATGGGTTGATACAAAGCTATATGTAGTCGAAGAAGCAAATGATTTACAGAGAAATATTGTTTTAAATAATAAAATAACTCAACGTTGGCATCTTCTTAACATTATAAATCAATTTCATATATGGAAACAAAAATGATGTTCTGTCTTTTCGAACTAATAAATTACGTTCTGTAAAGTCAACAATACGACCGCGGAATGTACACATACAGTCCCGCAAAGATGACGCGTTCATCACCAGACTTCGACTGGACCGTAAAAAGGTGACGCATGTTCACCTACTGCAGCGAATAATACACCTCAGTGTGCCTTGTGCGGTGTAACTTTTATTGTTTATCATGTCCTTGTCGTTTGTTTTAATATGCCTCCCAGATATTCTTATTGAATCTTCTTGCTGACATCAACCCTCTCCAACCGAATTATTTTTCTACACTACCACTCAATCCAAATAATAACTGCAAACGGAACATTATCTAATTTAATAGTAATAATGATAAATCAACCCTTTATCCCACGTTAATTTACAACCAAGCGTAACTAACGAGTTCCTCGACCGATATCACAATTGTTTCACCTGAACTTCCGCTCAGAGCTTAGAGCTTCGTTAACAATCGCGTTTACTTCAATTATTCGAAGGGCGTTTCTATGATTCTTTAAAAAAAAAGTATGACGTTTTAGAAATTTTCGTAACTCGGCATCTTAGAGTGAGTCTTTTAACGAGGTAGCGGATAAGCAAAATACAACTGTGCGGAGGATTAGAGATAATATTGACATATTCGATAAGAATTGGAGCAATATATCAAAAATGGAATATTAATTATGGAGGCATTATGAATAATTTTGAGAGTAAGTCATACAAATTTACTTCCCTTTTTACCAGACGAATTGAGCACCTTGTTACGTCCCACTTTGTTGGTCGTGCGTTGGTGTATTATCGTTACATCGTAACGCTCCATTCTTGTTAGGGTATTATATTCGTTTTCACCTGTCGAGCGTCTTATCTTTATAATACTAAGTATACACATCATCGTTAGCGCATTCGCCAAGGCCGACCAAACTAAATCATCTGTGTCATCCTTACCAGTAAAAAATTCAAGATCATCGGATGGATAATAATGTTTTTGTTAATAATAACAGATCGCAAGCTTCTGCGTTTCAACAGAAAAAAAATAGAACCAGTTCAAAACTTCAACCACCTCACGGAAGAACAAGGCGTAGTCTTCTATCACATATTGGAATATAAAATATTAGGCTATCTAACAGCACTCAAAAATTTAGTTCAGAGAGCTAAAAATATAATAGCTTCTTCACGAATTGGCGGAAACAGTGTTATTGTATGTCTAAAAAATATTTAGTGCACTCATTTATAACTACACATATGGGAGTTTTGAAATGAATGGCTACTTTTTTTTTTAAAGCGCGTAAATTTAAATCTCCAACCACTAAAATAACATTATCTTATCCCCGGTAGTAACCAATGCTGCCCTGAAACATCATCTATCATCAAATCTAAGTATGAAGTTACCGTCTAATATTTCTATACTTAGAATCAAACTATTAGATAAGGAGTTTGGTCACATAGTTGGCGTCGTCAAGTGTAAAATCATGAGGAATTAAAACTACCCAGCTCCTTCACATTTAACACTAATGACACAAGTTATCGTATTTTTCTATAGGCTGATGATCTTTCTGTTTTAAGTGTAACTCCTCAAAACACAAAACAGATAATTGCAGAGTAATTTGAAATTCTGATCATCCAAAGTTGGAAGACCACACTCAACCCCTTAGTCTCAAAAAAATTCTACTCTAGACGGCTTTCTGACACCAACCGGTGCTACGTCGCAAAACCTACGCTGGATAACAGTAAAATGTTCAACATCATCCCATCCGTTATTTTTCCTATACCTAAGGCTAATGATAAATTGAAAAAAATTCAAGAAAAACAGCATAGAATCTGTCACCGCTCCGGTCTTTTTGAAATTGGTAGAAATGAATGAGTTCGGCAAGGATGATTTTGTATTTATTAATGCATCGTAGCAAAAAAAACGACAAAAATTCGTCTGAGACGATAGGTTGGAATATTTTCTTGAGTAGCATATTACACATTGATGTCAAGCACCTAAATTAATACGGACGGTAGTTAAATAAAAAAAACATCTGTGCCTCGGAGCTCAGGGTAGAAGTGAAACTTAAAGTTTTAACTAAATTCTCTACAGTTTTTTTTTTAATTTTTACGTGTGTACACACACACACACATATATATATATATATATAAGAATAAGAATAAGCCTACCTATGAATATAATCCCCAGAATAGCAGAACATATTACTCACAACATTAACTGTAATAAACATACGGGGATGCTTTTATTTGACGTGGCTAAAGCGTTTGATACTACTTGGCACAATGGTATCATATATAAAATGATCGAATGTGAATTTCCCAAATATCTAATTATGCTTATTTTAAGCTATTTAAGTAATAGATCTTTCTATGTGTTTATAAATGATGTATTATCCCCCCGCAGAACATGCTTTGCAGGAATACCTCAAGGTAGTGTTCTCGGTCCATTTTTATTCACTTTCTACTTATACGATATCCCTATAACACAGAAGTAGCCTTGAATGCAGATGATACAGCATTATTTTCTAGTTCTTACATTCCAAGGGAAGTAAAGAATAAATTACAGCTAGAAGTAGATAGGTTAATTCGTTGTTTTGCCAAGTAGCAGATAGCCACTAACTTTATATGTTATGAATTAGGCCTGTAACTGTGAGGAATTTTACGAGTTATTCAATTATTTGGGGATTATCCTGTAATATTGTTTGTATTGTTCTATTTGTGAGTTTGTAAATATTTCTTGAATTATCATATTGTTTACATCCTAATAGAACGTGTTTTATTGTTATTAATTGAGTATTGCATGTGGAGCAGTTTGGTGGAGGATCACCATTCAGCAAGTGCGCCTTGTGTGTCCTATACGCAATCTGGCTAATGCTACTTCTTCTCGTCTAATTTGTTGTACCGATGTTATATAGTGTCCAAATTTTGGTTTAATCTGATAAAGGTGCGTGTGAGTGCAGTAAGTTTCCAAATGTTGTTTATATAGTTTTGTGATTTTTGTGATATGAATGTGTGCGCAAGTCGACCTATGTATGGATTTAACTGTATTTAGATTTTTTTTTATCTGCTATATCTATGGCTTCGTTTCCTGTAATTCCCGAGTGTGTCGGAGTCCATATAAACGCCAGCTGGTTATTTTCTGAAGTTAGTTTATGGATAATATATTTTAGAGGATAATATATTTTAGATTAATAGTGTCGGTGTTTGTAATTTGAATTTGGTGTTGCAGTTGCATGTGTTGTAATGCGCTAAATGAGTCGGTACATATTAGATATTAATTTGGATGTGAATGTTTTGTAATGTATTTTAAGGCTTTGTATATTGCTATAATTTCGGCTGTGTAAACGGAAGTTTCTGTAGGAAGATCAAAAATATAAGGTTCGTTATTTACCAAGTAAGCGGAAGTAGTTTTATTTGTAAATTTTTTGATGCATCGGGGTATATTTGTATGTATTCAGGATATTTTTATTGGAGAATATCGTAGAATTTCTATTTTAAAAGTTTTGGAGAGGTTAAGTTTTTTTTTGTACTTAATTAATTCGATGTTTATGGTAACTGAAACTTTTGTCCAATGTGGCAGTTTAGGAAGATTGTTTGTTTTAAGTTTTGGTAATGAATATTGAAGTGTTTCCAGTAAATTATTTGTTCGTTCGTTTGGATGCTTTTGGTTTATGTTTGAATAGATCGTGAGATCGATTTGCTGTTACAATGTTATAGACCGGGTTATGTAGACGGGAAAGTAATCTGTTGTGAAATTTGAGCATCAGTGTTTGCCTTCTGTGCTTAAGAGGTAGTATGTTTGTTTCCACATGAAAAGCTGTACTAGAGCTCGTATGAAAGGCTTTTAAGGCTATTTTAAGGGCTGCATTTTAAATTAAGGTTTTTTAATGTGGTATGAGGGGTGCTATCATACAGTATGCTACCATAATCTAATCTGCTTAATATATACGATGTATATAATTTTATTCGAGTTTCTCTATTCGATCCCCAAGATGAATGATTGAGCAATTTCAACATATTTAGTTTTTGATCGCAGTTTATTTTTAATTTACGTATATGTTCTGTCCAATTTAACTTTCTATCTGGAGTTAATCCTAGTGTCTGTAAGGTGTCTGTGTTTATTATTTCCCTGGAGCCTGTTTGTAGGTGAGGTGTATTACGATTACGTTTTGTACTGAATGAGATATGATTTGTTTTGGATGGAGAGAATGAGGAACCCTGCGATATGGCCCATTTTTTGAGATTATTTATAGTGTTTTGAAGTAAATATTCTATAAATTTTAGTTCGCGACGTGAATAATATATTGAAAAATCGTCGGCATAGATACAATAATTAACTGGAGATGGTATATATTGTTGGAAATTTGTCATGGCTATTATAAATAATGTAGGACTAATTATAAAACCTTGGGGGGGGTACCATTTTCTTGAATTTTTATATCTGATATATAATTGTTTAGTTTGTCGCGAAATTCGGTTGTGTAAAATTTTTTTTATAAATATGGGCAAAATTTCCCTTAAATCCCCATCGGTTTAGAGCTAGTAGTATTTGGTGCTTCCGTAATTTGTCGAAAATTTTTTCTAAATCAAAACTGATTATCGTTGTAATTTTATTATGTACTAAATTTTCTCGAATTTTAGAAGTTAGCTTAATCAGTCAGATCTTGTGTACTTCTTCGTTTCCTGAAACCGAATTGTAAGGGATCTAACAATTTTTGGCTTTCTAGCTGCCAAATTAGTCTGTTATTAATAATTTTTTCTAGTAGTTTACAGAGAGTGTTTATGAGCGAGATGGGTCTGCAGCTACGGATCTAAAGCATTTTTATTCGGTTTGAGCACTCGTATTAAATAGGACTCTCCACTTCTCCGGGAAGGTGTGATTGTGCCACAATATATTGAAAAAATGCAGGGTAGCATTTTTTGATTCTGGATTTAGATGTTCGATCATGGTTATATGAATTCCATCTGGCCCAGCAGCTGTTGGGCGCATTTGTTCCGGAGCGGTGTTAAATTCATCGTTTGTTATATCAACGTTATAATGTTGCTCAGTCACGGAATCGAAATTAAGCGTTTTGTTATTTTCTTCTGAATATATTTTTTTTTTTTAATTCCTCAGAATAATTATTATTTGATGATACCGTGTATAGAAATGTTCAGCCAAAATATTAACTATTTCTAATTTATTATCTGTTTGATTTCACAGATTTATCGGGTGGAGTGGAAATATTTATTGTTCCAACGAATTTTTTCCAGTCATTAAGCTTCTCGTATACTGGTGCGAGCAACAGATGTGGCTTTTTAAAATTTTATTAGATTATCAATAGTTGGTTGGCGTTTATATTTCGCTAGTAAGCTGTTTTTATTTTTTATTAACAATTTGCAATTTTCAGACCACCATACAGCGTAAGTATTGTTTACTTTATTAATGAGTTTTGTGTATTGGAACAGTGTTTATGGTAGGGAGTAAAGGAAGTTGAAATAAGCTTCTTGTGATATAAAAATATTCACGCTTTCAGTCTGTGTTATAAATGAAAAGAGAAGAATCTCGTTAGTTTAGATATTTTATGTTCCAAAAACTTTTTTGACTCTCTAATGTTCGAGAACAATATATGTATATACATTTTGTTTAAAAAATTTGCTGGAAAGATGGTTATAAACCATCATATTTTATTTGAATGTTGCACAACATATAGGTCGATATGTGTACGTGTGTGTATAACAGATTATTTTAGGTATGGTCAAAAGAATTAAAGTAAGTAGATTAAAATAACCGATTATTCGGATTTTGAAAAAACTATCTGTAACCAGTATCCGATGGTTATAAACAGATAATGAATAACGGATAACGATGAATAACTATCGAATATCGAATGAAATTATCTGAAACGCGCGTTCACATTACCGATTTCTATATCTATTTCGTCCTTCTATTTTTTTAATTTTTAGGTTATTGTATATTGTTATTGCCACTTTTTTTATTTAGATTTAGAATTGTGTCAATATTTTCATAAAGTTAATTGTATACACAATAAAAGAACTGCCTGATGAGAAGATCCACGAAAAAATCCTTTCGTTTCCGAAAACGTTGATCTGCTGTTTATAAGTGATAATCGCAAAAATCGTCGTTGATTGCATAATTCGAACCGCTAACCACGTCGTTACGAACCGTTCTTAACGCTATCGATGTTCGAAAATGGTCAGTGAGCACGTCAAAAAGTCCAAGAGTGGATCACGTTTGATACAAAACATGGTTCAACTATCAATAATATACGATCATCCGGTTTAATATCGCCCGAAAGCAGTTACTGCATCAAATGCTCGAAAGCACCATTGAACCATCAATTAAAAAAGGTCCGAAAAAATGTTACCGTTCGCGAAATATCAATCACAACGCAGATCGAAAATCGCTATTTACACGAAAAAAAAAAAAAAAAACGGAAAGAAAACCAGGAGATGACAAAATCAGCGCGGGAAAATTCAGCTAAGCCAGTCCATGTGTTGCCATATATAATCGTAAGGTTTTTTTTAAAAAATAAATAAATAAATAAATTAGTCGCAGACAGTTTCTTAATAACTGTTACAGAACTGAAAGGCACTGCCGAATTAGAAAGACACCAGATGTGGAATAGAAGGAAAGAAGGAAGGAAGAACGAAGAATGAGTCACTCCCAAGCGAGAATTTTTTAAAATACAGCCTGTGGAAAATACTGAACAGATTAAGAAGTGGGACGGCTTGCACTAAACAAAACTTGAAGAAATGGGGCATGACAGATTGTGACCAATGTACCTGCAGGGAACTACAGGATCATGCTCACTTATTTAACTGCCCTCTCGGTGGTAAATGTGAATATGATAGTTTATATGTCACCGTTGATGAAGGACCACTTAGATATCTAAAATTTTGGACTTTAATCAGACTATAACTTTTATCAATTTATCACACGATCGACCAGATACGCGAAGTCGCAGACACTCGTCTCGTAAATATCGCCTATTTGGTTTAAGACCGATTTACTTTAAAATTAATTTATGTACATGAAAATTCTTATATTTTTGCAAATTTATGTATATATCGTGTAAACTTACCACGTCTCGTGTGAATCGATTTTTAATACGTCATGATCATGTTTAGAAATAGTTGTGATATAAATTAGGTTCGTTAATTTGTAAATATTTTGGTTAAGGCACATATGTTAAGATTTTGTAAGTTATGATGAGTAACTATAAATATGAATTACGTTATTCAGATTTTCATATTTATAGTATTATAAAAAGGTATCAAGCGTATGAAGATATGTAAACTTCAAATAAATTTGCAGTTTATTTATTATTTGGCGGCGGGGTTATACGACGATCGTCGTATGTTTACGTCGTGATAATTTAAATTGATTAAATTGGGAAACGAGGACTAATGTTTAATATAATCGATATAATGAAAAATATATAATAATTTATTTAGTTAAAATAAAATATTCAATTCGACGCTTGCTAGCCATACTAATTATGAATGTACATATATGTAGTTACAATAATTATTATTATAGTAAAAAACCGGATTTGTGATGAACGAGCTATTGTCATACAATAGCAGTAGTTAAACTGAAACGCCCTTACGATCACAAGGTAAGTGAAGAATGCTCAAGTTACTCGGCTGCGTACAACCGATCGAGTGCGGCGATGACGTGGAGAGAGAGGACAGAAGATGTTAGAGAAGTGGATAATTAAAGGTTTTCAAAAAGAGTCAGGAAAAGTTAGTGAAAGAAGAATCAGGAGTTAGTTGAGTCGAGAAGAGTCAGTTGGTCAAGACTCAAGATAAAGTCAGTGATGAGTTAACCTTTAAATATGTCGGTATTTTGAGGCAACTGAAAGGAAAGTTGGTCGGTGAGTTACATCATGAACCTGGTTAGTTCTATTTATATATATATATATATATATATATATATATATATATAATTCAAATAGAATGTTATTTTATTTAACCAATTCGTTATGCCGAACGTTCGCGGTGACTTATTGTTCGTTCGCATGTTCGGAATCCGGGGCGGAGTTAAGTAGTTTTATCTTTCTCTGTCCGTTTATTTTCGTGCGTCCCGCACGCTTTTCACGTCATTTTTCACTTAGCTGGCCATTTTTAAACTTGTTTTTTTTTTTTGATTTTATTTGTTTTTATTGTTAAGTACGTTCTTACGGTCATTTTAATTCTAGGCTTTATTCAATTTGGACTGGTAGTTTTGACGCTATGGATTTTTAAACTTTTTTTCGATATTTTACAGTACTGTTATTTTGGTGGTTTGTGAGTTTGCATTTGTTACGTGTGGAACTGCCCATTTTTTTTTTTTGTGCCATAATGGACGACCTAGCTAAATCAGGTCGTCTATTAAATCTATTACAGACTTGTCCAGTAAAATTAAATCCCAATTTGGCAACAAGTCAGTGTGAAAAAAGCAAAAAGATACTGTGTTAGAATCTTCCAGCGAAATTAGTAATAATGTTGCGGAAGAAACGTTGTTAGTTACAAAAATTGAGAAGATATTAAAGTCAAAATCATCACAAGTTCAATCAGCTGTCAGTGCAGTACTGCATGCACATAAGCCGTCGTCATCAGGAGTCTCTTTTAGAGATGCCCTAGTTGGTGACAGAAGAAAGAAAACTATTCCAAAAAATAAGATTATTATTAAATCTTCAAATGCCAGTGCGGTTTTCGGGCAATTAAAATCAAAAGTATCTTTAGTTAAGGAGAAAATAAACATTACCGTTTTAAAAAAAATAAGTGATTCAACTTGTATTATTAATACTAGCTCTAAATCCGAATCAGCTAAGTTGGCTAAAATTATAGGAAAACGAATTCCTGATTGCGATGTTAAGGAGGAGAAACTCCATAATCCCACGGTTTTGTTGTTCCATGCAAACAACATTTCCGAACAAGACGTTAAAGATCATGTGATGGATTTGACTGGCGCTGATCCCATCAGCGTCACAAAAATTCAGAATAATCGTGCTTCGAGGATCTATGTACAACTTTCTCCGGCTTAATACAAATTACTATGTCATTCCTCTGGTCATCTTTCCAGGTACAGTGATACCTACCCGCCTCCCTTCTATACGATTCCTTTCGAGTATAATACCGTTAGCCTTAATATCAACATACAACTGTTTTCCTCATTTAAGAACAATGTTCTACCACTAGCCGCCGATTATAATTTTTACTCCTTGATTAATAGAAACTATCCTAACTCTCTTCTAATTTTCACTGATGGCTGGAAGTGCTCTTTTTCAGTCGGATCTGCATTCATAATCCCCGCTCTCAACATTTCAAAAAAATTTACCCTTAATAGAATATGCTCCATTTTTACTGCAGAAGCTACAGCTATTCTTCAATCTCTCCGATATGTATCTGTAAATCGCCAATCTACTAATATTCTGATCCTTTCCGATTCTAAAAGTTGTTTGCTGGCATCACAGCTCAACTCTCGTTTACCATCAATTATTTACAAAATTTCGAATTACATATACCGATTAAACTCTCTCGGTGTAAGAGTTAAATTTGTTTGGATCCCCGGGCATAGCGGTATAATCTAGCTGATCATTTAGTCACTTCAACGGTTACATTAGGGACTTTTTTGTTTTATACTCCTATAGATCTTCTAGCGTACATTAAGTATACGCGCATAAGGAATACTGGAAAAATCTGTGGTCTGATCCATTTACTGCAAAGCATTATAAATCCATTTAACCCGACGTACCTTCAAATCCATGGTTCTACAATATTAAAGTTGAAACGATCAAATTTCGGGATTTTATTACTACCATTTGTCGACTGAGACTCGGCTGTGCTCTCATCCTATGGATACCTATTTAGTGGCCGATACGAACCATGTTATCCTTTAGTGTTCCCATCATAGTAATTTTCGTGTTGCATTTTATCAAGCTCTTCACAGCCTTAAAGTTCCGTTTCCTATAAATATTGCATTTCTCTTAGCTCTTCAAAATGCTGAAGTATATACGGCCCTATACTTCTATATTTTAGATTCTGGTATCATTATTTAATTTTACACATCCCTACATTACTTCTTACTCTGCCTAATTTATAAGTAGCCCTTTCTTATTCATTCCATAATATACAGACATGGGTAAACTGTATGAAAGCCCTCCCCCCCAAAATAGTACTTCCGGATGGAGGACGGATCCGCATTAATTGGGAGTTACTTCCTTTCGTTGATGCGGTAAGTCCGCGTGAATGCAAAAAGTGCGGAAGGTTTGTGCATCCGGACAAATACTGTCGGGCTTCCGAAGCCCATTCCAATTTCCACAAGCTTTGATGCTGTACATTTTTAAAGATTAAATCTACCTGTTCTTGGCAGGATCTAAATAGTAAATTATGTGATAAGGACTCTCTTTCTGTAGCCTTTAAGGCTCTAGATCACACTACGTTCTCAAAAAACTGTCCCTGCCTCGTCAAAGCGCGAGAAGATATGAGGGCTAAGATTGATTATGGAGCGAAGTTTGAATGTTGACAATTCGCGTGCCTGTCAGTCGCTATTCTTAAGATATTTTTATAACAACGATTTAGATGTGTGTGCACTGGCAGAGCCTTATATTAGCAATGGTGAGTTACCAGTTAGAAATAATTATGTATCTTATATTAATAACCGAGTTGCAGTCATTGTGAAGGCGGAACTTTCACATTCTTTACTGTACACTAGGTTTAATTTAATTACTGTTAGGCTCAGTAGATACATTTTATCATGTGTCTATCTCCCCCCCAAATAAGCCTAAAACCAGAGTTGTGTCATTACTTGTCCACACCTTGGGGCAGCTTCCTAACTGCTATCAAGTGGTCGTCGAGGACTTTAACATCAGGTTACCAGTAATATATTAATTTTATTGCATGATAAAATTGTTAACGTAAAAACATGTAATTCATAATATTTTAATTATCTTTCATACAATAAACTATTTCTTCGTGAACACCGCGTCATAGTTCATTTTTGCAAAAAAGTATTCAAAGACGAGGAGAGAAAGTAAAGTGTAGTATAGGTAAAAAATATACACATTAATATACGAGGATCCTAAGCATAGAATGATGAAGTCTGGAGAAGTCCGTTAGGCGAGTATTAGGGTCCTCACATAAATTGGCGATTACGACCGGACCCAAAACACTCTCTTGAGGCACGGCATTCTTTACGTTACGGAAATAATCGTCGGATTTTAAATTATTTTCAATTGTTGCACCCGAATAATTTATATGTGTCACGCGCTGAATACTAATATTGTAACTTATTAAGTTGGATTTTTTGTTTTCAAATTTTTTATTAAATAAATAGCTAAAGTAACCCCAAACCTTAATGTATTATAATTAGTAATCTTGAACGGATAATGCGTTATTGAAAAACAACATTAATCCATCAAACTACATTATAAAAAAGTAGAAAATTACTATTATAGTTTTTCTTATTGATATGAATGGATATTTTAAGAATTTTGACTTCAAACTGGGAAATATCCTTCATATTTAGAAAATGTTTCTACTAATAGTGTATATAAAACGAACAAAATCTTACTCTATAATTACTTAATCTGTCGCAAAATGCGTTTGATTTTTTCTTAAATTAATACGAATCAAATTTAATTTTAGAGTATCACCCTTCAAAGACTATTCGTTTGTTTACCAAAGTTTTTAGTTCGGTACATCGCGTTTATTCAGATGGATAAAGAATAAGTTGACTAGCGTATAATTTATTCTTCAAGGAATAACGGAAATTCGACTTATTTTGGAGTTTGATTTTATACATACATTTTTGATCCCATTACAAAATTTATATATATATATACATACATACATACATACATGCATAACACACATACATACATATATATAATATATATTTTAAAACAACTCTATGTATGAGTGCACGCTGCTTCAAAAGTTGGTTCTACCAACATTACATTTTTTGTTCGAATTAAAGCATTTTTTAAAGAAAATGAAGAAAATAGTCTAAACATTTTTAACTTTAAGGTACACTGTGGAATAACAAAACGGTTGCTAACAATTTTTTTAAAGGTGTGTAACAATGGAAAATAAAAGTTTTGCAATTTTTCGTATTTTTTCAATAAGGAAACAAAGTCTGAGGAGATTACCAACTTTTCCTCAGATATCTGTCACACACTCACACACACACACACACACACGCATGTACATTAATAAGTTTGAGCCCGTCGAAAAACTTAACTGGAAAATAGGATTTACCTTTTCTTATAACTTAACTCGTAAGCAAGATTTTCTTTCTTTTTTTTTTTTTTTTTAATACACATGGTCAAATCGATTATTAGAAATACACAAAACCGTACATCACAGCCTAGTTAGCCATCATTATTATTAAATAATATAGAAGTTATTTAAATGCAAATCGAACTTAATAACATTTAAGCCCTATAAACTAATGAATATTAAAGTTATATTTACTTAAAATGTCCATAATTGAAAACCATCTGTAGCTATCAAAAGCTCGCTTAATATCAAAGGAAATGACAGCTGCAGACGAGCCAGACTTTTACATCATAAACCAGCTTGTAGAGAAGCCTCTCAGAAAACTAAACTGATGGCAGCAAAGAACACCCTTAATGCCAGCTTCCTTTATTGGTTACCTTTTCAAAAACCTTTCCGTCAGAATTTAATAAAGATTAGATCGGTAACTACCAACAGTATTAGGATCTTCATCAAGCTTCGGTAACATTTTTATATCAGCCAGTTTGCTACAATCTGGAAAAAGTTGAAAACAAATATTTATTGAAAATAGAACTGAAAAATGCAGTCAGGATCAACAGAAGGACCATTAGAATTCGGTTTCGTGCCAGGTGGGAGGTTGATTTGTCGTGTCTCATGTAGTACAATTATTATTAGCAGCAGTTTTCTTAGTAGTAGTAGGAGGAACATTTGCTGTCGAAAAAGCATGACCACTACCAGAACGGGATGTCGGAATATGTCGCATAACACGCTCAACAATATAAGTACAAACGACGGTTTTATTATGGGTGATTAAATTATCATGCTGGTTGGTTACTTCACATTCAGTGGTAATGGTTTTTCGTTCTGTTACTTGTGCACAAGTCGACGACAAATACGACGAAGATGATCTGTTATTTCTATTATGCGGAAACCGACCCTTTTAAATAGTTTCGATTACTATTATTAGTCGTAGTGTTAGGTCGATTGAATTGGTGTTAAAATGTTGTGAAGAAGATGGAATAGAAGTGTTAGGTGGAAATTAATTTTTTTTTTTGCGATTATATTGAGGGTTATTAGTTGCAGCACTAGCTTGATTGAATTGTCCTCCAGAAACGGGTATTGTGTTTTTCGGTAGTTGAGAATTAGATCTTGCTTTCGGACTTTCTTTACTGAGCACATTTATAATAATCTTCTCGGGTTTTGCCGTTGTAACTGCTGGACTTGTAGTATCTTCATCGTCGGAACTAACTTCTATTACATCTGCATCGTGTCGGATCGTTTTGTTCAATTCTTTTAAACTATCTTCATTCACTAGCTTTACTTTACAACTGGTTGCAGACGTCGATTTTCTACACTCATCTCCAACATACGGTAGCCAAAGCCAGCAGTTGCACAAAATATGTCGGCGATTCGTGTAGAAAATCAACGTCTAAAACTGGTTCCAAAATAACCCTAGCAAAAACCATCCATCGCACCGACAATGTTGGAGATTAGTGTAGAAAATCGACGTCTGCAACCAGTTGTAAAGTTAAGCTAGCGAATGAAGATAGCTAAAAAGAATTGAACAAAACGGTCCGTCACGATGCAGATGTAATAGAAGTTAGTTCCGACGATGAAGATACTACAAGTCCAGCAGTTACAACGGCAAAACCCGAGAAGATTATTATAAATGTGCTCAGTAAAGAAAGTCCGAAAGCAAGATCTAATTCTCAACTACCGAAAAACACAATACCCGTTTCTGGAGGACAATTCAATCAAGCTAGTGCTGCAACTAATAACCCTCAATAT
Organism: Coronaproctus castanopsis; assembly: GCA_032883995.1. NCBI lineage: Eukaryota > Metazoa > Arthropoda > Insecta > Hemiptera > Monophlebidae > Coronaproctus > Coronaproctus castanopsis. The sequence continues at coordinate 290,418,754 of CM065052.1, forward strand.
AATCGCAACAAAAAAAAATTAATTTCCACCTAACACTTCTATTCCATCTTCTTCACAACATTTTAACACCAATTCAATCGACCTAACACTACGACTAATAATAGTAATCGAAATTATCTAAAAGGGTCGGTTTCCGCATAACAGAAGTAACAGATCATCTTCGTCGTATTTGTCGTCGACTTCTGCACAATTAACAGAACGAAAAACCATTATCACTCAATGTGAAGTAACCAACTAACATGATAATTCAATCACCTATAATAAAACGGTCGTTTGTACTTACATTGTTGAGCGTGTTATGCGACATATTCCGACATCTTGTTCAGGTAGTCTGGTCATGCTTTTTCGACAGCAAATGTTACTCCTACTACTACTAAAACAAAACTGCTGCTAATAATAATTGTGCTACATGAGGCACAAAAAATCAACCTCGCCCTCGATCGAATCCGAATTCTAACACAATATGCCTAGAACTGAAAAACCAGGAAATTTTAGTCGTATTATTAGTATACAGGTTTTGGTTGTGATTTTTCCTGTAATCTGTTTGGTTTTATTACTGTTTGTGCTTATTACACGTGTGTTATACGCAGTAAGAAATCTCTTTTTGGGGTGTGCGAATTTTTATTTTGTTTAGTATTGTACTTCTTACGTTATAGTTAATTTCATTTTTTTAAATACACTTTTTATTAATTAATTTATTTATAATGCTCGGGTGCTCTCTGGCCATGGAAAGTTTATTTCCTGTCTATATAAGTTTCATCTTGCTTCTGGTTCTGGGTATACCTATTGTAATTTTATTGTTGACTTCTTTGGTCCTTGCGATGACTCTGAGCATCTATTGTTTGATTGTCCTTTGAGGATTTATGTTGTAAGTTCAAGATACCCAGAGGTCAATCTCTAATTTTCACCGAGTCCAATTTCAACAGTCTTTTGTTATTTATGGAGACATCTATGCTATGGAAGTTCAAACGTGGCTTTAATTTTTTATTTTTTATTTCACTGTTGAGTAGTTTCCCCCTCCCCTTTTAATATTATCTAAATCTCCATAAGCCGTTTGTAACTACCGGGGTTATTACAGCATAAGGAGACGTGTGTCCAGTTTATATGTATGTTAGGAGTTTTTTCTCTGTGTTAGTACTTTATTTTTCTTCTCTTTCTCGTTTTATGCATATATCTTTATTTAAGTCCATATTAATCATACATATATATATATATATATATATATATATATATATATATATATATATATATATATATATATATATATATATATTCTTTGATAGTTTGAGGGACTATGTTTTACATCCCTTTTCCACCTTATTTAATTTTATTAATATCTAGTGGAGGTACTTGCTCCGCCATTCTTTTGAAAATTTTCTTCTAACAAACAAACAATAGCAATAATAAAAAAATATCTAACGACTTACCTAGTTTCTTTTGTTTCTAACAGCTATGTCCCATTTAATTTAAAACTAAACTAAAAGTAATTTAAGATCTTTTACTAAGTCTTAATTTAAGACCTAAGTCCATACTGGTCGTGAAGAATATGTTCGACGTGTTTAGTAACGCATAAAAACCCTGTATACATATCCGTTATGGTTCAGTGTATAAATGAGCGTTTTGAAGTAATACTTTAGAATACACATGAATAAAAAGAAAATTTACATTAATCACAACAGTCCGCTGTCAGTCTTTTTTCTTTCCAAAAGATACAAAAAACAGCGAAGGCTGTTTTGTCTTTTAATACTTTTTTAACTTCATTAATATCGTATGATTGTTTAAGAAGGTTTATTTTTGGCGTTGTTCTGTGTTATTACAGAAGAGATATATATTAAATTGAAACAAAAAGTATCTGTATCGAATTTTCCATGCGCACTTAATAATTGTGATGTGTAACGTTCTGTATGCTTTACTCGAGTTTTATTTTTTTAATTTTTGCATGATTGTAGTACACTGTACTACAGTATATATATATCGAGACAAAATTAAATTTTAAAAAGAATTGTGGTAGCTATATCTATTGTTTACGTTAAAAAGTTTGTTACGTATATGTGTAAGGATTTTTTTTTAAATTTAAATGGGAATTAGTGATTCCACACAGGACTGTAATAAACGGATGATATGTCTTATTAAATATTTGTACTACAGACTAATATGTAATGAAATATGGATCGTGTACACGATATTGTTCTGTGAGCTGAGCATATATTTGAGATTTTTTTTTTTAGTTTGTTCCTCAATCCGGATTTACCCGGTGGGGCTAGTTTATTGCTTAAAATATAGGTGTTATTATAACGGACAGGGAACTAGTGTGCTTAAAGCTAAATAATTATAGAAGTGCATATAAGTAGTGTGTAGCTGAAAAATAAGTAAAAGCGTGTGTGTAATAGTCCCCTGCTTGTGTACTTAATCTAAGGGCAGTGATGGGATGAAAAACATAGTCCCATCGACTACCTGTATGCATGAAGAAAAGAGTCTGTGGAGTGCATAGTAGTAATAAATAATAAAAATAAATATAAAATATATTTTGCCGATCACGAAATACACAATTTCAAAAATAAAAACCTTAAAAAAATATTTAAAAAAAAAAATTAAACTTAAGAAAAATATCTATATAAGAAAAAATCTTTAGTAAAATAATAATAATAAGAAAAAGAAAATTACTTCTCCGAAAGATAAGTGTATTGAATATAAATACATTAAAAGAAAAACATACCTCATTATGGTCAAGATTAAAATATTTTAATTTTAAAACAGTTACGAACATCATTACATATTTGAACGTATTAATAATACATAGTCAGGTAAATTAGAAATTAATTCTAAGTAAGGGACCATGAGGAGTGAAGGGGGTATTGGATTCACGTTTGAATTTAGCTAATTGTCCTTGATTAATTTGTAATTGTAAATTTGAAACGCATGGCTTTCTCTGCAAATTCAAGGAAGGTTACATGATTCCTTCTGCTCAAGATAAGTGAGTTTTTATATTTGTCAATATTGAAAGTACACTACGCAGTGAAGAGAAGGCAGGGCACTCAAAGATAAAATGATGAGTATCATCAACAGCGTCCTTAAGAACACACGGTGCACCTGTCATCAGTGGCAAGCTTAAACCTGAACAAATAGGCTTGAAACCTACCATGCCCAGAGTGCACCTGCGAGTTGTAAAAGATAATTCGCATATTTTTGATTTTTAATCTTTGATAGATATCCGGCAGCAGTAGCATCTGTATCCCACCTTCTCTGCCAAGCATCAACAATCAAGGTATTGACATATTTCTTAAAAATTTTATTAGGAATATGTGTTGTGATGGTGTTGGAAAAATTGTTATTTAACACCCTTAATGACCCCATATGTGTAACTACACCGACAAGCCTGTGTTGACTGACCATCGCTCTGCCAAATAAATATAAATCCAATAGCAAAGCGCCACTAATGACACAAACTGCCGATGTAGATGCTGTTTTGTAAAGAGAAGAAATTCTAAGGAGAAATTTCGTTTGTTGTTTGTTACCTCTCTTGAATAATCTGGGACTGACCTAGACAGTAGCCGCATAACCATACAGGGCCTGAATAAGACCCTTAAACAGTAGTTTTGAGATTAGTTGACAACACGTGACAATTTCAGCTGAAAATTAGGTCGTTTTCATCGGCGACCTGATCTCCATCGCAAGGATGGGTACAGAATGGCAAAAGAGCTAACTTGTGTGTAAAAGAACGTATGGAATGTTGAATAACAATACTAAGCGCGTTTCCAAAATTCGTTGTGTTAAAACTTAATCTCAGATAAAATGTCCCTAACCGGTGTATTGAAGTAGAATGAGCCGTTCTCGTTGTTTTTCTCTCCATTACAGTTTGTAATTATGACTAAAAAAAAGTATTTTACACATGTGCATTATCCAAACGTTAGTATGGTGTTGCTGTGTATCTTTTTTATAACTTTTTCTCTCTGTTACAGCATGTAATTAGAGTAAAAAAAGCAGATTAGATGAAGAAAAAAACTATAGCAAAACCTTTGAATGTTTTCAATGTAATTATTCTATTTAAATTACGTCTGAAATGTTTCATGTTCTTTATATATATATATATATATATATATATATATATATATATATATATATATATGTTTATATATATATATATTCGTCAGTTATAATTAAACCAATTGAAGTCACATTTAAAATTACGTTAATATGGCATTTGAATTTGGTAAAGTTTTCCAATTCAAATCTTTTATTAAAACTTCATTTCTTAACTTGTTTTCTCTGTCATTGTTGGCGTCTAACTACTTCATGATTATTAGTTAGGCCCGGGTCGCTATGCTACATACCTCCATGCGGTGCAACCTGATAATCCTGGTAAGAGGAGCTAAAATGTAGCAAATGATTTTCTTTCAGGCACACAAAAAATACATGTTTCAATGATTGATTTAAGAGACTAATAACCAGATAATTATCTAAACGTCTTATTTTATATTTACTCTGGATTTCACTCTAATTTTTCTACGATGTTCGGTTTGGCCTGGGTTGCTATGCTACATACCTTCACGTGGTGCAACCTGATAATCCTCGAAAGAGGAAAGCTAAAATGTAGCAAAACATAATTCAATAATTAACCAGATAATTATCTAAACGTCTTATTTTATATTTACTCTGGATTTCACTCTAATTTTTCTACGATGTTCGGTTTGGCCTGGGTTGCTATGCTACATACCTTCACGTGGTGCAACCTGATAATCCTCGAAAGAGGAAAGCTAAAATGTAGCAAAACATAATTCAATAATAGATTTCTTTTTGTATACTATTCCAGTATATCACCGTCTGGTCGCGGCAATAATTTTATATATATATACCGTAACAACCATGTTGTTACATTTTAAAGATTAAATAAATAAGTAGAATAAATAAATAAATAAGATGAGTTTGGGAATTAAAGAATAAGTAAAAATAACAATGATAATGACGATGGTTTAATCTGTTGCTTTCTCGTCGTATTACTTACATAATAAGTATATGTGTATGTGTGTATATATATGTATGAGTATATCATCATCTTCATCTTCAGTCGTAATCCCCCTAAGGGATGTTGTGACCATTTTCATGCTACAGCCTCTTCAATTTTTCTTCTCCATTGTATCCGGTTTGCAGCTTCCCGTTTACAATCAGCCATTGACTTTGCAAGCGCTTTTGTGATCGTGTCTGTCCATTTGATGTGTAATCTACCAGGAGCACGCGTTCCTTTATTTTCCCTTCAATTACTAATCGTTGCATGGAGTCATCGCTTCGCATGATATGTCCGAAAAATCGTAATATTCTGAAAAGAATATCGCTGGACAATCTACGCTTAATGTTGAGCTTGCGTAATATAGAAACGTTTGTTTGCTTTGCTGCCCAGGGTATTCGTAACATACGCCTCCAAATCCACATTTCGAAATTATCGATACGTTGCCTATCTTTGGCTATCAGCGTCCATGTTTCCGCCGCATATGTGAATACAGAAAACACCAAACACTGCACTAATTTCTTTTTTACCGCATTTGTAATTGATGCGTCGCGCCATATTCTGTTTAATTTGGTCATGGCACTTCGAGCCAACTGGATCCGTCTTTTTGTTTCATCCGTTGAAGTGCCTTTATCATCAATAAGGGATCCCAAATATATATGTTGATGTATTGGAGAGTAGTGATTTTATAAATTTAGCAAAACAAAATAAAATCGAAGTTAATCACTAAAAAATGTTTTATTACACAAACACGAACGAAGCTTTTCGACTATTAAGTCATTATCAAGCTATTGTTAAAAATGTTATAAATAAGTATATAGAATAAACTGCTCAACATGTAATAAGTTTTATATAGGTGAAACAGGACGTCAAAGAAATAATAGACTAAGAGAACACTTTAATTCATACAAAAATGAAAATGATGACAAGTCACTTTATGGTAAGCACTGTAGAGAAGAAAAACATTTTATAGAAAACATTACAGATAATATACAAATTTTACACATAGGATATAAATTTAAAAAAAGAAAATTATTAGAAAAAGTACAAATTATAAAACATAAAGTAGTAATAATTTATTAAATAATATGATTAATTTTGATGAAGAATTAATTTTAAAATCGGTACATGTTATTGTAAAAAAATTTTTTATATCTGGCTATTCAATATATCGATATTTATAAAAGTTTTTTAGTAATATCTTTGGTTTATTTATAACATTTTTAACAACAGCTTGATAATGACTTAATAGTCGAAAAGCTTAGTTCGTGTTTGTGTAATAAAAAATTTTTTAGTGATTAACTTCGATTTTATTTTGTTTTGCTAAATCCAAATATATATACTTGTGTAATGTTTCGTAACCATCGATTTGTGTTTCATCCTCCGGTATTAAGTTTCCCCGATCAACCACCATTAGTTTTGTTTTATCTTTATTTATATTTAATCCATATTTGGCACTTATCTTATTTAGTCGGTCGAGTAATATTCTCATGTCATCAATTGAGCTGGTTATAAGCGTTGTATCATATCTGCAAAGCGTAGGAATGGAAACACCAACGCTGCAACCGTTCAAAACCTGTCTCATAATATATTCACCGTATAGATTGAAAAGTACCGGTGATAAGATTTTGATTCTATATGGCCTTCAATACGTACCGTGTTTATATTATGTTCGTATAGTTGATTTATTAAATACACTAGATGCCTTGGTATTCCCATTTCAATAAGTGCAGGCCACAATTTTTCCCAACGAACATTGTCGAATGCCTTTGAATAATCAACAAAGCATAACACTAACGGAATATTATGTTCTCTGGTTTTTTCAATCAACAGTCTTATGTTTAAAATTTGTTCTTGAGTTCCTTTTCCCTTTACAAATCCTGCTTGCTCATCTGGAATCTGCCTAGATGAGAATTCTGCTAATCGATTATTTAGAATTCGAAGCATTATTTTAGTGGTGTGCGGTATTAATGAAATAGTTCTGTAATTTTGGCAATTTGTAACTTGTCCTTTCTTAAATAGAGGTATGTATACCGTCTTACACCATTCTTGTGGCCAATTTCCGGTTTGACAAATTTCTTCACATATTTCGTGTATTTTCTTAATTCCTGTAGTACCCATTTTTTTAATTATTTCCGCCGGTATTCCATCGCAACCAGTAGCTTTATTCAATTTTAAATATTTTATGGCCTCTTCTACTTCTGATTTAAGTATATTCGGTTCAAACTCGGACAACGTATTTGGTATTATTGTTTCCTCTATATATGTATTATCGTATAGTTCCTGACAGTATTGCCTCCAGACTTCTGCTATATCCAGTTTTTCTGTTTTAATACATCCCTGTTTGTTTCGAAATGCCCAACATCTCATCTTGAATTCTTTTGTAATCAAGGCAATCTTTTTATATAAATCCCTGGGTTCATTTTTTTTTTGCATGTGTCTGAATATCTTGACAAATAACTGTATAGTAATTATTTTTATTTTTGCGACAAAATTTACGAATTTCTGACGATAAACGAGTTACTTCCTGTTCATTTGCGTGAGTACTGTTTCTGAGTTTTCTCCTTTTCACAATTAATTGGATTATCTCGGACGATATCCACGGTTTACGTTTCGTTTCTTCTTCATGTGGTTGAGTTTCTCGTACTGCCAAAATAGTTTTATTTTTAAAATTACGCCATAGAAGGTCAACTTCCCGAATTTGCGTGTCTGTATTGTCGTCTGGTCCATATTCTTCAAATGTTTGCTTAAAATTTTGTGGATGTGTAATTTTCATCCTGGATCTTGATAGTGCTTGCAATTTGCTCAATGGTCTATGATCCGATCCACATTCTGCTCCAGGATAGGCTATGACATTATCACAAGATGTTTTCCATCTTTTTTGTATCAAGATGTAATCGATCTGGTTTCTACATCGATCACCAGGAGCTTCCCATGTACATAACCGTCGTATATGATGTTTAAACATTGTGTTCATTATGCTGAGATTATTTTCAACCGCGAATTGAAGTAGCCTTTCATCTTGTTCGTTTCTGTTGCCTATTCCAAATTTTCCGACTATTCTTCGTAACTGTACGTCAAATGAACTACCAATTTTAGCATTCATATCCCCCCATTACGACTGTGATTTCTCTATCTGATATATCATTCATAAGTTCTTCTACTTCTTTGTAAAATAATTCAATTGTTTCATTGTCCGCTGCGCAAGTAGGTGCGTATACTTGAATAATATTAATAGGAACCGATCTCCCCTCTAGTCTGATAGCTATGGCTCTGCCATTCTTTGTTTTATAACCAGTAACCATCTTACTGAATTTGTTTGATATCCATATAGCAACACCACTAAAACTTGTTGTATCTGTACTCGGACAATAAAGTGTTCCATTTTCTGTAACAAAATGACCAGATTGTCGGTAATGTGTTTCCGCTAAACCGCATATTTCAATTCCTAACCTTTCTAACTCCATTTCCACAATACGAAGCTTGCCGGTGTGTAAAAGTCCTCCAACATTCCAAGTAGCTATTTTAGTTTTTACTTTTGCGAAATTCCCAGTCATATTTTTTCCATGAAGTGGCTGGTTTGCCCCACTCACAAGGCCGGTCGCATACTTCTCATTCCGACCCCGGAAATCGGAACGCCGATTGCTAGCCGGATCGCATGCAAAACATTATTGAGAACTGTAGATTTCATAATGGTGTTCGTGGAAAAATACTGCAGTGGTTTCCCGTTGCCTTCTGCAGGATTTTCTGTCAGGGTTTACTCCCTTAGCCTTTGGATAAACATCCTTACCGCAAGGCAGCGGTCTGCTACTGAGGAGGAACGATTTAAGGTTTTTACGGCGACCTTAACCCACCGAGGGAGAGACAGTCATAGGATTTTTGCAGACTTTTAGTGGACAGGTTCTCAAGCTGTCCATCTGCATCCTCGTGTCTTCTTACCCTGTCACTACTGGAATCGTCTGCCAGAGACTTTCCACCAGTAGCTGCTCTTGGTTCGCGACTGCTTATTCGACTGACGTCTTATTGGCAGCTAACCTACATATCTGTAGGCCGTTCCACTATCCACCACCTGTGGACGCGCCCCATATCGGTTAGAGCTCCGGTCCTCGGAAGGTACAAAGTACCCCCGGGGGGTATGAGTATATATATGCCTAATTTTCCAATGAGAAAATGAGAAGAAATTTAACACATTCTGATTGGTTATTGAAAATCATCTGATCGATATATTAATAATAGAAACACACACACACAAATGTTATAATATATTAAATGACAAGATAATTACTACACGTGAGATGCTCCACGTGGAGCCGGAAAAATCACGTTTATGATTGGATATTAAAAAATTATGTTAAACCAATGAAAAAATACACACACATATATATAAATGTACAGAGAATTTTCTAGAAGTTTCATAAATATATACAATAATAATAAATGAATCTTTCCAGAAAAATCTAGAAAGTTCTAATTAGGCATGTATATATGTATATATATGAGTATATATGCATATTTTTTAGTATAAAAGGAGATGTTCAGTCTAATTTTGATTCAGTTTAATTATTTTAGTTTCACACACACACACACACACACACACACACACATATATATATATATATATATATATATATATATATATATATATATATATATATATATATATATATATATATATAGTCCTATTTTGGCAAACTGATCGATTTTTTTTTTATTTATTATGTATATAGTTATATTTTGTGGATAACTCCGTCAAACGGGTTTTGGTAAACATTTTTTTTATTCATCCATTTTATATATATATATATATATATATATATATATATATATATATATATATTGACACGTTCGCGATTAAATTTGTTTTTATTTATATTTATATACATGAATATGTATTTTTTAAGTATGCGTTCGCGTTTATTAATTTTTGAATTTATATATATATATATATATATATATATATATATATATATATATATATATATATATATATATATATATATATATATTTATAATAACACGTGCGTATAAAAATAACGTTTTATAGCGGGGGCGTCTCTTAATTTTCAACAGCAGCAGTGTGAGATCTTTTCGACAAGTAGCTTTCGGTGATTTTAACGCTTATATATACATACCCTTGTGTTCAAGCCCCGCGCAGTATTTAAGGGTTGAAAATCGGACTTTTTTACTTAGGTCGATATAAAAAAAAAAAGATTTTCCACGTTATTCTGTAACGAAAAATTTTACTTATATATACCGATTCTCTATATAGAATAGTAGCGGAGTTTCATCGACCGGAAAAAGACCTATTTTAGGGGCGGGGAAAACTGCAAAATGTTCCCAAATTTCCAACGTCCATTTCGCTACTTTAGATGCGATTTAGCGAAAATTCACCTTCTCGTAGGAAATCAAGTCAGACTATTTTTTTAAAATGACGTAACACTCAATCGTCTATATAGAACTGTATTGGCTGTAGCCTTAACGAAAATTTTCAACTTGCGATGTATTTAAAATGCTTAAACTCGTCTATGCCTTAAAGCCGTTTCCCTATCGTCATAATACAATTTTATCGTACATAACTTTTTTTAAAACGCGGATCGTAACCTTTCTATCTACGTTCAGACTTTCCAGTTCCGATCAAATGGTGCGAAGAAATCAAAGTTTGAAGACTTTTGCAATTTGCAAAATTCCTATTTAGATCTATTAAATTAGCTTTAAAGCCGGTTTCCTAATTATTTTTAAGCGTCGACCGATATAAGGAAATGGAGGTCAAAATCGAAAAGTATCGATATTTCTATTATTGGTCCCACATTTTTTCCCTTTTATAGTTAAGCTATTTAGATGGTCCGGAAAAAATCATCAAAAATCCTTTCAAAAAATTGCGTTTTTTCAAAATGCTCACAAACATCTGCCTAATAATCGATCGTAATGAAAATCAGTATTTGACTTTTAAAATATTTATAAATTAATATACAAATCGAATCCCGGCTCTATAGTCGCAACTTGGCGTTTTAGCAGACGGTAGCAAGGTGGTGGGCGAAAGTGAAATTTCGACTTTTTCGATAATATCGATAGAGATTAAACTATATACTATGACTTATCTAAAGTGTATTTGACAATTTTTCAATCCGACCAATAGCGGCTGAGTAATAGAGGTGGGAAGTTTGGAAATCGATAACTTTGAGTGCCTATTGCAGAGGCTGTATGAACTTTTAATAGGTTCGTGCTTCCAATATAGGTGTAACTATATAAAATCTATCATATAAAGCGAAAAAATTTCAAATCGAACCCGAAAATTTCGATTTAATTTTTTTCAAATTTCGATTTTTCGCAATAATTCGCGAACGGTTCGAAATTTGGAAGAATTGTTTAACCGAAAGTTATGTGGCATTAAAATATGCGTCTAACAATGGTATTGTATTTTTATAGCAAATATTCATTCAGAAAATAAGTGTTTAAGGGTTTAGGGGTTTTGAACCGTTTTTAAGGCCCCTGGATAGATATTGGGTTCGGGTTAACGTTAAAAGAAAGTAGACGTCGAGGTCTATCATTAATATAGTAACGTTCATTTTATCTAAATTAACAGGTAGCGAGAAATTGCGAACTTAAAATTCCGTTTTCGATTTTTAAAAATTCTGGAATCCTTTTTTTTTGGTCAACCGTTTCTACAGTGCTTTTAGCATAGGCAATGTGATTTATATATATGTCATGCGATCCGATTGGCAACCGGGTCAGAATGTAAAATATGCGACCGAAAAATGTAAAACAAGATTCAAGACATTTGAAAAAAATAGGATGTCTTCATGGAATGTGCGCGGGTTTAGATAATCTGGGAAGCTCCACATTGTAGAACAAGAATTAAGCCGTCATAGAATAAAAATTTGTGGATTATCAGAAACACACTATAATGAATTTGGACATTTTGATGGAAATTACTATAGAATATACAGCTCAGGTAACAGCGCATCGAGCAGGGCGGGTGTAGCATTAAATTGCTAGTATAGCCAAAGACTATCGTGCCATCAATAAACGCATCATCTTGATTAGACTAGGAACCAGACCAGTTGGAATTAATCTAATTCAAGTATATTCACCGACGTCGGATGCGCCAGATGAAGAGGCACAACTATTTTATGACCAAATGAGGGTGTACGTGGATCAATTTCACGACGTGAAATCAACATTTTTATGGGAGACTTTAATGCCAAAATTGGCAAAATACATAATGACGGGTTCAACATATACAGAAATATATAGGCCAGTATACAGTCGGTGAACGAAATGCAAGAGGAGATAAACTAATACGATTTGTTATTGATCAACATATGTCAGTAATGAACAGAATATTCAAGAACCACGTCCGTAGATTAATAACATGGAGATCGCCGGGTGATAAGAGTCCGCAATCAGATTGATTTTATACTAATCAATAGGCGTTGGTTTTCAGCGTGCAAAAACTCGAAAAAATTACCAGGGGCGGAATGCGGCTCAGATCATAGATTATTAATGATGGAAATCAGGTTAAAACTAAAAGTTCGAAATAAAAGGTCGCCAGTAATAAATATGAAAATTTTAAATCCAAAAGAGTTTGAAGCAGCCATGACAACGAGACTTGATAACTACACGCAGGAGAACGTGAACATATCATCGGAACAAAGCTAGAACCAGTTGAAAGAACACATTAAAAACGCCTATAAGGATTCACAACCGCCCAATAAAATAAAGAAATGGAAACATTGGTTTTCGAATGAAACAATTGCGACTATAGAAGAACGAAGATAAGTCACGGCGTCGAAAATTACATAGGAAAAAAGAAGTTGTTAAATAGATTAAAAAGTTGTGCCGAAAAGATAAAAATGACTACATCTGCTCTGTATGTGATGAGATCTAAAAAAGTGCGGATAGAACGGACACAAGATTACTATATAAAAAAGTTCGACTTTTGGCAAGAGAATTAAAAATGAAAACACAGGTAATTGAAGATGAGAATAGTTCATTAACGACGGATGCGGTTGAAGTAGCCGAAACATGGCGTAAATATTGTGCCGCATTGTACTGCGCGGAAGGTACATATTTGATCGAGAGTTGCCAGCCCTGTATAAACTTTTAAACGGTCCGGTCTAACAATATAGGTGTAACTATATAAAATCTATCGTATGAAGTGAAAAAAATTTCAACCCGAACCCGAAAATTTCGAAAAGGGAGGCTTAATTTTTTTCAAATTTCGATTTTATCGCAATAATTCGCGAACGATTCGAAATTTGGAAGAATTGTTCAAACGAAAATGATGTGGCATTAAAATATGCGTCTAACAATGGTATTGTAATTTTATAGCAAATATTCATTCAGAAAATGGGTGTTTGAGGGTTTAGGGGTTTTGGCCGTTTTTAAGGTCCCTATGGTAGAAAGAGGGTTCGGGGTAGCGTTAGACGAAAGTAGACGTCGAGGTATACCATTTATGTAATAACGTAAAGTTTTCCAAAATTAATCGGTAACGAGAAATTGCGAGTTTAAAATTTGTATATATACGACTATATCAAATTCGATTTTCGAACTATAAATCGCTTTCTAATTAGGTGTACATAGAAAAACCTATTAAATAAAGTTAAAGTCGTCGTCGAAATTCGAAAAAAAATGGGGGCTTTGGGGTGACCTTTTTGAATTTCGATTTTTGAAAAATTTCTATATAACCGATTTGATAGATATTAAAATGATGAGTGCGAAATAGAAAACCGTTTTTCATGACGATCGATTGAAAACTCACGTGGAGATCTTACATTTTGTTTGTAACATTTATCCTGTAAGAGTTAATCGTTAAGAAGATATCGCCGGTTAGAAGTTGAATTTTGGGTTTTCAATACGACCCTCGATTGGTTTTTGGACTAGCCGCGATCCTTTCTAATCGTATATATATATATATATATCTTCTTCTTTCTCTCCTCAACCTTACGGTTGGTGGGTTTGAATAATTTATAACCATGTTAAATCCGTCATCGGGAACACATTCGTGCTTTTATGTCGACATAACTTTCGCCATTTTTTATCCGTTTCATATATCCAATTCCAGGTCTTCCTTTACTTCGGCTTCCGTTCATCTTGCCTTCAATTAACGTTGTCATCCATTCTGAGTGTCAAGTGCCCAACCATTTTATTTCTTCTTTTCTTTATTGTATCTCCGATTACTCATTTATCTCTTGTAGAACTTCATCATTGGTAATCTTACTCGTCCAAGTGCCAGCACTACATTTCGAATGGGCTTATCGTTTTCTCTTTTTAAAATCGTCCATGTTTCCGCTCCATATAGAGCCACACTCCAAATAAAGCTTTTTACAAAAATTTTTCTGGTATTTAATGACATATTCTTTGATACCAGGAACGGTTTTTTTTATGAATGCGTTTTTCGCGAGAGCTATTCTTCTTCTTATGTCTTTTACACTTCGACCGTCTGACGACGATATTATACTTCCTAAATAGGGGAACTCTGTTACTTGGCTAATATTCTGGCTGTTCAAGGTAATATTTAGCGTCTGATTTCCATTTTTGCTACAAGCCATGACTTTAGTTTTTTTGGTGTTTGTGCTCATTTTGCATTTGTCCTGTATAGCTTGGCTTAACACGTTTAAAGATTCCTGCAGTCCTTCCTCGGTTTCCGCTATTACTGCTATATCGTCAGCAAATCTTATTATATTGTATATTTTACCGTTAATTTTTATTCCAGTACTACTTTTATTTTCTAAATAAATATCCATTGCCCCCTCAAAGTAACTATTAAAAAGCAACGGTGAGAGATTGCAACCCTGGCGTACTTCTTTGCCTATCTTTGCTTTTTGGTCACCTATGACTACGGATTGATTTTTGTACACTTGAAAAAGCAACCGTCGATCCTTGAAGTCTATACCTTGCTCCTTCAATGAATTAAATAATATATTCCAATCCACATAGTCGAAAGCTTTCTCTATATCTACAAAAACGATGTATACCGTTTTTCTTAATTCCGAAGTTTTCTCAATTATCAGACGTAGGAAGAGTATAGCTTCTCTTGCGCTTTTGCTTCTTCTGAAACCGAATTTATCATCTTTAAGGTTATTTTCGATTTTCGATTTTCGATTCTATCCTATAGTATAATATCCTGGTCAAAATTTTAAGAGCATGAGGTAATATATTCAGAGCTCTGTAGTTTTTACATTCTTGAGCGTTATGCTTTTTTGGTATAGAGACCAGCATACCCTGCTCGAAATCTTTAGGGATGTTTCCTTCCATATATATTTCATTCAGTAAATTGAATAATATGTTTGGTTTTATTCACGAATAATTTAATCAGTTCCCAGGTATTTGGTTTTAGAGCTCGTTCGAATTCATTTTTCAATATAGGTGGACTCTTCTCGTCTTCTTGTATTTCAGCTGGTTCTTTCAGGATTGAATCATCAATCGGTCTCCGCTGTATAACTCTTCAATATATTGTTTCTATCTGTTCTGAATCTTCTTTTCATGGACTAATAATTTACCGTTTTCATCTCTTTATGTGCTCAGTTTTTTCCCTTTGTCTGAGAAGTATCTTTTTACATTATTATAGGCTTTTTCTGTATTTCCCTTTTTCATATTATTATCTATAATTTTACACTGATCACCAATCAATTTTTCCTTAGCTTGCCGATGTTCTCTGTTTACCATATTTCTATATTTCTTATATTCCTGCTGATTATTGTTTACTTTAGCTATTCTCCGTAATTCCATCAATTCTAGTATTTCTGCTGGTTATCCATGACTTATAAATTATTTTTTCCTCTTTGCCTATTTGCTCTTTCGTAATCTTATTTATTTTCGATTTGATGTAATTCCATTTTTTTGAAAAATCTATAACAAAAATGGTTCATTGGATAGGAAAGTATATAAAAATTTTGTAAAATGTATTAGCGATATATATATATATATATATATATATATATATATATATATATATATATATATATATATATATTGTAACACCCCCTACTTTGAATTCTCGACCAGGGATGCCAATTAATTTAACATCCCTACTTTTGAATTCTATATCAGGCAATGTCAATTATATAATTATTATATATTTATTATTCTATTATTATTATTATTATTTTTATTTTTGAATGTTTATCGGCAAATGTGTATATAATTTGAGTCGAATTATAAAACTTATTATTAATCCATTTAATGTAGACAGTCGCTTATTATACAATATCTTTGTGGACCTGGTACACGTGCAGAATTGCGCATAATGGGCTATATGTTCAGTATATAAATATAGTCTAATCTATTAAGTTCTCTATTACATATAAGCTTCATTTAAATACATTTTTATTTATTTTTAAATTTTTTGTTTTACTTCTTTGAAGAATGTCGTATGTTATGTTTCGAACTGGTTTCTTTAATAGTATATTTTATGTTTGTATATATTCAAATGTATTGACCAAAAATCAAATAAATTGAAATTGAAATTGAAATTTTATGCCGACATTTATATATATATATATATATATATACGATCGGTATGAGGTCGAGTCCTCTAGGATGCCATATTAAAAACTTCAATAATAGAACATAATAAAACTGTAAAATCATGTATTTTTATCATAAATATTTATTCATACTGACAGAAACATCGTAATAAGATCGATCACAATAGGTAAACGTAAAGGTTACACAATTATTAATACTAAAATATGACGATCGAAACTGAACAATTTAACTAACTGAAACTGACTTAAAACTAGACTAAACTGAACTAAATTAAAACTAAAACTAACTTAATTAAAACTAAACTGACTTAAAATTAAACTGAATTAGACTGAACTTATTAATAATCGAACATCTCCTTTTATACCAATGAATATGCACATATATTATACGCCTAATTAGAACTTTCTAGATTTTTCTAGCAAGATTCGTTTATTATTATTTTATATACTTATGAAACTTCTAGAAAAATCTTTGTATATTTACATATGTGTGAATGTATTTTTTGATATATCCCATCATAAACGAGATTTTTCCGGCTACACGTGGAGCATCTCACGTCTAGTAATTATCTTGTCATTTAATATATTGTAATATTCGTGTGTCTGTGTTTCCATTATTAATACGTCGATCAGACGATTTTCAGTAACCAATCCAAATATATTAAATTTCTCCTTATTTTTGGGAAATTTAGGCATATACATATACATACATACACATATACTTATTGTGTAACTAGTGCGATTAGAGAGCAACAGAAAGGTAACCTTGTGTAAGTCTCCTAAATACGAGTGGCGAACTATATGCAGATTGTTTGGGTCTGAAAATATTAAATATTGTAAGATAAGGAACTGATATATCGGCAAAGTTTTCCGGGAATATTGAAATTCTGGAACAGACATGGAAAGGGTACTGAGTCGAAACCGGATTTTATATCTAAAAATACCGAGGCTAAGAACTGCTTACTGTGAAATGCTTCGTATATGTTGACTGGAACCATCGAAACAAACTCATAATCAGATAATATTTTCAGATGTGTAATTATTAATCGTCATTAAGTTCAACTTGTTGTCACGACACAATACAGGTTCTCGTATTTTTGTAGTGTACTATATTATGTGTCGAGGCGGCATAGTTGCTGGAGTGCTCGACTGTCAACTCGATGGTTGGGGTTTCGAAACCAACACACGACGTAGAACGTTTTCATCCTTACTTAATTCTTAATTATCACAGATCACGGTAAATAGAATACACGGTAGGGATCACGCGCAGGCTGCTTAGCAGCTATTACGTCATTGATGTCCAGTCGAGCTCGACGATGTACAACGTAAACGCTACTTTCGGTTCCTTACTCTAGCTGTGATTATATTTACAATTTTACATTCCTCTCTTTTCGATATAATTAATTTATTTTAATTTTATAACAATTACATTATATCTATTAACATTATTTAACGCAATTAGTATATCGCTGTTTTGTTTTTCAACTTGTTTAAACGCAATAATTTCGTTAAAAATTGTAGTATGAGGCAAGTTTCATTTAAATTTTTGGATATTTTAAATAATACCAAAAATATGATAAAAATTTATTTATATAAGCAAATATTTCACTCACCAAATTTTAGTTATTGCAATTTTATCAATTTATTCCTTTTTTTTCGTCCATCGTCGGTATTTTTGCTTCCGTAGATTCTTCTTTTACTGGACTTCTTTTTGTTTAGCGTCTTAATTCTGATGAATGTTCGTGTTCTGACGAAACAGGAAATGGCGAACTCATCGATCCCGATGCTGCTGTATCTCAATTTTAAAATGTTGATCAATGTTTTCATTACCTCTGAATTCCTATTGATGTTATCACTGCCGTGGTAATTGTTAAAATCTTTTTCCATATTATATACTATGTCTGTCCACTGCTCGGTTGGATTCATTAACGCACCCCTCGATATTGTTGCCAGCCAGTCTGTTTGCTTATGTGGATTTATTTTTGTTGGATGCCTGTACTCAAAAACAGTATCTACTCCTTTTTTTTTTTTTACACGATATGCAATGTAACCAGCTAGCATTTTTAACAGATCTTTGTTTTCACCTTCTACTTGGCCCGACTTTTCTTTATCAT
The DNA here is from genome assembly GCA_032883995.1 of Coronaproctus castanopsis. NCBI lineage: Eukaryota > Metazoa > Arthropoda > Insecta > Hemiptera > Monophlebidae > Coronaproctus > Coronaproctus castanopsis. The sequence continues at coordinate 290,437,359 of CM065052.1, forward strand.
CCGATAATGTTTCGATCACGCGAGTAAAGTCATTTTCTTCTTCGTGAAAATTTATATCTTTTTCTAATTCTTCGCATTCCGATGATTTACTTTCGCTACCTTTTTCAATTTCATTTATTACGTCGGCGCTTAATGTTACCAGCGCTTCATTCCACTAATTAGCAGTTTTTATTATCGAACCCGCATTTTTACTAAAAAGAAGGCACTTAATTCTTTGATTTATAGCAGTTGGCGAGGGATGATCATAAAATTTACCCAAGCATCTAATCAAAGAAAAATAAGATTCAAGAATATCTTGGTTGCACCTCGCCGACATTATGTAAGAATATCCTTCACAATATAATTCAGAGAACATCCGCTGAAGACTTCGAATAGAAACCTGAAAAGCAATTTGAAATGGTAACAAATTCGATCTACCGATTACCCTCATCGATGTGCACAAATTATACAATTTTTCCAATGTCTCATTCTGTTTCACTAAATTTTTACCAAATGCGTTTTTCATTTCATTAGTTGGATGAAAAGGAATTCTCGAATTCAGCACATCGAAACCGTCATTAATTGTTTTTAAGAATTTTACAACATGATCGTTGCCTGGAAGTGTATAACTAATAGCATCAGCTACTATTCTTGAAAGTAACTCAGCTGCTATCCGGACTTTTTGTCTCTCGATCCCCGAAAGAAGTAAATGATTTTGATTAATCTTATAAGCAAATTTAAGATCTCCTTGTTTCTGTAATTCAATTAATTTTAGAAAAATGTCTTTAGTTACAATTTCACCGCTAGATAATTTGTATCCTTGATCAAGAAGATGATTTCTCAATAGTTTCAACGCATAAGGAACATCGTAAAAAGCCCAGATCTTACGATTTTCACAAAGCGGATGCGTAATATTTGTTTTAACATTATTAACACCAAGGTCGGCCATAAGTTTCCTATTTGATGGGCCCATGTCACATACAAACGCACGAACTTTGAATCCTGTAGATTCTATCATTCTAATGACTTCAACAAATACATTTTTATCCACTGCACAGTCAAAGTTATAATATATGGGTTGTTTCCATTTTCCAACGAGGCTACGAATAATCATAACCTGCGCGTAAGAATGTGGACCGCAGATTATATCCGAAATGCTGTCGTAACATATATCAGATTGAACTTTCATTTCATCGAATGAAAGTACAACATCTTTTTCAAAGTCCGTAAATACTCTTGAATGTGATGTAAAAATATTCAAACTTAAATTTATAAAACCTGGGGCAACTACAAATTCGCTCAAACGACGATCTATAGTCACTTCACTTGGAATGGGATACTTTTAGGCTTCTTTTAGGGAGTTGAAAGATTTTTTTTAAAATACACTTTAACGATATTGCCTTCGATATGTCGTCAGAAGACCAGCTGGAACATTTTCCACTAACGATTACTTGTTGTTGACACTTCGAGAAAGTTCCTTCAAACGCTTTTAGCCGAACTTTTAAACTCGTAATTTCAGCCTTCGCTGTCTCCAAATCCTTTAAAAGGCTTTCATTAGTTTGTTTTAAGGAATTATTTTCTAACTGTAATTTAATAAATTTATTATTATCGCTAATATCAGCGTTATTGGATGAACAAATTTCATTATTTGTTAAACCTATGTCTTTAGCGTTGCTTCCTAACAAAGAATTTACAACTTTTTTAGACTCACGTTTGTTATACCTTTCACTTCGTTCATTTTGAATATCTGACTCGCATTCAATTAATGTTGGTATTCGCAAATGAGGAATCGAATCCTTTTTTAAATTTTTCTTTGGTTTATACCCAAGCAATTCTGATCTCAAATCACGTTCAAAATCATTTTCATTAAAGTGACGAGAACAAACGCGGGCAGTTTCAATATTAAAGTCATCAGCTCTTTTGCTCATATGTAACCACTGTTTCTGTACAGCTTTATCTTTGGAAACCGATGAAAACTGATTCCTAATTTATGAGCGTTTCTGCCATGATTAGAACACCCAGCGATGACACAACAAGGCATAATAAAAATATTAATAATAATAATATAGTATCAAAACGATCTAACCATTTCTATGTTGATGACGTAATATATGTATAAAAATTGATAACATAGGCAGTATTAAACGAAAAAAAACCACATAAATTGCATAAGTTAATTTGTTGACCGTAATAAAAAATAAATAAAAAAATACTCGAACAAGCGGCGACAGAAGCACGAAATAATACGGAAGAACACGCGAAACAACGGAACGACTACTACACTACAGTCGACTGTCTGAACTAGTGGGCACCAGTGACGTCAAAATTTCGTTTGACTACTGCGCAACTAGTTCGTGATACCTACCGTGTATTCTATTTACCGTGTCAGTGAGAAGGCAGTGTCACCATACTCCGTATAACATCATATGCGCGCGCATTTGCGTCGCATATAAATAGTGCTTTGAATGCTAGCTCATTTTGTACATATAAATAAACGCACAATAGCTAGTCACGACGTTCGGCAACCAACATTTCTAGCGTGCATATGGTGTTATGCGTAGTGGTTTGCCTCTACGCGATAATATTAGGATTATTTATATTTTTTATATATTTATTAAAACTTTCGTGGTTGTTTTCCATACATCTAGAATTATTTTCGGTGAAAACCACGTCCTGATTATTCAAAAAAACTTAACGTTTTGAATGGGCTTACACCACTCATCATCAGAAACGAACTAAACCACAAACCCTTGAGTTATTTCCTTTTATAGGCACTTCTCAATCGGAACTTAATATTTCCAGGGCTGTTCCACGTAAGATTCCAGTTGAAGATATAGTGAGTAGTGTGGAAAGTGGTCTTAGAAATCTTTCACCACACAAGGCAGAAATTATAAGACAAGATTGCTCTATAATATTAAGACACTGTAAACCACCCAGACTGAACATATCCCGGACTGAGTATATGGCCTTGAAATCATTGAAAAATAATCCAGAAATAACTGTATGTAAGGCTGACAAAGGTAATGCTACTGTTATTATGAGGACAGATGAATATAAAGGTAAGATGCTAGAGCTATTAGAACAAGGTCCTTATGTGAAATTAGAAAAAAATCCACTTAATAGGATTACTGCTAAAGTATTAAGATTAATAAAAACATCACAGTTAAAGGCAAGCACTAAGAAGGAATTGATTTGCCAGGTACCTACCATGCCAAGGATTTATGGAGTACCAAAAATACACAAAGTTGGCTATCCATTAAGACCTATAGTTTGTTCTATTAACAGTCCTATGTATAATCTGGAAGGTTTTATAGCTAAACAGCTGAAGCCCCTAGTAGGTTGTTTACCATCGTGTATACAGAATTCTGTGCAATTCATCGAAAAATTGAAGGAAATAAAAGTGGAACAAGATGATTTGGTAATTAGTTTTGATGTAGTTTCCTTGTTCACAAATGTCCCAGTATCAGAAACTACAGAAATCATTAAAAAGAAAGGCGTTTCAGGTGAAATTGTAGAATTTATAAAAACAGTAACTGCTGATAATGTGTTCTCGTTTGATGGAATATTTTACAAACAAATAGAAGGTATGGCAATGGGATCAAGACTAGCTCCGATATTTGCTAACATTTATATGGAAGAAATTGATAAATTTGTGCTTCATAACTGGAATCCCAAGTGTTGGTTCAGATATGTGGATGACACATTTGTAGTATGGCAACATGGGCGTAAGAAATTAGAAGAATTTCAAACAAGTTTAAATAATATCCATCCTAATATCAAGTTTACCATGGAAGAGGAGAATAATGGTGTTTTACCTTTCTTAGATGTTCTAGTAAAAAGAAACATAGATGGCACATGGTCAACTAGTGTGTATCGAAAAAGTACACACACTGGATTATACATACATAAAAATTCACACCACAACCCAAGTCAAAAATTGGGTGTTTTCAAAACTTTAACAGTGAGAGCCCAGCGTTTATGTGACAGCAGTAGTATTGAGAATGAACTGGTTAATCTTAAGCAGACTATGATCAACAATGGGTACAGTATAAAACAGTCTGAGAGATATATTAATAAATTTAGTACAACATCTAGAAAAAAACAGGCGGAAAACAAAGAAGAATATAGAGCAAGCATAAAGTTACCTTACATTATGGGAACAACAGATAAGATTGCCAGAGTGTTACAAAAAAACAGTATAAGAACAGTATTTAACACCTATAAAAAGATAAAAAACCTGTTAAATAATAATAAAGATAAAATTCCCGATGGTCATACTGCTGGCGTGTATAAAATTCCTTGTTCGTGTGGCAAAAACTACATTGGACAAACTGGAAGGTCTATTAATACACGCATTAAAGAGCATGCTGCAGATTGTAAATATAAACGCATAAGTAAATCAGCAGTAGCAGAACATCTAATTACAGTGGGTCACTCTATAGACTTCGAGGAGAGGAAGGTATTGGTAAAGGAGCAAAAATATGGGAAGCGAATTGTCCGAGAGGCTATTGAAATAGAAAAGCATAATAATTTCAACAGAGAAGATGGATTTCGGCTACCTGATGCTTGGAAACCAGTATTACTTAACAATAGAGAAAAATTAAAATACCCTACTGAAGTGGCCAACCAACCATTGATTACAGAAGTACCAACCAATCACAATACAGGAATATCAGGTGATGAATCAGCCGATGGTAGGACCAATCATAGCCCTGAAAATATAATTACTACTGACAAATTAACCAATCACAATACAGGAATATCATCTGATAGTAGGACCAATCATAGCCTTGGAAATATAATGACTACAGAAGAATTGACCAATCACGATGCAGTAATATCAGGTGATGTATCAGCCGACGGTCGGACCAATCACAGCCCTGGAAATATAAAATTCTGATTGAGAAGTGCCTATAAAAGGAAATAACTCAAGGGTCTGTGGTTTAGTTCGTTTCTGATGATGAGTGGTGTAAGCCCATTCGAAACGTTAAGTTTTTTGAATAATCAGGACGTGGTTTTCACCGAAAATAATTCTAGATGTATTTATATTTTTATTTTCTGGTGATGATTTTTGCTTATGAACTCGGTAACTTCCGTATAGACGTCCTTGCTCTAACCACTAGGTTATCACGACGACTCGTGTAATTAATATTTTGTCAACAAATTTTTTCAAAAAGTAATTGATCTATAAGAATCAGGCATAAACGTTTATGCAATAGGATGATTTTACCCGCTTTCCAATTATCTGTGAAAGTGTGTCAGTTTAAAGATACTGATTATAAATGCAAGACAGGTAGTTGAGATTTTCCCTACGAAATGATTTATTAATTTTAAATCTATCACTGAAGATTTATCGCTGTCTTTAATATTACATTAATATCATCGGGATATATTGCCTGTGTATTTTTGTCGACCGTTATTATTTTAACTAATCTTGTTAAAATTATTTATATAAAACATATTGTCTATTAACAAGAGACCCTTAAATACGTCGTTGACAACTTACGCGTTGGTACTTTTTAAAGTTGCATTACATGTACTCTTTTTACTGGTTAGTTTTTTGGTCTTCCGAGAATAAATTAAACCAAGTATTTTGTTTGGCGTTTTTAATTTTAATTTGTATAAATATTTAATAAGAGTTTATATTTCATATCGTTACGTTTAAAAAGCTGACGTAATTGCGAACGTAGCTGATTTAATTCAGAGTTTCACCAGTAATTATGTTTTTTGCTAATATGTTTGATTGACCGAGTACTTCGAATCCTGGTTGAAATCGGTTAATTACTTTACGTTGTTAAATAAGGTGGACGGTGGATCGAGTTTACGTTTGTTCAGAAGTAGATTAAACTTATTATAATCATAAGAATTTCTAGATGATTATGTACTTTGATACTCAAATGTAATATTAAAAGACGTGTACTTGTGAATCCTGTGATCATAAGAAGTTTACTTTTACGTTGTTTATAATGTGGGAATTTGATATAATTAAATCAATCATTCTACCGCCGTTCGCGTTACTGAACGTAGAATCATATGATTTATTTCACAGGATTACGTTGTTGTTTAATATATAATTATTATAAATTAATTTATTATTTTATGTACACCAATTACCAGATTTAAGGAAGCACCGTAATAAGTGCACCGTGAGAAAAGCCTTCCTCGGTGAAAGCATCGACAACATATTCTAGAATGTTCGGAAATCCAGGCGCATGAAATAACTATACCACGGAAATATAACTGCTGTCAGTTGTCGCATCGCTGGGGATATGCATCCACAATTATAATTAAAGGAGAGGCGTTTTAATGACAATCTGACAAAATTGAATATTGATTTGAGGAATGGGAATTAAGTTGGGATAACAATTGGAGGGACTTTAAGATGCTTCAAATTTTGACAGTGAAAATTGAAATGAACGAGGATAACACGAGCGAGTTAGAATTATTGTAATGGTGTATGAAGAATGTTCTTATAATGGAGCCACCGGGCATTTTGGAGCCATCTGAAAATATCAGAACACGATTAGGTCATTTTGTGAAGTTCCTTAACGTTCATATATCCGTTACTTTAGCTAATTTATATACGATAAATGATTCTGCGTTACGTTTTGACGTACCTCTTTTCGCGTATGTATTTATTTTCAACACTGCACGCACGCGTAAATCCCAGTATATGGATAGCTGTATTTTACAAAGATAGCAAAAATGGATTTTAATGAGTGTCCTATGTACCTCGCAGTTACGCTTGATAGAACACAATTCTTCGAGAAACATTGAACACAAAAATGAAGATTATAGGCAGGAATAGCGTACTTCGTAACCTATCTTACAACTTTTTGGACGCTAGCCCACATAATCTGTGGACATCAGCGCTGCCATTAAGCAACTCAGCCGCGAAATACACGTGCCCCAGTATGGATTAATTCGACCCATGCGAAACATACCGAGTATTTAAAACTGACATTTGTAGATAAAATTCGTGTGCTTCCCGGTGTTGATCCACCTATAATTAGACGGCAACAATTAAAATTTTTAGGTATTTTCATGGATGATATTTTACTCCACACATTAAATACCTACAAAAGAAATGCGGTATTATCTTAAAATACTACAACTTAACACCTATGGCCTGATTTTATAGGAAGCGAGTCACATATCGATACAGCTCTGCTACCCATTGTAATGAGTGGTCGATTATAAACATCAGATTACATTTCTCCTCAATATTTCTTTATTGTATAGGACGTGCCCCACTTTAAGATCAACTTGTAATTACTGACGTTTTACCCTCACATCCGTTTGTAGTTCAATAATAGGCGAATATAGAGTTTACCTAGATGTCACAAAATTACTAAATATTTAGTATTTACAAATTGATGTTAGTAGTTTAGGTTTACACCTAATATAAAACAGTTCAAGGTATTTGTACATTTAACTCTGCTTTCAGTTTGGAAACTAGGTGGGATACTGTCCTCACTGGAAGAAAAACTTACAAGTTTTTCCCTAGCATTAGTGATCGAGTGAAGCTAAATTTAAACTTTTATTGGGCTCAGGTTCTCCAAGGACACGTCAAGTTTTGGTCCCATTCATATAAGTTTTAGCTTTACCGGTGGACGGAGATGCTTCTTATACAAAGTGAATGAAGTAGACGATATTGACAACATTATGTTTCACTATCGTGCTTTCTCAGGTATTCGTTTGAAATATAAAATTAAACCATACCAAATTCCTTATTATAACGTTACCTATTGCCAATGTTTCTCGTTATATGCACAAAATATCTGATCACGTTTCTACTAATTCTTATAAAAAGGTTGGTATTTACTTCTAATTCCTTGATAATGGACTTCTTCGTTCGATGCGTTGTCCACTGTACTCGAAAAAGTTTTCGTTGTATTTTCATCTCTGGCATCAGCTTTTAAGATTATCCATGTTTCGGATGCGTATCAACGTGAAAAAATATTGCATTGACCAATCTTAATTTTGTTTTTGTTTGTTATGCGTATATCTTTTCAGATTTTATTCAGTCTAGTCATTGCTACTTTCGCTACCGCGAGATTCCTATGTATTTTCTCTTCGTATTTGCTTGTGCTTGATGTTGTTGCATCGTGGTAGTTGTCGTACTACTTCATAACCTCCAATTTCTGTGGTTTCTGGTCGATTATTTCCAGCTCGGTCAACAATCATCGATTTTGTTTTTGATTTGTTCAGTTTAATGTTATAATTTTTATTTACGACTTTCAGCTTTTTCATAATGGTTTGAACGTCTTCTCATGAGGATGTTAATAGTTGTGTACCGCGAATTAGTAATTTCGAGACCTTATATTGTTATTCCACCTTCCTATCTATCCGAGTAGCATTCGCAATATATACTCGATATATACATCCTTGTCCAAATCATGCTTTAAATTTAAATCGTTGCGACTTACAATTATTAACTCTTACAGTACTTCTATGTTTAATACTCGTAATAGATCATCTATATGCCAACTAGATTTTACATTGTCGCGCATCTGCAATTAATTGGCGTCGGTCCAATTTTAAATATTTTCTAGCCAATTTGTCCTCCTTCTTCCCGAACTTCTTTTTCCTTCTATCTACCCTTGTGTGATAATCTGTAAAATTTCGTACTTTGTACCTCTTATGATGTGTCCAAAGTATAACACATTTCTTCTTATAATGGTATTCCTTAGCTGTCGGTCTGTATCAATTTTCTTTAAATCATCTTTGCTGTTCAAGTCAGCATTCTTCGATGGAATCATATTTCCATAGTTTTATATCGATTCAAATGTTTTTTATTTAGATTCAATTCCGTGTAACAAAATTGGCTGGATGTAATATCGAGTTATATCTTGTCTTACCTTAAGACTAAGTGATCGATCGCATAGTAATTGCTTTTATTGTTTATTAATCTACATCCGCTTAGTTTTTCCTTATATTTATATGCAGATCATAGGTGTTGTCAACGTCATCAAATCTTTGTAACAGTCGCTGTAGGCCTTGATGGCTGTCTGCTAGTATGATCGTATCCGAACGTCGGTTGTTATTAATGATTTTGCCGTTAATCTTAATTTCATAAGGCTCCTTTATTGTGGTTTTTGTCTGACAACCTGCTCGTCCTATAAGTTGAATAACAACAGTGACAGTGCATAACCCTGCCGTACATCACGTTTAACTTTTTAAAATTTATTTTTGACTTATTTTTGCCAAGTACTAAGTTAAATTCCGGGTTTCGATATAAATATCTTATTATTTTTAAATCTGTTATCAACTCCCATACTTCATAAATTTATCATGCCTTACACATTGTCGTAATCAATAAAACACAGAAAGATGCGTTTATTCGTAGAATTATTCTTAACGTTGTCAATGCTTCTCTGGCCCCATTCCCACGGCGGAAATCAAAATGTGTTGCCGATAAATCTTGTTCACATTTCCAAACGGCTCAAATCATCATGTTGAGAGGAAACCTGAAAAATCAGCAGAAGATGTGAAGTCTTATCGGCCAATATCGCTGTTGTCAGTTTTATCAAAATTACTTGAAAAACTTCTTTTGAAAAGACTTAAGCCACTGGTGGAAGCCCATGGCCATCAGTTTGGTTTTCATAGCTATCATTTAACAATCTACCAAGTGTATCGAGTTGTTAAGTACATCTTAAAAGCACTCGAAGAAAAAAAGTACTGTACCGCCGTATTCCTAGATGTGGCACAGGCATTCGGCCGAGTATGGCATAAAGGTTTGTTGCACAAATTAAGCACAATGCTGCCAGAAAACTCGTGCCAACTGCTGAAGTCATACTTAGAATGCTTTAGAGTAATATATGAAGAAGCGAATTCAAATTTTCAACTTATACGTGCTGGTGTACCACAAGGAACTGTCCTTGAACCTGTGTTGTACACACTATATACAGCTGACATTCCAACCTCAGATGGGATTTTTACTGCTACTTATGCAGATGATACTGTCATCATGGTAACCAGAAACACCCAAATAGAAGCAATAGATGCACTTCAGAAATACCTTGATAAAATAGTTGGATGCAAGATTGGAAAATCAAGTTAAATGAACAAAAATCTATCCTTGTTACATTCACGCTTCCACCTGTTGATGTGAATCACAATATATACATAAATAATGTTCAAGTACCTCATGCGAATTTAGGAAGGTATTTAGGCATTCATCTTGATACACGATTAACATGGAAAACGCATTGATGTTTGTGCAAAAAGAAATGACCGTTAATCCGATTTTGGTTCGTTAAAATAGCGTATTCGAAAAAGTAAATTTAAATTCGGAACACGTCTACAGGTCATCGTAGTTACCCAACCTAAAGTTCGTCAATACTTAAACTTTAATCCAAACCAGATGCTTTGCGTATTTTCGCATTTTTTTCTTCGTTTAAAATATACGAGAGAGTATCTGTGTATGTAATATATCTCTATCCATATCTATCGATATATATATATATATATATATATATATATATATATATATATATATATATATATATATATATGTATAATATTCCGTTTAATGAAAGACGAGTGACGTGTTTCGATTTTTAAACGAGAAAATGGAATTTTCAAACGGACAAAAAAGTTAAGAATGGACGAATCAAAATGGCGTGCTTAAAGTTAACGATCTCCTTTTTCGGTTAAATGTATATTATATATATATGTTATATTATATATATATGTATATTATGTATGTGTGTATATATATATCTCCCTTGGGGGCACGTGTACTTGTACAGGTGCTCTCAAGAATCCGGAGCTGCATCCACAGGTGGAGGTTAGTGGAACGGCCTACAGATATGTAGGTTAGCTGCGAATAAGACATTAGTCGAATAAGCAGTCGCAGACCAACAGTGTTTTGAATATACGTTCCTCATATTTTTTATAAATTCTATGATGAATAATTTTTAAGAACACTTTGAGGTGGTGACTCATTAGACTAATAGTTCTATACTCGTTGCGTGTTCTTGCTTCTTAGAGTAATGAATTCTGATTTAAGCCATTCACGCGCCATTTCTACTTTGTCGTATATTTTATTAGAAATACCGATCAACCATCTTATCCTATTTTCGTCCATCATTTTTAGAAATTCACTAATCTTTCATAAGATTAACGCATTTTGTACCTCGCTTATTGTAATGTTTGGTTCCAACTCAAATCCGATGGGCATGTTAAGTATTGGTCTTGTATCATGGAATAAATCTTCTATATGCTTTTCCCATGGTTTTAGACGTTCTCTTTTTTCGATTATTATTTCACCTTGCTGGTCGATCAAACGTCCAATAATTTTTCTTTCGTATGTTTAGTTCCTTTACTTTATGATGTAATGCGAAGCTATCATGTTTTTTCCGTAAGCTATCAGTTTCCCCCCGCTTTTCTTTCGTCAAGTGTCTTTAGCTTCTAGAATTTTCCTTCTTATTTCCCTTTGTAAGCTTCTAGATTTCATCGTATCAAAAAATTTTTCACTTTTCTTCTTTCCTCCATTAGACGCAAAATTTGTTCCGTGATTCACTCTTTATTTTTAATAATACTATCCTCTTTTAGGTATTTCTGATTAATATTTTCGTTTATAATTATTAATAAAGTTTATTTCCAATGATAGTGTCAAATATTTTTGGATTAGATAATACTAAAAGCTGGGAATTGCGACTAAATTCAAGTGGAAATTTCCAGTCACAAGTTTTCTTTTTTCTTTTACCAACTGGTTAATTATTTACGATGTGTGATAAATTATGTACAAATCAGTGTATCCGTTTTAATTTTCCTTGTAATTATCTATCGGTAAGCAATTCAAGTTTTATACTTAATAACCGATAATGATTTTATTATACACTTTACACTGTACTTATTAGTGCTGTTTGAAAATAGGAGTCAATACAAATCCATATGGATGATACGTTTTATTCGTCAAGATTACAATTTAATCAAAAAAACAGAACTTACTCGCTTTCTCTTAGTATCCTTTTTTGAATAATATGAATACTTTAATGTTATCTTGGAGATTACTATAAATTATTTTACCTTAATATACATGTGAGAAAGTGAATCACTTTCATCAATATTCAAGTTATAATAACCTTTCAAAATAACATTTTGAAAACTGTAACATATTTAATCTATAACATAAAACCTAACGAACCTATAACATGTTTAATTTTATTAAATTATTATAATTTTATGTAAAACAAACTATTTTTTTTTTGCGCGAACATAATATGTAAATGTCGCAGCTAAAATATATTTTGTATATGTAGTGAAACATATATATATATATATATATGTAGTCTAAAATTTTTATACTCCCTATCTTATGTATAAATGTTTTATTTTTTTTTAGACGCACTGGAATATTATTTATTTCATTTCGCCTATCACTTGGTTAATCCGCGTGTTATTATTCCGGAACGTGATCTGCCAAATATTACGATTTATACTGAATTAGTCATCATCTCGATGAAAATATTCAGAAAAATGAAAAAAAATATCTCCTTTCACTAACCAATTTAACAATCTTTGTTGATATGTGCAAAGGTAAAAAGGATATCATAAATATAGCAAAAGACTTTACGGATGATATACATTCATTACGTAATATGCTCTCAGCAAATAAACCTTTACTAAAGGATAGAGCAGCAAAAATCCAGTTTACAAAAATAATTAAAAAATTATCAGACTATCTCTCAACCACTGTTTAAAAAATAAATTATGATGAATATACGTATTTTAAACTGGAACTGTAAATAAATAAATAAATAAAAAGTGTATTTTTACATTTAAAATAACAAACAACAAATATCGTCTACACGTACCGAAATAGTGTAAAATTCTCCCCGTGTATCGCGATATATAAATATAAAAACAAAAGAAACGAAGCTTAAAGCAAATAAACTGCAGGAAAAACCACCACCAAAACCTGTATGAAATAAGTATATAATAAAATAAAATAATAACATAAAATATAGTATGCGATAACAGACGATCAGAGTAGCAATAAATAGGAAAATAAATAACTGTATACATAAAATAAACTTAAACTTAAATAATAACTATATATCATCGGGAATTACGCATCATAATAATGTATGTTTAATTCTTTTATGTTTATATTTCTTATATTTTAATTGGAGACTAGTGCGAGTGTAGTCTCCTATATTGTTTATAATGGAATACTCACTTAGGGTATAATCATAAAAAAATTTTTTGGTTTGCTGATTTATTACTTGATGCACGTATGGTAATTTCAAAGTTCTGCGCAAACGATCTATCCTAGCATAAAACGGAGCTTTAAGAATAATTCTGCAACATTTATTTTGCATGGCTTGCAATTTAGATAAGTTAGAGTGACTTGCGTAAGACCACACAGGACACGCGTACAACATTATCGGTCTTAAGATACATTTGTAGATAATTAGCTTATTTGCAGAATTAACGTAGCATTTCCTATTAAAGACTGGATATAATTTAAATAAAGAGGCTTGAGTTTTATTAACGGCGTGTTCGATATGTTTAGAAAAGGTAAGACCTTTATCTAGAATAACACCAAGATATTTGATCTGAGTCTTCCATTCTATGGGTATGTTATTTATTATTATAGGAGTTAGAGAATTTGGTCTTCTTTTTGTAAATAATATTGACTGTGTTTTATCAGTATTTATGTTAATTTTCCATTTATTGAAGTATGATCTTAATTTCTCAAATCCTATGCTTAGCCTTCTTTGAATAGTATCTGTACGATACGACGTACAATATATAGCCGTATCATCCGCATACAACGCCATCTGAAGGTGTTTATCCATGGGAATGTCATTAATAAATAAGAGAAAAAGATAGGGTCCAAGTATACTCCCTTGAGGTACTCCAGCTAGTATAGACCTTTCCACAGAGTTACAATCATTTATTTTTACCATAAATTTCCTATCTGTTAAATAATCTTTAATAAGTCTAACGATATAATTAGGAAATTTTAGTTGAATTAATTTATATATTAATCCGAGATGCCATGTAGTATCAAATGCTTTCTCAATGTCTATGAGAAGTAAACCTGTATGTTTATTTTGATTAAAACCATCTGTTATGAAATCAGTAATCCTCGCCAACTGCATAACTGTTGATAGTTTACTCCTGAATCCAAACTGCTTGTTCAATAAGAATATTATTAATTTGTGTAAAGGTTTGTATTCGACTGAGAATAATTTTTTCAGATATTTTGCTAAGATTACTGAGAAGAGAGACAGGACGTAAATTAACCGGATCCGAGGTATTCTTACCAGCCTTAGGGATGGGTATTACTTTAGACGTCTTCCAAGAAATGGGGGAAATGCGAAAGTAGTAACATAGAATTAATTATGATAGTTAATTTAACTAGAGCTTTAATGGGTAGATTTTTAAGGAAAATTGTACAGACCTTATCCAACCCAACTGACTTTTTATTTTTTAGTTTCTTTATATGATTATGTATTTTAGTAACAGTAGTTAGGTCCGCTGTTCTCATTCCATCAGAAGAAATACGTAGATATTTTTTGACATTGAATTTGATGCCATGTTACAATTCTGAGCATGCAGCCCTTAGTATATATTAGCTAAAAGTTCACTTTTATCTTGATCCGAATAGACGACTTTACCAACGGCTACTATCAACACTATGAAGATTTCAAAGTACTATTATATGAACATAATCCAACAATAATCTGCATACAGGAAACAAATCTAAAACAAACACAAACAGTAAAATTAAAATCTTTTAATTTACTACAGGAAAACTCAAATTCTCAACATAGAACACATGGCGGTATATTTACAGGTATAAAAGGTGGTATACACTATTCTAAAATAAATACGGTTAGCACAATTTCAAACATAACGGTATCTATTGAAACAGAAGAACAAAAATTTACTTTATGTAATATATATATACACCACCCTCGCAGCAAATAAATCAGAGGGAAATGAATAAGTTAATCAATCAACTTCCGAAACCGTTTATAATTTGTGGGGACACAAATGCTCATAGTTCCAATTGGAACTGCAAAAACTGAAATAAAAAGGGAAGGATAATTCAAAACGTAGTTGACAACTACAACTTGATAATACATAATAATAATAGCCTTAGTCACTATAGTTTGTCATATAAAACATGGTCAAACATAGACTTAATCATATCAAATGTTTCCATCTCCGAATCAATTAATGTTTCTGAACACAGTGATCTAGCAGGTAGCGATCACCGGCCGCTTCTTATAAATATTCTCAAAGACATTCCAATAATTCAACCACTACCAAGATGGAATTTTAAGAAAGCCAACTGGCAAAAGTATCAAAATGACACAAATCAAATAGCAGTTGATTGTGCAGCAGAAGATGTTAATTTCATTATCTCGAATTTCTCAACGGATTTATTAGAAGCAGTGAAAAACTCAATACCAGAGAAAACCTATTTCACTAGGAACAAAATTAACCCTTGGTGGAACTGTGATTGTAAAATAGCTCTGCGAAATCGACGGAAAGCCCTAAGAAAACTAAAAAACAATCCAACACTTGGAAATTACATTAATTACCAAAAATCAAGAAACTAGGTTTATATTCAAACAGGCAAAACGGAAATTGGAATGAATTTACATCATAAATATGGAATAAAATTCGCTCGATGAATGGTACACCACAAAATAGATTTTACAGTATACTAATTAAAAATAAAATATATAATAACCCGCTCACGTTGGCAGAAGCATTTGCGAATTATTTAGCGCAGATATCAAGTAATTGTCATTTACCGAATGAAGAGTTACAACGTCGGCTAGAACATGAAACGATCCGCTTGAAAGAACTATCCGACAATAACAAATCTTATAATATTCCTTTTATTTTTAAGGAATTAGAAGAAGCATGAAAATCTACAAAAATAAACACATCTCCGGGACCAGATAGAATATGCACAGAATTCTTAAAACATCTCTCATCAACAGGCCTTCAACAATTATTACGCATATATAACTATATCTGGGAATCGCATTAATTTCCAACAAAATGGAAGTTGGCAATCGTAATACCTATACCAAAATACGGTCAAAACAGTAATGAATTGGGAAACTTTAGACCAGTATCTTTAACATCTGTATTATGTAAGCTAATGGAAAAAATGGTCAACCGAAGGCTACTGTGGATTATTGAGCAGCAAGGACTATTAACACCTCATCAGTTCGGTTTCCGTCAAAAGAGGTCAATAGTAGATGCACTGTATTATATTAGTAGTAAAATACAATTCTATATGGAAAACAAAGCTCATGTTTTATCGGTATTCTTTGACCTTCAAAAGGCTTTCGATACAACGTGGAGACGTAAAGTCCTAGATACACTATACGACTGGTCAATCACTGGAAACATGCTTGCTTTCATAAAAAACTTCTTAGATGACCGAAAATTTTAGGTTCGAATCGGGAGTACTTATTCAACACAACACTCACTTGAAAATGGTGTACCACAAGGATCGGTACTTAGTCCTACCTTATTTAACATTATGATAACAAATATTTCATTAATGATACAAAAACCCATTTTCTTCAGTGCAGATGATATAGCAATCTTTTTACCATGTCAAGACATTTCAGTGGGTGAAAAAATGTTGCAGGACACTGTTACAAATATAGAAAATTGGGCAGCAGGAAATGGTTTGATACTTTCTCAGTCAAAAACAGCGGCCGTTCATTTCTGCCGATGTATTAAATGTACAAAAAAACTGCAGATCACAATTAAAAATCAACCGATAAAAACGAAATCAGTCATGAAATTTCTAGGCTTACACTGGGATAATGAGTTAAAATGGAAAGAATACGTAAACAAACTACTGGTTTCAATTTCTGCGGACATGAATATGCTGAGAAAATTAGCTCACACATCGTTCAGAGCGGATAAAAAAACCTTATTATTACATTTGTTCAGATGCCTCATAAGATCAAAGCTGGACTACGGAAGCGTAATATACAGCACAACCATTAAAAATATCACATTGAGAAAACTGAATATCATCTGTAATACAGCAATTAGAATAACCATCGGTGCTTTTCGTACAAGTCCGATTGACAGTCTTTATTGTGAAGCTGAAGAATGGCCTCCGTTTTTAAGAAGAAAATACCTTATTAAAAAATGGGATATACACCTACAAACACTTTTCCAACTTCCTGATAACTTTATTTATAAAAATCACACGCAATATCCTCCCTGGCATCTCTTTTCCATCCAAACCGACACATCTCTAATCCATTCCGCAATAAAGTCACTCTCTGTAGATCAAATAAATATCCGCATTGAACAATCCATAGATAAATACAGAGGATGTAAAAAAATTTATACCGACGCATCTAAACTTAATACATATTGTGGTTGTGCGGTGGTTTTAGAGGATCATATTCTTCGCTACAGCTTGCCTCCACAGTACTCGGTATTTTCCGCTGAATTATACGCAATCTACCTTGCTGTATCCGCTGCGGTCAATGAAAATCACAATGATCTTTTAATATGTTCTGATTCACTATCTTCCATTACGTGTTTCAACTCCGAAATCCATCCTATTGCTATAAAAATATTGAATCTCTTGTACCAACACCTTACTCAGAAAATAACCGTAATATGGATTCCAAGCCACATAGGTTTCATATTAAGTGAATTAGCTGATAGAGCAGCTAAAGAGGCAGCTCGAATCCAACCTTATCCATTAATACCTATACCTGAGGCAGATGCAGTCACCTCCATCAAATATATAGCAAATAAATTATTTTGTGATCTGTGGAATGCAATTCCTCCAACGAATCATCTTAGATCCATTCGCTCCTCTCCTCTTCCTTGGAAATATTCGGCGCAAAGCAGAAAGGATCAGGTAGTACTTTCCCGTATTCGTATTGGCCACACTGCACTGACTCATGGTTATATTCTAAGTAGAACAGATCCACCTCTGTGCGCTCATTGCGCCCGAACCCCCTTAACACTCCGGCACTTGTTCTTTGACTGCCCACAATATTCCGTATACCGTCCCCAAAACTTCAATGGTAGTTCATTCAAAACAGTTCTATCTGATGATCCAACTGCTGTAGAAGCAGCAAGCAGCACTTCAGTTCCTTCGAGCTATAGGCATGGTCAATCTAATCTAACATTCATTTTTCCATACGGGTGCTTCTGGCCATAGCAGCAATACATAGCACTCGTTCAAAAAAAAAAAAAAAAAAAAAAGTCATAAAGTATTTACACTATTTCTTGCCATTTACATCTTCAGTTACACCGAAGTCTGAAATTAGTCTTCTTCAGATGAGTACTCCACATTTGATTTACCCGGGTAGTATTTATATAATATATATATATATATATATATTTTCTATTCAGATTGATTAAATACTTTATGTGATAATCTTTGTAATTTTATGAAATGTTTGTTTAAATTTATTCAAATCTGTTAAACCGGCATGTTAGTTTTTAAACTATGTAAATATAAGCATGTTTTCATTAATTGTGAAAAATAATCTTTATTAATATGTAGAAATTAATTTATCTTTTGCGGTTATATTATTTAGATCAAAGACTTACACAAAGTTAGGACTTCAAATTTTTCGCAAAGATGTAGAATTGAGTAGAAACAACTTATTTTCTAGTTCTTTAATTCATTCAAAACCATCATCCAAAACTTGGTATAACGAAATGGTTGTTCGAATTTTAATGGATTTTTGGTTGATAACAGAGAATGTTAATATTCAGGTATTGTTTTCTATTTAAAACAAGGTATTGCGGATAAAGATATATCGGTACTAAAAATATGTTGCTACATAAAGAGGGATATGCCATGTTTCTAATTAATTTATATCATGCCTGTATTCATTTTGAAAATAAATGAAACTCGGATACGAGTGTCAGTATTTTATATATACAAGTATATATATATATACATACATATATATATATATATATATATATATATATATATATATATATATATAACGAATTGGAAACGTTCTAAATGAAAATTTTTCGCCCAGAAAAAAATTCAGCGCGAAAAATGTATATTATGGCTTAAACTCGAAAATAACTTAATGTCAGAATAATTTTAGAATAATATAGAAATAGTGAATAAAGTCATACAAAAAAAAAAATATATATGTATATATAAACTGTAAAACGAAAAAGAAACAACTATAATAATAATAATAATAATAATAATAGATAATAATAAAACAAAGAATGATACTTTACTCAATAAGTAAATATAGAAGAAATAATAAATCGCAAAAATAAGCGCTATATAACGTTACAATTGGCTATTATGTTTAAGCCTTCTATACTTATATTTACTATACATAAATTGAAGTTGCTTAGAATCGTATTTAAGGATGGTAGAAATTAAATGATGTACTAAGCAGTCATCGCAGAATTAACGCGTTAAATTTATAGTACATGATCCTTAATATAAAGCACGTTTAAGAGTGTCAACGATTCTGTAGTATTTAGGTACATTTCTGAAATACCTGTTTCGTAATAATTGTAATTTGTTAAAATTGGTATTTCAATCAGAACTCCAAACTGGATAACAGTACGTAATTACAGGACGAATAAGTGTTTTAAACCGAATTAATTTATTATTAACATTAAGAAATGATTTTTCATTACTTATCGGATATATGGAATATATGTTTTTGTTTATTTTCACGGTAGCATGATTGACATGTTTGGAAAAATTTAGTTCGTTTTCCAAGATTACCCCAAGGTAACGAACATGTTTTAACCTGCTTACTACGGTGGAATTAAGCCCAATTTCAGCAGGTAATGTTGGATGTCTGTGTGTTAAAAATATAGCTCAGTTTTATCACAGTTTATAGCAATTTGCAATTTTTTGTAATAACGGAAGATTCGATTTATTCCGATCTATAACTTATTAGTAATTGCTTTACGTATACAATAGAGAAGAAGTATGTCGTCCGCGTAAAGAGCATACCTACATGTGGAGTTCCAGGGTTCTATCCTTGGACCTACTCTGTGGAACATTTTGTACTCCACTGTACACTACAGTATTGATAAATTTTGTTCCGGTATTAAAGTCACTTGTCAGCTAATTTCCTATGCCGATGATCTATGTTTAGTCTTTAAGGTAGGTAGGTATTCGACACTACCACTTTTCGCATGGATTTCTAAATACTTGGAGAGTGTGGTGGCGGAGTTAGGATTAATGTTTTCCTTCACTACATGTAAATTTTCTGTGTTTAGTAATGCCTCCTTTGTTGGCTGGGTCAAAGAGAGTTGAAATTATTATCTGATTCCGGCATTATACATACATTATCATTAAAATACCTGGGTATTTTAATTGATGAAAAATTAAAATTTTTATCCCATTTTTAATATATTTCTATGAAATGCATGGGAATTTTTAATTGGGTTCTGGTTTTTAAAGAACGTTCGATATTGTATAAAAGCCTCATTCAGGCCCTGTATGGATATGGTTCGGCCATTTATTTAAATAGAATTTCAGTTTTGGTATAAGTTTTTTATCACTTTTTTCTAATTATTAACATTTTATAATCAAATTTCTTATTATTAGTAATTCGTTTTTAAGGTAATGTAAGAATTTTTTTTCTATCTCCTTCTAATCTAGAACTGACGTGTCTAATCCGTCATCTACCAGATGTAATGATGTAAAACAAAAAATAAAATAAAAAAACAGTGAAAAAAATTTTTTTTTAGAAGGCGGTCCAGCGACAGAACCCCCAAGTTATGAATTATGGCAGCCCGACAGCATTGTCTGAAGTCGGTAATATGTTTCCTCGTCAGCCTTCTAATCGCCGATTGAACTTGCAAACTTATTGCCAGCGCATTTTCGTGAGTTTCCAATCTCGCCAGGTAATTGCGAGCAGCTCGTTGGATTACTTGTTACACATATTGTATCTGAAGATCTTTATGCAATGTGTAATTAGTGACATACCATGGAGCGCCAGCTATCCTTCATAGTATCTTATTCTGGTACCGCTATATTTTTTTAATGTTGCTCTTAGAGGAACATCCCCATAGCTCGCAGCCATATAGGCAAATTGGTTTAATTATCGCATTGTATAATAAAAGTTTATTTTTAATATCTGGTTGCGAACTGGGTTCTAAAACGACTTTTATATTGCTGTCTTGATATTATATGTGACGATCATGTTAAAGACTGATCAAGATGGATTCCTAGGTATCTAACAGAAGAGTCTTGTGATATTGTTGTTCCACTTATTTCAAACTTGATATTTTTTGCGTTCAATTTTGTTTTTAGTAAATAATACATGTTTACATTTAGCTTCGTTAATTATAATTATTGAGGATTGTGTGGGCTACGCTAGCCCGCACGCACAATATAATACATAAATGAGCGTGCAAGGCACTCCTTCACCATCAAGGCCACTTTCGCTAACAAATGATATTATAGAACAATACTAACGAAGAAATTACTACTCATAGCCACCCATGGTAAACATTAATCAAAGCGGGAGTTTCATATTCCATCAAACGACAATTATCATCTAATGCAGATGATGATAGTGGTGCCAGTGCAAATCCAAGTAATGATCTTGGATCTAAATTTAAAAAAATCTGTAATAGCAGTTACTGCAAAAACGTCTCATATGATACATTACCTATCACAGAGCTGAAATCTCTTTGTAAAGAACATGCTCTTACAATCTGCAAATTGCAGTCTAAACTAGAAGAACTACTTTTACAGACTCAACACTGACAACATCTAAACCTAAAAATCGAAACACAAGCAGAGCTGATATAGAGTTACTAGATATTGCATTGTTTTTAGAACCGGTTGAGATGTCTGAACCCCCAACATAGTTCATCATCAGTATCGATAATTTTTTTTTTTAAGCGGAAGGTGGAAAATCTTCAAAAGGTACTGATATAATAAAAAATGTAGTTTATATTAATGAAGTGCATGTAAATAACATACACTACTACAAGGGAGCCAAAATCAGCGTGTGGGATTTTTACCCACTAAAAACCACCTCCCTCTACAGAACAAAAGGGAGTTTTAATATATTGATGGAGTTCCCGGCACCAATGCAAAGTTCTCCACACATTTACATTAACTTATTGCGATAAAAGAACAACTTTAAATAATAATGAAAAATAATGAACAAAAAAATTAAACACGAAAACATTTGTATAAATGTAATTACACCACTTCTAAAATCAAAATTAGCTTCAAGATGAAATAGAAAAGTGAAAAAAGAAAAAATTATAAAATAATAAGTAGAATAATGGTATCATCTTATACCAATCGGAAAATAAAGTTAAATACATTATAAAAATAATTTGTTTGAAGAGAGAGAGAGAGAAAAAAGATAAACTTCAATGCAATTGAACAGAATAAAATAAAATTTAAAAATTAAATAAAATGCTTAAACACTATTTACAGCAAACTAATTAAAATAAAAAATAAGAATAGTTGACGACGCTATAAGAACTGCACCGGTTCTGGGGTCACGGTCGACTGAAAGCCAATTGAAAACTAGGAAATTTTAAATTTAAATTGCATTACCTGTTCTGCCAGAAAGAGAAAGTGTTTCGCTTCCCTACAAAGAGGACGTATATCAGTGCGCTTAATGCCAAACTTGCGACACAGGGCAGATAAACAGAATATGTTGTATATCATCAACCTCATCTGTAGTATAACAGGCACAGACCGGATCACTAACAAGCCGCAATCTATGTAGATAGGGTCCAAACTTGCCATGACCGGTCAACACCTGCGCGCTAT
The DNA here is from genome assembly GCA_032883995.1 of Coronaproctus castanopsis. Classification (NCBI taxonomy): domain Eukaryota; kingdom Metazoa; phylum Arthropoda; class Insecta; order Hemiptera; family Monophlebidae; genus Coronaproctus; species Coronaproctus castanopsis. The sequence goes on from CM065052.1 coordinate 290,460,118, forward strand.
AGAAGTTGACATCAAACTTCAGTATTTTTAATTGTATTGATATAACTGGCAGAATGGCATAAGTCTTTCTACCAGTAACAGCATCCACCTGGCATGCCACTCCGCTAATAATAGAGAAGTAATATGTTTTTTAAAATTTTCATTGGTCATTGGTTGCACCGATATATTCTCAAGTAGATTAGAATGTCTCAACCCCACACCACTCTCTCCAACTATCCTGTATTCACCTGAGCCCTACTCACTAAAAATAAATCAAGAGGCAGGACCCCCACAAATGACACAAGCAGCAGAGGTCGGAGTAGTCCGGTATAAAGAATCCATTCGAATCAAAAACTTCCTTTGCTGTTTGTTGGCCAGATCAACAATTCTTTTATTAATATATATAGCTGCACTGTACCCGAAATGGGCTTGAATGAGGCCCTTAAGAATTTTTCAACACTTTAATATACAGTGGAATACAAAATGTTCCACAGAGTAGGCCCAAGGATTGACCCTTGTGGAATACCACACGTTAGTGTCCTTGATGATCCAAGCTTAAGTGCTGCAGAGCGATTGTTAAAGTAATCTGTAATAACATTAACTATATATGTATTAATATTATTAATATTAAGGACATCTACTATTGCAGACCAACTGCAATTGTCAAATGCACCTTTGATATCATATGAAATCACAACAGTCGCACAACCATCAAAAATGTATTGCTTGACCGTCGAAACTAATGCATGGATGGCATGCTCAGAAGATAGACCTGAGCAAAAACCTAACTGTAAGTGACGCAACGTGACCCGTGCTGTGATCTGTACTAAAATCTCATTGATGGCTTCTTCATAGACTTTCCTCATGCAATTCAGCAAGAAGGTCGGTCTATAAGCCGACAACTCGGATGGATCTCTACCCGGCTTGGAAAGCAACCTCAAAGAAGAGGTTGCCCAACAATCTGGAAAGAGACCAAACTGTAGACATGTTTTTGTAAATGTTTGTAACGAATAAGGAAACAAAGAGTGAATTTTTTTAATAACCAAATTGCAGACCATCTTGCGGAAATTTTTAAGAGTTGAAGAAATATTTTCTTGATTCGACAATAAGCAGCATAAAAGGAGAATAGACCTTAGTGGGTGAAAAAGTGATCTAATAAAACACCGACTTTTTCACGTTCAGAAACCACAGTCTGACTGACAACCTTTAAATCGGGTAATGAAAATTCGGACTTTTGCCTAAACAGCATCTTACATGGTCTACTCCAAGCGGAGCTTGAAGCAACAAAGTCCTTCCAATACTGGAATTTGGTTCTTGTTACTTCATGTTTATATAACCTATTTAACTCCTTCAATAAATTCTTATAAATAAATATACCAAAGGAGTTCCTACATTTATAAATTTTTTTCCTAATAAAATTAATCTTATTTTTAAAAAATTGAAGACTGTCGTTCCACCAATCTAACCGTGGAAACTTAGCAGGGGATCAACATTTACCATTCAACTCAACTAAATAATTATTGAAATGACTGATCAAAAAGTGTAATCGCCCCTTTGACAGATAATTATTTACATTAACAATAGTACTGTTATATAATTGGAATTAAGACGATTTAGAAATTGATCTAGTTCAATTTTATAAAATCGTCCGGGAGTGGGGCGACAAATATTATCTTTAAAATTAAATATAAAACTGCGATGGAACAACTAACTTAAAATATACTAAATATGATTCACTGGCGGAGACCAACATATAGTCTATAATGCTCGAACCATTGTAATTAACGAATGTAGGTCTACTATCATTCGCAACTAGTCCCTAGTTTCCCCAACACGAAGCTCCATTACTAGTAACCTGATATTGAAGTCCCCAACGACAATGTGACAAAAGTTTGGAAGTCACCCCAAAGTTTGATCAAGCATAGGCAAAGCATAGGTTTTTGATTTATTAGAAGATAAATAGATACATGTTAACATATATTTATTGATCCTAATCGAAATTAAATTGAACCTGCTATGCAGCAAAGAATACGGAAGACCATTACTATAGTAGCAAATCGATTATTAATGTAAGATACATCATTATTTCGAATCGCCGCACGCTGATTTAAGAATTAAGTGGATTAATGAGGTGATTGTTTATTTATTTTATTTATTCGTATGTTTTCGGGTATAGAAGTTCCTACATAATTATCTTATAAATTAATATGTAAAAAAGAAAAACACTATTTTAATATTTTAAAATTAATGTCTAAATTTTTAATCCATTCTTTTGCTGATTCTGTCAGCTTTGCGAACTTCTTCCAAACATCGATTAATGCACGCGTTGGACAATTCTGCAAGATGTGATTGTTTGTTCCTTTTCTCCGCAATCACATAGTGCATTGTCCCTGATCCCCCAAAGTATTAAATATTTTTCCGCATCTTCCATGTTCTGTTCTGATTCGATTAAGTCTCGTCCACAGTTTTCTCGAAAGCTTAAAACCTGTGGCGGTTCAACACAAGGATCTTGTATGAGTTTGTGTTTATCCGAATTTTCAGCCGACAATTTATGTCTCCAAGCTTGAAGATTAGTTGATTCGAACTTTTGTATGTAGGTTTCCTCGATCTGAGTCGTTGTACAGTATTTGTATCTAAATATACCGCGAGGGCTTCGTTGTTGTGCAGCTTTTTTTCGTCGGATGTCCGGAGGCATTATATTACTTACTACCGGTAACCACGCTACTGGAGTGGACTTCACAGTACCAGTTATTGTTCTCATCACAGTGTTGAGTTCGACGTCAATTTTCTTGACATGTGCACTGTTGAGCCAAACTGGAGCTGCGTATTCAGCTACGGAGAATGCCAATGATAAAGCTGATGTTCTTAATGTTGATGCGGAGGCTCCTCATGTTGTTCCCGCGAGCTTGTGTATGATGTTTGCTCTCGTTCGTATTTTTGCAGCGGTATTTTCAATATTTTTCCGGTAAGTAAGTTGTCTGTCCAGTAAGACACGCAGATATTTTGGGGTTTCTTCGTGCAATAGTTTACAACCTTCGACTGCTATGTTTAATTCCTTTTTTGCGAGATTGGTAGCAAGATGGAAACATGACACAACAGTTTTCTTCCTATTTAGCTTTAAACGCCATTTCTTAAAATATTGTGTCAGGACTTCTAGATCTTCATGTAGTACTTTCTCTGTGATTCCAATTTTATTATTCTGATTCGCTAGAGCCAGGTCATCTGCGTATATAAACTTCCTGGATGTTGTTGTTGGTAAATCTGAAGTGTATAGGTTATATAATATTGAGAGAGCACGGAACCCTGAGGTAGGCCGTTGTTAAGTATTCTTGATCGACTAACCTTCCCATCAACAGTGACTGTAAATTTACGATTACTCAGCATTTCGTTGATCAGTTTATTTAAGGTCTTACAGGGAATTATCTCCAAAAGTTTTGTAAGAAATCCTGTCCGCCATACTGTGTCATAGGCTGAGGAAAGATCGACAAATGCAACAGATGTTTTATTTAATTGGAATCCATGTTCGATGTATGTTGTCAGGGCAGTTATCTGATCCACACACACCTTCTTGAGCTTCGAATTCCTGCTTGTTCGATTGGGATAATTTCTGCAATATGATATTTTATTCGATTATATATTATCCTTTCAAATACTTTATATATGACACTTAAAAGGGAAATTGAACGGTAGTTCTCAGCCTTCGAATGATCATTTCCTGGCTTTAGTATAGCTACTACTTTCGAGTCCTTGAAAAGTGGAGGGAGTTTTGTAGTTAACAGAATATTGTTAAAAAATTGAAGCAGCCAATTTGTCGTTTTCCGAATTTTCTTACAAATTCTGGGTATATTTCATCTTTTCCCGCTGCTTTATCCGTTTTAAGGCTTCTAATCGCTGTTTTGAGTTCTATATTAACAGCAGCTACGAACTCTGATCGTTTTTCGGCAATTTTAGTGAGTGTGTTTCTTTTATTTCTTATTTCTTTGCTGAATTTCTTATCCAAATTAGGAGTATTTGACGTCTTTATGATTTGTTTGACTATCTGGTTTGGGATAACTGCTGTTTTTGTTTTAATTATAGTTTTTTCTCCGCTTGGTTACGCAGAAGAGTCCAGACTTTCCTGCTTGTTTTACGAAATTCGAGTTCTTCCATAAGTTGTATTTTCGTCTGTTTTCATTTAAAGCATTCGGAAGTATATTTGGTGTTTCGGTATCTTCTGTTTCTTTATATTTTTGGTATAGATTTTCACAAGTGTCGTTCCGGCCTGGTACATATATATTTTTAAAAATCCTCTTGGAATATGTTTTTTTAGCGATGCTTACAACAAGTTTCGCAAAGCGGTTATAGTTGTTTACTGTAGGTGGGATCCACTTGACACGATCATCCAATGTTTTTGTAAATTTTTTCAGGTCCGATTTTGTAAAATTCCAACGTGATTTATGTATTGATTCTATCTGTGGTAATTTGAAACCTATTTCTATCAGTGCTGGTCTATGTTGACTCCTTGGGAACTTAGAAAGAATTTTACGCGAAATTTGAAGTGCAGGTGTACCATCTTGGTTATTAGTAATGAAGCACAGATCTGGATTGGTGTCCTGTTTCTAACGGGCTGATTGAAATGATCCGCATTGTTTCCAAAGATAAGTTTTCTGTATTCGACCATTCTATAAGTTTCTCTCCATTTTGGTTGGGTGATCCGTAGCCCCACATTGTATGGCGGCTATTGAAGTCTCCAGCTATTATACGCGGAATATTAATTACCGTATTATTCCATCTTACATTGGGAGGTTTGTAAACATTCATTATAGATAGATCATCAATTTTTATTTCTGATATTGCACATGATTCTTCCGAACTGATAAATTTCCATTGAAAGCCGTGTTTAACGTATGTGGCTATACCGTATAGTCTGTTACAAACTGCCGCTGTTAAATCGAAGCCATTTAATTTCGGATTCTTACGGCCGTCAGCTACATGAGTTTCTTGTAGGAGAAGTATATCTGCTTCTTCGTCCCTAGTAAGTTTTTCCAGTACTTCTTTCGTTATCCCTTCCACGTTAACTTGTATTAATCGAAAATACTTCTTTTTCATCTGGGAGCCCTGAAAAGGGCTATTTTTTAAATTTTAATGATCTCCATTATACCCAATACAGCGAGAGGTTGAATAATAAGTTCGCTAACAGGTTCGCGTATTCTTAGCCGCTTAAAGCGTTTCCAGGCGCACGACGAGGACGTGATACGGGACGCGCCCAGGTCATTGTTGATTTGGCTTACCGACATGATAAAAGTGTCTGTAATCATCTGAATCCAGACGTTTCAGTACTCTTACCTACTGATCAAGATATAAGACGCCTTAAACCCAATGACTTAGTGACATCATAAGTAATGACCGATATGTATAAGTAACGAAAGTCTAGCCAGGTTTTTGTAACGCGCAATAACGTTATTCATTAATTAATTATAATTATTAATTATTTAGAACTATTTCTATGATTTTAATATTTATACAGCGTCTGCTGTTCGAAAAAAAAAATCCGAAGAGAAAGATTAGCGCGAGAATTTCGAGCATATCGCGTCGAAAGTCCGCCATAGAATTTATTGAGAAACAGAGCAGCCCGTAAACAGAGTAAGACTTGATTCATACTATAGGTTCGGTCACGCTTCGCTCACGTTGTGGTAAAATATTCTCAAATGAGAAACAATGTAAACATTACTATCAGTAACGCTCAAGTTTCGCTCCAGTCACGATCAATTCAAAAAACTTTTAACTGGTCGAGAACATTTTTAAGTATAAACGGATAAAAATATTTTTTATGAAAAGCAGCATATAACCGAATTTGATTATTGACAGTTCAAGACTGACTGAAGCCCGACCGTAAGTGTGAACGTCATGTGATCGAGACTATAGTGTGAATCAAATACATTCAGAGCGCAAGAACGAAAAAATGTGGCAAACATTAACGCAAATGCGTTTACTCCGCAAAATTGTCATCGACGTTACGACTGCAAACATCTGTTACGCATCGCGAAAAGTTAGTCAATATTATTCTTGCGTCATATAAGTAAATTGAATTCTCGTTATCAAACGACGTTATTAAAAATTTGCTCTCGCCTATCGGAAGCTGTTTGGTTTAGGCATTGATTCAATCGGTACTAGACGTATACCGTTAAATATGTTTGTTTTATTCCAACATACGTTGTTATTGAGTACGGCTTATCCAGCTGTTTCTGATTTCGGAGGATAACAGTTAGTTTCGGCTTTGACATTGTTACAATCTAAGAAATCTGTTCTAGTCTTACTTCGAGGAAATCCTTTAAAATATCGACTAGGGTTTGCTAGGTAAAGGAGTTTATAATTTGTACTTTTTTTTTTTTTCTGTAAGCAAACTGCGACGAGGCTCCAACTTTAAGCAGCGAATAAACTGGTTATATAGAGATAGACAATAAATACGGACGAGGCAACTCAAGGATAGTTACCAGTAATTATCTTTAGGAAGAATCCGAGGATAGAAATACGATTTTAAAGTATTAGACCAATACGCTTTAATTATATCAAATATAATTTGTGTCTGTACGAATGTACACGAAGAGTGTAATCAGCAGAAATTAAAGATTGATCTAGGGCACCGGATCGTCGATCGAGTAAGTTAATACTTATGACGATAGTTAAATTCCTAATCTCGACGATATGTAAACCTTATAAATTTAGATCTACTTTCTTAATTTAAGATTTCAACTCTTTATCTTAAAATTATCGTCTGTTAACGCGGACGGTGATACGTTTAACTTGACATACTTGACGTGTTTGACATATACTGCTACTGGCTGAGGTGCACAGCACAATTCGCCGATTGTTTCCCGTATTCTTAGCCATTGTTTACAGAAACAATGTTACCAGGCGCACGACGAGGACGTGGTAATAACTTAAAAGACTTTAATTCGCACTTCGTTCCATCTTATTTCTGTCTGTCGCAGAACCTCCTCTTTTCAAGTTTTAACGAAAATAACAACGACCTGTTTTGTTATAACGGCGAAGATAAATTGAAAAGTTCCTCCGTGAAAGTGATCTAGTTTTTCTCAGCGTCCATTTAAAATACGAGCACAGGATAACAGAAAATGTACGTCGGGAAATAGGAAGAAAATTCTGATGACAACATTTTTAGCAACTTATTATCATTAGGCATCCGTGAACTTTTGCATTATATATATATATATATATATAATATATGTTTGTGTATGTGTAAAAACAAGTAGTTAAGCACAGGCTTCATTACGTGTTTTCTGACACAAATCTACTTCGTTTATTTTCGCTATATACGTACACACACACACATATATATATATATAAGATGCATCAGTTAAGACGCATGTTTTGTTCAACAAGCTAAATTGGACATACCTATACCTAGGAGGGGCTATTTTACGTATTATTTTCACTCCGGTGCCTCAGAAAGCGAAACTAATTTCCGTGGTCCTCAGTTTACGTGAGAAGAATTTCAAAAAAATTAATTCGTTCTTGCGCTTAATGTCCTCCATTTCTTCGTCATTTTCGAAGTCCGTCGTCCGACTAAATTTTCCATTTTAAAACTGGCGGTCCATACGACAAACGAAAACACGCTTGAAACTATTTTTACTTTTGATTTTTTTTCACCATTATTTAGTATATGGGTTTTTATAACCGTACAAACACATACACACACAAAAACACATACATATATATACACAATTGTGAGCAGGTTTTTGTGAAAAATGGAAGATAAAGGGTTTATATATATATATATATATATATATATAAATACGGAATCATCATTCACGATGTTCTCGGACGTCGTGTTAAGGCGAGAGAAAAAACAAATTTAATTTAATTTTGTTCTGTCTTGAAAGAAAATTGTAACAATCCGTTCGCTTTCATCTCTTTCTCCATACCCTGTTTCTCTTGATTCAAACGAGCTAGCGAAAGCTTTAGTAAGATAAACGCGGATATACACGTGAAATGATAACGAACGACCAAAGTTGTAATACTATTAAAAAAAACAAACAGGAGGTCGGAAAATGTCCTAGTAATACCGAGATTAGGGAACTCTAATAATTACTACTGGTTCCGCTTTTGAACCTTGTGGGTCACCTATCTCTGCAGACTCGTAACAGTACCTCTTTCCTTTTATTTAAAACTGGAAACGATTAATATTTCCTTTATCATGTTATTTTTTCCGACATTTTAAAGCGCACGTAATACAAAAAAAAAGTATATATATATATTCCTCTTTGTGTACCATCTTTAACTACAACTTTTGAATATTTCCTTCTGTACTTAGCTAAATGTAGTTCAACTGCCGGTTTTCCTGTCCATTGCTCTAAGTTTTTTTTTTTTATCCATGACATCCGTCTTCTACCTCTGGATCGCTGGCCTTCTATATTCCCTCGCAATATTGTTTGTAATATGTTGTATTTCTGATCACGCATATATGCTGTTTTTCTTATAATTGCCAGCAGCTCTTGGTTTTGACCCATTCGTTTTAGAACATCTACGTTCGATATGTAATCAACATATGCAATTTTTAGCATTCTTCCGAAAATCCACATTTCAAATACCTCTCCCTCGTCTACTATTTTATCTATGAGACTTTGTAATCCGTGTTAACTGTCTGTAATTATTTCCGTGTCGTCTGCATATCTAAGATTGTTTATCAGAAAATTCCATTTATCTTAACTCCTTCTTTAGCCTTATAGAGTTTTTCCTAGGCTTTTTTCTGCATAGATATCGAAGAAGGTTGGAGACAAACCACATCCTTGTCGTACCCCCCCTTTATTGATATTCATTAGCATCGTGAATGTGCGGACACTATTCTCATGGTTTTTGCGCCGATACAATAGATAACCGACAAATTCTGCAGTAGAATCATTTCTGATACTCTATTTTCGAAATCTCTTTTTACATATTCCCTTCTCCGTACACGATGTGGATAGTGTGCTTCGTAATGATATCAAATAATTCCCGATCAATTAATGGATCTGGAATTTCGGCAGAAGTTATTCGATCGATTTCTTAAGGTGGAATTTTACAAATATGGGCGCAAACATTTAACCGATTTGATATCCAGACACCAAATTCAATATTTCATAGTAAAATTCATAATTGATTTTACGTTTAAATTTATACAAATAATTAAATATATATATACGTAAATGTAGTCGGTTAAAATTGTACAATATTTAATAAAATTTACATATAGAAATTTAGCGAGTTATAATAGTTTTTGTGTAAAAAAAAAAAAAATAAAATGATACACAACGCAACGAGAATAAAGTAACACGAAAACTGAACACGCGCATTGTTTATATCGCGTTCGTGTGAAGCACATAGAGTAAATTGGAGCATCGAAAAAATATTCGAAATTAGCCCCATCTATTGAAAACTTATAGAATTTAAAAATGAATTCCAGCAAATTGGTATTGAATATACTAGATATGATATAAAATACCGGGCTTATGATTTCGCTGAAGGCATTCTCAACCTCACCAACAGCTAGCCTTCAGTACCTCAGCGATATTCGCCTCTGTGCTACCGAAGGAAAATGCTTACTATTAAGTACCCAATGAAGATACAGCAGCATCCAAATCGCATTTACCTACAAAAACAGCCACTACAGTCAGCATTTTTTGTAGAATACCTGTAGTGAAACCGCCTTGAAATCAATTTAGTCCGAGTATCTGTTGTAACCTGTTTTCAACAGACATTAAAATGAAATCAAATGCAGAAATCCATAAGAAGCTTTTGATTGTCCTGTAACAGTAGCTCAACGTAGTCGTAATATATTGGAGATGCTTTTTCAATCGGAAGCAAGATCTATTCTTTCAGTTTACCGATCATGTCAGTCCTAGCGGCTAAGATGATAGCCTTGCTCCAGTGTTTGCTACGAATCGCAGATTTGCCTGCTGGCCAGTATGTGATACTGACTGACCCAGCTTTGGCATTACAGTGCATTGAAGTGAGAAATATTACTATGGCAATGGTGAACTACATATTGAACAGCGTTCTAGAATTGAGTGAACGTAACACTGGCATCACTTTCGTCTGGATTCCAAGTCATCGAGGGATAATAGGCCACGATGAGGTACACCGTGTGGCACAAGAGCCTACCCAAATTTACTTGCTGATAACGCTAGGAGAAGACAACGTAAAATATTATAGCCAGAGAATTCTAGACGCGTGGAATCAGTCCTTCCATATCCGGCCCAAGTATACTTGGAAATATAAAGGATTTAGCAATGTGGCCTTCAAAAATTACTAAAATCTATTTATACATACAGGTTGGAAACAGCTGTTACCAGAATATATATTGGTCAAACGCTCAGTACGAACTCGTATCTACTAAGTGTCCAACCACCGCTAATATGTGAAGTTTGCTGTTTACCTCTAACGGTCTATCATATTATTGTAATCTACCATAAATATATTCAATATCAAGTATCCCAGATGTAAAGAATCTCCACCTTCTAACCAACTTTATAATAAATACTAAAGCGAGGACGAACATCGTGACATGAGAGTTATATATATGTAAGATACACGCTTGGATTTAATAATGTATTTTATTGCAACTTTACAGAAGAAATCGAAAATACATGATATTACAAGCGCGAATCGACGAACGAAAACGAAATAATCATTCCTCTCACGGGGAGATTACAGAAACTAACCTAACTATTCACGTACGACCGATAACATATAAACGACGCTGTTATCTAAAGAACGATCTACTCGTACTTTACATATATATATATATATATATATATATATATATATATATATATATATATATATATACATAGTATTGTGCGAAAACTTAAAATAAATTGTACGCACTGCAAAAACAAAACAAAAATTACACGGAACAAATGAATATTTTTTGGAAGATATAGAACAGCTATTTATATGGTTTTCGGATCTAATTATCCTCCTCCACCGATCCAGTCTCTATTCCTCAATCTAATCCTTTTTTTCCTACCGTGCCTCTAGCCTTAGCTGCTGTACACGGCACGCTAATTTAATTTAATTATATATATCGATCATGATAAGCCTTTATCTATCCACTCCTGGATGAAGGCTTTCCCCAACGTCTAACAACCACTTCTGTTCTGCGTTTTCCTCAACCAATGTTTCCCACCTACCTTTGCTATATCATTGTACCACCGCGTCATTGGCCTCTCCCTGTTTCCTTTTTCCGTCCATCGGCCGCCACTGTAAAATCCGCTTTGACCATCTATTATCTTCTCTTCGACAATGTGGCCAGCCCAATTCCATTTTGTTGTAGCCATTCGCTCCACTGCATCATCCAACCATGTTTGTTTCCGTATTCATGTATTCCTTTTACGATCCGATAATCTTATATCCAGCATCATTCTCTCATGTGCAGTCTGAACTTTTCTTATCCTTTTTAAATTTGTTTTTGTATACGGTTATGTTTCCGAACCATACACAAGAATCGGAAGTACACATTTTTTATATAATTTACGTTTCAGATTAATCGGTATTTGTTTATTGTGGAATACTATGCGTAAGTTTCCAAACGCAACCCACGATAGTGATATTCTCCTTATCACTTCTGCTTTCATTATAGTGTCTTTATTTGTTGTGATTTTTTGACATATGTAACTATTTACTTGTTCTATCTGTTCCGATTTTACTGCTATTTGTACATTTTCCCCTGTGTTCATCATTATTTTTGTTTTATGTAAATTTATTTTCAGTCCTATTTTGTTCGAGTCTATATTTAAATCATATATATATATATATATATATATATATATATATATATATATATATATATATATATATATATATATACATATATATATATACAGTCGAAGCCGCTTAGAAGGGACACATCGGGCGGAAGTCATTTGTCCCTTATAACCGGCTGTCCCTTGAAAACGAATTTTTTAAAATCTCTTATTGAAGCGAGTGGGTGTTAGAATATATACAATTTAGTAAACAATTAACATACTTATAACCTTATTAATGGGTAATATTTATTTATATGGAAATTAAGAGAAAAATACAGGAGGCATACATAAGGTAAAAGAACCTGACCTGATATTTGTAAAAATTGTTCATTTACTGTAAAAACGCGCTATAGTTGTTTGGTGTAAATTCTTCATCTGCTACGTTTGAACAAAATCTGCACAGTTATCTAATGATGCCGTAGGAGCACCTTCATTATTCTGTTGCATAAAATACCGCCGGAGCTTTTCAATACATTTTTTCGCCTCTGCAGTAGACACAGGAGGTAAGGAAATGTCATCCGTGTCATCATCACTTTCTGATTCTTGTATTTGTTTCTTCTTTGTGATATTTTCCATAATTTCGTTATCCAAATCTTCAATATTATTGTCACAGCATGGCAGATTGGCGTCAATATCTGAAAATTGTTCATAGTTGGTCACACGTAGTAATTCTTTCGGTGTTTCATTACTTTCCATTTCAACAATTTCATAATCGGGCTCCTTGAAACCGCAATGAGCAAAGCAGTTCTGAATTGTCATAAAAGTGACTTTTCTTCAGCTATCAGCAACAAATTGTATAGCCTGCACTATTGTTATTGTGGAACTGATATCTTTTGCCATTATAGAAACTGTTACCAGGTCGTCTTCAATATCTTCTAAGATATGCTACATCAACATCTTCCTATATTGCACTTTTAAATTTTTTATGACACCCATATCAAGTGGCTGAATTAGTGAAGTAGTGTTTGGAGGTAAGAATTCAATTTGAATATTCTTCAGTTTAACGACAGTGTGGTGCGAAGTTGCATGATTGTCCCTTATAAACGCTGTCTCTCTTATCTGGTGTCCCTTAAAGCGGCTTTGACTATTATATATATATATATATATATATATATATATATATATATATATATATATATGTATATATATATGGTAGAAAAACAGGAATGGTTTATTGAAAAAAACAGGCACACTTGAAGAAATGTCTAACGCCGATCATAGTTTTAAGAATAAGGAAACATATTTAGAATCGTTGACTGTTCTAAAGTTCATTAACGCTCTCATACATGTTTCCTTAATATTAAGGACGCCTTCGAGTGTGAATGCGTTTTAATTTCTTAATATTCAAATTTACCAGAAATTTTCACAACTATCGATTATCTCTTAATAATAGTTTCTCAGGATAACACACGAGCTGCAGTGCAATCTCTATTATCTTCGACCAGTACGATATGTTCTTTCCTATCGCTATTCGACTAAATTGTATTGGTTTTGGCAAGTCCGATGTTGTTCGCGCTAATTACGACCGTCTCAAGTTATGCATCGACGGATAGTTAGCTCGTTGCAACGCGATTTTATCAGATATTCGATTTTATCAGATATTCGATTTCGCCTACGTATGTACATAAATGTCTAAAGAGCCCATGTTTCTAAACTACGCAATAGTGTCGGAAAAATAATGGCTATATATAGACGATTAATTTAGCATCAAGGGTTGGTTGTTTATTTTCAAATACTTTCTAATTTATCAGCTTGTACTCCGCTTTGAATTTTAAGACGGATCTTGTTATTTGACAGACTGTCGAAGGTAAACTTTCATTGTGTTCTGTTGCTGATACGTTGTTTTGTTTCGAAACGGTTTCATTTCGAGCGTTATTTGCGGATGTGATATTATAATTTATGAATAAACATAATTTTTTCGGTTTTCTTACCAGATATCTACCGTATCCTGCTAATCTTGCAGGGTGTGTGCAATCATCACCCATATCGAAGATCAAAAAGTATCGCGGGGGTGTGCGAAATTTAAAATATCGAAATCTTTCGATATATATTTTCTTCTCACTTAAAATATGAAATTCGGTTATAAACGAGTAAACTATTTTTAAAAATCTCAACGGACTAAGCTAATTCCATTATTTCAATATTTAGTTCACGTTTTCTCATTGGTCTTTTAATTTAATTTTTCTTATTTCGTATATTTGTTTATTAAAATAATAAAAGAAAAAATAAAAACAAATTAAACTGAAAAATTAATTACAGTCAATTTACTTATTATGTAAATTGACTGTAATTCATTTTTCAGTTTCATTTGTGTTTATTTTTTCTTTTATTATTTTTTTTTTCAATTTTTCCTGTATTATTATTTCGTTGTAACTTTTGTTCTCACTATATTAACTATTAAAGGGTAATTTCGTCTACTTAGCGTATACGTGTTGTTGTGTATTTTATGTTTATAATTTTAAAAAATTTGAAAATTTTTTCCTGTTCCGAAAATTATCATTTTGTCGCGTTCGTCGTAATATTATAAATTTCCGAAACAACACAATTAAATACAACGACGAGACTAATTCCTGGAACGGCAATGTTAACGTCTGTTCAAAATGGTCTTCTGAACGTAGACAGAGAATTGCTGTGAAAGAAACGGTGAAGGTATAAAAAATAACCCGAGTTTGCAACGGTTATATAACAAAACGATCGTAGTCGAGAAGACCAGCATTTATTACTACGGCACAAATACTTTAATAATCCAAGAGTTGGCTATAACATAGAAGAACGCTGAAACAGTGGAACATATCGAACACCGACCATCGAAACCCGGTCACTTATCCCGACACCGAGATAAAATGTTTTGAGCTTATAAATCGTATCCGCGCAGAAAAAGGACGATATAACGAACCGCTAGCCGGTGGAAATTGAAGCTCCTTGTGATTATGGTGACCTACGACAATCTATAGAGCGTATCATCCTCAACTGTTCCAGTGGAGTTTCTTTTAATGAGACATTTCGAAATTTATATGAAATTTTCGACGGTTGCATGTCTCTGTTTGATCATTAAACAAAAAAAAAAATCTAAATATTACATTATTAATTTATGTGGGAAAAATCAAAGAAAAAAAAAACGAAAACTAAATTATATTTGATCAACTAAATTATGTGACATATAACCGACAATGTGAACTAGTTAAAATAATATAAATACTTAATAATAATATAATTAATTATAAAAATCGATGTTTCACTCGACGATGTTTATACCTAGCGTAACGTCAGCCGAGAAGCTTTTCGTATCATAGTTTAGCTTCGATTAATTTGTTCGGATATTTTTTGAAATTTTCATAAAATGTTTTCGACACATTGTTAACAAATGAACAATTTCGGGGAGACCTAATTGAGAATCCAAATAAGATATTCTGGTATAGCGTTCAACGAGTTATGAAATTCGTATTTTTTCTCTGGCGCATGCGCTAACGGCTATCCGTTATTTCGTTCACATTTTCAGGATGTATGTGTGACGTAGATTTGAGGACAGAAACATTTCAGTCATCGCCACGTCGAGTTCAGCTTAAATGAGTTCCTTTTCTTTCTGTAATTTGTAGGAAAATGCGAGTTTATTAAATAAGTGTTTCTTTGGGAGAACGTCTTTAAGTTTCACTTCTTCCCTACGCCCAGAGGCACAAAGTTTTTTTTTTTTTTTATCTCTGTATCGGGTATGTACGTACATTAATCACCGGTTTGAAAGATTCTGTCAAAAGTAGTAATAATTCCATTCGCCTTCTTGTTATAATAAAACACTTTCAGTCGCCTAAACTAAAACGTAGTGCGTAGTAAATTGAAACGATATAAAATAGAGTTGTGGTTATATAGACTTTTTTTTTTTCGTTGAAATTTTTGCGAACATTTAAAGATTTTTTTTTATTCTACTTTAGTTTTTTCCTCGTCTCGTATAACGTGTAAACAATCGAAAGCTGTGTCACGGACGTCGGGATTGCCGTAGGCTTAAAATATTTGCTCGAGCAAACAGTGTAAATTGGAAAGAGGCATTAATGTCGATCTACCGATAGATTCGAAATTGCTGGGGGGGGGGTTTAACGACAGGCAGCATTCAATGAGTTTCCTTTCTTAAAGACGGAGAGGGTGTCTCGATAAGAGCGGGAATCTCCGGTCGACGACAAAACAAATATTTACTTTCGTCTTTTCGAGAGTTACTAATACCGATAAAGAGAGAAGGACAAAGCTGTACAGACGGAGAGACGATGAGAAAGCACTCCTTTCGCAGGTAAATCGGAAAGGTGTTATAAAGTTTTGAATAAATTATTATATGTTTACTCGTCGAACACACACACACATATATATATATACTCTATATATATATATATATATATATATATATATATATATATTCAAAAGTATGTATATTCTATATAACCCGTACGCTTTGAAGTTTGTTTATTTAATTTTACGAAAAAGGAACTTATAACTAGTTAAAAAAAAAAAATTAAAAAAAATCGTATGCCCTTAATTTCGATTAGAGAATATAACTTAACATACGTTTATAAAGTAAAACTTTCGATACGCCCAACTTAAAGGAAATTTTCGACTAGCGTGTATTTGGGTAGATGGAGATTTTTTATCAATATAAAAAGAACCGAAAAATGTAAAACACTGGAATACTGTAAAAGGAATTCGTCCCCGCGGATATCGTTGAAATATATTACGAAATATTCAAATTTTTAAGAAATGTATATAATAATAAAGCTTTCTACCAAAATAAACACAGAGTTTCGTGTTTCAGCAATCTTCTAAAAAAAAAAAAACACTCCGTACCTCTTATGATGCCGACAGACTGTCACTTCTGCACATTTAACGTTCCCTTATACAGTCAAAACTCGAATATGGTGCTCCAATCTTTGCTACAGCATCGAATTCGGGTGCTAAATAAACTAAACAGCATCCAGTACATAGCTCTCGATTTAGCAACTAGAAAATTCCGCACCTCACCATATATAAGTTTATTATGTAGAACGTAGTGAATGGTCACGTTGCCTTCGACGAGAATTGCTTTTTGTCATTCTATTAACACATATAAAGTCTTGCTCATGGACATCAGTTTCACAAAAGAACTGGGTTCAACATCGAACCCTAAGATATGCTTACATGTACCGATTGTAAAATTGGATTCATTGCTGTTGAAAAAGATAGGTTGGTGAGTAAAAAGATTATACATATTACAAGATCCCTGGAGGCTGCCATCTCACTGAAGTCAACAGAGTCCCTAGTTTCCCCAACACGAGGCTCCATTACTGGTAACCTGATATTGAAGTCCATAACGACAATGTGACAAAAGTTTGGAAGCCAACCCATGGTTTGATCAAGCATAGACAAAGCATAGGTTTTCGATTTATTAGGAGAGAAATAGATACATGTTAACACACATATTTATTCCTAATCGAAATTAAATTGAACCTGCTATGCAGCAAAGAATGCGGAAGATCCGCCTTTATTATAGTAGCAACTCGATTATTAATGTAAGATACATAAGTATTTCGAATCGCTGCACGCTGATTTAAGAATTAAGTGGTTTAATGAGGACATTGTTGATTTGGGTTACCGACCTGATAAAAACATCTGAATCCAGAAGTTTCAGTGCTCTTACCTACTGATCAAGATATAAGACGCCTTAAACCCAAGTCTTTGTAACGTGCAATAACATTATTCATGAATAAATTATAATCATTACTTAGAACTATTTCTATGATTGTAATATTTATACAGCGTCAGCTGTTCGAAAAAAAAATCCGAAGAAAAAGATTAGCGCGAGAATTTCGAGCATGTCGCGTCGAAAGTCCGCCATAGAATTTATTGAGAAAGAGAGCGGCGCGTAGAGTATTCATAGCATAGGTACGGTCACGCTCCGCTCACGGTTCGATAAAATATTCTCCAATGAGAAACAATGTAAATATTCACACTATCGGTAATGCTCAAGTTTCGCTCCTGTCACGATCAATCCAAATCACTTTCGGCTGGTCGAGAACATTTTTCCACGGAAAATATGAACAATTAATTAAAAATATTTAATTAATTTTAAATACAAACAGATAAAAATATTTTTTATTAAAAGCGGAATATAACCGAATTTGATTATTGACGATTCAAGACCGACTTGAATGTCATGTGATCGAGATCGGAGCGTGATCTATAGTGTGAATCAAATACAGAACGGGAAAATATTTAAATATGTTTGTTTTATTCCAAACATACGCTGTTATTGGGTACGGCTTATAGATGTCACCAGCTGTTTCTAATTTCGGAGGATAACAGGAAGTCATTAGTTTCAGCTTTGACATTCTTATAATTTTAGAAATCACTTGTAGTCTTACTCCGAAGAAATCTTTTAAAATATCGACTAGGGTTTTCTTGGTAAGCAGAACAAGTGGTATTTCACCGAGAAGTTATATGCGGTTTTTATAATTTGTACTTTTTTTCTTGTAAGCAAACTGCGACAAGGCCAACTTTATGCAGAGAATAAACTGGTTATATAGATAAACGTCAAATACCGACGAGGCGACACAAGGATTCCAGGAAGGCTAGAAAAGTTGCAAATATTATCTTTAGAAAGAATATGAGGTAAGAAATATGATTGTAAAATATTTGGTGAAAATACGAGGATTATATGAAATATAATTTGTATTGATTAGAATATGCACAAAGAAAATGATCAGCGGAAATTTGAAATACATCTAGGCATTTGGTCTTCGACTAATTAAGTTAATAGCAATGCGCTGCATACTTTTGACAGTAGTTAAATTCGTAGCCCTAAAGATATATAAAATATATCACCCTACACAATCATTAATTATCTAACCTCGAATCTCATTGTAGACATTGAAATCACGTCCACACACACACACACATACACAATAGAAAATAATTAGAAAGTGAATTAATAAAATTAATGAAACAATTAACATCGAAGAAATAATCATTAGGACGATAGAATGTAAACAGATATATAAATTTATTTAAATAACTAACTGAAACACATACACCATTTTACAATTGTAGCTTCTTCTTAACCATCAAACATCGTGAAAGCTTATATAACCTATGAAAATATGCATAAAGCATTTAGCCAAGTTTCTCATAAAAGCATAATATTAACTGACTTAATGGCGAGAAATGCATCGATACTTGGTTTGTTTTTGATAATGCTACGACTGTTTAATCATAATATCCTTAAGCCACTATTGAGTGATGTAGAGGATATAATTGTAGACTACACGAACATAAGGGTAATATAAGCTGACTGACACAATAATAATAATAATAAGGATATCGACAATATACGTGCTTGAAACTGATAATGCGTGAAACGCTATCGAGCTGGATATATGTATACATACATATATATATATATATATATATATATATATATATATATATATGTATATAAAGCATATTTATATATACTGAAGTGCTGACTGCTCGTTAAGAAGCATCTGGAATGGGTAGAGTCTGTGTTACATATGAGTCCAGAACGCACCCCGAAAAAAGTGATATATGGAATTTTAGAAGATGAATCGAGACCACTCGAGAGACCACTGTTAATGGCATAAGAATGTGGTGGTGCGTATTTTAAAAATATCGCTATTAAACCCGAGGCAGCGCGATGGGTTTTACGCTCGGAAACTGTGGACAATGTGTGAAAGCAAGTGTTGGTCAAGAAAAAAAAATGCTCTGTACATGTCATTAATGCTGATATCCAGTGTCAACTATGGCCCTTTCAAATTACACATCGAATCGGGCTCGTGTCTCGTATAGGCTATAAACATGGATGATTAAAGGGTTCTCGTATTCGTGCGCGAGTAATAATGCTCCGTACACGTCGTTAATGCTGATATCCAGTGTCAACTATGGCCCTTTCAAATTACACATCGAATCGGGATCGTGTTTCATGTAGGCTATAAACATGGATGATTAAAGGGTTCTTGTATTCGTGCGCGAGTAATAATGCTCCGTACACGTCGTTAATGCTGATATCCAGTGTCAACTATGGCCCTTTCAAATTACACATCGAATCGGGCTCGTGTCTCATGTAAGCTATAAACATGGATGATTAAAGGGTTCTCGTATTCGTGCGCGAGTAACGGGCGATGATTATATATGATCTATTAGAATTTATAATTTCTCATACCTTATTCGGAAAATAAAAGAAAAATAATTACTATTAAATAGCTAAAAAAAAACCTTTGGTAGAATTAACGCCTAAATTCGACTCTTAAGTTGGTTACATTGTTCGAATGTTACAAGAATTTTCGAGTTAAAAGCTTTTTTAAAAACTTGAAACTTGAAAGAGCCCAGGTGTAAAATGCCGCTACAAATAATGTATCTATTACCTGGTACGAAAATGGGCGTGTAAAATTAAACCGTTTATTTAGTAGCTTCTTTAGTCTCGTTATTACCTCTAATTTGCAATTTTTATAGTTTAAATAATACATCAAACGGTTATTTTCATTCTTACCTTTTCAACACATCACCCAAAAACAAATTGTTAAACATACACACGTACACGTGTTATATATATGTATATGTGCAATAAATATAGGAAAACCTGAAAGATCCAATAAGATGTTTAAATACTTGATACGGAAGTGGTTAGGCGAATGTATTATGTATATGTACACCCAACATACATGTACATATATAGATGTGTATATATACACAATGGGCCGTACAAAATTCATCCATTCACATCTGATCAACATAAATCCGTTTTCTCCGTCTTACAAATCCTCATCGATTGTCCTTTGTACTCCTCACTCAGATTTTCACTCAACCTTCCCTCCTCACTTTCTCTTCTCATTAAAGATATGTACTCCACCTAATCATGTTGTTACGCATGTTTCGTCCGTACTCCTTTATTTAACTATCTCTCTCTCGTGCCTCTAGCCTTAGTTGGTGTACACGGCACGTTAATATTATTAATAATATACACGTATACAAAATTACGCGTAGATAATTTTTAAATTAAATTCCTCGTCTCTTCTTAATATCACATTCGCCATTTGTCCGTGACAAATTAACAAAAAAATTGCTAAGAGACACCTACAATAGCTGCAGCATCATCCTAATTCGTCAATCAGTTTCTACATACTCAGCTGGACCTCAAGAGGCTGAAGAGGACAAGGATCGTGGACTTAGTCCGGTAACAAGTAGGATGACTCACTATGGGGTGTGTTCTCTGCACAGGGTGACTTACTCATTGAAGCATTTTGTTGGATTGGCTAGTTACAAATTGTTAAAAGTAAAAAGGAAGAAAAAAATCTTAAATTTTATTGCATAATTTGAACTTTTACTTGTATTAAAATTGAAATTCCTCTTCGAGAAAATTCGCTACGGTTTACTAATATTTTAAACTTTATTATAGCGTTCCTCTATAGAACGATGATTCTTCAAACATTGCCGATGTCCGTTAGAGATTAACGGCTGTCGTTTACAGATACGGGATCGCCCGTAACGGTTATTATTAGGACACCGTCACCTCTCACCCGATTACACGGTTCGCTATTCTACTCAGTTTAATTAGATAAATGCCTATCGCGCGTAGGGGCGGAATTCGGTTATTTAATAATAAACGCGCGCGAATATTCTACCCGTGTTTACGTATTATCGTTATAATAATAATAATAATAATAATAATAATAATCTTTTGAAATTGTCGGTATTAAAATACACGACAGAAATACCCTCGTGCCAGAAACGTTGGAGATTTATATTCAAAATTTATCGATACTTTCTTTCCCGCGAACGAATAACGTATATACGAGACCATTAACATTAATGAAAAAATAAAACGGGAGGCTGCATAATATATATATAACAATAATCTGTTTTATAGAATAAAAGAGAAAAGGAAAGAAACCTCGGAACACCGTTTGAATGGGGGGAAAAAATTAGCACGAAAAGGAACTGTTTAGACGAACAATGAATAGTAGACAAAAAGGACGCTGTTCGTAATACGTATGTTCTTTCAACGGAGACTTACGACGCATAAACACGATCACTTAGAATTGAACAAGTAGCTGGAACAGCAACGAAAAAAAGATTAATAATCGGCTAGATGACGAGAATGGATAAAATGAATAATAAAATATTAAGGGATACGTCCGAAACAGTAGAAATGGGAATGGGCTAGATATACGTTTTTCCAATAGAATTAGACGGTTCGAAAAATACGACGGAAGAGCCTCGCTAGATAGCGGGAGACTGGAAAAGGGCATTGAGAACGAGTTGGAAGGATAATATAGACAAATACGTAAAACGTATGAAAGAGCGGAATGATGAAGAGTTAGGATGAGTTGAGAAATATTCTAATAATTCCCAGAACCTAAAATATCCAAGTTAGAATTTGATGTCAGGCATCGTTTTATTCAGCTTTACAATCGTGGATCTAGAGTAAAGTTTAAGTGGGTCCGTTCTCATTGTGGTATTACTGGAAATGAGGTGGTCGATGAATTGACGCGTCTATTAACAAGCTTTGTCGTAGGATTTTATTTAAATCGTTGTTCGAGAAATTGATAATGAAATATTCCGGTCTTGTAAAGTGCTGCGGCTGAGACATTCGAGGGGAAAATTAGTTCTAAGGGACCTGGGGCTTGGTTGTAAATATTGTGGAATGGTATAATTGTGTTAGCGTTCGCGTACTTTTATTAGGCGGAGTAATAGGCGTGTTGTGTATCTATCGTGATGTTAAAATGGTTGCCGGTTTCGAGTTCTACTGATTGATGATCGATTTCTGTATCGTGTTTTCGCTGCTATGACAATTATCTGTTTAACGGTTGTCGCTAGTGGATATAGATATACACTAGATGATAAATCGAAATTTTTGGATTGGAAGATTAAGATGTTTTGTCAATAATTTTTCGTTGTAACTTACGAAATAGGTCGGAATCGAAACTGGTGTATTTTTTGGAGACCTATCGTTCCAAATGGATTGAAACGCCTCTTTAGTGTTAAACAATAGTCGTGGTTACCGTTAAGATGAAAATAAGTAAGTAGAAATAATTCATCAAAGTTAAAGCTGACGTGTCCAGCTTATTATGTGTCAAAATTCTGAACTTAAAAGTAGGGATATATACATCAATGTATAAAAAACACTCGATCTAAAGTATCGATACATCGAATTTAACCGATGTATTCTTGACGTTTCGATATATTCGATACATCGATGTTTTTCATTTGATATTTTAAATCGATAAAGCTGATTTTATGATGTGATTTATTTATTTAGATTTTATATTTTTAAATATTTTATCTCGGTCGATATTTACAAATTAGTTACATTCATAATAATAATAACTAATTAATTAAATAATAATAACAATAATAACTGGCGATAGGTATTTTATTATAGTTACAGTTTTTACAGATTTTATCATCCTTCAGCTATTTCTATAGAACTACGTTAGCGAATGAGACCGTGGCAAAATATGTACAAAAACTAGTACTTAATGAAATTAATAAAAGATTGGGTGCCATAGAACATGTATGCGTTTTGGCCATTTCAAGCATTCTCGATCCGCGATTCAAAAAAAATTATTTCGGTGATCACTTAGTTTGTGCAAAAGCTATAGAAAAAATAAAAAAATGCTTGTGCCCGAATGAAGATACTGAATCCGACTTTGATAAATCTGAAAAATGTTAGGAGACCTTTTCATTATGAAGTGATCATTACAAATTAGTACATAAGTAATAAATCAGAAGAAAGTATGTCTGATGAACTTTCCATTTATTTTTAAGAGCGTCTGTAGGGAGATTTAAACCCATTGGAAATATGGAAAGATTATAAAATGCAATTTCCTAAATTATATAAAATTGCATTCAGATATTTAACGATGGTTGGCACTTCTCAGAGAGATTGTTTTCACAGGCAGCTAAACCAAAGAAGAAATCGATTAAAGGGCAAGTGATTAAACAAAATTTTATTTTTGCAAAGCATCGACAAAAAATATTATGGGAATTTGAAGTTTTTGTAATATTATTTTTAACGAGTACTGCGTAATCTACTATTGTGTATTTAATTTGTTTAAACGGTCGTTTTTTTTTTAAATTTTTGCTGATTAATAATAAACATTTTTAACGTAACACATCTATTTCCTTTTATTTTCCAACGTTTTTAACATTATGTATAATAAAATAAAAAAAATAATCGATGCATCGCAGATGATACATCGGTCTTACATCGATGTCGCCCATTGATATATTAAATCGGAAAAAACATCGATATATATATATATATATATATATATATATATACATATATATATATTTGTCCATCCCTACTTGAAAGATCGACACGAAGTATACACTGAATAAGCCAATTTTATTTTATTTTTATTTTTTTTTTTTAAATGGGGGTGCCTTTACAGCTTACCCAACATGATACTGTAGGGACTATCTACATCTTAATCAAGCATGTTGACTTGTCTAAAAACGCCGCTATATGGGGGGAACAATTGTAGATTATCCAGATGTAAAAGGGGACGATACATTATACGGAGGTGTAATACTCGAAGAACGTAACAAGATAAGGTAAAGCTCCGAACGCAACGGTGCTACAGCAGAGCATTAAAAAAAGACATGATCGGGGCTGCAGACTGCCTGTTCAGAATGGAGGGGACAGAAGGGAAAGTCCTCTAAGCTGCATACGGAAAAGACGGTCAGGCAACAAATGATGTCCAAATCGCAATCTGCTGATGAGTACAAACCTCTTACGGCTAATCTTTTTAAAGAGATAGAACCACGGGAGTTTGGGGAGAGACGGCTGGAGGTGATAGTAATAAGTGAGAGGTGATTGACTAATGCTCTTAGTGTTACATTAGCTCCCATTGATCTGTATGCTCTAGCTGAATAAAGTGAATGATATCTTTGTGAGTTATTAAGGAGAGCTCTACACCACTAGACGACGCGTCATTGAATTGCGTTTTCCTTTATGAAAAATGTCGTCATTAATTATTTCGAAAAAATTAAAATTTGTCAGAGCTGATTAATTACGTCTTATTTTTTTTTTTTGTGTGAGGTGCCGTGTACCACAACTTAGGTTAGAGGCACCATATTGTTTCCTTTATTAGTAACAACAATTTGCGGGAATTATCTTCTAACGGAACAGCGCCGATTATCTTTCCGAGAATTTAAAATCTGCTAGAGCGGTGATTTAATGATTTCTTTTACAGCGGTATTTACAAATAGGACTACTATTGGATTAAGCTATTGTAATTCGAAGTGATGCGATAATCGATTTACGAATTAAGTTAGTTAAGATAAAAAAACTTTGTGCAGCATCGGGGCGCAGTGAAGAAGTAAAACTTAAATACGTTTTCACAAATAGAAACTTATTTAATAAACATAAGATTTCGTACAAATTTCACAAAGAAAAAGAACGCATTTATGCTCAACTTGACGTGGTGATGACTGAAATGTTTTCGTTCTCAACTCAGCGACGCACATACATCCTTTGTGTAGTAAAGATTTGAACGCGCATGCGCAAGAGAAAATACGAACACAAAAAACTTATATAAGAGAGAGCGAGATATGATGATGTAACATACGCATGTCTGTCATAATTTCTATACATGTTTATGCATATGTATGTAATCTGAATATACACGTATATGAGTACAGAATGCGGGAAAAAGTGGAAAAGCCCGAATACACTATGAGAGTAGGCCTATTCAGTTTACCTACATACTACAAACACAAACAGAAATTATGACAAATATGAGTGTATATATATATATAATATACGAGTAAAAATTGCGTGTCGTATTCTTTCTCATGCGCATACGTGCACGGCTAAAATTATAAAATTAAGCATACAATGCGTCGCTTTTCTTTGTGAAATTTGTACGAAATCATGAGTTTATTAAATAATTGTCTTTTTGGGAAAACGTCTTTAGGTTTCACTTGTTCCCTGCACCCCGAGACACATATGTTTTTTTATATACATTAATGAAAGATTATCGGAGATAATACATATCTTGTGTGACTACAAAAGTAATGAAACAGAAAACGTTCAACATATAATATACAAGTGTAGCAAAGTAAATCTATATAGAATAGCTTACACATTTAAACTTAATGGATTTATTTCATTAGATAAAAATACCCAAATTTGATCTTTGAATTATTTAAAACTAAGTATATATATATATATATATATATATATATATATATATATATATATATATATATATATATATATATATATGTATATAAATGGAATTTTTGCAGGCTACTACATTTTTCTCATATTAATAAATATATATATATATACGTACCGTGATCAACATCTTGCACAAATTTTATATAATAATATTAAACTTAATAATCATGTTTTTAGACACACTGATCATATTAAATATTTAGGTTAACTGAAATATAATAAACACATTCAATACGTAAATGATAAGGTCAATAAATATTGTTATATTTTTAAATCACTTGGTGTTAAATTATAGCGACTAAATTTTAATTCAAAGTTAATGCCATACAAAGGTTTGATATAAAGATTATACTTCTATTGTGCTGGCATTTACTACAACCGACGAAGTAAACAGCTAACTCATAAAGTAAATTCTAACAGTCGAAATTTTTTGATTGATTTAATATTCCCACACATAACTGCTTTAAATATTGCTATTCAAACTGTTGCACGAGTATATTAATCTATATATTAAAGAAATATCACTTATTTTTGAAACTAAAAGAGAACATGATGGTATTATAATAGAAAGAACATCTTAAACGACTTGATTTATAGATTTTTAATGAATTCGAATCATGCTAAAACTAATGGTAAATTGATTAATAAATTTTTTCCGGACGTAATTAAATGTTTTAAAAACAAAAAGTTTAAAGTAAATTTTTAAATGTCGCAGATACTTACTGGTATCGGATATTATTTGAATAAATTTCAAATCGTCAATGATGGAAAATGTCCTAATTGTGTAACTAATGAAATAGAGGATGTCTAGCATATAATGTACACATGTAGTAAATATAACCATCTGAGAAAATTGTGTAATATGGATTGCTACCTTAATCCTAGTGAAATTATTCTATTAGAACAATTTCCTATTTTTATCTGGGAATTATTGATGATTAAACATAGATATTAATAATCATTACCGCTAGCCATAAGCTAGTTTTGCAGGCTACTCTATTTTATATATATATATATATATATATATATATTTTATAAATGAATTATATGTATACTAATATATAAAACTGTCGTGCCTATCTGTGATTTGCGAATATTTTCATTATAATCACTGCATTGGGTTATTTTTATCACACATAAACAGAAAATCTATTTTTAAAAATTGTTGTCTGTCTGTCTATTCCAATTGAACTCAAAAACTATTAAAGCAATAATGATGAAATTTACGCAGCTCAAAGCTTATATTATCGGATTCGTTGTCAGCTTTGTTTCACATTGATATCACATTGATATCATATATAGGACAGAAATTACAATAATTTAAAGTTTTACAATATTAACAATTTTATATATTATTTTAGTATAATATATAATATATATATATATTATATATATATTATATATATATATAATATATATATATATAATATATATATATATATATTATATATATATATCCGTTCATTATTTCGACCACGCCCCTAACGCAACAAGTGTGTATGTATATATATATATACGTATATATATCCGTAAGTTATTTCAACCACGCCCCTAACGTAACAAAACGTGGTTTGTATTGCGGTTGTTGGTAGTGAAGGTGCATTCGAACCGGAAAACGTTTTAAATTTTAAACTACTTAACAAAGATATCGCTGTTTACTACTTTTTAAAACTATTTTAATTTCTGTCCTATTTGTGATATCAATGTGAAATAAAGTTTTAAAAAAATAATCACAGGGCTGGGTAACTTTAGTGCATATATAATATATATATATATACAATGGCGTAGCCAGACTTGGTTGAAGAGGGGGGATTCAAACAAAACTAAATTATAACAGTAAACCTAAGTTAAATTGAACTTTAAGTAAATAACCAAAACTCAAGTATGACGATGTAACTCGGGTAGCGGAGAAGAATTGGATTCAGACAGCTCAGAACCTGAACGAATGGAAGAGATTAGTTAGAACCTACGTCCAGCATTGTGCCGATATGTAGGATTTTATATATATATATAATATGATATGTGTACATATAAATTTAATTAATAAAATCACTACTCTTCAATATATTCAACATTTAATGGAACCTGAACCGTGTTTGGAGATATTTATCAATTTTGATGAAGAATTTTTCAAAATCTGTTTTATAAATAAAATTTATTGTAAATAAATCTAAAATTGAAATCATGTCTGGCTAATGAAATATGTATATCAAATTTTAAGTTGTCGTTATATAAACATTTCTGGTAATTCATATATAAAAAAAAAAGATGTAATAATTGGTGCGTGCTTGAAAATGATATAACTGTCGAAAAGCTTCGCGATTAAAAACTTTTAGTGATTGCGTTATATTTTGTTCGGTTTATTATTAATTAATAAAATCACTACTCTCCAATATATTCAACATTATTATATATATATATATATGTTTAATTATTAATTATTGATTCGTGTACATGAGATTTAATCTATGATGTTTGACTGTTTTCACCAAGGTTCAAGTTTTTTTTTTTTTGAACTCCACGTTATAAATGCACAGCGTGTTAGATTTTAACGACGTCTGTTTTTTTTTTCTTTTTCGAAAATGACTACGACGGTTCTCGTCGAATTAAGAGTCGTTGATGTATTAATGAGCGAATTTTCCGAAAAATGGCCGGAAAAACTAAATGGAAAACCACGCATAATGAATATGGAAATCAGATGTGCTCGTACTAATTGCGAATTTGTAAATAATAAGCTCTTCGAACTACTCGACAAAAACTACATTTTAGAGGGAGAAGCGAGTTAGTTACAAAATTGCGTTCAAACGAATAATTTATATAAAACGTTCGTTTAACGTATACCATCCTCATCATCATTATCATTACCGTCATCATCGTCATCATCTACGCAAGAAATTACGTTCGAGAATTCGTTAAAACTTGGCAACATTAAAAGAGGCGGAAAACGTAAATTTCGCGAATAATTAACTTTCTTTTTTTGTTTTGTTTATTATTTTTGTTCCGTTAGGTATTTTTTCTATTTTTTTTTCAACGAATAACAGAGCCACAGAACAAACTGCAGTTGCTAAATAACTCGGTGTACACCTCGATCAGTCTCGTTAATATGGCTACACCGTATGAAAGCCGAGAAAATTGAACTGAATATAAAAGCGACACAAAACCTTCGCTTGATCGAAATTAAACGTCAAAAATAAGTTGTAGCTCTATAAGACGTTATTGAAGCCAGTACGGCTTTATGATATTCAATTATAGAGGATGTGCTTCGAACAGCGATGTGAAAAAGTATTAAGAATGAGATAGCTCTCCGTGGGGGCTATAATGTAGAAATTCATCGAGCCATAGTCAAACATTTATCCACGCTGAAAAATCATAATAATCCGGTGGCAATCAGAATTATTATTAAGAAAAGATAGATTCAAATCTCTAATCCACATCATCTAGTTGTTGACAAATATTTTCTCAGTTCTAGATTCGAACCAAAATAAGACTTTTTTTTCAGGGCTCCAAAATGACCGTTAAGCGTTAAGCGGCGTTATCAAATTTCCTTAGTTCATCGATAATTGTAAATTATTATAACTCCCATTTTTGCTATAGATTTTATTTTATTTGTATTTTTTCGTGTAAATTTGCGATAATATTTTTTGTTACCCACACAAGCATACACACATACATTTGGTATCGAAATTTAAGTTTATAACTACTAACGAATTTCATAAACCTTCTGAAAAAAAGGAAGATTTCTAGAATACTATAACTATAATTTTCGCAATGTTTTCTTCAGAAGTGTCAAAAATGCCTATGTTAAACACCGGAAACGGTTTTCTTTAAAGGTTCTATAGACAGCAACAACAACAACAACAATATATTTGCATAGGTTATAAACATTAAAAGAGAAATTATAACACAAGGGGTTATAAACATTGTGTACCGGGGATTACCGCAATAACACAGTAAGAATATAAAGAATAAAAGAAAACAAAACGTCGAATGCTGCAGAGTAAAAAATACAAAACTTGAGACTATGGAATAAACAAGTTTTCTAATTACTAAAACAATACATGTCAATATAGGAACATAAGTCTAAACTGGTAAAATATATTGTTTGGTTCTTTAGTTCTTAAATTAATTAAAAATACAAGAATGGATAGCATGGGTGTCGGGTGTAGGGGTTAATGCTGATAAATTAATTAATTATAATTGATTACTACATTATGTTTATATTTGGAATACGTGAAACGAAGTTGCCTGGAATCGTAACTGGCAATCTAGGAGAAGACGAGTTCATTATTTTAGTATTATGAGCATTTAATAAAAAAACTCAGTCGATAGTTTTAGAACAAAATCTCTGATATAGGGTAGGCCAATTTTACAAAAAAAAAAAATGATCTTTTTAGGGATATTACGTTCAATCGATGATAGAATTAGTTCGACAAGGTCGCTCAACGTTTTGTCGATGTCGGAAGGATCGCTTACGTCAGTGTGAACGGTGTTGTTGTTAATGTATTCTTTAAATTGATGCCAGTTTGCATTTTATAATCTAAATTCCTAAAGGAGTTTAGTTGTTAAAATGGTAATAAGTACGGGATTATGATCAGATTGTTAACAGAAATTAGGTCTTTTATTTTTTTTTTACAAGTGCCAAGTAAAAGATGCTGTTTTTGCATCCTGTACGATTGGGAAAATGTGTTAGCTAATCTTCTTCTTTATTCTAAAGGCTTAGCCATTTTAGCTTCTATTTTTCTCTGACCATTGCCATCTTCTTCATATATGAATATTTGTCGCAACCCGCCATTTCGATCATTTGTCCCACATCGACCTTTGCCTTTTCTGCCATTAACTTTTCCTTCAATTATGTTCGTTATGAAAGAGTTATTTCCTTTATTAGATGACCATACATATTCCCACTTCTTCTTCTTCTTATTGTATTTAGAAGTGTCTTCTTCATTCCTATTTGGTCGAGCACTTCCGAATTTTTCTTTTTTTCCGTCCAGCTAATACGTAATATTCTTCTCCAAATCCACATTTCCATTGCTTCTAGTTTCTTTTTCTCTCGCTCTCTCACCACCCATGTTTCGCAGCCGTATATAGTAATACACTCCACACATAAGCGTGGGCAAATCTTACTCTTGTGTTCAATTTGAGATTTGTATTTGTAAACAAGTTTCTTTTTTGGTTAAATGCTAGTTTAGCCATAACAATTCTATGTCTTATTTCAGTTGAACATTTAACGTCACCGGTTACTACGCTTGCCAGATATTTATACTGTTGTACTTGTTCAATTATTTGATTAAGTTTAATATTCACAGTTGGCACTATTTTTTCCTTCGTTACTATCGTAATTTTCGTTTTTTTTTTTTTTAAGTTTGTATTCGTAAGCTGTTGTTTGATAATTTTATTGAAAGTCGGTAATGTTTGCATATCTTTTTCTGACTCATTTATTATCGCCATATCATCTGCGAATCTGACGCAGTGTATTACTTTCCCATTAATCTTTACTTCTTGTGTCTTTGTCTTTAATTCTTTGATCGCTTCTTCTATGAACAAATTAAACAACAAGGGCGATAATGAACAACCTTGTCTTACTCCTTTACGGATTTTAGCGATGGACGTGTGCTCTCCAATTTTAATTACTGATTCCTGTTCTTTGTACAATTACGCTACAATTCGTCTGTCTCTCCGGTCTAAATTGACTTTTTTCATTATATTCATTAGCATGGACCAGTCTACCTTGTCAAAAGCTTTGTCTAGATCAATAAATGCTATATAAGTGTTCCTATTCATATTTATTCTCGTTTCTGTTAACATCTTTAAAACTAGTATATGGCCTCTCTTGTTCCAATTCCAGACCTGAATCCAAATTGGTCATCGTCGAGGTTTTCTTCTATTCGTTGTTTTATTCTATTCTTTATGATAATTAAGAATATTTTTGATGCATGATTAAGTAAAGTTATTGTTCTATAATTACATTTTGTAGCATTTCCATTTTTTGAAATGAATACTATTTTATTGCGCGTGAAATCTTTATGTAGTCGTCCTTCTCGATATATTTCTTCCGTCATTTTAAATAAAACCTGTTCGGTTCCTTCTCCAGCATACTTCCATAATTCTACATGTATTTCATCCAATCCGGTTGCTTTATTTACACTTATTTCTTGAATTGCTTCGGTAAATTCACATTTAATGATATCTGGACCTATTTGGTCTTCTCTGACAATTTGTGATTTTTCTATATATCGCTATTGCCATCGTAGGCTTCCAAGTACTCTTTCCATCTACTTGCTATTTTTTCTTCGTCCATTAACATGATTCCATCTTTGTTTGTGATTATTGAGCTTCTCGTTTTCGATTTTTGTGATAACTTTTTAATCATTCGATACACTTTACTTGTATTATGTACGGCTATATTTTTCTCTATGCCCTCGCAAATTTCTTCCATCCATTTTTCTTTTGTTTCCCTGCACTTCTGTGTAATTTTATTTTTTACGACTCTGTGCCCTGCTTCATTTTTGTTCCTCAGTTCATTCCTCTGTTTTATTAATTCTGTAATCTCACTTGTCATCCATGATTTCTTCGGAGCTAGTTTTAGGTAACCAATTGTGTTTCTTGCAGTTTTCTTAATGTTATCTTTCATTTTTTCCCATGTTAAGTCTTTATTTCCTCGGTGTTATCGTCTGTTTCCCTTCCATATCTTGCCTTGACATCATTTTCAATTTCTCCAAGTTGCATATCTTCTTTCTTGACTGTTTTTTATATTTTTTCAAGTTTACTCGACTTTTCATCATTACTAATTTATGATCGCTATCTATTTCTGCTCCTGGAAAACTGTGGCTACACTTTACCTGATTTTTATAGCGAGATTTTACTAATATTAGCTTGCTTTATCCCCTGGAGTCACGTAGGTGTACTTTCTTCTATCTGGTACTTCAAAATGGGTGTTGGTGATCACAAAATTATTCTGTTTACAGAAACTTATTAGTCTCGTTCCTCTTTTATTTCTTTTTCCAAGTACGTGTTTTCCTGTTATGTATTATCAACTTGATTTCCGACTACTGCGTTAAAATCTCCCATAACAATTACATTTTCTTTATCCGATGCCATTTCCATAAACTCTTCTAATTCGTCATACATTTCCTCTATTTCTTCCTCTTCACTGCTTGATGTTGGAAAGTACACCTGTATGATGATCATGTTCAAATGCTTTTATTTTGATAACGAGTATTCTATCATTTCCATGGTAGGTGTTTTCCACACACGTGTTCCCCATTTTTTATTCATTAATATTGTCACTCCATTTGTTCCTTGCTTTTTCCCGCTGTTTATAAATCTAAAATTATCGCTCCAGAAATCTGTATTGTCACCCCATCTTGATTCACATATTCCTAGGATGTCTAGCTGGTTTATTTCCATTTGCTGCTTAAATTCTTCAAGTCTTCCAGATTGTAGTAATGATCTTACGTTCCATGTTCCTATTCTAGTGTGCTTTCTATTCAGACTTTGTTGTTTTTCCTTTTGTCTTCGCACAATAACCTGGAGACTGGTATATAACAATTGATTAAGGATAGTGCTCGCAAAATTATCACTAAAGCAATTCCAACATCTGCTTTTGGCATTGAAATCTCAAACTAATATTACCTCGTGATTAACCCTCATCAATTGCTTTTAATATCACTGGCAAACTTACGCATACGTGTTGGCGGTTAATATATAGAAGGTATCGAAATGGAATTACAACGACGACAATTATGGAAGAGAATGAAGCCCGGATATGACTAAACTAAATTAACAATTTCTATAAATGTCTTAAATCATTATTTTCAGAACACATTTACATTAGTAAATATTGGAACATTCAACAAAAAACATTCATTGGTCATAGGGATAATGCAAGGCTCGGTATTATGTCCTTACTTATGGAATATAATATTTTCAGGAATGTATAAAATTAAACAATCGGCAAAATGTTAAAATTATAACATTCATCGACCATATAGCTATGATAATAGCGGATAAGAATAAATTAGACTTAGGGGAAAAAAATATGCGGTACATACAATGAAGTTGAAAATTTTTAAAATAGTTATAATTTAAAATATTAATATATCAAAATCCAAATATATGTTATTCAGAATGACGGAACAAATTAAACATATAGGACCTAAAGCTAAAAAATGGCTTCTAGATATGTTTAATAATTGCATTATCACGGATCGAATTCCTAAAGAATGGTTAAAATCGCACGTGGTTACATTACATAAACCGGGAAAAACCGATATAGATGATGGAAATTTTAGGCCTGTCTCTTTACTATGTTATAGTTATAAAATATTTCAACGAATAATATTAAATAGAATAAGTGAAAAAATAGACTCCAAACTTATTAAACAGTAGGCAGGCCGGATTTAGAGCTGAAAGGTCATGCACAGCGCAAATCTTAAGCCTGGTCCAGGAAATAGAAAATGGATATGAAAACAAAATGGTAACAGGGGCAACGTTCATAGATTTAAGCGCAGCATACGACACAGTAAATCATAGAATACTAATTAAAAAAATATACCAGCTTACTGCCGATTACAAATTAACCAAAATTATTAGCACCTTATTGAGGAATCGGCGATTCTATATAACGCTACAAAACAAAAAGAGCAGATGGAGAAAACAGAACAACGGTCTACCACAAGGAAGCGTACTTGCACCAATGTTATTTAACATATATACTAATGGTCAACCAATTGGAAGTTCAACAAAACACTTTATATACGCTGATGATTTAGCTATTATAACTCAAGAGAAAACGTTTTGCGAGGTAGAAAAGAATCTGAATGGAATATTGGAGACTATGGAAAAATACTATGCTAGCAATTACCTCAAATCGAACCCTAATAAAACCCAAGTATCGGCTTTTCATTTGTGAAATAAGGATGCAAAACGCAAATTACATGTTAAATGGCAAGGTATATCGCTGGAACACTGTAACAACCCAAAGTACTTAGGCGTTAAGTTGGACCGAGCCGTAACATTTAAAGAACATTGCGAAGATACCAAAAGAAAAGTCGGTACAAGGAACGGTTTACTCCGAAAATTGATGGGGTACAGATCCAAATGTATTAAGAACATCAGCTTTAGCTCTGTATTATTCCGCAGGTGAATATGCTAGTGCAGTATGGCGGAATTCAGCACATGTAAAAAGAATTGATGTAGCACTACAGGATGTTTGAAGCCGACACCGATCGATAAAATAGAAATATTATCCGGTATAGCACCACCAGATATAAGACGTGAAGTGATGGCTGGAAAGGAAAAAACAAAACAAGAACAAGACATAAGACATCCATTGAATGTGGCAATAAGTCGACTCAAGTCAAGAAAGATTTTTCTTAAAACAGCAAACGCTCTGACACAAACGCCGGAAATCACTAGGGTGGAATTATGGAAAGGAAGGCTGAAAGAAAACCGATTAAAATTATGGGAATAACCGGACGAACATCTACCTCCCGGTAATAAATTGCCATGGTCAACATGGAAAACTCTAAATAGGAATAAGAACTCTGACAGGTAGAACAGCAAAGAATATGAAATGATGGAAAATTACAGATAATGACAGATGTGATTGTGGCATGGTACAAGATTCGGAGCACTTATTAACTTGCTCATTGCTGCCAGTGCGATGCGGGAAGGAAGATATGACAAGAATAGACGGAATCTCGGACGAGGCAGTCCAGATAGTGAAATATTGAAAAAAAAAAAGGAATATAAATGACCGACACGATAAGAAGTAAAAAAATAAAAAAAAAAATAAATTAAATTTAATAAATTACAATATCGATATCCAGTTTTTGACAAGCGTAAGATATTTGGGGGTAACAATCGGAAAAATCTTAAAATTTTATGAACAATTCCGTAACGTAAGGAATAAAATTAGTAAGTTTTTAGCCGCATTTAATAAACTATATAACAATAACAACGAATTAAATTATAAAAAAACCGGAATAATATTGTATAAATCGATAATATTACCGAATTTAATTTACAACAGTAGCATTTATTACGAAATGTTCAAAAAACCGAAGGATTCATATCATTAATTAAGATCTTTTCAAAGAATAATTGCAATTAAAATGATTAAATCATATAAAACACTGGACCTCAATTGTAATAGCAGGTATTTACACCATAGATTTAGAAATTCGTAAACATCGATATATTTTTCATCAAGAATAATATTAATATAAATCATGAATTTTTTCAAGTAAAATATTTAAATATAAAATTTATATACGAAAAAAAAAAAAAAAACTAGTTAACGCAAAACAGTTACTAAAGCGAAATTATATCGAGAAATATCAAAGCATGTGGAATACGTATAATGAATCAACTTATCAATATTTCCCAAATTTAAATGATAGATTCAATAATAATCATTTTATTCCTAACTTTTATAATGTTCAACTTATCACCGGCATTTAAAACGTTTCGGAATAACAGAAACTGAAAATTGTAGAGCATGTAACTTATATTCTGCAAGGTTGTAATTGCAAACAAATAGTTTTAGTTTAGATTGTGGAACGTAGTGATTTTATTTATACTTGATTACTAAAAATAGTTGAAATCACTAAATTTATTTAATTATGCAAAGCTTTTCGGCATTTACGCCATTTTTAAGCTATATACAATTAAAATTAATTATATAAAAACATAAAATATTAATTTAAAACTAAGTTTACAATTTTACACAAAAATGAATTATAAATACTTAAAACTATCTGACAATGACAGTGGTAAACAACACCATCAATTATCAGTAATATAAAATTTACAGAACAGTAGCTAGAAAATAATTATTTTATAAAAATATGTATTTGAACAATGAAAAATATATATTTATGTAATTAAAAAAAAAAAATCAATAGTTAGGAATAATATTTTTATAATATACTTTTTAAAATTAATTCTTCCTCAAACTTTACCATTGAATTTAATAAATTATTTTTATCCCTTTCTTTTATTATTTCCATTTTTTCAAGTAGTTTTCTTTTTTTAAAATGTTTTTCTGTATGTAAAATTTTATAATTTTGATTAATATTATTTATTTTGTGTTTTAATTCTATACAATGTTTTCCAAATAATGATTTTTCATCATTATTTGTATATGAGTTTAAATGTTCTTTAAATCTTGTTACGAATTGTCTGCCTGTTTCTCCTATGTATTCTTTTTCACATTGGTTACAATTTAATTTATAGACTTCTGAATTTTTTTTTTTTTAAATATATTTTTATCTTCTATTTTGTTATTATTTATTGATTTTAATAATGTATTATTATTTCTTATTGCTAAATCGATGTTGTGTTTGTTAAATATTTTAATTATTATTAATTTTAATTGTATATAGCTTGAAAATGGCGTAAATGCCGAAAAGCTTCGCATAATTAAATAAATTTAGTGATTTCAACTATTTTTAGTAATCAAGTATAAATAGTTTTAATAAGTATAAAATATTAATAAGATCATTTTTCAATGTTATGTATATCATCTTAATTTTTAAAAAATTATTATTATTAAAAAATGTAGTTAAAACATTGCAAATGGAACTTATGGTGGCAATAAACTTAATTGGACTGTCGCCGTAAAGTTTTTCCATAAAATATATTTCTGTAATTTTGAATAAATATACTATGTTGAAATAATAATAATAATAATAATAATAATAATAAAAACAATTTCCGTTTTTGGACAAACGTTGCGAAATTTCGGAATTTATTATTTTGTCCGTCCAAGGAATTTTTAATATCCTGCGGTATGCTCACATTTCAAAGGCTTCCAACTTTTTGCGTAATGCCACTGATACTGTCCAGGATTCGACGCCGTATAAGAGAACGCTAAAAAAAAATATAACATTATAGTAGGCGTATCCGTAAATCTTTCTTCAAATTCCGGTTTGTCGGAACTTTATTCATTTTTTGAAAATGTATTCCCGCCTGTTCAATTCTGGTTCTTATCTCAGTGGATATTTCCCATCTGTCATTAATATCACGTCACAGATATTTATCGATCTGGTCTTTATGATTGTTACATTTTCACGTGTTCGTTGCACCACTAATAGGCATCGAATTTATTTTTGACCTGTTTATATACGTAAGCCCATCTTTTTACTGCTTTTATTAAGTGCGTTCCTTAGTTCTTGTAGGTCTGCACGTCCAAAAAGCGAATCTTATTCACAACCGCTCCGTTAACTAGTACACCTAGCGGTTTCCCAATCATTGAATGCTCAACAATTTTTTTTTCTCGGTAAATATTAAATAAAAGAGCTGAAAAAAGCATCCTTGACGCGCCCCCTTCATTATGACTTCTAACATTTCACCATCTCTACACACCTATGCACTTTGATTCTAATGTAAATTAGTTATAATTCTGCGGTGTCTCTACTATTCAGTCCTATTTGATTTAATATCTCGATGAAGTTTTTATGTTGCATCGTGCCGATACCTTTCTTATAATCCATGAAATATGCGTATATGACTTTTTGGACCGCGCGACAGCGCTGAATGACCACTCGAATCCGTTTTAGATTAATTTATTCTCGATGAAGTAAACATCCTTAAATTGGTAAATTCTTTATCTGCGCGACATCTCTCGGATACAATTTGCAATTATTTATTCGAATGGCGATATAAAATGTCGCGGTGGCATCTAGAGTGCTTGGCTGTCAATTCGACGGTCGGCGGTTCGAAACCTACTCGCGACATAAAAGTTTATTCCGTTTTTTTTTTTTTTAATCATTACATAACTCCTAGTTATCACGGGGGGAATGTAATGGGACCCCACTTCGTATAATATCGTATACACACGCTTTTGAGTTACATATGATTAATGACTTGAATGTTAGAGATAAAGTCATGTTTTGCGCCGGGTAATTTTTAACAAGTGGTTATCTTATATTTTTCCATAAGAAACGAGATACCCTGTTAACGTTCGTATTCACCGTCTTGAACATTAATTTTTCGATACAAGCTCTTTTTGTCTTTATGAAAGTTAGAGTGTACGTTTTATTTTTGAAATGGCAATCGCCCTACTGTAAAAAAACATTTATGCCCCGGGCGCGGGGAAGAAATAAAACTTAAAGTCGTTTTTCCAAAAAGACATTTAATGAACTCACAATTTCGTACAAATTTCACAAAGAAAAGGAACACATTTATGCTTAACTTGACCTGGCGATGATTCAAGTGTTTTCGTTCTCAAGTCTACATCGCACATACGTCCTTTAGTGAAAATTTGAACGAAATAACGGATAGCCGTGCGCGCATGCGCAAACGCATTTATGCTTAACTTGACTTGGCGATGACTCAAGTGTTTTCGTTCTCAAGTCTACGTCGCACATATGTCCTTTAGTGAAAATTTGAACGAAATAACGGATATCCGTGCGCGCATGCGCAAAAGAAAGAATACGAATTACATAATTTCTGTACATATTTGTACGTATGTATGTAAACTGAATATACACGTATATAAGTACAGCATATAAGGTTATGAGCGGAGGAGCCCGACTACACTATGAAAATAGGCCTGCCTATGTGTATAAGCCTTTGGCTCGCTCATTTTAATCCGCCGATAGAAGTTTCACTTCAATGAATGAACAAATTATCGCTTGAAGAAGATAAATATCTGGCCAAGCATTTCGAGAGAAAACTAGCACATATTAAACACACTGATACAAAAAACGGGGTGAAATTGCAGAAGCTGTATTGGGTGGTCATGTCAGATGAAAATAGGCTACTAATTTATAAAATAGCAATTTATATCACGTTGTGAAGTTGTATATTTATAGACAACGTACAAACTTTCTAAGTCATCCGCTGAATTGTATCCACACCTTAGGAAGAATATTATACTTAAAATGATTTAATTTCAATTCCCTCTGCTCCAATTAAATCGTACTAATCGATTATGGTACCTAATTGTCTACTATCCCGTAAAAACCTATTATGCTGGCATTCTTCTTGCCAATATTGTTAAATGATTTACCGCTTTTACTACCTTTTGTTCGAAAAAGTTTTACGCCGTTTGACTTGGCACTATTCTGTGAGTCGTACAGACCGGAAACCGCACATAATCGTTCACGGAAGGCGGCTGCTACCTTTTACAAATATGACAAATTCTGGAATCTGCGATTCAACACAAATAAGAATGAAACTATAATTTTTAATGTCGCATGTATTCCTTGATCGAAAGAATTTTGAATACTCGGGGGATTTAACCTTCATCAGCCACATAAACCTGGCGGTAGATAGTGAATACAAAAGCATCCAGATGCTTTCTCATCGATTTCACGGGGTTCCTATCTGAATACTGCCAACAAAATTTTAATTTGTTTTTCAAATCTTGCAATAATTTTTGTTTAAAAACTTCGTTTGTTTGTTTAACGCTGTTTTATGAAGGGGGTTTGTTAATATCTGTCGTTGTTTTCTTAATTTTCTTTTTAATACTTTCCAGATTTAAAGACTTAAACTTTCACCCCAATTATTGTAACGTACAATTTATCACTGAACATGGTAGCTTTAAAAAACGTATTTAAAAAGATTTGGCATAGCACAAACAGAAAATTGTATTACGTGTAATTTTGCGGACACCTGTTACTATGTATTACAAGGGTACAATGTTAAGCGGATTTTGTTAGTGGTTTTTCCTGTATTTTTACTTTAGTTAAATGAGCAACTGGGCATACTTTTTAAACTAGTATACGTAATAAGAACTGCGTTCAGAATGCGTTATATATTATTTATTTGTTTTTTTTTATAACATATATTTATTTTTTTGTAAATACACTTTTTATCTATCTATCTAAAGGGACAGTTTATAATATGGAAGAATTAGTAAAAGATCAATTTAACGATTTCAATAATTTAACTGAAGTAGAAATAAACAACAGAAAAAATTATAATTTATTTAATAAGATAATAACGTTTATTTAAAACTTTATTTTGAAAATATTACAATTTAAGACATAATTAATGGTATATTAAGAATGAATTATTAAATGTTAGGTTAATACGTTCGACTACTGTATATTAAGATTAACATTATTCAATTGTTGTTTGTAATTGTGTTTGATTGTAAATGGAGTTTGAAGTGGCATAAAACTTAATTGAATTGCCGCTTTTAAATTTCGTACTATAAAATGTATTTTATTAATAAATATAATCATTTGAAAAAAACACACACACACATATATATAACAAAAATAATTTTCAACTCTTTCTTCAATTAGTATGAACGATTTGATCGAATTTCGGTTAGTTTCGTTTTTAAAATTGCTCCTCACATTAGATATATTTGAACGTTTTAATTACGAGACTTAATATTATTACCGACTTCGGTGGTTATACACTGTTTACTTCCGACATTCCTGTGTTATAATCTGAAAACGAATCTACTTCTTCCGTAATAGTAAACGCAATCGCGTTGTCTGCGTTAACGATCAATCTGTAACTGTCGCGCAAAACTTCTGGCTTCAATTTTCTTTTTTCATTTAATTCATTTTGTCGACGACACGAGGCTTTATTCTTCATTTATCATTTAAAGGCTTCTTCATTCGTGTTTTGTAATAATTAATGTTAAACTAGTAATTAAAGAATGTAGGCTTTTATCGCGTGAGTCATCTTCTCTCGCTGTCGACGAGATGGTGTCGAGATATCGATTTATTATCATCGTTGATTGACTTATCGCTCGAAAAAACACGATATGTATACGAAACAAAAACGAGAACATTTTTTCTAATTAATTACATCGTACGTAAAACGACATATAGTAGCTTTAACGCCTAAGCAAACGGGAAAATTACAAAGTTGACGTACTTATAGAATAAATATGAAATTATTAATTAAAAAATAAATCGTAAAATCTCACTAATGATTTAATTAAATAACACATCTAGATAGTAATGTAAAATTACCAAATAAGAAGAACGCACTAACGAATTAAAGTAAACGATGTTTAAGACGGCCATGTTGGATAGCGAATGCGGAAGCCATATCGTTATTATCCAATTATAATTATTATTGTAAAATTAAAATTATAATAAAATTTTGCTAAAGCTTTATCAACGAATTAGTTAATTACTCTAGGAGGTTTAATTGTCTACGCGTTCGACGACATTCCGATATTTCCATTAGTCTCAGACGTAAATTTGAAGAATAACTCGCGTTCATTTGACGGCGTGATTTTAAATACATGTTGAATTAGTAGCTTACTTTTTCGAGAATATAACGAGGGGCCCAGAGACTACAGGCCCCGCCGAAATTAAAGAAGTAATAAACTAACGTAATCGGAATTACAGTAGATTTCCCGAATTCAGCGACCTACGCTCGAAAAAGTGTTCGAAAATTTTGTAAAGACTGAACGAATGTATTGTTTTGCAAATGTCATCTGAACGATATTGTGTTTCACAATCTATTTTTAGATAAAATTTCATTCAAAAATTTTTATCGAGTACTTTTTGTACGTCTTCTCTAGGTTTTAAATGTAATTATTTCGATACATTATAATAAAATGACTTATTATATTGTCAAACGTTCAAAATTATTGCGTATTTAACTCTTGTAGTTCAGATAAGTGTTTGCGAACGGTTCTCAGGTATAATACGAGCGGCATTTTGAACTTCTCATCAGACGTTGCGTGTGTGAAGTACTCTCGAAATAATAAGCGACGTTTGTTACTCCGTGATATCGGTTACAAGCTGATCCTTAAGGTGGAGTTAAATATAAAGGAAGAGATATTATTTTCGAAAGAGTAATAGAATCGATGTTTAATTATTTCTCAAGCGTATATGTACGCAAACTAAATTCAAATACGTTTAATTAAATCCTGGCTGAGCAAAAAGTTTCCTTTGCTCAGCCAGGATTTTATTAAACAGTGTTGGTTCGTTATATAGAACTGTGTGTCCACA
The DNA here is from genome assembly GCA_032883995.1 of Coronaproctus castanopsis. Lineage (NCBI taxonomy): Eukaryota > Metazoa > Arthropoda > Insecta > Hemiptera > Monophlebidae > Coronaproctus > Coronaproctus castanopsis. The sequence continues at coordinate 290,503,035 of CM065052.1, forward strand.
CTATGGCAGCTCCAGTTGTTACCGGGGGATCCTGCCTACTGACCTTAGTTTTTTTTAAAATCTGTTTTAATTTCCGAGTTTAAAATATTTAAAATATATAACGATAAACTTAACTTATTTAAAACTAACGTATTAGAAAAACGAAAAAGTATGTAATTAAAATCATAATACTGAGACGTTTGAGACGGTCTACAAGTTCAAATACCTTGCGAGTGTTGTCAGGAAGGATGTGTCTCTCGTACATAGAACTCTATAATAAATCCGAATGTAGCTTATAACAGGTTGTCGCCGCGGACAGTATTTAAGAATAAACACTTATCGATGAAAATTAAAATGGGCTGTGTACAAAAACCACGCCGATTCCGATAATGCTATACCGCGGAAGATAATGGAATCAATAAAAACTAGCGGAAACTGGGAATTTCTTCGGGAAATCCTACGAGTAATCTTGAATCAACGGAGCAGTATAATGGGAGGCGATCCAAATAGACGGATCATGTGATTCGTATGTGGAAAGGTTGAATACCAAAAAAAAATCCGTATAAAGTGCTAAAAATAAAAACAGCTGGGTCCTCGAATGAATTACAAAAACTTCTTTGCTGAAGATCTAAAAGAAGAAGAAATAATAGTTGGGAAAGTTGGTTTTCAATGGCAAAAAAAAACATAGATATCGCCGGTTCATAAAGCGATGGCAGGGCGCAAAGATTCCAAAAGGGAATGAAGAATATAATAGCACATTACGAAGAGCAGCATCGCACAATAATTAGTTTTCACTTGTTAATTTTCCAGCTTCATCAAAATAGGTCTAATACCACACAACATACATAAACATAAACAACATAAACAGAGATGAGAGCAAAATTCGGAGTACAAGTATATTGGCTGTATATATATATATATATATATATATATATATATATATATATATATATATATACATATATATGTATGATGTATCTAGTATATCCATTGTAAAATGCGCGTTAATGTATTTACTCGGCCAGCAGTAGCATCGTCGATATTATCCTTTCGTTCTTATTCTCATTTTTGCTGCGATGATAATGACAGTCTAATAAAAGCTAATGGATGCGTGCGGTTCGCTTTGATGTTAAGTTTTATAAATGAAATAAAAGGGTCTGTATAACTTTTTTTTTTTTTTTAATTTTCCAATTTGTCACAAGGTCACGCTAAGGTCGAAGGTCTTTGACATTTTTTAACATCGCCATTCTTAACGTAGAAATTCATGAATATTCAACCAGGAAGATTTATGTTGGCGCGTGTGCCATGTGTAAAATGTTAGACGATCGAAAATTGCGAATTATATCGAAGAGCGGAAACGAAGTAGTGAAGAGGAATTTTTTAAGTAGTTTATCGATTCGCGTTATAGAAAAGGATAATGTAAAAAATGCCGCAGAATAAATTTGCCTTAAGAAAATTCGAAGACGGGTATTTTTCGAAATATTTTTCATTCTCTAAAGATTATAGGTCGTTGGCCTGTAAAATGACTGAAAATTCTGGTTGGTTTTCTGTTTATTTATTCGTCATTCTTTCGCTCTAAGTACACGCGTTAACGTTATCGACAACATATCCTAAATCCTGTGAAAGTACAAACGGATAATAGCGATTGTTTCGAGTTAGTTTGCACGGTCTCTATGGATACGTTAGATACACAAACACACGTACGTGTTTTTACGGATATATTAGCGAAGATCGAAACAACCGAACATCTCGTATACATAATCCTTTCAGTCATACATTATAAAATGCTAACATTAAATTATAAATTTTATAGAGGTGTTTATTATATTAGATAATTTTCAATATATAAATACTTATAAAATTAGGACATTTCATGTATAAAAAATTTTTTAACATTAAAATTTCATATCCCATATAGTAGACATTGTGATACGATGACGTCTCGATGGTTGTATATGTAAACATACAAAAAAAAAAAAAAAAAACGTTTAAACTTAGGCCGGGGAATAGGTCCGTGACGAGGATATCTTATGCTAAATACAAGGGTTTTCCTTCCTTTTCAACATAGACGCCTTTAGTACAGATGCTACCCATGGAAATATATTAACCGGAATAAAACAGTTAGTCGGAAAGCCGTTACATCGATGTGGATGGAAATGGATGGCGTTAGATGGTCGTGCACATCGGTTAGTAATATTCTCAACGCTCAATTAACAGATTCAAGACGAAAAACGCGATAATAGTATGCGTATGTAAAGAAATATATGTATAAGTAAATTTGTTACGTCTATAAGGATTTGGTTTAGATTATAACTAAGCGACATTTATTAAAGTAGGTACTCATTTAAAGGGTTTTTGATTATTCCTTTATCCGGTATGATCACGATCTCGCTTATTAATGGAAACGTACCCGCAGAGCAATTTGCGGTCCATATATTTTGAACCAAGCAGCGGTATAGTTCCTGTAGATAATGCGTCATCGGCAGAAGTAGCCGTCAAGAAAGGAGTGCGCTAATACTTTTTAATATATACGTGGAAGTTATATTCGAACAGGCATTAGAAGAAAACTACGTAAAACTGAAAATAAATGTTGTTGCGTTGAATAACCTTCGTTATATTATTAAAGAGCTTCAACGAATCTTAGACAAGATTGTAGAAAAAAGTTGATGAATATGGACTAAATACATCAAAAAACAAAAGTAATTGTATTTTCGAAAAATCCGATTATATTTGCGATTAAAATAAGAGATGAAAACATCGAACAAGTCTATCAAGTATTTAGAAAGCACACTCGAAGAAAATTATACTTCCAAACCTTATATACATATATATACATATATATATATATATGTATATGTATATATATATATATATATATATATATATATATATATATATATATATATATATATATATATATATATAGTAGAATTGAACAAATTAGAAGTACATTAATAAAAATGAGCAACCTTTTTTTTACACGTCAAACATTTAAAATTGGAACTAAAAATTACACTTCCGAGATGTTAGATATTCTCTACTTTGCGATATGGATGTGAATATTGGACACTGAGTTTAACGTTGAAAAAAAATTAACGAGTTTGACATGTATTGTTACCGCCCGATACTGAAAATACAATGGGTACATACAAAAAGTCGAGAACATCGAAGTGTTTAATAGATTGGGCTGTGAAATTATGGAAACTATCAAAAGAAGAAAATTGCAATAATACTTGAGACGTATCGAGTTCGTCTTTAACATAAGGAATGAAAAGGTCTACGATGTAATGTGTAGTCCGAAACATACCAAGGAAGAGCAAAGTACTCGGAAATGATATCATTAAGTTATGTGAAAGATTTTTGTAGTTGGAAGTCTTTGCCACGTTGTAACATAAGCAATTGATGCAGTGTCTACGTATAGATATTACAATAAATGGAAAATTAATATCAATCCATCGAAAACCGAAGCAATTTCCTTCAAAATTTCCAGATAATCTGACGGTGTTGGGAAACAGCATGAACTGGTCAGATTCGGTATTTAGGCGTTGCTTTTGACGACAAATTCAACTACGGAGGCTAATAAGTCCATTCGTTTCACATATTCCGATAGAAAATTAATACACGCGATAAACTTATTATTTATAAAACACTAATACGTCCAATGTTTACTTACGCTCGTCCTGTTCAGTGTTATAATAAATTGCAGCTCATTCGGAACAGATGCCTTCTAAATGCTCCTCGTTACACTAGAATAGTTTATATGTATAATATTCTGGAATTACCTCGTGCTAACGAATACAATTGTTAACATAACGCGTAAATTTTCATAGGTAATTACGATTCGAATTCCAATGTTTATGTATACGAAATAATAGACGTATTAAACATAATTCATTGTAACGATTCGCTTATTAATATTATTCTAATTATTAGCGCGATGTTATATTAATTATTAATTATTTTTCATATTTAATCGTTAATTTCAACTTTATATAATATTACGTTCGCTTCGTTTGTTTGTTTGCGGGTTTTTTCTCTTCTTTCTCCCGCGTTGTATAGTTGCGCATTTTTTTATTTAATTACATTAATTAATTAATCTTGTAAGCTATCGTGGTGAGACGAGTTGCGGTATATATCTATAAATTACGTTTACCGGCTTTATTTTAATTATTTTATTTATTTACGTAGTCTCTCTGTTTTTGTGCCTTATTATTGAAATAAAAACGCGAAAAATGTTATATTTTTAATAATTTTAGAAGGAGAAAAAAAAAACAAAAAATGTAAAACTAAAATTGACGCTATAGGCGTATTAATTAGATTACAATAATTTATTAAGCAGTTGTATAAAATCCTGCCCCCCCCCCAAAAAAAAAAAAAAATATTTTTTTTTTATCGACGACACTAGTTATAATAAGGTTAATCGTAATATAAAAAAAATACATATATATAAAAAAAATTATTTGGCGACCCGAATGCGGATTATTAAAAAGGCGAATTTCCTTCGGAGTTATTTTCACATTTCAACTCTAATCGGCGGTGGTGGATTTTTCTTGACGAAATAATTCCAACCCCGCGGAAGCCAATGCTAGACTTGAGTAACTTGCGTCATCATCATAGTCGTATGATTGGTAGTCGTATCGTTATTATTATTAATATTATTATTATTATTATTGTGATTATTATGACGATTATTTTTTATTAACGGTTTACTATGAGGCGCGCGAAAAAATCGTTTCGAATGGAAAATCGTTCGAAATGTCGTCCGAAATTGACGACTCATAGCGTAGTAAAGGAAAAAATTGATGGCCGAATTAATCAACGCCAGTACGTCTAATATTTCGCCGAGTTTCAAATAACAGTCTTTGAAGAATTTCTCCTTGAATATAATCGACAATAAACCGAGTATACCTTGAGGAAATTCGGTAGCTAGAAATAATATCAATACGGCCAGTAACATTCTAGTCGTACGATCGGTCTGTTTTTCTTTGTCCGCAGAATTTTTCGTCACTATAGTCCGTCCTCCGATGCTGCCGCTTAATTTTTGACGTCTTTTTTTCGTTTCGATCAAAGCGAATACTAATCTTAAACTTAAAACGGTCAACATGATGCACGGTATAATTTTAAAAACGACGCTGTAAATTAAGAAATTCAACTGAGTCAATAAATCGCCTTTAGCTCTGGCTATGTCGCTTAAATCGACCAAATATAACGTGATATTACGACCGATGCTTGTATCGTTATTATTATTATTATTATTATTATTATTAATACGACTGTAATCGTTATTATCGTTATTTAATAACGACGTGGTGGTGGTAGTAGTAATTTTATGACCGTCTTCGTTTAATAATTCTTGTCGCGGTACTACGTTAAACGTTAGAAATACCGGAACGCATAATAACGGACACAGTAAATAACCGGCCGCTACGACGGCGTAAGTAGTCTCCATACGACACCAGACGCGATTTTTTTGAGGATACACTACCGCTATATATCGCCATACGGCTAACGTGACCGTCAGCCAGATGGAAATGGTGTGAAATACTTGCGAAAAATTCGAATGCATCAATACGAACAACGTCCAACCGTACGTGTAACGATCGCGTACCGGATGCGTTTTCGGACGTAGATACGTGTGACAGGCGAACGGTATATACTCGATCAGTACTAATAAATCGGCCACCGCTAATCCGGTTAAGACGACGTTCGTAGGCGATATCATATCTTTCCTAGTCAGCACGACGATATTAAGTACGTTAGCGACCGCGCCGAATAGACACACGAACAGGCTGACGTAACCGTGCGCTTCAGCATAACCGTCGTGTATCGTATAGAAACCGCGGCCGCAAAACGGTTCGTCGCTAATCGTTTCGTTCGACATTTTTCGACTTTTCGATTATTATTTAATTCGATAATTATCGTTTAGAATTGCACTTTATTAAGCGGCGTCCATCTCGTTTTCTTCTTCGGCAATACAGCCATTCGCCTGGTTAAACAAAAAAAAATACGTTAGTTAAATATGTAACGTAATTATAGGCGCTTGTAGTAGAATTCGAAACGATTAATATCAGCGGCGAATCCTGATCTTTTTGAAGTGAAACTCTTTTGGCGCATTATATATGGGGAGGTAACCCGCAAAATGAACTGGCGAAAATAACAGACGATATATCCTCCTGAATGACTAGACCGATTTTGATGAAATTTTTTGTGTTTTTTAAAGGGGATTTGAGAATGGTTTAGATTCAGAATTTAGTCCACTGAAAAATGTTTTTTTATTTTATTTATAAGTAGTTGTTGATTTTGGAATGTTTCACATTGAGTCCGGCAGACTGCGCTACCATCGCAGTATCAAATATTGAATAATATTCTATTTTAATTTTAGTCCGTCCCGACAGTTGGTGCTGCGATCAAATTGAGAAAAATATTTTGTTATTATTGTGTTATTTTAAATCGCGAGCTAAATAGATTATTACATCAAAATGTACTAAGTGTTCGAAGAGGTTTTCGAAGAGTTTTGAATATACATTGTGCGAATTTAGTGCGGAATCGAAGTGAGTATATTTCTTAGAAATTTTTTTATCAAATTTACACGTGCGTTGATTAATAACCACCCTAACCTACGTATTTATTAGCTCATTGATTTCATAACGAATTTTTTTAATTGTTTTTATTAAAAATTATTCCTTTTTGGTAAATAAAAAAAAGCAAAAAAATAAAATTACACGTTTTTTCATCTAAAATTTGTTACAATAAATCTTTTCAGTTAATTAAAATTTCATCTTCAATAAGTTACTCATATTCGTTGTGTTTTTACTTTTACAGAAAAATACCACGTCTTCGAGGAAGAGCAAGAAGTATTGGTCGACGTACTCGGGTACTCGGAACGCGCAATTGGTCCGTGATCGTCGATTAAATAGAACAGTTGAAGAACACTCGGCGGATAATGTAAATTTAAGAGATCTAATTACATGTAGACGTGCAAATGAAAATTCAGGGCAACGCGCTCAACGTCTACGTGCTAATACGTTAAACGAGCGACACACATACAACGTAACCATCAGCGCGTGCAACATAATCGAGCATTGGCACGAGCATCGCTTAATCGTCTCGCGTTTGAATATGATTCTGAAATAGTTCGTCACATGCACTAATCACGATAGGTAGTGTGAACAAAGAGTGTCAACATTGTCTGCTTTCAGGTACAAAGGCGAGAATTGGTTTATGTTGCGCATCTGGAAAAATTTCATTGTCACCGCTTAAACCACCACCGGAACCTTTAAAAATAACTTTTAGCCGGAACCACATCTTAATCGAAATTGTTGTAAATTCAATTCATGCTTCCAAGTGACATCATTTGGAGCAACAAAAATTGTTCATAATGAAGATGGTCGTAATTTTGAATCTACATTTAAGATTCAAGGTCAAGTGTACCACCAAATTGGTTAATTGCTTCTAATGCCTGATGCCGATCCAAAATTTCTACAAATTTATACAGGCTGCGTTTACAATCATATAGAACAGATGGAAGAGCGAGAAATTATTGACATTTTGGAAACGTTTTTGCAGAACCACATCGATTGGTCGAATTGTAATAAATGTACATGTAATGACGTAAGATATTGTAATAACTTTTTAATAATTATTTTCTTCAAAACGGTCCATATTGTTATTAAAAACAGGTTGAAATTTTCGAATTAAATACATGTATACAGGACAACGTCTGTCGGGTCCGCTAGTGTGTATATATATATATATATATATATATATATATATATATATATATATATATATATATATAAACCAAACAAAATATAACACGGTTTAATCACTAAAAGTTTTTTATTGCGAAGCTTTCCGACAATTATGCACAAATAAATATATGTAATATTTATTCGTGCGTACTTGAAAATGACGTAATTGTCGAAAATCTTCGCAATAAAATACTTTTAGTGATTAAAATGTGTTATATTTTGTTTGGTTTATAATTAATAAAATCACTACTCTCCAATTCAACATTATACATTTTTTTTACATTTATTTTATTTTATTTTAGGACGCTCGACTACAAAGGTCATTTGCGTCCACCGAGATTAAATACAATAAATTACAAAAGAACAATTATTTTCTACTTACAATACGATATTTAGTTTACAATAATTTTATTAAACCAGTTATTTTAAGAAAGTATATTACGCGTTGTATCAAGTCTTCATTGTAATACTTCGCTTATATCTAGTCCACTTATTAATGATAACGTTGTTGATCGAATTTCGGACATTCTGTGATAACATGTTCTACGGTAAGCGCTGAATCGTGACAAAATTTGCATATTACCGACGACGAATTCTCCTCGATTGGCCCGTGCGTTAGCCTAGTGTGGCCGATTCGCAATCGGGCCAGCACTATTTCTTCGTGTCTGTTCGCTCGGTACGACGTAATCCATTGTTCTATTCGCGGTTTAATTCTTCTTAATTTGTTCTCAGTTAATCTGGACCACGACTCTTGTCGGACAATATTTATCGCAAATTTTAATCGTTTGCTAACTCGTGAGCCGGGATTTCTAGTCAGTGGAAACGACTTTTGCCATGGTGGGTACAAGGAGGCTACTGGAGTGCGATCAACCGTTGTTAATTTAAGGTATCGTATGAAGTGTTTACATCGTAGGCCAAATGCTTCGTTGTTTTTGCTGTATTTACTTTCTAGGTTTGAACGAAAGGTTTTATAGTAGTTTGGATGCGTTTTCTTCGTACCCAATTGAAAATCATATTTTAATGCTAACAGGATTCTGTTGACGGCTAAAATAACGACCGGTAAATTTACTATTCAGGCTTTATATCATCACGTTTCCTAAGTCCCTAAGGAGTAAAAAAAAAGAAACTGGAAGTGTACGAAATAAGTGTACGTCGTTTATACAATAATGTAGGTAATAAATGAGCGAATGTAGATTTAGTTGATATAATCCGGATTGACATAAGTTCTCAATATCACAAGTTCATAAAAATAGTAATATTAGTAATCAATTATTAAAAAAATTAATAAATAATGTCATGATGATTTTTTTTTAAAGGTATATGCGTATTATGATACGAGTTTCTTCGACAACAACCGGGGTAAAATTAGTATATTTCTATATATATTATTATTATTTAAATTAATGCGTCACATACAGCAACTAATGACTAGAAGCACATGGGTAAATAATTATTAAATGGAGTATCTTTAAAAGCGTAGAAATGTCAAGCTGCAATAAAGACGAAAGGCCGCAGTTGTAGAATGTATTGAGGACATTCTGTTAGTATATGTTGGACAGATAAACGTTGCAGGCCGTACAATACGGAGTTTCTGATCTATTAAGAAGATATACATGTGTTAGCTTGTTATAGCCTAATTGGAGTCTACTGACAACTATGCCATCTCTCTGATGTTATATTTCTAATATCTATATCTATATATACATACATATATCTATATCTATATATACATATACATATATATATGTATGTATTAGTGTGACCCAGAGAATACTGATGCTCTTGTTTTTTTTTTGAATAGCACAAAAACTACTTAAAACAAAATTTTTGAATGAAGTTTTATTTATAGATAGGAAAACGAGAGATTAGCTTACAATTATTTCTGGAACACAGTATCGTTCAGATGACCTCCATTTGCAACAATACATTCGTTCAGTCGTTATAAAATTTTCGAACACTTTTACGAGCGTAGGTCGCTGAATTTTTAAAATTTCTCCAGAAATTCGAATTTTCACTTCTTCCGGATCTCGTTGACGTACTTCGTATACGTGACTCTTGAAGTATGTCCACAAAAAAAAAAACCGCGTAACTTTGAATTCTTTACGAAACTCTCTTTGCACAGTCCGATCCACGCCGGCAATAACGTTCCACGTAAAACGCACGCTCCTTCTCGTTATAGGATGCTGTGATAACTGATACAAAAACGAATCTCTCGTGTGTACACCAAACGCAGAGTATGCGGTTTGCATTGTAGCAGTATTACCGACTGCGCTATTCAAAAAATAAAACCGTCCGTCTTCTTTGGGGAACCTATATATATATATATATATATATATATATATATATATATATATATATATATATATATATATATATATATATATATACGAGGCTCGACAATTAAGGTTAATAAGACTGATTTTATTACCGCGCTTGTGGTAACATTGCGACCTTGAAATTTTTATGGTGTGTAGCGGCATCCTTCCCCTTTCCAACGGTATGTTTACGGTCGCTCCAGCTGCAGTAGTTCGTCCGCTGTGTCGTGTTAAGTGAACATGTGTTTTTAGTGCTCGTCACGAAAATGGAAGAACGAAATTTAGAGCAACGCGTCGCGATAAAATTTTGTGCGAAATTGGGCGTAAAACAAACGTATTCCAAAATATTGAAGTATATGGTAGTGCTTCTCTTAGTCGTGCCCAGGTGTTTTTATGGCACAAGAAGTTCGTGGAGGGTCGTGAGAGTGTGGAAGATGAAGAGAGAGTAGGGAGACCAGTCGCAGTGCGAACCGAATGCGCTGCGCGTGCGTGCCCTAATCCGCGAAGATTGCCGTCTGACGGTTCGAATGTTGGCATCTGAAGTCGGTATTAATCGTAAAACCGTTCGTCAAATTATAACGAACGATTTCGGGATGAGGAAGTTGTGTGCAAAAATGGTCCCAAAAAACCTCACTACTGAGCAAAAAAAAACAGCATCGAATGGATGTCGCAGAAGACTGTCTGGAGCAAGTTGAAAACGATCCCACGCTGTTTGATCGAGTAATTACAGGTGATGAAAGTTGGTTCTTTCAATATGATCCAGAAACCAAGCGTCAAAGCTCGCAGTGGCTGTCTCAAAACACCACTCGTCCGAAAAAAGCTCGCGTGAGCAAGTAGAAGGTGAAAACAATGATCATTACCTTCTTAGACAGCCGCGGAATCGTTCACAAAGAATTCGTACCACATGGGCAGACCGTAAATCAACATTTCTACTGCGAGGTACTCGAAAGATTGCGAAAACGAGTTCTCCGGGTGCGTCCATAAATCGCAAACACTTGGATCCTTCATCACACAGCCTTCAAGTTTTCGCAGTATTTGACCTCCAAAGGGATCACCCTGTTGCCGCAGCCGCCTTATTCGCCCGATATGTCCCCCTGCGACTTCTTCCTATTCCCCAAAGTGAAATCGGTAGTCAAAGGGACCCATTGTGAGTCGATTGAGGAGATCGAAACGTCCGTGACGAGGATACTCAAGGACATTTCAGTTGAGAGTTCCAAAAATGTTACAAAGCGTGGAAAAATCGCTGGGCTTTGTGTATAGGTGCCCAAGGGTAGTACTTCGAAGGGGATTAAAAAATTGATAAATAATTTTTAAATATACGGTTTTTATAACGTCAGTCTTATTACTTAATTGTCAAGCCTCGTATATATATATATTAAATACCGACTTTGCTGATTTTTTTGTGTTCATAATTGTAAGGACAGTGGATATATATTTATTTGAAAAAACTTTGTCGAGGTTTTCGGTAGTTGACTTTTTCGAATTTCGATTTTTGCCAAATTTCTTTAAAACCGATTTAATAGATATTAAAATGACAAGATCGAAATAAAAAAAAATGGTTTTTCGAACTACGAGTTTTTTTAAAATGCCGACTTGTCACCTTCGACAGAGCATAGCGCACAACGTGAATATTTTTAAACGATTCAGCCTCTTGAAATAGCGGTTTCTATATACGATCTATCGTGTAAAGCGAAACAACCGCAAAAAAAACGATTCCGAACGGAACCTAAAAATTTCATCAAAAGCCTCGCAATTTTTTCAAATTAACCCTTTTCGCGATAATTCGCGAACCATTCGAAATTCGGTAAAATAGTTTTAACGTAAGTTATGCGGCATTAAAATATGCGTCTAATGATAGTATAGTCATATTTTTACACTAAATATCTATCAAGAAAATTAAGGTTAAACGGTTTTTTTAAGGGCCTTATAATTGATAGGTGGCTCGGATTGACGTTAAATAAAGTAGTCGTGGAGATCTATCATTTATGTAATAACCTAAAGTTTCGTCTAGAATTATTTTCTGTGAAAACCACGTCCTGATTATTCAAAAAAATTTTTAAAATGGACTTACACCACTCATCATCAGAAAGAGTTGGTTTTCACCGAAAATAATTCTAGACGAATGGAAAACAACCACGAAAGTTTTAATAAATATATAACCTAAAGTTTACAAAAATTAACCGGTAACGAGAAATCGCGAGTTTAAAATTTGATTTTCGATTTTGAAAAATTTCTCGACCGATTTTTGGTCTGTCGATTGTACAATACTTTTATCATGAGGATGTGATACACTAGGCATTAGGTTATATATATATATATATATATATATATATATATATATATATATATATATATATATATATATATATATATATAATACGATTTAACTTTTTCAATAATTGTACTAACTTATTAGCTGAATTAAATATAATTTTTTATTAACTTCAATAAATCTATAAAAATTAAAAAGTATCGGCATATCGTATAGATTTATAAAATTCTTAATTCTCCATCAGTATTTATGTGTTATTTAATTCAGCTAATAAGTTAATACATTTATCGATACTGGGACGATACGTCAACTGGTATTTAATATATATTCGTATATGTAAAAAAATGAAACAATTAAAATAAATTATTCTACATAAATGCTATTAGGTTTGCGCAAATATAATGCGCATGATAACAAGATAAACGTGTTCCAACCATTTCTGTTTTGCCCTTTCCTTAATCAGTTTTTGATGACTTTCTCTATGTTACCGTACCATCGCGCACCGTAGGCTTTCATTTTTTTGCCCGTTCTGCCGCATTGCATGTTTTGACTACCTATTGTCGGTTCTTCGGGTCATGTGACCAGCCCATCTCCATTTTAATCTGACTGCACCTCCAACCGTATTTGTTTTTCCATCCATGTCTTCTTTTTTTTCGATCGGATAGCTTATATTCTCGACAAATAACGATATAAATATATCAAAGTTGAGCGTATCGATCGAAAATTAGGTAAAACAAAATAAAAGGTAAAAGATTAGCGTTAACTTATCTTACATTTTTTTTTTTTAATTTTTTCATAAAATTCTAAAAAACTTTCTAATTCTATCGATTTTTTATTTTCTAAATTTTAGTTAATTCTTATCGTCAAAATATAACGGTTCTTTAGTTTACGCAATCGTTCTTAAAATTAGAATACTCGATCGACGATGACAGTTTGAGAAGAATTTTAAAATACAGACGATAAAATTTTCTACTACGTAATAAAAATTATAAAATTAATTTTAAAAATTTTACGAAAACTAGAATATTATCGAGTGATTTCGTAATTTTAACGAAGTATTTCATAACTCCGGATTAGGAATACTTCGCAATTTCAGTTAATTTAACGGAAATTACGAATGAAAATAAAGTTACATAGAAGACGAATGAATTAAAATCGAAAATTAAAAAGTGGCTCTATTCTTAATGCATATCGAGAGATATTAATAATTTTTTTTTTTTTTTTTTTTTTGTTCTTTAAGAAGAAAAAATGTATAGAAACACATTTATTTTACGCGGATTAAGATACCAAATCGTGAAGAACAAGGAGTTGAAATAGTATAATGTATGAACAACATAATAACAGGACCGATATCGAAGTATAATGTAGGTGCTGACTATGGAAAACACCGGGTGTCTGAGATAAGCCGACGTATAAATGTCAGAAAATAGCTGCCGGAGAACGTAAAAGATTAAGCGACGGGATAAAGTTCTGAATGTAGAAACGGCGTACAGGCCTAAAAGTGTCGATAAGATTAAAGGAGAAAAATAGACACTGTTAAGAGAGAAGGCGGGAAATTAAAGTTATAGTGTAGCATCGTCTGAGATCGGAATTGAGGGTAGCTAACGTCATTTATAGAATAATAAAGCGCGAGGAAAAACGGAATTAATATTAACGATAAACAAATTAAATAAACGCGAGTAAACCTTTAAAATATATTAATAAATATAAAAAAAATTTGTACGCGAAAATTAATTATAATGGACTTTCGGACGATTCAAATTAGACGTCCATTAAACCCAAATAATAATAATAATAATAATAAGCCTCACGAGTGACGGCGTGAAAAACATGCCTCAGGGTTATTTCTTTTGTCACCGATCAAACTTTTAGGATGTCCTTATTGATGACAGTTTCCGTTAGTTTTGTTTCCTGTTTTTGCACTCCAGCTTTCCAGGTCATCTTTCCAGTATGTCTTTTTTCCCGCCCTATGTTCCTTTTGTCATCTATATCTTCTTTCAGAACCAGTTTAAGAGGTTCGTATTTTCTACGTCATGCCTGTAATATTCCATTCTTCGTTTCTGCACGGTGAAAAGTAATTTTTTTTTTTCAAACATTAATTTCAAAACGCAAATAGCTTTCCTCCTAGCTTCTTGGTCAGAGTACAGCTCTCGACTCCGTACAGCAATTCCCGAGCATAACATCGGACGAGCTGCATGCGCAATTCCAAGTCGATGTCCTTCCGTATTAATAGCTTTTTCATGTTTTCCGATTCTTGTTCTTCTTCTACGTTATCCGCGTGCCCAATATATATATATATATAAATATATCTCGACTCTGTCCTACTGACCTGTGTAAATTCGGTTTAGGATTTCTTCTTGTGTATCAGCGTACACTTCGTTTTTGTAACGTTTATTTCGAGGCCATGTTGACGGCTAACATCACGAACTCGAAGAAAAGTATCATTTACAACGGAATAAAAAGAATCTCGGATGAAAGCGTATACTCGATGTAAGTTTCGCCAATAACTAGAATCTCGAGGTTTACAACTGTGATATCAGTTTAACAGTAGTCGAAAATCGTCTCGTTTTTTACACGCTATATATTTGAAGAAAGCATTTGACAGGGTTGACAACAGGGTAGAAATTTTTGAAAAATATTGAAATAGGCGAAATATTATCCTTTTAGCACGATGTACGGATGGCGAGTGTTGGAGTAAAACACCAAGTCACCTCGAATAAATGATAAAAGAGAAAAATCGGTTTATTTAAGAACGATTATTAACTGCCGATATAATTGTAGCGTATCAAAATAAGATAATCTAGTAAAGCTAGAACACTCTATTAATTAGGTTTGAGAACGTTCTTCCTAATCATAGTCTGAATTGTCCGAGCATGAACAAATAATTATACGTTTTTACTTTACTTTTATGCGGCGCACAATCGCGGTCACTTACAAAAAAAAGTTGTATAGAAGCGTTTAGATAACAAATAAGAATGTTTTAGAACGTTTAAAAGAAACAACACTAGAAGGCTTTGGACACATTATCAGAAATCTGGTAAAGTTCAATGTACCGTAATGAGTAACGAAGGACGAAATAAGAGGGCGACCGGCGACATCCTGGCTTTGATAAAACTACAATAGAATTATTTCGGTCTGTCACTAATAGATAACGATTTGGAAGTTGATGAATATCAACGTGAGGAATTTCACGGGCAGTGTGATCACCTTGGTACTTTCAACAAAACACGAAGTACATAAATATATATTAAGGATAAAGGAAAAGGAAAAACAGGAGAAAAGAAAGTGAGTAAAGAACAAGAAAGGAAAAACATTTTTTGTATTAAATAAAGTTAAATTAATTCGAAGAATGTGGACTGTAGTGATTTTTATTAAAATAAACAACAAAAAAGAAGTTAAAATCGCTATTTTTTTTTCTTCATACAAAATTACAAAGCTTTTCGGATGTTAGGCCATTAGTGAATATTACAAATATATATATATATATATATATATATATATATATATATATATATATATATATATATATATGAAATGAAAAAATATTAATACAATTCTGAAAAAATCAGCAAATGAGGAACAGTAAAAAAATCAACAAACGAAGAACACAATTTTCAGATTGTTTTATTAATACTGTTTGAAATTTCGTGAATTTTGTAATCTTAAATTAATATTTTTTCATGTTATATTTTTTATTTAAGCTTTTTGATTTTTTATAAAGTAAAAAAAATGCGATTTTATAACTTCTTTTTTGTTGTTTATTTAAATAAATCAGATTTTTAATATTTATTTTCATTTTATTTGTAAAATTGTGTTTTTTTAAAAATTTTGTGGTTGTATATTTTTATATTTTATATTTTACTTTTGGCACATCATACATCGCAATAGTAAATGAAAAATTTAAAATTCCACCAGTATACAACTTTTACAGAATCAGGAAAAGAAAAAAAAATTAATATAAAAAAACTAAATTAATAAACAAATATATTGATATTAAATTTCAACAAATCAAAAAATAGACCGACAGAAGCAGACATCATTTTTGGATCATATTTTCACAATTACCATCGCATATTTTTAAGTAATTATATTCAAATTTATATTTTTAAAATTATGATTTTTTAAAATTTTTCACTTGATAATGGCGTAAATGCCGAAATGTGTTTTCTTTAAGAAAATAAATATTAGTGATTTAACTAATTTTCAATTGATTTTTTATTTAAATAAGCTTAAGAAAAAACACTTACCTACGTTCTCAGTAAGGTAAGGGAAAAATTAATAAATAGCAGACTTTAATGGATACTCCATGATGAGCATGTAGTTCAAAACTGCTCACTGCACCACTTTAGAAATATAGCATAATCTAATCATTCATAACTAACTCTTCTAAAGATGCTTAACGTTGACCGCGGAATTATATGCGATTCTCTATAAAATTTCTGCATCTGAACTTCAATTCTCATTTTCTCTCATCTCTATTGGAATATACACAAACTACAGCACGCTTTAGTTGGAAAAATAAATGCTCATGCTGCTTCCTATAAAGAAAATAACGATAATATTGGTAAAAGAAGTAGGACTAAACGCGGCTAAAGAATGCGCAGCCTTAGCATTAGTCCCAAACCTACCATAACAACATACTTCATGGACCACAACTGTAAGTTTTTCCGTCACTAACAGAAATTCTACAGTACTCTCCATCCGTTGAATCTAAACTCAGAACTTTCATTATTTAACCTTATTATTATGATCTAATCACCTTCCCGTGCCACTGACGTTAGTAATAATGTAGGGCACACGCAAATTAAGTTTAAACGAATTGTTTCAATGCAGTTTTAAGATTTACTAAATTAATGTCTGTTGGGAATATATTTTCACCGCATTATGCTAGAGTGAGCATTTCCCCTGGAGAGGAGAAGTCACACACAAAATATTATAATGTATGTTATTTTCTTTCTATCGATAGCTACTTCACGCTTACACGCGTCTAGTTTTTAAGAACATTAGTCCTCGGCATAACTTATTACAAATTTTCCAAAATATTTGCCCCACCGAGAAAGTTATAATTGATAAATAAAACCTGTTTAACACAATAAGAAGCGAGGGAATTTATATACACTCTCTGTATAACAGCGAGCGTTAAATTAATATACAGCATCGTTACATTTTACATACTATTAAAGACGAAATATGGTACTCATGCACATCAAGTAGCAAGGGGTATTGTGCAAAAGCAGCCATGAATAGTGATTTATTACTTACTGGGATGTTCAAAATTTCAAAAACGAGGCATTTACAAAATATGTAACAAATCTATCATCATCAAAGGTTGGAAATTATTCGCCGTGGGAATCTGTTAAATAGCTAAAAACCAAAAAAAAAAAAAAAAAAAAAATTATAACGATAGTAATTGGACTACAGATGATTATGAACTATTTTCCATACATTTGGCCGAAACTTTTCAACCGAATAATAATCAATCAAAAGTTGAGAACGTAGTTCGTAAGTACTTAAACCAATCTTCAAGAACAATGATACTCCTGCGAAAGTTAAATCCTCAATCAAGAGGCTCCTGGTTACGATTTAATTACCAGTCGAATTCTGAACTACCGAGAAAATCAATAGTAAAACTAACATATAACGCAATCATGAGATTACAATACGTTTCAGTGCTATGGAAATTCGCAAATATAATTATGATTCAGAAACTTGGACTAAACAAGTGAGACTTCCTGTCGACCAATTTAAAGTATTTGAAAAAATTAAAAAAAAAAAAAAAAGGATACAAAAGATAATTGACAAAGATGAAACCAAATAAACAAATTGGTTTCCGAACTGACGTTTTAAGAAGATTGAAGAGAGCTTCGAAAGGAAAGTTACTCGGGAGTCTTTTTTGGATATTCTGCAAGAGTTTGATCGCGTCTGGCATCCAGGGTTAAAATGTATTTCCGGAAGTAAGGTAAAGTCTTTTTTTTTTATTAAACGCGTTTTTAGCTTAAGCTATTTTCTAATTTTCTTTTCGACCTTTTCGTCCGTTATGGTTAGACTTCCTAAGTTTTTTTCCGCGGATGTGCGACTAGCTCCAGAAGGCTATCTCTAGCACTTGGGTGTGAGTGGAAATAATTTGTCGAAACTCCTATCCAGCGATAATTCATCTGGTCTTCTATTTAACATAATGCATCCTTATAATAGGTAAATTGGCTTATTCCGCTTTAGGCGTCTACTTCTTTTGAGTTATCCAACAATGCAACGTCCAGGCTATTTGTGTGGTGCTGTAACTTTTGGACCCTAAAGTTCTGCAACCTTTTGGATATAGATTACACTTAATGGGTAGGTCTGTAGGTAGCAAAATTCCGGTACTTATGGCAATCTTTGTTTGTTTAGGAAATAATAAATTCGTATCTTCTGTTTTCCGTCTCGAGCATGATGTTATTTTGATTTTACTCACATTTATTTTCGTTTTACATTTATTTAATTTAATTCCTAATAGATGATTGTAATTTAGCATATACGTATATATACGTAAGTTAAAATTCCCTATAGAAATCTCATAATTCAATATTTTCCTTACTATATTCACATACTTGTTAATAAACCTATTTGGATTTATAGAATACATTTGTAGAGTTGTACTAGTAATTCCAATATAGATTCCATATAAAGACGCTAAACATTTCTTACAATCATGCGCGTTTATCGATTTAGACTTAAAAATTCTGTCATCGATGAAATTGCCAGGTTTGCTCGCAAACACGTACAAGATTGAAAAGGTACACTAATGATGAAGTCATACAGCCTCTGGACAACTTTGAGGATTTAAGACGACTTAAACGTCGAAAACTACACGATTAGTGAAGTAATGAATAAGTTGGGGACACTTCATTGGAAGTGTAACTGTTCACAAGTGCTTTCAATTTCATCATCGTTATTTTACGAAAGACTACATAGTCGTCACAAAAAAACACTGTGCTTCGGGTCGCAGGGAGAAATGAAACTTAATGACTTTTTCCCAAAAAGACACTTATTTAATAAATTCCCGATTTCGTTCAAATATCACCAAGAAAAGGAAGTCCGCTATGCTTAACTTGATGCGGGGATGACTCAAACATTTTCGTTCTCAAATCTTCGCTGCACGAAGGATGTATGTGCGACGTAGATTTGAACGAAATAACGGATAGCAGCGCGCGCATGAGCAAGAGAAAGAATATGAACACGCGAAAAAATTTTAAGCGTATATATATATATAATATTTATTAAAGTAACCGGAATCAATTGGAAGATAGGCAACTTTGGAAACGTTTGAGGGAAGCCTACACCCAGCAGTGGGTTGAGATAGGCATAACGTAATAATATATATATAATATGCCGATGTATACACGCACTTACGCACGTCTGTAATAATTTCTGTACGTACGTGTTTGTATGTATGTATGTAAACTGGATATAGACGTAGATGAGTACAGCATGGTGAAAGAGAGGAGGAGCCAAAGTGTACTGTGTTAATTTATGAATCAATTTGTATAAGGCCTTTGGCTCGCTCGTTCGTTTTACGAATTAACTCCCCGTATAAAACGCGCCAATATAAGTTTCACTTCAAAAATCCCTTTACAAAATTAGCGATAAACGCGTTCTCGTTGTTTAATTAATGTATACACTTCGAAGTCAATCGTTTGCGTCGAAGGATAATGATGCGAGAATATCAGCAGGGGTAAATTGTGTAATATTAAGAGGTAGTTTTTTCCACGTGTGAATATCTGCTCAGGGATGAAGGTAATATTTTACGTCATTATTAATTAACCCCGGTGGTATTCGTTTACTTACCGCAGTGGTTAATTGAGATTAATCGCTTACTTTAAAGGTGAATTAAAAAGCGTTTGAAAAATATCTTTATGGAACGTTGAACGATGAAAGGTATATATATATATATATATAATATAAATATTCATTTAGAATTCTTAGTTCCGGATATTATAATAGGTAGAATAGTGTAGAACGAACATGTAAAACGGGTCTCCTTTTTGTTCGAGCAGTTATAAATCGTTAGAAATTTGTAGCGTATTCAACGGGGAATAAACGCGATAACGATAACAAAAGCGTCGTAATTGTGTTATCGTTTTTATAGTAGTGCGGTAATAACGTCAGTAGTAGTAACCATCTTAGCCCCGCGGTTTATTATGAAATATTACCGGCGTTCGAAAATATTATTCTCAAGCGTTAAACGCGTTGTCAGAATTTTAAAACCATCACCCATCATCATTATCGTTCGTTCTTTGTTTTTAAAAGTTTTGAACGGTATTATACCTCGTGCGAGGATGTGGGGCTTCGAAATACTTCAGATGGAATATTTAATTAAGAAACCGTATTATATAAGTGCGTTTGACGTTTTCGTTTCTTTGTTCTCCCGGCTTTATGAATTTCTCATCAAGAAATCTTCGAATACATTAAGAATGATTGAAATCGTGTCTTAATTTTCACGCTATCCAGGAAAATTCGATATTAAATAGAAGTGTCATAAATATCTATCCAACAGCGATATACAATAGGTAAAGCCTATATATATATTGTATAATTTTCTCAGATAATATATATATATATATGTTTATATATATATATATCTTATATATAAATTTATATTATCGTATATATTCATTCACTATTCGAGTAAGGAATACATTTTGAAAAATATATGAATACTATTCTTTCATCTTTCCCCGAACAAATAAAGCAATCTACTTCAGAAACTATATACCCTTTACGAAGCCACTTCTGGAATTTCGAACGCCAGTTAAATGACGGTCAAACAGGTGCTTTGCGGCAACAAGAACTAGGAGGAAAGCTTTCAAACAACTAAAACAAAATCCGGAAAACCCCATTTATTGTCAGCACTCGCGTGCAAAAACCATGTGGGTACTCAAACACGAAAGAAAGAAATCTTCATCTAATTTCCATATCAATGATAACGTAAAAACACCAGTTACTCAACTGTGGAGAAAAATAAGATCAATAAATAAAACTCTGGAGTACCTACATTAAATTTTGTAACTAATCAACTACACACGAAAGCCGAACAGCAGAACTCCTCGCAGACGAAAATACATCTAGTAACAAAGTTCTGTCACCCCTTCTTCAGTAAAAACCAAGAATAAAATTGAAAGCGAGCAGTTAAACTTTCATAAAATAATCAAGTATATAATAGAAATATTACCAAAATAGACCTTTTCAATGCTGTTAAACTAATGAAAATATGTGCAACCGGTTGCGACGAATTCAGCATTCTTTTCCGAAAGCAGCTGCGGACTGTGTTTATGACAAGCTGCTTTCAATCTTTAATCCGATCTGTCACACTTATAACTTCCCCCAACAATGGCGAGAAGCCATTATAATTTCGATAGGCTAACAAGAATCTACTGCCCCTGGACAATTATCGGCCAATATCATTCACATCGGTGTAAACTATTTGAGAAAATAATTAACCCCCGCTTAGTATGGGAATTTGAGAAAAGAAATCTGCTATCACCGAACTAATTCGGCTTCAGACTATCGCGTTCGGTATAAGATCAATCTATCTTCACACTAAGATATAGCTTCACTCGACGCATGCACCTGTTAACAGTATTTTTCTTCTTCAGGAATCTGTAATCAGTCCGACACTGTTTATTGTCGCAATGAATTTTCTAATTTCGTCTGTTCCATCATTAGTTGGTGCCACATTATTTACAGGTGACATCTCGATATTCATCAGCTGTGTGACAACTTAGCGGCTGGAGGGCGAACAAATTGCAGCGAATCGAGCCCTGACCTCTCAAAATGGACTTACGTTCTCGTATTTCGAAACAAAATGTGTCCATTTCTGTCGCCTTCGAACGTGCAGAGAAGAACTAAGTCTTACTCCCAGTTACACATCTGGGAATAATTTTTGATGATACTCTTTCTTGGAAATAACACGCCCAATATTTAAAGCAGATATGTCAACAAAAATTGAATGTAATCAGAAAGTTTTCACACTGATCATATGGAGTAGACAAAACAACCTTATTATAAATTTATTCTACTTTTATACGGACATCGTTGAATTATGAACTACTACCCCACTACGGTACAGCGAAGCCTTCGGTATTAACTGGACTCGGTGCATTATATGGCGATACGAATAGCGCTGGATGAATTTCGTGCAAGCCCTATTATTAGTAGTCTGTGCGAAGCAGGTGAATGACCGTTGAATCTCCGTCGAGAATATTTAATATATAAAAATTCCTTTTCCATCTTAAGGGCAGATACAGAACGTTCGGATCGTGTGAGACTGAATCAATGCCTAAATTTTTTGATGGAGTATATATGAGGATGGTTGCTCATTTATTTAGTCTCACACGATCCCCTTACTTTTGTTTGTGAAATTTGTTCGAAATAAGTTTATTGAATAAGTGCCTTTTTGAGAAAACGTCTTTAAATTTTCATATCTTCCCAAGAGACCCGAGGCACGGAGTTTTTTTATAATTACGTCTTATTACGTGTCCTAACAGTTTTATTTTCCGCTTTTCCATAGGATTTATTTAACGTATTTTTTCAATATTAGATTGAAAAGAAAAACCTCAACGATAATCGTATATTTTTATCAATGTTTAAAATATGTTTTACAACAAATTTATAAACAAAATACAAAGAAATATCGGATGATGAAATTAATTTTTAATAAGAAAATAAACTTTAAGACTATTATTTTAAGAATGCAAATATTAGATTATTCATAAAAAAATGACGGAAAATCTCGCTAACGATAGTACTAAATAACAATTCTAAACAGAAATATGATACAAAATTCAAGAAATAACATACCGAAAAAAAATTCACCTACATTTATCCTAATCGTACAGATTGTATATAAATTTTAATTGTAAAATGGACTGGACGAAGCACCGCAAACTTAATTAGATGATAATTTTTTTTCTAGACTCAATAAAATAGATACTGCGAATTGAGCAAACAAACCGGACGAAATTAAAATAAAATCGATATTATGTCGGACATCGAGGATGTTACGGCATTCTTATTTTGAACTTGAACGTGGACCGATGGAGCTAATGAAAACACTTCGAAGTAAACCGAATTCTATTTTCCATACCCTTAGGAAAAACAAAAGGCTAATAGTAAAATCTAGAAAAAAAAGAGAAAATGGACGAATAATAGAAAATTGCGTAGTTTGAATTGAAAAATCTTTTCTGAGGAAAACATTTGTTCCGCTTACGTTTGTTGAAGAACACGGAACAAAAGTGTGCTTTGTCATCCGTCTTTTAGAGGTACATCGCATTAACCTCTGTTATTACAGTTAACAACGAGATTTGTCTCCGTCGTTTAAGTTTATTTATACACACACACACATACATACATACATACATACATATATATATAGGCTGTTCTGGACTATTAATCTCTTTCTCATCATTTCGCATCCCTAAAATATTTCGTTACTCGTTGCTAATTTTGTTCGCTTATTTTTTCATTAGTTGTTTGACTAGGTCGTATACAGTTCGGAAACAATTTCCAACGATAGGCTTTCACGTGGCTTTAATCGTCATTTAGAAAATATAGAGAAATTGAATTATACTAACGTCGTCTGCAATTGAAAATGCATTCCGTGCTACACTGGCGACGAAATAAATTAATACAAGTTGAAGTTTACAGGCGAAATATTCGTTCAACGAGAAATAATCGAATGACGTAAATAAAAACCGGTTTTTGCACATAAACATCGTGTAAAGTAACAATCATAAATCACTGACAAGTTAAATATTAAACATCGATATGGCACTCGATTTTTTTTTTTTTTTTTTGGCCCCAGTTCGTAATACACGATGGAGTAAATGTATTAGTAAAATTTAATACAATTATAAATAATAAACTGAAAAAGTGCCCATCCATTTAAGTTTATGGCGCTCTAATCAGCTTAATAAAGTTAATTCTGTTGTTAATTAATTAGTATAATAGAAATTTAAAAAGGAAGAGTAAGACTCGAATATCATCATCGGAGTAAATTAAAGAAGTAATGGAAAAAAAATAGGATTGATATCGGGGAATTTAGGAGGGAAAGAGTTGCTCGCGTTAGTATAAGCGGCAGTTAAATGATCGGAGATAATAATCGGAGGACGGGAGCAGTAAGAGGAAGTACAAATACTAACCCTTGAACAAATACGCCGGAAATACGTCTAGGACGTAAACCGGTGATGGTGGCAATAAATTTGCCATCGTCGATGTGCGTTGAAAAGGCAATTTGAAATACAACAGGAGAGGTAGCGGGATAATATCATGAAGTGAAAGAATTGGCTAACCGTAAAGACCAATTGTTGACTACCGAAGATTCTGAAATAGGTACTAGAGATCTGGTATAGAAAAAAGAACGACTTATCCAGCGAAAGCCTACCACGATCTGCGAAATGTCCGAGGCGTAAGAGATAACGATTTTACGACAGTATAGCAAATAAGTCAATTGTCATGCCGTTAAGGATATGTATCCAGCAGTATAATTAAGGGAGCGGTGTTTTAGCGACAGAAAAAAGAAATCCGATAAAATTATATATCAATTGGAGTAACGGGAACTAAGTCGGAATAAGAATAGGGGGGGATTTTAAGATGTTTAAACTAACGAACGTGGGTTTGGAAATATTGTAATCGGGTATGAAGAATGCTCAAGCTCAATATCGTTCATATTTTTTTTTATAACATGTTTTTCTCGGCAAATACAAACACTTAGTTGTTTTTCTTTTAATTTAGTTTAAATACTTTATTAAAAATTTACGATGTAAACTACGTTTTTTTTTTTTCCAATGATATCGGACTTGGCTCTCCTGTACCGTCTTTTAAACTCACGCGTCTCTTACAGTTTGTCTTAATTAATAATCACAAAATTCTCTCTATTATTCTCGCACGCATTAGAATTTTATATTTATGTTAAAAGGTGACTATATACGTAAAAATACACTCGATTGGGAAAATCATATATGAATATTTTCAGTTGAAAACTGCAATAATTATCTATCGACATAACTAAATATCTTGAAGTTACCGATGTTACGCGCGCATAACGACAACACACACACACGCACATACACATACACAGACACATGATGATATATAAACGGACCATTAAGTGAGGACGCTTGTATTCTGAAATCTAGGACGAAGTAGGTAGAAAGCAAATTTTTGAAAATTTTGAGCGATTAGTTTTGTTCATTACGGTTTATATATGTGTGTGCACTTAAGCGTGAATATAAAATTGGCTAGAGATAATTATCCGGATAGATTTGAAAAATAAGTTGATAGCCGCAGGAGAGGAAATAGTTTTTTTTTTTTTTTTTTGTTAACAACAATAATAATAATATAGTGTTTTGTTTTTTTTATTTGGTTCCCCATTCCGCACTTATGCGGTGGGGCAAGTGTATTTGTATTATTTGTGGTTATAAAGGTGCAGCGGACTATTGTGCTTAATAATTAGGTGTGTGCAAGTGTTGCTGAAACAAAAGAAAATATGTAAATAAAATTAAAAATGAGTGTGTGCAGATAATATAGTAATAATAAAAAAACTAATAAAATCTACATTCCAGAATGGAGAGTTATTTATTTTGGGGAAGAGAACGAGATAAAATCTCCGGTTTCATCGTTAAACATAATGAAAATAGGTGGTTCAATCGATCGAATTGCGAACGTTTTCAGAGCGCAAGTGACATGAAAAGGGATTCTCTAATCCGCCGGGATTTGGAAAATCCTACACATAGGTAAGCCTATTTTATTTCTAATGTTAAAATACACTTAGAAACAGTTACAAATGGGTAATATGCGAAAATAAATAACCCCGTATAGTTTAATTATTTTGACTACAATATCTCAAATCTGTCATTCGCAGAAGTGTTTTTATCAATTACATGTATATACTGTTTTTTTAGGTGACGTGTACCACACTTAGGTTAGAGACACTGAAGCTATTTTAATTAAATGAACGGATATATATTTGTTACTTTTAAAAACTGAATGGTTTTTTCAAGTTCCATTGGATTATCAGAGAGTGCTGTGTGAATTGGAATATTGTCATCAGGATGGTGTTTCTGAAGTGGCCTACTTGTTAGCATGTGTTCGATTGTTAGAGGCTCCCGTCCGCAGTAGCAGCATATCGTTTTTTTTTTCTATTATTGTAATTAAGGGTTAATGCAGGTATGTCAAATTCTGAGCCGAGTTAGTGCAACACATCTCTGTTCTCCATGGAGCTGTGTTCAACTTGATGTTTCGGAGTTTGTTGGTTGTGAGAATACACTTCCAGCGTAGGTTCCATGCCTCATGAAATTGGTTTTTGATATTGTGTATTTCGTCTTGTATTGGGATTGAAATTTTTGGTACTGGAAACATCTTCGCCGCTTCTTTCGCAGCGATGTCAGCTTCTTCATTTTCCTTTATGTTGGAGTGTGAAGGGATTCAGCATATAATGGTTTCTTGTATATGTTGGTTAGCTGACAGATGAATATTTTGGGCCATCGGGTGGTTAGATTTTGAGAGATCGAGATTAATGCTTTGAACGGCGTAAAATGCGTCGGTAAAAATAATTATTTTTTGTAAGCGTAAGTATTGGATATAGCGCTTACTGTACTTCACATCTTGATGGAAGACCTCATGGAGGAGTAGCAATTCTAATCCGTTCTAAAATAAGTCATTGCAGTAGCTACTCTGAAGTATCTTATGCCTATCAATTACTAACAGTGAATATCTGCACAAAATGGTATGAGTGTACAGTTGGTGTATGTCATCCAAAATCATACCTAAAGAAAGGATAAAAATCATATTACATGGTCTCGGACCTAGATTACTTATTGGAGACAACTTTAACGCCAAAGACGAAAGTTGGAACTGTACTAAAAGCAACTCAAGAGGAGGGTTACTCGCTAAGTTAATAAATGCAGAGAGACTAATGATCATTGCTCCATCAGAACCTACTTATTGGCAATTACACAGAAATCGATACCCTGAGGTACTGGATTTCTACATTGCTAAAAATTTTCAGCGCTTAAAAATAACATGTAATATAGTTCCTGAATTAAGCTAAGACCATGCTCCCGTCATTGCTTGCTTAGGAGTTGGACCGATATGTCAAAGTTACACCTTTAATTAACAGTCACTATTTGGACTAAGTTTACAGAATACATGAATCAAAAGACAGATCTTAATATTCGACTCAAGAATGATAAAGAAATAGACGATGCGGTAGAAAAAATTATAAATAATATACATAATGCATGTAATTTAACAACGAGACATAACCGCTCAAATACAAAAAATGAAAACAATATACCAATTAGGCGAAGGAAATTAATACAGCAGGTACGCTGCGCTAAGTCCCGTTTGCAACGTGATAGGCAGCCATCACTAAAAAGAGAGTATAACTCACTGCACAAACAGTTACAAAAAGGCATAAAAGATTTTAATAATGAAAAAACCTAAACTTTTTTTCTTCACTAAATCCTAAGGACAATTCTGTTTCGAAAGCAACAAAATTTTACTTGAAACATTCGCAAAAGCAGCAACCAATTAGAATGGAAAATGGTGAATGGGCTAAAACCGACAAAAACATAGCTGAAACATTTGGCATATATCTATATAATAATTTTCAACCACACTCAGTCAACTGATTGAACGGAATCTACAGTCTCCATTTCAACTTAATCTGTCAATTAAGCACTTTACACCCCAGGAACTACAGACGATAATAAATAATTTACCATTAAGAAAAGCACCCGGAAACGCTTCTAACATATATATTTAACTCAATATTGAGAACTGGATACTTCCCACGAAAATGGAAGGAGGCAATAATGAAAACCCTACTCAGGCGTCATCTTATCGACCGATTAGTTTATTAAATGTCATATCTAAAGCCTTAGAATCCCTTATAAAGGATCGGATCATGATAGTAGTAAAAAATAACGACATAATCCCCAGCCGCTAATTTGGGTTTCGTAGAGCACACTCTAGCGTTCATCAAATACACCGTATTACCGATCGTATCGCTACATGCCTGGAGAGAAAACAATACTGCAACGGTATATTCTTAGATGTGGAAATTCGATCTATACAAGCTGAAAGAGACAATGCCGAACGATATTTATAAAGTATTACAAAGCTATCTATCTGATCGAGTTTTTCAAGTAAAACTGAATTCAGTATTATCGATGAAATATGTAATTCGTGCATCTATTCCCCAAGGAAGTATACTGGGACCTCTGCTGTTCTCAATTTATACAGCAGACATACCGGTCATGAAAAGTACATTGTTGGCTAGTTTTGCAGATGATATCTGTATTTTAGCACCACACGAAAGCCCAGTATACGCATCTGTTATGGTCCAAGAACACCTAGATTAGTTCGTGGGCTTAAAATCAATACAGAAAAAAGTCGACAAGTACTCTTTGTTTTGACATCATATTTTTCTTGTATAATGCCAATGGTACGTCACTCTTTAAATTTGTTCTTTTGTTCGGCTGTAGCGATGGTATTATGCGATGATCTATTTGTTCTGAAAGGTTGAGGTTAAAGGTCTTGATGATATTTGTAATATTTGTTTGAAATAATCCTGCTGAGTGGGGGAGATGACGTAACATTTTTGTTTTTTTGTATGTTTGTTGTATGTAATCTGCTTCTGGTATACGTATCAGGGCTATATTATGTAGTAAAGACATAAATATAGAATTAAAGCAAACTAGTAAAATGTTACGTATTTTCGATACGGCTGTATGGCGTTAATAGATGGACTGTAACGAATACGTTAGGGAAAGAACTAGATGGCTTCGAAATATGGCTGTATTTAAAATAATAAAATGGACTGGCAAGATAAGAAACTTGTAAAATGTATTAATTCGTTTAAATAGAAAATAGCAAAATAAGTAAAACATGGATAACTGAAATATTTCGGATATATAATACGCCACCCGAAACGGTATATAATACGCTACATCTTCTGATACACGTTCTGATGGCGGGGAACACGTTCGCTTTCATGTTCGTCAGCATGTAGGAATGTGTAGGTTTGTTGTATATTTATACATTTATTTAAGCTAAATTATTTTATATCGATGAACGTGTATTTATCTGTATACGTTTGTATGTAAAAGGAGGTGAAAGCTAAACGTTGTAGAGTAATAAAATAAACAACAGCGATGAGAAACAGTTAAGTGTAGAAGTCTTTAGCCATAGAATTACTGTCTTACAAATATATATATATATATATATATATATATATATATATATATATATATATATATATATATATATATATATATATATATATATATATGTATAAGAAAATTGCAAATAGTGATGGGATGGAGTCTTGGTTTGAGGTTGGATGTTAAGTATACTACACAGGAGGATAGAAAAAAATAATTTTTATTCAATTTAGTATGTAGTTTAATTAGATTTAAGGGGAAAATGTATTCATTTACTATATAAATACTAGAATATTTAATATGTGTGATTGTATATTTTGTTAATAAACGAGAACACCACTCCACTGGTTGCCGTCCTCTAGAAATCCTTAAGTATAGCATCCACACAACACAAGTGACACACTAATTATGAGAACACAACCCATGAATTACACACATCATATTCAATAATAATATATAATCACAGACAAAATGAACACTAGCAATAATATACTACAACAAACATACACATAGTACTTTATTATAAATATGGGACCTACATGCAAATTGTTATATTTTTTGAAATGTAAAGGATGCCTGTGCCGATGGGTAAAACCCGCGGAAAACCAAAATGGTAAAAAGAGATATGTTCCAAATAAATAAATAAAAATAAATACGTACTTCGAACTTGCACGTATATGTACGCAGTCAATAATTTTTCTTTATTATAATTCAATTCGAAGATTCCTCAACAAGAAAAAAGTTTTTTTTAAGATAATTAAACTATGAGCGATTTAATTTATTATTTAAAAATTGCTACCAATTCTATGTACACATATATGTGTACGCAATAATTTCCTATGTAATACTGTTTTCAGCTTAGCTTCATTAACCTTTATGGTTTAAATTAATATTAGTTCATCGTCCCTAAATGACTTCTCACTAATATATACGGATGTGAGAACACGATACAATATATATTTTGGTAATTCTTTTTGCTAATTGCTTATGATAAATACTACATACATTATTATCGATTCAACCTATCGTAGGTGGTATTAATTACAATAATAGATTTATTGTTTTTGACGGATGTTATACGAGCTACGTTCAATTACTGTTCAATCCTATATATATATTAAACATATAAACATTTCAATTCTAAAAGTTCAGAGAAAATTGCTGCTGAGTTATATAGAATCGTGTCGACAGCGGCAGCTCCAGTTGTTACTGGTATCTTACCGGCTGATTTATTATAACCAAGCTGCCTTGTTAGCAGAATTTAAAATGTCCCGATTATCGTTTATAATTCACTATTATATTTTAGATCAATCTGATTTCAACGATAATTTTAAAGTATACGGTAAGAGAGGTGGCACAATCGGAGTAATGGTAGATTAACGTATAAATTATTAAAAGATATTAGAGGGAAATAATTAAATTAAAGAAATTATTTAAATTAAATTTTTGTGTAAGTCAAGTTTTAACCGATTATATGGTAGCTTCGGTACACGTATGGAATGTTTTAAAATTACATCCTCAAATGTTTGTCAATTCGGCGCACTAGACGTTATACAGTTTGTCATTTCGTGTTTAAACGCCCAAACACTATTGACGCGTGCTTAAAATATAAGCTAAATGGTTATAGTTTCAATGATGAATTAATTAATGATGAAAACAGTTTATTAAACTTATCTAACTGTAGGTCGTTCGTTATGTTAATCGTGCTGTGAGGAAGCCCATTGGAAATAATACAAATTTAAGATTGTACTCGACGAATACCGTTAATAATTTAAATTGGCATCGCGGTCCTTCGTTACATTAGCAAACAATTCATGAAGCCTTCATACCCCGACTGTTCAGCTCTTTGATTTTTTTTCCATTTTTTTCCTTTTTCGTCAATTGATTTCATTCTTCATACTACGTTTTCTTTGTAAATACATTAAAAAATTTGCAACATTACATATTATATTTAAATAAATTTGATTTGATTATTATAATTATCTGTTTCGAAGAAAATAAATCGGAAAAAAGTAAATAAATAAAAACCACTTGTGCTTCAGAGTGCAGGGAAGGAATGAAACTTCAAGACCTTTTCCCAAAAAGACACTTATTTAATAAACTCACAATTCCGTACAAATTTCACAAAAGAAAATAAATACAACGTCCAGTATGCTTAACTAGACCTGGCAATGACTCAAATGTTTTTGTAATAACGGATAGCCGTGTGCGCTTGCGCAAGAGAAAAAATACGAACATGCAAAAAATATTTACACGTATATATATATATATATATATATATATATATATATATATATATGTACGTGTTTGTATGTGTGGATGTAAACTGATTATACACGTATATGAATACAGCTTGCGGGAGAGAGAGGATGAGCCGGACTACACTGTGAGAATAGGCCTGCTTGTGGGCCTATATAAGCCTTTGGCTCGCTCGCTCATTTTACAGGGTAACTCCTCACATACAATGCGCCGATAAAAGTTTCACTTCAAAAGGCTGTGACTTGCTGAATGTGACTAAGTTATACAATTTGTGTTTAGCCATATTAAATATATCCCTATATCAAAATAGAACACAAAAACACAGAGACAATGTTACCATAATTAGCAAGAGTAAAATGAGATTACTAGCTTTTTACGGCCGGGGTGGGGGCTCTTATTAAATTTGCTACGAAAAGAATTGAAAATAGATCTTATTAATTACAAACGACAACGAAAAAAACATCTTGAAACTTAAAGGCGTTTTAATTAAATTGAACTAAGGTGAAGTTTAAGTGGGTCTTTGTCCACGTGGCGTTCGTGGAAAAGAGATAGCGGATGTGATTACTCGATCGGATCTAATTCCGGCCATTGAGAACACGTTAAACTACAATGGAGACGTTTAATACCAAACCTTAAAGAAATGTTGTACCGTTCTTTTTAATCATATTTCAAATTTCAGAGCTTATTAATGGGGAAAAAATATGCCACTATTCAAAAGACAATTCTAAAAAAGCTCTGGTTTAAACATAGGGATCTCCTCCATAAATATTTCGTCTCTGTGTTTGTTAGACTAAGGAGTGGTCATACTTTTACAACTAGTTATCTTGCCAAAATTGGGACCATCAAAATTAGCGTTTTTGACATACGTAATATCGAAGATAGCATCGAACATCAGATCTGGTCCTGCCCCAAATACAAAAATAGAGATAGCTTTCTATCTCAACTTCTATCGACAAGGAATACGCTGCCAACACAAAATTGAAGAGCAGCTCGTTGTGGATCCTACCTTCTTGGATGCGCGTAGATTATATAATTTTATTAAGGCTAATAATATAAGTTTATAGTCTGAACAATCCACTTCAACTGGACAAAGAGTAAAAACTGGAAAAAAAAAATTAAGAGGAAATTAGTAAAAAAGATGTATTTGAATTAATCCGTGAAAATAAAAACTTATTAGGAAAATTAAAAGAAATAAGATTGTAACACAAATAATTGAAGCCATCGTAGAATGGAAAAAGATGAAACGATGGACCAAGAATGAAACATATCAAACAAATACAACACGGTATATAAGCAGCAGGATGTATACAGTAACACGAAAAAAATGAAGCTATTCAAATTAGCTGTCCACAAATGTTAACAAGATTGAGAAATTATGATGATATTTTTGTAATATTATTTTCCTTATTGTTATTATTTATAATTTATTTATTATTATTTATATCGTTTTAATTTGAAAATGGCCTAAGAGCCAAAAACTGTTTTTTTATTAGTTATTATTGTTATTTTATTACTTGTAACTTTATCGTTTCTTATTTTAAAATAAGCTACTCCATATACGCATTTAGACATATAGTCTTCAGTTGAGGTGGTGGCACCTTTTTAAGAACATTGTGAATATTATATATGTTTATATTATTATTATGATTATTATTAACGGGTCATCATCATTTTTGTGCAGTCCTAAGACTGATTAATCGCCATGAGAATAATCCTCCAACATTCCCGGTTTTCTGAAGTTCTTATTAAGTCCTCCAACATTCCCGGTTTTCTGAAGTTCTTATTAATTCAGTGTAATTTTCTAATCCGGTGTCTTCTAGCAAACTTGTAACAAACGTATTTCTCGGCCTTCCACGGGTTCTTTTTCCTTGAATTTTACCTTCAAAGATATCTAGCAGTAATTCGCGATGTCGCGAAGTACATGACCAATCCAAGTTATACGTGTTTTCCTTATTCGATTTATTAACGACCTTCTCTCTTCGATTTTCTGTAGCGCCTGTTTATTTTTCACTTTTTCTACCCAACTTATCCGCTCCAGTTTCCATCTCGAACGATTGTAATTTGTTAATATTCCTTTTATTTAACGTCCAGGTTTCAGCACCATAAAATGCTACGGACCATACGTACATCTCCAATATCCGTTTTCGAAGATTCAATGGAATAGACTTTCGTCTTAATATACCTTGCTTCTTTTGTAACGCGTATTCCGCTACTCCAATCCGATGCCTAATTTCATCGTCACAGTACGGACTTTTTTTTGTACACCAAGTCTTGCCCTCCTTGCCTTTCCAGTTTCTCAAGTTGTTGGCACTGTAAGTTCCACCATTCTACTTTAGCTTTTTTTATCATCATCGTCATATTGTTAGTTGCCGAACGTCGTGACTATTGTACGTTTATTTTAACGTACAAAATTAGCTAGCATTCAAGGCGCTATTTATATGCAACGCAGATATGCGCATACATATGATGTTATACGGAGTGTGATGCCACTAGAATTATGAAAACGTTCTATTATTGGTTTCGAAGACCGTCAAGTTGACAGTCGAACACTCTAGGAAGTACGCGAAATTTTTAAGCTTTTTTACAATCTCTATTAATCTAATTTTTCAAGAACTTGTATTTTAATCTTTCCATCTTAATCGTATCATTTTTGTATTTTCTTTTCTCATCCATTATTTGTAGTATTTCTTCAGTAATCCATAACTTGCGTTTAACATGTCCAATTTTACGGATTATTTTTTCATACCTCGATAGCTGTGTTAATGCCGGTGTACATATTATTTCTATAATTAACGGGTGTAACCGGCTGAATTGTTAAAGCAACCTTTTTTAAAATTTGAATTTAATCCGTTTTTCTCGGTAATTTATCCAGATCAAGTTTCCAACAACAAAAATATAATCGCGCGTACAGCGACGAAAGTTTTAAATTATTTCGCAGATCCGGTAAAAGTTAGGATTTGTCAAAATTCGATATATTATTAGACACGCTATCTCGGTCTAACCGGAATCTTTCTACCGCTATCGTGTTAGTATTTCGTCATATTTCATCGTTAACCGGAGAAACTACCGCAAACTAATCATATTTATAAACTTTATTTAGCTTAAGTTTAAAAACTTTATGGTGGCTCCATGATTTCGTTGTACCATTAAAGTAGCTTCTTAAGGAAGGATGCGCGCGAGAATAATTAAATTTCACGAACGACGACCGCCTGGATTAATTTCTCGTCGCTTGAAAAATGACGAACATATAAAATCGACGACACGTCGCTCGACACAGATTAGGGAAGAAGAACGGATATATTCGATTACGATAATTCTCAGCCGGAGAAGTTGATTGAAAATGTGGCCGAATAAGTAGTCGTATGCGTGAAAACTGAACAGTTTAAAATTTTGATTGAAAAAGAACCCTTCGAAATTTGTAGCGATTTTATAGTTACGTGTCAGAACTAATCCGAATCGGTAAACACAGCCTTTAGAAATCGACGATTTATAATGTATATTCATAGTCCAGAGCATCAAGCAGGATGCACCACCAACCCGCCAGGTTAAAACGAAAATCAAGTAAGAAAGCACATAATACAGACAATGTCGGATGCTACATGTTTTAGCGCATCGCATTTCCTGTATTACTCTGAATATATAAAATAATTACGTAAAAAAATGTTCGCGTTCTTTCTTCTATTTACATCATTTTATCTATAAAAAAGTATGGATTCACCTCTGATTTATATATAATATATAAATCTCCAATTCCGGTTAATGTGACTAAGAAGACTAAAAATATATGCACCAGAAGTACCAACTCGTTTAAGTAAGAATTGATCCGCCAGCAAGGTATGTCTTAGCTGTAACGGAAGAAGAAATGTTTCTGCCTCTAGTACAAAAGTAGGAGTTGATAAAAAAGCTGTTATTATTTTTCTCAAGCAAGTATAGATGGAATTTAATACACATAGCAACAATATAAAAGACATGAAGTATATTTGGATCAACGCCACCGAACAGAAATGAAACACTTCAAAATGTTGGAAGCTCGGAGAGATTTTCCTGCTAAGTCCTTGATATGTGGACTCCAAGTTAATTTTTCGTCAAGTATAAGCCGTCTCGGAATAGCCGAGCGGCTAAGAGCACGGACTTCTACACGGAAGGTACCGGATTCCTATAAGATCGACAATATCATCATTAGAAAAATAAAAATATAAATAATCCGAATATTCTCGTGTGAAAAACAATTGCAAACCACCACGTACAACACCATGTGCGCGCTAAACACGCGGAACCGCATTGTGTCGTGACAACAAAGCGATTTGTCAGTTCTCCCGAGTTGTGTATTTAATTTCTTTGTACACTACGTACACTATACAACAAAATATGTATCAGTTGCATAAATTGACCACCAACCTGGCGGTTGAGGATAAATGATGATGATAATCCTCGAGAAAAAACATCTCTTGTAAAGCATACAGACGTTCCTGTAATTGTTTCCTTTTGTTATATATAACAATGTCTCATACGCGTATCAATTATCGGGTCAAAAGTTCTGAGTAAACAACCGGAATAATTTAAATAGTGAAAAATAAGAGTGCGATTAATCAACAGATTATGAAGGAAAACCGCAAGAGATTTACGAATACCGAATAGTCGAAATATAGACATTATCATGAGCTGACTAAGTATCTAAAAGTCAGGCAGCAAGGTAAGCTTTATTGATAATGGACTAACATACATTAGCACATTGGATGGGCAATCCAATGTAGAGTATCCTGGGCGAAAATCATACATAGTTTTGGAAATTTGTAGTTAGACTCCATTCACCATCTCAGACGATTATTTAGTATCATTTCCATGATCATTCTTAAAAAAGAACCCAGGGCTATAAAACCCCCTATGAGTTAAATTCGTAGGCCCGTTATTCTGTTTTTATTTTTTTTTGTTATAGCTATTACAAAGAATTTACACAAATTTTCAGGGACAGTATTATTAATCTGTAAGAGGTTATGTATATATATATATATATATATATATATATATATATAAGGAACTTGATAAATTATTAATTACTTTAAATAACTCTTGTGTTATAACTGGGGACATGAATACCAACTTGTTAGATCCTATGATTAGTAATGAATACCTTAATTTATTATATTCGCCTGGTTTTTCTAGTATCGTTAATACTGTTACATTTAGGGGAATTGATAATTATGTTTCGTGTTTAGATCATCTGTTAGTCCGTGGTTTAGAAAACAACCCGCACAGTGCAAATGTCATTTTCGACATTAACGACATTGATTTCTCTCGTCATTGTGGGATAAGTTCAACTTTTAAATTTTCTAACAAAATTCGTCATTTAAATTTTACTAATCATCAATTTGATAGGCGTACGTTTAATAAAAGTTTAGCTCTAATAAATACGTCCCATTTGTATACTAGTCATGCGACAATTAACGAAAAGTTTGAATGGTTCCTTTCGCAAATTAAACTTGCTTTAGATTATAGTAAGACTAGAGTAAAGCGTATCTCGTTACGTAAACGTTCGCCTTGGATAACTTCAAACATAATTAAATTAACGTGTAAAAAAAACTCTGTTTTCAATTTGACTAAATTATTTCCAGATAATTTGAACATACGGCAAGAATATAAAAACCTCTCTAAATTAGTACAAAGGGCTACTAGGACTGCTAAACTTCAATATTATTCTGGTCTCCTTGACAAGTATAGTGATAACCCAAAAAAATATTGGGCCCTTGTTAATAATGTAGCGGGTAAGCATCAATCCACAATTAAACTAATCGAGACTGATGGGGTAAAATTTCATGTTACTGGTAATGAATTATTAATTGCGGAAAAGTTTAACAATCACTTTCGTGATAGTGTCTCTAATTTAGTACATAGTTTTAGTGATAATTTTCATACTAATAATGATATTTCCATTGGTTCCATTACTAATTCGTTTGTGTTTGATAGTTTCACCTCTACCGACATAAAAAATACAGTTTTATCACCGCCAAACAAAGCCCCTTTTGGTTCGGATGGTTTATCTATTTCGTTAATTCGCGAGAATATTAATTTCTTTATTCAGCCTTTAACTTACTTATTTAACGAATCGTTAAACTTGGGGATATTTCCTGAAGCATTAAAATCAGGTATTATTACTCCTGTGTATAAATCTGGTAACAAAAATGACATTTCAAATTATAGACCGATCTGCATATTACCTACTATTTCTAAAATTTTTTTAAAATGTGAGAAAGAGTTAATATTATCTTTTTTGAGAAAATATAATTTTTTTAGTGATAATCAATTTGGTTTCCTCACGTAAAGCGTTTGATGTTGTAGATCATAATATTCTTTTACGTAAGTTATATACATGTGGCATTAGGGGCTTTATTCATAATTGGTTTATATCATACCTAATAGAAAGTACGTTACTAAGATAAATGGTGTATACAGCCACAGTACAGTTCAGTATTTTGGGGTTCCACAGGGAAGTATATTAGGTCCTATTTTGTTTTTGATATACATAAATGACTTGTGTAATATAAATATTGGAGGGAGAATATTTAGTTATGCAGATGATACTGTCTTGGTGCATAATTCTCGGTTTCCCTCTGTATTAGAGTCTTTGGTTCAAAGTGTATTCTATTTGTACATGGTTAAATAAAAACAAGTTAATCTTGAATTTGAATAAAACTAAATATATGATTTATACGTACCAGCCTTATTACATTGAAAACACTTTTAATATAAATATCAATAATGTGGTACTTGAACATGTTTATGAAATTAAGTATCTCGGGGTGGTTCTTGATTGCAAATTAACTTTGCATGAACATACCGAGTTCCTTTATAAAAAATTAAGAAAATTAAATTATCTTTTTTATTATCTGAAGCAATTTTTTCCATCTACACAGTTATTTCGTTTGTATACTTCTTTGTACCAACCAGTTTTGTGCTATGGACATTGGGGTGGAGCTGGAAAGGTATATATGAATGTCATACAATCACTTCAAAACATCTTATTTAACAGCATTGGTAATGATAAGCAACTCTGTTGGAAAACTCGTCCTCTCACCGTTCGTGAATTATATGAAGTACAATTACTTGTTTTCGTGTTTAAAAATTTTAAACTTTTTTCGATTGAGTTGCATGGTGGTAAAACAAGTTATCCTCACACGAGTTAGTAAAGTCGCCTAAATTTAATAAATTTCATACTCGAATCCAAGCTGTTTATATGGGTGCCACTTTGTTTAACTCTTTGCCGCGTCAACTAAAAATTGATCTTAAAAATTATAAACGACGGCGTAAGTCGTTAATTGCATTTGTAATGTGTAAATAGGTAACGAGCTTTTCATATAATAATTGAAGTTGCTAACTGATTTAAAAGTATTCGGTTGGAATTGTTAGATTGATGATTTTACTTTGTAAATTAAATTTTTTTATTTGTAAATTAACTTCTACTTCAACTTTTTATTAATTATGTGATTATGAGTTATTTCCTGTTATGCGTTTATGTATAGACGGTTTTTAGTATTTATTTATGTATATATTTCTATGTTGTATATTTACTTTCGCGCGTTAGGTATATTTCTGCGGATTTGTAATTATAATACTTACTTTATTTGATTGACGGTGTCTGGGTGTTTGTGTGTGTTTACTTATATGTCTAAATCGATTTCGTTGTTTTTTTAAAGAATGTTTCGGTTAAGAAACTGTATTATTTCATTGAATTATAACGTTACGTTTTTTTAGTGCGATGGAACGGATGTTAAATTTATCTTTATTTATTTGTATAATCCGGCGTT
Organism: Coronaproctus castanopsis; assembly: GCA_032883995.1. NCBI lineage: Eukaryota > Metazoa > Arthropoda > Insecta > Hemiptera > Monophlebidae > Coronaproctus > Coronaproctus castanopsis. Next base: position 290,542,611 of record CM065052.1, read on the forward strand.
CGCGCAATATGCGCATAGTCGGGATTTACACGTTATATATATTTTCTTTGTAATCTCGTATTTTAATTTGAAATAAATTTGAATTTGAATTTGAATATATACATATAATATATATATCACTTAATATACAAAGAGCGAAATTATAACAATGTTTGATGCCGGGCTTAGCTAATAGAACTTAGAACTGGCTACCCTATACTGATCTCATTACACTTAACTTTCCGTTCCCTATAAGTATGGCTTTTTAAATTCGATATTAACAATTACACGTTTTTCTTCCCTACCTCAAACTGGAAGTTACTGCCAATTTAATTGTACATTTTTATCAATGGCCACTAGTTTATGGCTCGATCACATGTTAGATTTTATAGATGGTTAAAAAAATATGGCAACTTCAGCATTTTATATTGCTCATCTAATTTACGCCAAACAGTTTAGGTTCCCGAAATTTTGCAGCGTGGTTACATTAGAAGCTTTCTCCATTCTCAAACCTATTCAGTATATAAGATCTAATGGGATCAGAGGGAAAATATTAATCGTAACTGTCTCTTAGTGTTCTTAAAGCTCCGAAGAGTGACTATATTTTGTTATCCATTGTAGAATATATATATTTCATTTTTGTGATAACCATGTTTTTGTATCTTTCGTTCGGGGTCCAGCCCATGAAGTTATTATGCGATCGGGATACTCAACTTTGGACATCGCAAGGCATTCTCATTCCTAAGAGTCTCTCTCTCTCTTCCTGCTTAATTGCATCCGCTCGTGCAGACCTTCTTGATCATCTATCCAACCTAATATCTCGCTACCACGTCCATCCTTGCACTTACTCCTTCTAAGTCCGTTTCTTCTTTCCCATCCTGATCAGACTTCGCTTCAATCACAATTGCCTTCCCAGCCATTTTTACACCATTATGTCGCAGTGGTGAGTGCTCGACTGTCAACTCGACGATCGGGGGGTTCGAAACCCACACACAACAGAAAATTTTCATCATTATTTAATTCTTAATTATCACGGAGAAGGCAGTGGCACCCCACTCCGTATAACATCATATGCACGAGCATCTGCATCGCGTATAAATAGTGTTGAATACTAGCTCATTTTTTACGTAAAAATAAACATACGATGGCTAGTCACAACGTTTAGTAAAGAACAATACGACGATGTACTCCCTCTGTATACTGCCCCGTGCATGCGGGAACTCTGGCTGACGATAATCGCATTATTTTTACTGTAATTTGTATAGCGGTGGTAGAGTTGCCTTTATTAATAATTTTACGTTTAAATATTTTCCCTCCCTTTTCGGTTGCCTACCCTTATTGGCCCTGAATAACAACATCCTCGCAGCACTAGTCACTTCATACTATTTAAGATTTATCTCTCAGCGAGTCTCCCCCCTTTTTGTGTTTTCTTTATTATCTGATGTATGGCATATTTGTGTGAGTATTGATAATGCGTAATTTTGATATTCATACCTAATCCCAATTAATGAAATAAATAAATTAATAATATATTATATATATATATATATATATATATATATATATATATGCACGCGCATCTGCGTTGCATATAGTGCCTTGAATACTAGCTCATTTTGTACGTAAAAATGAACGCACAATAGCTAGTCACGACATTCGGCAATGAACAAACGATGATTATATATATATATATATATATATATATATATATATATATATATATATATATATATATATATATATATTAAACGACGCGTTTGTAGAACATGAATTTGCTATCTATGTTCTTTGCTAGACTTTTCCCGGGAAGTCAACCCACCTTATTAATTCGTAATAATAATAATACTGATTATCGTTAAATGGGGCAATATTTTCGAAGTAATAGTAAGTATTTTTTTTTATTTATTTTTTTTTTAATAGCAGTACTTATTGCCTTTCGGCTATGACTACTTAATTTACATTAATTATATATAAAATATTAAATTCGTACAAATAAGATTATGCATCTTAATTTAAATTAATTAAATGTAAGGCATTAAATTCGTACAAATAAGATACTCGTACAGTTTACGTGTTGTATGTACATTGTCCTGGAAAACATCCTTCATGTCATCTATGCATATGTTATTCAGTGCTCTGTAATTTACATATTTGTTGCCCTTCAATAACAGGTGGTGTGCGGTTACAGGTTCATCACAGAGTTCGCACTCTGGAGGTTCGTCGTGTTCGAAAATATATGCATGCGTAAGTTGAGTATGTCCTATTCTGAGCCGGGCTGGTACTTTTTCATGTATTCGACTTTCTTGAGTCGTCGTTAGAGGATATATATTATTTTTTACCGACCTCAGCTTATTTGTTATATCGGAACTCATCCATATTTCTTTGTTAATAGTAAGTATCATTATTATAAAATTTACAGTTCGGCATAATTAAATTAATTATTTTTTTCTTTTTTATTTTCACAAATGGTCTCTATCTTAGTCGTTAACCAGCCTGTAATCAATCACTCTGGTCGAGAATTAACGAGATTTTCGATTAAACTTAATGATCGTTTAATCGAAGTAACCGAATGCATCGGTACCGAGCTACGACGAATGCAAATTAAAAAGATTAAAAATTCGTTCGGCGAATTAATTTAATAGACAGGTACAAAAATAAACATATATATATATATATATATATATATATGTGTGTGTGTGAATTTATTTCGATTGCGACAGAAGCCAGTCGTAAATAGTGTGGAAATAATTACTCCTACCTGCTAAAGGGACTCACTCATTCGTCGAAAGAGAATGAAGTATAGAATAAAATTTGGGACAGAAAGAGAGACAGATTGATTGTGTGTGTGTGTGTAAAGTAGTAGAACGAGAGATGAGACCAGGAAAAAATAGAAACGAGAAACGACGTCTATGAAGTTCACTTCATCGGTGGAGACTTGACAACACGCAAGATTAATGGCGACGTATTTTACTTTTTTTCTTCTTTTTACTCCTATCTGGGTCATCAGTGAAATTTAGAAATCTGATAACGCGGGAAAAAGCTATATAAGGAATTATACAGCTGAAGAACTGGAATGGTTTATCGTAGTTTGTTGAAGGTAGTGGGACACGACGCGTGTCGGTTGGGTATGAGTAGGATTGGACAAATGAACTGTGAAATAATAAAATTAAACATTAAAGAATCGATTACCGAATAGAAATTTAGCGCAGCCCCGGAAATTTTAATTAAATTCGTTTAGTTAAATAAAGATAACTTGTTATCAAATGAAAACAAGGCGACAACAAAATGAAACCTTTAAAGCCTATATATATATATATATATATATATATATATATATATGTATATATATATATATATATATATATATATATACATAACAAAATATTTTTTTTTTTTTATATTGACAAACTCTATATCAGCAATACGGAAAATAATTAAAAAAGAATACATTATCGATAACAAAATGTGCAATACTATTGGTAAACATAAAAAAATAATAATAATAATATATTTCAAATGGATACCTGTAGAAAGTGGTATCGAGGGAAATGAGACAGTGGATAGAGCAGCTGGAAAAATAAATCGAAGTAATAGAATAGAAACAATTAAAATACCACGGGTGAAATATATACCTCGTATAAAGCGGATAATAAATTATGAATGGCAAACGCAATATGAAAAGATCAATATCGGGAAACAATATTTTGAAATTCGAAAAACTATACAGAAGAAGACGTGGTTTACAAATAAAATGGACGGAGATTTTGTATATGTGTCGAATACGTACAGGTCATACAAGAACACCGGGAACATTACATAAACTAGTTATAATATCCAATAATTTTTGCGAAAACTGAGAAATTTGCTCGATTGAACATGTTATCTGGCAATATGAAATGTGTAATAACGCCGAAAAGATTTTATAAAAAAATTACTATAATTTTATACGACTTTATGGATAACCTTATTACAGATTGTGCACAAACCAGATTAAGAACCGGCTTACATCTTATATCAATACATAAAATATAATAATCATGCAAAATATAATCTTAATTCAAATTTAATTAACTAAATAAACAATGTATAAAATGGTCAGATGACGAAAGCTAGGCACATATAAATATATATATATATATATATATATATATATATATATATATATATATATATATATATATATATGTAAAATGGTTGCACTATTTCCATTTTATTTAACATTACGAAACACTAAACTGTAAAAAGCAAAATAAGAAAAAATTATTACTAAAGAAATCTATTTTTTTGTTATTTCATAATTTTATACTTTTTGGGGCTTCAAAAAAAATTTACATATTCTTGTTGATAGATAAGCCTTTGTATCCACATCAAAAGGTCAAAGTGAAACAAATTTCATCAAATTAATTGATCAATTGGCTAAAGAACATCAGATAGGAACAATTTTATCCGATCACATGTCGGTATAACTCAAAACAACTTAAAAACTATTTAGAGAAAAATAATATGAAACTTATTTTTACATCCGTAGATAATCAAGGATCTAAAGGATTAAATGAATGTGTGGTATCACTAATGTCCATTAAAAAAAAAAAATCACGTTTAAATCAAACATTACTAAACAGGATATGGAAAAAAATGAACTTGATCAAAGATAGCAGCTGAATGTACCAACTAATATAATCAAACAAATCACAGTGTAACAAAATTTTCACTATCATATTTACTTTATGGCGAAGAATCAACAATAGTGCCAAATGAATTTAGAGAAATTCGAAATTTAAAACATGATAGCGAACAAGCAGTTATAAATTCAATGAAAAATGTTTGATATCAATAAGAAACGAATCGATAAAAATAGAAAAAAATACAACTTTAAGGAAGGAGAATTAGTCTTCAATGAGAATGGAAATAAATTAAGCTGTAACAATGTATATGAAACTCGTAGTGGTCCATTTAAGGTCATTCGCCAGATTTCAAACACAATATATGAAGTCGACCGTGGAAATAGCCGCAAGGAAGCTAATTTTTTTCGTAGTAGTAAACTAACTCCTCGTGATGATGTTGAAAATTAAGTTAGTTATTTATTAGTTCTACGTTTAAGTCATTTATTAATTACGGAGGGTTTCAGTTTTTTTTTGGAGGGATATTTGTACAGTAAACTCTAAAAAGCAAAAGAAGAAAAACCATTAGTAAATAAATCTATTTTGTTTTTGTTATTTCATAATTTTATATTTTTTTGATTTAAATTACGAACTAAATACGTATAAAATCGATTTTGATTTTTAGGTAAGTTTGTGAATCTTCAAAATAATATTATCTTTATTTTAACTGTATTGTATTGTATCATTAATAAATAAACAATCTGCTTTTTAGTTAAAATCGAGTGGAAGTTAATTCATTTAAGAAACGTTATATATATATATATATATATATATATATATATATATATATATATATATATATATATATATACATATAAATATATAGAGAGAGACATATGTAGTTTTTTTTTGTTTTTTTGTAAAATCGTGTTTTTCGGAAACGGAGTTATAACTGGAAATATCAGTTTTGACGGGTATCAAAAGGATACCGCTCTTAATGTTTTTTCGAAAATGAATTTTCAAATTTTTCTATTTGATTTTTCCTTTAAATAATTTTTCCGTAAATTAAAAAAATTTTCCATAGAAGTTCGATATCGTACCCGAGATATAACATTTTATTTATATTTACCGAGACATACGGGATAATTAGCGAATTTCTACGCTCGCAATATTTGAACAGTTAATGAGCTAAAATTTTCGACGTGCATTTAGATAAGTATCGAAAATAAAAATAAAACGATTGATTGAAAATCGTAATTTTCGAAATTGGGGTGTATTCGGGATCCAGACATTTTTTACTTGCTTAATACGTACGAAATTTCATCGGAACCGTTAGAGCCGCTCTCGAGGTGCCCGAAATATATACATACATATATATATATATATATATATATATATATCAATCACACGATCACGATGCGCTTATACAAATCCATTGCTGAATGTAAAATATATATATAATTACTCGTTTAAATATATAAGATATTATATGAAGAATTCTTACTCGAATTTTGCGAATGCATCAGTGTCTATATTAATTTTTACGTCCATACGGATTACGTTGTTTAAACTGAAGTATTTATTTATTATTTACAAAACATTAATAGCAAAACGCCAATTACAGTGTACGCATTTGCATGAACAAAAATAAAACCAGATCAACGTCTGGCAACACGCTAAATAACATAAGTAATATTAAAAATGTAAAAATAAATCACTAATGCCGACGAAGAGGAAATTAATGAAATACAATATCTATATATACAAGCACACGTCCGAACAGAACAAAAAACAGAAATACCAATCAATACACCTATTCCCATGTACACAAACTATCGCTCTATCTCTCTCGAGACACGCGCATAAACACATACTGATTCACAAGTACAAAAACCAGCACGGAATACAAATCATATGCACATGTTCTCACGCGAGGAACCTGTTCATCGATAATGGCGATAAACGTTACTTTTTATGACCAAAATGTGTTTTATCACATAAAACAAACTTATTTAAAAGTAAGAATTGAAATATTGAGTTAAAAAAAAAAATTATTATATATAAATTTACTATCAAAATGAATATCTGACTGGGCGATGAATGTTTAGTGTGTTATTATATAGACGCGCAAAGTGGCTCGAAGTGGTTAATTATAACCTAGATTTGTACGAGCATGCGGTTTTAATACGATGTGACCTGTTACTAACAAAGGATGTGGCGTAAATAGGATTGTGGATAATAAATAATTGTCGTCTATGCGAGCGTTACCAAAATCCTTCAGGATCCTTACCCTGTTTATCTTGTAGCACTCAAGGGTCTAATAGTTAGGAAATCACGTAAAATATTATAACTTAATAGACAGCAGTTTGACGTTAATAAATACACCTCAAAAACTGAAATTGAACTTTTTCCACCATATGTGAATAGATTTAATGTAGAAAAGATCCCAAACCACCGATGCGCATTCTAACGTGATCTTGCAAGAGAGTTGAATATGAGACCAGAGCATATATATAATGAGTTACATAAAGCGAACCAAAAACAATTTTTCGAACCCCTGGTTTTTTGTAGTAAGCTATGAAAAGGTACATAAACAAGAAAGCACGTTCTGATAAAAAAAATCGAGGAATTTGAATTTTAAAAACGAAACGTACCTTTTAAAATAATAATTAAAATGATATTTTTCTTTCGTATGCTTCGCGTGATAAAAATTATACAGGCAACATCACCAGTATCGAGGAACGAAAAACGCAATATTGTAAAAATAATTTAATACGCGTAAAAATATAATTTGGGGATAAAAAAAAACAAAAGTGTATTAAATATAAAATTAAGTTCAAATATATTTTGTTTTTGTTTAAAATACCGAGGTGTTCTGTATTTCGTAATTCTTTTTTTTTTTTTTAATTAAATTAAATTTTTAATTTAATATTCGTTAAATGTTCAATGTGTACGTGATGTTGCTGCTTCTATATAATACATTTTTTGGTCGTTCCAAGATTTGTATTGTGCGGTTGAAGTGCATGTGTTTCTTATGTAAGTAAAAAGTTATATCGTATTTATTAATCTGTCCAGGAATATGCGCGCGCATATTTGGAGTAGTGTGTGTAAATAGAGGCGTAAATAACGTGCGTGAGATTTGCCAATATATGTACTTTTTTTTTTGTTCTTCGTAATTTATAAATTATTTATTATACTATTTAATCATTATAAGTCTATACTTTAATCGGTTGGCTCCATTGCAATATATATATGTATGTGTGTGTGTGTGTGTGTGATTAATCAACTACAAAGCTTTTATCGTTAGGTCTCATTTATATATTTAAACAAGTGATTATATCTCTCGATGATAATACATAAATGAGCAGTCAAATACCAAAACTAGATAATGTAGTAGCCAAACTATGCACTAGGAATGCACATCGATTCGCGTCTAAATTGAAAGCGTGTGGTGTTCAGCAGAAATGCTTAGAAATAAAAGCAAAAATTAGAAATATTTATGGGGTAATAGGAAAGATCTCAATAAACAAAAGACCCATTAAAAAAAAAAAAAAATAAACGAATTTGTATATGGCCATTGTTAAACCGATTTGGACTTACGGAATACAATTTTCAAAATGTTGCTCTTAGTACGATCACCCGCGCATATCGATTTGAACGTACATACAACGAGACTTAAAAGTTCCGAAGGTGATCCACGAAGTTACCAGATTCGTTTGTAAACACGCAATAAGACTGAAGTCACACAGGCTCCTAGACAACTCTTAACATTTAAGAAGAGGCTTAAACGTCGTCGAAAACCGTATGAGACTTAATAAAGTAATGAATAATTCTCATTGGAAGTGAAACGTTTCACATGTGTATTTAACTTTCGATATCGTATAGTCGTCACAATATACTTAATAATAAAAAGAAAAAGATCTGCTTGAGGTAAATATATAAAAATTAACTCTGAACTATCGTAAGATGTCTGAGGGATCCAGATGAACTTTAGTTCATATTTTGTTTTCAGTTTAAAACATTTTGTAGTTACTGTACGATATTATTCTTCACCAAAAATTTGGGTTTAGGACCCCTCGTTTTATTATCGGAAATGCGGAGTATATTACGAACTGACAAACGGGCAGTCGAAAGTTACAAGAATTTTTAGTACAACGTGACGTAGTCAGCGTATCTTACTACTCGATTAGTAAAATAATAAACAGCTTTTTAAAGTAATAAATTTGTCTATTTTAGAACCAATAAAAATCAGTTTATTAACGAAACTCGTTTGCAAGACAACTTGGTCTATATATACTATCTGAATGGGAAAAACTTAACGAATACAGATATTTTAAAATATGTCGGTAGCAACATCAGTAAAGATGCTACATTAGATGACGAAATCGCCTATAGGATAAGAAATACAAATGTAGCGTACGAAAAATTGTTTCATCGGGTTTTTAATAACAACGATCTGTCGATCAGTACGAAAATAGAAGTTTATAAAGCTATTCTACTTCCAACGATGTTCTACGGAAGTGAGTCCTGGCCAATCATTAAGACGCAAATCAGAAAACTAGAACACTGTCATAAAAAAATGTTAAGAAAAATACTGAAAATAAGTTGGAAAAATTTCATTTCAAACGCAAGAGTGCGTGATGCAGCTGGAATTCAGTCTATTGAGCAATTAATTGCAAAAAGACGCATGCGATGGGTTGGACATGTCGTGCGAATGGAAGAGAATCGCATACCAAAGCGAATGTTCTACGGCGTTCTAAACTCGGGGAAAAGAAACGTCGGTAGACCAAGACTTCGGAAGACGTACTTGCTAATGATTTAAACTATATCCGAATAAACCCGAGAAAGTCTGACTGGGAAAAAACTGCGCTAAACAGAAAGGAATGGTCGAAAATAGTAGATCAGCGGTTACAAACGTGTCTGCGCCCAGTAAAAAGAAAATGCCAAATGTAGGCATGAATACCGCAGACCAGCATCAACGGTTCGCTTGTAGTAATTGCAGTTTTATAAGCACTCACCGAATTGGCTTGTTGTCGCATACCCGTCATAAACATCGATAATTAAGAGCAATGCAGCACTCATACTCGAAAACGAGGGAGGAAGATGATGATATATATATATATATATATATATATATATATATATATATATATATATATATATATATATATAAACATACTTTTACCATTAGTTTCAAAGTTTAGTTTGTCTGTTTTTGGACCAAGTTCCTCATATCTGGTTCCCGGACATCATGTACCAGTAATCTAAAATATCCACTAATCTTTTTTCAATGATCGGTATTGTTCGCTCTAAACGTGTGTTTACAACGTTCAGTGTCGATATCTCGTGTACGCCGTTTATCTACTTTGATTTAACTTTTATTTACAATCAGATTACGCGTTGTCTTATTGTTCGGTTTTATATAAACCTGATTAATTCTATCAATCATATAAATTTAATATCGCCCGTAATTGTGTACGTTACCTCTCCAATTCGTATTAGTATTAGTGACTGTGTATAAACCTGATCCATTATATCGATTACTTTACTACCGTTCGTAATTATCTGCCTATTGTTGGTGAATAAAGCGAGTTCATGCTCCGCTCGCCACCGCCCCAACGACGTCAAAACATTGACAGTGTGCAACCTTCAACCAGCGTTTCTGTTAATGCCGTTATCGGTGAGTCCATTCCTTATTTATCTAATTCTAACAATTCATCCGCAAATATTACCGATATTAACATTATTAATAATGTAAGTAAATATTCAAATGTCGTTTATGAAGGTGAAAGTAGTTCCGTAATCGATCAGTGCAATAATTCTATCATGGAACTGATAATCAAAATGTGTCTACCCCTGCCTCATCTATTCTTCCAATACAATATTGAAATTAATGAAGCGCGTTCTTCCAGCAAGACTTGTCTAGCTGGTGTACCTCAGGGTAGCGTCTTAAGACCGTTTCTATTTTCGCTTTATTTTTACGATTTTCCCAAATTAAACAACATCGAAGTTGCTCTTTATGCTGATGATACAGCTTTATTCTGTAGTTCCTTTATACCACGCGCAATTAGTAATAGATTACAACAAGGATCTTCACGAGTTTTGAAATATTTCACTAAATGGAAAATTGTCATCAATCCTTTAAAAACAGAATCGATACTTTTTACTCGCAGACGACCTTTGTTACCCGAGAAAATTAATATTAATGGCGATCTTATCGAGTGGTCTGATCATGTTCGTTACTTAGGCGTAATTTTCGATAAAAAATTGACATTTACTAAACACATTAATGCTACTATTATAAAAGCGAATAAAACTATATATGTTCAATTTATCCGCTTTTTAAAGGTAAATCTCACCTGAATATTGATAATAAGTTAATTTTATATAAAACTATTATCCGTCCAACAATGATTTATTCTTGTCCGGTTTGGTTCTCTGTATCTAATTCTAATTTTAAGAAACTGCAACTTGTACAAAATCAATGTTTAAGATGCATTTTAAATGCATCTCGTTATACGAGAATATCAGATATGCACCGCATGTTATATATTCCATATATTAAAGAATATATATTTAAATTAGCGAACAAATTTTTTCAAAACTGCAGTGTACATATGAACTAATAACGACAATTGGCAACTACGATTCAGGGCAACTTATGTTCATGTATATACAAACATCGTCGTATTAAACATAATTTGTTGTAAATTAGTATATTTGTAATATGTTCAATCGTTATTATTCGTAATTATATAGTTAAGTTTAATATTTATTTATACCTCTGTACGTTTTATCTTTCATGCGCTTCGAAAAGAGTTTATTTTGTTTTGTATTTTTTTTCTTTTCTCCGCTGTATATATATATATGTATATATGTGTATATGTATATATATATAATTTTTATTGATTTTTTTTATTTATTTTTAATTTTTTTTATTTTTGTTTTGTTTTAACTTTTATGTGTGTTGTTACAATTTTTACCTTTGTATCGTTTTAAGTTATATGTGTATATGTGTATGCATGTACGTATATATTTGTATGTATATTTATGTATATATATATGTAATTTTTTTTTTATTTGTTTGCGGGTTTTATAAATTTTCCCTCGCTTATCATACTTACCTTTAAACTATAGTGTTGTTATTTTAATTTTAATACTGCGGTCGAGGCTCATGCCGGAACTCTACTATGTAAATATTTGTGTGTACACGTTGTAATTTGATAAAATACATTTTTCTTCTTTCTTCTTTACAGTATTATTTCATGCGGTCGATTACAACCGATTATAACAGACCAACATTATCTAGTACAGTTTATCCAACAACAGCATTTGCAAAAAAAACAAATGCAGCAACAACAAATTGTACAACAACGACTACTACTTACACACTCGGCAGAAAATTCTGCTACTATCAACACAAATAGTGAAGTACCTATGGATAACCATCAAGGTGATTAGCATGATCTGAATCACGGGTGGCAAGAGGTTACCAGGACATCAAATAAAAACAGGACTGCGAATAAACCAAATAAGTTTTTCATTCCGACTAACGATCTTTTTTCCGCTCTGATCACTAATGATAATGTAGATGATTTACACGATTCACCTGATAATGAAACTTCAGTTACGGTTAACCCACCTCCTATTACAGTTTATGGTGTTAATAATTATTTCAAAATGCTTTATGATTTTTCCACAATTCTACCAATAGGAAAAATTAGCGCGTCTATGAAATGTTCAAAGTGGTTATATTCAGTTTACGAAGCGAATACGATATTTGTTTAATTTGTTCATTTTTATTAAAGTTCGCCGTACAAGGGTGTGTACATTAGAGAACGTTGGTATTGTCGCATGTAATAACTGTTGTCACATTTACCACTACCTAAAATGAGACGTTAATGTAAATGGGTAGATCGAGGGGCGAGGGGATTGCCTGTTAAAAGTATGTATCGTCTCACACTCAGCGCGGTTTAGTCGCTGTCAAAATCTCACACCGTTACCTCTTCAGTAGAAGCCCGCTGCCTTGCGCATAGGGTTATTACACAAAGGCTAAAGGAACAAAACCTGACATAAAATGGAACCTGGAAGTAGGTATAAATGCATTACCCAATTTACCTAGCCAACATCCTCCGGACATGACAGTAAGAAAAAAGAAAGGCCGTAGCAGACAAGTCCAAAATGGACACGGGTTATTGATTATTTTCTCTTCACAACGTTTATATATTCTTTGGTAAATTATTTAAAGGACGATTTTATGACGTGTGACATCAGACTAATTAAACGAAAATCAACGCATCGGCTTACATTGTTCTTTTTAAGGATGTCCACATACACCGTGTCCTGTATATTTTGTTGAATGTTTCTTTCAGTCTTTGTACGCCATTGTTGCTGCAATCAGAGCTATTAATTTTAACATTTCTGCATGTATGTCGTCAGGTCCAACTGATTTTCCATTTTTCTGTCTTTTAACGGCATGTCGCATCTCTTCTTCAATGATAGGTGGTCCTTCATCGCAATAAGACTGATATTTATTTGGAGGTGCATTGCTTCTGTTATCATCGAAAAGTCTTTCAACATATTGATTCCAGACTTTTAGATTATTTACTGTACCAATCACAGGTCTTGAATTAATGTCTAGCAGAATGCTTTGTATTTTGTTCGCGATAGGTATCTGCAACTTCTTTGATAACCTTATGAACATTAAAAAAGTCATGTTTCTTCGGATAATCTTCAATTTCAATGCATTTCCCCTTCCAGTACGCTTCATTTACTCAGTTTGAGTTTAGACAATATTTATCAACCGTTTCATAGCTCACTGTAACTGTATCGATTTTGATCTTAACAAACACACGGGTCTCTAAACTTCGCGGAAGGCATTTACGACTGACTGTTCAGCGAAACGATGGACTCATTTATAAAATGATCCTTAGAATGAATTTTGTTCCTTTATTAATACCGCTTGTAAAAAGCCATTTAAATCGCGGTACTACCTATAAAGCGTTCTGTGACTATAAATGTTAAAAAGTTCATTATATTTTTATGAACCTTGCTGTTATATTGTTATAAGTTCGTTTTTACTGTTACAAATAAATTTAATTGGGTTTGATTATGATTACGATTATTAATATATTATTTGCATAATTATTATTACAATTATTATTAATTAATCGTGTAAGAATTATAATTTTATGGTTTTCCTCGTCGATTCAAAAAACGAGTAGTAGCTTCTAAAGTTTCTAATAGAAATGAGCTTTTTCTTTCACAACGGTTTTACAACTTTTAACGACTTTGGTTTTATTTTTTTCCCGACTTCAATAAAACGATTTATTTTATTTTTTATTTATACATTTTCGTTTTATTTTATTCCGTTATACTTATTTTATATATTTTGATTTGAAATAACGAGTGGTAAAATTTTAATTAGTTCGATCCTCGTTCCACCAAAATAAAATCAAAGTCAATTTAAAAATCAATCATTTCCAAAATTATCGGAACGATTACATATTAATTATATATATATATTTCAATATTGCGTACCTTTTATTTTTTTAAATAAATTTTCATTTCGCACGTGGCGTCGTGTAATATTGGCGATATCAGTATTTCGCTTCCATGTGTAACCCCATTGGTTTTATTATCCTTTACATATTCTTTCTGTTCAAAAGATGAAGGCGGAACGAAATCGTATTTTGAAAAAGATAAAATTATAAAAATTCTATATTTTCTTCGCGTCCGTATAAATATGTATTTAATAAATTGGGATCTATTGGAATTAAGCGAGGTCCGAAGATTCGAAAAGAACACTATAACATAAGAAACGAGATGATGTCAAATGGACAGGAATCAATTGGTTTGATATAGGCATGTCATGATGTCATAAATAATATATACATTTAGTCTACTAGATACACGAGAAATAATATATGCATTATACACCTGTGGTATAAATCAACGACCAGGGTATTTAACGTGATGCCGGCTTTACATTAGCTGTCACTTTTATCGCACTTTTAATACATCTAGATTCGCTATTAGATTATTTTATAATCAAATTTGTTATTTCACATTGTTTTTTTTTTGTAATACTCGATTAAATATTTTTTACATTTTATTTTATTTTTGTTGTGTTTTATTTTTATTTTTTTATTTTCTATGCTTTTATATTTTTTATAATTGGAATTTGCTTAATCGCCGGAAAGATTTGTGGTCTTTTAATATAAAAATGTTAGTAATTTGTACGTCTTTTATGTTATATATAATATATATATATGGAATGTTACATAGATGATTTTATTTACCCAATTCTTCATTCTTAATTTAAATTTTTAATTTAACTTTATAAGGAAGAAAAAATAAATAAATAAAGTGAGCGGATAAATGAGCTCGTGAAAGTATAGATATAATTTACAAGGGTAAAACCAGCCCTTAGTTACGTTCACACGTTCTCCAATTGCTGTTGTGCCCTGAAGGAGATCTTCTAGAAGCGATGGAAATCAAAAGTTGCTGTGTGCATGAAACAGGGTGGCATTCACTTGTTAATACGTGTGCGTGTATATTTGTCGACGTGTGGTATATAAAGTTTCATATAAGAGAATTAAACTATACTTCAATCACACCCCCCCCCCGGGAGTACTACCGAATTATTCGGACTCTCAACTAAATCGGTATTTACTACTTTTAAATCTTGTTTTATTGGCTTACAGTTGGCTGAATTTGCATTTAATCTGTACCAGTCAACTAATCGTCGAGTTGAAAGGATTTTTTTTATAGTTATAAAATAATGAACAAACACAAAATAGTTGATAAGTGCAAAATTATTATACAAATAATAGTAATAAGAATATACAACCACACATATGGTCGTAAATAGGAATAAAGAAGCTGTAAATAAAAATTTTGAAGAGATTCCTGAAATAACGGAATATGAAGTAAGGAATACACTCCGAAGAACAAAAAAAAACAACAAAGCGCCCGGAACAGATGGAATCTCCTAGCGGAGACGATTAAACACGGTGGAGAAACGATGGTCACTGCAATTTGTCAATTTTTCAATCGGTATTTGAAAGAAGTCAAGACACCAACTACACGGATGGAAGCAGAAGTAGTCTGTATGCATAAAAAAAGGGAGATATGCGCAATGTTGGCAATTGCAGACCAATTAGTTTATTGTCTCAAATGTATAAATTGTTTTTTCACATAATAACGAACAGATTAACACGACAAATTGATTTCAATCATCCAAAAGAACACGCTAGCTTCAGATGAGTATTCATTACGAACGAACATGCTGATAATTACAATGCTGATGCAGAAATGCGGAGAATACAACATAGATTTATACATGTCATTTATAGACAATGAGAAGGCGCTCGACACAGTGGAGACCTGGAAGTAATGAATTCATTAAACATAATTTGTATTAGTGACAGATACATACAAAAGAACAATGGTAAGTAGTATCGAATTATGATTAGATGAGAAATGGTTAACAGAGATAAGGTACGATGTGTTTAGGTTTTTTAAAAGCGCTAAGTCTAGGATGCTGTTTCTGCATCCTGCACGATTGGGTGTAGGCTTAGTGGGAACCACTATGCGGAGAAAGCCATTTAATGACAATTAATTAAGGATAGTGCCCGCAAAATTATCATTATAGCAATTTCAACGTCTGCTTTTGGCATCGATGTCTCCGACTAATATTACCTTGCGATTAATCCTCATCAACTACCTAATATCATTCGCAAAGTTACGCATACGCGCGAGTGTGGTTTATATATTTTTTCTAAATGGCTTTCATTTAATTTATTTTTCAACGATATCCATGAGAACGAATTGCGTAGGACGAAATTCAGTAATTCCGTTTGTAAAGTTGAACGAATTCAGATTTTACTTTACTTATGTTTTTTTACGATCACTTTCTGTTTTTCTACCCGAAATTTTATTAAAAATTTCAGACCTTTTCAAATGTTTCATAAAGATGAAAGTTCAACCCATCGCCGTATAACCATCAACAAATTGGTTTACTTTTATTCTATACTCCTCCGTTACTGTCTATATCATTTTATATATATATATATATATATATATATATATAACGTTCCATTAAGGGGAACATATTTACTCTCAGCGAGAGAAGGATAGCCTCGTGGTAAGTAAAATGATTATTACATACGAATTTCATCCTATTCGTTCGTATGCGTTGTGGAGAAATTTGCGTTGAAGAATTTTCATTGGAGAAGGAATTTGGTCGGGAGAGACGTAAAGAAATTGTCCGGAAATAATCATAAAACATCGTGGAAAAACAACCCGCGGGAACTTTCGTAACGATCATACACAACCATATAACGTAAAAGCAAATTTTCTGATATGTTCAAGACGTATTATTATTATTATTATTAGTACTATTATACTGTAATAACAATAAGTTGAGCTCGTTGGAACAATAAAGATGTCATTATCATTATCGTTTATGTAAAAAAGTAATATTTTTGTATGTTGGATTGTTTTTATAATGTTTAAACTTTAAGCAGTTATATAAATACACATGTATATATATATATATATATATATATATATATATATATATATAATATATATGTAGGGTGAGACCAAGACAAGACAGACGGTCTTGTTTTTAAATAGAGCAGTTGGTTACACTACTACAACGCAAACCGCGTGCTCCACATTTCATGTGCACACGAGATACTTTTTTTTTGCGGGGATACCTTAATAGTCGCGTTTACAAAACACGCCCACGAGATGTGGAAAACCTGAAAATTCTATATCAGTAGTTGGATGAAGTCACTGAATTACTACACGATATGTTTATCCGTTTTTAATTTGTACGTATAATCAGATATTCCACGAAGAGGATATTTATTATTCTGTTCAACTCGTTTATTCAATAATTTTATAATATTTGTAATAATTTAGTGTGAAAATATGACTGATGTTGCGCGTGCGATAGTAAGAAAGACGGTAGACGCTTTTAATACCTTCTCAGCCTGTATAATAACCGATTACATACACCTTCAAACTTTCATGGTTGATATCCGTACGTCTATAATTTTTTTTTCGGTGAAAATCATGTTCGTGGAATATTAGTTTTACGATCAAAATATATTAATTTACGACAAATATTTAATAAACATTTAATTACATTAAATTACGAAAACGACATTTAATAAACGTTTAATTACAAAAAAAAACAAATTAAAACGAGGAAGAAAAGACGAGCACGACATAAAACGAAAAACAGCGACACATTTTACAACAACTATTTCTTATCTTATCTTTTAAGGTTAACAACGAATTCACTTCAACGTGATGACAATTATCAGTGTTACCACAACTGATTATAGAATAATATTATTCTAAATATAAGATTTAAATATTAAATTTTAAACAGATAAATTAATTGTAACATACTCCCCCAGCTGAACTATTGTTCAGAGGTAGGTAGGATTATTAATGATGAAATCGGTCTTATATAGACCCGACAAAGGTGTGAACGAGCATTCAAAATAATCGGATGTTTCTTCTCCATTGAAAACAACGAATTATGAATCCAACCGCCAACACGAAGAATGCCATCACCATCCAGAAACGGTGTCAATGATAGTAATCTACTTTTCTTTTTCAACGGCGATTCATTTTTTAACCGATCAACATCTTCTGGAAACGACGATTGTTGTTCTAGACGAATAAGAACCGTTAATGTGCGCTTAAATTCGTCATTGTCTATGACCAACGATTCAAATTTTATTGAAGTTTTCGAACGATTGCCGAACCGTAACATATATGCAACGACTCGAACCAACCGAGAGTATGACGAAAATTTATCAATGAAATTATATGTCACAGTAGTATTGCACCCAATCTTTATCCTCCGCCTCTCCAAAGCGCTATGAACATCAAGATTTGGAATTCGATGTAACGAAAATGCATTTGACATCATCAAAAATTTGGGACCATGTACCCATGCCTTGTATGAGAGAAAGTCATTACATTTCAATCCTCGAGTACCAATGTCAGCAATATTTTCAGTTGTAGGCACGTAATGCCAGCAACAGAAGGGTAATAATCTCGAGATTTTGGTAACACGATTAGCAACAAACGTCTTCCAATTTGTCGAAGGTGCCGACAGCCAACAAAGGACAACAGTTGAATCTGAAAATAAATAAACTTTTGAAATATCAATGTTCAAAATTTTCCGAACTTTATCAACCACTGACGCTAACAACGCTGCAGC
Organism: Coronaproctus castanopsis; assembly: GCA_032883995.1. Lineage (NCBI taxonomy): Eukaryota > Metazoa > Arthropoda > Insecta > Hemiptera > Monophlebidae > Coronaproctus > Coronaproctus castanopsis. The sequence goes on from CM065052.1 coordinate 290,561,442, forward strand.
CAGCAACTCCATCTTGGGTATAGCAAGTGGTCGTAATGGAGCAACACGAGTTTTTGAACAAACAAGTTGACACGTTACATTATCGAGATGCCCAACTGTATGAAGGTAAACGACGCAACAAACTGCTTTACTACTAGCATCGCAAAATCCTACCATCTCCGATGATGGCGTCATTGAAAGAAGTCGAGGAACGACGAAAGATTCCAATTTACTTAAATCGACGATGTAATCTGTAAAAAGCTCTGATAATTTTTCTGAAACTGAATCATCCCAGGATACACCTTCTTTCCACAATTCTTGTAAAAGTAATTTGCCATTAACTGTTATCGGAGATATTAATCCTAGAGGATCGAATGTGCGCGATATACAGGACAGCATTATCCTCTTTGTAAGCTTTGAACCAATTGGACAAGAATTTACATTTAATTTGATTTTAAAATTATCCTGATCAGGCAACCACGATATACCTAAAACCTGAATTTTTTGTTCAAAATCACAAGCATCAGTATTTAACAACAAATTTGAATTTAAGTTGTTCAAAAAATCTATCGAATTCGATGCATATTTTCTTAAATGAAATCCATGGTTTTCTAGCTTACTATGGATCACATTTTGTAAACGTATCATCTCGTCTACTGTTTCACCACCACATAATAAATCATCCATATAAAAATTGTCCGTTCTTATTTTCGAAGCTACAGGATGTTTATCTTTTATTTCCTCAGCAATGACATTTAGACATTTCGTGGCTAGGAACGAAGCAGGAACGGCACCATATGTGAGCGTGTTTAATCGATACTCCTGGACAGCATCGGAAGTGTTTTCTCTCCATAATATCCTCTGCATATCCCTGTCATCTTCTGCAACCCATATCATTCGATACATTTTTTCTATATCTGCACAAAAACAGTAATTATACGAATGCCACGAAATCAATATATCAAATAAATCACGCTGTAGCACTGGACCGACCATTAATACATCATTCAATGATTTTTGATCCTTGCTTTTTGACGATGCATTAAAAACTACACGAACCGGAGTAGTTAAACTATCCTTCCGAATAACTTCACGATGAGGAATATAGTAAACAGGCGAACTGACTGGGTTAACTCGTGACATGATAAATATTCCCGCAAAAAATTATTATAAAGAGATTTCACGTCTATTCCAAGTGTTCGTTCAATTCTAAATAAACTCGATAACGCTCTACGATTATTAGCGACTAAAGTTCGATCTGTGTTAAACGACAATTTTACAACGAATTTTCCATCTGGGGCTATTGAATAATTATTTTCAAAATGCTCAACACATTTATCTCTTATCGGAATGTTCTCCTGTGAATTCTCATTAACGCATTCCATTTCCCAAAATTTATTTAGATTATTGTAAATGTCTTGTATGGTACAACAACCAGAAAAATTAATGCCATTTTTTTTGACGTACGACAAAGAACCAGACGATCCATCCGAATTTGGTTAGTCTAAGAGTTAGACCTTCGATACTTTTAGTTTCATTACAAAGACATTTTTCATAATATTCGGCACCCAGTAAAATGTCAACATTTCCAATAGCGATATTTTTTTGTGCAAGAGCTGGATCCGCTAATTTTAATCCTTTAATAACATCTTTACTTAATTTCATCTCATTTTCAACGAACGCGGTATATGCTATTGCTGAAGATGGAACGATATCTGCTTCTATTTCTAACGAAAAAGTCGGAACACGCGATTTTACTGTAATATTTACCGAACTACCGATTCCACGAACCGAAAAATTAGGTTTAAACGGCGAAATAGATAAACCATATTTTTTAACAAATATGTCCGATACTAAAGCTGCTTGCGAACAACTATCTAATAAAATACGAGCGTTTCCGACCGTACCATTACATTCAAATTTAACGAGAGGCGACGGTAAAAGTATAAACTTATTTTTAATACTTCGTAAGCAAGATAACGACGATAATTCGCTTGAATTTGCGGTTGTCTGATCAATTACCGACGAATTATTATTACTTATTACGGAATTTGTTAAATGTTTGGATGCGGTTTCTAATTTAGGTGGAAAATGCAACAACGAATGATGATTTTTTCCACATTTACAACGATAATTCGATGTACACTGTTTCGCGATATGATTAGAAGCGAAACATACTAAACAAAGACGATTACCTTTTACATATTCGAATCTTTCATGAGGTGATTTAAACTGTGTGCATTGATTTAAATAGTGATTTTTTAAACATAACGAGCATTTTACATTTATGGTAATAAACGATTTCTTTTCAAGTTGGTGTTTTTTAGAATCTTTAAAATTTACCGAAAACGAATTGTGTTTATGCCTTTCTTCAATAATGAATGAACGAGATTGCAAAAATTTGCTTAATTCTTCATATTTCGGAAATGTTTTATTAGTTAAAACCGAATTTTCCCAATCTTTTTGTGTGTTATAATCTAATTTCGTACTAAGTATGTAATAAACCGTGAAAAGGTATTTTCGATATTTTCACCGCATATTTTTAAACCCGACAAGATAGAATTAGTTTGGTCAACAAGTTTTTGAACGCCAAATTCATTTTTTATTGATTGTAAATTAATTAAATTACGAAAATGAGTGCGTATAATTGACCGACGATTTTCATACCTTTCTAAAAATCTCGACCAAGCTTCTAAATAAGCTGTTTCATTTAATTCAAAATCTTTTACTATATTGTGTGCATCACCGATCAAAGATTGTTTTAAGTAATATAATTTTTGAACATTTGATAAATCATTATTATTGTGTATCAAATTTTCGAACAAATTTTTAAAATCATAAAAGTTTTCTTCTTTACCGTTGTACTTGGGAACATCAATATCCTTAATTTAGGTTTCATATTTACCGACGTTGTTTCTAGTAATGTACAATTTCTCGGACGAAATCGAATTTTGCAATGTTTTTATTTTTGCGCAGTAACTGGCATAAACTTCTTGCATCTCTGCATCGTCATCCAGTAGTTGTTCTTGCAATTGACGGTGTTCTTTATTTTCTTCATCAAGTAATTGACAAATTTGCATTCATAATTCTTCACAATTCATATTATATTTACGAAAATTAGACATAAGTTCATCAGCTTTTAATAAGTTTTCTGTGTTAACAGGATTATCTAAAATGTTACTAATTTTATCCTTAATTTTAAGTAAATTTATTTTAACGATGCGTTTAGTACGCTTAAGTTTATCCATATTTAACAATAACAAAATTAACAATCCGGCCCGGAGGACCAAAAAATGTTCGTGGAATATTAGTTTTACGATCAAAATATATTAATTTACGACAAATATTTAATAAACATTTAATTACATTAAATTACGAAAACGACATTTAATAAACGTTTAATTACAAAAAAAAAAACAAATTAAAACGAGGAAGAAAAGACGAGCACGACATAAAACGAAAAACAGCGACACATTTTACAACAACTATTTCTTATCTTATCTTTTAAGGTTAACAACGAATTCACTTCAACGTGATGACAATTATCAGTATTACCACAACTGATTATAGAATAATATTATTCTAAATATAAGATTTAAATATTAAATTTTAAACAGATAAATTAATTGTAACAATCATGTTCGTATTTTTTCCTTGCGACGTTTCGAAAACACTTACAGTTTTCATTATCGAACTGAGAGTGGTTGTGTAAGTGTAGATATATTTATAGGATTGTGTTTGCGCAATCTTGACTTAATGCTGTCAAAATTTTTCGACGAACAAGCGACCTGCTGGGCGCACATCAATTTATTTTATCATCATGTCTGAGAACGGAGTTGTTTACTCGACAAACAGTTGTTTTTATACTAACTTGTTTTTTGCCATCGATGCAATGACCGGCAACCACGTTGAATTAAGCTGGTGTCCACGTTCTTTATTGAAATTTGGATGTTTAAAAATTTCAGTTGCTTCGCGAACAATTCTGAACCTATATTTTTCTAATTGATAAAATTTTAAAATTGTCAAATTATACTTTCTCGACATAATAGTGGGCAACAATTATTTCACTTTTGATAATAAAATCTACAAACAAACCGATTGCATGGCGATGGGCTCTAGATTAGGACCAATTTTTTCGCGAATATATTCATGGAGTTTTGGATTACTGCTTAAAATCTCATCACGATAGATTGCTTCGGCAACTATTTTAGTCGATGACAAGAATCTATATACTAGAGTTCCGGTTAATTCTGTCGCCGATTATAAATTTACAACATCAGCAAATACTATCGAATACGTTATTTAATCGTTTATACTCTTAAATTTTCCCTCTTCTACTTGTGATATCAATGCGAAGTAAAGCTTAGAACGAATCCGATAATATAGGTTGTTGTAAACTGTGCGAATTTCATCATTATTGCTTTAATCGTTTTTCAGTTAAATCAGAACAGACGGACAAACAAAAATTTTAATAAATAGATTTTCTGTTTACATAATTTTCCTCTCGATCATAAATTAATTGTAAAATAAAAAGACATTCATTTATATCATTATAGTGTCGTGTCCTTTATTAGCTAATATGCTGGCAGAAGTACTAAGACCGCACAGAACAAAATTTAGTAACAATTCGACAGATTCTGTAACCGCTCCCCCCCCGTGGTATTCTTCTTTTAATTTTTTCTCGCATTAGCCCGTAGACCATGTTGTATTACAAAATTGACAAAAAAAATCAAAAAATATCTTCTACAGAAACCATCTTTGATTATGTCAAAACATTTGTACTCAGACCTTACCTTTATGTTATCTACATATTTAAATTTTATCTTTTAGTATATCAGATGAGCTGGAAATATGGCGAGTTTGTCAGAGGGACAATTAATATGACGCACACACACAAACACATACATTTATACATATATATATATATATATATATAATTTTCCCGAACGGAAAAAGAATCGGTTGTATCTCTTAGACAGTTAATATAACCCGAGCTACCCTTTTTTTCTGCAATATATTACAGATACGTCAAAACCATAACAGCTGTAAACGTCGAGTAGGACAGGGTGAAAGGTTAACGTGTTTAACTCAATTTTTCAAACTACCATCATTTTACTCGTTGTCAGTATCGTTATAACCTGCCTGTCTATTTTATATAATATATATTTTGTTTTGTGTGTGTGTGTGTTTAGCTTGCCCGAAAAAGCACGTAAGTCTCTGGCCAATTTTTTTTTTTTTTTTTGGAAATAACGCTTATAATTAATGCGTAAAACAATTTTTTTTTTTATTTCTCATATTATTAAAGCTGTTCTTTTTTTCTTTTAAAATGACAAAATACAACAGCCTTTTTTTTGTTTTTCTTTTTTCTTCTCTTAAATAAACGACTAAATGTCAGTACGCTAACTGATAGGTGTGGAACGTTATTTTTTCCAGGTTATCGGAGTGACCTTAATAACGAAAAAATAAACACCAAGTTCAAATTTTAAGAGGTTCGGTTAAACTTTCCAGCGGTTATGTTCGGATATATATATATATATATATATATATATATATATATATATATATATATATATATATATATATATATATATAAAAGTCGATAAATCTCATAAAGCAAAAATTAGAAGAACGAAACATTAGCGTACAAATACACGTAGTAAGAATATCGATTATCAGATGATATAGCAATCTTGGCGGAATCAGAAGCAGATCTGCAGAAAGCATTGTACATTATAAAAAGACATTTTTAGAAAATTACAATATGAAATAAATGAAGATAAAACGAAAATTCTGATATGCGAAAGAGCGCACTTGCAATAAAGACGATATATTATACTTAATAACAAAATCGTAAATAAAACCAAAGAGGCGATATATCTCGGAAGTCTGATAACAGAGAATAGAAAAACCGCGGAGGAGATAAAACGTAGGATCAATCTGGCAAAAAGTACTTTCATGCAGAAATATGCGATGCTGACCAGTAAAAGTACGAATATGAATTTGAAGAAAAGGTTAATCAAGTTGTACGTACGTAATGCTTTACGGGTGCGAAACCTGGACAATAAGTGCAAATGATTAGAAGAAACTGGAAAGTAACGGAGGAAAATGTTAAAATTAAAATGGGCGGAAAAGATCAGAAACACGTTTTGAAAAAAGTAGCGGAAACTAGTAGTTTACTGAACACCATCGAGAAAAAAAGAGCTGTGATGATGGGGCATATAATAAGGAATGACGAAATGATAACGAAAATCATAGAAACAAGGTATACCAGATACCGAGGAAGACCGGGGAACAGTTATATATCGTAAATAGTAAAACACATTAAATGTACAACGTACAACCAATTAAAAACAATAGCAAGGAATAGGAACGAATGGAGAAAACGAACCTAAAGGTTCAATGATTGATATATATATATATATATATATATATATATATATATATATATATATATATATATATATATATACGAAAGATGTGTGGCGGACAATAATGACTAAAGGACGGGATAATAACAAAATTGTGATAATTTAAGAGTAAGCAAAAGATAGAGAATACTCTCATATTGGTAATTATAAGAAAGTGCATGGTCAATATGAAATCTAGAATATCTTGAGTCTGTGACATGTTTACACCGACGGTAAATATTAAGTCGCGGAAGAAATTATTAGTTTACGAATTTTATCTATGGACGAGGTTGTAAATATAATATAAAATAGTAATAACTGAGGAATTTAAAAGTACCATGCACAACGAAAACTTTTCGCTGAAACGGTACTGATCGAAGAAGAACAGATCGATTTAAACAATCTTTCGATGAGCGATGAAGCTCATTTTCAGCTATCCGAATTCGTAAACAAACGGAACTGACGCTAATGGTGCGAATCTAATCCGAATTCAATGAAAACAGAAGCCGTCGCACACCGAGCGAGAATCGTCTAGGCTGGAATGGCGAATAGTGTGGGGCCTTACGGTCAACAGAAAGCGCTATATCGAGATGATAAACTCGTTTTTGCTTCCCTCACTTCGTCGTCGTTGTGTGGGGGCCATACGTGATTTCAACAAGATGGTGCGATCACTGTTCGGCAGAAACGCTCGTAGTACTGAAAGAAGTGTTTAGTAATATTGTCGCTTCTCATAGATTTTGACCGCTCCAGATTTTTTTTTTTTTTTGTGGGGATACCTTAAGATCCGCGTTTAAAAAAACACGTCTACGAGATCTGGAAGACTTGAAAACTCGGATTTCTGAAGAAATTTCACAAATTCAGCGACCTATGCTCGAATAAAAAACATGAATGAATGTATCGTTGCAAATGGCAACTAAACGTATTGTGTTCCACAAATAATTGTAAGCTAATCACTCGTTTTCTTATTTTTAAAATATTAAAAAAAAAAAACAACAAAAAAACCCATCAGTCTTCTCTATATCACACCTTATGAACATTATACGTCACCGTTCTTACATTTATACGTGTACACGTATTTCCGTGTAATCATACTTTATATTAAATTCCTTTTTAAAAAATAGAAATTTGACGCGTAAATGTGCATTCGTATGAAAATCTTTATACTCGAATAATCAACGACTTCCGTAAATTTAAAACTGATTCCGTTTTTGCAGTCCTTCGATTAGACCTCGTTAATCTAAATCACGGAGGATGTGTTTTAGAAATTTCGTTTTTATATGTACTCTAATTAGTTTATTCCAGAGGTTTCTGTCGTTTTTACGTAACCCTGGAGTTGTTTTGCGATACGGAAGCGTGTTTTTACGAAGTAAACTTTGATCGCCGCTGAAATTCCTGTACCGGTATAATAACTTGCAGTGTTGTAGTTTATCTTAATGAAGCGTAGAACTTTCTCACTTTTAGCGGATAGCCTAGAGCTGTTCGTATTTCTAAGCGAACAACTGACACATTGGTTTTATGTAGCTCGACTATGTAGGAGGTGTTTAGTTTTGGGTTATACTTCGATTTGGATGTTGACGTTAATAAATTATTACATTTGTTCGGAAATAATCTTATTGTAATCATCCTGAATTTCATTCCATAATAAACTGAAATCGTAAATTACGGAATCGACTAAAATTAAACCGATCGAGTATTAAGACGGTTGGGGAAATTAAAAAAATATCTAAGTTAACTTTCACGGAGAATGATATCATATATATTTTATTACAAAACGACAAAAAAGTAAATATTTTCAACAGTCAGTCCGAAAAAAAGTAATTTAGTTACGAATTCGGAAAAATAAAAAATAGAAAAAACCGAACAGCAGAGGGTGATTGAGATTTTCAAGATTTCGAGAAAGATCGAATAAGGATTAATTAAGAGATGTGTTTTTTTCTTTACTTGTATGGCTGAACAGCGCTCACGTACACAAAATTTATGTAGAACTAAATTCTGTTATGAGAATTATAACGGGAATCATAAAATCAACTTCCGGAGCGTAGCTATCGGTATTAAACGATATTATGCAACCGGAGTTTCGGTATCGGGATACACGAACTCCGAGCGTAATTTAAAATCGACGAACTACATGAAACTATATGAAAATTAATCGTCGAAAATTGTAATAAGATTCAAGAATGTTGAAAGATTTGGAGTTAGGACAAGCCGGACAGAAGTGTTAAGTTTGGCCATCTAAGTGACGTATCGCATCTTAATTCGTCGACGGTATATATATATATATATATATATATATATATATATATATATATATATATATATTGTAGCACCGCTGTTTCGCCGATAGATACTGTTGCGACATTCATGTGTTTATATCGCGCATTCTTGCGTAGTATAATTCGTCCTTGTTAGCTAATAAAATTGATTTTCAAGATGGACGAAAACTTTAACCATTTCTTAATTGTTGCAATACACTCTGCATCTCTTTTAATTTTCTTCCGTAGTTAATTTTTATTTTGACCTAATTACACGACCCTAACTATACGATACGCTCTTCGGGTACGTATGTAGACAAATTTTTCATTCAGTTTACTTAATGTAAGTTTTACCGAATGAAAAAGGAATTTTATATACGCCTCGAACTTATCTCAGCCGTAGTACCATGTATCGAGTAACTAATCTATTTGACGGACATTAAAGTTTCTTGACGTATCTATGTAATATGTCGTTATTCTGCTGAAATATTATTTTTTAAGAAAAGCCTCGTCGCTATTAAATGTAGTTATGACACTTTCCTCCTTAAATTTTATATACTTTCGGCTATTAAAACAAAAATAAACAACGACCTAAGGCAGAGCTCACATTGGATACGAATTGCTAAACGGCCGTACGAATTGAGTGCACACACTCTACGACAGCGGTCGTACGAACTGAGTTTTTTACTCGGTCAGTAAGTAGATTGCATTTCTGTTGTCTCATTGTTGCGCGATGAATAATAATAATTTGTATCTCTAACATTTCAGAAGGTGCTTCAAATGTTTCAAAATATGGAAATCATTTAATCGTTCTAACGTGAATTATTGTTAATTTCAGAAATGGATAACGTTAATTCTCAAAACTATCGAACAAAAAAAATATTAAACTTGGCGCTCAAGCAATCCGAAGGCAATAAAAAAATTGGGAACGCTATTAGAAGTCGTAATAATCGCAGTAACAGTGCTAGCAGTAGTATTAGTAGTAGTATCCTCCTCGAAACATGTTCGAAGAGAATTTCCCCGGAATCGGGGGGGGGGGAAGAACTAATGCTAAAAAATAATTAAAGGAAATGTATATGTACACATACAACAGAAAATTTGAAACGTAAAAAATATTCGTTAAATTTATCACGTGTATTTATCAACTGCGTTATGTAAAAGTTAGGCGCAAAAAATTTGCATCTAATCCTATCCTTAAAATTAGACAATATGTCACGAAGGAATTTATGATTTACCTTATGTCGTTGCTCGTTAAATTCGTTGCAGAGCTCAATTTTCTTCTTTTAGCAGCAACTATCATCGTGTTTCGGTGTAGTAATTGACGAAATGTTCGTTGTTTTTTTTATCATAGTTTTAACATCGGAAACATGGTTTTTAATGAACATACTTATAACATTATTTTCAGGGACGGAAACATTAGAATGATGCAGCAAAGTTGTTATGATTTAGCGCATAATTTAATGTTATTTTTTTTTTTAATATTTCCACCTTCGAGCATTAAACTATCAATATTTTGTAGACAAGCGATAATACGTTATCATTATATTCTAACTTATTAATCGGTATATTTACAACCGGAATTTGTTCTTCATCATGCGTAAAATCCTATCCAAAACACAGGTTAGCCATATCGCAACCGCGGTAGTAGTAGTAGTAATAGTAGTAGGAAGTAAATCTGTAATAGTTGAGTGGTCCGCTATTGTGGGCGGAGCCACTGCGAAGATGTATCAGCAGATAATACAGCTGATTAAACAAAATGTTCCGTTAGAAAAATTTAAACGCCACGATTTTAAATGATTTTTCGTCTAAATAATTAAGAAAAAATAAATGAGATAGAGTAACGTGACAAACGGTAAAAGATTCCGAATACCCATTTACAGAAATTAAATTTAATTAAAAGATTACTTAAAACACAAAGTAAAACCAAACAAACCCAGAGTAAGTATTAGCACGGGCACTCCCGACGACGAGTTTTTAGTAGTAGTAGCAAAAATTAGGACAATTTCGAAACAGGAAGACTTATAATTTTTTGCCTAGCATTGAAGCCAGAGGAACAATGAAAAAACGAAATATTAATTTCTTCACATCTCGTGTTTTTTTTTTCTTTTTTTTTGGGAATATCTCCATCATAGATTCCGAAAGTGCACCACAATGTACAATATGTTATAGTGATGAAGTCGACAATATCGAACACCTCGTATACAGACAAGTGTCCTGTCTTTATCAAAACCCAACCATTGAACAAATTATGGAAACCCTCGTAACATTTGTAAAGACTCGATTGTAGTATTTGTAGATATCTACCTAATAAATTACAATTAGTATGTTCTAACATATTACTGTTTAGAATTAGTTGGAAAAAAATGTTTAAATGCCTCTCCTGAAAAATTACAAATTTTGCACTTACGTCACTTTGCTATTATAGGTACTACGATCTATTTAATTGATCGGCTGGGGACGTATTATTCCGAAGAAAATTCTGGGAACCTTTTCGTATCCTGTACGTGTGAATCGTATCTGTGTTATACCCAGTTTGCCGAAAATGTAAATATTCGTTTTACCGTCTATTCGCTCGATGTTCTTAAAGCTTTCTCCTATATGCCCGGATTTAATAAATCCGACCATCCTTCAAATATTTTCAACAGCGGTCCCACAGAGAGACTAAATTGGAAACTATCGCTGGCGTATAAGAAATATTCAAAGCTTAATATGCTACTACCGATAATAGGGGGGGGTTTCTGCTAAAAGAGTACCGGATTTAAATTAAATTAACCAGCCTTACTCTTATATAAACACTGGTCGTTGTGTCGTGATTTATTAACGTATCAATTTTACTTTTAATCCGCTAACACACACACACACATTCCACGATCGCCGTTTTTAATTAAGCCCGTTCGATGTTAAACAAATTTACCCGGGAATATTATCTTAATTAAATAATCTAGACTGGCTTTTAGCAGCCTATACACGAATAAAATGGTCCTTTATCTCTTCTTTTACAAAATAGTCCAGCTTTATGAATAACGAAATAGTTGCATATGAGGGTATACACACATATATATATATATATATGTAAAACATACGTTTAGTAAATTTTCACGACCTGTTTTAAATTCATGCCTCCATATTTATGTGTATATACATGCTTTTATAATTTGCTTGTTTAAGTATCTGCACGATATTACAACAACCACTTGCAGTGGAATATGAATGATGTTATACCTAATTTCGAGAGCAACACAGAAGAAAATATACTTGTTGAGCTTGTATTAATGAATAGACCTCGTTAATTGATCCGAACGCTATACATTAACTTTATTATTATTATTATTAAACTTATTATTATTATTACAGCACTTTAAAAGTTGAGAAAATGACGACGGAATAGTAGATAATTATAGTATGTATGCTTTGGATAAGTTTTAAAATGTTTCCAATTAAAATAAGGACGACGCTTTATTTAATCATTTGATTATGCGAAAATATTACAAAAATTAGTACAAAAAAAGTGTAAATAAAATATTGCACGATGGTTAAATGAAAATAACAAGTTTAGTCAGTGAAAATAAAATGAAGTGTAATTTTTTTTTTTAAATTTACACTACAACTAGCTAATGCCATCGAGCAGTTGATATTATGAATGGAAGGAACTCAGTAGTTCCACCCTTTATTTCCCTCGAAACAGTTAAAAGATCACTCGGTTTAACACGATCCCCGCAACTCTTCCAAATTATCGAGAAAATTTATAGCCCAAAAAGGATTTCTATGATTTTTTAACCTTATTACATATTGGGCGACATCCTCGAGAATAGTACTTACATGTAAGTTATCGAAACGTTTGGGACATAGCAAAATGTATACGAATTAGTACGAAAATATTCGAAGCGATATAGAGATAATATTTCCAAATAAAGGGGAAATTAATAAATTCAAACCGAATTATTCCTATCGATTGCCAAATTTATGCGGCATATATCTGTGTAAAAAATTACAGAAATTGAATTATTGATTTTATTATTCAAGTCATTACCTTTGTTCGAAAGATTTCAGACGATTGTGCTTAATAGCGGCCTGTTTTAATTTATTGGAAAAACTCATTAGATGTACGAAACACGTAGAATCATTTTTAATAACTAGAATAACTTAGATACGCTGAAAAATTACGGACAAACCTTCCTGAGTGCGAATCGTCTATAATATTTTACATCCAGTAAACTTGACCGTTAAAAATAAGCCCTGTTTAATATTTTTTACCTCCATAAAAGTATAGTAAAGACAATCGTACTCTACGCTAGGCTCGTGGTTTATAACTCGCTACATAAGGAGTTGAAAGTAGATCCAATTAATTACAAACGACGCTTTAAAAAGAATTTTTAAGTTTTTTCCCTGCCTACAGTCTGTTTGAAAAACCGACACTTGAAATTTCTGAAAATAATTCATATCATAATCCTAATTTGTTTTTAAAATGAAAGATACAATTAAAAAGCTCACAAACTACAGTCATGGATAATAATGCAGGAGTCATTGTAGAATGAAATACGCTTTATGATTATAAAAACCGCCGCGTAATCTTAATTACTGAACTATACGTAAGAGATAATATAATAAAAGTGTTCTACGTATATAATATTACACAAAATAAACTTGCTGCTCTCTGTGTCTAATACAATATAAGTTACCAACATCTGTTTACAGATGCTAATCGTAACATTATAGCCATACTGATACGAAATTTAGTCATTATAAATGTATATTTCCCGCCAAAAAAAAAAAAAAAAAAAATCTAAAAATATTTTAACGCCCTAGACAATGTCCATTATTTGGAAACGCTGTAAAGAATTAGAAGACGAAAAATTAATCGAAATTATAAAATTCTACATATTAAAGAATGTTAAAAGAAAGAAAGCTACCGGAAAACATAGAAATGATATAAGAAACGATAAAAATAATCTATCAAATTAAATTATAAATTTATACGAAGAATTGTAATCGAGTTGTCCCACAAGCAGAGTCAGCTCGATACCTCGGTATGCACTTGGATAAGCGCCTTACGTGAGAAATCCACATCAGATCTAAAATTAAACAGATTAATACTAGAACGCGTCAACTGGCTTATCGGTCGGAATTCTACGTTGGAGACGTATAAACGTTTACTGTACCAACAAATAATAAAAACCGATTTGGACGTAAGGTCTTCAACTATGGTGATGCGCTAAGGCTGCTAATCGTGACAAGATCCAGACAAGACAAAAAAACATCCTGCGTACGATAGTCGACGCATATCGATTTTCGCGTAACGACGATATACACCGCGATCTTCACGTCGTGTTCGTCAACGATGTCATCGAGGATTTCGTCAAACAGCACGAGAAACGACTTTCCCATCATGTGTCAACGTGGAAGTAGTGAAACCTCTCGACGCTCAATTAGACATTAGACGCCTCGAGCGTAATAAACCAGAAGAGCTAGTCTTGTATAAATATTTTTAATGAAGCTTTAACCACTGGGTTAACTACTTCACACACGTTTGTATCACGTAAATACTTTCTGTGTTATGTGATAAGCTTTATAATGTAGTTACTTATTTAACGTTAAGATTGTAACAGGTAAATTAAGTATATTAATTTAATCATCTTTATACGAGACATAGAGTATGGATTATTCTGATACATGGACTATTATGTACATTCTTATTGACACATCTCATTTTGAATCGGAGATTTTAATATAATTAGATTAAGTATTTCCTTAAACTTGTTTTAAAAATAATTTTTTTACTCGAAAATGTCGTAATAACCGAAAAGCGTTTAGATCTTTTAACACTTTGAGCCTCAATCCACATTTTGAACCTTGATAGTAACAAACACATATCATTCAATTGTGCCCGACGAGTATGCTCGTGATAAAAGATTCAATGTCATTTCTGACTGACACTTTTAACTTTGTAACTATTTCGATTAAAAGTTAAGTTTTTGTTTCGAAACTAATAATAAGGATGTTTTGTTTGTGATGTAAAAAAAAAAGTGTTAGTCGTATATGACTGATTTATATAAGATTTTTTGGTTTCTAATTTAAAATAATTTTGAGTGCATCGAATGGTTAGTATAATGGTGCTGAATAATGATTTCAGATGAAAACTTTATACCTTCAAATGTAAACATGTGTGATAACAGACACCTCATAAATTACTGGCGTTTTGTATTTTTTTTTTAGGTTTTTTTAAGTTAACCACACAGTGATAAGACAGTGATATTTATAAATACGGAGTAAAAATTAAAAATTAGCATGCACATTAATACAAAGAAATCACATGGGCTGACGGTAATGGACAACGTCAGTCACATATATATGTAAATGGGCTGGTAGTGTTAATTTGTAAAATTTAACGATTTTGACTTTTCATTGTCGTTAATTCCGTCATTATTATTGAAAATTCGACCTTCATTTTAAAATGAACAAATGGATTCGGAAAGTCAATTTAATTAGACGTTAAACGATATGTGTGTGTGGAAAATACATACTTATACGGACGCAAAGAAAATATCGAATTTTTATAATTTTATCTTTTTCAAAATACGATTTCGTTCCGCCTTCATCTTTTGAACAGAAAGAGTATGTAAAGGATAATAAAACCAATGGATACACATGGAAGCGAAATACTGATATCGCCGATATTACACGACGCCACGTGCGAAATGGAAATTTATTTTTAAAAAAAATGTATACGCAATATTGAAAAAAATATATATATAATTAATATCGTTCCGATAATTTTGGAAATGATTGATTTTTCAATTGACTTTGATTTTATTTTGCCGGAATGAGGATCGAATTAATTAAAATTTTACGACTCGTTATTTCAAATCAAAATATATAAAATAAGTATAACGGAATAAAATAAAACGAAAATGTATAAATAAAAAATAAAATAAATCGTTTTATTGAAGTCGGGAAAAAAAATAAAACCAAAGTCGTTAAAAGTTGTAAAACCGTTATGAAAGAAAAAGCTCATTTCTATTAGAAACTTTAGAAGCTACTACTCGTTTTTTGAATCGACGAGGAAAACCATAAAATTATAATTCTTACACGACTAATTAATAATAATTGTAATAATAATTATGCAAATAATATAATAATAATCGTAATCATAATCAAACCCAATTAAATTTATTTGTAACAATAAAAACGAACTTATAACAATATAACAGCAAGGTTCATAAAAATATAATGAACTTTTTAACATTTATAGTCACAGAACGCTTTATAGGTAGTACCGGGTGATTATTAAGCAATTAATTAATTAATTAATTAATTAATTAATTGTTGTAGAAGGTAAAGTAAAATACAGTTTTCTTTATGGATGCTGCAAATCATCAAAAGAAAAATTAGCGCAAAATATAATATTCGAGATTATGCACATATATACACACATACACGTAAACTTGCCTAAAGAACGCGTATAAATTTTCTAAACGTATAAAGAAATACGCAGAATTAATAATAATAATGTCAGCCATGTAGCTCAGATCGATCCATTTTATTCTGAACGTAAAGAAATAAAAATTTTTGCCGATTTTCGAGATTTTTAAGAAATATTTCCCAATTCGATCTGACTGCGTCACTTCAGTCGTTGGAATTGCACGCCGTTACGTAGAACATTGACTGCTAGTGGATTGATGTAGGTTTGAAGTCGATGCAAGTATCTTCCAGTGCAGCTTTTGACTACCTCTTTAACAGACGGTATACGGAGATCCTTGTGTATGTCGTCATTGCGGACATACCATGGCGCTGACACGATATTCCGCAATACTTGAGATTGAAATTTTTGTACTATGTCTAAATTAGAGTTGCTCGTTGTACCCCAAATCTGGATACCATATGACCAGATTGGCTTCAAGACTGTTTTATATAGTAATACTTTATTTTCATACGACAGTGTTGAATATTTGCCCATCAGCCAATAAATATTTCGGTATGTAATGCTGAGCTGTTTACGTTTAGCAATAACATGATTTTTCCAGGTAAGCCGTTTATCAAGGTGTAATCCAAGATATTTTACGTTACACGATTCGGAAATTGTTTGCCCATTTAACTTAATCGGTAAATTTTTGCTTTTATTTAAAGTAAATAAAACTTGCTTGCATTTTGATTCGTTAATATTGAATTTCCACACTCTAAACCACTTTTCTACGTGTAGTAGATGGTTTTGAAGTTGTTCGGCCGCTAAATTATTATCACGATGAGTCGAAAGAATAGCGGTGTCATCGACAAACATAGCTGTGTCTGTATTTTCGTTAACTGTAAAGTCGTATGTATAGAGCTGGTACAGTGTTGGTCCGAGTACACTGCCTTGAGGTACTCCCGATTGTATTGAATGAATTCGTCAGTAATTCCCGTTAACATTAACATGGAAATATCTTTCTGTTAGGTATGACTTCATTAGCTGGTAGTACTCGTGAGGTAATTTAAGTTTTAATTTGTACAATAGGCCAACGTGCCAGACTTTATCAAAGGCCTTTTCGATGTCGAGAAATACCGCTGAACTATTTTTCTTCGAAACTTTTGTTTATGATGTCGACTATTCTATGTACTTGTTCAATGGTGCTATGGTGATTCCTGAATCCGAACTGATAGTCTGGTATCACTTTATTTTCTTCAAGAATTGGTTAGATTTTCCGGAGAAGTAGTTTTTCCAATACTTTGGAGAGAACCGGTAACAGGCTAATTGGCCCATAAGAGGACACTTCATTTTGAGGTTTACCCGGTTTTGGAATCAATTTTATTGAAGCAGATTTCCACTGCACCGGAAAATATCCCGTACGAAGGAGTGCGCTAAAAATGAGTTCTATTAAAGTATTCCTCGGTAATTTTTTTAGAATTTTTGCGGTTATCAAATCGTGTCCGACAGCTTTCTTTATATCAAGTTGTTTTAATTGTGCATTTATTTCCATAGGCGATGTTAATTTAATGGGGAGTGACATCTGCAATGGTGTTTCTAGATATTCCATTAATTTCTTTTCATGAATAGAATTTTCATTTTTGTGTGGTTCAAAAATTCCTGCTAGGTATTCGGCAAAGACATCCGTTTTTTCTTGTTCAGTTCGTGCTCATTCTTTGTTGTTCATTCTTATAGGGGGACACTGATAGGTGTGATCTGCTTTTATATTTTTTATAGCCCTCCACAAGCTGTAATCAGTTGTTTTAGTCGGAGTTAGATTTTCTATATACTCTCGAAATGTTTCGTTTTTTAGTTCTAGAAGGTTTTTTTTTAATTGTCTAGCTGCTCTATTTAGAATAGTTTTATTAACGGGATTTCTATCGATCTGCCAAATTCTTCTCAATTTTCTTTTCTCCGAGATCATCTTCTTTATTACTTTCGGATGTTTTCTTATAATCATTTTACCTTCACTTACAGGCGTGACTTCTGAATACACTTAGTAAGGTTTTCTACAACTATTTCGATATCTGTTCGTGTTTTCAACGGCACTTTCAAGTTTATTCCGCTTTCTACAAACTCTTGGAATGCTGTCCAATCGGTGTTCTTGTTAGATAGTATTGGTTTTGTTGCTATTTGTATCGTACTGGCACTTATGTTTAAAATTTTTGGTGAATGATCGGAGGTAGCATCCAGAGAGGATTCGATTAATGTGTGGTTCTTATTAATTCCGTTACTGATTTCATTTCAATTTTACTCTTTATCAGTAAAATTGAAATGAACGGAAAAACGATACACCGGGTGGAAGATGTTACATATTTAGGCCAAATAATATCCTTCAAAGATCCGATAGAAAAAGAAGTAAATCACAGAATAGCGATAGGGTGGAAAAAATTCTGGGCATTACAAGAAATATTTAAACGAAATATTAATCGTACAAGAAAAGCACAGATTTACAATACATGCGTCCTTCCTGCCATGACATACGGTGCCCAAACATGGTCACTGACAGTTAGACAAAGTAGAAAAATATTAATAGCTCAAAGAGCTATGGAAAGGAAAATTATCGGGATAACAAGGATGGACAAAATCACTAATCAAGTATTACGGGATAAGTCAAAAACAGAAGATGCTCTCGGCAAAATACTGGAAATGAAGTGGAATTGGACTGGACATGTAGTTCGAATGGACACAAGCAGATGGGCCAAGAAATGTACTGAATGGTTACCAATCAATAGGAAAAGATTGAGACGAAGACCAAAAATGAGATGGAGGGACGATATTGTCAAATACGCAAGTGCAGTCTGGATGCGTAAAGCACTCAATATGTAAATGTAAACGTTCAATAAATTGGAAGAGTCCATTGCTCGTTCACGGGCTTAATTTCCCTAATACGGTTAAACATATTAATATTATATTGCGCAAAAAGTTCAGCTTTCTCATCCTCTTTTCGGATCCATTGTCCACTATCATTTCGAATTGGAGCTATCTGAATTTGTGGTCGCTTAAAACGCCTTGTTGCTTTCCATAAGGAATAATCTTTATTTGCGTCCGCACTCAAGTTTTTTAAGAATTCTGAAACGTTATTCTGTTTGAATTCAAAAGTTTTTCAGCCTCACGTTATACAGACGAGCATAAATTTATCTAAAAGACATCAACCAGACATCGTAATAAAACCCATTACTCCATAGAAGTAGCCATGGAAATCGATACAAACATAAATCCAAAGAAAGCACCTGGTATAGACAACATTTCGCCAGCAGTTCTTAAACAACTTTCTAAGGGGACCATCATGCTAACGTATCTATTCAACACATGCTTCAGGTTGAGGCACATTCCTAAATGTTTCAAAATCGCGCAAGTCATTATGATTCCAAAACCGGGAAAACCGTTAGAACATATGACATCATATAGGCCAATTTCACATTTGCCGTCTATATCTAAATTATTTGAAAAACTGCTGTTGAAACGATTAAAGCCCCTTGTTGCTCTTCCGAATCATCAATTTGGATTTAGGGATAAGCACTCTACGATCGATCAGTTACATCGGGTAACTGCGACCATTGAACGTGCTATGGAGGAAAAGAAATATTGTGCAACAGTGTTTCTAGACGTATCGCAAGCCTTCGACAAGGTATGGCATGAAGGATTAATTTACAAAATTAGTACAATCCTTCCAAGAAATATGTGTCAATTACTCGAATCCTACCTTGCAGAGAGAAGCTTTCAGGTTTCTCTGGCAAAGGCTATATCGTTACCGTATCCAATAAAGGCAGGAGTGCCACAAGGTAGCGTCTTTGGACCTACCTTGTACCTGTTATACACAGCAGATATACCGCCAACTACAGACACCTGTATTACCACATTTGCTGATGATACTGCTATTCTGTCAGTTGGTAATACAATAGAAAGTGCAACAACTAATCTGCAACGAGCCATACACAAAATTAGTAAATGGATGCGTGTTTGGAAAATCTTAGTTAATCACCAGAAATCAGCTCATGTCATATTCACTCTCAGACGATATACTTATTTACCAGCATATATCGATGGCATTGCAGTCCCCAAGACAGATTCAGCCAAGTACCTTGGCATGCATCTAGACTCACGTCTGAACTGGAAAGTGCATGTCAAGATGAAAAGAAAACAAATTTCTCATAAGTTACGGGAAATAGACTGGGTGTTAGGGCGGTATTCAAAACTCAGTTTATTTAACAAAGTTTTAATATATAACCAGCTGATTAAGCCGATCTGGACATACAGCATCCAGCTATGGGGCTGTACAAAGCAGAGCAATCGTTTGATTATTCAGCGAGCTCAAAACAGCTGTTTGCGGACTATCACAGCGGCTCACTGATACCAACGAAATCGTGACATACATTCGGACTTGAACATTCCGTGGGTCGACGATGTAATTCGCTGCTTCGCAAAGAAACATACAAACCGACTTCACCAACATCC
Source organism: Coronaproctus castanopsis (assembly GCA_032883995.1). Lineage (NCBI taxonomy): Eukaryota > Metazoa > Arthropoda > Insecta > Hemiptera > Monophlebidae > Coronaproctus > Coronaproctus castanopsis. The sequence continues at coordinate 290,581,976 of CM065052.1, forward strand.
AAATCCTGAAGCATCAGATTTAATTAATCACAATTGTGAATTAAGACGCCTTCAACGAACAAAACCACATGATTTATAATAGTTAGATTTAATACGCCTTCAGCGAATAATATCGCACGACTTATTAGTTTATAGTTCGTATGTATGTAACTGTACATATATATAAATATCTAAAGTTATGGGTTCTATTTTATAATTAATACTTATTTATCTCATAGATAAGATTGTATTATATTAACAATTACAATAAAAAAAAAAAAAATATTAATATTAGTTTAGCATTAAGGAAAGCTATACATAATAATATAAGTTTAGTATTAAGAAAAGTTATACATATTAGTATTAGTTTAGTATTAAGAAAGTTATACATATTAATACTAGTTTAGCGTTAAGAAAATAATATTTGTAAATTTTCATTTAAAATGGGAAATACAGGCTATTGTAATATATATATATATATATATATATATATATATATATATATATATATGTATATATATATGAATAAAACAGAGCGGGAATAAACTCCGGTTTACATGCAGAATTTTTATGGGTAACTACGGTCAGGAGCGAATACGAGTGGATTAAATAAGGAAGAAAATTGAGTATCTAAATAATACTAACTTTAAGTATCATCTCAAAATTCGCTAAAGTGCTCTGATATTAATATTTGACAAGATTAAGAAATGGGTTCTATTGTAGCTATCTCTTTCCTTTCAATTTTTATCCTTAAAAATGGTTTATTCTCCACACACACACATATATATATATATATATATATATATATATATATGGATATATATGGATATATAGGTATATAGTCTTATCCTTCTATACCCAAACATTTTCCTAGTTTATATACAAGTACGTGTAAAAATATTTAAGTGTGATGATTTAATGATACTTCGAATAAAATAAAAAAAAAAATGGTATAGGTATTTCCTGGTTTTTTTATGTGGATACTTAAAATTTTATTACTCACGATGTGAAAGAAGGAGAATGCTATTATGTGCTATTTTACTATTTTAAATCATTATAAGTTAGGAAAATTCACTCACTTTCTTATTATTAATACTAGTACTATTATTATTATTATTATTACTATTCAGAATATACGGCTACCTTGGGAAATAAGTTATATTAAAGATTTTATTACGTATTTTAAGCCGGCCATATTTCTTGGGATATTATTTTTCAGCATCTGTTAATGTATTCAAATGTAATTATATATATTATATATATATATATATAAGAATCTATCTTGCTACTGGTTTCATAAACTTTAACAATAATTTTAATTGACTCGACGATGACGAAAAAAGGGTAAGGAAAAATTTATAAATTCGAGTTAATTAGTCGATGTTTGGGAACTTTACACAACAGATTTTGAAAAGTCTAATTTCGTAATCTTGCAACCGTGTAAATATGTTCGACCGTTCCGCACAAAATATGTTGATTTTCAATATTCTCTTTGTTTACTTATTGAAACTTTTAGTTTCGCTAATTTGAAATCAATGGTTGATGACGAATAATCGGAATATTATTATATCGACTCTGTTATATATCTAAAATCTTATCGAATGCGGCGATGAAAATCGTTTGACAAGTTTCGATTGCCAGTTCGTATTTTAAAATATTAAATATTCCACTGAGAATTATACCATCCGGGATATTTTATTTTTCGCATAATCTTAGCTCGCTGTCAGTTGTAAACAATTTTTAATCACTAATACTGGTATACAACGTATATTTATTAGTACTCGTCAAAAAGCGTGATAGTCGTTATGCCATGATGTTACTTCGTCTCCCGATTATCTGTAATTACTGCAAGAAAGGTGTATTCGTTCAATTTTTAATTTCTGCTAAGCAATCTGTCCTTTTTCTTCTGGACTACTCGTTCTTTCTATCTCCCCCGATGAGAGTTTTTTTTTTTTTTTTTTTTTTTTGTATACGTTGTAATATGGAACAAAGTTTGACATAATTATTCAAACAATGGGGATTTCCTTAATTATCAGTCCGCGCCAAGGTTCTCTTAAACCTCTTTCTTAGAAATTTTGCCCGTTAATTAAGTCTTCAATACCATCCTATGGAGTCACATTTCCACAGCTCGTATCGATGTTTTCTTTTTTTAAAGTGAAACTTCTATTGGCGCATTGTATATATGGGTAGTTAACCCGGAAAACGAGCGAGTTAGCGAGCGGAAATAAGAGGCTTAATATATGTATATATACATATACATATATACATATACACACTATATATATATATATATATATATCATCATCACTGTCGTATTGTTCATCGCCGAACGTCGTGTCTAGCCATCATACGTTTATTTTTACGTATAAAATGGATTAGCATTCAAGGCACTATTTATATGCGACGCAGATGCGCGTACATATGAGGGGTGTCACTGGCTTCTTCCTGATAATTAAGAATTAAATAATGATAATAACTTTCTATGTCGCCTGTTGGTTTCGGACCCCAGCAACTACACCACCAATCCATATATATATATATATATATATATATATATATATATATATATATATATATCAACACCTCCATCAAACCACGTTTTGTTGCGTGTGTCAACGAAGAAACGAACGGATATATATATATCCCGTTCGCATGTACCACGCTACCAACACCCGTTTTCAAACTATATATGCATGTATGTGTATGCGTCGCATGCGCATGTTTATATATATATATACATGTAAAATTAAAAAAAAGAATTCTCTATCGAATTTAGTTAATTTCACTATTTCCTCGCGCTCCGAGGCACAAATGTTTTTTTAAATATAAATGCGTATTTCAATATTTCCAATATAGATTCCGTAGTAAGACGCCAAAACATTGTGCTTCCCACGATCACATATCGACTCGAACGCAATTACACCGAGACTAAAAAATTCCAATGGTCATCGATGACATTACCAGGTTCGCTCTCGCAAAGACGCAAAAAAAGAACTGGAAACTCACAATAATATCTAAGTCACACAGCTTCTCGGTAATTAAGTTAAACGTCGAAAATTATACGACTTATAGAAGTAATGAATCAGCCGAAGTCACTTCGTTGGAAGTTTTTCACGTGTGCTTTGAACTTTGTTATCGTTAAATATAGCCGTCATTATAATCTTGAAGAACAAAAATAAATTAGTAATCTTCCGTAAGTACGAGAGAGACAAAAAAACAAAAACCAAAAGAAAGGAAACACATAAATAGTTGTTTCGTTATTAGACACGAAAAAATGTAATTTTTATAATGGTTGTTTACCAGTTTAACGACAACACGGAAGTGTTTTCTATCCGACGTTTAATTAATAAATGAAACGTACCGCAGGCTGAGGTAAAAATTTCGAAATATGGAAGAAAATTAATCAGGAAAATTAAATTTCGAGCACACACACGCACAAACGCAACGCGAAACGCATATCACGACGGAGTTGATAAAACTCGACGTCTTAATTATTTTCAGATGTAAAGGTGACTGAGCGTTAACCGTCAATAGTAACGTGAGTATGGTACGTACTTTTGCGTTCGTTAAAATTATGCCGTGAGAAATAATTTTAAACGTAAAACACTTTCAATTAGAGTTGGTTACTTATAATTGAAACTAACGGAATTAATGAATCCTTTCAATCGCAACGATCTGAATACGGTACGCGAACTTTTTTTAATAGTGAGAAATTGTTTTTTATGTTTACTAAATGCCGGTGAATGTTGACTACGATAGCATAATTCGAGCGATGGCGAAATATAAGAATGCCGTTATATTATTTAAGTAAGTTGCGCTGAAGACATAAAGGACGACGCAAGTTCAAGACCCTAACTCCACAGTTGGAATTCGGGAAAAGTTTTCTCATTTCGACAGCAATATACCATTAAATATTACAGCGGGGCAAGAGGGAGTTGGAAGATGGATATGCCTGGAAACCAGCGCGAGGCTTCAATGAAAGTTAGTAGATATGAAGAACCTCAAACTGAATTCGATCTAGATGTGACAAAGCAGAATTTAGTAAAGTAGTCCCTGGTCGAGGATGAACGATGCGAATGCGACGAAATACAGACTATGGTGTATCTACTTGAATGCCGATTCGCTGACGTTAGATGCACAATGAAGAATGTCATCGACGTTGACGAGGGTGCCTTAAAACTAGCGGAGTACTTGTCCGAGATTTAATATGTTTTAATTCTACTTGTCTTATGATCGGCTCGGACACGAATAATAATAATAATAATAATAATAATATCCGATTGTCTAATTGTAATTCAATATTTACACATGGAATACCGTATAAAGTATTTTGCAATAGATTAGTTACCGGATATCAGCAGCTTATGTTGTTAAGTTAATTAAAGACTATCTCGTACAGCGCCTCGAATCGGAGTTTTTGTAATTGTCCGACTATACTAAATTATTCAAAAAACATGTCGCAATGTATATAATATTGCGCGTAGTGTAGATAGTGTATACGTAATTAAATAATAATATACCTATAAACGGTATAATAATTATTTATAGAACGAGTTAATTTTACAGCAGCCACCGGACTTTATACTTATACGTTACTTTTTATCGGCTAATTCCAAATTTAGCTGACAGGTTTGCCGGTAAATTTCTGAAACCTAAAATGAACTATTTGTATAGATTCAAGATTTAAAATGGTGATATTTGTTATCGATACGACAATATTGATACTTCTAAGCATATACTAGTGTACTGTAAAGGATCGTTGTTATCGATATTAATAGCTTTGATATTATCAATATCAATGATTATAATAAAATTGAAGGTGTGAAATTTTGATATTTACATCGACTAAATATAATTAAATTTTATACTCTTTAGTATATAGATAAATGTAGCATCATATTTATTATTAACATTAATGCTACTTTATTAAACTTTAGTGAAGTATTAAGTTTAATTATACTAACTACTTACATAAATAGCTGTTCATTAGCGTAGCATACATAAATATTCGGCAAATTACTTCTCCATAAAAAGCTTCCATAGTTTTCATTTATATTCTCAGCCATGTCTGTGTCCTCGGTAGTGAAATTATTGACCAAACTGTCAGGGAGGCGTCCTTGCTTCTACACATTTCCGCTTGTATCTCCCCCTCTAGCCACTTAAAAGCTTTACTGAAATTCCTCGTAACCAAATCCTGGAGTCGTGCATGGAAGTCCAATCAATTAAACTAGCTTTTTTCTATTAAAATCCGCTATCTCAGTTATCGTGCCATTTACGATCAAGGAAGAAAAGTGTTATTCTTACCAGGCTTCCAATATTCCACCCGAATCTTACTCATTCCTATCTTCTTCAAGGCACGGACCCTCCCCTCTGTCCCTTTTACCAAATGACACAACTGCCGATTCCCAAAAATACAAACATCTTGATATTCGACGATGAATATCGTTGATTAAACGCAAATTTAGTGAAAATGAATTGAACTTTTTTCTCGAAATTATTGTAAATTTTAAAAAGTCAACGTTCGACTTGTTTGTTGTGTATATATATTATTTTTTAGTCATTATCCCCATGAGGGATGTCGTGACCATATTTATACTACAGACATCTTAATTTTCTTCCCGCCATTGTATCCGATCTGTAGTTTATCGTTTACATTCAAGTAGGGACTGTCCACGTACTACTTTTTTTTCTCTACAATTCCGTCCACTTAGATGGTGCTCTGCCACGAGAACGAGTTCCTTGTATTTGTCCCTCAATTATTAATCGCCGCATTGAGTACTCGCTCCTCGTAATATGACCGAAAAATCGTAATATTCTCGATAGAATATCTTTGGATAGTCTACTTTTAATATCAAACTCCCGTAATATGAAAAAGTTTGTTTTCTTGGCTGTCCAAGGTATACGCAGCATATGCCTCCAAACCCATACTTCGAAACTATCGATACGCTGTATATCTTTTTCAACGTCCAAGTTTCCGCTGCATATGTGAACACATAAAACACCAAACATTGCATTATTTACGTTTTTGATCAAGGCAGTCTTTTCTTTGTGCGTAGATGCATCTTTTAAAAGTAGGTGAAAATATGGAACATAAGAGAAAAGCTTGTATAGTAATATTATTATACTTTATTTCCAAATGTACCGTTCGTCGCAAGATATGGATGAAAGATTGGCTGAAAAACGAGAAAATTATTCTTATATGAATTTGTTATGTGAAATCCAGTTAAGTTATAGTAAAGATTACTATTTTCAAATGACGGACGTAGTATTTGAAAAATTAATTATGACAGTACAGCCGTTTTTATAAAAACAAAATAGTAACATTCGAAGCTGTACTGCGGTGGAAGAAAAGTTAGCTGTTATTCTAAGATACCTAACAACAGGTAGAAATTTTGAAGATTTGGAAGTTTCAGCCGTCATGTCACCAGCATCCATTATTGCATCAGTTTTAGATACTTGAGATGTCTTAGCATATGTTTTGCAACGGCATATAATAATAATCCGCATAGTCTTCAGACAAATAATGTATTTGGGTATATTTTAATAGATTGTATAAACATATTTCGATGAATTTCTTTTTTATTTTTTCGTGTTTTAAACGGTTTTTTATTTAGTGTATTTATTTTATACATGCGTTTAAGAATAGTATTTTACTTTTTTCTTTAATATCGTATTTTTATACATTTTTTTTTTAATTTAGTATTTTTAAACTGTTTTTTATTTATTTGTATTATTTTATATATACGTTTTGCTATTCATAATATTAGCGTTTTATTTTTCCTGATATAGAATTTGTATAACATTGATAAACGTTTTTTGTTTAGTGTTAAGAGTAAATAACATAAAGTTTTTTTCTAATTTTAATAAATAATTTATAATAATAAGTAAATTTTCATTTCTTTCACTATGAAATTGTGCTTTTATTTTGATTTTTAATATTACGGTGATCATTTTGTGTTTAAAAACGTAATTATAAACTAAAAAAAAAAATCAAAATTTACTTACTATTATAAATTATTTATTAAAACTAGTAAAAAACTTTATATTATTTAATCTTTAAACACGCATCACTGCGTTAAACAAAGTAAAGAAATACTGATGAATGATGAAAATACCGAAGAAGTGTCTTTACACGATCAATAGCATTGTCAGTATACTAATAATAATAACCACGTCCAAATACTGACCACCTATTCATACTGAAGAAGGTGGATCAAAAAATCCGGATCACTTTAGTATTTTTCATCAGTACATCAGTATTTTACATTACACGATAAGTAATATTGACAATATTTATAAATACTGTCAGCATTATTGACCGTGTACGGTCTGCTTAAGGATAAGGACAGTGCATATATATAAACAAATTCGGAAAAATTATTTAAATTTAAAATTTATATAATTTTCTTCTACCATGTGGTATCGATATATCGTTCGATGTACACAACTCAATATTGTTAACCGGTTGTGTTGATTAATGTTAACAGTAAGTTGATTCGGTTTTCATTTTGCAATTTTTTGTGGTTTATTTTCTAATTTGTTTTATATACAGTTTCGTTATTTCCGAAATATATAACTTTAATTAATATTAGTAACAATAAACTTCGATATATACAATGTAACATTTAATATCATGTTTATTTTATAATACAGTTTTTTTTATCAACAAAATATGTAATATTAATTACATCAAATTATTAAAATGCCGCGAAAATGTCTTAATGAATAAGACAAAACCGGTTATAGGTTACAAGTTACAAGTTAAATTACAGATTTTTAAGTGTGATTTATAAACGTTCTTTAATTTACAATTTTAAATAGTGTTTGGTGTATTTTCTAAAATATTTAAACCATATTCTTTACAATATAAAAAAGTTAATCATCGAGACTGCAAAAAAAAATATTGTAAGACCAAAATTTTGTTATTTTGAACTTCGATATATGCAATGTAACATTTAATTTCATGTTTGTTTTATAATATAGTTTCTTTATCTCCAAAATATGTAACATTAATTATATCAAATTATGAAAAATCCGTAAAAATGTCTGAATGAATAAGACAAAACCGGTTACAGGTTACAAGTTAAATTACAGATTTTTAAGTGTGATTTATAAGCGTTCTTTAATCTACAATTTTAAATAGTGTTTGTTTCTAAAATATTTAAACCGTATGTTGTACAATATAAAAAAAAGTTAATCGCCAGGACTGCAAAAAAATTTTGTTATACCGAAATTAACTTACCTCGTTATATACAACGTAACATTTAATTTCATGTTTGTTTTATAATACAATTTCTTTATCTCCAACATATGTAACATTAATTACATCAAATTCTTAAAAACCCGCGAAAATGTCTAAATGAATAAGAAAAAGATAAATTATTGATTTTTAAGTGATTTATAAACGTTTTTTAATAATTCGATGTAATCATGCAATTTTAAATAGTGTTTGGCTTATTTTCTATAAAATTTAAACCATATGTTTTATAGTATAAAAAAGTTAATCGTGGGGACCGCAAAAAAATTTTGTTAGACCAAAATTTTGTTATTTTGAACTTGGGATATAATAAACTTTGATATATTAAAATACGTCAAGTATTCATTTAATTTTACGTTTTATATACAGTTCCTTTATCTCCAAAATATGTAACATTAATTACATCAAATTATTAAAAAAACCGTTATCTAAATGACAAAACCAGTTACAGGTTAAAGTTAAATTATAGATTTTTAAATGTGATTTATAAACGTTTTTTTAATAATTCGTTGTAATTATACAATTTTAAATAGTGTTTGGTGTATTTTCTATAATATTTAAACCATATGTTTTACAATATAAAAAAGTTAATCACCGAGAACGCAAAACATTTCTAAGCACAGTTCTCATTTTCTTTATTAGTAAATTATACTCATCCGAATCCGCGCTGGGTCGCTAGTATGAATATAAATATAATGTTTATTAATTAAATGAATAAGAAAATTAAAAAAAAAACTTTGCTTTCTATACTAATTCATTTTCACTAAATTCAACACAATGAAAAAATTTATCAATGTGTTTCTAACTTATCAATGTGTTTCTAACTTATCAAAATGTTTCTCATTATCTGAAGAAATGTGTATTGAGATTCTTTACTTTTATTCGGCCCGTTTTATAAAAAACTGACGTATTTATTTAACGTTTTAATTATATGTATTTGTTGTGTATTTATTAATGCAAGTGTGTATATTCCTGTGCAAACGTGCTATTTTAAACAAAAATGAAAGGATTATGTGCATTTTCACATCGGGAATGTACAGAATGATTGTGCTGAAGTGACACATATGGCCGAATTCAATAAAAAATTTTGCTTGTTTTGTTAGTGGACTTTTTGAAAGTGAAACCTTGTAACGACTATGAAATATTATATATACATATCTTTTACGCAAATAAACGTGCAACTCTGCTCAAGGATTAATATTCAAAACGAAGAAATACATTCAATTATAAAGTAATATTAATTAATTTAAAGTAGATTTATTCGTTATTTTTCCATACATCAACTATTTCTTCGTCAGTTAGTTTCGAACTCTATAATTGCTTCTCTATACAATTCCTGAAGGCGTCACATTGCAGTAAAACATGGGTGTGCCGTTCCACATATTTACATTGCCCATTCTCAGTTAGACCCTATTTAAGTTCAACGCGATTCTAATTATGGCGAGATATCTCAACTTACTAACTAAAGAATTGATGTCTATAATCTGTGTTTAGGATTCTGCTTTCAGTATCTATGGTAATAAATCATCCATTATCTGGCGGTCTATGCCGCAGGCGAGATACAGTCTATCAATTTCGGTAGATTTTAAGCATCCAGTAACTATTCGACACACGTTCTATAGCATGGGCAGATCCCGCTCGTATAGACCATTCGTATTCAACAGCTGAGGAATATATCCCTAAACCCGAGGTACACAGATACACTGCATTTGCCAATAGCAGTTTTCGTAAAGTTCTATATTTTTTCTCTAACTATGTTAGTACGGTGGCGACATCTATAATTTTTACGTCAGCCTTGTATAATTATATGATTTTTTTAAAATAACAATTTCATTTCTAAATTATCTTAAAAATTAATGCTTATACTTTTTGTTTTACTTAGCAGAAATACGAATACTTTTGTATGGAATAAATTTCCGACCATTAATGGTGTATTTAATGAACTGTTTTTAAAATAAGTAACTAACAAAGTTTAGAAAATAATTAAACCGTTTTTGATTTCCCAACAGGACAAATAATATCATTTTTAGAAAACCTATTGTCCCGACTCCGTCATGTTCGTACACGAAAATTGTCGGTAAATTTCAATTTACTATTTATTTGGTTCATTGTTGAGCGATGAGTGCATCATCTAGCGAACGAAACACAAACTAAACAAAATAAAAAAACGAAAATAATGATAAAAACTGGAAAAGGAAAAAGAACTAGGAAAAAATTTGGTAACAGACGCAACGAACCGGAGATAAAAGTAAGTAATTTACTAACGAATCCTAACTTTATGTTTTCAGAGATAATCGAGGTTTTACTCTGTTTGAAAAACGCTTGAAGAAACCCCGTCTTTTAGAGAGGTAAATTTTTTTTACCTTCATCTCTCTTGACGTTTGTTTCCTGTAAAAACTTAGGGAAACATTAAAGAATTTCTTACTCGGTCCAAACATACACGTACATACATACATACAAAATTATATGTATAGGACACAGGAAACATAAACACAAACACAAACACAAACACATTAAAGATCTTAATTAATTATTATTTTTGCTTCAATGAAAAATCACTGAATGTTACTCTTTACATCGCTTTGTGTTTTTTACATTTTTGTACCAATGATTTTATTTTTACCAGGAAATAAATTTCGTTTTTAATACGTTATTATCCCAGACGCATATATTTGTCAAATGCTATATTACAGTTACAGTAGCCTTTATTTCCATTTTTTTTTTTTTGGAGTCGTCTGTGGCGGTACATCAAACGGTTACAGGGGGGCATGTAATAAGGTTTGAAGAAACAACAGTTCTTGCCAAAGTAGATCGGTTGTGTGAAAGAATTATTAGGAAGCCTTGGAGATTGAAAAATTCAACAACTTCAACAGAGAGGATGGCTTCCAACTTGATCCAGCGTGGAGAACGGTGATTGGTAAATTGAGAACCAATCAGACGTAGTTTTCTCAATATAGTTAATATAGTAGCTTGTTAAGTCGGGGTTAGTTTAGTTTAGTTCTGATGATGGAAACGCCATGTTGCTTGAAACGTAAACTCCGGTTTATTAACATATTGCTTTACTTTTATTAATAAATCGTTTTTTTCTTTTTTGTACCCGGTTATTCCGAAATTATTGTATCTAATTTAAAACACACATTTTTGATATCACACATATTAGTTACCTCATGCTAATTTGTCGTACCAAATATGATAAAAGGTATACTTGTATTAGGAAATTTGAGCCCGTTATTGAGCATTGACCTCTTCCAATCTACATACGTCTACTTATTTTCTTCTAGTTGTTTCCATTCCGGACAAATCTGTGTTTTGCGCATCCAAACCTTTCCTGCATGTTTGTCAATATCATACCTACATCTCGTTTTCGGTCTTTTCCTGAACTTTATTCTGTCTCGTGGTAACCATTCAACGCATTTCCTGGCCCATTTGTTTATTTTCATGCGTATAATATGTCCAGTCCAATTACGCTTCATTTTACGTACTTTTTTGGAGAACATTTTCCGTTTTCGATTTGTCTCTTAGTATTTTATTGTTTAATTTGTGCAACCTTATATCAATATCACCACCAATCATTATTCTTTCTTTTACTCTGTTTGGTCGTTAATGACCATGCTTGTGTATCATAAGTTATGGCTGGAAGGACACGAGTATCATAGATCTATGCTTTATTCGTGCGATCGATACTTCGTCCGACTATTTCCTTTACGATCAGGATTTTTTGCATCCCAACGCTATTCTACGGTTTACTTGTTTTTCTGTTCTATCTGTAATGGGTATTATTTGGCTTAGATATTATGGCGTCTTAACAGAAGGGGTACCTACGGAATTAATATTAATTATAAAAAATAAAATTTAAAAATAAAATATTCTTATAGTCGAGGGTATTGAAAGCTATATTAAGTCGAAAATCGGTTTATCTAACAACAACATACAGATTCTAATAATTACGAAAATTCCCTTACTCTTAATATAATCTTATTATGACTCTCAAGTCATACAGGCTTTCCATCAAATTAACTAGCAGACAAAACAGCTAAGGAAGCTGCCACTATTCGACTGTATCCATTAACTCCTATATTCCAATCTGATGCAATTGTTTGCATCAAACACGAAACAAATAAAACCTTTTGTGATCTATGGAATGTTATTCCTACAATTAATGCTATCCGTTTTCATCGTTTTCCTTGGAGATTTTTATTTTTTTACCCAGTAGGAAGGAACAGGTAGTTCTACCTCGTCTTCGCATTGGTCACACTGAATTGACTCGTGGATACATTATAAATAAAACAGATCCACCATTGTGCGCTGACACCCTTAACCATCCGACACTTATTTCTTGAGTGTCCACAATACTCCACATACCAACCTCAAAAGTTCAGTTGCAATTCTCCACAATAAATTTTAACCGATGACCCAATTGCAGTAAAATTAGTTCTTCAATTTATTCGAAATATAGATATGATCAACTTTATATAATATCCAATAATTTGCTCCTGGTCGTAGTAGCAGTGCACGGTATCCGACAACAAAAAAAACAACTATGATATACTACTTTTTTTTTCTTTGTTCCCCAATTCCAGCAAGTGGATAGGGCAAATATATTCATGAAATATGTTTATAAAAGAGCAAAGAACTAGTGTGCTTTACATCAGTTGAGTGTAATTGTTCCTTGCCAAGTGTACTTAAAAATAGAGTGGAAGGGGGATGAATAACATAGTCCCTTCAACCACATGTGTGTGCAAGTAATTAATTGTTCCTTAAATTTATATACATACAAGCTTAGACAAAAATAATATACAAGTTTGTTACAAATGCACGCTTATAATAACTTATGGTACTAATGATTAATGCATAATTATTATTATTATTATTTTTTTAAGTATATTAGGCAGAGGTAAACTATGCAAGACACAGTTTTATGACATAGTTCAGAATTATCGGTATGACGTTTGAATTTGTTTTTATTTCACTTTCTATTGGCCTTAAACATCTAGTGTGAATTTTCTTTACATTGCCTTTTCTGCAAATGTTAAGAGGGTTTCCATATTATTTTTGTTTATGATTAGTGATTGGTTGGATTTAATTTGATAAGTATGAGTCATTAAAGACAGGACACTTGTATATGAGGTGTTCAATATTGTCGACCTCATCACTACCACAAATTGTACATTGTGGTGCACTAGAGATTCGGAATCTATGGAGATATTCTCCAAATTTTCCATGCCCAGAAAGAACCTGAGATGCGAAGAAATTAATATTTAGTTTTTTCATTCTTCCTTACTATGATTAGATATAATTAATATATATAACAACATCCTCGCCGACAAAGTAATATAATAATAATTTAAATAATAATAAATATAAAGATAACTACATAAAGATGTTAGAAACAGTATTGAATCAAAATTATTTCCAGTTTCAAAATAAATATTATAAACAAAATAGTGGGTTAATAATGGAATCTCTACTATCAACCATTCTGGCTGATATTTATATAATCAAATTGGAGAATAATATTAAAAATATTAAAGTATTTAAAAATAAAGCTTAAATTATAGAAAATATATGTTGACCATGTCTCAATAATATGGAATAAAAATTGATAAGTATAATACATTGAACAATTTTGTATGTAATTTTATATATATATATATATATATATATAGGGTGACCAAGAGAAGACGGATGGTATTTTTTTGAATTGTGTAGTTGGTAACATTGCTACAGTATAAACCGTGTGCTCCACGTTTTGTTTTCGTTTAGTAGCAGTTATCAATGGATCCTATAACGAGAAGGATAGCGAGTTTTGTGTGGAACGTTGTTTTCGGCGTGAAATGATCACGACAGTGCAAAGAGAGTTTCGAAAAGATCTTGTAATTCAATTTTAAGGTGGGTTGAAAATTTTTGAGCTGCAACTTCTGCAACGGATAAAAATCATCCTGGACAAAAAAAAAAGTTTCATACACTCACAAACATCGATCGAGTTTGGGCAGCGATCATTCGAAGTCCCGTACGCTCTGCTCGTCGTCATGCTGCTTCTTTAAAAAAGATCGAGTAGTTTCTGAGTTATTTAAAAAACGTCTTTCTTCTCTGGATCATTCTATAGTTGCTGGAGATGTTAACCATGTTAAAAATCTCCAGTATCTCAATGTTGAACCTGTCATCTTGAGTTCCCTATATAATATTGGCAACGTTAAAAAGTGTATTTTTTTTTCACTTTTATCCTTCAGTTGAGGTGAAACATTTGTTAAACTGGAATGAAGTCTTATATGTTATTCATATTTTTGCATGTTTATTCTAGTATAATGTTGCATTTATTTTCTTTTCTTTACATATTTCTAATTAATTATATTTATTTTCCTTTCGTTTACACTTTTATACATTTATGTAATTATTTTATTTATGTTTATTTTATGTTAAGTCACAAACTCATTTTACACCCATCCTTCATGTGTAAAATTACTACCTTGCTCATTCTTTTACCATCTTATAGTTAATTTACACATTGCGGAGAGCTCCTACGCACATGTCTCTTTTTTTTTATTGTATCTTTGTGTTCATTTTTTTAGCTTCATCTTCGCTTACTTACACACTAATTTATAAGGACATAGCTATCTGCATCTTTGTGTACACAATTTTGAGTTCGTTTCTAATGATGAGTGGTGTAAGTTCACTCGAAACGTTAAATTCTATCAATAATCAGGATATGGTTTTCACCGAAAATAAGTTTAGATGGATGGGAAACAACCATGAAAGTTCTAATAAATATATAATTTTTATACAATAAACTTGCCCTACGTACGAAATGGGGAATCATATACAAAAAAAATGGCCAATTTAGTAAACTATACTCCAAAGAAATACAAGCGGCTAATATAATTGCGTATTCGCTATACAGCAAAGTAACATTGTCCTCAGTGTATCGTCCTAAAATCACGCACGATGAAAATTTGCAGTATGTGGCTCTGAGAAGACTAACATGTTAGCCTGCACATAGGGATGTACGTCCATATACACTCTCGTGACTAACGGTGCCTCGATGCTTAATGTAAATACCGTATGTTCAGATAATAGTGCCGCACTTATAACGATAAGCGTACAATTAATAAAACAAGAACGTATTCCTCATTTACGCGATAAATATACGAATTGGTTAAAATTTCTAGCAACTGGGGATTAGGAATTAAAAATATAAGTAATTCTGAAATGTGAAAGAGATATGAATGTTGCAATTCAATACTTTACCGAATGATGCAGAGAATAGCTTGGAAATCTACTTCACAAGTGAAGACGACATACCACGACGCGTATTAGCTTTTCTGAAAGCTAAAAGAATTATTCGTAAAAAATGAAAATCCACTATAAGACAATGTTCAACAAAACATTTAAGACAAATCTTAAAAATATAAAAAAATCACTAGTTTAGTTATCTATCATCTACGAAAACAATAAATTATAGGCCTATGAAATCCCTCTCGTCAATTACAAAACTTGATTAGGCTAGAGCTGATAAAGAAAAGGTTCACGTACAAAAGAACGACGGAACTGAAATATTTAATTTATTAAATGCATCTTTTTTTTTTAAATTATTTTATTTATAGACACCCGACTGATCATTTGCGTCTTATATAAACTATTTATTAAGTTAGTGTCTGTAAGATACTGTAAAAGATTTTTAACTTTGTTCGGGTTATCTTCGAGTATTGTTTTTATTGTGTCCTAATTTAGATTATTATTTTTTTTTTTTAAGAAGAAGAAGAAATATATTTACAAAACATATAAACAAAATCATGAATACATGAATAATTGAATAATGAAGAATGTTAAATACCTTATATTAATACCTTAACAGTTAACTTACTAATGTATAACTACATCTAATGTATATGTAATAAAATTAAAATTCAAAACGTAAAATTTAAAGTTTTAAACTTTTAAGTATAGGAAAAAATTAGAAAGAAAAACCTGCACGAAAACAATAAAAATAAATTAGAATTAGAATTTAAGTAAAGAGGGAAAACACGTAGTAAATAGGAAAATAATTCTTAAACATGTTTAATTCTGCGGTGTTTGTATTTAGAATATCGTATGATGAGACTCGACATGTCGTAATCGCCTATAGTGGTAATTAATGGACTGTCATGTATTATACCATTATGGTAAAATTTACTAGATAATTTGTTTATATAAGTTAATCCGCGAACGTATATCACGCAATTTAGTACATCTGTGGGCGTTTAATATGATTCTGCAGCAGTGGTTTTGTAACAAATGTAATCTTTTATGAGTACTGTTGGAAACCGAAAAACCAAACAGGACAGGCGTAAGTTTAATAGATGTGTATAATAACTTTTTGTTTGAAATAGATAAAGAAGAATGACGATTAAAAATTGGTGAGAGTATACGGATAGCTTTGAGCGCGTTGTCAATGTAGTTAGTAATATTGTCATTGAACGATAGACGAGAATCTAATATGACTCCTAAGTATCGAACTTGCGTCGACCACTGAATACATTTACCATCAATTGTAACCTCAGGTAACGTTAGTGGGCGTCGTCTTGAAAAAAGTATCGCCTCCGTTTTTTCTGTGTTTATTTTCAGTCTCCAACGTTTGTAGTATTTAAAGACAGTTATTTTGCAATCTGTTAAGTATAGTATCTGGTCTATGAGACGCACAATATAGGGCGAGCTCGTCAGCGTATAAGCCGATATTAATATGAGGTAGTTTAGGGATATCGTTTATTAACATTAAAAATAAGTAAGGCTCTAGCACACTGCCCTGCGGAATCCCTGAGCAGTAAGATCTAATACCGGATTTATGGTTAAGATGGGAGACGTAAAAATGTCTATTGATTAAATACGAATTTATTAATTTTATTAATGATAAAGGAAATTTAAATCTAAGTAGTTTATATATAATTCCAATGTGCCAAGCTGAATCAAATGCTTTTTTAATGTCAATCAATAATAAACCGATATGTTTATTAAAATTAAAGTTGTCGGTTATGTAATCCGCTATTCGAGCAACCTGATGTATAGTGGAATGGTTGGCTCTAAACCCGAATTGCTCCTGAATAATAATATTATTTGTTATAGAGAAAGTTTGCAGTCGATGATAACCTTTTCAACTCTTTTACTGAGAGTACATAGTAAACTAATTGGTCGAATGTCATTGATGTTTGTAACGTCACGACCCGGTTTGGGTATAACTATGATTTTGGCTGTTTTCCAGGGTGTGGGGAAATACGCAGTTTTGATAACGACGTTGGTGATTTTGATAAGGTATACAATTGGCTTACGAGGGAGCTGCTTAATTAAAATTGCAGAAAGCTGATCATCACCATAGGATGCTTTAAAGATTTGATAATTATATTTTATACGTCGGCTTCTATATTTTGTGCATTCTAATAGTATGTGGTTTATATTTAATTGCTAATTGCATTCGTGGCAGATGGGTAGTCCCCGTTGAGTAGGTGTTGTGAAGTAAGTAACGTGTGTCCTGTGCGTAGTCTAACTAGCGTTTTTCCTGTTTTTCTCTCTTTCAAGTCTGCTGTTTTCCAGTTTCCTAATCTCGGCTTAATTTGGTACAAGTGCGTATGTGTACATTGGGTCTCCCAGAATTGTTGATATGACGTTTTGATTGTTTGTGAAAGGACTGTATGTAAATCGGTAATGTGCGTTGATTTCGTTGATTTTATATTTGTAGGAGACGTTTTAACTATTCTATCAATGTTTTCATTCCCGGCTATTCTTGAATGAGATGGTGTCCATAGAAGAACAAGTTAATTGTTCTTGGAAATAAGACTGTTTGATTATGTGTTTTAGGTTGAGCAAATAGGCGCATCTATTGCGCCGACGTCTTCGATTGAAATTAAATATGTAACATGAAAAATACTAAACAAATTGAAGGTTTTGACTTAATTAACTAAGAAGTTCAGAGTTACCAACCAAACAATACTATTTGTTACAAATATATTCAATTTTCTATTTCGTGTACAGTATCTTCCTCTATCATGAAAGTTACCGCAAATAGTAATAGCACCCAAGCTTGATAAAGTGATAAGGTTCATCTCCCTACTTTCTACCCTGTCAAAAATTCTCGAGAAAGTAATATTAAAGCGGTTCAGTTCCATCTTGAAATCGGAACACATTATTGTTCCTGATTACCATGTGAATTCCGCGAAATCTATTCGATCATTGAACAAGTTTCCAAAATTCACGAGATTGTGAATACTATTCAAAGAAGCCTTGAAAATAATACAATACGCACTGGCATGTTCTTACATGTCAAGCGAATCTTTTTCAAGGCGGCATCTTATATCAACTCGAGAAAAACGTCATTCTTATTATCTCCTCCTCAAACTTTACTTCGAGAAATACGTCACGTTAAACTTCGAAATGAATATTCTCCGTTGGTGAGAGTTTTAGGTTCGATTCTTTATTTATCATATACGGTTAACTTTCCAGTTGACGATAACGTAATAACGATTACGTTCGCAGACGACACAGGTTTATTGGCTACAGACAAAGATAATATCGTAGAAACAAATAAATTATTGAAATATTTAAAGGATACCGAAAAGTGAACGAATCTAAGCTTGCATAGGTTTACTTTACATCTGGAAATTTTAATTACGTACCCGTCAAATTCAACGAAGTAAATGAATAAAAAACCAATCTCAAATATCTGGGTGTACACTTATATTAGTAAACTTACAATCAAAAACATGTTTTCCGGCAACCAACTAAATATACCAAGTAGATATAAAGTTGCGGAAAGAAAACTAATTAAATATAAAGTTGCGAAACTTGTACTGGATTCTTGAAAGACATTCTGATACGCTATTAAAAAATAAACTTTTATTATATAAGCTAAAAAAAAAAAAAAAATGTAAAACGCGTATATTTGGCATTATATTAAAAAGTTATAATAATATTTAATAAATGTACCGGAACAAATGCCCTCTCAATTTATTAAAGTAACTAATAATATAAACTGGTAAATAATAAATATACAAGATGAAAATAGTATTGATGGAAAAATCAGACAAAAAACCATCACAAATGAAAAGCGGCAATTTAAAAAATAATAAATATAAGTTTAATTATATAACGAATATGTAATATCATTTATAAGTAATGGAAACGAAAGCAAACAAATTATGACGTTATTAGAATAATACATTATGTTTAATGCGTCGATGCTTATACTTAGTATATCTAATACTTAGTTCCCTGGAATCGTAATTTCCTATTGCTGGAAGTAAATTATTACGGTGCACACTACAACTGAGAAAAAATTTTTGGGATAGTTTGAGGATATAGTCTTTTACATATGGTATCTGCAGGGCACTATGCATATATGAAATTTTAGTGTATACGGGGACATTGAGGATATATCTAAGACATCGATTTTGGACTAATTGCAGTCTATTAAAACTAGCATTTGAGACTGAAGACCAAACTGGACAAGAATATGTTAAAATAGGCCTAATGATTGATTTGTAGATTATTAATTTATTATTAATATTTAAGTGAGATTTACGTTTGAAAATGGGATAAATTGAACAGATTGCTCTGTTTGTCTTCAATGATGCATGGTCAATATCCTTAGAAAACGTTAGTCTCTTGTCTAAAATGACACCAAGATAGCGTATCTGGTCAGACTATTCTATATCAACGCCACTGACATGAAGTCTGGTCGGTAAAAACGGTCTTCGACGAGTGAAGAAAATTGCTTTCGTTTTGGAAGGATTACTTAAGTAATCGATCATTTTATACGATTATAAATAATGTGAAATCAAGTAGCAAATCCTGTTCTGCCGGCGTGCCTCAAGGTAGCGTACTGGGGCCATTCTTATTTACATTTTTCATGCATGATTTCCCGCATATAAATAACATTGAGGTTGCCTTATACGCTGATGACACAGCGTTGTACTGCAGTTCCTACAGGCCAAGTACTATCAGCAATAGGTTACAATCCGGTGTTGATCGTGTAATTAAGTATTTTTCTAAATGGCAAATTATATAAGCTAGTTCTTAAACTCGTTTGGACGTACAGCCGGTATTGTGTGAATGTACAAAAAATACACCTATTAAGTTAGTACAGCGATTTCAAAACAAAGCTATATTTTTAAAATTGAGACGTTTCATGTATAACAATTTTTGTTAATATTCAAATTTCATGTCCCATATAGTGGGCATTATGACTGAAAGGGTTAAAATCAATTCGAGATCATCCCAAGGTGCTAACCCACTTACAATTTTTGTTACCTGACCTGTTGTAACTATATCTATGATCACGCTAACAAAAATTTTTTTTTCAAGGATAAAACTGACGAGTTCATAAGGTTGTACCCCAAAATAATTCGCGATTTTATTATTATTATTATTATTATTATTACTCATTCGTAGGTAGATAGTACTAAAAATGTTTTTCGGTGTATATATATAACGAGGATCCCTAGTTGCGTGTTTTTACGATTGCCACCTTATAGCAGAGATAATTTTCTTCACTCTTATTTTTACGTAACAGGAAAAAGTAATTCGTGCGAGTGTGTGCGTGCTACTTTCAACATTGTTTACCCTGCATCTTTCTTTTATAAATTTTTATTGCCGTTTTACTTCGTGTTAGTTGTTATTTTTAAAAAATAGGATTTATTTACGTTTCTTTCCACTTTATGATTATTACGATTATTATTATAGTTTAACACGTTGGATTCGCTTTGTGGTGTACTCGAATACGAAAACGACAAATTTTATTACGACCGTTTTCAAATATAATATTCTTTCGAAAAAGAAGTTTATTATATTATATACATACACGTACGCATATATATTTATGTGTATATATATGTAAAAATAGAGTAAGGGCTTTATGCAGATGCTTAAATAATCGTACATCAGCGGCGATAGTGGAAATATTTTCGTTTTATATATAATTTTCCGGAAAATGGATACAATATTTTTTACAATCTAATACAAAATTGGTCCCGTGAGAATAGACCTTATAGTTTGCATTGTATCCAAGATTTATATTAAAAATAATAATAAAAGCTACACGTACGTATAGAATTATTATTATTTAAACACGCGTGAAAGGGGCATATTTTAAATAAATATCGACGATAATATATATTAAATAAAATCATTCACAAACTTTTGTATATAATATATATATTATTTATTTTTCTTGTAATCCAGTCTAGATAGACTAATAAACAAGTTAACTTTAACAAATAAATAATATTCATTTGAAAAAAATAAACAACAAAAAATAGTTAAAATTACTAAAAAATTGTTTTCCTTTATGAACAATCACAAAGCTTTTCGGTTATTAAGACATTATCAAGTGAATATCAAAAATAATTTATAAAAATGTATACAAATTTATAAAAATATAAAATTTAGATACCAAGGGTTAAAACAGTATTTTTAAATATCTGATAGCGAACATGGTAAACAACACAATCAGCAATATAAAATTTATAGCAAGTAAAATAACTAAAAACATCCATTAATATAATTTGTTTTTCCCCATAAACAAAAATACAATAGCCATATAAATTAAGTAATAGTTGTCCAATATAAAAATTAAATTTACAATATACTTCTTAGAACTAATTCTTCATCAAAATTTATAAGATAAAATAATTTATTAAATTTAGTGATAAATTCTAAAATAATTTATTAAATTAGATGATAAATTTTAATGAAGAATTAGTTTTAAGAATTATATTGTAAATTTTATTTTTATATTAGACAACTATTTTTTTATTTTTTATTATTTTTATTTTACTGGCTATTTTCTTTTTACTTATTTTATTTTACTGGCTATTTTCTTTTTACTTATGTAAAAAAAAATTATATTATTTTTTTAAATACAGCCCTTTAGGCTATTACTAAGATACAATCTTAGCCATTTGGCTAAATAATTATCATATTTAACTTAATGATTACTTAATAGTTATCTTAAGCACTAAGTACAAAACGAGTGTGGAGTACATATCCCATTGGCTACACATTATGCATAAATTTACATATTACAAGACTAAATCTATGGGGTGGCGACGAACAAGTCGTCTAATTCCATTAATGTCATTAATGTACATCGTATTAAGATCAGAATGAATGTCATCGTTACATTAGATAAGAATCAACTATCACGCGTAAGATGATGTTTTGACGGTGTTGTATTATATCCCGATTCGACTTGGCTGTACAGCCCCATAGAGCAATAAGTCTAAATAGGTTTAATAATTTACTTATATAGCAGAAGCTTGCAGGAAACATCTAACTCCGATTGCCTGCCTATTAACCAATATAATTGCCGTGTTTTATTCTTGATCTGCTGAGTCTTTATTTTAACATGAACTTTCCAGGTCAATTGTGAATCCAAATACATGCCTAGGTACTTTACCGAGTTAGCCTGTGGAATGACTTGGTTTCCTAAGTACAATTGGTACATATTATCAGTATGTCATAACGTAAATAAGACATTGACAAACTTCTGCTCATTTAGTTTAATCTTCCAATCTATAGTCCATTTTTTAATCCGATTGAGCCTATGTTGCAATTTATTTGTAGCATCAGATTGGCTATCACTTACAGCTAAGATTGCAGTGTCATCTGAAAATGTGGCTGTTGTTGTTTTGTTATCAATAGGCAAATTTCTTGTATATAACAGGTACAGGAGAGGTCCGAGGACGCTACCCTGTGGCACACCTGCTTGTATATAGTAGAATGACGATCTTGCCTCTTGATGCACAACCTGGAACTGGATGTGTTTAGTTATTTTACTTCCTATTGTTTTATAATTTTGTATAAAATTTTATATTATTGTATTGTTTTTATTTATTTTTATTTTACTTGCTTTGTTATTGTTGTGTATAAATTTTATATTGCTGATTGTTGATTGCATTGGTTTACCATATTCACTATCAGATATTTAAGAATACTGTTTTAACACTTGTGCATCTAACTAAATTTTTTGCATTTCATATTTTTATAAATTTGGATATATTTTTATAATTTATTTTAGCATATTTATATTTATTTCACGCTTATTTCTATCCACTGCTGGATTTAGGTTCTCATATATTAATGTTGATAATTGCAAAGCAACTCAATTAATTTTCTTACGGACATTTTATAGTGAAAATATAGACATCTGTGTCCTATCAGAACCACATTTAGTTAACAGCTCTATTTCCATAAATCATGGCTATGTAACATATATCAATGATAGGACAGCTATTATTATTGAGGATTGTATTCTTCATAAGTTATTAATAACTAAACACAATACTATAGCTCTTAATATTGGCAGATTTATTCTAATATCCTGTTACTTATCCCCAAATAAACCTAGGAACACTAATAAATAATATTGATCACATTATAAAACTTTTTCCAAATTTTGCTGTAATATTAGTTGGTGATTTAAATATTAAACTACCTCAAATGGAGCCTCAAGTCAGACCAAGTCAAAATTCACTGTTGTTACAAGATCTGATGTATAGCAATAATCTTGTCATTAAAAATGATAAGTCACCAACTTTTAGCAATCATAATGGAAAGAGCATCGTAGATTATCTGCTGGTGTCTGCTGGCATTACGCAATTAGTAAGCTTCCAAATAAAACAATTTGACCTTGCTTTTCATAAAAATGTTTTATTCTCAGTGTCCTATAATTTTGAAAAGGCACCAGGTACGATCTTCACTAAACTAGATATTTCTAAATTCAACAAAATTCTGGATAAAAATTATATTACAACACTGCAAGAAAATATCAATAAATGCAATTCTAGTGTAATGATAGAGAAACACATCAGTAAACTGAATGCATACCTCAGTAGGACTATTCATAGATGTCAGAGTCCAGCATTAATATCAACCTGTGATTGGTGGACTAATAAGTTGGAGCTAATTAAAAATAAAATTAATCTAGTTCGCAAAAAGAAGACTAAATGTAGAAATTCAGTTAAACTTTTCTATATTAACAATACACTTAAGCAATTGAATGTTGAGTATAAACATGAAATAGTTAGGGCAAAATTACAACAATGGAAGACCTTTGTGTGAAAGTACTGCATGGGGTAAACCATATAAAATAATTATTAAAAAAAATCCAAAAGTGAGTATCCCCAACATAGTCTGTGCTCAGCAAACAATTAGTGATGATTATGAAAAATGTAATGCTTTCTTAAAACATTTTCTGTCTAATAAACTTGATACACTGCCTATATCTGTACCAACATCTGGGATGCATCCTCCAGAGGTCAGTAGTCAAGTTGTTAATGACATAATTAAAAGGCTTAAAAACAAAAAGGCAACCTCTTCTGATAAAATAAACAATAAGGTAATTAAACAACTCAACCTGAAATTTAAGGAACTTTTCCCATCACTTATCAGAAAATGCATAGATCTTCAAGTCTTCCCCCAATGCTGGAAAACAGCTGAATTGAAATTAATCTCTAAACCTGGAAAGATATCTTCTGATATCACTGCTTATCGTCCAATCTCTTTATTCAACTGCATTGGTAAGATGTTTGAGAAAGTTATTAACCATCTAGTGCTATCCAAAATAAATGAACAGTGTTTATTACATGGCAATCAATTTGGGTTTCGTGCAGGGCACTCTGCTGAAACTGCTGTTTATAAATTAGTACACGCAGTCAGAAATACACTGAATGCAGTGATGACTGCAGTTGTTTTCTCATTCGATATTGCAGGTGCATTTGATAACTGTAAGTGGTCTGCAATTTTTGATATAATTAAAAATTACCAATTCAATCCATACTTAATTAATGTGCTAGTAAGCTATTTTCAAGATAGGGTTGCTCACCTCAGCATTGGAGATGCAAGTAGGTCAAGGAAAGCTAGTTGTGGAATTCCACAAGTTTCTGTACTGAGACCTACACTATGGAATTTACTATATTCCGATGTTCATTATAAGGTAGAGGATTTCTGTAAACTCCTAAATAACAATTGTGAGTTAATCTCGTATGCTGATGACCGCTGTCTCATTTTTCAGGTCACTAAGTATTATGATTTTGAACAAATAATAATGATAATTGAATTTCTTGAGGCTACCATCACAAATTTTGGACTGATATTTTCTGCACCAAAATGCAGATTTACTGTTTTTGGCAACAAAAAGATTACAGACGTAATTAAAAAATTGAAGCTTATTTCTGGCCATGCTATTAAGCACACAGCCATCTTAAAATATCTAGGAATTCTGATTGATGATAAATTCACATTTATGCCTCATCTCAACCATATTCATTCAAGATGTGATGTACTTTTTAGAAACATTAGTCGATTGCAATATAATACTTGGGGTCTCCATTATACACAGAGACTTATTTTATATAAGGGATTAATTCAGTCTCTCTATGGTTATGGGGCTGCTACATATATTCCATCGAATGTTCTAAAAAATGTGAATAAACAACAGAGAAAATTTCTTCTTAGTATGTCATTTTTGTATCGAACTGCTCCCACCTCAGCTGCTGTGTCATTAGTGGTGTGCTCCCATTAGATATATATATTGCAGGCAGAGCAGTCACAAGTGAATTTCATATACTGGGTGACTTGAATTTGTTAACAACCCTTAAATTTGTGGATAATAACATGTTACAAGCTCTTCAAAATACAATTCCAATTAACCTGTTTAAAAGCATGTTTCCCAAATGCTTTTGACAGAATAGCAAAGGAGGTGGGATGCTGACATCACAGGAAGGAAAACATACCAATTCTTCCCTAATATCACTAACAGAATGAAATTGAAGAAGTTAAATATTAACTTCTACAGCTCTCAGGTCTTATCTGGCCATTGCAAGTTTGCAGCTAGTTTGCAGCTTATTTATACAGGTTTCATCTAGTTAATGTTTCACGATGTACCTGTTGTTTGGGAGATATTATAGATGACCTTGAACATTTTATCTATGAATGTCCTGCTTTTGCTAATCAGCGACTTAAGTATAAAGTAGGAAACATGCAGTCCCTTCATTTAAACAGCAATAATCATTCAGCATTCCTCATGTTCTCTGAAAGTGCAATACGACATAAATTTAATATCATGAGCTAGCTCTTATCTTACAAAAATAAAAAAAAAAAAAAAAAAGTAAAAAAAAATTAATAAAACCAATGCAACTGTGAAACCAATATCTGGAGCAACTGATCAATCTTCTGATACTGCACTCATTACATGTTTAAAAATTAAGTTTGTAAAGGATAAATGTTTACAACAATTGTAATTATTTATATAAAGATTTTTCCCCTTTTTTAATATAAAATAATTTATAATATTCTTTAGTCTTAAGTTTGTACATATGATATACTGCATGATAATTGTTGGGACTAATGTTATGTCATCCTAACTGTTGCCCATAAATATAAATACACTTACAAAGGACTTCACACACAAGTTTGAAATACTTATTTATTTATTTATGAATATACAGTCGATATATGTGTAGATTAATTGATATATAAGTCTCCTCCGGTCCTTTGCACCTTTATACATACAATTTTACCAAAATATATGATTGTTATTAAAAAAAAAATCCACTACTGGAACAAAGCGTTCCCCTTCCTTTTGCATTGTACTCGGTCTCAAGCATAGTTCATCCATTTAACTCCGACTGACTTTTGAATGTCATCTTGCCATCGTGTACACGGGCGACCACGGATTCTGTGACCTTCTCTCGGTGTCCATTGTGTTATTTTTTTGGTCCACCTATCGTCCGTCCTTCTAGCGACATGACCAGCCCAGTTCCATTTTAATTTGGGCACGCGTTGTATTATATCCACCAGCTTGGTTTGCTGCCTTATCCATGTATTGCGTTTTAGATCCAGCCTCTTGATACCCAGCATTATTCTCTCATGGGTCTTCTGCATTTCGGCCAGTTTCCTAACAATATATTTTGTCAGGCACCACGTTTCCGCTCCGTATGTGAGTACTGGGAGGATGCACTGTTCGTATGCTTTTTTTTAAAACAGTTCAGTATGTCTTTGTGTTTTAACACACTATTTAGCCTTTCAAACGCTATCCATGAAAGGTGCTTTTGTCTTTTAATTTATTTATAGATTGCTTCTTTGTCTACTGTGATTACTTAGCCCAGATACACGTATTCATTAACCTACTCCGATATTTGTCCATCTATTGTTGTTTCTTGTAACAAGTGTGAGTTTAACATGACCTTGGTTTTATCTATATTTATCTTCAATCCTACTGCTTTAGAGCAACTATAAAGGTCATTTACCATATCCTGTAAAGCATGTGCGTTATTACTGATTAACACAATATCATTGGCAAAACGTAAATGATTGAGTTTTTTCCCATCTATATTAATACCGTATGATTCCCACTTTAAATTTCTGGACATACTTTTCAGGGATGCTATGAATAATTTAGATGATATTGTGTCCCCCTTGCCTAATTCCTCTTTTTATTAGTATTTCATTTGTTTTTTCCACAAGTTGTACTTTCTTAGTGGGCGAATCATATATATTTTTTATTATGTTTATATACTCGTCTTCTATGCCTTGTTCGCTAAGAGTTTTTATTATTGTCCATACTTCTACTGTATCGAAGGCTTTATGGAAGTCTATGAATGCCATGTGTAATTCTACGTTGTATTCATTGCATTTTGAAATTAAAATTCTCATAGTATGCACCTGGTCATGCGTGCTGAAGCCGGATCTAAAACCTGCTTAATAATCCACTTGCTTCATCAGCCGATTTGCAATAATACTTGTATAAATCTTGTATATATGTGACATTAAACTAATGGGTCTATAATCTTTAAGCTTAGTCGTATCACCTTTCTTGTGTATCAATACGACATCTGCTTCCTTCCATGAATGAGGGATGTTATTTTCCTTCAGGCATTTGTTATACAGGTTTCAACAAATTTAGTATCTCGTCTTTCCCTTCTTTAATCTTTTCTGGTGTTATATTATCTGGTCCACTTGGTTTATTATTTTTTTCTCCATTTCAAAGGTAATTTCTGAAGTTAGTATTTCTGGTAAGTTACCTCTCTGCTTGCCTAATGTTATCTGATTTTTCATATTCGGTTTTACCTTTGTATCATATAGTTCTGTGTAAAATATTTCAATTTCTTTCAATACTTCTATTTTGCTAGTAAAAGTATCTTCATTGTGGTTTTTCAATTTTGTCAGCATTTTACTTCCTGTAGACATTGCTTTCTTGAACACTTTGGGACCTTTGTTGCGTTCTATTACTTCTTTAACTATTTTTGTATTATGTTGTTGAATATCTTTTCTCATTTGTTTCCTTATCAATTTATTCAGTTCTATCCATTCAACTTGATTTCTACGTGTATCAACTTTCATTTTCCATCTTTTTTCCATTAGATGTTTTGTGGCGTCGCTATTTTTCCGGTTTTCCCTTTTTTTGTCCTAGGCGCAACTTTAATGGCAGCTCCTTAAATAACATTCGTAATCAGTTCATTTTGCTCATTTGTAATATTTCCTGCTTTTTGAATTTGTAGTTTTAATTCCTTTAGATATCCGTCTCTGTTTCTTAATTTATCCAGGTCAATTGTGTTTACTTTATTTTTTTCTGTAGTGGAATTTATTCTTGTTATGGGTATGTATAAGCACTTTGCTTCTTACCAATCTATGGTCGCTTCCAGTGTTAACTCTTTTTATCATTGATACATTTTGCACTATTTTGCGTTTATTGGCAATGATAAAATCGATTCATTTTTATAAGTAAAGTTGGGGCTTATCCAAGTCCATCTACTCTTACTGTTTTTCTTAAAGAAGGTATTCATTAGGCTTAGCCCATTACTATCAAGGAATTTTAAGAGTATTTCTCCTCTTTCGTTTCTTCCCTCCAAACCGTAATCACCAACTGCTATTTCATATTGATTTTGTTTAATGCCTATTTTTGCATTAAAGTCTCCGGTGATCATCAGAAAATTTGTGGGATGTTATTACATAGCTTCTATTAGATTATCATAAAATTCATTAAGTTCTTCTTCTTCTCTATTATCTGTCGAAGCATATACTTGAATAATTTTAAGACTGATTTTATCTGATGTCTGAAGTACTATGTATGCTATATCCAGAATAGTACAGTACATTACCCGATTTTAATTTCAAAGTTCCATTTCCAATTTTCTCATCTCGCTTAACCCTAGTATGACCCATTTTATTTATTTTAGTTCACTTTCCAGTTCTTCTAACTTGTCCTCTGTAGAGAGTGTTCTTACATTGTATGTAGCGACACTGAATTTTAACATGCCGCTTTCCATACGTTTTGTACTTTTACTATTATGCTTGACACCTCCTGGGATATCTTTACATTCGATTGTATGTTTCTTACATCCATTAATATTTTTGTTGCATCCAGTAATATTTTTGTTGCATACAATATTATTTTCATCCGGTTATTCACTCCATATTTATATATTTATTAGACAGGTGGAGTGCGAAGGTCTTAATCGGTCGCCCATTATGGCCTTGGCAGTTACGGCCTTCCTTTTTTCGTACAGTCATGTCAGGGGGAAATTTGGCCTAATCTCCCGTGCTGGCCAGGCAAATTGGGAGATACATTTTATCCCTTCTGCCAGGTTTAGTATTATTTGACAGTTTTTATTAGTATTTTATTTATTTCTATTATCATTGTACATTCTGGATATTTCAATAACTTATATTTATCTCCATAATTTATTCCGTTTTAGATGTTTGTGTAGTTGATCAGTTAGAATTATTATAAAAGCAGGGGGCATTAAACTGTATAATCCTGCATCCTGATTTTCTGTCAGGGTTGTCAACCTTAGCCTTTAGATAAATATCCAAACCGCAAGGCAGCGGGCTATTACTGAGGAGGTAACGCTTATAGGTTTTTATGGCGACCTAAATCCGCCGAGGGAGAGACAGTCGTAGGATGTAGTAGACAATTCCTCAAGCTGCCCATCTGCATCCTCATGTCCCCTTGACCTGTCGCTACTCAAATCATTTGCTAGAGACTTTCACCTGTATCATGTCTTATTCACAGCTAACCTACATATCTGTAGGTCATTCCACTATGCGCCACCTTTGGACGCACCCCGCTCCGGTTACAGCTCCGGATTCCGGAAGGTACAAAGTACCCCCGTAGGGTTATAACTACTTTTTTGTTTTATTTTAAAATAATATTAATACTAAAACTTACCCAATGAAATTTTGGTTTTTATATATTAACTGAAAGTAATAAATTATATACCTCTTAACATGTATTTAACTTAATCTAATATTAGTTCACGCGGCTTTATTCTCTCGAGCTTACGTTCCAAATCCGTCATATTTAGGAACTGATGCGCTTCGGCGTTTATATATACTTCTTAACATATCTAACTTAATGTAATATTAGTTCACGCGGCTTTGTTCTCTCGAGTTTGCTATCCAAATCCGCCGTATTTAGGAGCTGACGCGCTTCGGCGTTTATACGATTTTTAAGTTTTATTTGGTGATACTTTACAAAAAATTTTTAATTATTTCATCGAGATGCTCGATTTGTAGATCTTTATGGATGTGTACATTTTTCACATAATACGTTGCGTTCACGGTGTTTGTGAAAACTTCATTTCGGAAACGCTGTATAAATATTGTCATTGCTTTGTTTTTAGTGCATCCCCATAACTGTATACTGTAGGTCCAGATGGGTTTTGAAATTTGTTTTTATATTAACATTTTACTGTGAGTTGATTAGGTTAAATGCCTGCCAATCATCCGATATAGTTTATTATTATTATTATTATTATTATTATTAACACCACTTCAGTCAGTACAAATTGACCACCATTGGCGAAGCTAATAATTTAGTAACAAATTAACTTATTCCTAAGATATGGTATGAAATACCGAGAGAAAAACAAATAAACATGAATCATCCACAGAGGGAGAAAAGGAAGGAAAAAGAAAAATATATGCAACAGTTATAAAGAAAAGCAAAGAACTAATTGAATTTCTATCAATCGGTAGGATTGCAGTTATAGTGTAAAGTTATCAAATACTAAGAAAGTCTCTGGTCCAAAGCCTTTCAAGCCTTCATATCAGATTACCAGGTAGCGATGGCTGTTGCATGGAGCTGGTTCACAGCGCGTTAAAAAAATTGTTATATCGTCTGACGTGATAATCGTGTACATATTCAATATAGATATAATCGTGAATGGTACGATTTGATGCGAAGGAATACTTTATCTACATGTTCTTGCATAAGAGCAGATGCATGTGAACAATCATCGTGTTCTGTTAGGATGCAGATGCCATCAGCGTAGGTAGCCAGCACAGAGGTAGTTAGTATTGGTGTTGTATAGAGGACCAAGTATAGTTTCTTGCGGAACCGAAACTCTGACATCATACATCTTAGAGATGGCAGAATTTATCTTGATTTGGTATGAACGATTTGATAAGTATGAACGTAGCAAGTAGTAGAGATCGCTGAGCATAATACTTTTCAGTTTAAATAAGAGTCCAAGATGCCATACACGCTCGAAAGCGTTTTTCATGTCCAGGAAAAACCCAATGTAGTACTGCAGTTTCTCGAAGGCAGCGAATATACGATCTGTAATCCTGTGTATTTGATGTACTTTGTCTATGACGTTAGTATTTAAACTATTTAGAATAGTGATAGAATTTTCTTGATTACTGGGTAAAATCCAGTTATAATATTTTTATGTTGAGAGTTGTGGTATGTATTGTTATGCGCATCATTTGTAACACTGTTTATAGCGGTATCGTCGACGTCATGTGACTATAAAAATTCGGACGTTATTTATTTCTTGTTTTAATTATATATATATATATATATATATATATATATATATATATATATATATATATATATATATATGAATTAGTGATTCCACCCAGGGCTGTAAAAAATATACATGTCTTATTAAATATTTATATTACAGGCTGATGATACGTAATTTAATGTGATCATGTATATGCTATTGTTCTCTGAGCTAAACATCTGAGATTAGTTGTGAGAGGGATTCCTTTACTAATAATATGTGACAAGAATTTCGATCGGTACATTCTACAAAAACCGCAACTTAAAAATTTGTGGTTTTCATCGGGCATCTGGTCTCTATCGGAAGGATCGGTTTAAATATGTACTTTTTAAGAATAAACTTCGATCTAGCTAAAATCGATTACTTAGAAAATTTAATCTCATTCTGAAAACGAAAGTCTATCCACCAATTCGACTATACCGACGAAGAAGTTTATATTAGATAGTTCACGGTGGAAATGTAAATATATATATATATATATATTTGCATAATACACTAATATATATTCGAATATATTTCGAAAAACCCAATTTTTTTCCATAAAAATTGTCAACGTATATTCAGTAATCTATAAGCGAGCCGCATGCGTGTGTGTGCGTGCGCATATGCGTGAAACGTATCTTTAAATTTAGAAACAAATAAATTCACTATAACATATTAATATAGAATTCGGAAAAAAATATCCTATCATTCTGGAAGAAGAAACGTAAGTTGAATTTTGGATATACATATATATATATATAAAGCAAACGAGATGAGTATTGTATAGAGAAACAAAATACAAATCCTTTCAATATTGATATTTCTCGTATTGTAACGAGAATATATTCATTACATTTTACAACCTGAACGAATATCGTTAACAGAAATTTATTTTATTCCGATTTAATGTTCGAAATAACCCAATTCCTTATAATTGAGCTCCCGGTAGAATTTTTACGTAATGATCACGGAATATGCGAATATCAGATCAGAATGCGTATTGTATAAATTTCAAACTCAATACGCCGATGTTATCAAAGTCAAATTACTCTGAAGTCTAATATAAAAAGCGACGGAAAGTTTAACAAAAAGACGAAAAATCTATATAGAAATATGAAGCAGTATTTACACTAGAAATAGTTTAAGAAAAACGTCCGCTGACTTCGAATATTCACAGTTTAGGTCGATTCTAACATCACTGTATGAGTCATGTAGAAATTTTCACACCTGCCTAATTGGAAGAACAAAAGGACCGCTATCGTCTTATAAGATTGAATGCATTAATGAAAACGTTGTTAACGTAGAAATACTCATACATGATGTCGAACTATCTATAAGTCTACAAATCAACTTTATCTTATAGTTAGATATTTAACAATGAAAAGCTGTATTGTAAAAAGCATCGCTGCAGTGGTCAGTCCGACGTTTCATCAACGATGGCGCTTCAATTTTAAGAAAGTCATCTATACGTGATTCAGAAAAAAAACTAGATACCTAAAAAAAAAAAAGGATAAATTTGCTAATATGGTACAGAAGGTTTTAGGATTCACGAAATAACTGGAGGTGTAAAAAACAAACTGTACATTCTTCGATTAAAGGCGGAAGTAAAAAGAAAATTGGATCTTGCAAAATTAAATTACTTTTGCCGCTAATGAAGAAATTACATCTGAAAAAAGAACGTTACGAGCAACGATGTTTACGTCTCTGTTAAATAAACATATACATATATTTTCTTCTGTTGATGTAATATTCTCATAAATGCTATCATTTTTATTATATATATGCACTTTCTACGTTGGTAGATGAGGGACCTTTTTCTGATCGCACCAGATGCTTGTCCTGTCTAGACTCGCAGTGGGTATGCCGGTTTTTGTAATTTCCACTGCCGTCATACACGTTCAATCTACAGCTGTTCCAACTTATTTATTAATTATTCGCGGCTAATCCACAAATATCGTAGACCATTCCACTATCCGTAAACCGTGAACGCCCCCCATTCCTGTTAGATCTCCCGATGCTTGATGGTTAAGGTACGATGCTCTATTAGCCCCCACGGAGCTTTTTAACTTAATTACACGTTACTACTGATCGTCTGTTGCAAATTATTCGATGATACATTAATAATTCGCTGTCTCTAATTGTTGAGTACCTTTTTTTTTTTTGTTAATAGCAGAGATTTCTGACAAGATCGAAGCCGTACGAAGCGATTGATAAGAAACTGTAAACTGCGACTTCGAACCTCTAATACGATATGGACTATCGTAAAAAAAAGTTGATGTTATTACGATGTTCACCTGTTATTATGCCCCGTTTTCCACTCATACCAATACTTGGCACGATAAATTTCAGAAACTACATTAATTTATGAGCCTCTGTATCCAAATACATTGATACAATTACGGATGTATAATTGAAGAATTCGCGGCAAGGATACGTCTAAATTAACGAAACGAAGTTTTGACTTTAACCGAAAGTCTAAGTAAGCTAACGCGTAAAGTGGCCGAAGCCAACAATAATTAATCGAGAAGAAACACACGGATTGAATATGTTAAATAACGCTCTCATTATTAAACAAAGATAAAGCGGAAGTCCGCAACAGAATGTCAAACTATCAAAATGATTTACAAGCCAATAGTCGCTGGTAAACTCATCGATCATCCTTTTAACCGTAGCGACGAAAGAACGAATCTTAGCCCGAAAATGACCCATCGCGAACGTAAAAATTAACTGCGAATTTAGAACAGGCGGCCACAAGATGTTGATTTATTGTTACAATTACCATGGTAATTATGATATTTCTAGTCATCTCCTGTAAATATATCACGTAAATGACGCTGAAAAAAAAAATACGGATCAAATTCACATTTTCAACTGAAAATTAACTTAGAACATACACGATATAAAACAAAAATAATTATAATAGATGTATGTAAACATTGAAGCCCGTTAACTAAAAAATTAATGTAAACACAAAAATCGATAGTGAACCGGTTAAATGAAATGTCTTCTGACGAAAATGTACCTATACTTTTTGACGTATTCAATTTTCACCATACAGTTTACAATAAAAAGATTACGGTCAATTTAGGTGAGTATATATGTATATGTATTTATTGCAACAAGAATATTGCGTGAAGAAACAAGTAAGGAACAAACTCACTATGTGAAATTACCTTCATGTTTATTAATAACGTACATATAATTTAATTTCTGAAAAATATAACGTAACAGATGGTTCACCCATAGTGTACCTTCATGAAGGATAAACATTAAGTGCGTGGTTATATGTAGTAAATTTAATGATATATTTTATATATATATATATATATATATATATATATATATATATAATTATTTTATTTATTATTCTAACTCCCCCATTGCGGCGAAATAAAAAAATTGCGTGTCTCAATGTTAACCCAGAACTCGCGTGTATAGTGTTAGACGTGCTCTAGAACTAGTAAAATTAGTTTAAAAATGTAAAATGTAAATATTTCAATGGCGTGAAAAATACATATTCAAAACGTGAATAAAAAACTCATTCAGTTCCCTTTTTTCATTTTTTTCCTGTTGCCGAACATTTCATTATAATCATCGTACATCTCCACTCGATTTGCTAAACTCTCTATGTTTACAAACTTTCTCATTTCCCGTCCCTTTATGTCTATCTATATCCATGTATCTATTTCCATCCATCTATCTATATATATATATATATATTATGGCGCACCCAGGATTTGTATCTTAGGTGGGATCAAACATACCCCCCAAAATGAAAAATTTTGCACGCTCTTCAAGATGAGGTTTTATTAGTGATAACGCGAGCTCTTTCAAATATTTTCTTTTTTTTTTCCCCTTTATTTTTAATTGAGTTTAGGTTATAAAACCATTACTACTCATTGTACATATAAATTTATATAAACTAAACGCTAACGCTAACAAATGATTTATAAAATAGAAAGATAAATAACTAAACTAAGACATATAAGGAAAATACACTATACGAGGATGTAAAGGTTACAAAATAATATTGGATTTATATATATAAGAGACCACAAGAGGATTATTTAAGGATAGGAGGTATGCAATAGAGTACGGAGGGAAGATACCTAACTGTAATAATATCTTGATTAGGGTTTCTCTGTGTGCACTATATAGATTACATGAAAAAATGATATGATTAATATCTGCCGTCAAACCACAGGACTGGCAAGTACTGGAACTAACCAGCCCTATCCGGTGGAGATGACTAGGCAGCAGATTATGTCCTGACCTAATACGAATTAAAATAGAGAAAAATTTACGGATTGGTATTGAATGAGGAGGCTTAATTAGAAAGAGAGATTGTTTCGGTAAACTTGTTTGAATTTGTTTATAGAAATTATTCCGAGTAGCACAAAACATGGAGCTCCAGCGATGACGCAAATCCGCCTTCGCAGACGCAGCTAAACATGTGGAGGGAATCGCAGGGATCAGTAGGCCTCTGGAGGCCCCCATTTTAGCTGCCTGATCACAAATTTCATTATCTTTGATCCCGACATGAGCTGGGATCCATGTAAATTTCACATGGACATTCTTTTGTTGTAGATACATTACATTTTCTATTATTGTCAAAATAACTCTATTAGTTTTGAATGTACGATTTGAATTTGGCGTTGAGCACACTTAAGGAATCAGATAAAATAAGTACATTTGAATGTGTAATATTGACTCGTGCAAATTGCAAAGCTTTAAGAATTGCATATCCTTCTGTTATAAACACAGTGGAAAAACTCGGTAAACGATATGATTTGGTGATTGCCAGTTGAGGTATGTAGAATGCCGCGCCTGCGAAGGGTAAGGTATTGCTCTTAGACCCATCTGTATAAACTAGCAAATGATTCGGCCACTTATGCATAATAGTTGACCTGAAAAGGCTATTCACTATCCTAGAATTACCCTGTCCGATTAGGGAATGAAACTCATTAGTATGTACCTCTGGATCTAAAAGACTGCATTCAAAGGGAATGGAGGCATACTTTAAGGGGACTTTAGGAATGGTAAGGTTAATGTAAGGATGCCAATAATTAGCCCTCAATGCTAAGAGGGGAGTTCTATGATGAGCAAATCTCCAATTAGTGTAAATCCATAAGAATTTGTTGTATATGCTATCAGGTGCTCGCTCATAGCCCTTTAGGATATATTGGTCTGCAAGATAAATTGCCCTCAGCTGTAGAGGGGGGATAAGAGCTTCAGATTCTAATACAAATTTAGGGGTTGACACAAAGGCTCCAGACATTAACCTCAAACAGGTATTTTGCAACACTGTAGCTTTCTTAAGATGCGAAGCAGATGCAGCATGGAACAGGTAGATCCCATACTCCAATCGAGAGCGGATGAGTGAGATGTAGAGAAGACGAAGGATGAATGGATCCCCACCACACCAGGTTGGACTTAATAACTTCATAATATTTATGATTCTACTAACTTTTGCTAATGTGGCTTTGATATGTGGCCCCATAGTAATTTTTGGTCGAGAATGACACCTAAATAGGAATGATACTCGACAAAGGCAATAGGCACGTTTTCCAAAATAAGGGAGTGTTGATCAGGGTTGCACTTTCAATGTGAATATAGTAAATACTATCTTGGTTAAGGACACACTTAAATAAGATTGGGATAAAAAGGAATTAACAGAATTTAAGGAAGATTGAAGAGAAGTAAAACAATGGGTGAGGTCACTACCTTTAGAGTATATGAGTATGTCATCTGCATAAGAGAGGCAGTTGGAGTAAGGTTGCAGCTGCGAAAAAAGTGGAGATAGGTATAAGTTAAATAACAATGGACTCAGCACTGATCCTTGGGGTAAACCAGTATAGGCCATCCTTGTAGCACTTCCAGCTGCGCTGGGGGAGAAATGAAGAGTTCGATTAATAGATAATTTATATAAATAAGTAGCTAAAAATTTCGGAACTCCAATGTTGAGTAGCCGTGAATATAAGGTGGGTATATGTACATTGTCATATGCAGCTTGAATATCAATAAAACAAGCTGGAACAAATTCTCGATGAATGATGTGTATATATCAGCCGTGAGCTGACATATGCAGTCCATTGTTCCATATCCAGGGCGAAATCCATACAGTCCACTGGGGAGCTTGTTATATGCTTCCAACCACCATACCAGGCGATTATGGAAAATTGTTTCAAAAACTTTTCTAATACAGGAGGCAAGAGCAATAGGTCTATAAGAGTTGCAGTTTCCTACATGTTTATTATGTTTCCTAACTGCTATAATAATAAACTGTTTCCAATCATTGGGAATAGCACCAGAAAGCCACAATTTATTAAAAATATCACATAGAGTATTAAGCGCAAAATTAGAACATTTTTGAAGAGCGAAATATGGAATAGCATCCAAACCTGGAGTGGTATCTGGTTTCCTATAGAGTGCTCTAGATAATTCAGGTAGAGTGATCTCCCTAAGCAGTACAGAAGAATTTATGAAATGACATTGATTAGATGGGATAGGATCAGCATATAATTCATCCAAAGTAGGGACATGGGAGGGACACACTTTGTCAACAAATTCGTGGAACCAAGATGAATTGAGGAAAGAAGGGCGTACTTCTAAAGAGGAATTGCGAAAACGTTTACATCTGTCCCAAATACGGCGGATTGAGGTGTCCCTATTAAAAGATTTACAATAAGAAAGCCATGATTGATGTTTAATGTATTTCAAATAGCGCCGTGTTTCAGCATCAATTTTCTTAAAATGAAGGTAATCACACATGTTTCTCGACCTTTGAAATACCAAAAAGGATTGATATCTCCTATGTACACAGTGTCTGTACATCCAACACTCCACCATGGAGGAGAACGCTTTCGAGAACCAATCTTCCTTACTGGAGTAGATTGCTGTAGAGCATCAGTCATAGCATTAACAAAATAATCATACTGGACATGTGCATCTGTTTGCAGATTCATGTTCTCCAAATTATGATCCAGTGTTGTAGAAAATAATGTCCAATTCCCTCTCCCTATATTCCATATTCTGGTAGAGTGACTAGGGGCATCACTGCAGGGCAAATTTGTAAGAGTAGTAATGATCGGGTAATGATCTGTTCCCAAGATATCAGGACTAACCATCCAGTGCGCTTGAATGGCCAATGAAGGGGATATAAAAGTAAGATCTATAGCAGAGGATGATTTATGTAGAGTAGGGATTGTGGTATGTTCGCCTGTATTAAGTAAGCACAGATTACAAAAAAGATAGTAGAGAAAATATATCATTACCCATGGAGTTAGTACATAAATCCCCCCAAGATGGATGATGAGCATTGAAATCCCTCCAATTATCACCTCACAATCTTGGGCTGATAAAAAGGAGGAGAAGGACTGAGGACTAATTCTTGCCTGAGGAGGGCAGTAGATGGAGATAATCCTAATCCACTTAGTGTTTAGAAACACCTGTACACAGACCCAATTACAAAGAGTATTATAGAACAAATCAGGCGGAGGGGAGCAGTTGACTTCAGAATATTGGATGTGATTTTTCAGTAAGACTGCAGATCCTCCATAACCATCAGGTCTATCATCTCTAAAACATCTATATCCTGGCATAGAGAAGGGTATCATGTCCAAGCCATGTTTCCGATAGTAAAATTATATCAAAGTTATTAGAAGAAGGAATTTCTCAAATAGAGGCCAATTACTTATAATGCTGCGGCTATTCCACTGCATTATTTTAAACATAGGGATCAATTACCGTTACGGTTGGAAAGGAGAGGGAGATGGAAAACTTTTGAATATAAATAATAACGTGTGATATATAGCACTGGCCTGAATACAAATATTAAGTAAGTGATTGAACTAACACAAACATACACAATTGTATGTACACACACACACTCACATGCCCACACACTAATCAACCACCAAACCACATGCACATGTGACTTGGTGTAAAACCACGCATGTGTACTTTGAATAAGATTAAACAGGTGTATGTCAAAAGTTTGTACAATGAAGCTTTTAGAACAACCATGCTGATAATATAAAGAATTATAACCAACAGACACACACACGCACACACACACGCGCGCGCACACACATACACACACGCCTACACACACCAAATGACAGAAATAAAGCATGGAGGCCAACAGAAGGTCTTGTTTATGGAGGATTATGATTTTTCCCTTTAGGAGGTTTATTAGCTTGAGTGGAGTTTCGAGAATCAAGAGAAGGTTTGTGGGGGTATTTATTACTAGTAATAGTAGAGGAAGTTGTGGTAGAAGATTTCAGAGAAGTTGGAACATTTTTAACCTCAGAGACTATTTGAGTAGTTGAAGGTCCAGACTTATTACTGGAAACAGGATCACTAGATGAATTACGAATACAAGGGGTTCTTCCAGAGGGGAAGATGAGTACTTGTTCAAGGTTTAGTTTTGGAATAGGTTTTGGAGGGAATTTACGTTTGGGTAATTCTGGAAAGTGTCTAGAGTTAAAATGGTTTTGATCGGAATCATTAGAATGTTTATCAGGATTATAAGGCACTTTGGCTCGATCAGCAAATGAAGAAGCTTTAGTCACCTAAGTGACTGTTTTCTTTTGGCCTCCATGTACGACACATTTTCAAATGCCATGATCTTGGCGACTTCATACTGACTAACATAATAGGGACAATTCTTATTTAACGTTGAATGTGCTCCATTACAGTTGAGACAAACATCTGACAGTACCTCAGCTTTGCAAACTGAGACAGAGTGGCAATCTCCGCATTTAATACACCGTGGTCTGCTTCTACACTGATTTGCGATATGTCCATATCGATTACAATTTGCACAAAGCCTCGGCGGCTTTACGCTCAACATAACCTGGAACCGCAATCTGTAAATGAATATGAATTCTGGCAATTCATTCCCATAGAAACAGATTTCAACTGTATTAGTGGGAACTAAATCTAGACCATTTCCACGAGTGAATCTTCGGACTGACATGATCGGAAATATACTAGAAGTGTGTTGTTTAATTTCTTCCTCAGAAACATCTGAACGTACTCTCCTCTAATTATTCAATACCGATACAAACGAGAATTCGGGATATATGCTTTAAGCGCGTGGTTAGTATTATCATTGACCGATTGAATAAAATTATTTGCTTGAACAGCCGAACCAAAATTTGCTTTCACGCAATTAATTCGCAATTTATCGAAACATTCAACATCAGAGAATGATGAGAGTAATTTACATAGCGCTAGCGGATGTAAACTACCGATATTCTTATTAGCAGTGTGTTGCACAATGGCGATGTAAGGGGCAGAATGCACGTTCGGATTGTATAATTGAATATTACAATCATCCAAGTTTCTTCGTAGAGATGGAGAGAGATGTTCTATATCATCAGTAAAAGATTTAGTACTTACGTGAATATCATTGCAAACAGCAGGAGGCGAGCAGTCCGTGATGTCGCATAGTATATCTTTATTCGGTAAATTATATAATGGCGGAGAGGGAAACTCCCCTCCGCCGGAGTCCGTTATCATCGTACGCGCACTAATACCAGAAAATACAATTAAACCCGACTACTCGAAACCAGATATACTCTACAAATTATAACCGATAAGATACAAACGAATAATGAACTAAAAATAACACAGAAAACAACGTACGTATCAATCGACTATATTACGACAACCCAGAAAATTTTCTTCCGTTTGAACTATCATTTTAGCTGCGAAATTGTTTGGAGCTTACAAGTTACACACCTTCTTGATATGTATTTTATACTTTTCTAAGCGCTCTTGGGGCTAAAGCCCTGTAGCATATATGAAGTAATACAGGGCTTGATACATAAATATGATGCAGACAGAAGTACATAACGGAATATCATTATTAGCAATAGGTAGCATCCGGGGAACTAAGTTACGTATTTAAAAACGACGAAACACCAATATGTTTGAAATGGTAAACTATGTAATCAATATGTGCTGCCGGTTTTTACATATGACTCACAAACGCGGACTTTGATAAAAACAAATGCGCAGGAAAGATTAAAATATATGACGGTCCGATCGGAAGCGAAATACTCGGGTATGGAAGAAGACCGGATTTTGTATTGAGGTGGAATAGATTGTCAAATTGAAGTAGACTTGAGCAGGGCGCTGGATTAGATGGACAAAAATATTGGTACACCGCTGACACGTTGATATGACAATATAACTCCAGTAGATACTACTATGTATATTTTTTTAAATAAAAAATTTTATTCCTGCTAATTTGTACGGTGGCACAGGAATATTGTGCGATTGACGTTTTTATGGTAAGTAGCGTGGAAGATAAAACCACCACGCACAATAAAGCATAATTTACAACATCATAATATGATTACTTATTAATTATTACAATTCAGCTATACAGAAATACACGCATTAATTTACTTCTTATATAATTATTTTAAGTCGTTTACCAACTCACGCTAATTTTCTAGCAGTACATTTACATTACTTATATATATGTCACGATCAAAATAAGCCTTTGTCTATCCCAACTTGTGGATGAAGGCTTTCCCAAACGTCTTCCACCCACTTCGTTCATGTGCTTTCCTCAACCAATTTTTCCCAGCTACCTTTCCTATATCATTGTGTCACCGATTCATTGGCCTTCTCTATTTCCTTTTTCTGTCCATTGACTACCACTGTAGGATCCGCTTTGACCATATCTTTTCTTCCAGCCACGTAGCCATATATATATATATATATATATATATTATTATTATTATTATTAAATTAAATTAACGTGCCATGTACAGCAGCCAAGGCTAGAGGTACGATAGGAAAAGAGGATTAGATTGAGGAATAGAGACGGGATTGATGGAGGAAGATAATTAGGTTCGACAATGAAACATGATCATCTTTGAAGAGGAGATGGAGCGAAGGAGGAAGATTAAGAGATGCTCGAAGCGAGGAGTATGAGGGACAATCGACTAGAATATGGGAAACGGAGAGGACAACGTTACAACCGGGACACACAGGAGCCAAAGTTCTGTTAATGAGATATGAATGAGTAAGATGCGTATGTCCCAAGCGTAATCTGGTGATAACCACATTATCTCTACGGTTTGAAAGCGAAGTTATCCAAGGATCAACCGAATATTTGGTTTGCCGCAACTTGTTGGTTTGTGGCGTTAGCTGCCACTCTTTCTGCCATAATGAAAAAAGCCTATTTATGACGAACTTCTTAAGGTCACGCGCTGGAACTGGAACATTCGGAACCGGCAAGAACACAGCAGCTTCCCTGGCCGCTTTATCAGCCAGTTCGTTCCCATGAACACCGGCGTGAGCTGGATATATATATATATATTGTGTATAATTTTATGTATGCACATATTCTTTTGTGTTTTTACCGTCCTTTTTTCCGTATTCTTTGTGTTTATTCTGACCCTGTTTCACTAATTTTGTAACGGGACATTTACACTATCGCTGGGCTTATATACAACCTATACACATGTATATTATATCTACACATGTATTTTTGTGTTTACACTGTCCCTTTTTCCCTTATTACAACATATAATTATTCTAATTTGTTTACCTACATATATTTTTAACTCTCATTTTCTAGCGCTACATTTATACTATCACTGGGCTTGTATGCAACATGTACACATGTATAGACAATTATATCTACCCCGTATTTCTATGCTGTCCCTTTTTTCTTTGTTTACAATTTCATTTACGATCTTTTCAGTGGTCGACTATTTCTTTTTCGATTTTCAATTATATCGTTTGCCCGCTTTAAAATATCATACCGAATTATTCGTTTAACAATATTGTTAAACGCCGTATTTTAAATTCTCGTTTTCTTTTTCCTTTCTTCCATTCAGATTTGGCCATCTAACTTTTTATTTTCTTCTATTTTCAGTATTTCCTCATCTGCGCTTTTTCTTCCGATAGTCCGTCCATCTTAAATTCACAATATGGAATTTTTAAATTATATTCTGTTATTAATCGTTTTTTTTTGTTGTTTTTTTTTATGGGGATGCCCTTACAGGCTACCCAACGTAATACCGTAATTCCTAACTCATATTTCTATAAACTCGGACAGCTTCTCCAGAAATATCGCTATGTCCGGAAACAGATGTAAATTATCAAGGTGGAGAAGGGACCATGCGTTATAAGGAGGGCCACGTTGCATTTCAGAATTTCATCGAGATCAATTTTTACGTTCACAGCTGGTTTTCAAGTGATCAAAATGCTGAAAGATTCATTTTGTTAATTATTCATTCTCTTCTCTGAATATGCACAATGACACTCTTATTTTCCTCATAAGGTCACGTAACTTTTATACTTTCTCATATATTTCTTTATGGGGCCCATTTCTGAAGATGTCTTCTTTTCTCGGGCTAAACTTTCAAATTTTATTTAACGCGTGCTTTTTTATTTAGTATCCGAGCTCTGTTTACTAAAGAACCAATGTATCATTTTCCGCGTA
The DNA here is from genome assembly GCA_032883995.1 of Coronaproctus castanopsis. Taxonomy (NCBI): domain Eukaryota; kingdom Metazoa; phylum Arthropoda; class Insecta; order Hemiptera; family Monophlebidae; genus Coronaproctus; species Coronaproctus castanopsis. The sequence continues at coordinate 290,626,482 of CM065052.1, forward strand.
ATTCTTTTGTGCATATTAATGTTTTCAGTTTATTTTCTACGTACGTGCGTGATTCGTCTTTAAAATGTCTGAATATTATTGTTCCTAGCGAATACACGGAGATTATTTTTCGGATGTATATACCCTAACAATATCTGGTTTTGTTGGTTTGAATTCTGTCGTTATAACGTCATAATTTTATTTTTTATTGTTTAATTTCATAATAAAAATCATATGCCCATATATATACCAAACTACTAAAGCAAAATCACGTTTATCTCTGCAGCTTTTAAGAAAAATTAAGTTTTTATATTAAAATTTTGATTTTTAATGATTTTTTTAAAATCATTAAAATTTACATATTTTTTATAAAAAAAAAATCAAATTTTTATGTCAAAATTTTGATTTTTTAATGATTTTAAAATTTTATCAAAAAATTTATTTTAGTTTTTTTTGTATCTTTTTGTTAAATTTTAACCTCCTTCTAGTTATATTTAAGTAAGGTTATTATATAAATATATTTAATTAATAATATATAAATGTCTAATAACATAATATTTATATATATATATATATATATACAGTGGAAACTCGATAATTCGTCACTCTATAAATCGTGATATTCTGTAATTCGTCATCCCTCAAAACAAAAAAAAATGGTATGTTGACATCGACTGAGCTTTGATAGTTGATGAATCAGCTACTGACTACTGCGTACGCTCGTCAATTCTGTGAAGTACATCCTGTACGTTCTCTTAACTGATGCGTCATACCTAGGCTACACAAACAATTTTGAACAGACACCTTTCGTCATTCTATCGTTAATTTTGTATGCGGCATTCTTCCACCAAGTTCTTTACTTATTTATAGTACGTTCCGTTTTGCAATTTCGTTTTCCGTATTATCCTCTACTGTGTCGTTTATGTTGTATTTTGTGAGTTTTTGTTTTCTTTAATAAGTAATAGCTACAAAAAGATCCTCAAATTACAAAACTACAGATCTGCCAATGAAATTTGAAATTTTACAACGTCTTAGAAAAGAAGAAAGTGCCAGCAAACTTGAAAAAAAAAATAGACAATGGGTAGCAGTGTGGAGAGTAAATGAGGTATATGGATTACCACCCATTGGTGATAAATCCTTGTGAGATATAGGATAAGTTAATTATAGATATTTGCGATCTATTTTGTAATTGGATTTGATTAATTTTTTTAAGGCGTTTAAATTGGATACAATTATCTAGTAAACTGGCGGCTAGCGAATTAACATGTTGTTGAAGTCTTCGTATATATTTTTCACTTAAACTTTTTATTGTTTGTTTTATCGTTGGTACATTCAAATCACAATGTATGTCATCGTTTCGTATATACCAAAGCGCAGATACAATATTTCGCAATACCTTATTTTGAAACCGTTGAATGATGTTCAGTGTTGAATTACTTGCAGTGCCCCACATTTCAGCTCCGTAAGTCCACACCGGTTTTAATAGCATGTTGTAGAGTAAGTCTTGCCAGCAAACTTGTCGAAATCTATACAATTCTAAGAACATCAGCTAACGACATAAAGAAAAATCTTGATAAGATCGAAGCTTTCATGGCGAAGATGGAAGTTTGGGATGGTGATGCCAGTAAATGGATTAGACTCACTCCACTAATAAACTCGCAATTAGATGAGGCAATGTATCTGGTTCGTGCAACAAAGAAGTTTAGGCTTACCTCTGAGTGGACCAATTTTAATTCAAAAAGCTCTGGAAATGAACACAAAACTTAAAAGAAATCCTGAATTCAAGGCCAGTGTAGGATGGTTAGGAAAATTTAACCAATGACACGGGATCCGACAGCTTTCATTAGAAGGCGAAGTTATTAGTGCTGATAGCGATTGTGTTAAAGGTTACCGTGAAAAATTAATTTGCACAATTACTAATTTAGGATTAACTAGAGGACAAGTTTATAAGTTGCGACGAAACCGGACTCTATTGTAAAGCTCTATCTACGAAAACCTGAGCTCCTGGTTTAGAAACTAATGAAGAAAGACTGACAATTATGGTTTGTTCCAATGCTAGTGGAAATCATAGAGTTCCATTAGCAGTCATTGGCAAAGCTATAAGACCGAGATCGCTGAAAAATTTTAATAGAAATTTGTTGCCAGTAAATTACTATGCTCAAAAAAGTGCTTGGATGAACCAAGAAATTTTTACTGTATGGGGTTTCAAAATGTTTTTGTTCTTCAAGTGAAATCTTATCTTAAATCAAAAAAATTATTTGAAAAATCAACTTTAATAATGGACAATGCACCAGCCCATCCATTAAATGAACTAGAATTTGATGAAAATATTTGCATTTCTTCCTACGAATACAACTTCTCTGATTCAGCTAATGGATCAGGGGTTATTGAATGTTTGAAACGATATTTCTTCAAAATGTAATTTCTTGTGAATCTGTTTCTGATATGGAAGACCTCTGTAAAGGTTACACAATTAAAGTTGCAATTTTCAACACTCCCGTCGTGTGGAATAACATTCCAAACAAAACACAATTACGTAGCTAATAGATCTTGGCCAATAGACGAAGCTAACGAAACTGACAACGTTGAAAATGAACAACTTTTATGCGAAGTCAACTCAACTATGGAAAGAAATTCGTACTTTTTCAACTGAAGAATGTGACATGCAATAGTGGTTAAATGTTGAACATTCAGATTTGGGATACGAACTTTTAAATGATGACGAAATAATATACTTCAATATCATTAATGACTGCACACAAATCAGTCATTTTAATAGACTTCTTCAGATCCATTAGCAAGATTATACATATATTTATACTGATGGCTCTAAATCTTCCGATGGAGTTGGTTCCGCGTTTATTATTCCTTCCTTGAACGTTACAAAAACCTTTAAACTACCTATATTTTCTTCAATATTTACAGCTGGATGCCTTGCTATTCTCAGGATACTTCGCGTCTACGCTTCAGCGAATATAAGTCAAAATGTAGTCATTTTCACGGATCCACGTAGCGCTCTCAAAGATATTTCAAGTTCCTCATTTAATAGTCGCTGTTTTCCATCAATCTACGATATTCTAAGAAATATTTGCGATCTATCTATGAAAAGCGTTAGTGTAAAATTTATCTGGATTCCAAGCCACTCAGGTATCCACTGGAATGATACACCGTAGACAATCTTGCTAGAAGCCCCAACGAGAATGGCTTATTCTACTTCAATACACCGTTTAGGGACATTTTATCTGAGATTAAGTTTTCGCACAAGGAATTTTGGAACCGCGCTTGAAAATATTATTATTCAACTAAACAATTTAGTAATATTCAACCTTCAATTCCAGTAATACCTCATTTCTTCAATCTTCCTGCCAACATAGAAAACATCGTTTATTCGTATTATACGACGCCTAAGGCTTAACGTCAACAACATATTCTATACGTTCGATTTACACACAAATTAGCACCTTCGCCATTCTGTACCCATCCTTGTGATGGACATCAGATCGCCGATGAAAACTACCTATTTTTCAGCTGCAGTTATTACAGAATGTATCAATCAAAATTCCTGTCAGTATTCTAAGTAAAGGAATCCAACTAATCTCAGATGTCTGCTTAACTCACAGAACAATAGCGTATATATGATCATATTTGATTACGTATTACCCTGTAATATAAATATTTAATAAGACATATTATCCATTTATTACAACCCTGGGTAGGATCACTAATGTCCATTCAAATATATTTTTTTTGTTTAAAAAAAAAAAAAACAAGTTTAATATAAATTACTTTCTCGCGGTTTATATTTATTTTATATTCCTTGCATACTAATTGCCAACTTTTTATTATGCAAATAATAATTTTCAAACCATTGTTAAGTTTCATCTTGCTCCTAGCACTTTTCATTTATTTAATAAGTTTTAACAGTTTACTGTATTAATTTGAGTAAAATTTCCTGCAGCTTTCACTTATCTTTTTTTTTCAGTAAAACATGCTCTTTATTAGTACGACCTAATTTTTTTCAATATATTTTATTTAGTATTCTATCCGATACTTTTCTAAACAGCTAACTCGCTGATATCAGAGTATGGTCCATGTATATCGGTATAGATTAGTGTTGAATTTATAAGCTCGGCTTGTAGTATTTGCTTTCTTATGTCCGTTAAAATCTTTTATATATCTTATTCCGATTTCATTATAACTATCTACTTTTTCTATTACTAACTCAATAAATATTTTTTTTTTTAATTTACAATTTATTTTGGTATATATATATATATATATATATATATATATATTACATAAAAAACTTATGAAAACATTTGTCTGGTCAATAACGTTGTATGGGTCAGAAACGTGGATACTTAAGAAAGTAGAGTCCAGTCGGCTGGAAACATTTGTTGGCGAAAACTGCAACGAATTAGTTGGACCGAAAAAGTTACGAATAAAGCAGTGCTAGAACGAATAGGAGAAGAAAAAGCGATACTCAACAGGATACAGAAAACTCGTCTTCGTTGGTTAGGACATGTAACGCGGTCCGAAAATAGTACTCTTAATATTGCTATAGAAGGTAAAATTTTAGGTAAAGACCACGTGGACGTCCTAAAATAACATTTATCGATACGGTGCTAAAGCAGACGAGTTTCACGAAATATCGAAATATGCAGGTTTGAAAAAGCCAGTCAGTGACCGCATTTTATGGAGAAATATTGTGTTTGGGGCGAATCAGCCAATCGGCTGAACATAATGAATGAATATATATATATATATATATATATATATATATATATATATATATATATATATATATATATCGTTTTACAATTATATATTCATTTAATAATTACAAATTAATGTTATGAAAATTTAAGATGGCAATCCAATTAAGTTTATCAAGCTTCGTTTACAGTCTTTTACTTCTTCTTCTTGTACCATACCTTTAATAGATGGTGATTATCCGTTTGGCTTCTGATCTATCAGATAGTGTTCGCAGTAAGACTTGTCCATTCCTCCTTAATGTTTTCAACCTCTTTGCCATTTTCAAGTGACATTTTTTTCAATAATCGTTTGCAGTAGGTCATATTTTAAATTTCTCAGAACACGAACACGATAGGCTATTTTCCGCCTCTTTATAATAGTCAACAATTTCCTGGTTTGTATTTAGTCTCTGAAAAATCTTCCTATTCGAAATCTTATCCGTCTATGATAACCGCAACATCCTTAGGTACATCGAAGGCGTTCAGTTTATTTATCGTCGATTTTTGAATTGTCCCAGCTTCTATTCCATATAGCAATACGGACCATACGTAACATTTAACCAGATTTCATTTTATTGTCCATTGAAGCCTTTTATTAGTAAATACTTTTTCTATTTTCAAGAATATCGTACATGCTCGTTCAATACTGGCGGTCTTATACACTATTAACGTTACATTTTGTTATTCTTTGGTATTTGTTAAAAAATTTTAAAAATATCCCTCTGTAATTTTGCAGTATATGGTAAACCATATCTGCAAAATTACACGCTACAAAGTTTTCTGTTTCCGCTATGCCGAAACGTCTTAAACATTTTTTGAAACTACCACGATCGGCAATAAATTGTGTGTTGTAAAAATTGAAATGAAATGAAAAAATCTTTATTATATTTTTACACATAAACCGAAAACAATTTTCTTTCATAACTTAAAGCTAAGTACCTATACATAAACCTTAGCAATTCTAAATATGTATAATTACAAAACTTATAGTACACTTTGAAATTACTTTAGAAATAGTGCAGAAAAAAATGAAAAAAACCTACAAAAAAGACACACCCTGAAGGTAACAAAAATTAAAAAGTCAATAAATCAACAAAACGAAAAGCAGTGTTTTTAGACATAATTTAGCTTAAAATATCTGTACTTAACAATAGGTTAATAATTACAAAAATCTATGTTATAATCTACGATGCTTATACTTGGTATAACGTATGCGTAGATGTTCCATATTGTAATTTCCTATTACACGTATTAGTTTATTTTAATGAATTTTACAGTTTTCGTAAAATTTTTTTGAGATTTTACTAATAAACGAATGTATGTAAGGAATATTTAAATGATCGTGTAGATTAGAAATTTTAGTATATCGCGTTGCATTCAACGAAATTCTGCAGCAATGATTTTGAACTACTTGTAGTTTCTTGTATGTACTATCAGACACTGATGACCATACAGGTTAATCTAGGGCGTATAACAGCCGTATAGATTAATTTTTTGTTTACGTAACTAAGACCCGATTTTCTGTTAAATAATGGAAAAAGTGTATGCATAGATTTATGCGCTTTATCTATAGCGAAAGTAATATGGTTATTGAAAGTTAATCTGCTATCTAAGATAACTCCTAGATACCGAACCTGTTTGACCCAAGGAATTCTTTTAGAATTTATTGTAATTTCAGTTAGCGGTAGTGGTCGTCTCCGAGTAAATAGAATTGCTTCTGATTTTTCTTCATTTAATTTTAAGTTCCATCTGTTGTAATATTTAAATATTTTAATTGCAGCCTTTTGCAATCGGTTATATATTGTATCTGTCCTATAAGAGGATGTATATAAAGCAAGATCATCAGCATACAACACGGCACTAACGAAAGGCAGTTCTGGAAGATCATTCATTAACATTAGTAATAAGTAAGCCCCGAGTATACTTCCCTGAGGAACCCCGGCATTTAGTGTTTTAATTGACGATTTTTTGAAATAATTCGTAACGTAATATGTTCTCTGACTTAAGTATGATTTAATCAATTTAATAAGTAATATTGGAAATTTAAATTTAATCGTTTTATATAATATTCCATCGTGCAAAGCTGTATCAAAAGCTTTTTCAACATCGATTAACAGCATTCCCGTGTGTTTCTTGAGATTAAAGTTATCAGTAATAGTGTCCGCTATTCGAGCTAGCTGGTGAACCGTCGAATGCTTAGGTTTAAAACCAAACTGCTCATCTGTTAGAATATTATTTAAATAAACTCGTAGCTTGGGCAAAATCACTTTTTCCGCTATTTTGCTTAAGTTTGTTAACAAACTAATTGGCCGTACGTTATTGATATTACTGTTATCTTTACCTGGTTTTGGCAACACTATAATTTTAGCAATTTTCCATTTTGTGGGAAAATGAGATAACCTGAACATACTATTAATAATATTAGTAAAATAAATAATGGCTTTGTTCGGTAGATTTTTAATCATTGCCACAGAAATTCCGTCGTCACCGCATGATTCCTTATTTTTTAACTGTTTAATGTAATTTTGAATCTCAACAGGAGTAGTGAAGGTGTTTGCATGTAGATGTACATTTGCTGAATTTATCGTATTTTTAACTGTTTTGGTCACATTATAATAGTGCGTTCGTGGGACTTTAGTTCCGCAACTATCCGAAATATTATAAATGTGCGAAGCAAGTAGCTCCAATTTTTCTTCAGTTTTGTATACGGATATTTGCCTGATCGAATCATATAGTGATGGTAGTGATAATACCTGTCGATTTAGGTGCTTAATTATTTTCCAAAGGTTGTTAGTACCAGGTGGAATGGCCGCAAGTAGATTGTTCCAGTTTTTGTTCTTCCAGTTGTCTAACAAAAATTCTGTAAGTCTGACAAGCATGACATATATAGTTCTTAATATTTTGTATGAGGCCGTAAATTTGCTTTTATTTGAGTGACGCCTATAATAATTTTTTAGAGAGATCATTTTATTAATATAATTAGGCACGTTAATCTTTTTATTACAAAAAATATGTGATGCTCTCTTAGGAATACTTATGTCAGCAGCTGCCAAGATTGCGTTAGTAAATTTAGTGATTCCTTCATCTAATACGGTATCATTTTCGAAAGTATTAAGAACGATTACTGTGGCGTCTGTCATTCAAATTAAGGAAGTATCGATATACGCGAATCCGTTATATGTATTCCGCGTGATTTGATATCGTTCTAAATAATGTTTATTTTCTTTATGAACAAACATAAAGTTTTTCGGTTATTAACCCATTATCAAGTGAAATATAAAAATAATTTTAAAATTTTTACAAACTTATAAAACATAAAATGTAAAAATCAGTATATACACAAGTGTTAAAACAGTATTTTAACTATATGAGAGTGAATGTGGTAAAACATAATCAATAATCAGTGATACAAAAAAAATTTTACACAACAATAACACAAAGCATAGTACAACAATTTATACAAAGTAATAACACTAATATATAATAATTTTTAGATTTTATTTTTTATAAGTTTTTAAAAATTTTATAAGTATTTTCATATTTCACTTGATAATGGCTTAATAACCGAAAAACTTTGTGTTTGTTCATAAAAAAAATAACTTTTTAGTGATTTTGGCTACTTTTTATTGTTTTATTTACTTTATATATATATATATATATATATATATATATATATATATATATATATATAATTTATGCTTTACTGATATGTAATTGTAAGTGTCTGTTAAGTATGTACATTTTAATCGAAATATGAAAATTTGAAATATTACATACCTCATGCATGTATGTGTACAATAAGAAAATAATACATTGTGTAGACTGTAGATTACATTTTACTTTTTATTTTTAACTGTCGGACAATATATTTTAAATAATTTAAATAAATGAATGTAACAGTAGATTAAAATGTCGAACAATTTAAAATTTACATACAACTTAATAATTAACGCGAGTAATTTGGAATCGTAATAGAAGTAGAGAAAACTAAAATTCTAAAATATGTACTTGGAAAATTAATAATTCTATAACAAACGTATAATCAGATGAACCTGATGGGACGAAACGCGCGATATTTATAAGTCGATAAATCTGAGAGTCAGTTTTCATTGACTCGATTCATTCGAAATATTCGGTGACTCGAGTCAGTGATTCACGGATTCATCGTCCAACTCTAGTACGCATTGCATATTTTCAAACCTATACTAATCGGCTGCTATTATCGTAGCTGTATCGTCGATGAATTTTTTTTTTTTTTTAATATATATATACAAATTGCAATCTGGCTGATGTAGTGTTTTATATTACTACATACTAGAATTGCTGTGCCTCCACGAGGTTTACCACTCGGGTGATCAGCCTGATAAAAATTATAATTCCTTTAAGGCATAATAAATAATTTTTTGACGTAAAGTGTGTCTCTGAAATTAGCACTACATCTAATTTTTGACTGAGTAAACATTTCAAGCTCGGATTGACGTTTTTTCAATCCGTTTATATTCCACGTAGCTATTTGTATTAAGCTCATTTTGAAATTAATTTCGGCATGAGAGCTGTGAGTACATCCATCAACCGGTTGAACATAATCTCCATGCGATTAAAGGATGTAGTAAACATATTTTCTAAGCGCATGAATGACTGCTGTAACGCTGATAGGAGGTCACATCCAGGACTGAATTTAATGTTACTTTCATTATTTGCGGTAACATTCGTAAAATGACTTTCACGATTTTCTCTTCGACCACTACTTACTGCTTTAGCGTAAGACGTGTTCGAAGTGTTTAATTCGAACGTTTGTTGTTGTGCTACTGGTGTCTCAGCGTGACCACTCACGGTACCTCTCATTTTGTTTGTAAGTGTAGGAAAATCAACAGGTATATTTTGCTGCATAATGCCAACATTTTTATTATTATGACCTGCTTTAACCTGGTTATTTAATTGTTGATGTTTTCTTTTACATATTTCCAAGTATACACCACAACCTTTATAATTTGCAGGGTGACTGCCACTGCATAAAGCGAAGGTTGGAACAGTTTCCCTGTCTTTAGTACAGTTGGCTGTTAAATGTTGTTTCCCACACTTGACACATCTTGGCGTTTTTTACAGAAGTTACGACAGTGGCCATACTGTTGACAACGTACACATTGTACAAGACCTCGTTTATGCGGTGTTTCCACTGTTATTTTCATATTCAACAATGATCGCAATTGGAATATAGTATTATTATTTTCGTTTGGCTCTAGGTCCACAAAGAAAAGAGGCAATGGCTCTTTCGTTTTTCTATCTTGAATATTAAATAAGTCCCGAACGACGTGACCTTCATCAGCCAGCGGTAATTTGATATCATCCTTGTCAACCGATGGATGAATGTTTTTTAACATAACTCGATATGCTCTTTCCTGTTTTACCTGATACGTGTGATATTCAGCCTGAAGGAAATCCAGCATTTTTATGGTAGACCTATAATTTTCAATGCTATCGACTGTTATTTTAATAGTATTTTAATTGATTATTTTAAATATACACTTATTAGTACCAATCAGGTTGTCTAATTTTTTATTTAATCCCGGGAGATTAACAACATTGTTGATAAATATCGGTGGAGGACGAATATTATTATTTACATTTACATGATTATGGTCGATCTGGGTCTCATGCTCAACTTCATTCATCGGATCACTGTCTACATGATTAGCTAGAACTGGGAATTTATTTTTAGTCGGTATAAAGTTAGACTGCTTTGTTTTCTTTTAAAATATGATCGGGCTTAAATTTTCGTTCCCCTTGCGTTTGTTCTTAACAACAGTCCAGTTGTTGTCATGATGTAACGATTTTAACGTTTGCCGATAGATTAATTGCATACTTTGTCGAAACCTATACCGTTCCTTTCGGCACCCCTGTCACCTCGGAATATGTTTTTTATTTTAATTTTAATAGCATTATCAAATATGCTTCCCAAAATCGTTCGTAAACATTTTTCCCTTATTTTTCGTATTTGTACCATCCCATCAACCACCGTAAGTTTCACCAATCACAATAAGTTATTTATATTCATCCGCATTTCCCCGATACCGCTTCCAGTCCGGTTAACTAATATTAATAATAATAATAATAATAATAATATATCGTATGCTGTATTTGAAGATGTAGTCACGTCGATGTTTGACTCTTCCTCTTTTGACGTTCGAGGATTTCACCACGCTATAAATAAGGAATATAAAAGAGAATATGCACGTTGGAAAGTTTTCCAACTCCTTTCTTAACGTTCGGGTATTAATAAACTTTCTCTCGACTGTGCAGGGGTGATGTACTTCGTTCTTTCATTCGGTGCTTTACTTTTCATCTATACGTTTCTTCTCGTAGCTCATTCTACCTCTCTTCGTATTTCATATTTTCCTTCTCCTATTTCTTTCTGTAAGATCCATTCGTCGCGTTGTTCTCTTTATTCTTCTTCTTACGTTATTATCATTAAACGTAAGGGTAAATCTTTTTTATCTCGACGATGTCCTATCTAAACGATCGAGTTTTCGCCATCTCTTGATAGAACGCCTGACATAACTAATGATGGAAGGCGTCTAACGTCTTAAGTAAACGCACGTGCTTGGAATCCTTTTATTCCCGTCGCGCGAAAGGACTAAGACCGAAAATAGAAGGATTGAGGCGTATATAGGGTGTATTTTAACTACATTATACTTTTTCTTTGTTTATACATGTACATTATATATATATATGTATATGTTATAAATCCTTTGTAACAGACATTTCATTGTATTCGTAATTCCTATTAGGAGAGTATGTACCGTTGTTTGTTAGTAAAATGGAAATTTTCTTTCACCCTGGAGTCAGTCCTATATATATATATATATATATATATAACTTCCGGAGCTCTACGTTTTAAGAAGCTATTTAAGTGTTATTGTGACGCCTCATCTCAAATAATATCGCGAGTCATTTATCTAAATAACTTATCTTCCTTATTTCCACTTTACTACACATCTTTATCTTGTTTATCGTTATTACTCGGTTATTCGCTAAATTTTTCTTATCTGTCAAAAAAAAAAGTGAATAACAATTCACTTCTCGCCTTTATTTCGCGCAAAATTATATAATGCGACACGAATTATAATAAGCCGTCTATTTATAAGTACGAGAAGTTTCCTTTACTACGAGCTCGTCTGTTATAAGTTGATTTTTATTATACAGAAGTATATTTCGTAACGCCTACTGTGCGACATATACCGAGCTACTTATTAGTTTCGTGCCTGTAGATTCCAACTCATGTCGGGATTTCAGGAAATGAACTAACAGACAGAGCAGCAAAGTAGACTTCTACATTATTGCCGATACCAAATGTTCAAATAAAATAAAACTACCTTTTTCAAATACCTCATATAAAGAAGAATCCAACAATGAACCAGAAATCATTGAAAAAGACATAGAAGATGATCATGAAGAAGATCGAGAAAGCGAGAATAAATTTAGCAGAGAACTTAAAGTGGAACAATACTCGAATCTTGCGTGACAGAAGTTCATGCTCCAAAGTATTATGAAGATTTTCTGAATATAATGACAGCGGAAGAATTTCCTGAAACTTACGAAGCTGCGATACATAGTGAAAACAGTATAACTTGGAAGAACGCAATGAACAGTGAAATGACTTCGCTAAAAGAAAACAAGACATGGGAGTTAGTTCAACTACCTGTAGGAGCAAAGGCCATGAAAGAAAGAACGAAAAAAACGTATATTTTCACATTATTAAGCATTACAAAAGAAAAACAATGACACTGCGTACCGTTTAAAATAAACTTATAAATATAACAGGAAAAACTTAATTTTTAACAATGAATGTTTAACATATGTTTATATATACAAAATGTAGGAAAAATAAAACATAAAAAAAACCTGCGATAAAAAACTAGACAAAGCGGACCGTCGAGAATAACGATAAATCAAAACGTATTTAATATTTAAAAATGAATGTTATCGATAATTATTTGACAAGCTATAGTAAATTCTGCTCGAGTCTGCGATGCTTATATACTTAGTATATTTGGTTCTTAACTGCTTGGAATCGTAATTTCCAATCACCGTAATTAGGTCATTATTATGCGTAGTAACACATTGTTTAAAAAAGGTAGTAGACATTTTCAATACATGATCTTTTAACAAAGGGTAGTTTCAATTGCTCGTGCATTTTCATTATATTACTATATATATGGGAGTATATACATCAAATGCATCTGTTCTGAATCAACTGAAACCTCTTGTAGCTAGCACACTAGACAGGCATACGTTAATACTGGTCTAATGAGCGATTTATATATTATTAATTTATTATCGACATTTAGGAAATATTTGCGCTTAAACAAGGGATAAATGGTACAAATTGCTCGATGTGTTTTAATTGACGCGTAATCTAAATGCTTGTTAAAAGTCAACCTTTTATCTAAAATAACTCCTAAATATTTTATTTCGTCCGACCATTCTACTCTTACATCGTTAATCGTTAAGGTAGTAGGTAAAAGTGGCTTCCTACGAGTAAACAGTATTGCCCGAGTTTTGGCAGGGTTAATGGCTATCTGCCGCTTATCAAAATAACGAATGAGCCTATCTACTCCTAACTGTAATTTATTCTTTACTGCGCTTGGAATGTAAGAACTAGAAAATAATGCTGTGTCATCTGCATACAAGGCTACCTCTGTGTTATTTGTATGGACCGAGTACACTACCTTCAGGTACTCCTGCAAAGCATGTTCTGCGAGAGGATAATACATCATTTATAAACACATAGAATGATCTATTACTTAAATAGCTTAAAATAAGCATAATTAGATATTTCTGAAATTTACATTTAATCATTTTATATATGATACCATTGTGGCAAGTAGTGTCAAATGCTTTGGCCACGTCGAATAAAATCATCCCCGTATGTTTATTACAGTTAAAGTTGTGAGTAATATGTTCTGCTATTCTAGCGCTTTGATGAATTGTAGAATGGCCAGGACGAAAACCAAACTGTACTTTTGGTAATAAATTATTTTCGTCCGAGAAAGTACGTAATCTTTTTTTAGTATGATTTTTTCAGCAATCTTACTGAGATTACTCAACAAGCTTATAGGTCGAATGTTATCTGGTAATGAACAATCTTTTCCAGGTTTCGGAAGAATTATGATTTTTGCTACTTTCCAGTTAGAAGGAAAAGACTCCAGTTTAAACATACTATTGATAATATTAGTGAGTTGTACAATCGCCTTGAAGGGTAGTTTTTTATGATAATCGACGGAATGTTATCATCTCCGACAGAGTGCTTGTTTTTGAAGGATTGAATATATTGGAGCACCTCCTTTGGAGAAGTGAGCAGAGGATGGGATGGATATATAGAAGAAGTTATATATTTTTTGATGACTAGTCTTATTTTATTATTCTGATAATTGGTCGATAAGTTGGCATTGTGACTATGAACGCTGAAATAATATCCTGACAAAAATTCCGCTTTATCCGTATCTGAATACACATACCTAATAAGAAGATTGTCGTAAAGCGGTGGGAGTGCTTCAGTACGTTGACTGTATCGTTTACAAACCCTCCAAAGACTGTTATCATTAGTAGAGTGTTGGGAAAAGGTTTTAGCAACTTTATCATTTAAATTTTTATTCAATACTTTTTGCACCAGCTTGGTAAATAAATTTAGTAGTTTTTTTTAGAGAACGGCAATCAGCGTTAGAAGAATGACGTTTCGTATACATTCTACGAAGTTTATTTTTACGTCCGATGATAGCAATAATAAATGCTGGCAGAGATCGAAAGCTCGGCGTTATAAGTGGTGTAGAAATTTGGCTCGCCTCTCTGATCAAATTTGTAAGGTCGCTGAGGTTGTTATCAATATCAGTAGAGTTTTTTATAGAGTGAACTAATTCAATATTTTTAGATAAGCAAAAGCCATTCCATGTAAATGGGTTTATAGAGTAAAATTAACTCCAGATGGTACCATCTCAAAGTATAAAGCAAAACTAGTAGCCAAAGGCTATGATCAACGAAAAGGAATTGACTATAGCAAAACTTTTAGTCCAGTAGCAAAACTACAAACGATCCGCTTAATACTTGCTATCAGTGCTGCAGAGAAAATGCACTTAACTCAGTTTGATGTATCAACAGCCTTCCTCTATGGAGATCTGGAAGAAATAATTTTTATGAAACAACCAGATGGTTACAATGATGGCTCTGGTAATGTATGTAAGCTTAAGGAAAGTCTTTATGGGCTAAAGCAGTCATCACGATGCTGGAATAGATGTATTGGAGAATTTCTAAGATCGTTACAATTTAAAGTCAGCAAAGAAGATCCATGCATGTTCATTAGAGAGAAAAATGATGCAAAAATTGTCGTAGCAATATATGTAGACGATGGTTACACCTCATTCGTGTAATCGTACTCCAGATAAATGCACGTATATTCATCAACAGCTTAATAAATACAATATAAACATTTACTTATATACCGAGTAGGTCAACAAAGAAATGCCTAAGCACTCATCACATAATACAATTCTAGAACGATCAGAATAAGCCATAGCAAGACTCATGTCCTGATCGCAAAGTATGTTTGCGAAGTAACTTATTATAGAAATACAATTTATATATATATATAATTTTTGTAACAACAGTATTCTTAACTATGACCGGATAACCCAACATTCTTAAGACGTAGCAACTAACACGTACAGAATCTACATTGAAAACATTATAACTACTAATTCCGCAATATGATTCTGTTAAATATCTTGGCATGAAGTGTAGAGAAATTAATAAAAAAAATCTAAATTATATTGGGTCCTAGGAGGGAACTCCACAATTGATGTATACTACTCAGCAGATAGTAGAACCCATTTTCATCGCGGAGATGCACTAAAAAGTCCAATCGCAACAAGATACAGACGCAACGAAGCGTCGTACTCCGAACTATTATTGATGCATATCGTTTTATTCTCGTAATGATGATATTCATCGAGACCTGGGAGTAAAAGTGACTAATCAGATGATTTTAGAGACTATTCAATTGCCCATCAGAAAAGACGTCATCAACATATCAACAGCTCTTAATCTTCTGAACACCGGCGAATATACATGTCGTTTAGAGCGTTATAAACCGCATAACCTTGCATTTGTAGCTGTTTTTGCTTATATAAATGACGGCCTCGCACATGTTTTACATTACTTTATTAAAATTGGCAATTATTGAACTTTCTAGTTAAGTTTGGGTTATAAATATATAAGAACAACAAATTTTAACAAAAATAAATTAATGCTATCAATTTATACAACGCACTTAGTTTACATATTTATAATATAATACTTAACAATTGTTTAAAATTAGTCTTCTATATAAAGATTTAGTTGATATATCGTCTATATTGTTTTCGGGATCTATTTTAGTAACATCGATTAGATTTTCTTTATATATGTCGTACGCATAATAACCGTAGGTCTGTTATATTTAGATCGTTTCCTAAAATTACCTGACTTAATTATTATTGCTGTTTCGAGACTGTCCTCCAACACAGAAACAGGCGTTAGCCACATAGAGGATATATTTGATTTCTATTACCGCAGTTGAGTGTTATGTATAATTATTCTTCGAATTTAATTTTTAAATTAGAAGTATGTACCAAAACATTAAAGAAATAATTTTTATAAAAGTTTTATACATTATATGTATATATATATATATAGTCGTCTAGCATACTCGTTTCCGAGTTTCGCCGTCGTCTCTATTTATGTTTATGTCTATTATGCGATATTAGTCCTATTTTGTGACTTGTTACAAAGCTACACAATGAACATTTGAAAACCATTTGGGGCCCGGTACTATTGTTACCCGCTGCTATCGGCTTCAATTTTCTTCTTTTAATGTATCTCCTTCCTTGCATTACTTGCTGGATTACTGATACCCATTGCTTACGATCCAATGCCACCTTTTCCCAGCGGTCAGTAGTTGATTTAATTCCTGCCCTTTTCAAATCTTCAGAAATAACATATTTGTAGCGCCAACGAGGACGGCCTAGCAGCCTTTTACCATTTTTTAATACGCTGTATAAAATCTTTTTCGGTATCCGATCCTCGTCCATTCTAATTACGTGCCCTATCCATTTGACTCGTTTTTCAGCAATCATTTGTCCTACTGAAGCGGACGATGTTGTTTTCAGTATATATTCGTTTGAGAGACCATCCTTCCACGTAACCCTCAAAAGATTTCTGAGGAATCTCAAGTGCAGGGTTTCCAGTCGTTTTTCTTGTTTTTTCATTATTGGGCACGTCTCGCTTCCGTATAGCATGATCGGAACCAACACTGCTTTGTATACTGCCATCTTTGTTGATACTGATAGATCTTTATTCTTAAATACTCTCCGCGATAATCTATTATACGCCGCGCTAACATTCATTACGCGCGCGGAAACGTAATCGAGAGACAAATCTTTGCTGACAACACTTCCCAGGTATTTAAATGTGCTGACTGAGTGAAGATTGCAGCCATTCAGTTTGAAATCAGCTGTTTCACTATTGATCTGAATTACTTCCGTTTTATTTTGATTTATTACAAGTCCAAAATCTGCATATGTCTCTGCCAAACAAAGTAACATATGTTGTAGCTCTTCCGCTTTATCACTTGCAATTGCACAGTCATGGGCATATTGAAGACATCCTAGTTTGAACGATTTTACCGCACGTTTTGCCTTATATTTTGCTAAATTATACAAACCGCCGTCGAAGCGGAACGCTATTTCCACACCCGACTCTGCAAGGTTCCAATTGAATTCGCGATGTATAATACCCATGTAGAAGTTAAAAAGTATTAGTGCGAGAACACAGCCTTGCTTTACTTCCGTGTTTATACCAAATTTCTCTGTACGTCCAGAGTCACGTAGCACAGTTCCTGTTGTCCGCTCGTGCAATAGCTTCACCTGTAGCAGTAACGTTGGTGGACAACGAGTAGCCGCTAAGATTCCCATATGGCTTCTCTGTTGACAGAATCAAACGCCTTTTTAACATCAACAAAGGCAAGGTATAGCTTAGCCGTCTGCTCCCTATTTTTCTCCATCAGCTGTCTAAGGGAAAAAATCATATCCGTTACACTCCGGTTTTCAATACCCCGGTAGTTACTACAATCCGCTCTGTACCCTTTAATTTTCTTTTGAAGAGACGGTATCTAATGTACCCTTCTTCTGCGTTATCTAGAGTAGGCGCGTACACACTATAAATCCGCATTTCTCGAGTATGAGGTAACTTTATTTTCAAATACATAATACGCTCATTTAGAGCTACCGGTTCTTCAACTATATATTGTATCAGTTTAGTATCCCCTACAATGCCAACATCGTACAAACGCTTTTTTCACTTGGACAATCCTTTCCAATATAGCGTGTATCCCGAAGTGCTTTCTGTCATAACTCCTTCATCTGCTAATCTGGTCTCGCTTAGTGCAGCGATATGAATATTATATTTTCTCAATTCTTGCAATATGACAGCTTTTCTTCTCATTGGAGCATTTTTACTATCTAATAACGTTCTTATATTCCGCGTACCAAAGTTCCAAATTTTTGATTTTAAACACTTATTTTTAACCGCACGCAAACGTGTTCTCTCCTGGAGAGTGCCGTACCTAGTAGGTACGTTCGAATCAGCCGGCGTTACCACAGGTGATCGTTCACTGCCTTGCGAGCTTGTTACGGATCGCCCCGTGGATCCAGCAGTTATTTTCATTTGCGTTTTCATTTCATATATGTTTCATGTGTTAATTTTAGTGGAGAGATTGTAATAGATACAACATAGTAACGCCAAAGAGGGAACATAGGATCTGTAGCGCTTGAAACTCCTACGCTGCCTATTCAATCCAAGAAGCAGTGACAAGGCAAGCCTAGACGACTGTCCGACCTGAACTAACATATATATATATATATATATATATATATATATAAATGGCGATGTCTTTACACCTCATCCAACGTGATGCTGTACGTATTCACTCATATTTCTATAAACGTGGACAACTTCTCTAGAAATAATGTCTAGAAATAATGTCTAGAAATAAATGTAAATTTTCAAGAAAAATAAGGGTCAATACATTGTACGGAGGCTCGTTAGAGGCGCCCATAATAATTTAAGGTATATAATTCAGATCGTAATGTTACTAAAGAAAGGCATTCGAAGAACACGTGATCAGGATTGCAAATTGAACGTCCAGCATGTGGAGGCCAGTAAGGCGTTTCTCTAAGCTGCATAAGGAATAGGCGCCCGAATCGCAATCTATTGAAAGTATAATTCCTTTCCGCTTAATGTATTTAAAAAAAAAAGTAGAGCCAAAGAAATCTAGGAAGAGACGGTAGTAATTGATAGCACCTAGTAAGGAGCAACTGCTGTATACCTTCCATATATGTCTGTTTCAAAAGTTTCCTATGTTCCGATTGTATAAAATTTTGATATCAAGTGCAGAAATTAAAGATAATACTACACCACTAGAAGAACCCCATTTAGCTATTGAATCCACAATTTCATTGTCAGGGATTCTTCGATGTCCCGGTACCGATAAGAAGGGCACAAATATACTAAAGTTTTCCAGATGATTAAGTTTTAACATGATGAATGAAATCAATTAATCTGACGCCTTCCATCTTTGTTTTCCATAGCCTTCAAAATGTTTTGCGAGTCGGTGATAATGAGATAACTACCTGGACGCTTCATACCAATTAAGAATGATAAGGATAGAAATACTGCCATACACTCAACGGTAAAAGCGCTGTACGCCGTGCTAATATTAAGATATGGGATGAAAATTGCTGCTCTCGTTTACTGGGCCGACTTTGATCTATTTGTATGAATAAGGGTATATGTACAAAAATTTTCAGTGATAATATTATTGAACGTAGCCTGGATCAGTGGCGGAGGATAAAGAACGTAATTCTCAGGAGTTAATGTACGACTTTTTGTTATGTATTTCGAGATTCTTTAAGGTTACTTCTGATAACAGATTTTATTACAGTTTGACTGAAATCCATTTATGTAGATTTAAACACATCTATATATATACCGGCAGCTCACCTGTTAAACTTCTATACGTTTGATTATTATTAGTACTATCTTCTAATTTTCAATTAGTTTTCGTAAGAGTGTTGCACAACTTAGTATTATCTATCAAGGCGGTACATTTTAATTAACGAATTTATACATTTTTCTCGACTTAATTACGTTATTATTATTATAATCAATATTTATTCTAAGATTTTTTTAGATTTTATCAAAGTTATTTATTTAAAATATATTCATTAATTTTTTTCCGCTTCGTTAATTACAAGGTTATTCTTAGAAAACAAATTAATGCGTCATAGACGAATAATAAAATAGGCTTCGAATTATCTCCTTTTACACGAACAATAATCATATTATTTCTTTCCGTATTTATAACCAGTAGGACAGTAATTAAAACATTCATACCAGTCTGTAGGAAGACTTCATTTTAATCCGTATAACGATTTCGTTTATTTATCGACTTTATTTACACTAAATTTATACCTGTTAGGTTAGGTTTACATAAAGTTTTGACTTTACGTAACAATTTAAAAACGCAGTCTCGAAATCGGCACAGAACCGAAAATAATTCACAGAAAGACGAGAATCAACAAGTTATTTTTAACGAATAACGCGAATTTAGCTATTATAAATTTCGTTTTAAATTTTAAAACGTTCCATAAATATTAACCCGAGTCGCTGAAAAAAAAAATCATTAAAAGGTAGGAATCAGCGCAATAGCCAACCGCCAGACACCGATTTCGAAATTTTTAATAAAGCCGTTGGCTGCTTCTTTACACCTTCTTTAATTTTTATACCACGTCGTACCCTGCTACTTTAGCTAGACGCATGGAAAGAAAAGTATTATATTGGATTTAAAAAAAAGAGATTTGTATTATTGAGGAAAAGAAGGAGCTTTCCTTTAAAAATTATCGGGAATACGTACGAGCTGACGTTGAAAAGTATATGTCGAGCAGGAAGATAACGGGCGATAGTAATGGGTGTATTACACGCAGAATAGGAACGGTCGTTCAGCTGTGTTGAAAAATGTAATTTTCTAAAAACGAAATACAGCAACCGTAAGTAAATTTGATCATTTCTTCCGCTCTTGAGAACGACTTTTCGAAAAATTATAAAAAAAGCTGTCACGCTATCGTCCACTTACGACGATGGATTTATAATCGAAAGCTTTAGGATAGTAAGTAAAAGTTACGTTCCAGAGGAGTTGGGAAAATATAATAATTTTTGAAATAACTCTACCGAATAAGGGGAATAGTTCTTTAAATATTCCTTAGAAAAACAGTGAAGGGAAACAATTGGTGATGCCAAGGAAACATTATGTTGTGTTTACAGTGTTTTTGTGTTTTATATATATATATATATATACTTGATTGAGCATTTATGAGTGTGCCTATAGGTACATACTTATGAAGATACATTAATTCCTATGTTTACTTTATACTAACATATTTGTATATACGTGTGTATATATATATATATATATATATATATATATATATATATATACATTTATACAGTGTATAGATATGCGTATGTTGGGTGTATAAATATGTTAGTATATACAAATACATTATTTATAGATGTGTACATATAGACGCACACACGAGTTTGTGGTATTGACGTGTGAATATTTACGACCAGAAGAGTGTTTCTATTTAAAAAGAAAAAAATGCCCATACTTTTGAAATGTTTTTGATCATAATATGATGGATGGGTTTATACACATGCATACATACACACACATATATATACATATATGTGTGTGTGTGTATGCCTACGTATTTGCGTACATGTATATATTTTACCTAAACGTAAAATTTCTTATAAAATCCACTTTCAAATATTGGTTTAGAAAATCGTTACAGTGTATTTGTGTTAACAATAACTATTATTTTTATTAAGATATATATATATATATATATATATATATATATATATACACATATATATATAATGTATCCACGTTGGATAAACTAAACCTTGAAGAGAGTTTATCAAATGTTACTAGTTGGTCATTTTCAGTTTAACATGTTTCGTGTATTGACGTAAAAATAAAATTTTTTTATCGTGTATATATTTTAAACTTTAGGTGATCATGTAAACTTTTTTAATTTATACGCCGTGCACGGCAAGTATTGCTAGAAGCACAAAACTAAAATAATAAATAAATGAATAAATAAAAAGTGTATTTTTACATTTACAATAAGAAACAATTATCATCTACACGTACCGAAATAAAACATAATTCTTCAATATCGTTCAAATGACCGCGAATTTCAACAATACATTCATTCAGTCTTTACAAAATTTTCCGAGACTTTTTCGAGCAGAGGTCGCTGAATTTTTGAAATTTCTTTAGAAATCCTAGTTTTCAGGTCTTCCCGATCTCGTGGACGCGTAATCGCGTAATTTTGAATTCTTTTCGAAACTCTCTTTGCATTGTCCTGATCGATTCGCGCCATAACGTTCTACACAAAACACGCGCTCTTTTTCGTTATAGGATGCCGTAGTAACTGAAATTGAATAAAATCGAATCTCTCTTGTGTACACTAAACGTGAAACACGCGGCTTGCTACCAAAACCGTCCGTCTTCTCTGGGTCACCCTATACTATATAAACGTACACCTGTCGATACACCGACGCAGGATACTGATAGCGGTGATCCGGAAGATTAACTCGAAAAATCTCCGACACACCATCACGCTCATTTTCGTTGTAATTCGACTTATCGAAAATTGATTGTTCTTATTTATTATTACTTTATTATTATTAATATCGAGGTAATTACGAAAATTGAATTATCTTTTTTTGTTATAAGAAGCAATATTTCAACATAAAACATTTAACTTTAATAATGGCTCTATATCCAGCCTATTACCGAAATCGCCGTAAAAAAAAAAACAGGCCCTAACTCGAAAAAAGCCCTCGTCGTTTTTTACTAAACCCTATCGGATATCTTTTCGGTCTCTCGGTCGATAGTCGTACGATGCGCCCAACTTCTGGAACAATTCGGTTTATCCGGCATTTTCCTGATAGCGAACTATCGCCACGTTTGGCAAGGCATAGCGAGCGACGTAAAAATTTTTAAACGATTCCGACTTCGGAAATAGTCGTTACTGTATCCGATCTACGATAAAAAGCGAAAATACCGCGAAAAAAAATTTTAAAAACCCAAACGCGAAACTTTCAAAAGGGGATTCGATTTTTTCGAAATTTCGATTTTTCGCAATAATTCGCGAACTATTCGTAATTTGAGAAAATCATTCGGAAGAAAGTTACGCACGATTAAAATACGCGTCTAACGACGGTAGTCGCGTATTTTTATAGCGAATACTCGTCGAGTAAATTGCGGTTAAACGGTTTTGGGGTTTTGCGCCCTTTTTACGGCCCCTATGATAGATAGGGGTTGGACTTAAAATAAAGTAGACGTCGAGATCTATAATTTATGTCCTAACGTAAATGTTTTAAAAATTAACCGGTAACGAGAAATCGCGAGTTTAAAATTTGATTTTCGATTTTTAAAAAATTTTTTAGGCATAGTTGGTCAGCGGGTTAGTAGCTATATATATATATATATATATATATATATATATATATATATATATATATATATATATATATATATATATATATATATATATATATATATATATTAATCATCAAAGTATATTAGGTTTTTTGCGCTATAAATCGCTTAAGAATGGAGATATTCGACGAATTTAATTTATATATATAAACACGCGCGTATATAAATAACCTTTTATAGCGGCGGGCGTGTCTTAAGTTCAACAGCAACTGCAGTATGACGTCATTTCGACGAATTTGGTTTTATCCGATGGCAAATTTCTATAGCACAAATTAATCTCAAGAAAAATATATATAAATTAACGATATTTTTGTTTTATGTAGACTTCCCACTTGCGGAGCCCATTCAAAGGGCGGGTTTGACGAATTTTAGTCGGATTTGGATGAAACTTTTTTTGTTTTACTCGTCAGAGCCCCTGCACTATTTGAACGGTATTTAATCACAATTAAACCCCAACAGCTTCAGGCACTACCCCCGTTGGGTAGCAACCCCCTTGGTAGTAGTTTGTAGCTCGATGATTATTTTACGTTTTTCCTTTATAATAATAATAACGTTACCGAAGCGGTCAGCATGTACGACTGATAGTCGTAATACTATCTGGGATCATCCCATTATATTTTTTATTAATTTTATGTTTTATTAAAATTTCTGAATCCCTCTGCTATAAGTATCTATCTACAGTCGTATATTGATCATAATTGACCGTCGTGACCATTATGTAGCAATCAAATTCCTCCACAGTTGTCGATCATCTGCCGAGTGTACCAAATCTGGTATTGACAGTTTAACACGTCGGCATATTTGTTTCGTACATCGGGTCATTGGCCGACCTTTTCTTCTATGTCCGTTCATTCTTCCTAGTGTGACTGTCCTGTCTAAGTCTGACTGAAAAATTTTGTGCATTTTATCGCGTGTGTCTTGTGACAATCGTTTATCTATATTACATTTCTGTTATTCTAGTTAATTTTTACAAAGTTTGATTTATTTTATAATTGAGTTTGAATTTGATTTCTGTTTTTTATAATTCATTTTTATAAGTTTGATCTATTTATCTTGTAATTGGGTTTGTATTTAAGTTTTGGTATAAGTTTTTTACCATTTTTTTCTTTTTACTTTTTTTACGTTCATTTTTTAATCCTCATTTATAATGCTTATTTACTTAAGTTTATGTAATAAGAATAAGCTCTACGAATTTATATTAGATGGAACAAGGGACTATATGTTATCTCATCCCTTCTTCGATCGCAATAAGTTAATTTAAGTGTGGAGTTCTATGCATTGGTGTTGCGAGCTCCATCGTTACATTAATAATCCCATTTGGATTGTAGTAGAAGGGGGTTTTTAGTGAGTAAAAATCCTACACACTGATTTTGGATCTCTAAAAAAAATTATCATCAGTGTCATTTGAACATTTTCCCCTCTACCGCTTTAAAAAAAAAAACACAAAAAAACAACACTGTTTTAAATTGTGTTATTAATAAATAAACGATTTCCTTTTTAGTTCAAATCGAGTGGAAGGCCATTCATTTAAGAAACGTTACATATATATATATACTCTTCTTTCTCTCCTCAACCTTACGGTTAGTTTGGCCATGTTAGTTCTATTGTCGGGATAGAACACGTGCTTTTACAGTGGCATAACTTTCTTCGTTTTTTATTTGATCCATGTATCTTATTCTGGGCCTGCCTTTAGTTCGTGTTCCGCTCATTACTCCTTCGATTAAGGTCCTCTGCTGAATGTCTAATCAAGTGTCCAATCATTCCGTTTCTTCTCATATTTATTGTGTTTCGGATATCTCGTTTCTCGTTTATATCTCGTAAAACATTATATATATATATATATATATATATATATATATATATATATATATATATATATATATATAATATTTGCATTTAGGTAGGTTTCGTACTTTTTCTCATATATTTATTCGAAAACGGTTGTGGAGATACGATTAAACGAGAAATTTAGTCATTAAGACAGATGTTGCGCGGTAGTTGACACGTTTGAATGCGTGTCAAAAGGCTAAAACAGCCGAATTTATAGCCATTCATTTTTCAATAAACGTCTTTATTCTGCAACCATTCGCGTGTATTATATAGGCGTTAAACTTCGATGTGGTTAAGATTTAATCACACGTAAACATCGAAAAAGTTCGTGCGTGTATTGAAAGAAGAACGAGCAATGCGGAATCATTTTACGAGCGCTCGAAAGTCCGCAAAATTGTGCAAGCCAGCGATGTTTTTAAATAATACAGTTATAATAGAGCCTTTTCACACGCAAATAATTTGTCTACTAGTTAAATTAATAGCCACTATTCTTTAACATATATAGTAAGTGGGCTAATACTCTTTAACATATATAGTAAGTGGCTGATGCGAAACGTTACTAAAAATTGGAATGACGGTATGAAGAAAAATTACAAATCTAAGATACGCCGATAATACAACGCTCTGTGCTAATACGGAAGAGAAGGAATGAAGGAATTTTTAAATAGAGCGAAAACAATGAGCGCACACAAACTTAAAACTGAATATAGATCTAAATGTTCCTTGATGGTTATTGACAGGACGCAAAGCTCCTAATAGTTTTTAATTCAATAACGGACATAGAACGCAAAGATATACCTCGGAGTTCTCCTAACAAATAAATGAGGATGGGAACGTGAAATAAAAAGAAGACTGGAAATGGCGAAAATGACAGTAACAAAATGAAGTAAAAAGAGACCACAGTATATCGATAGAGACCGAAAATATATAATGAAAACATCAGCTTTCCCAATAGAGCGACCTATGGCTCAGAATCACGGACACTGTCTGCGTAAAATAAACGCCTTAAAAATGACGGCTTATAGAAGAATTATGAAAATTTCGTGAAAATCTTTTCGAACAAAAAATTCCACTGTACGAGAACTAAACATTAAATCGCATCAGAGATTAGTAAATAGGATAGAGTGCCAATGTTTTAAATTTTTCGGTTATACCGTAAGACGAATTGACATAGATAAACAAATTATTCAAGACATAGTAGAAGGTAAGAGAACCCGAGGAAGACCACGAACAAGTTACACGGACTGTATCAAACGGATAATAAAAATAAAGCTTAATGGAGATTACGCGTAAGACAACTGGCAGACGTGGCGGAAATCAAGAACTAGTTTTTAAATTGCATATGATAGTCACGACATCTGAAACGGCTATTATTATTAATTAACATAATAATAGAAAACTTACGCGTTGAGAAGGTAATTAATTGTTAACAAAAATGAGTTTAAACTTATTCATAAGGATAGTTACACTATATTGATAGCGAAAAAATTAAAGGAAATTTTAAAAGAAACCGATCTATTCGAAAATTATCCGACCACCTGCTGCGCATAACTAACATTCACATTACCTTCGATTAACACGTTTCTATAAGCAATCAGATTTCTTCGAAATTTAAGAAATGAACTAAATGACCACGCTACTCTATAGTGTTTCTATTTATTTTTAACCATTATTATTGTTTCTAATACTATCATGATAAGCCACGAACACGCCGGTATTTTTAGTACCTTCTAGAAAAGAGTCCAGAAACGTCGAAACTATCAGTTTACACCTAAACCAGATCGTAGCTGCGTTAGTACTGATATTAAAAAGGGGTATTTTTTTAAAGAATATTCCGCTAACATATATGAAAAGCGGATCCTGTAGATGGATGGAAGGATAGATAGATATATATAGATATATAGATAGATAAGGTAGATAGATGGATAAAGATATATATATAGAAAGAGAGAGAGAGGTGGATGATCTTGAGAAAGAGTGAATGAGAGGAAGCAACAGTGAAAGTGAAAGACAGCAATAATAAAGAAACAGTAAAGGGTAAATAGACAGATAGATAGATAGATAAGTTGAAGGAGAGAAAGAGTGCCAGAGACAGTGGAAGAGATTCAGACTTCCCCCTATCACGATGCATCGAAATTAACAAAATCTATATGACCGGATGAACTTAACATACTAACAACGAACGAACCTCAAAAAAATACCGGAGTATATGATCAAAATTTTATTACCAAAAATAGACTATTAACAGGCGCAACGCCGATCAGTGCGATGAGATTGCTTAACGATCTACGCCGAATAAACTTAAACGACATTTTCAGATGTGTTCCCATGATTGAACTTTCATAAATTGTGACCTGGAAAGGCTATCCGATATACCACTACCATATCAACGACGTATCTTACATATTGGATATTCTTCTTTCGCAAACAAAAACGACTAAACAATAAATGACTAATTTTTTAATTTTAATTTCATATGTAAATACCGTTTCGTAAATAGCTGCCGATTTAAACGTTAGCTTTATTTCGTTTATTCCGATACATTACGCTATAATTATACAAAATTATTACGAATCGGATATTTTTTAAATAACGGTACGCGATTTTGTTGAGCGAAAAACTGATTCGCATATCTCTATCAAGTTATGTTACTCGTTTTCGAATATATTTGGGAAATTAATTTTAAAAACGATTATAAACATTCGTAATTATTGGTTCGAATGAACATTCTACGACGCACCTGCGTTACCGATATAGTTCGTAGGATGTTTTCAATGCTGACGACGAAGAAGGAGATACGAGTGACCGCATTCGATATTTGGCATTCCAGACTATTTGACATGTTAAGACAGAATCGCTACGCCGCAAGTGTACAAAATTCTTTCGAAGCCAAACTTATAGTGACTCTATTCTCAGTAAGTAAGTAATTCGTAGTTATAAATAGAACGATTTGACCGAGCGTAAATTCGTAAGGATTTTGCGAGGAAAAAAAAAACAGTGCAACGAAGTCGAAAAAACAAAAACACTAATTTAAAGTAAATGCGAATACCAACTTTTTTCAGAAGTAGCCAAAAAAATATACCTGCTCTTTTTCAGCGGATTAAGAAATCCAGCTTACAACTGATAACTCGTATTATGTCACACGCTTCGTCGCATCGGTTGAGAGAAACTGGTATAGAGATAATCTTAAAACTTCCTCCTCCTCTCATTCCTGCTAGATATGCCGTAAGTTCTGGTAAATGGACCATCAACAAGTACCTAATTCTAACCTGTTGCTTCATCATATTTACTTATTGCACTATGTGCAGATTATATATATACATAAATATATTGAATGTAGCTCCTGATATGGACACTACTCTAAACCTGAAATCTAAGATATATCTAAATAAATAGTAATCATAATAAATATATAGTTTAACATGCGCAGGGGTATAGCCCAGTGGCTAAGCTCAAGTAATCACATTATCGTTATTGACCAAATCAAGAGGCTTGACATATTTCGGGGAAAACATGTCTGTGAACAATCGAAAATTTTAATCTGACGTCTCCGTCGTAATTTTTCCACATTGAATTTCTTGTTTCGACGTATAATTTTTACCGATTATAATTCCGTGTCATGTTATGTTTTAGAATTCATTTTCTTTGCATACAACCCAAAATTTTTCGTGATCACTACTAACAGCAATTAAAATTACAATATTATTCTAATTCTGTTGCATACGATATTAAAAACATTGTATTCTTCCTTAATTTATTAAAAATATTAATAAACTCGTCTTCATAAATCATTTTTACATCTAGTTTTAGATTTTATCCAGTTTGGTAACTAAAAAATCGCATCCGTATAGTACATTAAGAATTATCTACAGAGCGGTATCATAAACGAAATATAATTTTATGCATTCTTCATCTTTGAGCACTATCCGCTGAAGTGGGGTTAACCATATTTTACTGCGCAGCGGTATTTGACTACTAGCTATACCGTAATTTAGAAATTTCGCGTCAAAAATTTGTAATCGCGATCTAAAATGGACTAAATCGAAAAATCTAAACCAAAAATCGTCGACGCTTCACGACAAAATGCTCACATTAAATTCGACGAATTACGTACAAACGAACAAATATTTAAAGTGAAACTTCTATTGGCGTGGTATATATGGGAAGTTAACCCGCAAAACGAGCGAGCAAAAACTATGTTTTGTTGCGTTACGTGTGTCAACAACGTAACGGACGGATATATATATATATTCATTATTTAATTCTTAATTATCACGAAGAATGCAGTGGCACGCCACTCCAGATAACATCGTATTCACGCGCATCTTCGTCGCATATAAACAGTGCCTTGAAGGCTAGTCCATTTTGTACGTAAAAATAAACGTACGACGGTTAGTCACGACGTTCAGCCACGAACGATACGACGATGATTATTATTCGTTTTCCTGATATTTTACTAAATTTAACGTAAGTGAGCGTTGATCGAGTATCAAAATAGTTGACTAATAATCGATTAATTGTAAATCCTGTATTTAATATATACTTATTAAGCGCCTAACTTATTTGAAAACATTATGTCTAGGTAATCGTTATGTAATACAGAGAGCATATGAAATTAGGGGATTACGTTTTATTATTATTTTCCCATTAATGTGCCATGTATTGCTACTAGGCTGGAGGCACAGATAAGAAGAGCTCAGATCATGTTGAAGAGTCCAGTATTGTACAAGAAGCGGAGAACTTGAAGGTGCGCGTTGACCTTTGAGTTTAGCAGGCCTCTAATTGTTGTTGGTAATGCTAGTTGGGAACGTTGAGAGTTATAAGTAGCACAATCTAACAAAATTTTTAGTCAGTTCGCGTTACTCGTTAGTTTGTACATTACAATAAGATCTTAGTTGTTAAGTTACTACATGGCAGTTGCGTGCGTATGAACATTTTTTTAAATATCCGATACTCGCGCATTTATGCGCATAATCGGGATTTATTTTATTTATTTACCTATTATCTTTAGCTCTGTTTCTTAATACAATTTTAATGTTGTAATTATATTTTTCCAATATTATTATTATATGTTTTATAATTAAATTATTACATCCGTCTTCAAACCACGTTTGTAGCGTTATGCGCGTCGACTTATAGATATAGGTAGGCTTATTCTTATATATATATATATATATGTGTATGTGTGTGTGTGTGCGCGCGCGCTTTTATATATATATATACACGCATAAAAATTTAAAAAAACTCTGTATCAAATTTAGTTAAAATGTTTTTAAGTTTCACTTCTTCCCCGCACTGCGAGGCACAGATAGCTGTTCCTCCGTCTTTATCCTTGGACACTTCTGTCAACTGTGTAGATGCATATAAGCTCTTCGCGACATTTTTCATCTTCCTGGCTTCCGATGTCCCTGCACATCACTATTCCGGGACAAGTTGAAATAAATAATACCTTTCCGGGGTTGTCTATTTATACAAAAACGTGATATTTTAATTTTCTGGAGCGTATTATAGCAGTTCGATATGTTTTCTTCGGAATACGGTGATATTAGTATATATCCTGAAACTCGATGCTTTACCAAGAGAGAACATTCCTTTTACAAGCTCGAAGAATTTAGTAATTTAACTGTAAAAAGAAATGGATAGATTTACTGCATTTAAATTATTTAATTTATTTCGTTGTAATTGTATTGTTAAAACAGCGAGTTTTCGCTTGGTATGTATAAATATGTATGTGAGTGTATGTGTATATACATTTATGTGTGTAACGTTTCGTATTTATACATGTATGTTATATATATATATATATAACACATAAATGATGGAATTGTGAATTTAGTAATAACAATAATGGTAGCAATAATGTTTTATTGTTACTATTATTATTATTATTATTATTACCGTCATTATCATTTTTATCGCAGTTTCTTTCGAATTCAGAAAAGTTTACCTTATTTTATTTTTCAACCGTACAAAAAAAAGGGGATGATCGTATAGAAGAGAAAAACCTCCAGATGAATATTTCTCAAATTTATAACCTTCTGATAATACTTATCGATATAGTTAAGAGGACTTTCAAAAAGTCATTAAGTTAATTTTCCTTTCATATATAGACGCCTCAGTGCGATTGTGTTCCCGTTTGTTTTTTTTCTGCATGTTTTTTTTTGTATTTTTCTTACGTCAGCACATTTACATTAAGTTTTTCGCCTGAAATTAACTTAATGGAAAACCGATTATATCTCGATTACAACATCCCCTGCGAGATAAAAAATACTGACGATGATTATCAATTCATTTCGTCATTTCGCTTAATACATAATAAGGGCACTAATGTGTATAAAAGTAACACTTTAACTGGGATACAAGTTGCGAATAAAAAATGGATGACTAAAGAAGTTTTAGAACTTATACGAGAACGAGACATTTTATTTCAAAAATGGAGGAAAAGACGTAATAATAGAAACTGGAGGAATTATATAAACAAGCGCGAAATAAAACGGAAGTTAAAATTAAGGAAGGAAGAGATAGGCACTAGAACAATAACAAAAAATGGTGAATTGGCAATGTGAAAGAGACATGAAAGCTAATAAAGAATATATTAGGCGGTAATTAGAAATAAATAGTGGATGAGATAATTAAAAAGTACGTAGGAGGTGGCAAAGAAACGGCAAATAAAATATTGGATACTTTCATATAACAAGTTAATAAAATTCTCAGCTGTGAAAAGAAACTATGCGAAGTGTACCCAGGTAACAAGCCGCGAGAAAGTAATTTATATATACCTACAGCAACAGTAGAAAAAATTAGGTAATAGGAAAAATGAATAAAAAAAAAAAGCTACAGGATATGATAAAGTTCGGATAAAATATTTACAAGCTAATTTCTATGTAGTATTTACAAAATTAATAAATAAATCTATAAGAGAAGGAAACACAGCGCAAGACATGAAAACCGGAATTGTAAGGCCGGTGTATAAAGAAGGTAATCGCAAAGACTTAAATAATTACAAACCGATAACAATAGGAACATCCTTAAGTAAGGTACTAGAGCAAGGCACTAGAAACCCAATTCTAATAGTAATGACCACTGAATTATGATCCGAGTTAACGTTTGCACCAGGGTATATACATGCTGATGTGGGATTCCTTTTAAAGCTTTGACTCAAAAGGTATGAAGTCATTCTGGTTCTGATATTCGCCTGAAGGTGATGTCCATGTGTATAATAGACCCCAACTCTTCCATCGTGACTTCCAGTAATAGAAGTTGGCTTCTTCTAATTTCATGCATACGCAATCAGACCAGCGTAATTCGCTGAATCCATTAATCGCAATGTTCCGCTTTTTCATTTTTGTGTTTTGACAGCTTGAAAGAGGCTGTTCCATGTTACAATATGTGTTTTCTTATTTATGATTTCGAACTTAGTGCGTATTGTTTCATCATTAACCAGCGGAGGTATTCTTCGCACCGTCGTCCCATTTAAGAGCTGCCCCGGACATTTTTAACCATAATGATTGGTTTCCCGTTGCCTTCCGGAGGATTTTTATCAGTTTTTTTCTCCCCTAGCCGAATTTAACCCCGTTTTAAGGCACGTGATACTCGCCTACTCGCTCTAGATTGGAATTCACCAATCCGACTGAGGCACATATGTCACGAGCGAGTTGCTAATTGTCTGTTGTCGTTAAGGCAGTAAAAAGCTTAACCAAAATTCTCTCTTAAATCCTTGCGGAAGTGAATTATCCGTAATTATACAAAAGTACGATATAAACGGCGCCGGTAAATAGAGGAACATTTTGAATTATGTTCGCACGTCCGTTTATTTTGAAAAGTTTCCTGAAATTTTAATCAAAGTCGTACTTAACTCGTACGATAAAAATAAATCGTCCGATTTGAGGAATCCAATAAATCTGGGCTAAATGATGAGATTTATCTCTGCTTCGTTGAAATTATATGCAAAGATTTATACGAACATCAACGAAACGTTCAATGTATCTGTGTTATACACACACACACCCACAAACACATACTCTGAAGACAAAGATGTACATTGTACACACATTATACGTTCGTACAGTTACGATAGTACATTAAACCTTTCAGTTACGCTGTCCACTATATGGTACACGAACTTTTAATTCTAACGAAGATTTTTATTTTCTGGTTGACACGAAATGTCTCATAAAATATTTATATAATTGTAAATTATTTACAGCTCCCCTAAGAAGCGGTATTGTATAATAAGCACCTGTATAAAATTTATAATTTCGTCTCAAAATTTTATCATGTACGAGTGAAAGAGTTAAAATGTACTTTTTTAAAATTAAAAGTACGGTCATTTTGAAAAAATGAAAGCCTATTGTTAATTTTAAACTATTCTAGCCTATACGAACCTTTTTCGAGGTTGTAAATACACGAGTATTATTTTTGTGTATATATTTATTAGAATTCGCTGCGACATTATAGTGCTCGAAACCAACTCACGACATAGAAAGTTGTACACATCATTAAGTAATTCTTAATTATCACGGAGAAGACAGTGACATCCGACTCCGTATAACATCATATTCGCTCGAATTTGCGTAAAAATACTTTTTTTATATTGCGTTTTAAATATTTAATTAGATAACCTGGCATATAATGACTAATAATTTATTTCTAAATAATATATAATTAAATAACAAATCTTAAATGTATCCTAATAATTCGATGAATACAGGATTCCAAATAAATATGTCTTAGCAACAACCAGTAAGCACCAGTTAGATTCTTGAGAAAACGAAATGAAATATAGCGGAAATTAGAATATTATAAAAATTGATGAAAGTAATTTTTTCTGTAAATTTACGTCATTCAACAATGGAAGTAAGTTTATATTACGTATTTAAAAGTTATACCGCAATTAATGACGAAAAATTAGTAGTTTTGTTCGGGGACTCGTTCTTCACATTAGCCGCTAAGCTAAAAACTAGTTTTACACTTTCATAAATAATTTCTCTAAACGTGCTTCGATGAACAAACACTTCTTAAAAAACACACTGTACAATTGAATTTACTGTGAGATTGACTGTGAAAGCAGTTGTGAGTGCAGTGGCTGTTTGCGGCACCAATCTTGAAAATTCCTATTTTTCACAACCTTAGTTGTATGTCGCCTGTTCTCGATTAACATAGGCGACAGAAAATAAAACGAAGAGTGTTGCGTATATATATATATATATATATATGTGTGTGTGTATATTTGAGTAATTATTATTTTTACTATGAATATTGAATTCGCGTTGGCAACGCGAATTCAATATTCATAGTTAAGACTCTGTCGCGGGCAATGTCGATAAATAAATCGCAAGGGCAGTCATTAACTGTTTGTGGCATCAATATCGAAAATTCATATTTTCCACATGGCCAGTTGTATATCACCTGTTCCGGTGTCGGAATACCTTTTTTTTTTTTTACATAAACCTGTTTTTCTTTAAAACAATAAGCACGTTGGGTGTTCGTGAAATGAATTAATGTGGGTAAAGAAGAACATTTACTCCAATATTGAAGTCATTTACTCCAATATTGGAGTAAATGCTCTTCTTTACCCACATTAATGAGTAAGTCTGGCACGATTGAAACTTTTTTTTTTTTTAGAGTAGTGCATCCCTGCACTATCTGCGCATAAGGCGTCTTGGTGGATTATCTGGTAGAATGAGATTGTATATGGCTGTATTACATGCGGATTGACATGATCTTTGTTGTTAAAGCTGCTGTATCTCATTTTCTGAGATTCTTCAACAGTTTGTACATGCAGATCATTGGTTAATGTATCATTACTTACGCAGTACGAAGCGCTACATATAATTCGAAGTGCCTTCGATTGGAATTGTTGGGTTTTCCGGATGTTACTTTTCGCAGATGAGCCCCCATAGCTCTATGCCATATGTTCAAATCGGTGTTATTATTGCGTTGTACATTAAGAGCTTATTTTTTAGCGACATTTTAAAGTTTCTACCAATTAGGCAATAAAGTTTATTTAATTGAGTATTTAACTTCTTTTTAATATTCGTAATATGAGGTGACCACGTTAGCCTTTGGTTTAAGATTACGCCTAGGTATTTCACAGTCTGCTGGTGTTTTATGACACTACCTTTGAACCGTAATTCTGGGCAGATTTGTTGTTTAATGTAAATGTTACATGCGCCGATTTACTTGGAATTTTAATCCGACATTTTGTAGACCATTTACCGAGAATTCGTAAATGAAATTTTGTTAGCTGTGATGCCAATCCGGGATTTATGTGTCGGGCGATAATCGCTATATCATCTGCATATGTCGATATGCTTGAATATCCATATGTTGGATGTCAGATGTATATATTGAATATAACACAGGATCCAAGATACTTCCTTGTGGAACTGATACTGTGATTTTGCACCATTCTGAGAACTCATTGTTAAATCGCACTTTAAATTTACAGTTTTGATTGAGTAACATTTGTAATTCTATTTGCTTATTTTGTAGCCCGTTCGCATTCCATAGTAATATTACTAGTGATGATTGAGTAGCTTTTTGGATAATCCTTTTTGCCTGTTGGGCAGCATGAGGTCTACTACTCTAGTGAGTAATGATATATGTGGGTTGATAATTGATTTGAAATTGTTTAAAAAATTGTTGAGAATTTGTGTTACACTCGTTTTGTTGATTTTGCTCAATGACATATGGCCTTGCTAAATTCTTATTTTTAACTCTTCCTACATAATTTAATGAATTGTATTGTTCATTTATATCTTTAGCTGAAGAACTAATTGCATCATAATTGTGTAGTTACTTTTTTTTTTTTTTTAATGGGCACAGGATTTTTCACCCAGATTGGTATAAAATTATTAAAATGGATATGTAGTTACTTGTAGTTAAAGTTGGAAAGTGATATTCATTATTTAGACTAATTCTAGTTTGTTTATTTTGATATTTAGTTATATTTCTTGTTTTTAGTTCTTCTTTATAAGTAGGACATCCTCGATAATTGGCTGGATGATCGCCGCTACAGAGTGCACATATTGCGGGATTATTTTCTGGTTTAGTGCAGTTCGTAGATGGGTGTTTACCACCACACTTAACACAACGGAATGGTAAGTTACAGTAGGCTTTTATATGTCGGTAATTTTGACAACGAGTACATTGTACTAATCCTCTGTTACGACGAGGTTCTTCTACCTTTACGGTGGTATAGAGCAAATGTTTAAGGTTAAAGATTTCTTTTGCTTTGTGATGTTTGAAGCAGATCAGCATAGAATAGCGGCATAGGTAGTTTTCTGGTGAAGAATATTGTTTACGTTTTTAACTTTATAACCCGGAGATTTGTAAGTTATCTGAGATAGTCTGAGTTGGTGTAGAGTGATGTAGATTGCGCAGAACAGCACGCAGAAG
The DNA here is from genome assembly GCA_032883995.1 of Coronaproctus castanopsis. Classification (NCBI taxonomy): domain Eukaryota; kingdom Metazoa; phylum Arthropoda; class Insecta; order Hemiptera; family Monophlebidae; genus Coronaproctus; species Coronaproctus castanopsis. The sequence goes on from CM065052.1 coordinate 290,663,109, forward strand.
TTTGTCGAAATGTAATTCATTATGATCTTTTAGAATTCTAATTAGATCTCTGTAACGATCGGGTGTTTTCTTATTGTACCGCTGTGTCTCGTGCATTTACAAGTAAAATCAAACGAATTTGATTTGTCGCATAAAAGTTTTACAAATTTTAAATAATTATTAACTTTTTTTTTACTATAATTGGTGGTGTGTGTGAAGGTGCGCTTTTATCTTGTTTTGTTGTATTTGGAGGATCTATTTTTAGATTATTTTTTTCTGATTTGGTTTTAGAGATGGGATTCATTTCTATATCTCCTTCTGTGGTGTTGGTATCAGAGTCCTGCAGTAGATATTCAAATCTGTTGTAATTAGTACCTATTTTTCCTTTTTTTTTTTTTTTAATAGAAGTTAATGACGGATTATAATTATCCGGAGAATTAAGCGATCGTTTCGATGAAACTTCCAAATTATCGGAGTGAGATTTGGAAATAATTAATTTTTCTGGTTTATTTAAGTCTAATTGTTTTTTTTCGGTTTCGTATTACTATATGTATCTGTATTACCTAAATATTTCGTATTATTATGTAAAGAACAATTATCACCCGTTTCCAAATTGCTGGCTGCAGTGAAGGTTACTGCGTTTATGGTAGTGGCGGCATTAGAATTATCTGCTCTCCAGATGGGGTCTGTTGAACTAGAAGTACCTGGTTGGATTATTTGTTTCCTTTGTGTTGACGGAGAGCGATGCATTTTCTTATTAAAAACGAGCTGATATTATGAACGATATTAAGAGTGCGCGCTCGCGCTAGGTTAAAGTAAACAGTTATTTACGTTATCCTATGATAGTAGATTATAATAACAATAGATCGATCGATCGTCACTATCGTTTTATAGAAAGAGAGACGTCGTACGAAAGTGGAAAAATAATAATGATAATAATAAATAGATAGTTAAATAAATATATATGTATACACGTTTTTAAACTATTAATATACGCGCCAGAAAGTAAAACTAAGAATGTTTTACATCATAAAGCATTAGAATAATGTACACTATATTTATGAGTAATAATTTTCAATGCGAATTTAATATTCATAGTTAACACAGGACAATCGCAGTCAGTTATATCAAAAACTGACAGTTAAGCATTAAAACAACTGACAGTTAAATATTTAAACAACTGACAGTTAAATATTTAAACAACTGACAGTTAAATATTTAAACAAATGACAGTTAAGCATTAAAACAACTGACAGTTAAATATTTAAACAACTGACAGTTGTGTCAAACGCCATAAGGTTACATTAGAAAAGTTAATTAATATGGTCAAGTTTTCTTAAATTTTATAACGTTCCCCGCAATTTTCTTAATTTATCTTTTCATAAGAACCTTCTCCTGACAATAAGAAACACAATAAAAAAAGAATTATCGAAATCGGTCCAGCCCTGTGCGTGTAATGCCGTGACCAAGAAAAATAAGGATTTATATATATATATATATGTGCTCGCAATCCAGGGGATATATAATATTTCCCTGCAAACAACGTAATAATCTTGAGCAAAACAACTTCTTTGCAAAAGGCGAATAAGCGACAAATTGAGTTATTTTTTATTTTCGTAAATGAGGACTGCCAGGGAATTTTAAGCAATTTTTCCGCGTCTTAAAAGTGTATTGGGTGGTAAGAGTCATCCGCGCCTTGTAAGTAATATATATCTTGGATATAACATACATTCAAATATTTATAATGGTGTATAGTTTTGTTAGAAAGTATATATATATATATATATATATATATATATATATATAAATGTCTATTTGCACGTACATAAATAACTTGAGGAAGTGACGTGTTACCTAAACCGAGTTGACAGGAGAATTCCAACGAAATGAACACGAAAGATTTGAGGATCGTATAACTCCTCGCAAACAACGTGTAATAGGTTTTACGAATTACACATCTACAACGGACCGAACGAAATTTTTTTCAAAGCGGAGCTTTTGTTCAGCTGAAAATGTCAATTGGAAAATTCTTACCTTCCTTTCTTCCTTTTTTTTGCAACATATTACATCTCTTAACACGGTGCATAAACATACGAGCTCTTTTTTCCATAAAGTATTCGCGAAGGGAAAAACCAAATTAGTCACATTCTCTTAATGCTCTTAGGTTACTCTGTTTGTCTCTCTACTATATATATATATATATATATATCAAACCCGTATACGGTAATTTAAATCTACCGCGTTCCACGTCGTATCCTGAACCTTGGCAGGATAAATGCAAATTTATCTTAAAGCATCGTCCGGTGAGTTACTACAGAGCGATTTACAAAACGAAAGAAATTTATTAAAAATTCATACGAACCTGTATGAAGGTTTTACTTATAAGCAGCGCAGAGAATCAGCGATAAGTATGTAGCGTAATATATGCCTCGGTGAAATCTGAAATATAAATAAAGTAGTAGTCGTAATTGTCATAAATTCGTTAAAAAAAAAAAAAAATGATTTTAATGTTTTTTTGTATATTTACATAAATAAATAATTATATATATATATATATATATATATATATATATATATATATATATATATGTAACATTTATAAAAAATCTCTCGGTACGATAAAATTAGGAAACAATTTTATACTATGTCACAAAAAAGATTGACTTTAACTCTTTGAGTCATGATCTCCTCCCTCATATGGTACATGAAATTTTGAAGCTAATAAAATTGTAATTTTTTATAATGTGGAATGTAGTGATTTTTTTATAAAAAATCAATTGAAAATTAGTTAAATCACTAATATTTATTTTCTTTTTTAAAATTTTGATGTTTTAAAATGGTTCACTTGATAATGGCGTAAATGCCGAAAAGCTTTGTGTTTTCTTTAAGAAAATAAATATTAGTGATTTAACTAATTTTCAATTGATTTTTTTTTAAAATAAAATTGTGTTTATTTAAATGTCTCAATCTTTAATTATTTAAATGCGTCCGAAATAATTTAGAATGATCTAAGGAGCGGTATTGAATAATAAACCTCGCGTATAAAATTTATAATTTTCTGTCAAGATTTCATAATGTATAAGTAAAAAGGATAATAGAAAAGGACGTCCAGCAGGCATGTGTTCTATCCCCGCTTTTTAGTTTACATGCAGAAGAAATGTATAAAGAAACGTTAGAAAAAGAAAACATTGAAACCACAATGAACGGTACGGTTATCAACAATATAAGATATGCAGAAGACAGTCTTGTTTTAGCAAGCAGCCAAGAATATTTACAAGAACTAATGAATAAAATTGTAGACCGCAGCCGTAAATGTGCGATTCTAATTAACGTCGCTAAGACAAACATCCTGGTTTTTGCAAAGAATCCGACGAAATGTGTATTGAAAATTAATGGGGAGGAAGTAATCCAACAAGTAACATCAATTAAATATCTTGGCATAATCCTGGAAGATAATTGTACCTCAAGAAAAAAGATCAAAACGAAAATAGAACAAGCAAGGAGAAAGTTTATGAACATGAAGAATCTTTTTATTAGACGAGAGCTAAATGGCGAACTGAAATTAAGAATACTTAGCTGCTACATATTTTCAGCTTTGTATTGTGGATGCGAAGCATGGACAGTAGACCCGACCTTGGAGAACCGTATACAGGCGTTTGAAATTTATATATACCGTCGCTTGTTACGTGTATCTCGTGGATAAAAAATAATCACTAATAAGCAGGTGCTCAACAGACTGGAACCCAAGAAGGGTTGATCAATGTGAAGGAAAAAAAACGAAAATATTTAGGACATTTCAAAATATTCTAATCATTCAAGGAAAGATCATAGGGAAGAGATCTGTTGGCCGGCCACAAAATTCGTCGATGAGGGCTTACGCCGCTGGTTCGACTGCTCGTCAGAAAAATTCCGGTCAGCCGTTTCAAGACATAGTCTGTGAATCATCAACCTCCGTGTAGGAGATGATGCATGAAGAAAAAGAAAAGTGATAATAAGATTTCTTATATATATATATATATATATATATATATGTATATATATATATATATATATATATATATATATATATATATATATATATATATATATAAGTTTCATTTGAATCCTGCTCGAGTTGTATGATTAACTTAAACAATGGTTCTCTGGATTTTGCGATAATGAGTGCCTATTATTAATATTTGTATTAAACTTTCGTTTTTTTTTTAATTTACTACGACAATAATAATTTTAAAGAATGACTCATTAGTGCTATTATTCTATATTAAGAAGTTACTTGGGAATGATTCATTTTTTATGTATTAAAAACAAAATTGATCATCTTGAAGCATTCAGATATTACGCTACTTTCCTATGCACCGTTAATCAATTTTAACAAACCCGATATTTTATTGCGGACGTGTTGTTTTATCAATTCTGTTCCTAGTTCAACCTCGTCCAGTGCTTTGTTATTTCTGGCCTTTTTTTCTAATTCCCAAAATTCTATGCTCGATGCTGTTTATATTACGATGTTATTTACCCTGGAAGGTCTCGTTAGATCATACACTAATATAGTCTAAACACTTTTTTTTATTTCTTCCCTATCTGAACAACATTTTCAGTGTTTATTTCGTGTGTATATATATATATAATTCCACTTTTTTCCTCTTATTTATTATATTACACCTTCATTTAGTTTGTCGGTCTCTTTATACTCATCTTCGTATTATCTTTTTTCCAGCCTGCTTGTTAATATCCTTGTAAATAATTTCTAAACGGTTGATAGAAGACTGATTGGTCTGTAATTTTTAAGATCATTCTTATCTCTCTTTTTGTGTAGTAGGAATATTGTAGCATTATTCCATGAAGTTGGTATTTTTTGTTCTTGTATACAACGGTTAAACATATCTGTTAACTCTTTTACAATAGACCTGCCGTCATATTTCAACATTTGTGCTGTTACTCCATCCTCTCTTGATGCTTTCCCACATTTCATTTCTTTTATGGCAAACACCGTTTCACTTTCCAATATTTCCAGAATTTTATATCAACAGGATGTTTTATTTTAGAACAGTGCCTGTATGTATTTCTGTCATCGGTGTACTGTGATTTGTAAAATTTGCACATAGTTCGGATTATTTCATCTTTGTCTCTTATTTCTTCTCGAGATCTATTGTATATCTACACGATTTCTTTTCTACCTTACGATAATTTACGCCCTCAATATTTTCGGTGCTTCATTTGCATCTACAAACTCTTGTATTTTTTGATCTTGATGTATTCTTAAATCCTCTTTTATACATTTTCTTATTAATTTGTTTATTTCAACATACTGCACAGGTTTGTCTTACTGTCTTTGTATTATTTCCTTTCGATGTTCTAAAAGATTTATTGTTTTGTCCACCCAATTTTCGTTTCCATTTGTTTTCTTTACGAACACATTTATTGGCTGCAGTCTTCACTATATGTTTTAATCCTGCCTCCATTTCATCTAATGTTCTAATTGTTTATTTTACTGCCTGCTCATGAATTAGCGTTGTTATCGTATCTGTATAGATAGTTGAACATTGTTTTAGACTATCAGTTTATTGCCTATTTCTATACTTGGCAAAATAATGGTATCTTTCGAGTTTTTTATTTAATTTAATTTCACATCTTACTGTTCGGTGATCACTGTCGGTCTGGACTCTATTTAAAACTTCATAATTTTTTACTATATTTATGTTGGACGTTAAAATATAATAAATTTCAGGTTTAGTGGTTCCGTTTGGTCCCATCCAAGTCTATCTTTGCTCTGATCTTATCTTAAAAAACCTATTTACTACGTGTAATTTCTTTTCTTGTGCAAACGCGACTAAAGTATTTCCTCGCTCATTTCTGCCTCCATATCGTTGAGGTCCTATGTATTTGTTAGTATGATGGGAAATTCCTAGTCAAGCGTTAAAGTCGCAATAATGTACTTTCAATATTTTGGCACAGTTCGTTAACTGCATCTTGATTATATTGAGTGGTATGTACATAAACCTGTATAATTTTTAATGTTGTGTTATCTATGTTAATTATTAAATAGGATAGTAATTCCACTGTATTTGACTATACTTTCTTCAATGTCTTTGTGTACTAAAAATCCTACTCCATGTTGTTTTCCTGTGTTCCTTTCTAGTAGATTACGTGATTACAATCCTTTAATACTAATTTTTCTTCATCTATACGTCTCACTTCACTTAATCCAATGATATTCCACTTTATTTTTTCAGCTTCGTAAAGTAATTTTTGTAAGCTCTCTTCTGTTCTCAAGGTTTGTGTATTATATGTTGCTGTGAATAATGTTTAACCCTTAAATGCATAGTGTAGCCTATAGGCTACATTTTAAAAATTAACTTTATCAGAGTTATTTGTGCCGATATTGTTTAAAAATGTGACCAATCATTTAGATTATATGTTCCTCTGTTACTTTTTATTTTTTTTAAAGCTATTTTAGTTGATAGACATCCGTGGAATTCGATTAATTAACGACCAACTGAGGTAATAATTTCTCACTGATATGGCAATTTTTTATTGACCGGATGTTAACCTCGACTACCGTATTTCCCAATAAAAAAATATATTTAATAGTCTAGAATGCCTTCCGAAACGAATGGTATGCATGATTTACTATTTATTCTTATTTATGATTGTTGAGAGGCAAAAATTAAAATGTAGCCTATAGGCTACATCATGCACTTATGGGAAATCAAGTTTTCCTATTCTACTTGCATTGTGATATAGTGTGGTTGGTTGTTACTGTTATTATTTCTATCTTTTTACGTGTTATTTTCCTTTTATATATATATATATATATATATATATATATATATATATATATATATATATATATATATATATACGCTTCCCTTTTATATATATATATATACGCTTCCCTTTTATATATATATATATATATATATATATATATATATATATATATATATATATATACGCATCAACAAAGTGGATCATCGGGATGAACAAGTCTGCTTTAACAGATGAAGAGATTATACAGACATTGCAGATACCATTTGAAAGCGAGGACGATGAAGAATTTAGTGACGAGGATGAGGTTAGTAATATGGTCTTACATAATGTCGTAAATAAAATAATCGAAAATGACGAATTGTTCATAAATTCTAATGAGACTAGTCAAGTTAGTAATATAGAATCGGTTTTAGCACGTTCAAAAAAAAGGAAATCGTTAATTGTTAGACAATGTGACAAGATTAAATGGCGTAAAAAGTCTTTAACACCATTTGATGCGACTTTTATTGAAACCAATTCAATGCCATCCGAGGTGCAGGACCTTGTATCCCCCATTCAGTTTTTCAAATATTTTTTTGATCATGATTTGTTAGATCATATTTGCGCTGAAATCTTATGTTATAGTATTCAGATGGATGTGAACAATCCATTTGTTATCACGCGATCAGAACTGGAACGTTTCTTAGGTATCTGCATAATGATGTCAGTGGTTCATTTACCCAATGTTAGAAGCTACTGGTCTAATAATATGGGCAACCATATAATAAAAAATGCAATGACTGTTAATAGATTTGAAAAAATCAAATATTTTTTACATTTTAATAATAATAAGTTAAATTTTGGTTTGGATAGATTATATAAAATAAGACCTCTCATTGAAACATTGAGAAAAAAATTTATTTCTATTCCACTGGAGGAGTGCCTCAGTGTAGACGAACAAATTTGTGCAACAAAAAAAGCACACTATTTGAAACAATATGTTCCATGCAAGCCACATAAGTGGGGTTACAAATTATTCTATTTATGTGGAACCTCTGGCTTTGCTTATGATTTCGAAATTTATTCTGGCCAATACGATCCTGATTTGAAAGAACCTGATTTAGGAGCATGCGCTAATGTAGTTGTGCGGCTGGCACGCAAAATACCAGATGGCTGTCAATATAAGCTTTATTTCGACAATTTTTTCGCAACAATACCGTTATTTATATATTTGAAAAAAAGGAGTATTTTATCTGTAGGGACGATGAAACGAAATAGAATAAAAAACTGTAAGTTCTCAAAAGAATCTAATTTGAAGAAAAATACTCGTGGTTCTTTCGAAGAATTTACAGCAAAAATTAGTCGAGAAGAAGTCACGGTAATTTCTTGGTTGGACAACAAAATAGTTAATGTTGCATCAACGTTTGCTGGCGCTAATCCAATAACAACTATCAAAAGAACAGAGAAGAAAACTAAAAAACAAATTGAAGTAAACTGTCCTGATATTATTCGACAATATAATCATCACATGGGAGGTGTTGACCTGTTAGACGCTCATTTAGGCAGATACCAAATTAAAATAAAATCTAGAAAATGGTATTTACGGATTTTTTTCCACTTATTGGATGTTACTATTGTGAATGCTTATCTTCTACAAAAACGTAGCAATCCTTCAATAGAAAGATCCTACAGTTTAGCTCAGTTCAGGGAAGAATTGGCGGTTATTTTATGTCAGACTGGATCAAATAATAAAAAAGGGCGACCATCGGCAGTTGAAAAATTGTTGCAACAAAAAAAAAACAGATGCCCTGGTGTGGAGATACCTTTTAAAGATATTCGTCAGGATCAAATTGGTCATTTTCCGATATACTCCGAAACAAAGAAAAGGTGTCGATATCCTCAGTGTGGAAAATCTACATTGATCGTATGTAGAAAGTGCAACATTGGTCTTTGTTTAGTCAAAGAACGAAATTGTTTTCTAAATTTCCATACTCAGTAATTTATTGTAATAAGTAGTTGCACATTTTCTTGCCTTTGTAATTGCACAGCAGATAATATCATTGTTGAAATAAATAAAACGAAAATAATAGGAAAATTTTATTTTTAATTTCGTGTTTATATATATATGTGTGTGTGCGTGTGTGTGTGTGTGTGCATATATATATATATATATAATTTCTATAAATAAATAAATTACTTTGAACGTACGTACTAGTAAACATTGCATAGGCCAGTCGTGTTCCTTGAACACAATTGCCGATAACTGCATAGTGTAGCCTATAAGCTACGTTTACATTTTGGTCAATAACATCCCCCCCACTTAAAATACGGTATTACTAGCTTCAAAACTGCTTTTAAATGATATAAAGAAACAAAAAAAAATTTTTCTCCAAAAAAAAGTGAATAAATTTTTTTTCATGCATTTAAGGGTTTGTGTTTAAGCGTCGTATGTCCAGGTCGATGCGCCCCTTTCATACATCGACCTAAGGCCCCCTGTTATTTTGAAGCCCTTCAATGGAGGGTGCTGAGGGCGCTTCGTTTTGTTGTAATTCATTTGGTAGTCTTACCTTTTCAAAAGTCCAACTTCGGCTTGGAAAGAGGTTGATAGTAACTTATTAGATCTTGATACGCCACCGTTCATCGTTCTTGATGATAGAATCGTCCGCTGTCGTATCTTAGGATAGTAAACCTATCCCTGTTTACATCCATCTAGAGGCTGTCATTTCTCAAAATACCTGATAACGCCCGCCTCTAGTGCATCAATCATAATTTTGTTTGCAGACCTAGGATCCCATTGGGGTTGGTTACCCAATCTTCCTCTAGGTTACTCTGCGTAACAGGGACCATCTCGTGAAGGCTGATGTGAGGTCACTTTTCATGGGGGTACCCCCATTGATATATATATATATATATATATAATTATTATGCCAAAAAAGCGATTTTTAGGTGCTTTCTTATATTTAGCGGAGTTGTTCCTATAATATTTCATGCTCCTCTTCATTGTAATACATAGATACATTTATAATAAAATTGAGTAAGTTTTTTTAGCATTTATTTTATATTAAACACACCACGATCTCAGTTGATTATGTGATAATATTTAAAATTAGTGTAATAAATTTATTGCGACGTATGTTGCACATTTTTTTTTTTATTCAGTGCATTTCTTATTTTGACTTTCTCGTTTTTATCTTTAAATGATCGTTTTATTTTTACCGCAAACCCGTTTCCTCCGATGACTTAGAATTCTAGGCAAATTTTTGGTACACGGACTGTCAGGTGCCCAAACTAATCGACTAAAATATGTTCGGTTCTAAGTTTCTAGCAGAATTTTACTTATGGAGATTGTATTACCTTGGGCAAGCCGATGTTTGCTCAATGTGAAAAATTATTTGTTCGTTTCCATCGCCAATCTGTATCTTCCAACACTAATTGATATTATGTATCACGTTTTCGAATTAATCACGTACCATTTACTCAAATCCGATTCCGAGTGCATCGTTCAGTAAAACTCCTGACTTCTTGTAGAAGTTGCGTTGCGTTGAGCGCCAGCAAACTCTAAATGTGTGATGGAATGTTGCGAATAAATTAGGCAAGTAGTACGAGATAACGTAGTTAAACGTAGCCGAAGAAAACTGAGCAAAACGCAATATTGAATTGTTTGAAACATTTGAAAAAAAAAGTTTCCGTCCACAATTTAGGCACGTCGCGTGATAAATACCTAACTAGAGGTGTTTTTATTGGTTTATAATAAACAAAAAATTGGATTTTTTTGCGATTAAAACCGAAGCTATATCCTTCATCTGTAGCAGACCAGCGCTAGCTGATAACGTGACGGTACGAGGACATACGTTAGAAAAGTTTATCAGGTTCGTTATCTTGGTATGATCGTTGACACAGATTGTTTGTCTTGCCTGGAACTAGATAACCTTTAATGAATTACAAGTCATTCAAAATAGTAGCCTCGGATGTATTATCAATGCACCTAGTTATGCTAAAATTAACTCCACGCGTAAAATTACGCACCTGTCCTGCATTACAGAGACGGTTCTAAACCTATCGACTGACTATTTCCAATAAGTATTCATATCTTTTTTATGTACTTCACATATAAACATAAAATACTTACATTGTAGTAACGAATCGTAATGAATTTATTTATTAGCGCTAATTTTACTAATTAAGAATAACCGACATCACCGCAGTTTCATATTTTCCCTACAATATTTATATAAAAATCGAAGACTTTAACAATATATTTTAGTGATTTAAACTTTAGTATACTACTCAAAATGAATCATTAATAATTAATAAAATTAAGAAGACTTGTTTATTTTTTGAAGTCGCGGATTTCTATTTTTTCGTGCTTTTATAATGGCAACGTATTCTCCCCGGTACACAGTGTACGTAACCCACGTTATATTTTACGTTTACAACTTTATGCAAATATAAAATATTTCACACGCCAAAATGTATACTTTCGAGTGTAAAAAATGTATAGATAATGTGTGAGTTAAGCTTTAAAAATACCACCTAAAACCTTTCCAACTGTAACGATAACAAATTTAAAAAAAAATCCTAAAATTTCGATATGTTGCCAAAATTTTAAAATCTGGTTTTCTCTCGTCATAGTACACGAAGTTGGCAACGCTTAGAGATTATTTTGCTCTTCTAAAAGATTTACTTCGTGCCGCGATGAACAACCCGTAGTGGTTTTGCGCCTCTTCGCTAAGGGTAAACTTTAATTTGTTATATATATATATATATATAAAGAGAAAAACAAGGTTAATACGAAGAAGGGAAGAGGGATATTCAACGAAATGACCGTTTATTACTAACGGTAAAGGAAGCTTCGAGTCTGATTAATTAAATTATTCCCTAAACACCCTGGTATTCGTGTCATATTTTCATGAAAATATCTTCTTCGTCGAGTTTATACGAATCTCCAATTCCCTCGTTATATTTTCGTCTGTTGAAGAAAACTCTAATTACTACGTCATCCGGTTTTAGTTTTGTTCGTCACTCTGGAATTATTTTTATCATATTTAACGATCTTCCATCGTCCATTGCGTTCGTCCTAGTAAAGAAAAAGAAAAATTCTCCTATATTTGAAAGAAATAAAATAAAATAAAAATTATTTTAGTCGGTAAGTTTAGCCGACGGCATTATTAATCTAACCGTATACGAAACTGGAATAAAAGAGGTCGAAAGCAGCGCCGGATAAAAGAACGAACAGTGAATTATTAACTATTTGAAAGACCCTCCATCTTGCCCGAGCTGGCGTACCTCAACCTGGGACGAGTCCTTTTATGTTTATACTGTCGACCCGTTCCTTCCAAACACCTAGACAGCTTTCCAGCCAGATGATCTGATGGCGCAATTGAGGAGTTGCGGAGCTGTCAGGATAAAAGAACGAACACAGGGAATATAAATCGCTTCTTCGCACAACTTTCGAAAGTGGTCCTTTAGTTTTACTTCTTTCGTATAAATCATTCATCCGCCGTGCCGTGAATTATGCTAATTTTGTGTTTGCCAATGCACCGTAAACATTTCAATTTCGGATAAATTTCGAAATACACGTCTATGTTTGACCTTAAGAGCGTTTGACTGTACTTATGCATCAGCTTTTTGAGACATAAGTCTATTTGCCTTTGTGTGTGTGTGTGTGTGTGTGGGATATATTTGTCTGATAAATTTTTGATTAACTTCTTTTCAGTTACCCTAGTTATCTCATTCCTAGAAGATTTTTGTCCCAACCGTCATTCAATCCTATATCTTTCTACGCATCATCTTTGTACGTACAGTAATTTAATACTTTCTCCTCCTTCCAGTTATTTCTCTTTCCGTTTCCCCAATGGATTTATTGTTAGGTATAGATTTTGATTATTCTAAAATCTTTAAAGTATCGGGGTGCCGCCTTCTCTATTGCCGATAGTATTTTTGCATGATGTATTTTTGCTAACTGGCCGGAATACATTTCTATTTACACACAGATGATTCTAAAATGAACATTCATGTTGATGTTGCCTTTTTTTGTGACTGATTACTTTCTTCGATATAGTTAAAAGTTGTCTCTTTTACGAGTTTCTTCCATTCTTACAGAAGAGTCATTTTTCGATCTCTTTCTTTTATCGTATTAAATATATTATCCCGAACAATCGTAATTTTCTCTACGTTCTGACAATGTAATCCACATTTTTTCTCTCTCGTAATATTAAAAATTCGTATTCTTATTGCACTTTTACAGAGTATCGAAACCACTGTTGTTAATTTCGCATGGATTTCTGGTCACACTGGTATTAGAAGGAATTTACTTGCCGACTATTATGCTACATATTCTTCAGTTTTTTTCATCGCTTATTCACTCCGTATTAATCTCTGGCTATTATGAAGACAACACATAAAAGAATATTGAAAAGCTGCCCGAAATAACCAGTATGAAGTAATACAATATAAATCGCTTCAGCCTGATCTTACTCTGGCTATATAATATACGAATCTAAGTTACTCGGCTTTATTATCACTGTGTGTTTGTGCAGACATCCATTGTATCGCGCATTCAAACCATGTCTTTCCGAAATGTACACAATTCGTCTCTTCTTGTTTCATAACCAGCTCATTTCACTAAACGTTCATTTTCTGATTAATATTCATGAAGGAAAACTAATTATGTTGAAAAACATGAACCGAGACGTTTAAAACTTAGCACCAATATTATATGTATATTATATATAATAATAATAATAATAACCTTTATTTAGCATAACTAAATTAATCAATTTCGAAATATCTGTTACAGCTAAAATCAATTTCTAAAATTAATTTTGAATGTAGTCATACTAGGCCCTTTCGAACGAAGGTCTCTCCTAATTTTTCCCAGTTGCGTTTGTTGTGTGCCAATCTATACAGAGCGCTTCTGGAACGAAGGAATTTCTTGAAGTCGTCATCCCAACGTGTAAACGGTCGCGACTTTTTTCTCTTGCGGTACGCCAGGAACCATTCCGTTACTTTCTTCGTCCATCGCTGATCTCTGTATCTTATGACAGAGGTTATGGCATCCCTATTCCTTAATCGTTTTTAATTTGACTTTATCTAGTTTCTTGATTTGTAATATTGATATTTCTAAATTGTTTTGGCAGGTTCTTAGAATATTTTCCTATCTTAGTGTCACTGACCCTGTTTGGGAGCCTGGAAAAAGACCAGTCTTAGGATTGAACTAAATTAATAGAAAATAGGGTAGAATAATCGTTGGACAAAACCAGTGTTAGAGTGGTGGCCGCTTCATAAGAGAAGAAACTTTGGTAGACAGCTGAATCGTTGGCATGACGATAAAAGTCAGATAGCGATGGGGAAATAGATTCAGAAAGCTCAGAATCGGAACGAATCGAAGATATTGAGGAGAACCTAGTGGACAGATATAGGATAAATATATATATGTGTATGTATATTTTTTTACTTTAGATAAATTGCAATCTAGCTGAAACAGGTAATAAGCAATTGAGATGTGAGTAATAATGAAACGGACCATCACGCGTGTGGAACGATCTCCCACTGGCGACATTCCGATCACTTCCAGTCAACGAATACAGTGTAAAAGATCAATAGCCGATTGATTCTCCTGACTTTGTCACAGTTATCTAACAAATTAATAGCCAGCGGATTAGAGTGCCTACCTGGCCTTTGCACGTATCGAGCGCTGTACGTTCGTATTTTATCTTTGACTTCTAGTACCTTCAAATCTTTGTGAAGATGATCATTTCAAATGTACCAAGGCATTAACTACAGACCTCAGTACCTTAGATTAGAATCGCTGAATAATTTTAATTTTTGAACTGCAAGCAGTACCCCATAATTGTAAGTAAATCCACGTTTGAGTATGGTGTTATACAGTACCAAGTTACAACTTAGAAAAAGCTCGAATTTTCTTCCTAAAAGCCAATGCATTTTGTTGAAGCTGAGTCTTAGTTCCTTACTTTTTTTCAGAATATGATCTTTCCGACACAAGCGGCGTCTAACTACATCCTAAGGTACTTGACTTTTGTGTCTTGTGGCAGAGGTCCATTAATGTCTACAGGAGGACGGGTGTCGCGTGTAGTCGTAAAAGTCACCTGTACCGATTTAGAAGTATTGATCTTGATTCTCCATTTGCGGGTCCAGTCCCGAAAAGAGTCTAAGCTACATTGCAACTGGTCGATGCTTCTGCTGTGTACAGGCTTTTTGATAGGAAAACTGTGTCATTCGTAAATGCCGCTGCTATTTCAACATCTTTCTTAAATTGCATGTCGTGAGCGTATATGGGATAAATAAACGGGGCTAACCAATCCGTGTGGCACACCAGCATACATGAAATTAATGTTGGATGTTTCTTTTACATATTATATTTGAAAATAGCTGTCCGCTAGATATGACCGGAAGAAATGAAAATATATGTGCGGTAACGTGCGTTTAATCTTAAAACCAGTGCACCATACACGATCAGCTGATGTCTATAAAGGCTGAAAAGTGCTAATTTTGGAAACAGTCGATGATATATTTCTGGACATGATGTATTTGTTCTATTGTGGCTGTCATTTGAACCGAATCCAAACTGATAATTAGATATTACGTTGGAGCATTTAATTATCGGAAGGAGTGTTGACAGTAGTAATCTTTCAAAGACTTTAGACAAAATAGGTAACAGACTAATGGACCGGCATGATGATGTTTCATTGAGTGGTTTGCCCAGTTCGGGGATCATTACTACCTGAGCCACCTTCACTGGGATGTAAAGTAATTGAGGCGAATGATCGAATTAAATATGGTAGTGAGTAGTACGATGGCTCTTCCTGGAATACATTTAAGTATTTTACCCATAATCAAGTCATAGCCGGGCGCTTTATGATCGTCCAACTTGATTATCAATGTTTTAACTTCCGATGGTTTAAACAGATTTATTGGAAGTTCTGTAAAGGAGCAGTTAATTCATGCACTACTTCTTCATAGAAGGTGTTTAATAGAGAATTTGGCTTGTGCGTTTTAAATGTTTCCTCCAAGTTGTCGCCAAAGACAGCTAATCAACAGGTTTATCACACGTTATTACTATTTATTACGCTTACTCCATATTTACTTTATTCATATAAACACGATACAACTACACACTTATACTTCTGTAGTCATAAGCATGCTCATTATGTTTCATCACTCCCTTCGTTCATATATATATATAATATGTGTATAATATTTAATGCGATAAATTATTATTAATATCGAAAATAATCCATCCTCCGCTTCCGGGGTGTAAAAACGTAAAATAATTTTATTTATATATAGCTTGATAATGGCGTAGTTGCCGAAAAGCTTTGCTTAATAAATAAAGTTTAGTGATTTTAACTGTTTTTTGTAATCAAGTATAAAAAATTACTACATTCCACAATCTAAACTTTATCGATATATGCTCTGCTTTGTAAATAATTTAAATATACTTATTATTCGTCGATCATTCATATATCGTAAAAAGTTTCACTTTTCGCGAATGTAAAAGACATTTTGTTTCGGAACATTTGTTATTATAACTTTTTAAATTTATTGTCCAATATATACATTTTTAAATTTTTTACAAATTATATGAAAAAAGGTTGAACGGTCGCGTTCTGACTGTTCTTTTCTGTGGTCGACAAATTGTGTCCTCTTTCACAAAAAACAAAAATCCTTATGAAAAGCCTAACCCTTATCAAGCCATTTTTGATGTTGCTTTATTTTCGGTGTAAATATTACAAACACACAAAACGAATTTAATGAAACGAAATAAAAAACATTCGGTTCAAAACCACGGGACATTTTAACATTTTTCACATTTTACATTCATTTTCAGTGTTTATTATCCATGGTTTTTTTTTTGCTGTTTTATTTTTTACTGCGTCCCGCGTGCGGTTAGATATTATTCCAATTTTCTAGTACAACGGACATTTTCCCCTCAATTACGAAGTAAAGTCAAGAGTTGACTTTTTTGTTTTTAACGATAAAAAACTTTACAGAACTTTTGAGGCAGATAAAATAGGAAATTTCGGACCTTGGTTACGATCTTCAAGATAAAAAGAACAAAAAGTGTTTACGTGTATATATATATATATATATATAATATATATACATAATGTATATATATATATATATGAACAAAATTCGTAGGAACGGAATAAAAGCATTTTCTTCTCGTCACGTTATTGTTGTTGTTGTTCCAGACTAATTCCATTAGCCTTTGTTTTTACTCCGTGACGACAACGAAGAATAATAATTAGATTAAGCAGTTCTCGCAGTCTCACGAAAATAACGTCTTGCCCAATTTTTTTTATCAGACTCGATCGGACGTAATAAAATGACGCAGGCGGCATTCTAAAGTTCGAAGCAAATGGATGTAGTATAAATGATATAATAAGTTTAAATCCGTAAAATATAATAAAATCTGAAACTTTTACATCGAGTGGACAACATTGTCTAAACGATTCTCATCAAACCGAGTATCGATCGTCAAAATACGAACAGACTCATATCGTCTCCTTCACCCGGTTTTTAACTATTACTCACTGGAAACAACTAGAAAGTTGATAACGGACAATGAACGATTTTAATATCGATCGTCAAAATACAAAGTGAGATTCACATACCGTTTCTTTCACCGGGTTTTTACCGATCGGACGGATAGCTATGAAACATCGTTTTTCTATGAAAAATTCTCGTGTCCAACATAGTAGGAGTTTTTTTTTTTTTTTTTTTCTAACTGGGCTTCCACAGCGGTTTACCCATTACAAAAAATAATAAATAATAGCCTTAATATGTAACTATACAAGTATTCTACAGTCTATAATAAACTTATATAAGTGAATGTAAATGTCCAAGTTGCGGATGGAGAGAAGGAAAGGAATATTGACTGGGAAAGGAACGTGTACTGAGATGAGTTGATTGTATAAAGTAGAACGAGAAGAGAGGTAGTGAGAACATTCTAGAAAAATGTGATTTGCATCAGCGGTGCAGTGAATGTCTGCAGGATGAGAACAGAAAGGAGGTGATGTGGTATATGGGTTATTCCAAAGAGTTTTCCAGTATTCTTTATGAGCTGTTTTAATAAGTGAGAGAAGATCGATACAGGGAGTATAAGCAATAAGTAAACTAAGAGGGGAGAAGAATTTGGCGTAGTAACCAGCAAGAAGGTTCCCTGTGATACCAGCATTACCAGGAACCCATGTAAATTTAACAGTGGTTCCGACGCCCTGTAATAGAGTGATATGATTAAGAATTTTGAGTATTATGGGAGAGCAATGTGGATTAAAAAAGAGAAAACTGCAAGGCAGAGAGACAACTTCTAGAATCAGTAAATATTACGACTTTTTCAGATAATTGATTGAGTTGTATAAAGCGGAGAGATTGAAGAATAGCTACCGACTCAGCTGTAAAAATAGAAGAAATCTTTAAAAGTGTAAATTTTTTAACAATACCTAAGGAAGGAATAACAAAAGCAGCTCCTACGTAATTGTTAGATTTAGAACCATCTGTATAAATGGGGAGAAAATCAGGACAATTTTCAGAAGTATAGGATGAGCAAAAGGCGTTGGCAACAGAGGATGGAACTGAAGCTTTGAAGATTTTGAAGGAATCTAAATCTATATCAAAGACTGTATCATTATTAGAAAATAAAAAAACTTGAGGGTACAGAAGGAAGTATTAAGTCACCGTATCTTGAAAGATGATGAGCAGAGAGACATAATATTGGACGTCGATTGAGAGAAAATCTCCATTGCCGGAAAATATCGTGGAAAAGAGGAAATAATGATGATGTGTTAGCTGAAAAGCAGTTGATCATGAATTTGTCAGCTAAATATGTTCGCCGCACTGATAAAGGAGGGACTTTTGCCTCCACCTCTAACGCTGATATAGGAGTTTACAACAGCCCCTAGAGCCAAACGAAGACATATGTTTTGAAGTTTGTCTAAAGTAGAAATAAAACTGGAGGGAGAGTTGGCAAATAAAAAACTACCGTAATCCATGACACTGCGGATGAAAGATTTGTACAGAAGAATTAAAACAAGAGGATCACCTCCAAAGGTAGTGTGGGAAAGAGATTTTAGTAGGTTAATACGTTTGCAAACTTTAGAGTGGACAGCCTCGATATGACTACGCCAGTTGAGTTTATAATCCAGATGGATACCTAAATATTTGTAGGATGTGGAGAATGGAATGTTGTGATTGTCAACAAGTAGACCATTTAAAGAATGGTTAATGCGTCTATAAGAGAATACAACAGCGACACATTGATGAGGAGAAAGGGAAAAACCCAAGTTTCGTAGACAAGTAGTAGTACTATCTAATGTATTGTTTAGTAACTGTATGCCAGCTGTAAGATCGGCATTAGTCCCATAAAGCACAATATCGTCGGCATAAGATAAAATATTGGTGTGAACATAAGTACAGACCTGGAAAAGTTTGGATATGTATATATTGAATAAAACAGGGCTTAAAACAGACCCTTGGGGTAAGCCTAAATGAACAATCCGAATAAGAGGGTCAGAAATAGAAGAATGTTCGAAAATCAGAACCCGATTAGTAAATAAATTACACATGGCCTTGACAAAAAATGAAGGAATCCCTAAGGAGTAGAGGGTATCATATAGCGTTGAAAGAGGAATAGAGTCGAAAGCACTTTTAATGTCTAGAAAACAAGCGACAAGGTACTTTTTAGATATGTACGACTTGTATATATCAGCAACCAGATGAGAAACGCAATGTAGAGAGCTTATATTATTCCGAAAACCTGAGGATACAACTTATTATTTTCTAACCACCAAACAATTCTGTTTTTTAATATTTTTTCATAAGTTTTACGTAAACAGGAGGCAAGAGATATAGGACGATAAGATGTATTTCCATGGGAAGAGTTTTCTTTATTAACTGGAACCACAAGAAAATGAGACCAGCTTTTAGGGTAGGAACCAGTGGTAAGAAAATGATTGAAGCAATTAAGCAGGATGAGAATAGCAGAATGAGAAAGGTTATTTAATATTTTGTATGTAATTCCGTCGCAACCAGGAGAAGAAACTTTTTCGTTGAGGAGAGCCTGCTTAATTTCGGATAAACTTATAGGGAAAGATGATGGAAAATTTGAATCAAAAATTGAAGATTGAAATGTTTCAGTAGTTAAGGGAGAGATATAGTTCGAAGAGGAAGATTTACCAGCAAATAATTTAGCTTTTGTTCCAGATGAAAGAAGAGGTTTGAGTACGATTTATAGAACATACTAGGTTCTTCTAAGCCTGCCTCTTCTTGGTTAGGAGAAAATAACGAGTAATGGCTTCACGGTTTTTAAACAAAATGAAATCCGAAGTAGAGCGACTACGCCGAAATTGTTTGAAGTAATTGCTTAGGATATTTTGCTGATTATAACAGGAATAATCCCACCAGGGGGGAAGAGGAGATTGAGCGTTAGACGGTTTAAGGAGAAAAGCGTAATATTGAAGAGCTGAGTTAAGGAGCACCATAAATTTATTGTACAGAAGAGTATCAAAAATCGTAACAGTAAGTAAAGGAGAGCATAAGGAATCTAATAATGAAGAAAAATTACCGATATTACGATCGGGAAGTAGCCAGGGATACGAATATAGACTATTATTATGAAAAATGGGACCAGATTGAAACTGAATGGAAAACACAATAGGAAGGTGATCGCTACCCAAGGGAATAGCTTTAACCTCCCAGTCTGCCAGGAGAGCTAAGTTATTAGAAATTAAAGATAAATCAAGAGCGTTTGAGGATCTATGCCTTGAGGGTATAGTAGTATGACAACCGTCATTGATAACCGTTAGGTTTGTTGCGTTAATAATGTCCAGCATATACTCTCCTGCTAAATTATTTGCAGTACTGCCCCAACTCAAATGCTGAGCATTAAAATCGCCGCCACATATTACAGAAGAGTTTGTAGGAAACGCATTAATTAGATTGATAAAGTTATCTTTATTGAAGAGCTGGTTCGGGGGACAGTAAAAGTAACAGACATATATTGGTTTGTCTAAGAATTTAATATACAGACACAGACCGTTGCAATTACTATCAACGATAACAGGATCGATAGGTAGTAAGGAGTGAGGAATATGATTTTGAACCAAAATAGCAGCACCCCCATATCCATCACATCTATCATCACGAAAACATTGATAACCAGAAATTGAAAAGTTCAAGGAGGAGGAGAGCCAAGTTTCAGATAACAAGATGATGTGACAAGGAATTGTGGCAAGAAAAGATTCCAAACCTACTTTGTTTTTTGAGACACTGCGGCTATTCCACTGAAGGACTCTTAAGGTTGATTTGTGATTAATACCTGACATAAACTAATCCTTGAAGGGAGGAACAGACTGTTTGGAGGATAGCGGAAATAATAAGCTACAGATATCTCAAAACAAAAGGAGAGAAGAGATCTCAGTACAATGTGAGATGGAGTTAAATATGTAGACGGATACATAGTAAATAATAATAAAAGTAAGGACACATAAAACAGGAACAAAAAACATACACATGCGCATACGTACGCACTTGCGTACAATCGTTCACCAAACGAACACATACATACATTCACCAAAACATTACAATCAACATACATACTCACACATACATTCACACAAACATACAACAAGAACAGAAAAATTAAGACAAAGTAAAAATAAATAAATAAAAATAAGAAATAGAAGCAAGCGGTGTGTTCAAGTTCTCTTCTTAGTGGTGGTGGCTTTAGGCTGATTTGTTTTGTTTCCACGCTGAATGTTGTTAGCACCCGAGTGCGTAGTCGAACGAGGAGTATCGGAAGAGGAAGAAGATGTTATCGACGAACGTTTCAGACTCTGCTGTGGTCGGATTGCCGGATAATGTTTTTTTTTTTTGCGGAAATGTTGACATGTGATATATTTTTGGAAGCTGATGATAAGCCGGATCCATTGGTAAATCCAGAGAGTTTACCTGATGGAAAGGATAGGAGGTGATTGTAAGAAGGGAAGGAGGGAAGAGGAGAATGTGATGAAGCACGATAATGAGAACTACGCTTGTTAGGATAAGGATTGGAGGGATGGTTATTATTTGAGCGTGCAACATCGGAATAAGAAAACGCGGTAATAACAGAACTGTGCTTTTTCTTCTCAATAGCCTCTGCTCGCGTAACGTTATCATATGCCATAATTTTTTGTATATCATATTGTTGCACATAATAAGGACAAACTCTATTATTCGAACGATGATTTCCCTTGCAATTAACGCAAGTTATGGATAAGGTTTGATCCGTGGTGACATCACAAGAAGTAGATGAATGGTTATTATGGCATGTTAAGCATCGTGGCTGCGATCGACAATGTAAAGCGATGTGTCCAAATCGTAGACAGTTTAAACACTGACGCGGAGGTCGAATACTAGGTTGTACAAAAAATCGTAATTTGTATATATAGAGATACTCTGGTAAGTTATTCCCGACAAACTTCACTTCAACCGCGGTAGTAAGTGTATAAGAATTATTCAGCCTGCGTGTTATCCTACGTACAGATGCGACTGAGATACTGCATTCACTTTCTTGTAGTATCTCATCTTCGGTTAAGTCAATTGGCACACCACGTATGACTCCGAATCTAAAGACCAAACTAGTAGGTATGTACGCTTTGAATTCACTGTCATTGGATATAGATAATAAAAAGGAATTGGCGTGATGTAGGGTATTGAATACGCTTTTAATTTTATCGCGTCCATTCCTTCGAAAGTAGGCTAAACCTTCAAATTTAGATAAACGTTTGCAAATAGAAATAGGATGAAAGTTAGCGAGATTTTTGCCGTTCTTAGATTCCAAAATAATAACGAAAGGACCATTATGAACACCGGGTATAAATAATTGTGGAGAGCTGGCAGCATTATTAACCGAGTTATTATTACCCATAACATCACGATTATTATAATTATTAATATTATTGTTAATATTATTAATGTTATTATCATTGTTAATATTATTATTATTATTATTATTATCATTATGATTGTTCCGTACGTAATAAGGATTATTAGTGCCCGTAGTATACAAATTGTCCGATGTAACGTTACACGATCTAATATCGCTATTGTTAATCGGTACAGAATAGATTAATACCTGACGACTGGTCGGGTGGGAAAACCCCACCCGGGCTCGCTTCGTTCATCGCGGAGAAAACAACAGCGAACTTCGACGAAACGACAAAATAAAAATAAAAATAAAATAAAAATGAACTGATAAAATGAAAAAAGAAACTAACGAGGTAAATGAACGCGCAAGATAAGACACGATCGATAATCAACAAACAGGATGAAGTTCATTAGTAGCCGATTAAAATATAACGTTATCGTTCGATTCTTTACGTACCATCCGTCTTCGAGATGCGGTGTTATAGAAGAATGCACTGGAAGGAAAAGATAATAACGTATTGAATAAATGTAAAATCAGTAAACGAACACTACTAAGTAGAATCTTCCACGCCCCTACAGACTTTAAACGCTGAGATGGCTGAACTTCCGTTAAAACTTAGGCAGGAATATATATCGAGCAAGTTTTATCTCAAAGTGAAAGAGAGAAAGACCCACGTGATTAATAAACAAATTCGATGTTTATTGAGACTGCGGCATAACAGACATTGGTTAAATAAAAGTCTGCCACCTCTTTTCTCCAGCTATAATAAATTGGAGAAAATTGAAATTTTTCAAATGTTTCTCATCCCTTCTACCGATTCCAGTTTGAGGATTTATTTTTCTTGTTAGGCTTTGACTTAATTTCGTTTGATAGTAATATTGCTAAAATTCTCCCTTCTGGGGTTAACAACGCTGCATTTATGCAAGCGATCAATAAAAAATTTAGCCACTATGAAATTATATTTACAGATTGGTCGGTCGATAAAATATGTGCAAATTATACTTCTGCTTTATATTATCCAAAAAAAAAAAGGCTTATCGCAAGTATTTATCCTTTGCAGGTTCCTCATTTGTTAGAGAATTGTTTGCCATTTACAAAACTTTGCTCCTAGTCAAAGATGTGTGGGAAAAGAATTTTCTAATCATCTCCGTAAGTGTCCTATTACAATTATGTTCCTAGAACTCGAAATGTCCAAGTGTGAGACATCGTGTTATTCAGCTTCATAATCGTAGATCTAAAGTTTAAGTGGGTCCCTTCTCATTACTGGAAACGATGTGGTCGATGAATTATAATTTATCAAGTGTCCCTTACGAGAATATTAAATGGAATTGGACTGATATTTTACCAAAGATTAAACAATCCGTACTAATCGATTTTAAACAGTACTACACCGTCGAAAGTCGGAATAAAGGGAAAAATACTTCGCACTGGTACATACGGTTTCCAGTAAAACATGATTTAAATTATACCAGAACATTTCGAGGGATTATATATCAACTTTATTTAGACTACGTACTGGACCTAATCTCTTCTGCTAAATTGTGCACAATTTCTGATGGTACATGTGACACGAGCCATGTTGACGATTATATTGAGCGTCAAATTTGAGTTTGTCCGAAATTTCTAAAATATATGAGATGTTATCTGATATTTTACAAAAATGGCATACTTTACCTGCGAGTATTGAATTAATTGTTTCCGACCCATTGTCTTGTGTTACAGTCAGTTTATATTATCAAAAGTAGCGGCATTGAGATTTAAAATACATTAACCGGATAAAGGTTTAAAAACTAGCCAAATGGCGTAAGCTGGGCCAAAAAAAAAATAAATATAAAAGAATTAACGAAGCAAAAGAATGAAAAGAAATATTTTAGACATAAAAATTCCGGAGAGGATCATTTTACGATTTCGATAAAAGGAAAAATCCTGGGGAAAAGACCAAGACAAAGAAGAAGGATGGACTATATATATCAATAGAAGAAAGTCAGTTACAAATAGCGAGGCAAAGGTATAACAAACCCACGTACCGCACCAACCTTCTGAATAGGAGAATGATAATGATGACCGTTCGATACACGCGACTGTATTTATTTATTTCATTTCGGGTTTTTTTTTACGTATACAAAAGTTGAAGGTATTGTAAAGTAGTAGCCTCTCGTGTACGATTGTCACTTCTTCAAAACGTACGAAGATAGTTAGAAATAATAATTTTACGACTGAGTAGTAGAATTTTCCCGAAAAATAATGCAGTCGATAATATAACCGATAATAAAATTCTTCAAATTTCGCTGGCTTAAAATTTATCAATTTTAAAATCTCGAATTTATTATTTCCCGCTTGTTGGTAATATTACCGTAATATTCGTCCATTTTCCACTTGCTTCTCTATCTCGCTAATTCGATGAGTTTTAGAGAATATTTTTATTAGGCTCTCCGGAATTTCCTAGTGTCATTTTGAATTATAACGAAACGTTAACTTCAAACGAAGTAATCCCGATGAGACTTACGGTGGAAAACTTTTTTTTTTATCGTCTCGGTCTATGCAATGTGGAATGATTCTTACCTTCTCCATCGTAATATATCTGTCGAATTACATGCATCTCCATCGACCGGTATTGTTCAGCCTATAGATGTTCAATTTACACGACCTGTCTCATTTACATTAAAAAACAGGAATAATAAAAAATATTCTAGTCATCGTCGTCTTACATGGTGGAAAGTATAACGAGATATAACTTATTCTGGCCAGATTATTTGTTCAAAGACATATTAATGTGATATATTTTTTTTTATAATAATTCTTCTTATTATTTTCGATTTTGGCCATGTATGGGCCACGTGAAAATAATAAGCAGTCACGGAATTTTCCTTTTCCACTTGAAATATTTTTTCATCTTCTAGCTGTGCTGTAGTTTTCTTTCCTCCGTCCACATGTTGTTATCACCACCGGTGTGTTCTTCTTCCTCGCTTTCTCGGAAAAAACCTTTAAATGCGTTAACTGTTTTGCGAAATTTGTTTCTATCGCTTTTTATCTTCATTAAATCTGTTTTGGTTTCTACATAAGCTTATTCTTCGGATTTTCTTCGAAGTATTCGAATGCGATCTTAGTTTGTGACTCCATTCATTTTAGGAACCCGTAAAATATGATTCTACTTTTTCTCATCGTGTCTGGTGTCTTTTCAATTTTATCATATATTTCTCTGTTGCTTTTTAATATTTGGTACCGGAATTTTCCTCATGATTTTTCGTTCCTTCTTCGATGTTTTCCTTCGTGTTTATATTCGTTATTATATCACCTCTGTATTAAATTGCCTGTATAATTTCTGGGTTTTTTTTTTTTTTTTAATATAAATTTATATACCGTGCTGTACACCGTTACAGAGGCCAGAAGCAGGGTTTAACTATAAATTAGACTAATAAATTAGTGTTAAATTAAAAGTAACTAACAGAGTTATTACAATATAGGTGTAGTGTATTTGTCTGATTGGGGAAAGTTATGTTAGCAGTGGAAAGTATTTCATCGATCGTGATCGGAAAATTAAGGTTAGAACGGAGAATATTGTAGGTAGGGAAATAAAGGAGAAGATGAGACAAGGAAAGTTGGTGAAAACATTCTTATTCTTATGCAAATAAATTACTTTTTTAATATCGTTACTATAATTATTATATCGATTGATTGATTAATTGATTGATTGATTGATTATTAGTATTGGTATTATTAAGAGAATTTAGATGCGAGGTAAATTCCTGAAAATGTTTATTTTTAAATTAGTGATATCGTTACGGATGTTTTATTAGTTTTTATTTTATATTATCGTCGTTATTCGTGTTTTGAACGTTCTCATTATCTTCCGATATTTTTCAATTAATATTTACTAATATTAGATATTATCAGTTTCCGTACCCGAGTGACTGGTTTTGTAATTTTTTTTTTTTTTTTGTATTATCATGTTTTTTTGGTGGGGAAAATATATTTAGATACGAATATCATTAAAAACCGTTATATAGGTAACTATAACTATTTTAATCGTGTAGAATTTCTGAAATTTCTGAAATTATAAGCGAAAAGGTGTTTTTTGACAAATAACCACTGTTTAATTTTTAAAAATGAATTTTCGGATTTTTCCTTTGAAATCATTCTTTCATAGATTAAAATATATTTCCCTGGAAAATCTGTTATCTTAAATCGAAGCTGTGCCTGAATTACAAAAATTGTAATCAGTCGCATATATATATATATATATATATATATATATATATATATATATATATATAGAGAGAGAGAGAGAGAGAGAGATGATTACTCTCATATTCTTCAGAAAATTTATCGTTTCCTTTTATAATGAAAATTTGATCAGACAGGTAAAATACCAAGAACTTGTAAAGTTTTTCTGCGGAGGAACTGGTGAAGTTTAAAGGGCAAATCTAGGTGCAAGACCCTGTCGGACGCCTGGGAGACATTTGAGAAGTCGGCAGAGCGTTCTTTTCTTTTTTCAACCTTCAGCCTAGCAAAAACGACGATGACTATGTATATTATTTTATTTTTAAACTACCGTATTGGCCAGAAGCACCTGACAGGAGTTAACGTTATATTAGTTTACATATATACATGTCGGATTGTTTGGGAGATCTGGAAAAGAAGGACCAGAATCAAATGCGTTTTTCCTATACCGCTAAAACGAAAATTCTAAATGCAATCGCTCTAATATTTATTTATCGATTTCGATCTCGGCTTATCTATTCTAATATTTATTTTTTATTCATCGAATTTCAATATTTATTTAGCGAATTACGATTTGTTTATGCGAAAAATAAAAGAAAAAAGAAAAATGTATTTTTTTCTATGCCACTAGAGTAGAAATTTTAAACATAATTACTGCTTAATATATATAATATTTATTTATCGAATTTAATATTTAACGAATTCCTTTAGTTGTTTAATTATTTTTTTTGTGCTTCCGACATATACCTCGCTTATGTTTTTGTATATTTATTTTTTTCGAATTTTCTCGAACAGTTTTTTATTACGACAACAAATTCCGTTAGAATATTATGAAATCGCTGGCCAATAAATTAAAAAACCCAGTCATAGGTTATAAAATTTTCACAAAAAATTATAAATTTTATACAAATATTTATTATGCAATATCGCTTCTTAGAGAATATGTGAATAATTTTCGATATACTCATATAAATATTTTCAAAATTGGGACATTTTTCACGTACCGTACAATAGTGGACATCGTACCTGGGTTAAAATAGTGAGTTCCGCTTATAATTCTTCTTCTTGTTGTACCCTATCTTCGATAGATGTTCATGATTATCCGTTTGGTTTCCCATTTGTCAGATATATATATATATATATATATATATATTCGTATCAATTACGCGCTTATTTAGAGATATTCTGCATTATAAATTTACGTTCGAGAGCCAGTCTTCTGCGCTTTCCTCTAGTGAATGTAGCCCAATCAGTCCTTCATTAAAGCTATTTAGTTTACACGTATTGATAAAGTGCGACATCGTTTTCCGTTTCCGACAGTTTCCATTCATTAAATATTTGCAACGACCCTGGTTGGTTCTGACGCGATTTTTAATTGCACCATGTTTTTCTGTTGAGACCAAATCCTAGCACCCTACTAGCCGGATTTGATATTAATTGTCCACTTGTTGGAGTCTGCTTAACCCATATTTCCTTCCATTTCCTAGCTGCGCGTCGTCACTACTCTGTAGCTCGTTAGCCGTCAGCCATGTTGGTTCCCTGCTGCAGAGACGTGTAGGTGGGGATCTTTGATAAATTTTGCTACGTGAGAGTGCGTACTGTTGTATTTAGCCCATTCTCGTTTGAATGTTTCTTCTCTGCGGATATGCGGTGGAAATATATTTGCCAGCACGGGAAGCCACATAGTAGGAGTAGATTTTAGCGTACCGGTTACTGTAACGCTACGTTCAGTTGTGCACCGATCTTCTTACCATGCGAGCTGGCCATCCAAACTGGGCAGCAATACTCTGCAGCTAGAAACACTAGTGCTAGTGTAGCAGTCCTGATGAGTTCTGTCTCTGCTACGCAAGCTGTACGTGCAAGGCGAGCGATAACTTGTCTTCACTTTTTGAGCTATTTTTTCAGCGTTCTCTTTGTATGTGAGAGTTCGATCAAGAAAGACGCCTAGATATTTTGGCGTTGGGTTAAAAGGTAAATCTTTACCGTTGAGTTTAACATGTATTTTAGCTTCTGCCATCTGTGAGTTGAGGTGAAACACCGAAGTTTCATTTGTCAGATAGTGTTCGCAGTAAGACTTCTGTGTTGAGACCTGTCTATTCCTTCGCGTTTTCAAACCTATTTACTTGCAGTAATCTTCCATTTCTCAGGACATGACCGAGATAGACTATTATAAAGGCGGACGAAGCCTTTCTCGGCTTATAATGACGTAATTTTGCATTGCTCCTACGTAGATTGCGACTATGTATAAACGATGCGACTAGCTGTTCGATCGTCGTTTCTTATTCTTTTTATTTTTTCCCTCGCGAATAGCGGCCGGACGTTTAAAATTTTAGTCTGGATGTAAAATGCTACGAAAAAAGGCGAGTCGTCTATTATAGGCGTAATGTATGTAAAATACGTACGAAGGTTGCTTTTAAAAAGTAAATTTTGAAGAAGAACGAGACTCGATGTTAAACATCTCCGCTACGAGAAGACTCACACATAAACAATTTGCTAAGTCATTTTTATTCTAGGCAAGATGTCCTTTTAACGTTCGAAATTACGTAGAAAGGTCCCAAAACGCGTGTGCGTGAAAAACTCGAATTTATATTCTTATTCCACATTCGCCGAAAATAGTAAAGACCTTATTTATAGGCGATAATGATTATCATCATCATCATTGCCGGAATGCTCGAAATGAAACCATCTTTCTTACTCGTCGACTGTAACGGTCTTATTTTCAATTTCTGCTCGTACTGTCATATTTTTGAGTAATGTAATATTTTTGTACGCACTTTTGTAACGAACACAAAATTCGTAACCTCGTGAAACTAATTTATAAATCGTAAACCGTGTCACCGAACCGTGTTCTCTATTGTACACATCTACAAGAGAATGTTAAGTATACATTTTCAGTTTATGAGCAATCCACGCGCATTTAGCACAAAATTCGTAACCTCGTGAAACTAATTTATAAATCGTAAACCGTGTCACCGAACCGTGTTCTCTATTGTACACATCTACAAGAGAATGTTAAGTATACATTTTCAGTTTATGAGCAATCCACGCGCATTATGTATATATATATATATATATGCGTGTGTGTGTGTATATGTATGTATATATATTTTTTTTAAAACCTATATCGGGTCCACTGCTATACGTAGGTTCTCCCCAATCAATAAATTGAGGAGAAAATAGCCTAATCTCCCGTACGGGTCAGGCAAATTGGGAGATACCAACACACAACACACTGAGTCGGCGGTCAGCCATCTAAGTCCGTTGCTTAACTTTGGCGATTAGAACTCAACGTGCTGTGCCCGTTCGCATATATGTATATATATATGTATGTATATATATATATATATATATATATATAATTAATTAAATAAATAAAGCTTTTATTTCATTTGAATGCACCAAAATAATCAAAATTAAATAATAGTGAAATCCCAACTTGAGCAAACGCCTCTTCAGTTTTTTTTATTTTTTTTTTTTTACTTTAAAGATATATATCCGTCTCCTATTTGTATCGTTCACTCTTGCTTTCCGCATCCAACTGGTCCCCGCATATTCCGCATATTTGAGATGATATGGTATTTCCATTGTCTTTTCGTATTTTGATTTTCCTGTTCCTAACGAAATCCATTCTATACATGCTATCTACTTGTTTACGCATGACATGACCACACAATGACCATTTTAGTTTTCTGGCTATCTCCACGAGGTCATCTATATATATTATTTAAATTTATTTGCGTACAATTTCATATTCAAAAAATACTTTTGCTACAAAACGTATATGTAAAATTATGAAAATCTTTGAATGAATTGTAACTGAAAAGAACAGCAGTTTCCTACATTTTAAAAGGAGAACTTAAAAGGCACCGAAATCGATTTTAAATCTTTGCAAGTTATCAAAACAATATTCTAGCCTTGAAAAATAAAAATGAAAACAATAAAATAACTAATTACGACATCTCCGGCGTGAACAGATTTTATTTTCATACGGACCATAAACAGCTGACTATTATAATTAAATGCAACCGACGATTAAAGGATAAAATACATAATAAGGAGATATACGAGAAAATCGAATAGATAACTATGACATTAATCGATTATATCACTTTATAAGACTATTTACAGTTGATGAAGTAACCGAAGTAATAACATGCAAAATAAAAAAGCTGCCGGTGTAGCTGGCATTTACCCAGGTTAAAACAATTAAATCATACAGGTGTTAAATGGGTTACACAACTGTTCCTTTACAGAATTAAATGATTAAATCTAAACCCAAGTAAAATACAAGTATGTGCATTTCACGTGAAAAATGCCAAATCAAAGTGAAAATTGACATCAGAATGGCGCGGAGAGATGTTAAATTACAACAAACATCCGATATACCTTGGCGTGACATTGGATTGATCACTTACGTTTAAGAATCAATGTGAATCCTTAAAAATGAAAGTAGCTGCTCGGAACAATATTATTCGCAAACTGAATTCATCAAAATGGGGAGCAAGACCAAAAGTGCTCCGAGCAACACGCTTGGTACTGTTTCTCAGCAGCAGCATATGGATGTTCAACTTAGAGTAGATCAATGCATGTTAAGAAAGTATTTTCAGCACTGAAAGAACTAAAGTTGATACAGATTCCCGCCACCCTATGTTTGAGAACAGATTACAGTGAACGAATGGTTGAAATCGCGAAAATCTTTGGTGCATAATAGCGTCGCTCTATCCGATAAGGCCATAACAACACTTACACCCTCGTAATTGTATCGTTCTTTCTCCATCTGGATAATCTACAATTATTCCCCTATATAACAATGTTCCTAGAGAAGTCAGCATCATTGATTAAAATGTAAATAGCCCCACAGTATCACTTTGGGTAAGCCGTAAAGCCATTCTCATTGAAACAAAAAAATTAACTATAATACTAAAATTTTACGAGTAAGTCATCTTTGAATATTATCGAAATATTCGCCTGATCGTTTAAAAGCAGGATTTGAACAAAATTTTCAAGTTATGTTGTCTTATTTCTACGAAGTACACTCTCATCGATAGAAAAACAGTTGTAATCTTAAACAAAAACCAAAATTTTATGATTTAGTAATAAGTCAAAAATTCTAAATACGTGTATAAGAGCTTTGTACGTAGTTCTGCGTTTTATTCTAAATTTAAAATATTGTGATGGTAAATATTATTACGCGGTTTTAAAATGACCGTTAAGTGTGAATTCGATTCTTTCGATGTACACACAATGTTCAGAATATACTTAAGCCATACTCTCTACAATGTTATGAGGTGATCCCTAAACACAATACTACAACGGTACTATTAAAAAATCTATATCTGTCACACACACTCACGTTTATTATATTATATTACTTGTGTACTCATTTTTCGGAAAAATATAAATTAATAATCAATGCTAAAAAAAATACTGGAAAAAAAGTTTGAAAATTTAAATAAAAATGCATGGATTTTATAAACGGAGTAAACCTTTATTAGATGATTGAACTGTTTAAAACGCAAGCTAGCGATCGATGTGATAAGTCGTCGAGATAGGCTAATGGCTAGAGCACGGGCTTCTATACGGAAGGTACCGAGTTCGAACACGATCGACGACGTCAAAGTTATCACCAGGAAATAAAAATATAAATGATCCTTATATTATAACGGCAAAGTACTAGGCACAACACCTTATGGGCGCTAGTAAGAATATAGTACACTATAAAAACACGCGCGGCTACATTGTGATGCGACAACAAAACTATTACAATTAGTTCTCCTGCTTTGTACGCTACTTACACTGTACAACAAGATATGTATAGGTAAGTAGTCACCTACCTCCGATACGGAGAAGCCACTTAATGATGATATTTGTGATGTCGCGGTGGCATAGTTACTAGAGTACTCGACGGTTGAGTTCGAAGCCAACCAGCTATATAAAAAAAGTTTACAAAGTTTTCATCATTATTTAATTCTTAATTGTCGCTGAGAAGGCAGTGACACTCCACTCTGTATAATAACATATGCGTACGCAATATATATAATGTCGCGGTGCCGTAGTTGCTAGAGTGCACGATTGTCAACTCGACGGTCGGGGATTTGAAACAACACGCGACATAGAAAGTTTTCATCATTATTCAATTCTTAATAATCCCAGAGATGGCAGTGGCACCCCACTCTATATAACATCATATGTGCGCGCATCTGCGTTGCATATAATTTGAATGCTATCATATTTTGTATGTAAAGATAAACGTACCATGACCAGTACGACGTTCAGCAACGAACAGCACGACGATGATGATAATATTTAACTCGAATTTGTCACATTCAAATGACTCGCATATACGTTATTTTATTTACATTTACTTTTTTGCTTTTTTTTTCGGTTGTTGAGAACATTGTTTTTTATAATTTTTATTTTCTCATCTCCTGGATTTTCATCCCTCATTTTACACTGATCGTCTTAATTACGTACGATATTTCTCGTCTCAGCTACTATAAGTTCGGAAAAGTTTTCTTCGCTATGTATGTAAGGCGAAATAAAATTTTCGAACGTAATTTTATTCCCGAAAATTATCCAGTCTTACACGATAAGATGCACGTCTGAACGCGTCGTGTTGCAACTTATATAAAGAACGAAAAACTAACGAAATAAATTAGCTGTAGACGAGAAAGCAGTGGTCTAGGTGTTTGTTAAAATGAAATGAAAACGGAAATTCGGAGATGGAATAATGTACGGTCGTTAACGTTAAATTGAGGAACAGCTTTGTTAGGTGAAAATACAAGCGGAATACAGACTCCGCGTGGCATCGTGGTAAACTAAAATGCTTACTACTAGTAATCATCGCGATTATTAAAGCTACCACTATCGTTATCTTATTGATACTACCGCTAACGATGGATGATAATGATGATTGTGAATCCGAAGCATTATAGTAATGTAACGAGTGTTCGGGGGTAACGAAACTACTTCGAAAATAATTGAGTGTATAAGCGAAATTGAGGAAATTTCGTACGAAGAGGAGAAAGCTGTTAAAACATTACCGATGTTTGTTTGTTTATTCGTCGGTGTTAGCGGTTAATGTGGTAAGCCTCTTTAATTTCGGTAATTGTCTGAGACGGTCATTTTACACAGTCTAAGGACAAATTTCTATTTCCGAGATTACTTCCTACGCCAATGTTATTAAAACGACCGGTTAAAGAACAGACAACCAGAATACAAAAGTCCAACGATGACATGCAGCTGAGAACTATAATTGCGTAAAGACGGGCCCATCCGACTGAATAGGTCTTCGGCTTGTGTCTTTCATTAGCGAGAACTCGATAATTATCGTCAATTCCAGCGAGAACGTATGATTTAACAACGTATCGTTAAAAACAGCCGATTTTACTTCCAGTGATGAAACCAATTCTGAAAATGGTCATTTTCACATCAAATTCCTCGCGATGATATCAAAATTCCAACAAATCGGTTAAAACGGTTTTCGATACACATTAAATATAATTTTATTACGTTCGTGAACAATATTTGTACAAGCATTCGATTATCTCGATTGGATTTACAACGTAAAGTAATGGCACGATCTTTTTGAAATGAAACTTCTATTGGCGCGTTGTATATGGGGAGTTAACCCGAAAACGAGTGAGCGACCCAAAGGCTTAGGCACATAGGCAGTCCTATTCTCACAGTGTAATCGGGTTCCTTCTATCTTTCCCGCATGCTGTACTTATATAGATATGTACAAACAAATTATGACAAACGTCTCTCATGTATATATATATATACATAAAAATTTTTGTGTTTGTATTCTTTCTCTTACGCATGTGCGCACGGTTGTCCGTTATTTCATTCATATATATATATATATATATATATATATATATATATATATATATATATATATATATATATATATATATATATAATATATAAATTTTTGGTATGGTCATATCATTTCTCTTGCGCATGCGCGCACGGTTATATTTCGTTCAAATCTTAGCTGCACAAAATATGTATGCGCAATGTAGATTTGAGAATGAAAATATAGTCATCGCCGCGTCAAGTTAAGCATAGTTGGGTGTGCATTTTTTTTTTAGAAATTTGTACAAAATTGTGAGCTTATTAAATAAATGTGTTTTTGGGAAAACGTCTTTAAGTTTCATTTCTTCCCTGTGCCCCAAGGCACAGAATTTTTTTATAAATTTTGCATTTGTAACAACGTGCGAAAAGTGGACAAATCAATAAAAGCTAAAATTCTCATAAAATAATTAGCAAAGACGTTTCAATGAATTCTCGAGAACCTTAAGTGATCAAGGATTTACGGATTTCAACTAACAGAGGAGATTATTTCAATTAAATTGAGAATAATTCATAGTTGCCAAGCAATTTCACATAGTGGATGCTGCGAGAAGTACACGATTATAGGGGCTGATGTTCAATTTAACTGCATATTGGTTTATGCGCAATCTTTGGGAATCAAAGATTGCGCATAAACCAACGCGATGATGATTAACCAATTTCTGAAACCGGAAAGATATAACTTGATTTCGTAGTATAAAGTGTATCGAAGGCTACTGACGTGAATGTTAATTTTAAGCCAACCGCTGTAAATGGTCCTTTTCAAACAACATGAAAGCAATGAATAATGGAAAGGGCAATTAAGCAGAAAAGATGATTTGATATATATATATATATATATATATATATATATATATATATATATATATATATATATATATATATATATATATATATATATATATATATATATATATATAGGATGATTCAGAGAATACGGACGGTTTTGTTTTTTGAATAACTCAAAAACTACTTGACAAAAATTATTTTTGAATGAAATTTTATTTAAAAATAGGAAAACGAGAGATTAGCTTATAATCATTTGTAGAGCACAATATCGTTCAGATGATCGTCATTTACAAGAAACATTTATTCAGTCTTTTTACAAAATTTTCATCGCTGAATTTTTTAAATTTCTTCAGAAATCCGCGGTTTCATGTCTTTCAGATCTCGTAGACGTGTTTCGTAAATAAATATGTATAAGGAAACATATGTATTAAACTTTTGAAAATAAATTTATCTATATAGTATTCCTGTCTGTAAAATGGATCATCGTCAGGACTAAATAATAAAACTAGAGCAATAAGCATCCGTAAGTTTACCGGGTTAGCAAGTAGTCGGAAATAAAATTTGAGTAATTACGGAAATTACAAATAACAATGCGACGATTACGAAGACATGCTCTATGAGCAATCACCACGTAAAGAAAGACTAAAATCCAGAAAAAACTTTTGTTCACCACACCACTTTTACAGGAGCCAGCAAAACACCGCAAGGAACTGTGTCAACAATTGAACGTGGATGGAAAACCCTAAATAGATTACAAGATGCTGTCGTACAAGAGAAAATTTAAAAAAAAAAATGGGAACTAGGTTCAAGATGCGTGGGGAAGTGTTCAGATGTCCGCTACTTAGAGGTGAAATAACAATTAACAGTTTGTGGGTTCTACAACTCGTTGATGAAGGGATAAAGCTAATTGATTTTTGGGAAAGGAAAATAAAAAACTTTATGGATACGATACGATGAAAATTCTTTAAGGTAATTCGATAAATCGTTTTAACGAACGATTGGTAATTCAGCATATTTTATTTTGGTTTAATAGACATTTGTTTTTTGTTCGTTCATGTTTTCTTTGCGTTATACAAAAACTGTTAAATGGAAAATCTTGTTCTGCATACGATTATAATTAGTCTTGTTATGATTAATGTTCGATTTTATTTTGTTCAAACGTGTGCATTTTATTTTCTTCTTTTTCCTAACCATTCTTATGTGTTTAATTATCGCTAATTACCCACCCACCCACAAAATTTAAACACATTGAGGATTAACCAGCCAAGTAAATTGGCCAATTTGGAATAGGGAAATAAGTGATTCATTAGGTAACCAGGAAGGTGCGCTAAATATCATTGACGAGAAATTAGAAAAGCCAAATACTCAGATAATGCTTCAATGGAAGATAAAAGCACAATACGGCTAAAGTTTTGTCATCAGAAAATGATAAAGCTAAACATTTGTTGTTAAAAGACGTTCGGCTAGTTACTAAAATTGCAAGTAATCTGTTTTATAATTAGCGGCACATGATAAAAATCACGATAGTATTGGTTCATTTTCGATAAATGTATTTTTATGGTGCTGAGCGGCATTCGTGCCAAATTTGGTACTTTTTATAAAGCAGACATAAGGACCATCGAATTTTTTTTTTTTTAATATTTATACAAATTGCAATCTGGCTCATCTGGCCAATAAGCAAATGGAATGTGAGTACGAGTGAAAAAATAAGACCTCACTATTCTCCACTTCGTCGCTCCAGTCCAGACGTTTACTTGTTCACGGTGTGACGGCTTCTGTTCAATTTCGATTAGATTCGGACCAATGTAACGGCAGTTCTGCTTGTATACGAATCATAGCTGAAAATGATCTTCATCGATCCACAAAAGATTGTTTAAATCGATCTCTTCGCCTTCGATTTTTTTTCAGCAAAATGTTTTCGTTCTCGTTATAGGATTCCATAATAATAAGTGGGATAAAAAACGAATCTTTCGTCTGTACACTAAACGCGTGAGAACGCGGTTTGCGTTGTAGCCGTGTTACCCCAACTGCGCTACCATCCGTTTTCTCCGGGTCACACTATATCATCGGTATTCCGGCTATTAGCATTAACAACACAACTCGGAATTACTATAAAACTTGTTAACCGAATACCAGCGTCAATCTAATATGTATAGATATGTGTACATGTATGTTTTCGCGAGTTTGTTATAATAAATACGTCAGCTGGCCTGAAAATGTCTCGTGAACTTTTTTCTTCGATAACAATATGACGCGAACATTTCGGTAATAAAGTGAAAATTTCCGTTTCGAAATTTCGTAACAACAGGTGTGGAAAGAAATGAAATTTAAAAGCGGTCGTTTTGTTTGTTGGAAAAGATTTCCGGGAAAATAAATTCCGCTTTTATTTGTTCGTGAATCGCGGCAACGACGAACCTTCGTTGTCCGTATGCGTAAAGCGAAAAACTGATTTACACTCGCTAATAAAAATTCCCTCCTATATATCTGAGCGTTCTTCTGTTTGTTATAACGTACGTAAGTGTGAGCGAGTAAATATCCTCACCTTACGTATAAGCTTTTGTTATTCGTTCTAGTTTAATAATATAGAGAAACCGCGTACGGTAGTCGCGACGGTTTACCTTTAGTTTTCAATTCGACAGAAAATTTCCACTCAATTTCTAATAAAGCCTGCTCCTCCACTTTACGACCTTCTCGGTGTGGACCTAAAAACTTGCCCTTCGTAAGACGCGATGATAAAAACTCAAGTGGTGGCCGACGTCCATTAAAGTTTGTTTACAATACGCTTAGAGAGTTGGACGATGTGGCTGGATGTTGTTTTAATCCCAACGAAAACAATATTACGTCCGTATTTTCGGAAGAAAGGGATTTGATCGATTAACTATCATTACTATTATTATCGATATAGATTAGCTCCTGTTTTTCTTTTTTTTAATCAACTTTAAATCAAAATTGTATTTCTTCGGCTACAACATCTAAATCCAACACTAAAATAGCTCGGTCATACTATTCAACCGGTGTAATACACGTATAATCCTGGATATTTACGCGCGTAGAATAGAATTTGACTAAATCAGATAACCAGTTAATTTAGTAGATTGTAAAAACAACACGGTAAACCAAAAAATTATTGAACACCGCACTAGTTTGATTAAGGAAATCGAATCTAGAATCCACACTTAATGCAACTATGGAAAGCGACCGGGCCGGATACTAGGAAATTTAATCCGATTATCGAAACTAACATTTCGATAATATTTATATCTCGGATGATATATTCAAATCGTTAAAATCTACATTTATTCCGATTCCTAAGAAGCAAAAACCAAATCCCGTTAATCTCGGAACGATTAGTTTAATGAGCTATCTGCTAAAAATTTTTCGAGAATCATTTATATACAAGGGGATTAAAATAAAATTTATCGGCAACACAGTTTAGTTTTCGTGCGCTGGATATGTTACATTGTCAGCATTATGTTGAAATCTACAGAAATGTAGGGAAATGAGCATTCGTATGTTTTGATGTTTGAGAAGGCGTTTGACAATATCTGACGCGACAAGTTGATAAAAATCCTACAGTAATAAAGCAAAATTTTCGTTAAATAGAAATAATCCAAAGATAAATTTTGAGTTTTGCTATTATTCTCACTATTGTTTAACTTAAATGCTAAATAAGTCGTCGAATAAATCGTAATGGACCAACTGATATTTTTGATACGATCATTTCTGCAAGAAATTGGTAAAACCGGCGCGATCTATACCACCTGTACATAAACGTAAAGCAAACTAAACGAATAATAATTAGCGAACAACAACTTGGTGGTCTATGAAAATATTGCGAAACGTCGATAAGTTCAAATATTTTGTAGTCGGTATATCATCGATAATTTAGACATGAAAAAGTTCAAACGAGGTGTATTTATGCGCAATCAGTATTTAATAATATGAATCGTATTATGCGAACGCTGATATAAGACGAGATATTGTTCGCTGTTACATTCACTCAATTATGTTGTACGAAATCTAAAAAAACAATTAAATCGACACGGAGCTATAGAATTGTGGTTTCATCGAGAATGTGGAGAATACCGTTAACGGCCAACATGCCGAATAAAGCATATTTTAAAGAAGGATAATATAGATGGAAACAAATCGCATTATATAGAGAAATGTATTATATTTTGACCATATTGTCACGGATGGAAAAAAAAAATTACACGAAATACTGAAAATTATTGTATACCAGAACAGATGGAAGGGAACAGAAGGTGAACAGATGCAGAATATTGAAAGCTGCGCAAATACGTCTTCCCTACACCGATTATTGGCAGACGTAAGCGCGAAATCAAAGAGACGAATATGTCATATAGATCGCAGAAGTACGCGATGTACTCTTTAAAATAGAAAGTATTAGAGTACAACACGAAAAGCTTATTAAACTATGAAAGGAGATAGGACCGGACTATAGGGACCTCGGAATAATAAGCAATTTATATTGAAATCAGCGCGTATCGGTACGTATAAATAAATAACCATAATGAAAGGGATGCGTCCCGGATACGTTCTTTTCCCTATTTTATTCGATATTTATTTGAAAGAAATTTTTGAGGAAGTGATTACCAAGAAAAACATAAATAGAATAACATCTCCGAAATGCGGACGATGACAAAGATTAACCAAAAAGTGATAAATGCATTTAATGAAAGCAGTAGCAAGACGGGCTTACGGATAAATGGGTTAAAAACAAAATGGTTAGTTATTGGTAATACTAATAATAACACGGATAGCAATAAAATTCGGCTCGGAAATGTAATGATCGAAAGGACCAACTCGATCGAATATCTCGGATGTCGTATAAATGACAAATGGGACGTGTCTACCGAAATACGATCCACAATTGAACAGGCGAGATCGCATTTCCAAGAAAAATTAACAAAATCTTAACGAACGAAGCCAAATTTGAAAGTACGATCTCCTTAAGTGTTACGTTTTCAGCGTCTTATTTTTGGACACCGACCAAAACGTTATGCTAAAAAAAAAAAAAAAACCTAGACCCCATTTGAGTTATACCGCATAAGATTTTAAGAAACCCACGTAGGGCCAAATTAACAAATTCGGAAGTTTTAAAGCGTTTAAACAAGAGCGCTGAA
The DNA here is from genome assembly GCA_032883995.1 of Coronaproctus castanopsis. NCBI lineage: Eukaryota > Metazoa > Arthropoda > Insecta > Hemiptera > Monophlebidae > Coronaproctus > Coronaproctus castanopsis. The sequence continues at coordinate 290,703,783 of CM065052.1, forward strand.
TTTGTTAAAAATAAGAAAATTAGAAAATACCTCGGACATTTAACGCTTAATGGCAGATACGAGATAGTTCAAGTAATAATACAGAGTCAGATAAATGACAGTCATATGCGTGGCCGTCCTAAGGCCGCGCATTAAATGCGGCCGACTTTCCAAATCGTAAATAAGCTGTCAACGTAAGTATTGATAAACAAAACAATGACCAATGGAATTAGTTTTGTATTAAAGTTAAAGAAAAAATAAATAATGGCTTTGATGGTGTGGGTATGTATGCTGTAGTAGAGAAAAAGCAACCGATATAAAAATAATTTATGTATTCGTTACTACAATATTTACATATATATATATATATATATATATATATATATATATATATATATATATATATATATATATATATATATATTAGATCATTGTACAAAATCAAATTATATATATATATATATACGTATAATATTCCCCTTCTTCTTAGTAGTCTTCTTTCAGACGTCGTAAACAATCATATAATTTTTCAAATTCCACCATTTATTTCTATCCTGCGCGGTTTCCTTTAGTTGCCGCATTGACAGTCCCGTCATGCCTTGTATGTAATCCACAAAACAGTCACTTTTTCCTGCTTTATTGTTCTTGTGTTATTATCCTTTCCGAACCATCGCGCGCTGTATAACATGACCAAACAGCTTGAGACTTCTTTTTATTACTGGAATCAATCTGCTCTATTCCGAGTTGTTTCAGGATAGCTGCGCATTAGTCCGTCGTTCCATCCATGAAATCTTGGTCATATGCCTAATCACATTTATCCAGTTTTCGGCATAATGTTTTACTTAAAGTCCACGACTCTGAGCCGTAATACGCTATCCAGAATTCCATTAATCGTTTTTACGTCGTAATTTTTATTAAAATGATCTTTCCGTATTGTTGTTAATCTTGCTAGAGCTTGATTTCACCTTCGTCATAATATATGTGTTCCGTGTTCACATTAATAAAAAGATGATTTAAAAGACCAGACGTTCGAGGAATTTGATGAATTGTACTATTTATCCGGCGTCTGGCGTTTGGCTACAACGATGTCGGCGGGGCCGTTCTAGAAAAACGTGAATGGAAAATTCAAAGAATTGATGTGTAAATTAAGCAGGATAGACCGAGAATGGTAATGGACGAAGATCGAGTAAAGGGAATGATCGCCGATGTTCTTCGAAGACATGGCGTATAGAAAGAAGAAAAAGAGACAATTAAGTTATTAGTTAATGGAAAACTTGCTGCGTTTATACTTTATTACCACGAATTATACAAATTTCGCGATATAAATGAATAACGTTTGAACAGAACGAAACAAAAGGAAAGGAAAATATTTTTTAAACACTGCAAACGACTACATTTTCGTTTCGTAAAACTAAATTCAATTTTATATTTTTTCGTACTCAATTTAAAGTTCGAATTTTTGAAAAGCTAAAATGTTCAATTGTTTTTTGTTTTAAAAAGATTTACCAAAGAAGAAGATTAAAGCGAATAATAAATAAAAGAAACCTAAGATAGTCTATTAAATTTTCAGAAAAATTTCATAATACGCGGTCTCCAAATACGTGATAAAAAATAACAGTTTACTTTTATAAATGCACGTGTGTGTTTTTTCTTCAACGGGCATTAGATTATTTTTCCATCCAGCGGATTGTACTAGAATTAGACTTAAATATCAAAATTAAATAATCTTTGTGACGATCTTCGTCAATAATACATTTTCGGACGCAAATCTTTCTTCATGAAATTAAACTTCATTTAGAATAGTTCGGGGGGTTATTTTTTGTTTGGTACCATGTACTGCTGTTACAGCCAGGAACACCGGAAAGTAAATATTGGGTGTTATATAGAGTTAGATCTCTATATTTCTAAGAAAGTGAAGAACTGCTTCTACCGCAATTAGGTCATCATCGAATAATTTCTTGCAGTGAATTACAACTAAATTTTCGAAGTCAGTATATGGAGTATTGTGTACATTCGAGGAATAAATGTTGTGATAACAATGCGTGGACGCAACGAGCGCACAATGGCGTATCTGTTTCGTTTATAATGTAGCCACGTATCAACGCAATGTGACCAATTCGGAGACGAAATAGAACTGATGTCTGAGAAAAAAGATAAGAACAGATAGCTGTAAGGTGATTAGTTGTAAGTATACCGTAGATCACGAAAGGTATTATTTGTTCTGTATTCGATGAAAGCGATTACGTTAAATTGGAATATAGGAGTTAATGGATAGATTATGCTTCTTTAGCTGTGTTTTTTTTGTCTGCTCGTTTATTTAATGGAAAACCAGTGTGACTTGGGATCCGTAATAAAATTAAAGATTACAGTTACGGTATAAGAGATTCGAGATTTCTATAAAAAATAACAACTTTATAATAAATAACAATTCAGATGAAACCAACGAGAGCTTATTTTCAGTTGTACGAATGATACTCGCAGCAAATCGGTTGTCCACAAGGTTAAATAACAATAATTTATAATCTGTACAAGAATCAAGAAGCTGTAGTCCGCTTTAATGCTATAGAAACAGATTAGGATCAAAATAGGAAAAACTATATATATACGGCAGTGCTGTTTACTTTCGTCTGATTTATTTAATGGTTTCGCGGAAATGATTTTGAAAGAAACTGTTAATGAACAAACAGATGGAGTAAGGATCGGCGGAAATAGAATACACGTTATCAAATTTGCAGACGACCACGTGTATGATTAGCGGAAAGTGCAAAAGCATTGCAAAATATGAGATTAGTAAATTATATAACAGCACGAGACGAAACACGGGACGAATATTAACATTTCGAGAAGAAAAAAATAGAAGTAATGGTCGTAAGTAGGAAACGTCAGCACATCACCATCGATATAAATAATACGGTACTAGAATGAGTGCCATCGTTCAAATATTTAGGACAGATAGCGACCGATAATCTCGACTGTACACCGGAAATACGTAAACGAATAGCTTAAACAACCGTTCCCAGATATTCACTAGTAAATGCGTCATTACAGTTATGTAAACAGCTCGTGAAAACATTCCTGTGGTCAACTGCGTTGTATGGCGCAGAAAAGTGGGCTAGTTTGGACGTGTATTACGATCAAATCGAAGAATATTATGCATAATTATAGGAGGGATAATTGTTGGAAAAAGACCGCCTGGAAGACCCAGAATGACGATTACAGAGACTGTATTGAAAGATACCGTAATGCAAAATTATGAAGACTTGAAGAGGACGGCAAGTGATCGTATAGCGTAGCGCAGTGTCGTGTTAAGGCGAATCAGCCATATACGTCTGTTACATAATAATAATTATTATTATATATATATAACATTTCTTAAATGAATTTAACTTCCACTCGATTTTTAAGTAAAAAGTAAATTGTTTAATTATTAATAATACAATAGAATACAGTTAAAGATAACATTATTTTAAGAATTCATAAACCTACCTAAAAAGTTAAATCGATTTTGAAAGTGTTTAGTTCGTAATTTAAATCGAAAAATATATAAAATTATGAAATAACAAACAAAATAGATTTGTTTACGAATGGGTTTTTTTCTTTTCCTTTTTACAATTGTTTCGTAATGTTAACCAAAATAGAAGCAGTACAACTATTATATATATATATATATATATATATATATATATATATATATATATATATATATATATATATATATATATAATAATTACAATAGTCTGTATTTCACATTTTAAATTAAAATTTACAAATATTGTTGTCTTAACGCTAAAATAGTATTAATATTAAATGTTGAATATATTGGAGAGTAGCGATTTTCCGAACAAAATATAACACAATCACTTTGAAGTAATAATTTTGGTGCGTGCTTGAAAATGAGGTAATTGTCGAAAAGCTTCGCGATTAAAAACTTTTAGTGATTGTGTTATATTTTGTTCGGTTTATTATTAATTAGTATTAATATGTATAACTTTCTTAATGCTAAACTAATACTAATATGTATAATTTTTCTTAATACTAAACTAATATTATAATGTATAGCTTTCCTTAATGCTAAACTAATACTAATATGTTTAAATGTATTAGGGAAATTAAGCCCGTGAACGAGCGTTGACCTCTTCCAATTTATTGTACGTTTACATTTTTTTTTTCTTCGCTGTTTCCAGTCCATCCTATTAAGTGCTTTACGCATCTAGACTACACTTGCATATTTTACAATATCGTCCCTCCATCTCATTTTTGGTCTTGGCCTCAATCTTTTCCTATTGATTGGTAACCACTCAGTACATTTCTTAGTCCATCAACTTGTTCCATTCGAACTGTCCAGCCCAATTCCACTTCATTTCCAGTATTTTGCGGAGAGTATCTTCTGTATATATATATATATATATGTATATATATATATATATGTGTGTGTGTGTGTGTAAGAGAGTGAGAATGAAAGAAAATATAAAGACAAAATAGATAGATTGATAAATAAAGGAATAGGTATAGTTTACTATACAGTTTGAAAATTTAGTGACCGATTTGATTTGTTCTCAGTTTTACGTTTAACGATATTTCAAATCGAGCGATTGTTGTAACCATATCCCTATCGTGAAGAGTAAATCGATCATTTTGTAACGTGTTTACTTCATTCATACCGACCTCTGAAAAAGAACACCTTCGCTTAATGGAAAGTCGGACCGCGGACCTCGTCGTTAATATCGATAAACATATCGATTACCGTTTCTTTGTGTGTCGATTTTTTTCATCGTTACTACCGCGTTGATTATAATTTACACATCCTGACGGTTGACCAAATTGCGCCGATAGTAGAGGCACATCCATTATCACGAAACGCGTACAGTGTGAAAAGCTCATAAGAAACCCTTCAAAATTTTCTTCCGCCTCTATCACTGTCTACTAGCGCACGTCTCAAATTTCTAAAATAACTTTCAAAATATAACTTTCCGCCACAACAACAATCTACTTCGAGGTACCTTCACTATTTTTCCGGCGACGTCCCGTTGCTTCTCAATTTTCAATATTCTTTTTTTTTTTGCTTTTTTTGTAACAATGAAACCTCTAGATACTTTCAAAAAAAAAAACGTACCGATGTATTAAAATAATAAAAACAAAATAAAAAAAAAAGAAGATTTTTCGAATGATAATTTAACTTTTATGTAGTTTCAATTATTTTTCTTTAAACCGCCACATAAAATTCCTACATTTCTAAAAATATTTATACGAACTCGAATTATATATAAACCGTATTTCAACGACTTAAGTAGAATTTGACCATGAAGAAAAAAAGGTTTATAACCGTGTATTTCGGGATGTGAACTACGCTTTTGACAGAGTTTGACACAAGGGATTGTTCCGTAAAAGCTAAAATTAATTTTCCATATTTTATTACTATTAGCTTTTCGCATCCTATGTAGACTAAAGACATTTTCACGTGAAATTTAAAGATGCAAATTCAGAAATATACACAATCGGTGCCGGCGTAACGCAGGCGATCAAAACCGTCGTTCGAAAATAAATATTACCGATATATAAACAAATTCTTGCACCCGTTTAGATCTACGGATGTCAACTTTTGATTGCAGAGAACTAAAAGCGATATCCGCATAATACGGAGGTTCCGAAATAAAACACCGAGAACAGTGACAAACGAACATCTTAGTTCGTCATATCGATATATAGAAGACGTTATAAAATAAACAAATATACAGATACGCTGTACACTCGTACTAATAACAATGCGTTAAATCTTCTAGATAATTTATTGGAGATTAGGATATTAAAAAGGACAAAACTATTTAATCTGGCTGATTAAAACTGAATTCAACCTATCGTAGGTATTGCTTGAAAATAATGTTAAAGTCGAAAAGCTTTGTATAAATAAAATAAATTTTATAGTGATTAACATTTTGTTTTTATTTTGTTTTGTTAATATCATTGGACAGCTTCATGTTTCAAGCAATTATCACTGACTGAAACCATCGATTGATAGGCTATCGTTCATCTAATAATAATAAAAAAATAGTAACAATTAAACCGTATAAATAATTTCGTAACGAGCTATTTACGAAATTATTTCGGCTTCTGATAAATCGGTAATTTTTTTTTTCTAATTCAAACTTTTGCAGCCCAATATGTACATTATAATGTACATACGGAATAGTGATGAAATGAATAAGCCCGGATAAAAGAATTCGCGTACCGAAAGGAAAATTGTAATTGTTTACAGAATTTACACCTAAAAAAAATCGCGAAGGATACAACCGTGAAAGTTTAAAAGTATATAAAAATAGTTTGAACATAATCTGAAGGAAGTAATTCGTAACGGTCAGCATAATATACTGTTGGATTTCCGGATGTGGACCGATAAACATTACATCACTATGGTCGAGAAAATATCAGGCGTATATTATATATAGGTGCAGCAAATTCTTGATGTACCGGAATAAGAAAAAAAAAAATTGTAGAAACAACGACGCTGTATGAGGATTTGTAAAAAGAAGTTACAAAATTGTGTGACAAAAATGAAGTAACAATTATTCTCGTAGTAGTCGGTGCATTTGAAGCAAAATTATTCAAAAACAATTGATGAAATATAATCGCAATCGCAATACGGAGGCAACAAGGCGGCTACAAAAAAAAAACAACAATTGCAAACAGCCCGCATACTGCTTACATGTGTAATTCCTACTGGATCGTTGGAGTCGAGACTCTCGAAAACAATTGTCCCAATTAATCAAATATGGCTGGGAAAATTGAATGAAATTTTACTAGTATTCATTACGGTGAAACTAAAGGAAAGTTACGTTAGAATACAAAAAAAAAAAAAAAATGGTTATACGCATAAATAAAATACAGCGAGATTACCGGAACAACGGAAAAAAAGAAAAACATAATTTCAATGTGAAGTATTAAATTAATCTTCTATAAACAATTTGAAAAATTTAAATTGTAGCGATTTAAACAAAAAATAAACAAACGACAAAAAAAAGGAGTTAAAATTATTAAATATTTGTTTCCTTTATGAAAAATCGCAAAGCTTTTCGGCCGTTAAGCCATTATCAAGTGAATATAAAAAATATAAATTATAAAAATATATTCGAATCGGTAAAAATATAAAATATAAAAATCATTACTTAGATACAGAATTTACAAAAATAAAGTGATAAAACAGTATTTTTAAATAATCTAATAGCGAACATGGTTAACAACACTAAAATTTATACATAAACAAAGTCGCAATCGACAAGTAAAATAAACATAAATAAAAACATCCGACAATATAAAATTTATATTATGCGTGAACAACAGAAAACCAAATGATGTTTATACATACATTTTATATTGCTGATTGTTGATTGTGTTGTTTACCACATTCGCTATTATTTAAAAATACTGTTTTTATCACGTTGATAATTTTTTTAAATTGCGTATCTAAGTAATTTTTTACACTGTATATTTTTATAAATTTGTGTATATTTTTATATTTTTTTTTTTTTTAATATATTAACTTGATAATGGCTTAACAGTCGAAAATATTTGTGATTTTTCAATAAAAATCAAATTAGTGATTTTAACTTTTTTTTATTATAAACAAAATTGACGATAAAACGAGGTATTTTACTTCTTCTTTTTTAGGGGTTTATGACCCCATTTATGGTTATGGTCCTTGATGAAATAATTCTATCGGTGAATATTACCCCAGCTGATTTGTCTTCGTTAATATTAATTTTCTCGCCGTTTGAAACCATTTTACTACTTCTTCAATCTGTGATGGCCGGTTTATGCATGCGTCTTCATACACGTGATCTTATTGGATAAATCTCAGATTCTTCTTCGCCGTATTTAATGCAAAAGTATCTCTCTTCCGGGTAATATTGTAACTATTTTGACAGTTGATATGAGAAATAATGTTTAATTTTTCTGTATTAGCCCTTCAAGACCCTGTCAGATGCTTGGCGCGTGTCCGAAAATACCGCATCACGAACTTTTCTTTCTTCCATGGAGTTTTTGAACTTGTTCGACTGTTCTGAGTTTTTTCTTTTTTTTCTAAATCCGAATTGGTGATCCGTTATTAGCTTTTCATACTCCATAAGTGGTAGTATTCTACTTATTATTAGTTTTTCATACAATTTGGAAATCATAGACAATAATGAAATAGGGCGATACGAGGTTGCCGGTTTGTGTGGTTTTTTAATAAGCGCAATTTGTGAAAATTTCAGTCGGATTGGAAAGTATGTTAGTCAAAGTAAAGTATTGAATATATAAAATAAAATAAATAAATAAAGGAAAAAACAACCGAAAATATTAAATTAATTAATTAAGCCTTTCAGTCGTACATTATAAAATCTTAACATTAAATTACAAATTTTATAGGGAAGTTTATTATACAATACTATACTTCTTGGGTGAACCTTAGATAATTTTCAATGTATTTATATAAATATATGAGGCATTTTATGTACACAAATTTTCGTTCACATTAAAAGTTCATGTCCCATATAGTGGACGTTGTGACTGAACAATTAACAGAGGAATAGTAAATAGTGACAGTAGAAACGATATTATTCGATACAAGAAAAGTAAATAACCTTTTCGGCGCATAAAGGATATACGCGTTAGTTACACTGCGAACGAAGTGACAAAACGATGAAAATTGCGTAGATTCAATTACGAGTTAATTTAGAGACACATCTAAATGCTAAATCTATAGATACGAAATCTATAATCGGACGAACGTACGAATGAATAGAGAACTGAAAAGTTTTTATTTTATTTACAACGCGCCCGTATGAAGTTACAAATAAATTATCTTATTTAGGTCATCGTATCCGACGAGTATGACGATAATTAATTCGCGACAAGTTAACCTAATTTATTCTTTCCGGAATTTCGGTTTAAAAAATCGAAAAAGAAATATCGAACTTTTCGTTTGATATTGAAAATGAGTTAATTAAGAGACTATTCAGTTTTAGTAAGAAAACGGTATTCTCCATTATTTGATGTTATTATATTCGCCGTTTAATATTTAAATTTTTCATGGGATATTTCAAAATTTTCTCTTTTAATATTAAAATATAATTCGAAAACAATTCGATCGATTATACTACTTTTGCATATATATATATATATATATATATATATATATATATATATATATATATATATATATATATATATATATAATATATATATTTTATATATATATTATATATATATTATATATATATTATATATAATTTATTCTAACTCACTCGTTGCCAACTATGAGTGCTTTTTATAATGATATCTGTTTCTGTTAAATAATTCAATATCTGAATCTCATGTGTGATATTAATCCAATTTTATACTTAGATTTATAACTACATCGTGCATCTTCATACTGATCTATGCTCCTTCCTACTCCTTTTCCGCGACTTCTGGCGGTGTAAACATCTGCTAATCTTGCTGTGTCATCGATGAATTTTCTCCATTCAGTTCTATTCAATGCCCATTCTTCCCGAGTTTTATTTTTCTTTGGATTAATACCGTTCTTTTTTATGGAATTTCATAACACATCTTCAAATCTTAATTTTGGTCTTCCACAATATCGTTCACCAATGTGTTACCACATAATAATCGCTTCGGTATGCGATTGTTATCCGTTCTGATAACATGGCCAACCCACCTTAGCCGAGCTTTGGTTAAATATTGTTCTATTTTATTACAATTTGTCATTTTCAAAATTCTTTCATTTGAGATCTTATCTTTCCATGTTACTCTTAAGATTTGTCTGAGCAATCTCATCTGACCAATTTCAAGTTTTTTAATTTGATTGGTTCTGATTAGCCATGTCCACAACTATACAACAATGTTGATAATACCACTCCTCTGTAAACATTTAGTTTCGTATTAATATATAAATTTTTATTCTTAAATACACGTTGCGCCAGCTTGTTGTAGGCGATCATTGCATTTTTTGTTCTATATTTGATTTCCTCATCTAGTTCATTATTATCGCTAATTAGGCTTCCAAGGTATTTGAAGCTTTTGGCAACTTTTAACTTTGACCCGTTTATATGAAAATTTTCTTCCGTGCCATTCAATATCATTATTTCCATTTTATTTGTGTTTATACTTAATTCATAATCCCTATATGTATCATGCAGACAATTTAGCGCGCTGTAATTCTGCAGAAGTTTCACCCAGTATAACACAATCATCAACATATTGTAAATTTTCAGTACAAACATTTCCGCCCTGCTGCTCGTATTGAATTTTTGTAGGTTATATAATCCCCATCAAAACGATATCTTATTTTTATACCTATTTGTTCAATTTTTCGTTGGTACGTTAAGAAGATCATTCCCATATAAAAATTAAACAAAGACGGTGCAAGCACACATCCTTATATACACCGGTTGTTACCAGAAAATGTTCTGCCAGTTGTAGCTTTCCATGCCATCATGCAGCTGTTTTATAATTGGAACAAATTTTGAACGGGTAACCAGCTATTTCCAAGCATCACCACAGTATGCCACGAACCCATTTTTACCAACTTTGTATATTTCGCTTGGTATGTAATCTAACCCAGCGGCTTTATTTGTTTTCAGCATTTTAATGGCATGTACAATTTCTTTCACAGTCGGTGGGATGTCCAGATCATAGTTGACTTCCTGTACAGGTAAGCCATTTAGTACTTTTCCATTTATCGAGGATTCATTGTTCAACAATAATGTTTCAACGTATTTTTTTCCATCTAACTTTTACTTTATTCCTATCTCTTATTATAGCTCCAGGTGCATCTATGGGAGCAATTTTATGTCTAGTATTTGTGCCATATATTAACTTAACTGCTGTGTAAAAAGCTCGATTATCAATTTTGTTAACCATTTCTTGTATTTCTTTTGTTTTATTCATCAACCATTTATTCTTGAGTCTCCTTGTTTCTCGTTGTATCTCAGCTTTCAGAGTCACAAATTTATTCCGTTTGTTGTTATTTAAAGCCCGTCTTTCTTTTATTTTTAATCGTATTTCTTCTGAACTGTCATTAAACCAGTCTTGTAAGCGTTTCTTTTTATAGCCTAAAACATTTTTACATTGTGTTTTGCTTTATATGATGCCATAATTCTTCTACAGATTTTATTTCATTTAGTATGTTCTTTTGTAAGTTATCTTTTAATTCCGACCCAAATTTTTTAAGCATATCTCTGTTCTTTAGGAAATTAGTATATTTACTGTTTTGTTTGGGTGGTATTTTATGACTGGAAATCTAAATTTCGATCTCAGTAGTATGTGATCTGTGTCTCCATCTGCTCCTCTCATTGTTCGTGTATTTCAGCTCTATGTTTTTGCCGTATTATAACGTAGTCGAGTTGATGGTAATATTGGGTGTACCCAGGTTTTTTTATACATATCTTAATTACATCACTATTTTGTAATGTTGGCGCATATGCACTGCTTATGGATATACACACACACACACATATATATATATATAAGTCGTCGGAATAGCCCAGTGGCTAGAGCACGAACTTCTATATGGAAGGCACCGAGTTCGAATACGATTGACGGCGCAAAATTATCATCAAAAAATAAAAACATGAAATAAGAAAATAATTATAATATTATTGCGTGGAAGACAATGGCAAACCACCACGCAACACCATATATACGCTAGTAATAATATAGTACACTACACAAAAAAACACGCGGGCATGCATTGTGGAGTGAGAACAAAGCGATTACAATCAGTTCCGCCGGGTGTGTGTGTCTATCTACGCTAACGTCATATTATGATTGCCTTGTACGCTATTTGCACTATATGACATAATATGTATAGGTAAGTAGTCGCATAAATTGCCCAATAAATGCCTTCCTGTTTATTTGCAGGAGACATTCAAATATATTCCAGAAGACGCGATTATCATCGAAATCGCTCCTCATCATTTTTTAAACAATAGGGATTTTTAAACAATAAACAACGAAATAGTAGTCGAAATCACTAAATTTTCATATAAATAGATCACAAAGATTTTCGGCTATTAAGCCATCATCAAATGGACATAAAAAAGTAAAATATGAAAATATATACAATTTATAGAAAATATAAAAAATAGAAATTATAGATGCATAACATTACAAAAAATAGCAAAATGATAAAATAATCTGGTTAACTTGATGATTTGTTCCAACCATCTTTCAGAGTTCGCATTTGGCATCCCATCGTTCTCCATTGTTTGCTCTGTTTCCCTCCAGTCACATGCTTAATCGTCCTTAAATCCATATGTATTCATCTTTTTCTCACATCGTCCATGTTCTGTTATTCAATTTTGTCCAGATATTTCTCGGTAAGTCGAATCCAAGCGGTCTGTCATCCGGTTTGCGAATGAATTCCCTCTTGTCCGGATTATTCTGACACCATTTCTTTTTCCATTCTTTAATTGCATTGAAATCTTCTATTAATTTTGTTATAGTGTATACGCCGCTGGTTTTCTCGACTTTAAACGATTAATTCAGTCTATATCCTGATGTATAGGTAATTCTGAATTTTGTTTATATTTCTCGAATTCTCTAATCGCTGCTTGTTTCCGTCGGTATTGTGGAGGCATAATATTGCTAAACACTGGAAGCCATGCTAGTGGTGTAGATTTCAATCTGCCTGTTATGGTTTCCAGGGCAGAATTCAGTTCGACGTCAATTTTGTAGACATGGGCGCTGTTCAGCCACACCGGTTTTGCGTACTTTGCTGCTGAAAAAACTAGAGCTAAATCAGAAGTTCGTAATGTTGCTGCTGGTGCTACCCATGTATATCCTGCTATTTTGTTTATTATGTTTATTCCTGTACGCACTTTGGTGACTGTGCTTTCTATATGCTTTCAGTATGTTAATTGCCGATCCAAAGTGACACTCGGATACTTCGGTTTATGTTCGTAATTTATGTTGTGTCCATCGATTGTTACGTTAATTCTATTTTTTTCCATTCGCGTGTTTAAATGGAAGGATAACCCCACTGTTTTCTTTTTATTTAATTGCAATCACCATTGTTTATTTAAAATATTGCGATAGTATGTGTAAGTCCTCTGTGATCTCAATTTTGTTGTTCTGTGTAGCTAATGCCACATCGTCTGCGTAAATGAACTTTCTTGAAGCAGTTATTGGCATGTCTGAGATACATACGTTAAAAAGCAATGGAGATAACAGATCGTTGCGGCAGCCCATTATTCAGGATTTTCTGCTTGCTTTCTTTCCCCATTATAGTAGCAGTAAATTTTCAATTGCGCAGCATCTCGTTTATTAATATATACATGGTTTTACGTGGGATTATTTCAAGTAGCTTTGTTAGCAGTCCGGTACGCCATACTGTGTTATAAGCGAAAGTGAGATCTATGAATACCACCTATGTTTTCTTATTTCGTTGAAAGCCGTATTCTATGTGTGATGTCAGCGCATTTATTTGACCTACCCAGTTTCTGTTCTTTCGGGATGTTGTCGTCTGTCACTGATTTTATGCGATTATAAATTATTCTTTCAAAAATTTTATATACAAAACGCTTAATAGTGATATTGGACAATAATTTTCTGCTATAAATGGATCGTTTCCTAGTTTAGGGATATTATCTTGGCTATTTTATAAAAGTGGTGGAAGTTTAGCAGTTTCGAGGGGTGTTATTGTAAAAGTGAAGTATTCAGTAGTAAAACAAAGTATGTAGTCCATTCGAATCAAGATTCAGTAAACTAGAATTACTTTGAATTATATTTAGGAAATAGCGCTAAACTACATATGGTAAGCGAAATTAAATATCTGAGATTTGATCGTAAATTAACCTGGTGCAAACGTGCACTCTATCTATCGAAAAAACTTAGGAAGTTAAATTATCTGTTCTACTATTTAAGGCAGTTCTTCTCTTCAGTCCATACAGGTTGTCTCACTCTATCAACCCGCGATGTCATGTGGGATACTCCATTCGGGTGGTACTTACTGTTCACCGGTTGTACAGATTTTCTCCAGTTGTATAGATTACAGAATCTCATTTGATGGTAGTAGGACAAGATTGTACGGGAAGAACAAAAATTCCATGGCTTTGTACGTTGGCACGATTGAATATAATTCTCACACCAAGAGGAATTTAAAAATCGATTTAACGAATTATAAACGACGTCGTTGGAAATTGTTAATAACATTTATTTAGCTTTCATGATTGTATCTTATATTTCTGTTACGTATCATAAAATGAATCTTCTTATGTCGTATGCTGTTCCATTACTTTTTATATGAATTTAAAGAACTCATTTAACTTCCACTATCTTTATATAATAAGCCTTACTCGTGTTTTTAAATGTTTCTGTTCAATAATCTACTAGTTTTATTGCATAATCATTGTATAAAAATATTGTGTTTTTGTTGACGGTGTTTTAAATATGTATATGAATGTGTTTGTGACGTGAATGAACAAAACATTGTATTTTCCCAATCGCGCATTTTTATGTCTTATCTAATTACTATTACTATGATTTCGTTGTATGTAACATTGAAAATGTCTTAATAATTTGAAATAAATTTGAATTTGAATTATTATTATTATTATTATTATCTAAAATTTTGTTTTGTAAAATTATAGTATTTCCAAAATTAAAATAGGGAAAAATAAATGGCTCGCCGACTGCTACACTACGTCCGCGAGACTCTAAGACGTTCAATATTTTTGCTCCGCGTGCACCATCAGCATAAAAATACTCAGATAAAGTAGATAACGTAAAATTAAATTATAAAATGATTATTTTCTTCGTAACGGTTTTTCATGTCGCTAAGCATGACGGTAATTTCGTAAATTCACAAGGAGTGGCCGGAGTGAAAGACATAGAATGTCAAAATTAGGATTCAAAGTGAGTTGACGGTTTCATTGCCTCACTTTAATAAGTCGCATATGAGAGCACAAACTATATACGAAGGAGCTACATTGTATAATATAAACTGCCGTGGGTCTCCTTAATTATAAACGAAGGACGAAATAATTGGCGCGTTATATTTTATTTAGAGAATTTGGACCCGAGGTAAATGCATAATCCTCGTGAAACTCTTTTTTTTTTTTTAATTCTCTTATCCGTACGTAGGACAGTTCTTCGTTTTTATTAAAAGGTATAATTGCGTATATAGGGCGGAAAGTTCATATTTCAGTTAAGTCCGGAGTGGCACGTAGACGGTTCCCTACTTACAAATTTTTTTGGAATGACAGACTTGGATGTATATATGTGTACGGATATATTATGAAACATGTATTTACATACGACTTTATCATAAAGATTATACCGATGTTAGTTTCATTTAGCGCAACAGGCTTTAATTTTTAATTGTGTACTTGGCAACTCTTGCTATTCGCCCACCATAAATAAACAGGAATTAACGGTTGTAATGTATTTTTGTTGTTGTTATTTTTTTTTTCAAGTGTATACCACCGTGAACACACTACTATGCCCGCCCACTTTTATGTTCGTGAGTATTAGTGAGAGCATATACGAGTGTATTATATATCGTATTAATTGTGTACTGCGAATAAGTATGTGCTGGTAGACGTGGACATGCGGACGTGCGCGTCTTCTGTATACTTATACATTTCTATATGCTAGATTATAGTGCATTGATGAATGTACACGATTACCTATGGTTGTATAGGGTAACCCAGCGAAGACGGACGATTTGGTTTTTTTGAATAGCGCAGTTAGTAACACACTTACAATGCAAACCGCGTGCTCCACGTTTAATGTACACACGAAAAATTAGTTTTTGTCCGATTTCAGTTATCAGGGCATCCTATATTGTGTAGAACGTTATTTTCCGACCTGAATCGATTACGACCGTGCAAGGAGAGTTTAAGAAAGAATTCAAAGTTACGCGGTGTAAACATGTATCATCTCGCAATTCAATTTTAAGGTGGGCTGAAAACTTTAGAGTGACGGCTTCTGGCAACGGATAAAAAACGTACTGGACAAAAAAAAAACGGTTCGTACCCCTACAAACATCAATCCAGTTCGGGCAGCGATCATTCGGAGTCCGTGGAAGGGGGGCTCTGCTCGTCGTCATGTTGCTTCTTTAAACCTGTCGAGAAAATATGCTCGCCGTACATTGCTGGAAGACTTGAAATTTCATCCTTATAAACTGGAAATAACGCAGGAATTAGACCATGCGCAGCGATAACTTTTTGCTGAACCGATGCTGAAAAAAATTGAAAACGAAGAGATCGATTTAAACAATTTTTTGATGAGCCACGAAGCTCATGTTCAGCTATCCGGATTTGTATACAAACAGAACTGCAGCTATGATCCGAATCTAATCCGAGTTGAACAAAAGCCGTCAACCAGTGACCGAGTAAAAGCGTTTGGTAATTGTCGCGTCGTACGGATTTTGCTTAGCCGCTGCGCTTGCCAGATTTGACCGTTCTATATTTTTTTAGGGGGATACCTAATGAGTCGCGTTTACGGAACACGTCCGCGAGATCTGGAAGACCTGAAAACTCGGATTTTTGAAGAAATTTCATAAATTCAACTGTTCGAAAATTTTGTAAAACACTGAGTTAATGTATTTTAGCAACGTTACACTACTACCCAAAGGGATTTAATATTTAGCGATTCGAGACGAATGTAACAAAAGTTCATCGAAATCTGAACATTCTTGAAGGAGAAATTGCTATAATGTCGTTTAGTACGTATTTTATTACACATTTCAGGTGTCCGGTCTGACGACCACTATTGGTGCCGATAACATATGACGTAACTGTTTTCTATATTGTCCATCCGCAATAGGACAAACAACACCGATGATAAAACTACAACATAGTTGGTATACATCGATGATCATTATTAACTAGCGCCAACAAGTGATACCACCATCTTGATTGTTTTCATCAGTTATGTGCTTACTTAACAGCTAAAGCACGCTGAGGTAACTTTAACATGGTTAAGTAAAGCCTAAAATATCTCTCGACTGCTTTTTCTTAAGTCTTTTTGCTGAACATCCTGGAAGCCCTGGTCGATGGATATCGGCTATGTTAACATTTACGTTTTCTTTTGTATCGTTAAAAAATCGTATATAACGATGTTTATAATATTCCTCTACATACGGTACACGAAGATCGGTATGTAGAGTCCGGTCTGACACGTAGTACGGAGCATCTGCTATTATGCTGAGAACTTTTGACTGCAGCTATTGCACTCGCTTCTAATTACTATTGGATGCTACTCCATATATTTCAATACCGTACCTTCAAATTGAAGCAAATATCGTGTGATAAATTAATTTTTTGCAGTAAAGATTGAACCTGGATTTTTTACCAATTTGTGGTTGTAGCTTATAGATTCTTTCCATGATCTGTTGTCTTACGTTCGCTACACCGGGTACCCATGTAAGTCGACGATCGAGTACTAGTCCTAAGTATTTCACCGAATTTGATGCAGGAATTAGTTCGTTTCCATAACTAATTTGTGGATAGTTACCGGTATTTAAAGTAAATGTGACTTGTTCCCTTTAATTTTTATTTTCCATTTAACAGCCAAACGTTAATTCTATTGAGATGTTCCTCCACCATTATTAAAGCGTGTATTGAATTTTCGTGAGCTGCTAATATGCAGGTATCATCAGCAAAAGTGGCCATAACTGTGGTATTTAACACCGGAATATCACCCGTGTATAGCGAAAACAATACTGGCCCAAGTATACTCCCTTGAGGAACAGCAGACACTCGGATCAGGTACTGTTCAGAGGCCGCTGAATTAATGATAACTTGAAAATATCTGTTCGATAAATATGATTCTAGGCGTTTATATATATCATTTGGCATAGTTGATTTTAATTTGTACAACGGGCCTTTATGCCACACACGATCAAATGCTTGTTCAACATCGAGAAATACGGCATTACAATGCTGATGCCTCTCAAATGCGGAACAGATGCGATCGGTTATTCGATGAACCCGGTGGATAGTCGAGTGATTAGTTCGAAAACCAAACTGATGATTTGGGATTAGATTATTTATGGTTATTACCGTCTGTATTCTATCATGTAGTATCATTTCAAATATTTTACCCAATATACTTAATAGGCGGCCTATAAGATGTTAATTTCTCCGGATTTTTTTGAGGTTTTAGAATCAGTCGAATGATTGAGTCTTTACACATTTGTGGGAAGTAGCAGGTTCTAAGCATTGCATTAAAAATATATGTTAGATATAGTACCGATTTTGTTGTGAAATTTTTCATTATTTCAGCTGTTATTTGATCCTTGCGCTTTTTTTAGTTGTAACTTTTTAGTTTTTGTTTGTACCTCACGTGGTGATACATGTTTAGTCGGAAATGTTAATTGAATTGGGCTTTGTAAATACTGTTCGACTCTAATTTCCATGGGTAGATTAAAATCTAATTTTCCATAGTTTGCTTTATAGGCTGCATACTTAGTTGCACTAATACAAGCGTTATGAATATTTTTAACGAACGATTTAACTGCTTCATTAATTTCTTTAGGTTCTTTTAGACGGACGTTTAATTTGATCTGATGAACCATGTAGTTTGAAAATGTTTCCCAATTTGTGCTTCTATTTGTTAGAGGTAGACGATCTTTATTTATGGTAGATGTAATACCGACACTAGCTATCACTGGGGTGTGATCTGAGCTTAAATGTGACACCATTTTACATGAGATATTAACAGGGTGCATATTTTTTGTTATGAAGAAGTCAAGTACTTCTGGTTTACGATTAGTGTGTTTTGGCTAATAGGTAGGACCTTTTGGTGCAATAATTGTGAGTTTGTTATCAGTAATTTTATTTTCAATAATTTTTCCTCTATAATTACCTCTCAATTCCACCTCGGGCGTTTGAAGTCCCCTCCTATTAGTATTCTTGAACCAAACCCCGTTAAGATATTCTTTAATCGTTCCTTAGGAACGATTACATTCGGATGACCATACATAACTGCTTAAAATGGATTTGAATGTTGTTTACTTTAATGGCTAATACTTGATAGGCATAAGTAATTTCAGGGGTTGCAATGACAATGATTTCTCTTATTTCGAATTAGAATGACAACACCTCCATGAGATATTCCATCAGGATGTGAGGCATAATCATATCCATTGATATTAAAGCTTGAGTTCGAAATGAGATGTGTTTCACACAAAAGTGCTATATCTATTCTATTAGCATATAGGAATAATTCAAGTTCTTGTTTCCTCTGAGATATGTCATCGCAATTCCAAACCATAATTGATAGATTATATTTTAATATTGCAGTAACGAAGGATTATATGTACGCTCTAAATAAAAATGAAAATAAAAGGTCACTAAAGAAATATTATGCCGATTTTCAAATGTCGGAGTTGTATAATGAAAGATTAAAAACAACGATATTTGAAATATGATTTATAAATATAACATTTTTCTACGGTAGAATTTGCGAGGCAAATAAATTTTTAAAAAACTCACGCCAGAATATGAACAATGTACAAATTAACGCGTAAAATCGAGTGTTGCAAACTTATATATCGAATGAAAAATTAAAAAGGTAATTGAAAGTTACCGTGAAAATGAAAATATTTCCTATTATTACAATCGAAATTAAGCTAGAACAGTTCAAACCTGCACCACGACAAACGTATGAAATTAGATATAATTCATAATTGACGATAACAAGCGGAGCAAAAGAAGAAATAGCCAGGACGGGAAATTAAATAATTTAAGTTTAAAAACGAGCAAAATTTTGTATGCCGATGCGACCACCAATAATAATAATAATACGTATGAGCACACTTTATTATATATATCCATTAACGGATAACATTTTCATCGAATGTTATTAATTTATAGTATAATCATGTTAAACGCTTTCAGTTACCACTATTAATTTCAGACGTGAAATTACCTATGTCGGGTGCGTATAAAGTAATTAAACTAAGTTTTTTTTTTTGTTTTTTTTTTATACAGTACTTCCTTTAGATGTAGATAACTTTTAACACGCTATATTATAATTAAACCTCGTTGCGTGTCAACTAAATACACGGGCGAATATAATAAGGGAAGCCTCCGAAATGAGGAAATAAAGAAATAATAAAGTACCGTAATCTGAATTACAGAAGATTCCCAAATTCAGCAACCTATGCTCGAAAAAGTTATCAAAAATTTCGTAAAGGCTGAATGAATGTATTGTTGCGAATGTCATCTGAATGATATTAATCTTTCGTTTTCCTATTTTTAAATGAAATTTCATTTAAAAATTTTCGTCGAGTAGTTTTTGAGTTATTAAAAAAAAAAACATTCCGTCTCCTCCGGGTCACCCTATATATTTTATTTAATTGGTTTTATACGTTATAATAAAATGATTTTTTTAGATTGTCAAATATATAAAATTGTTACATATTTTTTTGGTTATTGGTCTCGGGTATAATACGAACAGCATCTTGGCCCTATAATCTATATATCCGTCACTAATATTCCATATTATTAAAATAAGAATAATTTGTTTTACCATTATAGGGAACATCACGACTGATGTAGTTAAGGCGTATGCGCTAATACTTTGTGTACGTAAAGTTCAAATGGTAATTTCCGATCATTGAGATGTATTCGCTTCCACGCGATAGAAAATTATCGTCAAACTTACGAGTTATAATTTTACATTTAAACAAATAAACACTGAATATCTCGTATAGCAAATATTGTTATAGTTTTACTATACTTATATAATCCCGAATTTGCATCTCTACGCCTGTCGGCAATTACGATATATTTCGAGAATCTCGAAAGCCTATTTCGTATTAATCGTAATCGAATAAAGTTCGCCAAAACATTCGCGTATAATAATATTTTATATTACTGATAACATAGTATATGACTAGACGGGTTGAATAAATAGATGGGATTAGGCATTTAAGACGGTAGTAAGTTGAAGGAATGCATATAAATTCCGAGTAAAAATAGAAGCAAAAAGAACTCGATGAGGATAAAGAAGAACCAGATGGAAAATTCTAGAAAATGGACGGGAATTCGTAAATCGCTACATATCGTGGCCAAAGAAGAATAGTCGCTAACATCCTAAAAGACTTAGGAGTATATTACGTTTAAGGTGCTTATACTCCGTGCGCAGATAAAAACTCTAGTTTCCTAGAATCGGGCATTCGATCGTTGAGATGTACTGATTAATCGACAATTATCGCGGAACTTTAAGCGTATAATCCCGTACAAAAATTTAAACATAAAATATCGAAAATATCGAACGCGCGACCAAATATCTCGAATACGTATGTCGAAAGCCTGTTCCGTATTAATCGTAATTTATTAAAATTCACCTACGAAACAGAAGACACCAAACGGGACAAGCGTACGTCATCGCGATAACCGCTTTGTAAACGTTTAGCTTATTATTTTTATAATTAAAACTTAGGTACGATTTACGCAACAGCTGAATAATTTATGATAAGCGTCGAGAAAGTCCTAATGTAACGTACAAATTTATAACCTTATTAGTCATCATCATCATTAGTACAATCCTACGACTCGTCCATTGCCGTGGTCTTTTAATTCAGCACAGTTTTTTAACATTTCATCGGATTTTATCTTCGACAATATTTCGAAATAATCGCCCATGTTCCAAGTACGTAACCCGTTCGATTCAATAACGATCCTTTTTTCTTCTTTGGCCCGCGTTCATTTTGAATTTTTTCTTCCCAGCTTATTCTTTCAACCAAATCTTGTAACTTGTCCGTATTAACTTTAAGTCGAAGGTCTGCCGTACAATACGCGTACATCTTCATTTATTTTAATATGCCTTGTTTTTCTTGGAACGCACATTTTGCTAGTTCAATTCTAGAATTAATTTCACTAGCGCAATCTTCCATTATAATCTGGCCGAGGTATTTAAACCTCCGACCTCGCTCAACTATTTCTCCGTCAATTTTTACGCAAACCCATTGTTGCTTTTGTTTTTGTTCCACATTTATTAAATCAGTACTTTCCATTTCAACTCCGCATCATCTTTTGAAACTTATCCGACGACTATCACCTGGTGATCCGCGAATTTTAAAGTATTTAACTTTTCTCCTCCCACGTTTATTACAACAACAACGTATATTTCAACATAATTTACAGAAAATAATAAAAGTGAAAATTTCAAATAACGTAACAAGATGGCTCGCCGTAAATTATACTTACAATGTAATGGCAGTAAAAAAAAAATTAAATAAAAAAATTACAGCGAAAAATAAAAAGTAATAATAATAATAATAAAACAATATAATGACATGTTACGCAGTAAGTAAATATAGAAGAAAAATAAATCGTAAAACAAGCTTCGTACAGCGTTATATATTATGTTCGAGCCTCTTATTATTATATTTACCATATACACGAATTGAAGTAGCCTAGAATCGTGGAAGAAATTAAACGATTACCATAGAGACTACTATAAGCGGTCATCGCAGAACTTACGCGTTAAATTTATAACGATCCTTAATATAAGAGGCATGCTTAAGTATGCATGTCAACGACTCCTTAGTATCTAGAGACATTTAGTATACATCTGAGATACCTGTTTTGTAATAATTGTAATTTGTCAAAAATCGGTATTTGAAACGAAACTCCAAAAATAGGACGCGATTACGAGGGACGTATAACAGTTTTATAAGGAATTAATTTATTATTAACATTAAGAAACGATTTTCCGTTAATTAGCGGATATATGGCAGATACGTTAGCATGATTGACATGTTCGGAAATAATTAGTCCGTTATCCAAGATTACCCCAAGATAACGAACATGTTTCGACCAGCTCACTACGGTGGAATTAAATCTAATTTCAGCAGTTTATTCCACTATTATATAGTACTTCGTTTCGTATATATATTAATAGTTTCTATCCCGAAGTTTAATTTATACCTAAATTTTGTCGTTCATCCGGCAAATATAAAATATTACACGCCCCCCCCCCGTATACTTACTTTACATATTTCTCAGTTTTTATGTATATACACGCACATAATATATACATATATTTATACGAATTTTTAATCGCTCAATGTAAAAGTTTTAATAATCTAAACGGATTGTTACTTTTATCTTAGCCTAAATTAAATACGTCCTTTATTAATATTTTACATCATTTTGTATTGTTACATATTTAATCTGCGTGCAATATTTATATTGTACACTAAGTATAAGTTTAAGTTACATTTTGAACAGTCAGTTTTCCTTTTTTAAAAAAAAATTGATTTATTTATTATATGTTTTGTTTTTAATATATTATTATTATTATTATTATTAAGACACAAACTCTCATTACACACTTCCTTGGTGGTTTAAGGGACTATATTTCTCATGCCTAACCATCCTTTTTTTTTTTTGTTTTTTTTTTGTTTTAGTAGTAGTATAGTACATTTCAATACAAAATTTTATAAATCATGAAGAATTTATATGTACATACACATATGGTATCCTTAAAGTTACGTTAGCAGTTAAATACAACCAAATGACTTTACAAAACTAAAGAAATAATAAAGAAAATATAACAGTAAAATAATAATAGAGAAAATTAAAATAAAACCTATTAGCTCGTATATTAAATTTAGTTTAACTTGTATATAAATAAATAAAAATAAAAAATTGTAACACAGATCTGATCGTATACATTAGAGATGCTTAATGATGCTTATATCTAGTGTAACGCATGCTAAGATCAAACTGTAATCCCCGATTATCTGAATTAAGTTACTGTCGTGATACGTTTATCATGAAAATTTCTTTGATAATTTATAAATATGATCGTAAATATGAGGAATGTTTAGCGTGGAATGCGTGTAATTTTAGTCCATCGAGGAGCACTTAATGATTTTGTTTTAGTTACACATTGCCGGGAACTATTACACACACACCCATTTATCTTTTGTATTATACTGCTTGTTTTTCTTTTGTTTTAGCTACACAATACTCACACACACACACACACAGTTATTGATTAAGTACACCAGTTCCCTGCACCTTTATCACGAGTTATTTAATACATTTGCCCCACCGAATAAGTGCGGATTGGGGAACCATTTTTAAAAAAAACTCTAAACTGGTATTTAGATTAAATTTACGTCTATCCTGTGACTACATAGAATAATGAAAAAAAGAAAATAAATTTACTATCGCTTACCTAGGACGATGTGACTTTTTCGAAATTATTTTCTAATTTCGCTTATTTGTTGAAGAGAATAAATATCACCGATTCTTTAAAAAACAAAAAAAAAAAACTTAATTAAATATTACCGACTGGAGGTCGTTATTAAAGAAGAAATAATAATTCCGTAATATAAAATTTTCAATTAAAAATCAACCGACTTAAATTAAAATTAATCACTAACGACGACATTAGTAATTTATAACGAGACTGTTTTAATATGGTTCACATCGCGCGATAATATACGAACGAAATGCCGTTTTTAGATGCTTGAAAGGTTTTTCACTTAATAATATAAGACTGACTGAAAAAGCTTTCCACGCCATACATCCACACACCCTGCGATCTTAAAGCATCATCCCATCGCAATTTGGACGGAGACGATTTTGGAGGGAGAAAAACTGGACAGTAGTTAAATAGGGCGCTATCTGTCGATCAAACCATGAAGCTTTATCTTCAATATTTTCAGACGTGAATCCATTTTTTTTTTCCTTTTTTTTTTTTTTCAAAATATGTTCCTATATTCGATTTAAACAACGAGTACATTCAATACAAACGCATTTATGTGTATATAAATATTTTTAGCGAAACACCTTGGGTCGTGAGGCTCGGATCGAGAACGGTACAATTTGAAAGGTGGCAAAATCAGAAAAATGTAAAAGCAACTCAAATTTAATCAGATAATTGAAGAGTTTTCCGTCGATAGTATAAATAAATTTAATCGTCTCTCTGATTACAAATTAAATTATTCAATTGTTGGAATCAATGGAACCCTCTCATCGACCGATGTTTGTCTGGATACCAGGTCATTTACAATTTCCTGGAAATGAATTAGCTGACCGAGCAGCAAAGGAGGCGTCCTCTATGTACCCTTACATAAATTTATCCATCCCTCGTTAAGATGCATACAATATCATCGCCATAAAACTAAAATGCAGATGGAAATCTATGTGGATTTCCACGCCTAACTCAAACAAGTTAAGAAACATTAAATTGGGGATACAAGCCGCTGGAAAACACCTTCTAATTTATCCAGAAAAGAAGAAATTACTTTGAGACGGCTCCGATTCGGCCATACATTAATAACACATGGACATTTATTAAGGCGTTAATCTCCTGTCAGATGTTCCTGTGGACACTGGGAAATCACTGTCAAACATCTTTTGTTAGATTGTACTACTTACATCTCTCTCACAAATATCCTGTGCAAGTTACTCGAAAGAATTGTTAATAGTAGATTGCTGTGGCAGTTAGAAAGCTCAGAACTCTTGGATCCCTTTTCAGCTTCAGGAAACAAAGAAGCGCTCAGGATCTATTAGCTAAACTTACAACAGATATTCAAAATAATTTAATAGAAAATAAAACTACAACTGTTGTCAGCTTTGATTTAGAAAAGGCTTTCGATAAACTGTGGAAACAAAGAATTCTTCTCACTCTATATCAGTGGGGATTTAGAGGAAATTTACCGATTTTCATTTGCAACTTTTTACACCGCCGAAAATTTCAAGTAAAGATAAATTTTATTTTATCCGATACAAAAATTCAAGAAAATGGTACCCCTCAAGGATCTGTAATTAGCCCTACGTTATTTATTATAGCCATGACTAATATTAAACAACATATACCACCTCCAGTAAAATACTGTATATATGCTGACGACTTATCAATATACTACTCAAATCGGGACTCTAAATTTGTGGAACTTTTATTGCAGAATACAATAAACGACTTAAATAACTGGGCTAAATCTCAAGGATTTACTTTCTCCTCATCAAAAACTAAGCATATAACTTTCAGCAAAAAACGAAATGTAATTACACCAAACTTACACATGGATACAAAATGGAAAATACAGATTCACTTCAGATACTAGGACTAATATTGGACCCGAAACTAAGTTGGAAAGAACACATAAACAAACTAAAAATAAAATGCTTGCAAAAAATAAATATGCTCAGAATGTTAAATAACTCATCGTGGGGATCTGACCGAAAAACATTAATACAGTTATACAAATCCTACATTCTAAGCAGATTGGACTACGCTAGTATAATATATGGTAGCGCAGCCTATTCTACACTAAAAAACTCAACTCTATTCAAAATCTAGCTATTAGAATTGCCTTTCACACTACCTCAAACACAGCTTTACACGTGGAAGCAAACATATTACCACTCCGATACAGAAGACAAATATTAGCACTAAAATATTACACACAATCAATTTGCACACCATCCAATCCAACATCCCAGTCCTTACAATCGAATAAATCTCATCATACTTTCTTAAAAAGCCAAATGCTTCCAAACCCCTATCAGAACGCGTTAACAATACATTAGCAAAACTTCAATATCGATTACCGCAAATTAAAACAAACCAAGCTCCAAAAATACCACCTTGGACAAAGCTTACAATAGCAATAAACACAGAACTGGAAAAATATAAGGAAAATTTAACACCTACAAATATACTCAAATCAAAATTTTATAACATTTTGGAAAAACAGTACGGCGATTATACACAAATATACACTGACGCATCAAAGTCCACAAACCAAACCTCATCGGCCTATCTTACACCCAACCAATCCCAAGTATATCATTTACCGGATTCAATATCAGTTTTTACTGCAGAAGTTCTTGCAATTTATAAAGCTTTAAAATACATATGTAAACAAGCACAACCGAATAAATATGTAATCTGCACAGATTCTTACAGCGCTCTTAAACATATTCAAAAATATATTAAAAACACAAACTCAGATACTTTCAACCTAAAACACATTATTAACAACCTCATCTCAAATAACAATGAACTTGTTCATTTATGGACACCAGCCCATTCGGGAATAGCTGGGAATGAAAACATTGATAGAATAGTCAAAACACTCCTATCAATATAAAAACAATAAAATCAACTCACATTACTGATTTACATACAGTCCTTATACAAAAAATTAAAATGTCATTTCAAAAATTCTGGGAGACCCAATGTACACATACACACCTATATCAGATTAAGCCGAAATTAGGAAACTGAAAAACAACAGACCAGAAAGAAAGAAAAACAGGAAAAACGCTAGCTCGACTACGTACAGGACACACGTTACTCACCTCACAACACCTACTCAATAGGACCCCTCCACCCATCTGCTATGAATGCAATACACAATTAAATATAAACCACATACTATTAGAATGTACAAAATACAGAAACCAACGTATAAAATACAACCTAAATCATGACACAATAAAAACAATACTCGAAGATAACCCAGACAAAATTAAAAATCTTTTACAGTACCTTACAGACACTAACCTAATAAACAGCTTATAATCAACTGTAAGACGCAAATGATCCCGGCAATCGAGCGTCTATAAATAAAATAAAATAAAAAAAAGAAAAAAAAAACTCTCAACGCTCACCAACAACAATTAAAGACCTGCTAAACTCAAATGGCAACACACACCTTCAAGTTCTCCGCTTCTTGTAAAATACTGGTCTCTTCAACATGATCTGAGATCTTCTCATCTGTGCCTCCAGCCTAGTAGTAGTACATGGCACATTAATGGAAAAATAAATAATAAATATTTTATTCAAATCTAAAGAGGATATTGAGGCGGCGGTGGAAAATTTTACCGGATGAATTCAGAAATCTACGTATTTTTGCAACATCTAAGAAAGAAAACAAAGTCTTCCGAAAGTAATGAAGGATATGAGACAGAAAAACAAGTAAATTAAGTCGTATATGGCAGAATACCAGAAACCCCAATGACAAAACTGCGTTTAACGAGGCATCTAAAGAATTAAGATGTTGAATTCTCGATACTACCGAGAAACATTCAATATTTCGCGAATATAGTCTAGTAATAAAACATATATACAGCTTGGGAACTCCGCTTGGGCCATTTCTGTTCTTAATACCGTTAAACGATATCGCAAAATTATCATTTGTACACGCAGCATTATATGCAAATAATTTAGCTTTGTACTACACATCATATCAGGCACAATTTACAAATGTTTGTAGAATTCTCGAAAATGGTACGGTCTCTGTTTTTCCTACTTTTAGTTTAAACTTTCATCTTTTGTAATACTTAAAAGTAGAAAATAGGACCTTCTGCGAACGTCGATAAACTGTGTGTTGTCTGTATGATTTTACAAATGGTAATTTTTGGAATGTCGTTTATTTAGCATCGAAATAATCCGATCACACTTTCCCGACAGCGCTGTATGTTTAATTTAGAAGACTTGTTTAAGAAATTGGTTACATAAAATGTTCGATTAATTATATAATCGTTTAGTAATTTAACGACAGTTAAATAGAATTTAATCATTTTATGCAGAATAAGGATTTTACTATATCAATGACTAACGTATAAGTGTGTACTATGAACATTGAAACTATTGGTAAAAAACCTTGGATATTCTGGCTACTTAATGCGTTGTTGAATAGCCGTATTTAAGACAAAACTGTTCGTTCCGTAGAAAATTACTATTTGTTGTGTACAATAACATTTTGGGAAATTTCACTTGGGTGTCTACATAAACTAACGAGTCTTGTATTTTCAATAGTACTAATATCTTTACCAGGCTTAGGTATTACAATAAGGTTCTGATCGTATTGTTGATTATGTTAGTGAAGTAAATGATGATTTTGTGTGAGTTATTTTTGATCACTATTACGGAAACCTCTCATCGTCGTCACGTGATATTTTATTTTGTAATATAGTTTCTAATTTCTGATGGCAGAGGGAAAATGGTAGCATCCGAATATTTATTTATCGAAATGTGTAAAGAAGCGAGCAGTTCGAGTTTAACGATCGTTTTGTATATACGTGTATTTATTAGTGTGGGGAGGGCAATATTTAATTAGTAAGACGTTTATGTATTTTCAGTGATGATGATATTGTATGTCTTCGGGTAGTTTAGATGTCCAAGCCATTGTATCGCCGCTTCTGATACTACTCGAATATCCTTCCAACCGCCCATACTACGTGGACATACATTGAGGATGTGATCCATTGTCTTATCTCCTAACTGACAGTCGCAGGAGGAATCATCTTTAAAACACCACTTTGCGAGCATATGACCACAGACAGCGCCTGTTCTGACACGATTTAACGCACCCAGCATTTCCGGTCTAGTTCAAAATCTGTTGCAATTCGACGTGTCTATCGTACCGTATCGGTTTGGGTTCTTATGGACCCATTGTTCTTTCCAGGATGCAACTGTGTCAAAACCATCTATTGTGCTCTCGGGATATGGTAGCTTTTAATCATACTTGTTTAGATTTAAACTTGTATTCTCTCATATAAATGATGACCTGAAACATTTCATTTTTGAGTGTCTAGTCTTTCTATTATTTATGAGAAACTTTGAAATAACTTCCAATAAAAATAAATCTACATGCTGCAATCGTCTGTTATGCAGTAATTTAAAAAAATTTTGGGGCAGTCAATTTTATTCTAAACAGTAGGGCCACAAAAAAAACTTCAAATTTTTTCATGTCACGTGTTACAACTTGTATTTCAAAACTCTAATCCTTTGTACAGTGGTAAAATGTACGGTAATATTATTTCGCATCTGGTCGGCTATTATAGTCCTTTCTTCTTCCAATATTTTAGAAAAGTTTGTGTCTCTTCGTTGATATTTTCATATAGTTCGACAAAGTCAAACTTCCAAATTATACTGCAGTTAAAAAGGTAACTGTTATTCTGAACTTCGCCACATTCACAATACCATCTTGGGTCATCCACCATCTATGTAGGTTGAATTTCGTATTCGATTTAAAGTTTTCCATATAATTTAGGTCTTTACTCGCTGGAAGCATATTCAGTCTTTCGATCTTGTCTGAATTCTTCGGCTCCTCGACTGTCCAGAAAACTGTTTCTAGATTTCAGATGTTTATCAGCGAGTTCCGTGTAGGCATAAAGTGGACGACAGTTGTCATGAAATGTTTCCACTTTTCTTTCTATGCTGCCACATCACGCCTAATATTCGGTGGTGTGATGCAACTTAATTCCCATAAATGTCCTATTTGAGTTTATCTTGGGCAACCCGTAACTATTCCACAGGCAATATCGACTTTTTTAGCATGTGCGGAACGATTCCACACCAGAATATTCCCCCACAGAGAAAAAGCGCCATAACCGAAATTCAAAGTACGTTTGATTTTTGATCCCTAACTACTGCTAGCTAACTTGCGAATAAGATTTGTTCTAGTTATAACCTTCATTTTCGCAGATTGACAGGGCCGTTTAAATGTCGTCGATAGATCAAGAATGACTCCAAGATGCTTTAGATTTTCCATATAACTGACGATTCGCTTTGCGGTGACGAAGTTGAAATACGCAAGCTGGGTTTGGCTTCATTTGATTCAATTTGTAATACTCATCGAGTTTTTCTGTTTTATAATTTAGTACATATTCAATTTCTTCAAAAGTTTTGTGCTGTCTAATATCATCTCCATACGGGGAATATTTTGTGCATTGATGACTTATCGGTTGATCATTTGTATAAATATTGAACACAGTAGAAGCAAGCATACTGCTCGAGGCACTCCATTCTTCTAGTTTTCCCCAAGGTTCGTTTATATTAGCGAGTATTTGTGTATGTTTTTTCTATTCGGATATATATGTGTCCCGGTATGTTACAGAATTTGACATTTGAATATTTAAATAGTATAAATATAAAATATTGCGCGCCAACTGTAAACTCCAGTCTATTTAACGGAATTTTAAATTTAGAAAAGTTAAAAAAAAAAAAAGATAATGATTAGATTGTGTAACGAGTTCAGCGATGTGAATAATTTAATATACGAAAGACTCGTTTGTCGATTTGTAACATGTATAATGCAAAACAAAGTGGAATCTGTGAACTCCCAGTTGATGGATTTAGATATACAATAGAACATTAGTAATAATCCGTCGCTTAAAACATCCGAAGAAAATAATATACCGAATAATTTACGCGTTAAATTTCGCATAACCAAAGAATCTTTCCAATCGCATATAAAAAAGAGTACAGACGGGCTTGCCTGAACTCGAATCCCACTGGGAGACAAAAATTCTTCAGAGTAAAAAAGCTTTTAGCCAACTCATCTATCCATCCGATTAGTCGGTAAATGCGTATCAGCTTATTACAAAAGTAAAGAAGCCGAACACTGAAACGGCATGATCATCTTTATGCAGAATTATTGAACATGCCAGTCGTATTCGTGGAATATTCCTCTCGGATATAAATATAAATATGTCTTGGAAAAAGCACATAACCACCAAACGTACAGATCGGATTGAAACGAGAAATATACGGCTAGTTGGAAGAAATATAGTTCTTTCACTAGAAAATAAAGTGCCGCTTTAAAAATCAATAGTAAATCCAATTTGGACATATTGCATTGAGCTATGGGGCGCTGCATCTAACTTCAACATAGCTCTTACGGAAAGGACGCAATCAAAAATCTTACATAGGATTGTTAACGCACCCTGGTTTATATGAAATGACGACATCTCGATGGACTTGAAGATAATTTCTATTAAAGAAGCTCAAGTGTGCAAGATATACCATCACAAAAATATATTAGCAAAGAACATGCTGACCGACTGTGTAAAATTCAATCGAATACAGCGATTCAATCCTCTCCAGCTTTCGTTCCTGATTACTCATAATCATATAATTGTAGATTAATTTAATCTAAAAGTAATCATCAATAAGTAGGGTCAGCATCCATTGGGATGCTATCTTCCTTCCGGGTTTTGATAATAACAAGTCTTCACTGCTGCTGCAGAAAAAAACTTCGGTGGGGGCGAATCTCCAACAATGGTGCCGATGTACACATGAATGACCTGGAATCCAGACAAGCATTGGTCGAGAAGAGAATTCCATCGATTCCGATAATTTGATAACTTCTTTAGCAACTGGATGTTGATTATCGTTCCAATATTTAGCGATTGAAGCTTAGGCTGCACTTGAGTCGGAAAATATTACAGACTGCTGAGAATACATAGTAAGATTTTCATTGATATACACAAATATAATTCAAGTGAAAGAATTGAAAAATACAGTGGCAGCGATTAGCGTATGAGGATTCTGCTAGCAGTAGAAACAGCACAATCAACCCTGCCCAACGATTTAAATCCATCAGCATAGTATATGAGCAGTCAAAAGTAATTTTTATGATGATGATTCATTTAGGTGCCATATACTGCTACGAGGCCAAAGGCACGAACACGGAAGCTGTAGTTGTTGAAACAGGCGTCGGTTGCACATAGGACGAATGACTATTTCTCATGGCGTGTCAATGAAGGAGGAGATCGCCATAAATTAGTATCAGGTTTGAATGAGCGTAAGCTATTTGTAATTAGTGCTAATAACCACAACATATTCCATTTCGCGCGCAGTTGTTCGTTTATTATTCTGCGAATAAGTTTAGGATCTGTTGGAAGATCAAGAGCAGCTAGTTGCTGTGTCTGCTAGGTTGTTCCCAGCAATGCCAGTGTAACTTGAAACCCATATAAATAATGTTGAGGGGAAAGATCGATAGATAGGATGCCAATTATTTCCTTAGCCACCAGATGCTGATTTTTTGCGCTTATAATTACTGATGCTGGTGATTGCTGAATGAGAGTCGATGGCAATGCAGACAGCTTAGAAGTTTCTGCCAACAGAATCTTGTATATAAATTACAGCTAGTTTTATAGCATAAAAAATGTGGACGTAGCGGAAATCTGTGGAGGATGCTACTGCACATCCTACACCAGAATTTGACTTTGAACCATCTATGAAAAGCATTAGGTGGTTGTTGTATTGATCTAATATACTAGAAGAGTTATTGCGAACATCTGTTTAGAATAACGAAAGATTTGCTTCCTTCCACAGCGACAGTGTAGACATATAGTTCTGATAAAGAAGAGGAACGTCTACTTCGATGATTGATACTGCTTGTGTGCAACAACTGTTTCTGGATTTACCACTAAGATTCATTTCAGATCGATGGATTGATTCAGGCAAATTTGGAATACTTCTTATGTGTGTGTAAAAATATGGCATAAGTTTGGAACGGCGAAATTTGAGTGATGTTTCGCCGAGTGTGTTCAATAGTCTAGTGGAGATAGTCGTACGAAAAGCACCTGAACATCAGGGCAGAGTGGTTAACACTTTCTAATGATTGTAAAATAAACCCTTTTGCATTTCCATAAACTAGAGCACCGTGGTCCATTTTTGGGCGAATTACTGTCTTGTATATTGTAATAAGTGAGAGTTCGGGTAGAGCAGATAAGTAATTGTGTCGTGCTTTATCGCGTTTATAAAAGTTGATAACACTTAAGTTTAGTAGTGCGCTTATATAAATATTAAAATGGATAGTATAATAATGGATAAACTGAATCAAATATGCGAAGAAATAAAAGAAATTAAAACGGTATGTAATATTACGAACGTTAAAATCGATAATATTAATGCAGAATTAGCGTTTCTGAAAAATGAAAACGAAATATTCAGGAGTGAAATAGAAGAGATAAAGAAGGAAAACGAACGGTTACGTTGTGAAATAAGAAAAACAAATCAGTATTCGAGAAGAGATAATGTGATTATATTATTCATGGTGTGTCTTATGAAAGAAACGAAAAAATAGCGAGTTTTAACGTAAGAACACTTAAAAATAACGAAAACCTGATAGAATTAGAGGAAGCATTTAATAAAAGTAAAGTGGATATATTAGGATTGTCAGAAATTAGGAAACAAGGTAATACAGTTTTATCGTTAAAATCTGGAAATCTCTTATGTTGGACAGGAAATGATAAAGGTCAGAGAGGAAT
Source organism: Coronaproctus castanopsis (assembly GCA_032883995.1). Classification (NCBI taxonomy): domain Eukaryota; kingdom Metazoa; phylum Arthropoda; class Insecta; order Hemiptera; family Monophlebidae; genus Coronaproctus; species Coronaproctus castanopsis. The sequence continues at coordinate 290,737,781 of CM065052.1, forward strand.
TTATGATAAATCGAAATTGGAAGGAAAGTTTAATCGAATATAGAGGTTATACGGATAGGATTGCGTTATTAAGTTTCAAAGTAGGTAAAGGTAGTACGTTAACATTAATACAGGTCTATTCCCCGACGTCAACGGCGGACGATTTAGAGATACAAAAATTTTATAACGAGTTGCAGGAAATTACAGTAAATTTTAAAATAAATAGAAACCACCATCTTATTATTATGGGGGATTTCAACAGTCAAATAGGTAAAAGGAAAATAGGTGAAGAAAGGATTATGGGTGCTTATAATTATGACGAGAGGAATAGAAGCGGAGAGAAGCTAGTGGAATTTTGTTTAGAAAAAAATTTCGGAACTATAAATAGCTTTTTTAAAAAACGAAAGGGTAGGTTATGGACATGGACCTCGCCAAATGGTAAATATAATACTCAAATAGATTATATGTTGACAAATTGTAGAGAGAATATAAAAAACTTTGACGTATTGAAAAATTTTTGTTACTATTCAGATTACAGGCCTATTTTTTGCGAAATAACATGTAATATAAAGAGACGACTACCAGTACAGAAATGGAAAAATCTCTACGTGACAAGCAGCAATAAAGTGGAATATAGGGAGGTTTTTCAAAAAAATTTGGAATGAAAAACAGGAGAAAGGTTGTACATGCGATATAGACGAACTAGAAAGTTTTATCAGGGAGTAAATTAATAGCACTGGAAACTATTTAAAGTATTTAAAAAGAGGAGAGAAAGATAAGTTTATACTGCCAGGAGATATTGTAGAAAAAATAAAAGAAAGGCAAAAGTTTATAAATAAGAAAAATAAGACGCCGAAAGAAAAAATAGAATTAAATATAATATGTAAATTGATAAAATATAAAATAAGAAATTTAAAAAAATTAAAATAAGAGGCTATAATAAAGGAGATTTTGGAATCAACGAAGAATATGAAAACTATAAGAAGAAATTTGGGTCATGGAGTAAAATGGCACACAAGTTTAAAAGACGAGAATAATCGTAATAAATATGAGAGATCAGATATAAATGAAGTGGCCACAAATTATTTCAATAAGCTCTACGAAAATATAAACATCAATCAGGAAATTTACTGGGAAGAGGAGACTTTAGAACCAAAATTCCTAAAATCTGAAATAGAAAAGGCGACTGAGAATCTAAAAAAAGATAAAGCTTCAGGAGCAGATGAAATTACAAACGAACAAATGAAGTATGCTGGAAAAAAAATGATTGACCTGCTACTGAATTTATTTAACCTAATATTACACCAGAGGAAAATTCCTAGGGCTTGGAAAGACTCAAATATTATTCTAATTTATAAGAAAGGTGAAAGAGAAAAAATAGATAATTATAGACCAATTTGTTTGGGCTCTACCTTATCTAAAGTTTTTTCCAAAGTACTGACAAATAGAATCAAAAATATAATAAATGCTGAACAACCTCCGGAACAAGCAGGTTTTCGTAATGGATATTCAACGATAGATCATCTACAGGTAATAAATCAATTGATAGAAAAGTGTAACGAATTTCAAATAGATGTAAATCTTGTTTTCATAGACTACACAAAGGCTTTCGATTCGCTTGATCACAATTTCCTACTAACAGCACTAAAAAAACAAGGGGTCCCAGAAAACTATAGACCAATAATAAGGGATATGTATACAGGAATGAGAGCAAGAATAATAACTGATAAAACCGGAAGATATTTTGTGGTAGAGAGAGAGGAGTAAAACGAGGGGGACCCGCTTTTACCAATATTGTTCAATGCAGCGTTAGAGGAAGTGTTTAGGAAATTAGACTGGGAAAATAAGGGTATTAAAATAAATGGAAAATTTTTGAACAATCTTAGATTTGCCGACGATATAGTATTGATATCGGGAAAGGTGGAAGAATTACAAATTACGTTAAACGAACTAAATGAGATAGGGAAACGAGTTTATAAGCATAAATCGAGATAAAATGAAAATGTTAACCTTCGGATGTGAAACAAAAGAATTGAAATTAAATAATAAGCTAATAGAAAAAGTAGACAATATTATTTATTTAGGTAAGTTAATATCGTCGAAAATAGTACAAGGAACGAGGTGGAGCGAAGAATTAAGAAATATTGGTCTTTGAAGTATATTTTCAAGGGGAAATATAGCAACAGAGTAAAAAGCGAAATAATGAATATCTGTATCTTACCAACTCTTATATATGGATGCCAGACCTAGACTTTGTCAAGTAACACAAAAGATAAAATAAATAAAATGCAAAACGCATTAGAGAGATCGATGCTACATATCAAGCTAAAAGATAGAGTAAATTTAAAAATAATTAGGAATAGGTTGAAATTTAGCTATAATTTTAGCAGAGTTAAAAAAGCAGTTAAATGGGATTGGGCGGGACATGTAGCTAGAATGGAAAATAATAAATGGACAAAAGCAGTCACAGAATGGTGTAACTATAATAAAAGAAGACAGGGTAGGCAAAAATTAAGATGGCAGGATGATATAACTAAAATGCTTCAAAATAAACAATACCATAGAGTAGCTGGGGACCGGCTCGAATGGGATCGTTTGAGGGAGGCCTTCGCCCAGTATCAGGGTTAGATAATAATTATGCGTTAAATGATATATATATGTAGGTACGTATGTGTATGTATATATGGGTGTGTATGTATATATGGGTGTATATGTGTATATGTATATATTAATGTATATTTAGAGTAAGTTGTACAAATAATTAGAATTATTATCATTCAAATCAAATCAAATCAAATTTATTGTTGTATATATAGTATTACAATAATTAAATTCACTATTTCTGTAATTACAACTGCCTGTAAATGCGCAATAATGCGCGAACAACAGGCTAATAAAAATATACATATACATAAATATACACACATATATACACACATATATACATACATATACACATTCATACATACATATATATACACATATGCATACACAAATACATACATACATATATACACATGTTGTACATATAAAACGGTTGGAGAGATCGGAAAGATATAATTGCAGTTATGAATTCAAAAGAACTTTAATTAATTTATATCCAAGTACCCGTCGTGACACGATCAACAACCGCACAGTAAGTAATACAACATTTCGTACTTATATGTATAGGCTCTTAAAAACTATAATAATTACATTTTACTATGAATAAGCACATATACAAATTAAAACCTTAATTTATTGCCTTAGACACATATATATATAACGTATCTAAAACTGTTTCACATACTAAATAAATACTCCTACTAAAATAAACGTATTACATACACCGCAGTTACAATCCTATGTACAGTGAGCATTCAATTACAAAAAAAAAAAGAAATAAAAAAAAAATATTGCGATTCCTACTACCAAAATTTTAGTAACGTTTGCCTAGATAAGTTTTAGATGCTAGACAGAAGAAAATCTTTCAAAAGCTTCCTTCGCCTTCGTTTGTAATTAATAAGATCCGTTCTTAATTGTTTAGGCATAGATAGGCCGCAGCGCCGGCATAAATCGCTTGCATGCGAATCCGTGTTTTATTAAAACGTAGAACAGTCGCAATACTCTCACCTCTTGATCTAGTGTTTCCTTCGTTATTCGATTATTATTATTATCGTATCAATTACGCGCTTATTTAGAGATATCCTGCATTATAAATTCACGTTCGACAGCCAGTTTTCTGCGCCTTCTTCTAGTGAATGTAGCCCAATCAGTCCTTTATTAGAGCTATTTACTTTACACGAATTTATAAAGTGTGACATCGTTTGGGTCTCGCCACAGCTGCACAGCTCCGTTTCCGACAGTTTCCATTTGTTCATTAAATATTTGCAACGACCCTGGTTGGTTCTGACGCGATTTAAATTGCACCATGTTTTTCTGTTGAGACCAAATCCTGGCACCCTGCTAGCCGGATTTGATATTAATTGTCCGTTTGTTGGAGTCTGCTTAACCCATATTTCCTTCCATTTTGTAGTTGCGTCGGCACTGCTCTGTAGTTCGTTAGCCGTCAGCCATGCTGGTTTCCTGCTGCTGAGACGTGTAGGTGGGGATCTTTGATAAATTTTTCTACGTGTGAGTGCATACTGTTGTATTTAGCCCATTCTCGTTTGAATGTTTCTTCTCTGCGGATGTGAGGTGGAAATATATTTACCAGCACGGGAAGCCACATAGTAGGAGTAGATTTTAGCGTACCGGTTACTAAGCGTAGTGCTACGTTCAGTTGTGTATCGATCTTCTTAGCATGCGAGCTGGCCATCCAAACGGGGCAGCAATATTCTGCAGCTGAAAACACTAGTGCCAGTGTAGCAGTCCTGATGAGTTTTGTCTCTGCTCCCCAAGCTGTACCTGCAAGGCGAGCGATAAGGTTTACTCTTGTCTTCACTTTTTGAGATATTTTTTCGGAGTTCTCTTTGTATGTGAGAGTTCGATCAAGAACGACGCCTAGATATGATATATTAAATTTATCTGAATTTTTTACGACAAAATTTAACAACTGCAATTTATATAATTCATGTACAGTAAAATATTTTATTTTGTTGTCTGTAGTTTCACTAAGATTTACTTGCTGTAGCACTGATTTCTGTAATCTCTGGATAGGTTCAATATGACATTTCGCCATACCACCCCATGTATTATGCCATAGGTCAGAACTGGTTGGTACAATGCTAAATACAGACGTCGCAAATGTTCAAAAGAGAAATATTGTCTTAAGTAAGAGAACAAATAATTTAGTTTCCTTAATTTTTTTGATACATACAATGAATGTTTATTCCAAATAGAGTCTATCTGAATCCCGAGATATTTAACTTCATTCACCCTATCTATCTTAATATCATGTTTTAAAGTCATCTGTATATTTTCCCAAATACTGAAATCTTGATTTGTGTAAATCATAAATTTTGTTTTGTTCTCATTCAGAATAAGTCTCATTCACTATGGATAATAATAATAATAATAATAATATTGTAATAAGTAATCTCGTGTCCGCTCCATATTGTATATGAGCTAATTTTCGTAAAAGTTTAATACTTTTTTTTTCAGCATATGTATGTGAGGCTTCCATGTCAACTTCTGATTAAAAGTTAGGCCTAGATACTTCACTGAAGTAAGAGATGAAATTATTTTGTTATTTAAGTAAAGAACTATATCATAAGGACAAGAACTTTTTCGACAGAAGTGTATGCTGTTGAAGAACTGAAATCCAGATACCTCCGTCCACTTTAGAATTTTATTTAAGCAGAGTTGCAGTGTTTCTGATCCAAATGGTACATCACTACATGTAACCAAATAATTGCAAATAATAATGCTCTTATTGGTGGTACTATCCCGATTAACATATCATTTATGGCAATATTAAATAGTATTGGACTAAGGATAGCACCATGCGAAACACCATTCTGTAGTGTTCGCGGAGTGGATAAAGTGTTACCAAGACGAACTTGGAATGTTCGGTCTTCGAGGAAACTGCTAATGACCATTGGCAGTCTACCTCGAAAATTCTAGTTGTATTGCGAGGTCAGAATCTTGTGTCTTCAGGTCGTGTCGAAAGCCTTGGATATATCTAAGAAGGGCGCATTAACTATCAAATTTGATATTTCACTATGGAGATAAACAGCTTGATCAATTTTACTGCTTATTAGTTGTTGATGTTCTAATTCCCACATTAGGCGACCTGCTATAAGTTTTTGAAATACTTTGCCTAGCACTGACGTCAGAGATATAGGTCGATATGAATCTACGGTTGAAGGATTTTTGCCAGCCTTAAGAACGGGCAATATCAGTACTTTTCCAAAAATCAGGAAAGGCGTCCCAAATAACATTCGGTTTCTGCAAGAGGACTGTTGTGATGTTTTCTGGTACATTTTTCAACAAGCAAATACGAAAACTATCTGGACCGCTGGCACTGTCCTCCAAATTGCATATAGCGGATTTCAGCTCATTTAAGGAGAACTGTTACGTGCTGCTGAAAGAGGTTAAAGAAAATGTTCGACAACGCATAAACTGTAAAATATTTCGCGGTTGCGAACTTGGTCGCGTATTGAAAAAATAATATTTCTTCTACGTTGTGAAATGCGCCATAATTAAATAGTATAAATATTGTTTTAGTTTTGTTAACAGAAGGCATAGAGCGAAATATTACGTAACGGGGACGATGAGGTAGTAACGTTAAAAGAACGCGGTTTACCATTTCAAGATGTAGGATTAATGACGTCGAATATTATATATATATATATATATATATATAGATTCGAAGACGAGAATAATTCAATTTGTATGCAAAATGAAATTCATTCCTACGAACGTGACGTACACTTAACCGCACAAAACACTCGAGTGATAAGAAAGTTTACACAAAAGCATTGCCTTTTCTTTCTCAGCAGCTGAATTAACAGTCGAATTAAAACGGATCCGCAACCAATTTACGAGAGGACTAGCATGATCTACAAATAATAATGATGGGAGCCGTAGAAGAGAAAAGTTTTTTTCTATTTCCCTCTAATCCAAAACTAATTTAAATAATTATCTACTGGATTTTATGTTTGTAAGTATCATGAGATGGTGGCTTTGCCCATTAGCAAATCCAACCGCCTTAGAAGAAGAGAAAAGTGAACAAGAAACATAAAGACACGGACTAGAGTCGTAGAAGTAGGAAAATTATTCCACGTAACCAGAAGGTGGGGGTTATAATGAATACATGAATCGGCTTGTACGAAGAAGAAAAAAATTAACGTATTGAAATCTTTAAAACGGTTTATATTGCACCTAACCAATCAACAGAACGACTGAAAATGAATATGAATCGTAAGTAAAAGTAATATTATACAAAACGACACCCTCGACAAAAGTATCTTCATTATATATATATTTGCTTATTTATTTATTTATATACGGTTTACGTAACTACTGCCGTCAATTAAAATACGAACACTGAGAAGTAAAGGCGTTTGGTCTGGACAATATAGCTGCAGAGGTGCTATGGGATCTTTCACAAATAACTTAGAAATCAATATGCCATATATGCAATAAAATTTGAAGAACCTGAATTTGGACTGCAGAATGTAAATACTTCCGCCTATACATAAGAAAGGATCGAAAACAGATTGCGTTAATTAACGGTTGACAGTACTAATTTCCCATGCTAGTAAAGTATGTATTAGGATATTGAATAATAGACCACGACCGTTTATAATGAATGAAATTTGCCAAGATCAAAAAGAATTCAGGACGGGCGTTGATGCGAGAGAACAAATATATAATATACGGCAAACAATTGAAAAGTCAAGGGAATCGAACATGCCTGTTTATATCGTTTTCATCGGTTGTTCCAAAGTATTTTCAATTGTGTTAAACGGAAAAGTTGTTGGAATGCCTACAAAACCTTCAGGGTCTTCGAACATATGCTAATCCTGCTGAAAAATCTTCACAGAGAAAATAAAGCATCACAATAAATGTTCTCAACGGCATCAGTTAATATAAAACGTGGAGTAAGAGAAGAATGTATTCTATCACCACTGTTATTTAATACTTATCATGAACTAGGTTGAAGAAAGCTCTCTCTGAGTGTGACGAAGGTATCCCTAAAGTGAGTTTTCAACTTGAGATACGCGTTAATAACTATTACTAGTTAAATTACAGACCGTGAACAGCACTTTCGGACTACGATTACAAAAATTATGATTATGGATAAGAAGACTGAAATTTTTTACATATCAATAAATTAGGAGTAGTGATGGATTTCATATATTTGGATTCTGTAATCTCCAGCGACGTATATTGATGATGCCGAAGAACGCCAAGGATGGAGACAGACAATTATGAAGTTGTAATCTTGACCACGTTATTCCTACAGAGAATTAGAGGAAAAAGAGCACCTTCTTAGTCCACAACCGTATATAATAGGAAGGATATTTTGAAGGTTCAAGATAAAAAAATAAATATTTTCTTATTTATTATCATATAAGGTGCGGTGTTTGTTCATATGACTATTATGTTATACATATAGGTGAACCGATAAATTAAGGTGAATAAAATCGAAAAGGTGTTTATATCTATATAAATATAATAACGGTGCGCCAACTTTGAAGGATGTCTCTGTTGTAGCGTCAGAGAAATTGAAATATATGACTAAATCCGTTCATGTTACACGGGATACCTGTCCACCAGTCAGACTTGATGGTATTTTACCACAAGACATTGAAGCCATCTGGGTATGTAGCCAGATCGACATTGGAAGTAGCACATTACTAAGGAAAATAAGGAACTCAGATTTAGACAAATGTATTGACTCTCGGGTAGGAACTCTGAACTATCCTTCCGAAATAAATTATTATTGTGTTAACACCATGATCAAACCTACCTAGATATATAGTTTTTTTTATCATTGTGCGCTATCGAATATAAAGTACAATGTTTCCAATAGAAAGCTTTTTCGAACACCCTGATACATTCGTAATGATAATATCCATCGCGAATTGGATGTACCAAATATAAATAATGTAATTCGGGAATGAAACACACATTACTAAGGAGACTAGATTAAATAGTAATCCGCTGGTCGTTAACTTATTAGATAAAAGCGAAGCCCCTCGAACACACCTTCAGGATTTTAACTTGCAACTAAGGATAGTTCGGAGTGTCGTCAATAGATGGCGAGATTGAACACGTGACAATACTTTCATCAAAATCACTTATATAGGTTGTTGAGAAGCATAATGTGGAATGGGCTACCCTATCCGCCGCTTCGTTTCCTACAATTCTCTTATGACCTGGAACCCATAAAAGGGATATTGGATCTATACGGATTGTATACGATTAACAAGTGAATTTTTGACATTGAGCTCTTGAGGGTTAATTTCTCTTTTGCAATTACCATCTATTTTCCAGATTGTCATTAAAAGGAGCGACACCGACCAAACAATTGTTTTCTCATTTCCGAGTCGATCTTATTATTTCTCATAATATGAGTGTACGGTGGCTATTTAGAGGGCGATTTAAAAATAAAATTCGTGACTCGCGGTAGATTTTGTTTCGTTAGATTTTATCAGGTTAAAACCGTCCTGGAAAAAACATAAAAAATAAATTAGGTTATTAAATATCATTAAACGAACGCGCAAAATGAAAACGTAGATGTGAACACATTAGGCGAAGCCGGTTTTAGGGAAAATAATGACAATTATTTTTTATTACTTTGTGGAACTGAATTACATTTCCAACAGTCGTTTCCATCTTTCGCAGTAATACAGAAATTTAATTTCCACATTCCATAAATTTTCTTTCGATCGTAATGACAGAGGTTGCAGTATTATTATAACCGTTATATTTCAAAATCTTTATATAGTACACCCTCGCACACAAATACACACACACTAACTCGTGCAAAATGAATATACCCGTGAAACTAACCGGGAAATTCAAACGCGACCAGATTTCGTTAGTTGTCATAAATAATGTCGACCAGGCAACCAGTCGAAAATTTATACGAAAACCTGGCGTATAACAAGCGTGTCTCTCTTTACGAAGCTCGTTCCAAATAATTAATGTATTTTTATATATATACACTTGTGCATCATATGTAAGACACACATGTATATATATATATGCACATGTAAATATAAAACAGAGACAGATAGATGCATGGATGAATTACATTAGATAGAAAAATAAAATGTATACATATTAGAAATTATTAATTTATTTTTTGAATCTACACGTACATTTTATATATATATACGTGTGTGTGTCAACAAAGACAAACATATAGATATAAACCGACAGACACATGTATTCTTATTCTTTTCCTCTATTCGTAGATTGGTGGGTAACCTTTATGACTCACGATTTTAGTGAGTTCAACGGAAATTGTCTTTTTTCTGCCCTTCCCTGAAGGTTTGCATAACTTCTTGCCTCTGTATTGTTTTTCTTCCATTTCCTTTCAATTAGTGTTATACGAAACTTGGTTCTTTACACTCCTGAGTGTATCATCAACACAATAGATCGGTTTGAAAGCTTGTCATAATAGGGGACTACTAACAATATCGTGGATAGGCCGGAAACTGTTTTTCGGAAACTAAATATACCTAGATACTTATCGAACAGGATAATAAAGATTTCTGTTTTTTCGGACACGTGGCGTGTGGTACTAAATATCTCCGACGTCTAATAATCACCGGGAAAGTGAATGGGACAAAAAAAAAGCAACGTCTAAAGCGCTGGGCTGACCAGTTCGTTAATTGGATTAAACCTACATGAAACGTTCATGTCTGGAAAACAGGCCATCGTGGAAGTGTTCGTAAAATAAGTGACGCTACATCTTGACAAAAACAACGCCCACTCGAAGGATAAAGGAAACAGGAAAAAGATGAATACATGAAATGAGAGAGAGAGGCATACTCTTAAATTACTTTCGTACCATTCGGTTACAATAACGTAATTTTATTTATAATTCGTTAAATGTCACGCGTGCTCACTTACGTCTATCTAGGCAAAAAGTGACCCTGCTGTATAATACGATATAATTCGAATTTAAATTTAAAAAAAAAAAAAAAAATTTATAATACTGAACGAACCATTTTTCATCCTTCTACATATATACGGGTGCAGTAGTACGATTATGTTAGGCGTGCGTCGTTATATGTATCCCCGACACGAAGCGTAGGTGTAAATTTGTTATTCTATATGTACGTGATGCTAATATTAATATATATATATATACATATATATATATAATCGGAATAGTAGCTAGAGCACAGACTTCTATACAGAAGGTACCGGGTTCGCGACGACGCAAAAATTATCATCAAAAAATAAAAGTATAAAAATAATTCTAATATTATCGCGTGGAAGGCAATGACAAACCACCACGCACAACACCATATGCGGGCTAGTAATGATATAGTACACTACAAAAATACGCAGGGCTGTATTGTGTCGTGACAACAAAGTGATTACTAACAGTTCTCCCGGGTGTGTATGTCTATCTGCGCTAACGCCATATTATAACTGCCTTGTATTCTACTTACACTGTACAACAAAATGTGTATAGGTAAGTAGTCAACTATCTCCGATACGGAGACGGCACTTAATGATGATAATGTAGATATGGATATAAAAAGTTATTTATTTTATTTATTTATTTAAATTTACAATACGCCAGCACGACAGCTTTCGCCGATTACTGCGTAGATAAGAAAAAAAACAATAAATATGCCGCACACACACGTGCGCAACGAAATTATTAATACTTATTTACTTAAAAGATCACACACAAACACATATATTTATATACATAGACAGACAAACCTAAATACATATGCACACATACATGTAAATTCTATCAAATACACAATGCACGCAAATAATTCCGTACTTTCACATCGGTACGAAAACATAATAAATATATATGCAGAGGAGCACCCTCGGATACACACTCTGACATACTCATACGCATAATATTATCACTTAGATGAGACAAGGTGGCCCAACTTCGCGCTATTTTAAACCCTTAACGATTTGTAAGAATTCTCCAAAATAATTGTGAAATCTAATTCGGGATATTTTTTCTGTCGATTGAAATAATGAGTGTAAAAAAGGGAAACATACTTACTGTTTTATTTTTGCAAACTGTACTGCCAGCGTACAAGTGGGACGAACGCCAAAAACGGAAACCTTGATATGAATTTTCCCTAATACAGTTGAGCCAATTACTATAGATCAAACTGTGCAATTTATTTTCTCTAAACTACACATGTCTAACTGATGAAGAAGCTTTTCGTAGTCAATACAAATGACCTGATCTAATAAATTTGTACTGTAAGAACTTTAAAAACCTAAACCTCTTTTGTACACTTTCAATTTTATTTATTAAATCATCAGACGCAGGGTTCCAAATTAGCGTACCGAATTCCAAATGCGAACGAACTAAAAAAGTATTTAGAATTAAATGCGTTTCAATATGTTTAAAAAATTGCTTCGACTAATTAAACCCAACATTTTCCTCGCCTTACGAATTGTGTTCATAATGTGAAATTTAAAAGTTAATTTTCCATCGAATATAATACCAAGATCTCTTATAGACGTCTCTTTTTTTAATAATGAACCTCGTATATGATACAAAGCGATAACAGGGTGAAATTTTCCTGTAAATGAAATAAATGCATTAGCTCACAATCCAGGCTAGTAGTATTAACCAATAATCCGAAAACTGGGGACTACATTTAAATTGAATAAAGCTTAGTTGAAGAACTGTTAGTAGAAGTTTAAAAAATAAAAATAAAATGTTATAATTAGCGAGATACTGTTCATAATATTATCACATTTGGCCACTAAGGTGCAAACCATGAAGTTTATTGATTCGTAATACTCGCATAAGACGCGCAACTTTTTTCTTAAAATGTAGCATTAAAAAAGTATTGTGCACGTAATATGCGAAGATTTCCAAATTAAGATCCACTATACAATATCTAGGGTGTGATATACGATAATAGCGGTAATGTAAACAAATCACAAGCGTGAACTTAGGAGGTACTTTTATATTAGTAATGCTGAATCACATCCGATTTGTAATATAATGGATACAGGTAAATGATAAAGCTAACGATGAATCACGATAAAACAGTGACGGCTCGTGGTTAAACAATCTAGCGGTTGCAATTACACCTTACCACTCCCCAACTCTTCTTCTTTGAATCGTAGATCCCTGGTAGAGACATCGTGACATCGAAATGCTATCATAATTCAGATTTTCGTAGTTTGCGTCCATTTCTATTGTATGCTCCATGCACAAAATCACTGAAACTCTTCCTGGTAAATGTTTGAACCCCGTCTGACCATCTGAAAGGCACACGGCCACAATGTCGTTTCGCCTTTGATTTCCTCTCGATGAAGAGTGCCTGCAGTCCATTTGCCCAGACCATGTGGCTGAAAACCCGTCCAATTCTGATTAGAACTTTCGTTAATAGGCGTTTAGGTTCGGCCACCTCCTGCAATATTGATTCATTTGTCCTCATTACCGTCCACGGAACACGTAACATACGTCTCCAACACCATAATTTAAGGGAATCGATGTACTTGCGTTCTGTTCTGTGTATTGTCAAGGTTTCAGCACCGTATAAGAAATTGAAAATACTATTGATTTTACCGGTCGAATTTTAACTATCTTATTTATCTTTTGGTCACGCCAAAGTTTTAGTAAGGCCCCATCGCGCCTGTGAATCTGCATGCGGTGTCGCAGTTTTGCTTTACATCCTCTTGTTCTAATTAGGCATGTATATATATATACATATACATATATATATATATATATATATATCTGTATATGTATATGTGGGTAATATATATGGATATTTTTTAGTATAAAACAAGATGTCGAAAATCCGTAATCTATTATTATTTTTTTTTTTTTAATTTTAAAATTCTAATGAAAATAGAAACTGCGTTTTATTTTGTTTTGTTTTGTTCATTTTTAATTAACGGTCGTGGCCCACTCCACGTGGCATCCCATCTGGAGAGTTCATAAATGTTGGTAACATATATACATATATATATAAAGTTTTTTTTAATTTCAACAATTTAATAATAACAATTGTATGTGACGTCACACTAATCTGGATATGTATTATTAGACGGTGTGTTAGTGGCGTTGCAACATCTACCAACTGAAAAGCCATATCGTTCCATTCTATATTTTCTTTCCCATCATTATAATGAAGTAACATTAATAATATCAAAGTCAACAAATTGTAATATAAGAACCTTTTTAAATTGTAATCAGAAAAACTAAAAATTATGAAATTAGGTTATCAAAAAATAAAAAATTGTATTACATTAAACCAAAATATATTAAAAATTAATTTCCACGTGAATAAGTACTAAATGTATTCAATTAGAAAAGTATAAACATGTTTTAAATACTAAAATGAAACAATTCAATGAGTTCACAATTTTCATTTAAAAAATTCTCTGAAAATGAAATGATCAATCGCTTATAAATAATAAAGCTTAAGGAAAAAATTTTACGTATATTAACGTCGGTCAGTAATAATATGAACAACAAAAAAACTGTGAAGAAGCAATGAAACAATTCATACGCGGGGTTATACACAGTAAAAGAAACACCGATAGAAATTCCAAGAAGAAAAACTAATCTTGGAAAGAGGTGTAATATAAATCTTAGACTTGTTCGTTGAACCGCACACCCAATAACACAACGAGGAAAACCTATAGTGTGTGTGTACCTCAAGGACTCTGGTTAAATAACGATTGCAACTAGCAGTCGCTAATACAACCCGATGTAAACTTTACACCCATAGTAGCATTAGCCGCAAAATCACCATATAACGCTGTATACGACTCTCCGATGCCTTCTTCGAGTTATGCAACCACCAATCGCTGTAACGAGACATTTCAAAGCACTTTTTTTTAAAGACTTTTCCCTTTTATAATATATTCTACAAAAAGCACAATTAAAATTCACTTATTTCGGTTTAATCTCCGTAAAATAATTAGTATTTTAAACTATTTTATTACATCGTCAATTTTTATACTGTTCAGCATATTTCTGGTGGTTGTGCAATCATGCAACCTTTATGTACGAGCCGCCACTGGTATAAATAAGCAAAACTTCAGTCTTCATCGTTTCATGAAAAAGAAATATATATTTTCATCACATGCCAATGGATAGCATTAAAAAAAAAATGAATAAAAAGTTACTAGTAAAAAAAAGAAAAATAGTTGATGCTTAAAAGTAGATATTTGTGAACTGTAAAAGACTCTTGATAAAAGTGGAAAATTTATAAACGCGGCCTTAACTGTATGTTTACGATATAATCGCAATGTCCGAAACGAATTACAACTTGATAATGATGATAAATATCTATGTACACCATACACTTTCTTCTTCTACTTTAACTGGACGTAGACATCGCAATAATCTTGATTGGGCGGCATGGAACAACTGTTGTGAACTCCAGTGTGGCTGTTTTATGTTTTCTATTCATTCCGGTTTCATAATACCTGGTTCTCTTTTACCATTAATCTTCCTTTGGAGCATGACTTTTAATTATTCTTGTCCTCTGGCCAAGTGCCCGAAATATTTCATTTTCCTCCTCCATATCATGATCCGTAGCGTGTGTTTAAAATTTGTCAATTCTAATACTTTCACATTTGATACCTTTTCGGTTCACGATATTCGCATCATTCTTCTGTGAATCCACATCTCAGTAATTTCTAATCTACACAAAAAAAACGTAATATATTAACTCGTCGTGCAGCACGCTGTATTGATAATTTTTTTTAGTTCGGTTTATTTTACCTCTCCAAAGTAATACGTATTGTCTTATATAGCGTTTCCTATTCACGATAGAAATTTGAACATGTTCCCTACACAGAAACTTGAAAAGGCGTCTGATTTTAACTTAGGAAGAATAATAGCTATTGTCGGCGAAGAATTATAGACGCCAACACGCACTAACACACGAACACACATATACGTATTATAAAGATATAATATAGTCAGTTACTGAATGCATTAGAAGAAAGGGAGATAAGCGAATCAAGGTATAATAATTCATCTTTCTTATATTTTATAAATAATCCGTCGAATGTAACCGAAATGAATAGAAGAACCTTTAGTGGTTGGTGGCGTTATGTCGACAACGGTTAAGTACATAGACGAGTGATGAGAGCATCCGGGATAATTTAGTAAAGTTTAATCCATTAAAATGTCATCCTGTTTCAAATATAGCGCATACACGTGTATCCGTTTCTATAACTGGAAGGACATTATCACCTCGTCCTTTGGAAAGGTTCAAAAAACTTCTGTTGATATATACACCCTCCGTATAATAAGTTAACGATGTCCGCGCTGTAAACCGGCTATCATTATTAACTTTCATTAATGTGCTAATATTTTTTCCTTCGACTTTTACAAGACAGTACAGCCTGCTGAAAAAGTTTTGTACGGCTTCAGAAAAAGACAAAAAAAATTGATCGATTTACTTTAATCATAATTATACGAAGTTTTCTCATGACGCTATGGAGCCACTTCACCTCGTATTATTATGAGTAGAATTATTATCATATTTTTGCTTTTCATCTGTTTCTTTTTTCTCTCTCTCTCTCTAATACTACGCGATTTAATATTTTAATATTTATAAAGATTTTTTCTCGTAACTCATCCATTATTAATTTTATTCCGTATTTTCGGTAACAATAGATATTAAAGCTGAAATAATTCGAGTTAAAATTTAAAAACCCAAAATATAAAAGTATTAATAATTTTACAATATATCTAAATTTTCTAGGCGACGAGAAGAGTGGAAATTTATCTCTAGGGATTTGTGCCGCATCTATTGTACTTCTGAAATATTTCAACGATAGACATATCTAGAGATCAACTGCAACAATTAAATAGTCACTCGACCGGTTTCACGGATAAAATGTAAGTTTCATATATAGTCCACGCTACAATTTGTTTACATTATAAGTTAAATATCGTTTTATGCATTTTAGTAGTAAAAATGATAAATTACGAGTTTTATTCGATATATCCCATCGTTAAGTAATAAAAATTCAACAGGTTATGGGCAAAGACAATTTTGTTTTTAATATAGGATGACCCAAAGAAAACGGACGGCTTTTTTTTATGGAATAGCGCAGTTGGTAACATTGCTACAACGCAAACCGTGTGCTTCACGTTTAGTGTACGCACGAGAGATTGGTTTTTGTTCAACTTCAGCTATCGTGGTATCTTATAACGAGAAGGAGCGCGCGTTTTGCACGGAACGTTATTTTCATCGTAAATCGATCACGGCAGTACTGAGAGTTTTGGAAAGAATTCAAAGTTACGCGGTGTCAGAATTCAATTTTAAGGTGGGTTGAAAACTTTCGAGAGACAGCTTCTGGCAAACGGATAAAAAAACGTCCAAAAAACCTGTTAGCACCAGTGAGGGTATGTTTTCAATGGTATAGTCAACGGAACGCACTATATCAAGATGATAAACTAGTTTTTGCTTTCCTCAATTCGTCGTTGTCTGGGCCGTGCATGTTTTCAACGAAATTTTAACCGCTCCAGATTTATTTTTGTAGGGATACCTTAAGAGCCGCGTTTACGTGATAAAACTCGGATTTCTGAAGAAATTTCAAAAATCCAGCGACCTATGCTCGAAAAAGTGTTTGAAAATTAAAAAAGATTGAATGAATGTGTCGTTGTAAATGGTGCCCATCTTAACGATATTGTGTTCTCCAAATAATTATAAGCTAATCTCTGGTTTTCCTACTTTTAAATAAAATTTCATTCAAAAATTTTGGTCGAGTAGTTTTATTCAAAAATTAAAACCGTCCGTCTTCTCTGGTTCATAGATATCGAGTTTTTGCTTATTAAACGAAACATCTTGTTACGCATACTGTTAAGGTTAATGTTTGAATTTATTTTATTTAAGGAAGTGTATGCATTTTATTTTTTTCTAAATTGCACGCTATTTGTTTTTGGGTTTTTTTCCTTTTATTGTGGCAGGATTTTTCAAATTTTCCTGTATTACATCATCGTAGCTTTTACATGTTGCACTTCGTCATTATTATGTTAGCTACTATGGGTAATTTTATGTACTTAGTCTACAATGTGTTGTATTTTATGTTTATAGTTTAAATAAATATTATCTTCTTCTAGAACGAGTTGAATATGTCATCTACTGTAGTTTTCTATTTTATAGTTGCAACTTTTCATATATAGAAAACTCAATATTATCCGTTTATATACCTCATATGTAAATATTAACAAACATAACGCAATAATCATTTAAATCATTGTAGCTTAAACGTTCTTGGATAATGTTTATCATCCCCGCGAGCAAACCGTAAAATATTTTTCCATTTTACATTTCACTTTTGACTAATAACTTTTTCATTATTATTATTATTGTTTTTTTTTTATACTTGCCTTATACCGCTGCTAAGGTCAGAGACGCGGGAAGATAATTAAATTAGAGAAATAAGATTGGATAATGAAATGAAAGTTATGAGCTTCGGCGGATGTAGTGTAATGTAGGATTTCGGTTAGGGATGAAGCAAGTCCAACAGTAAGACGATGGGTTTTGGTAAGAAGAACATGATAAGAGGATGTGAGGAATGATAAGAGGGCAACTGCAAGGAACACAAATACTTATGTGTAAGAAGTGTATGTCCATTGTGTATGTGGAACAGGGCGACTTCATATTTTCTGTTTTGTATGTGTCGCCCAGCTTGCCTTCTGGTAAATTGTGGTACGTTCGAAAATCTTGCAGTTGCTAAGCACTTCCGCTAGTCGCATACCTGGTCCATAAAGTCCATTGTTGGAATTTGTAGGTTTTACAGTGAAGCTAAAGTAGCAGATTCCTTAGCTACATTGTCGACCACATTGTGTAATCCTACTTCTTTATGATCGGATATCCACATAATTGTTATTTCCACTTTATAGAATGCGGCCTGAGCCAAATTTTGTCCAACTAAAGGATGTTGTAGTTTCTGTTTAGTCTGAAGATAGCGAATAGAGCTAAATGAATCGGTACAAATGAGAGTCTTGCTTTTGAGGTCCGAAGCGGAAATTTCGATGGCGTAGAGAATCGCATATAGTTATGCAGTCAACACGTTAAACATCTCTGGAAGAGGGCAGCGTACGATATTACTACAGTAGAGAATACGATTGTTTACATTTGGCTGCATCGGTGTACATAATTTTCTGTTCACTATATTTTTCAGCTGTAATTTGAAAAGCTTCACTTATGGAGAAACTGGATGACTTATTGTATTGTGAGAGAAGAAATGTATCAAAAATAATTGGACTGGATAGGTGTGTAGGAATGATAAGAGGATTAATGGTATCAAGTAGAGGGAGGGGGAAACAGATTTAAACTTTTAAGTATAGAAGTAGTTTGTTTGTAATATAGGAGTGTTGAATACGGCAGATTATGATTGATTATTGAGGATGAGGAGGACATTGGTAGATTAGGTATTGCATGCAGATGCTCGAGGAAGTTGAGTAAGAGGTAATGCTGGTGGAGATCAACGGGATATACTAATACATCATAAAATAGGTTGGATCTAGAAGTAGATCGAATGGCTCCCAATGCTAATCGCAGTGCCGAGAAACAATATTGAGCGAACGTGTTTTCCTTGCCAACGAATACGCGATAAAATCGTAATCACATTTCGATTTAATGATAGCGTGATAGATTCTCAATCTATCGCTGTTATTTATTGCGTAATAAGAAATATGTGTTGTATCGTGTATATACATTTATCTCATTTCTGGTTGTCATAATGTGTAAAAGTTTTTTTTCCGTAATTTGAACATACACGTTCCCGCAAATTTATCGAATGTTTGCACACAGTGTCAACTTTTATTATCAACTTTTGCGGAGCAACAAACATGAAATGACATCCATAGGTGAATTTCTTGAAACATTAAGCTGGCTACTAATAAAGCCTCAGATTCAACGCTGGTTAATGTTGAGAATCTTCCAAAGATACATCTGCCAGTGTTGGCAGTTCCCGCGTTAGTTACATGAAAACACGAAGTACATCCTTAATTACTAATTTAAAACTAAAAAAACAAAGTATAAGAAATCATGTTTGAATTATGATATACTCTTTTTTTTCTACGCTGTTTCTCCTAAGAAATATTTTAATAATTCAAAATTATACACATAATAAACACTTTGAATACAACCTAATTATATTGTAAAAGAAATTTTTATTATAACCATTGAAATCACCTAGTAAGGTGAAAGGCATTGGTAACTAGTCAATTATATGTTTAATTGCTTTGACATATATATGTTGAAAATTTGGTAAGTATATATTATAAATCCGGGGCAAATATAAAGGAGGGGCCCAGGAAGCCCCCCCAGAAATGAGGAAATAAAGAAATAATAAAGTACCGTAATCTGAATTACAATAAATTCCCAAATTCAATGACTTATGCTCGAAAAAGTATTCCAAGATTTTGTAAAGACTAAATGAATATATTGTTACAAATGACGGTCATTTGAACGATATTGTGTTTCACAAATGATTGTAAGCTAATCTCTGGTTTTCCTATTTTTAAATAAAATTTCATTGAAAAATATTGGTCGAGTAGTTTTTGTGTTATTCAAAAAACAACAAAACCGTCCGTCTTCTCTAGGTCACCCTATATATTTTATTTAATTAGTTTGATGCATTATAATAAATTGATTTTTTACATTGTCAAACATTCAAAATTATTGCGTATTTTACTCTTTTAGTTCGGCGGATAAGTATTTGCGAATGGGTCTCAGGTATAATACGAGCTGCAGGCAGCGAGCGGCATCTTGATTCCCCCCCTTGAAGGTATAATCTATACTCCTAAACACACACAGCGACAGCAAAGCCTGTTATGGATGATAGATTTTTTCCTAGTAACGCCATATTAAGAACTAAAAGAAAGATATATAAATTTTAAGCCACCACAAATTATAATCATGATGAGGATCAACAACGTTGAAAGGTCATTTAGAAAAACCAGTGTAAACAATGGGATAAATTCCAGTGACGATACTCATGTCAAGAGTGAACAGAAAAAGGAGAGGTCGATGAAACCTGTTAAGAATCTAGCGAACTTTAATAGCTTGAAAAAGTTCCTCTTACAAGTATCAGATGTAGAATTTGAATCAAAAACTATCTCATCTAGGATTACCATTATACCTAAGAAACCGAACAATTATCGTTAAACGTATCGCTAACATTCTACGCTATAAAACCAAAGATTCTTCACAGCTTACGCAATGCGAAAAATGACAATTATTCCAGCACACGGCCAATTACCGCAATTTTTCGTTGTGTTGAGTACAGTGTGCTGGAATGCACGATACTAAACTCTATAATAGGAGCCCGACTGAATCCGCAAAATGCAACTTGTACGATGATAATCATCCATCGAGCTGTAGGAGACGCTCAGTATACAAATAGCAATCGGAATTTCACAATAAAATGCGCTCTCCTTATAACCGTGCTCACGTAAATATCAATGTTCTCAATGATGCTATATATTTACTTCAATGGAAACCATAACAGGATCATATGCTAATGACGCTCGAACAGGAAGTACAACTTCCGCTAGAAACCGCAGATCAGATGTCCGCTGATAATATCGATAGAAACTACAGCTCTCACAGTAACGAAATTTCAGTGATGTTGACAATGTTCCTGAATAAATTTGAATCCTAAATAAATTCATTATTATCGCTCCTGACAAAAGTTATCGAAAAATGACTTCCAATATGATACCAAATATAGTCGCACAACAGTCACTTGTAATATTACTGTGGAATACAAATGGCGTCACTAAAGAAAAAAAAATGAATTCGAACTTTTCCTCCAACAAAACGAAATTAACGTTGGCATTAAACCTGTGAGAAGAGTTTCAAAATTCACGGTGAACTGAGTAGATATAACAAAAAATGAGAATCAAACTCGCAGTATTTGAATCTTGTGTGACAAAAAGATACTACAAGCTCCAAAATATTATAAACGTAGTGACAGTGGAAGAATTTCCTGAAGCCTAGGTGCAATACAAAATGAAAATAGTATAGCATGATAGAACGCGATGAACAGTGTTTATAGAGTAAAATTAACTCCAGACGGCAGTATCCCGAAGTATAAAGCTAGACTAGTAGCAAAAGGTTACGATCAACAAAAAGGAACTGATTATAGTAAAATGTTTAGTGCAGTTGCCAAAATTGTAAACTATTGGTTTAATACTAGCTCTTAGTTTTGTAGAGAAAATACACTTAGCTCCGGCCATCCTCTATAGAGAACTAAGAGAGTCCATATTTATGAAACACCAGATGGTTACAATAATGATTCTGGTAAAGTTCGTGAGGTTAAGAAAAGCCTTTATTGACTAAAGCAGTACTACGATGCTTAAATTTCAGGGAAAGAACCAGAGAAGAAAAGCAATTTTCACTACAGTCTGACTGTTGGTGCACTAATGTAACTAATGTTCGGTTCATAACCAGGCCTTGTCTACCATTGTAGGCTACCCGTCGAGATCATTGGATTCTCAGATGACATTACAAGACTTAAAAGGGTGTTTCGTTATATTGTTGATACCATTAACATGAGTTTTTTTTATCACATTGCAAATGGAATCTACGAATGTTATAGCAACGATGATTTTGAAGGATGTTCAAAGACTAGTCGACTAACTTCAAATGTTTCCATCGATTGTGTAAAAGGGACTTTTTTCTAGATTTGTCAATCACACGTATCAGTTACAGAGTCAACAATTGAAACAGAATTGGTTGCAGCTGGCGAAGTAATAAAGGAGATAATTCAGCTTAGACGACTACTTATTCAAATCACTTGCTTACGAGAAAATAATTTGATCTACAGATTTGTAATACAGCAGCTGTTTTTTCTTCATTAGAGAACACGTTGTTAATGGTAAACTGGATATTGTATGTATGTATGTATGTATGTATGTATGTATGTATGTATGTATGTATATATACCACCCGGATGAGAGATGCTACCTTTATGAATGATGCAGAATTAATACTAACAAAACTTAATAATTAGCTGCGTTTTATATATACGTAGGTATACCGGCATATCGTTTAAACATAGTATATATACTGATTGTGTATACTATGATTAGTTAATAAAGCGTCATGCCAGTTAAAGCAAAGTTATAATATCAATCACTGAAATGAACAACATGTTTACAAGTATCAATAAAAACAGACTCTTGTGTACTTTTTTTGTGTGTGGGGAAGAGTAATTATTGTGCTTATCTCGAAAAAAGACAACTCAGCACATACGAACAATGAGTAATTCCAGAATTCTATTAGATAATTTTAATAAGAACATTAATAAAATAAAACGAAAAAAAAATATAACTTTCTTAAATACAAAAATGCATGTGTTAATTATAAACCAATGAAAACTAACAATTTTTCATTTTAAGTATACACCACGTTCAATATATTCAACAATCTAAATTGAACTATAAAGGAGCAGAAAAATAATGTGATTCAAATGTGTGTGATATAGTACGACTGAAATCAGGGAATTTATTAAATAAATATTGTGTGTGTCATAGTCTTCTGCGTGTATATTTAAACTAAATACAGTGACAGGATATAAACATAGTCTCATCAACCGTCAATAAGTGTGAATAGTAAGTCAGCATGAGTTTATAACTTAACAAATCGACTTATAATCAATAAAAACCAAAGTTGTCAAGCTCTAATAAAGTATTATTATATTCAATTTAACTTTTAACTTTCTCTAAAATATTCATTAATTATTATTAACGCATTAAATTATTAATTATATTAACCGTTCAATGCAAAAAATACCACTCAACTCATAGATATTACGGCTACGGTTTTATGGTCAAATTGAACTTAATCGATTAAACTTGAGGCGCGTCGCTCTTTTTAAAACTCTGAAAAGGTCACACGATTTTGTAATTAAACATAGTATAATTATGGAATTAGTACATCTTGAATGTTTCACGACAAAGTAATAGAAGCCAGGACAATAGAAAATGAAATATTTCAAATCGTAATGCAATTATTAATGCATAACGTACACTCCGCAGCATCAACTAGCACAAACCTAAACAAGTAGGATTGAAACTTGCCATGTGCAGAGAAGGCACGCGTGAATTATAGAAATTGATTTTCAGATTTTTAATTTTTAATTCCAGTGACATCTGTGTATACCTCCTTTGCCAGGCGTCGATAACCAAGTTATTAATCGGCTTTGATCGTTTTAAAGGTTCAACAGCACACCTGCTCTCACCGATCATCGCTTGACGAAGTTCAACTGAATCATTACCTGATCTTCATATCACGCTGAAAATCAGTATTTGAAAGTTTTCATTTCAAATAATCCATTGCCGATTCATCATCAGTGTTAATTAATCCAAAACACATACAGTCCTAATGCAAATTATCCGACACAGACCATATTGAAGATATATTACACCGCGGCAATTGTCACAGTACGTGAGCAACTACGCCGTTGTTATTACTATTATTCGCATTGCTTTCATTATTAATACTGCAATTGACAACGAGCATCATTACCCAGTACAGATATATCGAATAAAGATAGCGGAGATTTACAGTAATCGTTTTGAAGTACTAGCTGCATAGTATGTTATCGAATTGTTTGTCCGGCACGTGAAATGATAAATTATTCAATGATTGATCGTTATCCGTTAACTTAGCTACCTGAATAGATTCAGGTTGAAGAGGTGTTAACGATAGATAATCACCGTGAAATACCGACGGACTATTATCTTGGCACTTGATTTCCGAAACCGAGCGCATAATCGAGCTTGAAACTATGAAATTGGACGAATAATTGAACATGTTTCCAACCGACGATATCTCGTTACCAGGCATCGACCTGGTATCGTATGGTAACCCGCCGTTATTATTATTACACGATGCCGCTAGCTTTTGACATATTTTACCAGATCGTTCGAATTCTTGAACCGAAGCGACATTCCACTTTGTTTTCTCCAATTCAGCTATAGCTGGTGTAGGCAGCTCGTGAAAACTGATCAAATGTCTTTTCAGATAAAGTTTATTTTTAAACAATTTCGAACACAGTGGACAAGTTGTCGATTCAGGTTTATGTATAAGTCGTATATGCTGTCGCAAGTTCGACATATTACTATACTTTCGACCGCACGAAGGGCATGGTCTCGGCTCCAACGAATGGTTACGAACCACGTCCGATGTAACTGCTAAAAAAAAAAAAAAAAAACAAAAAAAAAAACGGAAAAATACATAAGTAACGTACAACTTATCGTATATATGTCACGATATGCTTATATCAATCCACTGTGCTGGATGTAAACGTTCCTCCTTTTCTTTCATCTATGACAATCACCAGCCTCTTCCATCTATTTTACACCGGCTGACCTTTTTATATCACCCTGCCATCTTGTATTCGGCCGACAGCGACTTCTATATCCTTCCCTTGGTAGCCATCCACCTGTCATCATTTCTTCTTGCACACGGCCTGCTTAGTTCCATTTCAGCTGCGCTGCACGTTCTACTGCATCCGACAGTTTAGCCTGTTTTATACATGTATTGGCTTTCCTGTCAGACATCTTAATTCCCAACATTACTCTTTCGTCGACTTCCTAAGTTACGGCAAGTTTCTTAACTATATATTTCATCACCATGTTTCCGCTCCATATGGAATCACCCGAAGGACGCACTGTTAATGCATTTTCTTTTTTAGTCCGTTGAATAAGTCTTTATTCACCTTGCTCAAACAACGTCTTCGGCAGATCTCAGGCCATTGATTTTCTTTCCATCAACATTGATACCTGTTGACTCCCAAACCAATTTTTTAATCATACGTTCTAAACATGCCATAAACAACTTGAGAGATATATCCTCTTACGCCTCTCTTTAATGTTATTTTGCTCGTTTTTTCTACCACTTGCTTTTGCATCGTTATCATATATATATATATATATATATATATATATGTGTATATTTGCTATAAATAACTTACCTAATGAATTATGTCGATGACTTTCCGTATTATCATTCTTAGATTCAGCATTTAACGGAAGCTTATCATCTGTTTTACCTGAAAATAAATTAATCAATCAGTCTTACAACTTGAATGTTTCAATTTACATTACGTGCCTAAGAAAAGTTGTAAACAGGAATACAATTTTTAACAAAATCGAATCACAAATAATTGCTATAACTAATTTTTGCTTCTTAGAATTACTTATTTGAAAATACATAAAAATTTTCCAGAAAAAGTAAGAAAATTACTAACTCTTGGCGCGATAAATTGTTTTCTTAATATTCCACGTACTATCAAAACGGGGGAAAAATTAACACATTTGTTTACATTATATATTTTTGCTCGAAATGTGGAATCGATAAGAAAGTTCATATTGAATATATTGTATAATAATTCCAGTGCATTTTATCACATTTTCTGGTAATCATCGTCGTAGTCGCTTCTGTTGAGTCACGAGATTGCCTCATCTATATTTTGGCTTGCCTTATAATCTCTTTTGGGTGGTCACGCGTAGGCCAATAAGTTTCTGTTTTTATTTTAATTTTTTTTTTTTTAATCTATGTATGCTGTACGTAATCCCTTAAGCAATAAACAATATTAAATTCAAAACATATAAACGGTTAAGTTAATTACAGTGCTAAAAAAAACTTTGAAATGTCTTTTGAAATTAAAAGAACAAACTGTACGATATTACGTTTCGTCAGCAAAACTGAAGATTACCCAGAATCTCATGAAAAGTATTGGATAGATGTAATGTAAACGAACAATCTATCGTCGAAGATATCGAACGAAGGAACAAGAAATATATTGAACATAAATTAGACTTATTCAATCTTGGTAGTGTAACGCAAGATGATTTGGAAGCCAACCAGAAGAAGTAAGAGGTCGGAATATATTATGACCAATATAGGAATCAACAAAGTATACGATGTAATTAATGCAGCGAAGGAAAAAAGATTGTGGATGCGCAACCTGCCTGGTAGGAGATGGCACTTCAAGAAGAACAGCAACTTAATTACATTCTGAACGTTTACACACTCATAGAATAATGTCAATAACTCATTGCTGAATATTCATTAATATTGTGCGTGATTTATATATGTTATTTTAAAATTTTAACATTTGATGTATTTGAAATTAAGAACCTATTTGCCTCACCGTAACCCTGACCACGACGTAAATAACAGTGCAAATAATCAAATGACAATTCAACATTATATAACTTAAAAAGAATTATTAACAATAATTAACTGTTTTAAAATATTAAACGTTTAATATTCGCATTAATTATTACTCTTCCATATGTGTATGTATATAATTATGTATGCTATGTATTTATGTAAACTCAAATAAATTACTTTTAGTCGATGAGTGTGACACTTGAATATCTGCAGTATCAATTTCAAGTAAAGCTAAGTCAGGTTTTATATCTTCATCGCTTGAATATTCCATAGCAACATTGTTCTTAACCTGAAAATAATAATCATCATAAGGTGAATGATATATATATATATATATATATATATATATATATATATATATATATATATATATATATATGTATGTATGTATGTAAACTTTATTTTCGCTAAAAAAATCATACTCAAAAATGTATACAATAACGATTTTTTAAACTTAGCGTCAAATAATTTGCAATTAATGATTTCTAAGAAAATGAACAAATCTAAATAACTGATTGTCAAAAATCAATCACAGCTCCTTTAACAGATACGGTTGAAAAATAATAACTTGCATGTTTAACAGTGTTATTTAAATTATTTAATATTTAATCACACACAAGTAGTTCATCTCAATTAGGGGGAAAACGTCTGATAATGTAACCGAAATAAAAATTTATATTTAATATAATAATTTTCCAAAATAATAATAATAATAAAAAAAATGTGTTAAACTTTTATCAACTAACAAGAGATGAAGAACTTCTGATCGGCTTCAAAAACGCAGAACCTGCAGTCATTTCTGATGATACGTTGTTTTGTTCTTTAAATTGCCTTTCTGTATCCCAACAATTTCTACCGTTTTGTGGTTTTATATTCTTATAATTATTATTGGAATAATCTGAACCTTCAACGATATCAAGTTGTTGAGTTATTTCACCATAACCTCCCTTTTATTAAAAAATCAAATATACAAAATTTAAGGTGAAGTGAAAAACAATCATATTAAATAGCATCTATACGCCAATATCATATTTCGAATAAATAAAACAATATTACTTTACATCATGCCATTACTATAAAAAAATAAACAACCTTAAGCTTGAAATTTTTTAAGCAGATTTGACATGGGTAAAATCTTTAATCATTATTCGCTAATTTATACAAAGATGAAAAAACGAAAATAACAACGAATACCTTAAACATTTTATTCTAGATTAATTTTTTAAAAATCTGCATACTTCAACCGCGCGTTGAGATGACTTTTCTAAAAAAAAATATTAACATTTTTTCAATTATTACAAGTATATCAAATGTAACACGCAATATGTTTTTCACGTTTAAAACTGAAAATCAGAATTTAATTCTTTCCAAGATCTCTAACGAAGATAATTACTTGTAAATTAAATTATTTTTAGATAAATCTATTTAACTACAATATGTTGCCTCATAATGATCAAATATACAAGAAACAAGGAAAATTTAATAGTACAGTGTAGATGATGTCTAAAGAGCAATATACATTATAGAAATGAAATAAAATAAAAATAAATTAATCGAATGTATATTATTATTGGGTAAAAAAGGCAGAATATCATTAGTATGAGTAGCTTTCGGGAAACTATGTTATGTATTTAAAAACGACGAAATACCAATACGTTCAAAGCGGAAGCTATGTAATCAGTGTGTTCTACCGGTTTGTACATATGGCTCACCAACATAGACTTCCACAGAGAAAAATATTAGAAGAATAATAACGGCACAAACCGAGCAGGTAATATTAATATTACATATAAGACGGTCCGAACGGAATCGAAATACTTGGATACGCAAGGAGACCGGACTTTGTAACGTGGTTCATCAGATGGTCAAACTGAAGTGGACATGGGCAAGACACATAGCCAAAGGGAAAGATAATAGATGAATAAAACTTGTGTTAAAATGGTGACCCCGCTTCATAAGAGAAGAAACATTGACAGACCGATGACTCGTTTCGGGTAGCGGGGAAGAACTGGATTCAGAAAATTCAGAACCGAATGGTGGCCAAATATTAATGCAGATACAGAAAAATTTGTTAAATCGTGTCTCAACTGTGCAGCTGTAGGTTCAAAAGAACATCCTGAACCAATTCAAAATAGTGTACTACCATCAAAGGCATGGCAATACATAGCCATTGATTATATGGGCCCCTACCATCTGGAGAGTACATATCAGTAATTGTAGATTATTTTAGTCGTTTTGTGGAGGCAGAACTTACAAAATCAATTACATCAGAGAAAACAATTGGATTATTAAGAAAACAGTTTGTTTGTTATGGGTTTCCAGAATGTATAAAAACAGATAATGCTTCAAACTTAACATCAGAAGAAATATAAAATTTTTGTAATGATGCTGAAATTCGTCATATCAGCCAAGAGCAAAGGGTGAAGTAGAGGGACAAAATCGATCAATACTGAACAGACTAAAAATTGCAGAAATAGACAAGAAAAATATTGAAGTGGAGTTACAAAATTATTTATTACAGTATAGAGTAACACCAAATATGTCAACAGGGGTATCGCCTGCAAAGTTAATCTTTGGCAGAAATATTCGTGATAAAGTTCCTACAATTCAGAAAAGCTTTGCGCATGAATATGTAGAAATAGTTAATAAAGATTCATTGGCAAAAGTAAAAGGAAAACAATACATGGATAGACGATTGAATGCAGTAAGACAGGATATTAATGTCGGGTATAAAGTGCTGGTTCCAGCCACTTAAATAAACAAATTGTCACCAACATTCAATCCAGCTCCATATGAAGTTATTGATAAAGAGGGAACAGAAGTACTTTTAAAAAATGATACAACACAAGTTCGACGAAGCATATCAGCTATAAAGAAAGTAGTCAATGAACAGAATCCTATGATAAAATCGCAAGAAAATTAAGAAAATGAACGTATGATAACATCGCAGGAAAATGTAGAGGAATCAAAAGTTCCAAATCTGGTAACAAGAAGGGGCCGTGTAGTTAAAGTACCCGATCGGTTTAATTTGTAACTTTAACTTAATTGTTTTATTCTGTTTATGGTATGGGATTTTAGATTCAATAAAACAAGAGGAGAATGTTATGTATTGGTATAATACCATATCGTAAGGCAAAAAGCCAATAAATATATTAACATTAAATTGTTAATATTAAAAATGTATATTATGTATTATATCATTTTTTTAAATAAAATTATTATTAAATTAGTTCTGTATTATATAATACAACAAAATACAATAGGAAGAACTTACGTCCAGCAATAGACCAATATAGGATAAAAAAATATATAGCAAATTTAATATATTAATAGCACAAAAAATATTAACACATAATACAATTTCGAGTAACACAATATTGGTTTCATACATCATTACATACCTTACATTGATGCGAAGCATCCATGAGACCCCTTATTTTCAAATCATCCGCAACCGCTAGAAACGAAGGCAAATCATCTTCTGCAATATTTGTTTCTCCGATGTACATAAAGTCAATTAATGATTTCAAATGATTATAACTAATTTCTTGCATCACAATTATCGGATGTTTACACGGATTTTCCTAATTTTTCGACAGCAACAAAAAATTAACTCAATAATGCGTTTTTAAATATCATACTATTATAAATAAGAAACATATTTAATAAACACCGCACTACTACATTGTAAATTTCAAAAATTAAATGTGCCTACGAGTGCTTAAAGTTCAGAAAAAAGCAATAATTTTTTTAAAAAGCTTCTTTAAATTATCGCACTGACATAATATAAATATGTTGATTAAATTATTCCTAAACGTAGATACGACAAGCATTATAAGTAAAATAGCAAATAGCAATGAAGGCTTAAGCTTAAATGTACACATACATATTAATGTTCTCATTCCTTTGATTATATCAAGGGGTTTCCCACTGTTTCGAGCACCGAATATCATTGTGCGCTAAAAATTATATTGGTAGTCATTATTCACGTGTTGCTAGTAGAGTTACGACTTATTTTACTTAGAAATGGAGCTCGCAAGAATGCAAAAATGTGATCGATAGATATGCGTTTATGATAAAATAAATATCATAAATAAGAGTAACTCTTTAAATTCAAGCTAACTTTACAAGATAAATAAAATTTATACAATTGATACCTTAATCTTTACATGTACCTTTTGTTTAAAACGAGGGTCGAATGAATCACACATCATTTTTCCGTAATTAGACCGTATAGAAAATAATACGCTTATTTATCCCTACGCATAATAATCATATTCACATTGCGAATTTTAATTGTTTTACTAATATTTAATACATTAACTAGTTCATGTTTTTTTTTTCAAATTCGTTTTAAACTAAACTTATAGTAGTATTTAGATTTAACAGTAACACGATGTCGGTAGTATCCACTGTTTATTTTCTGAAAAACAAAAGTAGTTCATATTGCTTTAGTAAATACAATTTTTTTGACGCTTACTGTATTCGCTCTGTTATTTTTTTATTTCCCAAAAATTCAGATTTCATTCCGTAGTAAATAACTTTTTTTCAAGTGTTGATTGTTTCATTTTGAGCACTATGTTCAATTTGCTGATATAGTTCTTTTTTCATTGTAGCAGCAGCAGCAGAGTGCCATAAACAACGATGATGACAAGGTAAAATAAAAATGAGAGAAAATTATATATTTTTTTTAGTGATAGAGTCATCTTACAGTTGAAACTTAGAACTGGGAATTGATTGATTCCTATCGTCATGAATATAAGTTTATTATTGACATTTTAATCGATATTTCGAGAATTATTTACCTGTGTGATTTAAACTACTTAATTCTTAAATTATTAGAAGAGCATCTCGGCACCATCTTCTCTCTGTTTTGTAGGTTTGTCAAAAAGTGTCAATTAAGTGCATTCCTCAGATATTCGGGTTCTATTGAAGACCTATATAGGTTTATATGTACTTCATTAACATACGGTATATTTAGGTGTTATGTTAGCGAACATGTATACTTTTTATTATCGTTGCTGTATTCTCAATCAATTGTTTTTGCATGCAGTTCTATACAATTCAATTTCATATTTTTAGATAGTTATTGAAGCTAAGTTTAAATAAGACTTCCGGTCTAGAAAAGGCTACAAAAATTTGATTTGGAAAAGATAGTTTTCCTTGTTTGAGCCACATTAAAACGCTTTATTAACCGTCGGTCAGTGTGCATTCTGATATAGCTTACACTGTTCTGTCCATGGAACTTCATTACCATGGATACATGTAGAGCATTTAACATGGCTATTGATAAAAGTGACATGCTCACACTTGGATGGATTTAATTTCATATGTCATTTATGTGTTCACTCTAGGATTCAATCTACATTATTCTAAACAGCTATACTTGCATATTCTGGATTTGGATCAGCACTTAGAATAGGTATGTTATTGATAGGTGTCGCTAATATTGTCCGAGTTATGTCCGCAATATAGATGTTATACAATATCGGACTATCTTATAACCCTGAGCTAAAATGTATTCTTAAGAAAAAATTTTTATTCTCATGACAAACGTTTTGCCAGTATGATACCATGGCTCAAAATTATAAGACTTCATAGTGAACAGAGTAGACTAATCAGATGATACAAAAACACATTAGTTTGTTGCTTTCCTTACCATGATTTAACAGATTTTTCCACTTTGTTGAAAAATATCCTTCTCATAATATTGAATTAAAAATATAGCACAAGATAACGGCTGATTTCTGTGAAAAATGTTTAAAGACTTCCCCATGATTTTATCAAAACAACTAGGAACATTTTTCATGAACATTTTTGTAGATTTTCATATTTCCTTCAGAGAAAACTGTTTTATGATTTGGTAAGTGTATAATAGTTCATTTAGAATATCTTCTATAGTCAAATCATTATTATTGAGATTCTCATTTGTGGTAAAAACATACAATGATATTTAGCAAATGCTTCTGCTTTTTGATAACCAGTTTTTACCAAGTTGTCATTCAGCCTTTTATTTAATAGTTCTTGACTTTGCCTTAACAACGTTTTAGTTTATATCAATAAGAATTGTTATTTGAATTTAGTGATTCTGAATAATAATCAATTTCATTGTTTTTATATTGATTAATTTCATCCTATAATTTTAAATTATATTTTGTTTTTAGAGAGAATAACGAGCACGCTGCCATTGTCCTCTGCTGCTCTAGTTTCCCTTATTAGTGTTTTTATTTTAATCGGTATGTAGGCATTTTCTGTGCATTTAAGTTTGCTTAAGCCCCACTCTATCCAACACTAAACATAACTCTCAAATACTTCATTAACTACAGTTGGCCTACAATATCTGGTAAGCTATTGCACTCTTCCAGCCAGTAAGTGTAAGTCATAAGAAAAAGAACTGACAGAGTTACAACACTTTAGATGTAGAATTATAATCTCCACCATGTATAAATATTTTCCATCGTTTTTTTTTAAACAGTATTGCATTCTATCTGAAGTATTTGAAATCCCAAGTGACATTACATCGCAGCCATTGTGAGATAATTTTGATCAATTTCTATATTCATGGTAAAGCTTGTTAGTGTTTCGCCATTTTAGTAATAAATGATGCTGTCCCCTTTTTTCCAAATTTACTTTGCCATTTTTAATATTATTGCACTATTACGACAGACAATGAAAAATAGTATGCGTTTACTCATTGACACCTAGGATAACATTAATTCAAAATGTCTTGAAATTAACATATTTTATAAAAATCAATTATACAATTTATTCCAAAATTAATTCACCATAATTTCATTCTGTCTACAAATTACTTTTTTTTATTTAATTACGAAATTATATTTAAATTTTTACGTCATTGTAAAACCCGTTAACGCGGGAAATAATCGATTAACATTTATGAAAATTACATTTAAACATATATTACAATTTTTGAGATGAACAACTCACTGAAGTAAAATTGAATTGCGATTTTCCAAGGGAAGTTAGGCTTCCCTTAATTTCAAAGCAAATACTTTTTCTATATTGATTTTTAAGTAAAATGAATTCAACTCCACGTTAAATTAATTTTTCTCGCAAAAAATTATGGTTACATCCATTTTATTTACTATTTAAAAAAACAGAAACAAAAAGAAATATTTAGTTTCTAAATGTGTTACGCTGTTATTTAGTCGTCCACACAAAATTTACTACCCTACAACTTAGGTTGCCAAGATAATACGCATGTATAAACCCTTTGGTGCGTGATGTGTACTGTATGCAATGGTTATGTAATATACTGGAACGTGCAATTAGAGAATCTTAGAATTTCAATTAGTGTAATATCGTTACCTACAGTTAACCTTATAATTTTTTAAAGTGCATTTTCAGTTTTGTACCTTATATTAGAATTATATCGGCCCTATCATCTATCAATAGTTACCCTTAAATTCTTATAACTATTCAATTTCTTAAAAATTTATGCCTTTCTAAATTTTCCCTATCCCTATTTGGAAAATTCCATTAAAAAGAAGTATTCCCAAGTAATATTAATATTTTAGCATTACCTTCAATATATATTTAAAAAATTGACTACAAGCTGACAAAACTACTTTATGAGCTTTGATTAATTTTCCAGAACATACAAGAGTGACGTCAATAAAGTTTTCTTCTTCACGCAAATTTTCAAATTCGGTTATAAAATTTGTTCTAAAATCGTTCCAGCGGAGACAAAAATTTTGTTCTTTCATTATTGATTACAACGGTAGTGCGCGTTTCTAAAAAATAAAATATATACTCAATTAATAAAAAGCATGTTTGAAAGTTCATATAATTTTTTTAGAAATATTTTTTTTACTTTCTTAATCTAATTCACATATTCATTAATTTCATATGTAACCTGATTACAACAACGGAGACTATGCTTTTCTTCCCTTTAATTTTTCATACTTTTTGCATAGTTATCAAGGAGTTTTTATTCTTTTTTCATTATTATATATTTCTTCTGTTAACGATTATGTACCATGTAACATTTAATAAAATTCGGTAGCAGTGATTTTAAGCTACTTGTTTTTCTATACATACTACTACCTATGTTTAAACAAGCAGCATGATAACGAGCACAACGTCCGGGACTCTGAATGATTCGCTGCCCGAACTCGATCGATGTTTGTGGTGAAGTACGAGCCTTTTTTTTTTGTACAGGGCGTTTTTTCTTCGTTGCAAAAGCTGTTTCTCGAAGGTTTTCAACCCACTTTAAAATTAAATTGTGTCTTGTGGTAATGAAGTTTCTGTGGTAATTATTAAAATCTACCGCGGAAAGTCTGTCTTACTAATATAAATATAGAGTGACCCTTAACTTCAGTTTTATATGCGATTGTTGGCGTGGCTGAAATAATTAGAAGCGGAAGAAATATATTTTGCCAACTTAAGTGCTTACTTATTTTCAACAGATTGTTACTAGGTGGTACGTTAAGCAGTAGATTATTCTAGTAGTTACATTTCCGTGTGCCTGATAAAAATTTCAGGAATCTAACTTAACTCGCGTGACGTATACAATTTTTAACATTTCATATAAAGTAGTAAATTTATTTCTAATTGTACGGGGTTTATATTTTTCTGGAGATTATGTTATTAATATACGTCATTATTTTCATTACAAAGATAAGTGATGCATGCTTTTGATTACTTATATCGGCAGCTCCGAGGATAGTCTGAATAAACTTAGTAAATTTTTCGTATAATATCGTGTCATTCTCAAAAGTATCACATAGATTTAATTTTTACTCAATACGTCGTTTATACTAATGCCAGTTTGCATTCTTACACAAAAATATTTCTATTTTGTGCTGCTGCAAAATACCTGAGCCTACTACGAGCATTTCGTCAGAAGGAATTGAATTATGACTTTATAATAAACATGACAATGAAATAAGAACGGTAATTAACTTTTAGATATTACTAAGTCTATTATGCTTGGCTTTTTATTTTGCCAATACGGGAAGAAAATGAGTTCTGATGGTAATAAGGGCGATAGAATGTTAAAAAGTTTAAACGAGATCTTTACTAAAAGATTTTGAGGGAAATTAATTTTTGTCGATTTACAAACACTTCATAACTTGCCCATTTTCAATATATAATTAAATATCTTGTTTTTAAAGAAATTGTAACATGGTATGGCGATGAATTGTACGAAACGCAACAACGCTACTGTGACTAGTTTGATAAGTTTGTATATGATAACCTAAACTTTTAATTTGCGTACTCTAGTTTAGTTTCAGAAATATCTACAATATATATTTTATTTTCATAAGGAAATACATCAATTTATTTAATTTTGGCTTGATGAAATTTACACCACCCTAAAACTTTATTTAAAAAAAATCAATATAACTAATATCAAACAACCTGTATTTAATACCGAAAGCACTAAATCATAATACATGCAATGTCAACATTTAAGAAATTCAACTAATGTATAAAAATAGCACTGTAAAGTTAGATCTTTATAAACGTAAAAACTCGAATAAGAATTTTCATATTGAGATATTGTTATAATAAAAAAAAAAATATGATATGGTATCATTATATTTTAAGACACCCAATAAAAATTGTTTATTTACTTTTTCAATAATATCTTACTCATTTCATAAACCATAACTATTGACTTTTCAATGTTAAAAATTACCTTCTCGTGGTTGTAATATAATGGGCGGACATAAATAAGCTAAAACAACTTATGAACTGAAACAAAACACAATCATATCGGATCATTAACTACCAAAATTGGAACGTAAAAACAAGTCATTACTTTTTTTTTTACTAACACTTAAAATACTTAAATATAATAAATAAAACTTTAAAAACAAACTCTTACTCTCCAATTTATTTCGTGTGAGTTCTGATAAGAAAATAATTTGATTACAGAGATACAAGTTATCGATCATTGAAAATGTAGAAAGTCATCAATCAAATTTAACCTAAACTAACTCAAAATACAAATATAAAATGCAGTTATTTAATAATCAATGTTTATTTGATACTATAATTTTTGCATACATTTATTCATTACGATTAATCAGGTATAGAGCAAAAAATACATTCAATTTTAACACTCAGCTTCGCCCATATATCTTATCTTACAAGCCAATTCAAGGATAACTTGACTATAACCACGAACTATGCACCTTTGTATTTGATTATTGTGTTTTTGTTTTTTTGTATGTTATACTTATTTTGTATGACACTGAAAATTATTATCAATAATAATAATTATCTAAAATTAGTCAATAAACTAAACATTCGAACATGATACCGGTTATAATTTCATGCAATAAGGTGGTTGAAAAATCAAAAATTAAGATTGATATTAACGCCTGCCAACAACTGAGCAAGAAAGTACATGTTTATTATTTATACAGTTTGTTACTAAACAAGTTCGTATGTTTTTAAAGCTAATGATGTATACGAAATGTACAATTTAAATGATTCATTTTACCAGATTGCTGATGAAATACGGAATAATAGATTATCTCATCAAAACTTCCATGAGTTTCAATTACATCCAAAATCAAGTGAGTCAGCAGCTGACTGGATATTTGTCGTTGATAGCATTAACTTCTGCTTTTGGACACCGGGCAAACATTGGTGGACTATATCATGGCATGGTGAAACATATTCCGGTTATTATGGGTTATGTGCTGCTATAAATCGTGCAATTGAGGTATAAAATATTCTTAATTTAAAAATACAAATGTTCTATTGAACACAAGTATTTCAATGCCTATAAGATATTCTCCCATTAAATTCATTATTTATTATATAAATTCTGCACCAAAATATATTACGTATATATATATATATATATATATATATATATATATATATATATATATATATATATATATATAAGGCAAATATTACATTACGATATTACCTACACTTTCTAAATAATTATATATACCAGATTTTTAGTTTTAATCCGCAATAAAATGGGTTCATTTTAAATTTATGACTTATTCATTATTAGTTCTATTAATTTCAGATAACCTCTATTATTTATTTATTTATTTAATGAAGCCACACAACAGCTAAAAGGTAATTATCTAATTTGAAAAATGGAAATTTAATCTATATATATATATACGTTTAGCGTTCCATTTTGTATATCTTTTTTAATGCTAAATAATTCTTCATCGCGACTTCGTCAAAGTTTGGGCTATTGTCATGTGGGTGTATTATTGAGTACTTTACTAACTCCGTAATCTAATTTTCATGATAATTTTCTTCACATTTTTTATGATTTCAGTACATGTTAAAAAAAAAGTTTGATTAATTGTAATTTCTTATAATTCAATAATTATTTCATCTATTACTGCAGGATAACCTATAGAGACTGTTTCATTATTTTCTCATTTCTGGAATCTCACCTCATTTTTCACACAAATGAAGTTTACTGTGATCAGTAAGATAAAAATATATGCTTGTTATCTCAATATTTTTAAATATTACATATTTTTCGGGATCTTCTAAAGTACTGCAGATAATGGTACAACGTTTAAATGAGACTGGAAAGATACTGGGCATGGAAATCAACACGAATAAAACGAAAGCAATGATGATTAGCAGGAAGCCTAGAGCATTTCATATAGAAATTGATGGAGAAAAGATCAAGCAAGTACAACGGTTTAAATATCTCGGACAGATAGTGTCACAGGATCTATATTGTTATAATGAGATAGAATATCGAATTGGAGTAGCGAAGTATGCGTTCCAAAGAAAACAAGGAATAATAAGACAAAAGTGCACGCCACTAAATTTAAGAAAACAGATAGTAAAAATGTATGTATAGTACATAGCTCTTTATGGCGCTGAAACATGGACATTAAATAAAACGAATAGAAATAAATTACAGGCGTTCGAAATGTGGATTTGCCGGGAAATGGAGCGGATAAGCTGGATGGAAAAGAAAACAAACGAACAGTTGCTCCAACAAATCGAAGAAGAAAGATCGCTGATGTGTAGAATAAGAAAAACACGCTTAAATTGGATGGGACACGTTCTTCGACACGGTAGATTGCTCCGAGATGTATTAAAAGGAAAGATTATGGGAAAAGAAGTAACACCTTCATAACAAATCTACTGAATGACACAGGACTAAGAAATTATGTCGAACTAAAACGTGCGACTGAAGACCGGAATCGTTGGAAGGCAATTATCATATCAAGCGACCAGTCTTAGGACTAGTACAATGATGACGATGATGATAACTTTTTATTTTTCATTGTTTATGCCATATTGTACAATATGTTATTTTGTCTAATTAATATTTAACTGTTTTGTAGATTCTACAATACGTTAAATAAATAAATATACCTAAAACTTATTTTTTATTATTATAATTACAGAAAAATATTTACACCATAATATGAAATTAAATTTACCATCGTGCATTTTAAAATTACGTTTATTTTATTTTTATTTATTTTGTGAGAGTTTTATAATTGGCTGTAATAGTGTTTTGACTTAGGAAGGAATTGACATAACAAATCCAAATGTTTATTCAAAACTATCATTAGAAGATGTGAAATGGATTCTGCGTGGAGATGATAAAAGCGAGTTATTGTTATTAGAAGAAAGACGTCAATGTCTTCAAGAAGCTGGAAATCTATTGCTTGAAAAATTTAATGGTAAATTTATTTTAATTAACAAATCCAAATGTGAGCAAAATTAACGATTTGTCTGTTATTGAAGCCAATTGACCGAACGAATTATTTCTTCTTAAATTTATCTTTGCTATTGTAACTATATTGGTAGAACAAATAAATATTTTGCTGTTCACCCGTTATGCAACTTCTTTTTGTATGTATGCTATTATCTCTTGAAAATTCCAATTTTACTTTGTGACCTAAATCGCTGTAATGTTCTACTGTTACAATTTTTTTTTGTTCTATGTACTATTTCCATATAAACATGTCATACTAATTTTTTTTAAATGCTGAACACAAATATGATGCTTAAGTGCTTTTACCTATGCGCTTGACAGGTATACTACCTTTAAATTCAATATTATTATTATCTTTAGTTACTGCAAGATGATGAATTTAATGTACCTTGTACGAGCATGGAAGGTAATTACATTTATTTAGTCTCCCAGTGATAGTTACAATGTTAAAAACAGTTTGAATGATAATACTGATATCGGAATACTTAAAACAAAAATTGGTGAAATCGTGAAATTTATTTCAATACATTTTTCGAAATATTGCCATTTAAGTTTGTACGTGATTTTTTATTCGGAAATAATATTGTAATTTTAATTGGCGTGTAAAATATTTGTATTATTAGGTTATTTACAATAACTGTTTATTGATTAATCATTTTGAATTGATACTGTATTTAAAAATAATAAAAACTTGATATTCAAAATCACTTTTACTGATTTCGCATATAGAACAGTAAATGTCAATATATGTTTCTAAAATATGACATATTTTTTCTTAAATAAATAATCTTTCTGATTTCCCGCAGCCATAATTTTTATAACTGTAATAATACTAAAAAAAAAAAACGTCAAGCTCAGAAGCACTTCATCCAATTACGCATCCATCCAAATCAGCTGGCAGCGTCACTTGTACATACAGATGTGAAGTTGTAAGGTTAAAGCATCGCCGGATGCACCTTCCAGACGTGATTATTAATAGATACTATTTATTAGATAGCCTCTCAACTGGCTAGTTATAAATTAACATTTCATATGAAAAAAAATTTCG
The DNA here is from genome assembly GCA_032883995.1 of Coronaproctus castanopsis. Taxonomy (NCBI): domain Eukaryota; kingdom Metazoa; phylum Arthropoda; class Insecta; order Hemiptera; family Monophlebidae; genus Coronaproctus; species Coronaproctus castanopsis. The sequence continues at coordinate 290,778,291 of CM065052.1, forward strand.
CGAATTAAAAATTATAATAAACTGAGTATTTTTATACTATCAAATTATTAAAATATTTTATGTTACACAAAGGATCATTCGTAAATTGTATTCAGCAGTGTTGCTGTTCTGCTCAAGAGTTACTAAAGATCATAGTAGATAATTTTTCGTGTTTTAGAGATGAATCCGTATACGACGATATCTCGGGTAAAAGCATACTTTATTTTATAATAATAGACGTAATTCTCAATTATTATAAAGTTTCTGAATTCATTGTGAAGCATTAACTATTTAAATGTGTCTATTTTGTACGACAATAATATTGTGATGTGTTTTTTAGGCTGTTGAAAGATAAGTTAAAACGCTATTCAATATTATTATTTAAATATAATTTTTAATTTAATTAATTATCATATTTTTATTTTAGGACGCTTGACTACAAAGGTAATTTGCGTTCACGGAAATTAGATACAATAAATTACAGAAAAATTATTTACTGCTTATAACACTATTTGTTTAGTTTATAATAATTTTTTTAAATCGGTTATTTTTAGAAAGTATCATCTTCATTGTAGTGCTTCACTTCAATCTAGTCCAGTTATTAATGATTACGTTGTTGTTCGAATTTCGGACATTCTGTAATGACATGTTCCACGGTAAGCGCTGAAAAAACTTGCATGTTACGACGCATTCTCCTCGATTCTCGTGCGTTAATCTAGTGTGGCCGATTCGTAATCGGGCCAGTACTAGATCATCGTGTCTGTTCGCTCGGTATGGTGTCGTTCAATTTGTTCTGTGTTAATCTCGACCATGAATCTGTCGAACAAGATTTATCGCGAATTTTAATTGTTTTCTTATCCGTGATAGAGTTGGCTTCTGCTATGGTGGATACCAGGAGGTTTGTGTGGTACAATCAACCGTTGTTAAATTAAGGTACCGTATGAAATGTTTACAACGTAATCCAAATACTTCGTTATTTTTATTGTATTTGTTTTGTATGTTTGAATGAAAGGTTTTGTAATAGTTTGGATGGGGTTTCTTCATACTCAATTCGAAATAATATTTCAATACTAACAGGATTCTTTGATCTTTGAGTATTGTTATACTAGTTTCGACATGTAGGCTTGATACTGGACTAGTACAGAAGGCTCCGCTGCAAATAGGAAGTGTCAGATTTTGTATTACATCTAATTTATGTATCACTTTTGGCGATGCCGTACCATATACAATTGAACCGTAGTCTAATAAAGATCTGACATGTGTACCATATAGACGCAATAATGTTCTTCTGTCAGAGCCCCACGATTTGTGGTGTAGAGTTTTAAGTAAATTAAGAGTCTTTGTGCATATAACTTTTACGTAATCTACATGAGCCTTCCAGTTTAATTTTTTATCCATGATTAATCCCAGGAATTTAGTTTGATCGGTGTGTCGTATAGTCGTACTGTTTAATTTTAGTCGAACAAGACGAGTATACGACGTTTTCCTCCTGAATTGTACCACACATATCTTTTGCGAGGAGAAATTGATATTTTTTGTCGAAACCCAGTCTTCTATTAATTCGATAGTTTGTTGTAGTTTTTTTTCTAGGGCAGAAATATTGTGTCCTTGTGAGTCAGACAGCGTGAGTATAAATAGTAGGGGGCCTTATCACGGATCCTTGAAGAACTACGTTTTCTTGCCAGAGCCCTTGCTTTTTTAAATTGTAAAATGTTTTCGTTAGTGGGGCATCTTTTAAACTGATTTAGTAATTTATTTTTGCGTTGGATGACTGATTTACAGTTTTCGTTCCATACATGTTTTTTTTTTTTTTCGTTTAGAGTGAGTTTTAGGTATATATGAGTGTCGAGGAGAGAATTTTATTTCTTATGATGGTATTTATTTCATTTGTGTTCGTACTGATTGTTGTGTCTGTTAGGTTGATAGAATTATTAAAGCTGATCCAGTCAGCTTTACAGATTATCCAGTTTGGGTAATATCATTATTACGTTTAATTCTATCCATAAGTTGTACTTTATGTTAATTAATCAAATTTTAAATTATATAACCACCAATAAAAGAACCAATATGTATTATAAAACAGACTGATGTTCATTTATTATTATTATTTTTTAAAATTCTTTTATTAAAACGTTTAATCGCCTTATTCCAACGTCGGTAATCATTGTGTAATATGTCTGATTTGTTCAAAGCGATCTTTCCATTATAATAACTCTATTTGAAGTCACTATGATCATATATGACAATAAAAGTCATTTGATGAGATATATATATCAGCTTATTTATTACAAATATAGCAAATCCCTATTCACAAAGAAAAGATAAATCCTGATGTGAGATTGATTACCTGAAGCACAAAATGATAAACAAGTGTATTGTGGGATTTTACTAGTATCTAAAATATTCTTTAAGAAAGGTTATTTTTAAAATCGAAAATTACCTAAAATAAGTATATAAAATACGAAAAAAATAATGACATTTATAATTGAATTACCGCAAATTATGCCATATTTATTTAGAATCGACAAAATTGCTGTATAATCTGTGTTTATAACAACGGAAAAATGTTGATGTTATATTGTTGGTGTTTTACTACGTTTGTTATTATGATAATAATTTGTTATATATATATATATACCATGAGAACATCTTTAATGAGTATTCACTCCATTGCCTAGAATTCCACCTTTATATCTGATGCGCGAGATCAAGCCTGCACAGTAAGTGAATGAAAATTTGCAGCTGCACTTAAGTTCTTATTGCTGAATATTATCGTTCCTTGTTGCTGGTATTTTCTTTATCTTCCTGATTTATTTTTGCTGCTCTCTGTTAGTTGATTTACAATAGATTTTCATTTTTTCCGATTTAAGGTAGCTTTTTTACCAGCTGTGATCATTTGGATTTATTCCCAACTTCTTGAAATCATCTGCAGTGATGTGCTTACATCTCACTTTGAACGACCCAATGTGCTCTTTTCCATTTCTTTAAAACTCCGTACTGAGAATACGTTCGTTATATATACGTGTCACATGTATCCATTTAGATCGTTTTTATGTTGAAATTTGTATTATTGAGTTGCATTTTGTTGTGTTTCGTACGTATTATTAGTGTTTCTTTATTTTCAAGTTACATAAAGGATTTTCGACTAGTCTGATATGATAAGATTCAAGTCTTTTTTTTCCTTTCTCGTTATAGATTTCGGTCCCATACAACATGGCCGTAATTAAATAAACCGAAATCTTAATACTGGTTGTTAAATTCTTGTTATTAAAAACTTTCGTGCGCTAAGTTACTGTATGTATGCTGCGTTTGAATTCCTTGTGCTAGCATAAATTTTATAGTTCTTGAAAAAGCTACTAAAATAATTAAAGACAACTACCGTCCCTAACCGGATACCGCTTAATTTAAAGTCGGATGCTTCTCCATTCACCTGCATGATTTCCATATGTACAGTGTTGATGATTGTTCCCTAATCTTCTCCATCAGCTGTTGTCAATAACACTACAGCCCAAAAACACTACGATTATTTCTGAACCCGCATTGGTCCTCATACGAATTTAATAACGTTTTAAGCTTTCTTGAAGGATCTTACTGAACGCTTTACTCGCGGTACAGTGAAGAGCTAGTTAACGCAGTCCACTTTATCACCTTTATTTTTGTATTTCGAGTCTACGGCTTCCTTGTTTAAATTCTTTAGTACTGATTTTTCCTGTCACATAATGTTGGAAAGTTTGTGTAATATAATCAACCATCCCTTTCCCGATTTCGAACACATCAACAGGATTTTCATGAAGTCCTGGCGACATGATATTTTTTGAACTCTTTATTTCTTTCTGCATTTCCTCTATTGTCGGTGGATCATCTAGACTCCAGTTTATCTTTTTTTTTAGCATGGTGTGCATCACGTTTTTATTATATTTCTTTTCGTTGTTTAGCAGGTCTTTGTTCCATCTTCGTTTTTTACCTCCTATCTTATACGTAAGAGCATTCCTGCTTTCACTTCTGTAGCGATTTTACATTTTTATTTTAAATCGCGCACAATATTTATTACACTGTAGAAACCTTTTAAGTCAATGATATTTGCCAGTGCTTCAATTATATATAATTAAGAATTAATTTTCATTAAAAAAAAATACATAAATCAAGTAATACAAATGTCAAAATGAAAAGATTTACTTGTATTATTCATGTATATATTTATAACACATATATATAAATTTTATAAAAACATCTTTTCGGAACATGTTCTATACTTTTATCATACTTAATTATCGAATATCTTAACTTATAACATCTTATATAAATCAACGCGAATATATATTTATTCATTTTAATTATAGTGGGATTTTATAAACGCGCTCAGATAGTGATTGCAGATATATGGTCTTGTTTCGGCGGTAAAGGTTTAGGCGAATTCAAAGATATAAACACGATAACCATGTTCGCTGATTATAGGTATACACTTGTCGCAGTATTTTGTTTAAATTTAAATTGACGCGTATGTGTTCGTATTCGCGCTAATGTATTTTATTACATGTGATTTTTTTCTTTTAGAGTTCCCCAAGTACTTTGTTATTTTGGCGTTTTGCAATATCCAGATACTTTTTTATTAAAACTTTCTGAAGGTGAGGTTATTTTTCAACTAAAATATATTATAATGTGATAATTTGTTTATATATATATATATATATATATATATATATATATATATATATATATATATATATATATTATCACCAATTGATGAGTAGGGTTTAACAAAGCTTTTCAACAGTACAGTTACATCATCTTCAGATTGTAAATAACTAATTATCAGTAATAAAATAATGTATAATAATAATAAAAAATATTATACACAAAAAATAATAACAATTCTTATCGATAGACAACTATAAGCTATAACATATCTAGTTTCAAAATGAGATGCTTGTCAACGTATACCACCACAATAATCCATCTACCACAATATAAATAATGGACTAATTATGTTTATAATGTCTTTAAAAATAATTCATCATCACATGTTATTAATGTGTTTAAAACATTTTTTATTTCTCAATTTTATTATTTTTATTTTTTAAATTTTATATATTACAAGATTCCTCGTATATACTATTATTAATATTATTATTTAATAAAAAATAAATAAAGTATTTATAAAGAAAAATTTTATTTTATATTTTAAAAAAATTATTATATATATTTATTAATTAAAAAATAATAATTTAATTAAAAAAAAAATAAAATAAAAACTAATCTAAACCGGATTTATAATTACTTGCCATCCTTCTTTTGTAACTGTCTTCATCAAGTAACTGACAACTGAACTATTTTAACGGAAAAACTAGAACTCTCTTGAAAATGAACAACCATCTTTTTTTATACATTTTTCTTCATTATTTACTGACTGTAATTTATTTTTACTGGCTAAATTTATTTGGTCAAACTAATTTACTGTTTTTTTTTCCATTGACTAACTAAAATTAATTTTAACTATTTTATAATAATAGTTTATCTACTACAAATCCGGTTTGGTTATATTATAATAATTTTAATATATTTTACTTTAATTAAATAAATAATTATATATATATTTTGTTTTATTATATTAATTAAATTAAATATTAGTTTTCCACCTTCAATATAGTAAATTTAGATTTATTATAACGTGAACATACGATGATCGTCGTTATATATATATATATATAATTATATATATATATATATATATATATATATATATATATATATATATATATAATATCATGTATGTGTTGCGTAAAATGTTAGTTATGGTTGATGTTTATTTTATTATTAAGTTCTTCGTAACATTTACCATATAATAAATTTCTACTTGTTAAACATATAGTTTTTAATTTTATTATTCAAAACTTATACTACATTAAATGATTATTACAATTTATATATAATCAAATTTCATTAATGTTTATTTTCACATGTTACGTTATCAATGCGTAATTAAAATAACTACAAAATCACCCTTACTATATGCTATTAGTGTAATCAACAACACATGCAATTAGATACATCATTGTTTATGGTACGATTTTAAATTCTATATCAAAATGCATAATGTTGTTTAATGAATTTACTGTTTCTTGTGTAACTATTTCTAATTTTTATGATCCTTTTTCTATTTATGTATATATATAATTTTTAATCGTGAACGGTATTTTCAATATCAAACTAATATTCATTCCCATTTTTATATTAAGCTACATGTTTTTTTTAATACACTTTCAAAAATATTTATAGGTTATCAATATAAACCTTGTTACTTTCTGTGCGGTTTAACTGTCATGTATATATTCTTTTATTTCCTTATTTCCTCTGCTATCATTGCATATTGACTTCAGAACTGCTATATTATTATTCCCCGATTAAAGAACCATAATTTTTAAATAATCGTGTATATTTAATAGATCTCCACAAATTTTATCTTTTCATTTATCTGAGAATAATTACTAGTTGACTTTTTATCTTTTATATTACGCCGTTTATTTTTAATTAATATTTGTTTCATTATTTTCAATTCTCGTTTAATTAGTATTTAAAATATTTCTAGTTCTTACCACAATAACTTCTTAAATTAGAAAATTTATACATGTTTGGAATGAGTATTGCAAAATTTAACTTCATTTTCTGCTAGCGTCCACGCTATCAATATCAATTTTTAAATTTATAAAATTTTTATTTGAAATACTTCAAATATACATGTAATTCTTGATTATCTCGTATATTCCAATTAATTAGTGTCTATTTGCATATACCTAAATTTTGTTTTTAAACATATAATTGTCATAAACTTTCATACTCAAATTTTTTGGTGCCAATTCATGATAAAATTGGTGATACAGGGAGGACCCATCTGTAAATCCTACTTCTTGTTTGTAATATTTATTCGAATTATTTTAATATAAACTTCGAACGCTGGTTTATTTTCTTATTTCCTGCTTAATAACTTGCTATCATATTGTGAAGACATAAACAATTCTTATTGAAATTGCTCTTGTTTAATATATTATTAGATAATGTTAAATTTTTGATAATTTTTTGTTTGTCAATCGAAAAAATTAATTGTCATGATTTTATTAATTTAATTTGTAATTTTATTTCGGGAACAAGCGAAACTATATATTATGAATATGTTAGTTAATTGTCATGATTTTATTAATTTAATTTGTAATTTTATTTCAGGAACAAGCGAAACTGTAAAAAAATATATATATATAACGAAAGAAAAAGTTTCCCACCAAATTACGACCAAATAATGGAAATGTTTTTATTAAACAAAATTTCAATTTTTAGGTGTTACATTAGAAAATATATATATATATATATAACGAAAGAAAAAGTTTCCCACCAAATTACGACCAAAATAATGGTATTGTTTTTATTAAACAACATTTCAATTTTTAGGTGCTACATTAGAAAAAGACTCTAAGGAAGAAATAGAAATTCGCGCAACGTCAATTATTGCTGTTGAAGAGATAAACAAAATGACGCAGCAAATGTTAAAATCAAACGAAAACCAAAAACTATGTAACTCTATATTGGTCGATAATTACCTTTGGGAATATCGAAGAAAACACGATAAATACTTAGAACATATACCATATCATAAAACGATTACCATTTATTATTAAATATTGATACGTTTTATCATATATTTTAACCGGGTGTTATTTAATTTTTTTTTTTTTGTCGATGCGTAGTAGTGAAGCAATGTAGTGTTGAAAAAATAAATGATTGGATTTTCATAGTGTATTCATTTAGCTGGTTCATTAATTGGTTTAATGCAAGTTTTAGTGTCATGCTGTTCACCACATTTCACACGAACAGATGCAGCATACAGTACACTTTTCTGTGGTCAAGCATTTGACATCTAATACATTGAATTATTCCTTTATTTTTATATGTTAGTTTTACTTTTATTTTCATATTCATTAGATACTGGATATTGTAGATTTCTTTATTATTGTCATTTGGTTCTACATCTATTAAGAACATTGGTAAAGGTTGTTCAGCTTCTTGTTTTCATACATTAGTTAAATTTCTCATTGCAGAATCTCTGTTATTAGCGTTTCTTTAATATCAGCATGGCATATATATTTTTAACTACGACACGATAAGCTCGTTCTTTCATTTAATAGATATGATATATTATATATAGTTTTTTAAAAGTGTTAATAACTCTTTAATAGCTATCAGCACCGCTGATTTTAAACTAAATTTTTGTATCATTTAAGGCTTAAGTGAATTCATTTCTGTTTACTCCTATTATTCAAATTTTTCTCGTGAAATGTTAGTGTTATTTTATTTAAGTGCGCTGATAAGCAAGCCAGTTATTTTAAAGAAGAACATGGTTGTAAACTCCTCGCCTATCTAATCCAGTCTGCCAGCTGATAATACATCACATACTTCGATATCAGGTAATATATTGGCTTGCTTATCTAAGTGCGCTGATAAGCAAGCCGATCGTATGCTATTTATATTAAAATAAGTAGTTCGCGTAATTCACACGCACACAAAGATCATGTAATACACGTACACAGGAGACTATATGTCTATAATACTTAAACGAAATAGAATTACACTATAACATCACAGTAAACACGATATATGCTAGAACTTGAAGATATTTTTTACGTATTAGAGAATAGAAAAAGGGTGAAAACACATGTCATCAATATTTATCTTTTAATATCTGAAATACAGTAAACCACAGGCTGCTACTGAAAAAGATGTACCACATAACTAAATATTATAGATACAGTTTTGAAGAATAGTTCATGAAAAACAGATTCGCTGGGAATAAAAAAAAAAAAAAAAAAAACAGCTTAAGGCAACCTATGTTACAATGAACCACAGAATGTTACTGAAGATGTACGGAATAACTAGGAACTACATATATATATGAAAATAATGGAAGTTGTTTTGAAGAATACAACGTTCTATTCCAAAAACATGGTCTTCCTGCGGATAGTGTATTGGCATCTAAAATGTTTAACATTTGGAAAAGAACCACAACATTTTATATACACGAATGATCTTGCTATTCCTGCTTAATCTAGAAACATAAATATGTTCACTAACATCTTAGAATGGGTTGGTATATATTATAAACAAAAGAAGATAAAAGTATGCCTTTTCCAAAATCGAGAAAATTAAAAAATACTTGGGTATAGTATAACTTTAGATAAAAGCTAATATTCCAACTTAATTGTGAGAGTATAAGAATAAACGAGTTTACCAGAAATGGTATTATCAAGAAACTGTTGAGAAAAATCACGACAGAGTATGCTTACACGGTTTGATCTACAAATTCGAAAAAAAGTAAACATCGATGTAAATGATACTGTACGCAAAATTAATGGGGGTTTTAAGTCAAATTATAAAACCTCATCTCTAAAGAGTAATTACCGGTATAAGAGGGATATTAGGTGCTGGAATAGAAAGAACTAAGCAGCTACAAAATTTTCAATATCCCAGTGTTGTTAAGTAGCAGTAGCAGGACTATCAGTGCGTCTATTAACGAAAAAGAATTTTTTAATACAGATATTGATCTAAAATGACAGCTGTACAGAAAAAGAATAAATATGCGATAAAAGAACAAAGTATTCACACAATAAGAAAACTGCAAAAAATCCCGCTGTTTATAGGACGTTTAATGAAATATCAGTCCTACCAATGCATAAGAACAGCCAACCTGCTTGAACATGGAAGATTTTGAGAAAACTAAGCCAAAGGCAACTAGTCACTTGACTTGCTGCCGCTTCATATAAGTTAACAAATTTAAGGACGCTGGCAACAAAATATGGTATTTATATTCGAATTATTTTTGTGTTGTATTAAGTTTTCAGTTGTTAATTTATATAAAATTTTTGTTATTTCAAATAAGTTTACAATCCATAAAATTTAAAAATATAAATACACTGGTGCCAGCAATATTTATCTTTTAATAGTTTTCCATTATCTACAGATAATATGTTAAACCTAATAATGTAATTATTTTTTTGATTTAATTTTTTTAACACAGTCGTTATTTATGTCAATTTTAGTTATTTGTGATTTAACTTTTTATTAATACGATCGTTGTTTATGCCGTACATCAGTTATTTCAAATAATTTTTAAATCTATAAAATTTTAACAAAGTTGTGTTTGTGTGACACAATCAAAAATTTATATATTGAGAAGCTACATTGGAAAGTCGAAATCCCAAACAAAAGTCATAACGTGCAGTACTTTTAAAATTGTTTTTATTAGTTTGAATAAATTTATGGAACTATTTGAAATATGAAAAATAAACGGGTGGCTAGTGATAAACATAATTTTAGTCAAAATAAAAGTGATATTGTCCACAATGAAGTGGATAATGGGGATAATATCGAAGATAATGGTTTAATAGAAAATGAATTAAGTGAAAGAAAGCATAAAAATGATTTAAAAAATTTAAAAAATATTGATCCAGAATTTTACAAATATTTACAAAGTAATGATCGTGAGTTGTTGGAGTTTGGTCAGTCAGAATCTGAAGAATCAGGTGAAGAAAATGAACAAGATGAAACAATTCATAAACCACCAGAATCGTTAGAAGTAAGTATGTTGTCAGTTTTATATTGAAATGTGTATGTTGATTTCACTTTTAACAAATTTTTACAAACATTTTAATTTCTTATAGTTTTATAATGTAAAGCTCTATGTCTTGAAATCGGGTGAATAATATTTTGTCGACGCCATTTTTACGAACAAAATTTATTTTAAAGGAATTTGTTTCAAAATATTAAGACAAGATGGTATTGCGTTCTCTCAGTTAAACAGATGGGATCAGTTACGAACATGAAAATATTGGATAATTTTAATTTGTGATTAGTTCATTATGTCGGGCAGCGGAAGACATGATACTTAATGGAACTTGTGTCCGTTTAATCAATCGCCCAAATTATAATTCATCGAGTCATTCAGAATGGTCCACATGTCATTTATCTTCAACTAGTCCGCGGTATTGATCATTGTGTCTCGTACTACACTGCAATATTTGGTATTTCATTTACTATCATTTCTCCATATGCATTATATAGTATTAGTAACAATAGACAAACTTGCCTCACTTCTTTAGTGATGTATACAGGTTTTGAATCCTTGTTTTTCAACTTGTGACCACTTTCTGATTTAAATATAGGTCTTTTATCAGTACTATTAGTTTTGGCGGTACTCCCATTCGTTCCAAAGGCGAGAAAGTGCAGGTCCATTTCACCGATCAAACGTTTTCTCTTAATCTATGAAGCAAATAAAAAGCGGTTGATTCCTCGCTATCATTTTTTCTGCTGCTGCTCGCAAGGTGCAAATTGCGTCTCTTGTTGAGAGTTCTCTCCGGAATCCATACTGGGTTCGATCTGGATACAAATAGATTAATCACTTTTATGTTTAGGAACTTGGTTTCTGTCAAAGTAAAAATCAACTTTGAAATTTAAAAAATGGATGCCTTGTATGTCCCACTACGATGTTAAATAATGAACTAATACGACTCCTTAATAATAATTTTTCAAGGAAGTGTAATAAAAGCACACTTTTGAGTATGTGCTTAAGTACTTTAGTATGAGAGCATTATTTAATCGTCACTTATATCGTATATTTCTGAGTGGGAAGGAACATGTTGGATGTAGTCAAATAAGAATTCAGTACATCCTTCACTATCGTTAGCAGAGCTCGTTACGAATATAATGAATTGTAATTCGCGCATTCGAGAAAAGATAATTAACTGTCAGTTCATAATTACCACACCGTATTAGATAAACAAACTGTCTCACATCAGCTATAGTGCAGATACAAGATCACGGTGGTCTAAATTGCCATTTCATTTCCTGGAATAGTTTTTACTATTGGACGTTAGTAATTATAGCATCATTTAGAAGTAGGTGTATTCAATGAAAGTTCGTTGATATTGCCAACTAGTTAGTTCGTATGTGTAATATATATATATATATATATATATATATATATATATATGTGTGTGTGTGTGTGTGTGTGTGTATGTGTATGGCATGAATTTATTATCTCAACAAATAAAATGGAATAATATGATAGCAGTGAGTATCCCATGAGTACTTTGTTTAGAAATTACGCATCTTACTATATCTAAGACTGGTATCATTAGTATAACATCCAAATACATTTTTACTGGAGGAGGGTAGTTTCAACGTTTTGCATATTCTTAGGGAAAGATTTAACTCCAGTCCTACTGAAACTTTTTGGGTGTGGGGACTAAATTATTGCTGAAATTAGTAATTACAGTTAAAAAATTGTCCACAGGTAGATTGAAAACAGCTTTGTGATGTATGTAAAAGAAGATAAGAGAACGAAATCTTAAATTAATTTGACACAGACATCTATTAAGTAATGCTAGTTTCCACTGATTCTAAATTTTTACACACATACAACTACTCCATATTCAGTTCTGGATATGATTGTGACTTTTTTAATAGACCTAACAGATCTTGTTGCACTATAATTGTATGAACTAATTTCGTAGGCAATATAATTTTCCAAGTATTTCTACATATACATATGAAGTTTCCATAACAATTTGTGATCAAAATTTAGATTCACATATTTCAACATCCGTGAAGTGTTCGTTAAAGTTTTATTTTCAAATTTGTGTACATAAATTTAATTCTCTATTTGTACTTATAAATAACGTATAAAATGTTAGAAGCCAGAGTTAATATACTATTCTATTCAATTTTTAAATTTCGCTAAAATTTTTTAAATTTGAAAATTTTTAACAAATCTGCAAATACATTTGATACTTAAAAAGTCGTACTTATCTCGCATATTGCTTTGCGGCCTTAATAACTTTAGCTTTTTTATTTTAATTTCACATCCTACGAAATATTTACTGAATATTCCGATAATTAAATATATATTTAATTATTAGGTTGCAAGTGATGAAAGTGATTTTGACGATGAAATGGGCGATTCCAGTGCATTTACCAAAGTGACTTTGAATATGGTAAAACAGTGGGAGAAGTCTTTATGCGCTAATAAGTAAGTATATTTATACGCAGATATATTCTACATTATTGATGCACGAAATGAATGTATTTTCTGATTAAATTTTTGTATTTTAGGAGAAGCATCAAGCCCGTGTCGACAATTGTAAGAGGATTTCGTGCGTCTCTATTGAGGATTACTGGCGATGAAATAAATGATCGGTGCTCTCTTAAAGTTGATAGTGGTTCCGGTTAGTCAGCAATATGATTTTAAAATATGATTTACTTTTTAGTGATATTTCTTCTCACAATATGCAGATATAATTTGTGTATAAATAATATAAATAACTTTATTTTAAATTTTGTAAAATGAAAACGTTTCATTAATGACTTATTGCGCATCTGACAAAAAAGTTATTAATCCATTCCTATCCTAGAGTTAATTATATGGAATGATTAAAGAAATACGAAATGTGTATGCATATAAAATGTTAATAAATATCAAAGGTGGTTTTGAAACAAATGTAAAAACATCGTAAGATTATTTAAATAATAGAAAGGTGTGTGAACTATTTTGATAATTTAATTCGATAGAAAATGTGATTCTTTCTTCATCACTGGTGTCATACACAATTTGCTCGTTTGATGGTGAAATAATTTGAGATGGCTTTCATCAAAAGACTTTTTTTTTTTAACGCTTAAAGATGCGTGCAATCTGTTCGGTTGAATAATAGGCAGCACTGATCTGTTTAAATTATATTATATAATAATACTAAGCTTTTATGAAAATATGATTACGATAGTGTTGGAATTTTTTCATAATTCTTTAATTCGACGTAGTGTTGATACATAAATAAATATATTGTGATAATCTTCCCTCATTAGCACCATATACCTGTTGCTTTTGTTGAAACTGTACTGATTTTTAATATACGTATTTTGTGGTATGCTTATTAGAATATGCAATTGATTTTTTTCTGCTGTTTTACATGGTCCCTCAACATCTAGTATTGATATTTTTCTCTGCTTCTCAAATATCTTTTTTTCAGTATAACATTATTATTGCTGAACTGTTTTATGATTTGGACCAACTCCTTGGTAATCATAAATGCATTCATGTACCTTGCATTGATTATAATCTTATTTTTGTCCTTAATGTAATTATGTAATGTCTTCAAATTAAACATATTTTGAAAGTGGGCTAATTAATTGACTAACATTGCAGTGTTTAATGAAATTGTCCGATTATGCGTAACATCATTATATCCGTATATTCAGCGGTTACTTAACTTGCCGTCGACTAATGTTACATCTAAACACGTAGAAAAATCTAAGAATTGGCTCCGATTAAGGAGGGTAATACGTGCTTACATTGTAGATATCAATAAGGTAAGTCATGTTTTAGTAATGTTTGTATCAGACATTAAATAATATTGGTTAAACTGCGAATTTAGTATAAAGAAACTAATTAATAATGCTAATTATATACTTATAAGAATACGGCAAGTACTGAAAATTCCTACAAATCACAATTACATAAACTATTAATTCGTTAGGCGAATAAAGATGAAGAAAACTGTAGTGGTGTTATGAAAAGCAATTACAACCTACCAAAACGTAAACTAAAGTGATTTTACGTAACAGTATTGCGCTACATTAGGAATTTATATAACAATAGAAAAAGTAATATATTTTGATAATAAAAAATAAAAAATGTATAGATTCATGTAAATAACAAAAAATGTATAGATTCATGTAAATAACAAAAAAATATATATATATATATATAATTTTCATATTGCAATAGAGTGATCGTCATCAGGATTGGCATAAAATAGGAACTTGGAAATATCAGTTCTGAATATTGAAGAGAATAATGAAAGGATAAGTTTAGGAGGAGGAGAGCTATATGACGTAAATAAGGATGTCTCAAATAAAAATATCGGATAAACCTAGAGATTTGTGAGTTAACTAAGAAGGGAATAAAAAGAAAGAAGTAAGAATGTTTTGTAACACGTACATACACCTGATATATATATATATATATATATATATATATATATATATATATATATATATATAAAAGAAGTTAAAAAAGGATAAAGTGAAATATATATATATATATATATATATATATATATATATATATATATATATGCTACAAAAAACATATAAATGCATACATACATATATAAAGTAAAAAGAATAAAAAGCGTTCTCCACTGAAAAGTAATTAATTAATAGTATGCAGTTAGATTAAGTTTATAAAATAGTGAACGTTTAGTTTTTAAATTATTTGTTATAATAGAAGTTTAGATATAATTTATTTTCAATGATTTTAAAAGCGTTGAGTTAGGATGGTTTATTTTGGTTTTAATGATAATTAAAAGAGAAAACAGCAAATATGTCGCCTGTACGAAGAGAGGTAGCAGATGATCAGTTTGTCGGTAGAGTTTGCTGGTTAGAATAGAATGAATTAAATTGACTGGGTTTTATACGGGAGGAGCTAACTCAACTGATATTTGTTAAGAGGACGTTCGATGGCTATCAGAAGGTGGTTAACTTTTTGGGAAGGAAAATCGATGATTATAGTCTAAAATTTAAATTTGTTTATTTTTGAGTGTGAGGGAACGATCATTGTAGGGAAATTTTGTAAAATGACGTCGAAAATTATCAGAATTTATAGAAAAAGGTAACTAGGGTTTGGTGGTTAGAGTTGTTTGATATCTTTATAAGTTATCAAATGCTGCAATTTTGTTGATTTTGTATAGTTCTTAGTAACGAGGACAAGAACGATCTGTGATAAAATGGAATCTATTATAGTTTAGACAGATTGCTGTTTCATTTTTGGATTATGAACAAGAGGGGGAAGTATGATCACAATTGCAATTAGACAATATCTTTGTCGAGAATGGCGTGGAACGATAGCATTGAGATATCTATGGCAGTTCTTACATGTAAAGTAATATAATAACTTACATTTCATATCAACTCAAACGTAAGATAAACGTTCACGATTGCAGTTATTTATTATAAAAAAGTTAATAACTTTTTTCTCATTTATGATTTTTTATTAGTTAGTTGCCAATGTTGCGTCGTCCGACGTATTATCTGTGTTGCTGAAACATTTACATCAGCTGATGCCAATGATCGTTTGTTTGCCTACCATAATAAAACCATTATTAAAAAGGCTAAGTTCGTTATGGAGCACAAATAATGATGATGCCGTAAGAGTGATTTCATTTTTGTGCATTCTTCGATTGGATATTTTACATCCCTCGATACATGATAATATTTTGAAAGTGAGTGTGACAATTTTGTTCAACGACCAGTCGTGGTATTAACATCGTTGTTTTATATAATTGTCTTGTGTTTAATGTCTATTTACGTATGTTTATTAACGAATAATATTTTTATATTTTGTTAATGTGAAATATTACACTCGGTGCATGTTCGATAATTATACGTTGTCTTCAGAAGAAATAAACTTCGTTAACTACAGAGTTTACTATGAATAATGAAATAAATATCATTATTTCACGTTTTAATAATATGGCGAAATTGTTCAATTATTTATGTAACACGTTACTATTATATATTCATACTAATGTAAATTATAATAATAATTAGACATTTTTTTTTAGGTAATGTACGCGAATTATATAGCTAATGCTAAATTCGTATCTCCGCACACGTTACCAGGAATCAATTTTATGCGACGTTGTTTAACTCAAATGTTCGAATTAAATATTCATGTTTCGTATAATCACGCATTCCTGTACATTCGTCAGCTAGCAATTCATTTAAGATCTGCAGTTATGTTAAAGAAAAAGGTATGTGTACATATATATATTTATACCTTGTAACAACCATGTTGTTACATGTTAATAATTAAATAAATAAATAAATAAGGTGAGTTTGAGAATTAAAAAATAAGTAAAACTAAACATATTATATAAGAGTGAGTAAATGTGTATATATTTTTAGTAAAAGGGTCAATAATAAGTTAAAATGACACACAAGGTTTATTAACCTTTCAGCTGCTTTCTCGACGTATTAATTACACAATAAGTATATTGGTGCGTGTGTGTGTATATATATGTATGAATATGTGTATGCCTAATTTTCTAATGAGAAAATGAGGAGAAATTTAAAACATTTTTATTGGTTATTGAAAATCGTCTGATTGACATAATAATAGAAACACACACACACAAATATAATATATTAAATGACAAGATAATTACTACACGTGAGATGCTCCACGTGGAGCTGGTAAAATCACGTTTATGATTGGATATTAAAAATTATGTTAAACCAATCCAAAATACACACACATATGTAAATGTACAACGATTTTTCTAGAAGTTCCATAAATATATACAATAATAATAAACAAATCTTTCTACAAAAATCTAGAAAGTTCTAATTAGGCATGTATATAAAAGGAGATGTTCAGTCTAGTTCAGTTTAGTTTTAATTAAGTTAGTTCAAGTTAATTAGTTAGTTAATTTTAATTTTAATTTATTTTAAGATAATTCAAGTTAGTTTTTAATTTTAAATTCTAATAAAAATAGAAAATGCGTTTTATTTTGTTTTGTTCATTTTTAATTAACGGTCGTGGTCCAATCCACGTGGCATCCCATCTGGAGACTTCGTAAATGTCGGTAACATATATGTATATATAAAGTTTTAATTTTAACAATTTAATAATAAACCATAATAATGATGCCAATTGTATATGACGTCACACTAATCTGGATATGTATTATTAGACGGTGTGTTAGTGGGCGTTGCAACCTTAATACTAATTTATCGAATGTTTGCATTACTATATATTGTTTCCCTATTCGTGTACCGACAAAGACGTCATAAACACAATGTCTAAATTAAAATTCTTCTTCTTTCAGAACAACTTGGCCCAATAAAGTGGGTTGTTTTGATGTTTTTTGTGTCAGCCTAGAACAGACACTATTTAATCTTAATCAACTTCAAGGAGATCTCGGCACTGTTTTCTTTTCATTCGTATTAAAAGCTTATCTAGCGAAGTGAATATCGACATCCGTGTTATAAGCGGATTTGAACTGTGACCCAATTTTTCATGCATTTTCTTGTACTGATGTTTGTATATAGTTGCAACCGTATATATATCCAGATCATTGTGTATGATGCTGTTGCCAACATAATAGGGCGCATTTACGATTGCCCTTAGCGTCTTGGACTGAAATTGTTGTATCTTGCAGAGATGTGATTTAGGAGTTGATCCGTATAATTCAAGTCCATACTTCAAAACCGGAACAATGAGTGTGTTATATAATATAACTTTATTTGCAAAGGTTAGTTTAGATGTTCGACCTAGAAGAGAACTTTATCTGCAAGGGTTAGCTTAGATGTTCGACCTAGAAGTGGGTACATTTGTCGCGTGAACAATGCAAGTTTATTCCTTGTATTAATAACGTGAGGGTTCCATGTTAAACCCCGGTCTAAAATGAGCACTAAATATTTTACTTGGTGTTCTTCCACGTTACCGCCCACAGCTGAATGCTATTGAGATGGTCCTGTATAAATCTGGATAAAAATGAATTATAATATCTTAAATTACAGGAAAGTATGCAAGCAGTATACACCTGGAGATATATTGCTTCTCTTCAACTGTGGGTCGATGTGTTATGCGCAAATCAAGAACAAACTCAAATTCAGTCGTTATTATATCCAACAGTGCAGGTAATATACTAGCATCTATAATTTTGTTACTTGAGATACTAGATATACCATTACACGGTTTATCATAATTACTACCGGTGTTATGAAAATAATTGAACTAATTTCAAAATATTATAATCGTCACTTATCGCATATTTGTAATTTGATTTTATATGTTTATTATTATTGGAGCCAAATGCAAAAGTAAAATTATCCAGATTATTGAACGACGTAGATTACAATTTAGCCCAAGTTTTGACTTCTGAAGCGTTCTGACGTTTGATTCATGGATGACGATTTGTTTTAAAAGAACATATTTCTAATGAATAAATCGAATAATTGTTTTTGTATAAATTTACTTGTTTGTGTACAGATTACTATTATAGATGAATATAGTTTTCAGACGTGTATATTTTCTATCAATTCAGTTATCTCGTTAATTGTCATTTAATTATTAAAAGGTACGTTTCTTGCTATAGCATACCGATCATTTTTCCTAAAACTTAATATTAAATATATTTTAAAACCCAGTTTTGGCGTTTATTTATTTAAAGCCAGTGTTCACATAATTACCGAGTAAATTAATTATATATATATGTATGTGCGTTAACGTTTTTTTTTTTCATATTTTTAGGTAATAATTGGTTGTATTAAATTAATTCCGACGACTCAGTACATACCGTTAAGATTTCACTGTATTCAAATGTTGAATAAATTATGTCGCGAAGTTGGAACATTTATACCAGTTTTACCGTTCTTACTTGAGGTTCGTGAATAATTTGTCAAAATTTGTATCTCTTCCGTATTGAAATATATCGAAAATAATGAATAGCTGTTTACGTTATAGTTAAATAAATTTTGCAGGTATTTACTTTATTAAATGTAAATGCACCTCATTCGAAGTTATCGATGAAGCCGATGGATTTTACTTGTATATTAAGAGTTAGTAAAAGTCAAATGCAAGAAAACGCTTTTAAGGACGCAGTGGTCGAATATTTTTATCATTACACGTTAGAATATTTGGCTAGTGAGTCACATCGTATTAACTTTCCCGATCTTGTTGTTCCGGCTGTCATGGAAGTAAGTTATATTACATTGATTTTTCGTCAACGTCAATCTATTGTATTATTTTATATATGTGTGTGTGTGTGTGAATGAGTTGAGAATTTTATGTAACATTAAAATAAAGGAGGTTTCCACAGTTCGTACTTAACAGTAGATGGTTTACATATAATTAATTCGAGAATATAACGTGTCGCTATTTCTGATGTTCATAAATTCGGTTCTGTAAGAAAATATTGTATATTTCATTCAATTTAGAAACCAGAGCATTGATCAAAAGTCGATAAGGATAAATGTGTCATATTTGTTCTGTAAGTCTGGATCCACTAGCTTATTATGATGTTGACACCAAGTTTTTATCTCGAATTTCCTTATTCTTTCTATTGATTAACTCAAGCATCCCCCTCGTTAAATTAGTACTTTTCCTAATTACAATTATATTAACTCAAGCTGTAGAGAATGGCTAAACTGATTGTTTTCTTTCTGGATACTATTAACTTTACAAGGTACATAATCGTTAAATTAAGCGGAATTTCGACATAAGTATTTGAACAATACAGCTTCATTTTAGATTATATATATATATATATATATATATATATATATATATATATATATATATATATATATATATATATATATTGTTACGATGTTTTTACCACACATTGCCACATATATATAAAAGTACGTACAATGTGCACGTTTTTTATTGATACATCATTATAAATTTGAAAGTTTATATCCCATGGCAATGTAGAATATAAAAGAAATACACATATATTTTGTTTTGAATATAAATAAATAAGGACAACGAATGGAATTATAAATAAAATAAACGTGTTTAGTTATATACATATTTCTTCATACACGCGTATAAATACACACGCGCGCCCTGTCATCTGAATCAACACTAGTGAACAACAACAACAACATGTATTTCAACATAATTTATAGTGAAATAAAAATAAAAACAAGAATTTTAAAATAATAATAATTACGAAACGCCTCAAAATGGCTCACCGTACAACGGAAAATAAGTTATAATCATAATAAAACAAAAGATTGGCACGTTACAAAAGGTTATGTTTGAACCTCCTATGATTTACTATACATAACTTGATTATTCGATTATTTTAATAGTGCGTTAGATGCCATCGCTTCGATTTTTACGAATATAATTCGAATTTTGCATCTTTATTCAATTATAATATTCAACAAACGATCTTTCTTCGTCGTTTTAAAGTACTTCTGTACCTTTCATTTTGATTTTGTTTGACGGCTTAACATTTAAACGGGTACACTAGTAAACTTGCTATTCTGAACAACAGATTAAATAGTAGTCTACTTAGAGAACTTTTAAAGTTTTTTATATATATATATATATATATATATATATATATATATATATATATATATATATATAGTTATTTATAGGCCTGTATAAAATGATTGGAGAATGCGAATAAACTTGTGATGAACATGATGTAAGAATATGTATATAGAAACGTATAAATTTGTGATATGTGTGCAGATTAAAAATTCTTAATAGCACACTGGCAATATAGCGATAGTAAGGCTCCAGTACTTGATATATTGTACAAATTTAGTACCCCAAAACTTTCCTGAATATAGACAGCTCGGAAGAAAAAATTATGTATACAGATTACAGTTTACAGTTTCTTATGACTAATTAACCAGATTTCACAATATGCGCTATTGATAGTTATCGTGTATACATGTGTCTATGTCTCCTATCTGGTTTTTATTATAACTTAATTTTAAACGAATTCATATTTCCTAAGTATTATTTCATGTATAAAATGCGTATATATATATATATATATATATATATATATATATATATATATATATATATACTAGAAGTTACCCATGGCTTCGCCTATGTAATTATTTTTTTTATTATCTTAAGCTTTGTTTCGCATTGATATCACAAATAGGACAAACATTACAATAATTTAATGCAGTGATTATAATGAAAATATTAGCATATTATATATAGGAAACGCTATATAAGACAGATGGGAACATAGGAAAAATAACTATAAATGAAAATAAAGAAGATGATGACAAAGGTCCCCAAATAATGAAGGAAGAATTTGAATTGGCACTGAAACAGCTACCAAAGAAAAAAGCACCCGGTTTGGATACCATACGAGCTGAACTATTACAGACTGAGGATGGAGAAATCATAAGGGAGCTGTTTAAATTAACGGAAAGTTGCTATGAACAGGGTAAATTGCCTACAGATTTTAAAAACACGGCAATAGTAGCAATACCAAAAAAAATGAACACAAAGGAATGCTCCGATTATAGGACAATAAGTTTGATACTACATGTATCAAAAATAATTATAAAAATTGTAACGAATAGAATAAAACGAAGAATAGAAGAAAAACTAAGCCATGATTAGTTCGGATTTAGAAAAGAAAGAGGTACTCGAGAAGCTATATTGGCATTAAGATTAATCATCGAGAAAAAAATAGAAATTGGTGAAGTGCTATGTATAGCATTCGTAGATATAGAAAAAGCGTTTGATTGTGTAACATGGGATGTATTATTCGCAAAACTAGAAGAAATAGGATTAGATTACAAAGATAGAAAAATAATATGGGAGTTATATAAAGAGCAATCGGCGGAAATAAAAATCGGTAATTCAAAAGAAAAAGTAAAAATACAAAGGGTAATAAGACAAAAATGCCCATTATCACCGATACTTTTTACCTTAGTAATAGAAGAACCGATACAAAAAATGAAAGATGGCACCATGGGCGTAAAAATAAATGGAGATACATTGTATAAGATTTGCAGACGATATTGCTTTGTTGGCCGACAATGAACAATAACTGCAACAACAAATAACAATATTGCAGTAATACTTAAAGCAAATAAATTTAAACTTGATTACTAAAAATAGTTAAAATCACTAAATTTATTTTTAATTATGCGAAGCTTTTCGGCAATTACGCCATTGTCAAGCTATATACAGTTAAAATTAATTAATATAAAATCATAACATATTAATTTAAAACTAAGTTTACAATTTTACACAAAATGAATTATGAATACTTTAGACTATCTGACCCTGACTGTGGTACACAACACAATCAATTGTCAGTAATATAAAATTTACAGAACAGTAGCTAGAGAATAATTATTTTATAAAAATATGTGTTTGAACAATGAAAAATATATATTTATGTGATTAAAAACTTAATAGTTAGGAATAATATTTTTACAATACACTTTTTAAAATTAATTCTTCCTCAAACTTTACCATTGAATTTAATAAATTATTTTTATCCCTTTCTTTTATTATTTCCATTTTTTCGAGTAGTTTTCTTTTTTTAAAATGTTTTTCTGTATGTAGAATTTTATAATTTTGATTAATATTATTTATTTTGTGTTTTAATTCTATACAATGTTTTCCAAATAATGATTTTTCATCATTATTTGTGTATGAGTTTAAATGTTCTTTAAATCTTGTTATGAATTGTCTGCCTGTTTCTCCTATGTATTCTTTTTCACATTGGTTACAATTTAATTTATAGACTCCTGAATTTTTTAATATATTTTTATCTTCTATTTTGTTATTATTTATTGATTTTAATAATGTATTATTATTTCTTATTGCTAAATCAATGTTGTATTTGTTAAATATTTTAATTATTTTATATGTATGACTGCCTACATAATTTATTGAACCTAAATACTTCTTTTTTTCTTTTTCTATATTTATATTAACTTTAGTTTTGTTCCCAGGCAGACAATTCATAACAAGATTTAAAGAACATTTAAACTCATACACAAATAATGATGAAAAATCATTATTTGGAAAACATTGTATAGAATTAAAACACAAAATAAATAATATTAATCAAAATTATAAAATTCTACATACAGAAAAACATTTTAAAAAAAGAAAACTACTCGAAAAAATGGAAATAATAAAAGAAAGGGATAAAAATAATTTATTAAATTCAATGGTAAAGTTTGAGGAAGAATTAATTTTAAAAAGTGTATTGTAAAAATATTATTCCTAACTATTAAGTTTTTAATCACATAAATATATATTTTTCATTGTTCAAACACATATTTTTATAAAATAATTATTCTCTAGCTACTGTTCTGTAAATTTTATATTACTGACAATTGATTGTGTTGTGTACCACAGTCAGGGTCAGATAGTCTAAAGTATTCATAATTCATTTTGTGTAAAATTGTAAACTTAGTTTTAAATTAATATGTTATGATTTTATATTAATTAATTTTAACTGTATATAGCTTGACAATGGCGTAATTGCCGAAAAGCTTCGCATAATTAAAAATAAATTTAGTGATTTTAACTATTTTTAGTAATCAAGTATAAATAAAAATCACTACATTCCACAATCAATAACTTAAATAAATTTAAACATAAGCAAAAGGAAAACAAAAGTTCTAGTAGCATCAAAATATGAAAAAAAGATACGTATAATGTTAGAAAACAAGATCTTAGAACAAGTAGAACAGTTTAAATATTTAGGTAGTATAATAACGAGCACAGGAAGAAGTGATAAAGAAATAAAAACAAGAATTGCTATAGCCAAACAAGCGTTTGGGAAAAAGAGAGATTTATTTAATAAAAACATGAAAATAGAATTACGGAAAAAAGTTTGAAAACATATATATGGAATATATTATTATATGGTTCAGAAACGTGGGTGTTAACACAAAATTTAAAAAAACGGTTGGAAGCCTTCGAAATGTGGGGTTGGCGCCGCATGATGAAGATTCCATGGACACAGAAGAAAAGAAACTCCGAGGTTTTGGGAATGGTAAATGAAAAAAGGAAACTAATAGGAACAATACAGTAAAGACGCGAAAGACTTCTAGGGCACGTACTGCGGCATAACGAATTCATGACGGTCATAATCGAACGAAAATTGTAAAGAAGAAGGGGAAGACCTAGAATGACGTGGATCGATCAAGTAAAAGAAAAAATGCAAATAACGTATAAAGAGATTAAGAACATAGCAGACAACAGGAAGGAATGGAGGAAAATGATCTAGCTACAACGACAAGAGCATGCTCTTATATACTGATGATGATGGTGATATATATATATATATGTGTGTGTGTTAAGTTGACGTAATTTTTAAGAGAACAGTTTGTATATAGTCAATATATTTCTTACGTGTATTTAACATTGATGCAATTATATAAAACTTTATAATTATTTTGTATTTTCAGATGAAGCATTTTTTGAAGCAATGTAAAAATCCCAATTATACTCGTAAAATGAAATCGCTTGTAGAGAAAATTGACGAAAATTCGAAATTGATAAATAACGAACGACTGAAGTGCGGCATCCCGTTAACCGATGAAAACGGAGTCGCAGCTTGGGAGTCGAGTATGAAGTCTAAAGGTACTCCGTTAAATAATTTCTACTCATCGTGGTTGAAAATTCATCAACAAAACTTAACTCGGAAAACAGTTGATACCGTGAAGGTAATTAATAACATAAACATTTATTTAATCTTGTTAATAATTTTTAGCGGAATAACTTACTACTTATGAATATTTCGAAATATGAGTTATTATACCCGTGTGAGCAATATGGATAATTGTTTATGTTTTTGAAAACGTTTTTAATCTTTTAGTCGCGCCTTATCAGTTTTTTACACAAAATTATAAATTTCATTGTATGAAATAATTAAAGAAAATGACTCCAGGGAGATGAAAACAAATTAATATTTTATATGAAATACTGTTTTTTTGTTGTTTTTTTTTCAGATGATACAATTCATCAACGTTCTGTTGCTATTTTATCTTTTTATTATCGTTACGTTATTGTTTTATTAATGATAAGTTTAAGTGTTCGTTAAATTCCATTCCACAATTTTATTTCTTTACATATTTTAATTCTAGAAAAAATTCAACGCTTGTGTAGTATTTTAATCACTCTCAACTAGATAAACATCGGTAGCAGTATTTTTATGTAATTACTTAGAATTTGTGAAAGTTTTTTGTTCATATCCAATGTAGAAATCTATGGTCGCCTTCTTTATACATTTCTTCCTCAAGTTCATCATTAAGTTTCTTGATTTATATATTTCTCGGAAAAACAATCTACACTTGTAATAGTAAATTTTTCGACAGTGTGTTTTAATTTGTTACGAATTACTTGAATGTTTTTAACTGAAGAAAGTCGTTCATACACTCGAGTAATATTTATTTTATAGATATGCCTTCATTATTATACAATTATTTAATAATTTATTTTATTATATCCTAGAATTCATGACATTGCGTTCTCATTGCCATTAGATTTAATGGTAACTCTTCTCCTTCCACTATTCTCATATATCTAATGTCTACTAGTCTGCGATTTTTAATATAGCGAGTTTCTCTTAATACGTTATATATTATATGAATATTTATCGTGAAATGCTGAATCGTTTACGTTTTTCATAAATATTAATATTAATTGTCGGTTTTTATAACACAATGTTAGCGATAATTTTGATTTATGTTTTAAGTTGACGAAAATAATTTATAATTTGCAATCTTTATTTTACGTAGATATCGGAATTTGATGTTCCAAATATTAAGAAACCGGTCCATAAGAAAGTGGAAAATCAAGAAAAAACCCGATCTTCCAATGAACTTTTCCCTTCAGATGACGATGAAAATAATGAAACTGTTTTCAGCTTTGGGTTTGTATTAATTACAATTATTAATATTTCGTGTGTTGCATAGAATGCTCGTGTAAAGAAATTTGTTCTACTCTATCGTGTTGACGAGTTAGCTTGTACTCTAAACTCTTATAATTTGTAAAAAAAATATGTATAGTAACTTCAGTGGTATCTAATTTATCTTATGGTTGATGCTAATATGCTGAGTTATGAAACTAGAGTACTTATTTTATGTACCTTTATATATGATATTGCATTAGTTGAAAATAAACAAAGTTTTATAGTATTCGTATAATTTAAAATTTTTGTAGTGATGTCGATAATGATGAAGCAAACGAACCAAAATCCACGTACAGTCATGATCGTGATAAATGTAATTCCAACAAAAACGTTGTAAAAAGCAGAAAAAGAAAACGACCCTCTTCAGCTATTACCAACGGTGCTGTTGCAAAGAAGATTACCGATCATGGTGAGAAGGATTTCGTCACGGATTTTAATATTATGGAATTTTTGTCTTAAATAAAGTTCTTTAATCGATTGTTCTCTTTTCAATTATTTTCTATAAAGAGGAGCTCATATTTTGTTGTACAGTGTAAGTAGCATACAAGGCAGTTATAATATGGCATTAGCGCAGATAGACACACACACCCTGGAGAACTGATTGTAATCAATTTGTTATCATGGCACAATGCAGCCCCGCGTGTGTGGTGTACTATATTATTGCTAGTGCGCATATGGTGTTGTGCCTTTGTCTTCCACGTGATAATATTAGGATTATTTATAATTTTATGTTCTGATGATAATTTTTACGGCGCCGATCGTATTCGAACTCGGCGCATTTCGTATAGAAGTCTAAAATACGAAAAAAAAAACTTTTTTGTAAAAAAATTATACTTCTTTCAAAGTTGAATGTACTTCTAGTAGTTCTAGTTCAATGTCTGGAATAAACAAAGGTTGCTAATATTCTTAGATCGGTATCGATCATCGATTGAAGCTCTCTAGTACCGATTATAAATTAAATATTTATTATTTTTAAAATTTGTATTTTCCTATGTTAAATTTATTGTGTGTATGCCTTTTGGGCAGTTCAATATTACAAATAAAATAAAAAAAAAATTATATTATATATATCAGTGTATCAGATTTTAAGCTGATGAGAGCAGGTAATACCTCACTTTGATCGGTTGCCCAACAGGCCAAGAAGCGATATTAAGTTATAAAAAAGATTATAATTTAAATTTAGCATGATTTCGCTAAAATAAGTCAATGGGATCATCAATTGTCGATTGGAGCTCTCCAGTATCTGTAATAAAATATAAACCATTTTTTGTTGCATAGATTTCATCATTTTTACAAATATCAATTTTTTCATTCCCGACTTTCATGTTAAACCCTTTCAATTTCAATGAGACATGGACAATAAATTACGACGTAAACTTTTTAGTTATAAAACGTTACTATAATTAACATTTCTTTCGCTAATTCATTATATTTCATATCTATGAATTTTTTTTACTTTTTGAACAATGTTATTTGTGGCCAACATATCGAAAAAATTGATTCTAAAATTATATAAATTACTTCAGCCATTATAAACCATATTTCCCATTGCTTAAAAAAATACGCAAGCTTAACATCGATGTCTCAATGACGAACCAAACTATCTCTCAACGATAATTTCACGTTCATCGTTCACTTATCATTTTTCAAACGTTATCGACATTACAGAAAACCGAAATTTAAGAAAGAAAATCGGGTTTTCGAATTCAGCAAGTGGTTAAGAAATTCCACAAATTCATCTTTCGTAACCTAATTCGAACGTATTATGTCCATCACGATAACATTGATAGTCATGATTTTAAATATAATTAATATTTAGATATATCTAAATATGAACAAAATTCACATCATGTTTGTTAATTCTTGTGACCAATAATTAATTAATGATGTGACAGTTTAAACACGCAACAAATTCAATGTTGTATCGCGTTTTTCAACATATTTTACATGCTGTAATAGATAAAAACTTCAATGTTTTACAAAAAAAAAATTATAAAATGTAAATGACTTAAAAATTCAATCACTTAACATATTTTTATATTATATGATTATTATTACATAAATACAGTATTATCACAATTTAGTTTGATAAAATTTATTATAAAATCATGAAGTATCTTTCATTTTCATTATTATATAGTCATTCCATTAATTTGAAATGTGATTTATCATTTAAAAATAATAATTTAATTTAAATTCAGATTAAACCGAAATTCGTATTATTTCACGGTTACTGATAATGTCTATACCAAATATTTTAAGCATGAACGTTTATACAATTATCAAATGTCCTATTAAGCGTAATACATTATTAAAATTGCGAATACCGCGATAACTACCACTTACTAAAAGTAGGTTGTTTTCGGAATGAATATGAGGAACGTGCTTTAAATTTCATTTTTGTGAGTACAATAATTTTATATAAATTTTAGCATTACATTCACCACACCTGTAACGCACTTTCAACCTAAAACCACGATGGTTTTATTTAACATGATTAACTAATAAAGTATTACTGACAAAAAATCTTTCAACGCATAATGCACAGCGAAGGGGTAATTGTTGTACGTATTCGATACTTTTTTCAAACTTTGTATTTTCAGGAGGCGAACTCTTTATTAACAACGGATGGTGATTTTCTGGTTCTATCTTAATACTATAAAAAAACAATGCACAGTGAATTTAACAAAAAAATATTAAATTTTTATAATCGAAATAATGCAACGTTTAAAGAGTTAAGGGGAAATGTCATTAATAATAATTTAAACAACCTGAACTAGAATAGTGAATATTTCATTAAAATTCGTTTCAGGTGATGCAGCGAAAATAAAATGGAAAAATTTGCGTGACTCGTATATGAGGTTCAAGAAAAAGGTGAAATGAGACAAGCAGAGCAATATTGTAAGTGACTCTGGAGTAGACAAATGTCATTTCTAGATTCAACACTGCAGCATCGTCACCCGAGCAGCAATATAACAATAAAAATTAGTATTGAAAACGTTTCACCTGAGCCTAAATCGAACAACAATAATGATTTGAATAAAATTGTCTTATTACCTGAAGAAATCCCCCCCCAAAGAAGAAAAAGGAATTTACAGAAAACATTCATTCAGTTTCAGATGTTAAAGTAATTAATTTTTTACAAAGTAAGAAATCAGATATTAAACAGATGAACGGAATAGATTACTTGTTTTTCAGTTATGCTGCAACTTTTAATACATTCAAGGCAAGGACTCAAGCAATGTTAAAATTAAGAAACCTAGTTAAATGAGGTTCAAGAATAAGACAGATCGCAAATGACATCGCCAGCATTTTCCTCTAATTTCAACTGCATAGAAGTAGTATAGGATGATTTTGAATTATAAACAGTGGCAATATGTGTGAAGTATTTCATAATTTTAATGCTGATAATTTTTATTATTAATTTAATCATTTATAATTTCTTTTAATGTGTTTTTCCATTATAAATATTAATTGCACCGTATTATTTGTTATTAATACACTTTATGACTTTGCTTAGAGTAATAGCCAATCTTTGCCTTGTTTCAATCGTTTGTAGCGCATTTTTGAATCGTGCACTTTACTAAATCATATAACTCTTCAAAACAGTCTCCAGACATACGAAAATACTTAAAAAATCTATTTTCATGTAATCCCAATTCAATGCATAAACGTTGGTATTCAACTAATTCCTCTCTTTTCTTATTTATTTCACGTACCGAACATCGTTTCCTTTTTTTTGTATTTTTTGAAGCTAACCGCAGAAGAAACTGTTTTTCATCTGAACAATTTAAAAAAAAAAATTAAGAAATCTATTACAATAATAAAGGAAGAAACTAAGTCGCTTCAAGGTATCGCATTCTGTATGCCGTCCTTATATTTGTGTATAATCGAGTCTTAAGTTAACTAAATGATGAATATTCTTAAATTTTAAAATTAATTGCAAATAATATTTAAAAAATATGTTTAAAACAAATTAAATTAATATAATTTGAATAAAGCTGCTTAGCTATATTAACCTGTAACTGCTATCGTCGTGGGGTCCGTTTATATTCGCGTGGTTTTATTTTTTGAGATATCTGGTGAACGACGGGGCTATCGATGTCATCATAAGTTATCTCATTTGAGATGGTGCTGATTAGATAACGAGACGTGTCGATCGTGTGTTTATTTGTGGTACCTATATAATTAGCATTCGGGGTCAAAACTGACACCATACTTTTTTTTTCGTGACTTGTATTTTTTATTAATCTTTTTGTAAATATTTTTTGAATATCATTCAAATTTATTATTACGTTTTTTAGTTTATGTGCATATATTTTTCCAGTGTCTTGGTTTTTAAATTATTTTATAAGTATTTTTTGAACTTTATTCGAACTATTGAATTTTTTAGTTGTTTTTTTGTATTTTTATCACCTTGAAATTATTTGTGTGTAGGTTATTGTGCAATTATTTGTATCATCGACATAATGGCATATTCGGATAAAACAGTAAAAATTGATGGAAAGTCAGTGGGATCTGCCAAAGTGATGGAATACATACACAGCTTGAATGTTGATGAAGAAGACCATTTACCTGATGACGATGCATTGAGCGATAACCAAAGTGAGCATAGCGATCATGACACAGATTTAAATATTTCTGCATCAGTTTCTGAAGATGATGCCATAGAAAGAACTAAGCAGCTACAAAATTTTCAATATCCCAGTGTGGTTAAGTAGCAGTAGCAGTACTATCAGTGCGTCTATTAACGAAAAAGAATTTTTTAATACAGATATTGATCTAAAATGACAGCTGTACAGAAAAAGAATAAATATGCGATAAAAGAACAAAGTATTCACACAATAAGAAAACTGCAAAAAAATCCCGCTGTTTATAGGACGTTTAATGAAATATCAGTCCAACCAATGCATAAGAACAGCCAACCTGCTTGAACATGGAAGATTTTGAGAAAACTAAGCCAAAGGCAACTAGTTACTTGACTTGCTGCCGCTTCATATAAGTTAACAAATTTAAGGACGCTGGCAACAAAATATGGTATTTATATTCGAATTATTTTTGTGTTGTATTAAGTTTTCAGTTGTTAATTTATATAAAATTTTTGTTATTTCAAATAAGTTTACAATCCATAAAAATTTAAAAATATAAATACACTGATGCCAGCAATATTTATCTTTTAATAGTTTTCCATTATCTACAGATAATATGTTAAACCTAATAATGTAATTATTTTTCTGATTTAATTTTTTTAACACAGTCGTTATTTATGTCAATTTTAGTTATTTGTGATTTAACTTTTTATTAATACGATCGTTGTTTATGCCGTACATCAGTTATTTCAAATAATTTTTAAATCTATAAAATTTTAACAAAGTTGTGTTTGTGTGACACAATCAAAAATTTATATATTGAGAAGCTACATGGGAAAGTCGAAATCCCAAACAAAAGTCATAACGTGCAGTACTTTTAAAATTGTTTTTATTAGTTTAAATAAATTTATGGAACTATTTGAAATATGAAAAATAAACGGGTGGCTAGTGATAAACATAATTTTAGTCAAAATAAAAGTGATATTGTCCACAATGAAGTGGATAATGGGGATAATATCGAATGGTTTAATAGAAAATGAATTAAGTGAAAGAAAGCATAAAAATGATTTAAAAAATTTAAAAAATATTGATCCAGAATTTTACAAATATTTACAAAGTAATGATCGTGAGTTGTTGGAGTTTGGTCAGTCAGAATCTGAAGAATCAGGTGAAGAAAATGAACAAGATGAAACAATTCATAAACCACCAGAATCGTTAGAAGTAAGTATGTTGTCAGTTTTATATTGAAATGTGTATGTTGATTTCACTTTTAACAAATTTTTACAAACATTTTAATTTGTTATAGTTTTATAATGTAAAGCTCGGGAGACGTTTACAATGAGTAAAATTCCTGCAACGCCACGACCAACCATCGATTCTTCTCGAATCATTGTACAACTTAAGAGCCTGGGAGCATTTTGGACATTTATAATGTCCCTCTTTCGGAATAAGCTCCCATTCCCTTAATTTGTCTAATAAACGCTGCCTATACATTAAATTAAAAACTTCCATTTCGGATAGCAAAAAAAATTACACAGATACCAAAAAAAAATCACGAAGAGCGAACACGAATAACGGAAGGCAAACACAAAACACGTACTAAATCGAACAAAGAACTAGAGATCTAACGGTTTATAATTTAAAATAACGGAAATAATTTCCCACACCCGGTCGTATAATCGATCTTATAATCGACATTTAAATTTTTTTTTGAAAATTTGAACCTTAATATAAACCTTTAATTGAAATTTTAATATAATACTAACCTTTAATACCTAATAATTTAATATATAATTAGATAACCAACCTTTAACACCTAATAATTTATTTCTAAATAATATATAATTACATAACAAATGTTAAATATTTTATTTAATTAAATACCTAACATTTAATGTACAAAAATTTAATATTTAATTAGATAACTAATCTTTAATTCCTAATAATTTATTTCTAAATAATATATAACTGCAGAACAAATCTAAAATATTTCCTAATAATTTGGTAATCGATCTTATAATCGATATATCTATTAAAATATAGTTCAAATTTTGGCAATCAATAATAAAAAACTAATTGAAATATTAAAAACAATACGTTTTTTTACAACATTTTAATTATCAAATGAGATAACCTAACCTTTAATGTCTAATAATTTTTTTTAATTAATATATAATTAGATAACAAATCTAAACTATTTCCTAATAATTTTATGAATGTACGATACATGATAAACATATCTCAGCAACACTGAGTAGCTATCATTTTCTTCAGTTTCTGAAGGAATCATAGTGAAAAATAGTGAACTTTAGAATATAATAAAAAATTATAAAAATAATTTTTACCCAAATTTTATGTCATCCAACAATTTTAGTAAGTATCTATTATGTATTAAAAGTTACACCGCAATCATTAAATGCATTATTATACGAAAAAATTAGTACTTTTGTTCAGGGACTCATTGTAAACGTTAGCCCGAATGGGGAGGTAAAGGGCTATGTCTTGAAATCGGGTGAATAATATTTTGTCGACGCCATTTTTACGAACAAAATTTATTTTAAAGAAATTTGTTTCAAAATATTAAGACAAGATGGTATTGCGTTCTCTCAGTTAAACAGATGGGATCAGTTACGAACATGAAAATATTGCATAATTTTAATTTGTGATTAGTTCATTATGTCGGGCAGCGGAAGACATGATACTTAATGGAACTTGTGTCCGTTTATATCAATCGCCCAAATTATAATTCATCGAGTCATTCAGAATGGTCCACATGTCATTTATCTTCAACTAGTCCGCGGTATCGATCATTGTGTCTCGTACTACACTGCAATATTTGGTATTTCATTTACTATCATTTCTCCATATGCATTATATAGTATTAGTAACAATAGACAAACTTGCCTCACTTCTTTAATGATGTATACAGGTTTTGAATCCTTGTTTTTCAACTTGTGACCACTTTCTGATTTAAATATAGGTCTTTTATCAGTACTATTAGTTTTGGTGGTACTCTCATTCGTTCCAAAGGCGAGAAAGTGCAGTTCCATTCCACCGATCAAACGTTTTCTCTTAATCTATGAAGCAAATAAAAAGCGATTGATTCCTCGCTATCATTTTTTCTGCTGCTGCTCCGAAGGTGCAAATTGCGTCTCTTGTTGAGAGTTCTTTCCGGAATCCATACTGGGTTCGATCTGGATACAAATAGATTAAATAATCATTTTTATGTTTAGGAATTTGGTTTCTGTCAAAGTAAAAATCAACTTTGAAATTTAAAAATTGGATGCCTTGTATGTCCCACTACTATGTTAAATAATGAACTAATACGACTCCTTAATAATAATTTTTCAAGGAAGTGTAATAAAAGCACACTTTTGAGTATGTGCTTAAGTACTTTAGTATGAGAGCATTATTTAATCGTCACTTATATCGTATATTTCTGAGTGGGAAGGAACATGTTGGATGTAGTCAAATAAGAATTCAGTACATCCTTCACTATCGTTAGCAGAGCTCGTTACGAATATAATGAATTGTAATTCGCGCATTCGAGAAAAGATAATTAACTGTCAGTTCATAATTACCACACCGTATTAGATAAACAAACTGTCTCACATCAGCTATAGTGCAGATACAAGATCACGGTGGTCTAGATTGCCATTTCATTTCCTGGAATAGTTTTTACTATTGGACGTTAGTAATTATAGCATCATTTAGAAGTAGGTGTATTCAATGAAAGTTCGTTGATATTGCCAACTAGTTAGTTCGTATGTGTAATATATATATATATATATATATATATATATGTGTGTGTGTGTGTGTGTGTGTGTGTGTGTGTATGGCATGAATTTATTATCTCAACAAATAAAATGGAATAATATGATAGCAGTGAGTATCCCATGAGTACTTTGTTTAGAAATTACGCATCTTACTATATCTAAGACTGGTATCATTAGTATAACATCCAAATACATTTGTACTGGAGGAGGGTAGTTTCAACGTTTTGCATATTCTTAGGGAAAGATTTAACTCCAGTCCTACTGAAACTTTTTGGGTGTGGGGACTAAATTATTGCTGAAATTAGTAATTACAGTTAAAAAATTGCCCACAGGTAGATTGAAAACAGCTTTGTGATGTATGTAAAAGAAGATAAGAGAACGAAATCTTAAATTAATTTGACACAGACATCTATTAAGTAATGCTAGTTTCCACTGATTCTAAATTTTTACACACATACAACTACTCCATATTCAGTTCTGGATATGATTGTGACTTTTTTAATAGACCTAACAGATCTTGTTGCACTATAATTGTATGAACTAATTTCGTAGGCAATATAATTTTCCAAATATTTCTACATATACATATGAAGTTTCCATAACAATTTGTGATCAAAATTTAGATTCACATATTTCAACATCCGTGAAGTGTTCGTTAAAGTTTTATTTTCAAATTTGTGTACATAAATTTAATTCTCTATTTGTACTTATAAATAACATAAAATGTTAGAAGCCAGAGTTAATATATTATTCTATTCAATTTTTAAATTTCGCTAAAATTTTTTAAATTTGAAAATTTTTAACAAATCTGCAAATACATTTGATACTTAAAAAGTCGTACTTATCTCGCATATTGCTTTGCGGCCTTAATAACTTTAGCTTTTTTATTTTAATTTCACATCCTAGGAAATATTTACTGAATATTCCGATAATTAAATATATATTTAATTATTAGGTTGCAAGTGATGAAAGTGATTTTGACGATGAAATGGGCGATTCCAGTGCATTTACCAAAGTGACTTTGAATATGGTAAAACAGTGGGAGAAGTCTTTATGCGCTAATAAGTAAGTATATTTATACGCAGATATATTCTACATTATTGATGCACGAAATGAATGTATTTTCTGATTAAATTTTTGTATTTTAGGAGAAGCATCAAGCCCGTGTCGACAATTGTAAGAGGATTTCGTGCGTCTCTATTGAGGATTACTGGCGATGAAATAAATGATCGGTGTTCTCTTAAAGTTGATAGTGGTTCCGGTTAGTCAGCAATATGATTTTAAAATATGATTTACTTTTTAGTGATATTTCTTCTCACAATATGCAGATATAATTTGTGTATAAATAATATAAATAACTTTATTTTAAATTTTGTAAAATGAAAACGTTTCATTAATGACTTATTGCGCATCTGACGAAAAAATTATTAATCCATTCCTATCCTAGAGTTAATTATATGGAATGATTAAAGAAATACGAAATGTGTATGCATATAAAATGTTAGTAAATATCAAAGGTGGTTTTGAAACAAATGTAAAAACATCGTAAGATTATTTAAATAATAGAAAGGTGTGTGAACTATTTTGATAATTTAATTCGATAGAAAATGTGATTCTTTCTTCATCACTGGTGTCATACACAATTTGCTCGTTTGATGGTGAAATAATTTGAGATGGCTTTCATCAAAAGACTTTTTTTTTTTTAACGCTTAAAGATGCGTGCAATCTGTTCGGTTGAACAATAGGCAGCACTGATCTGTTTAAATTATATTATATAATAATACTAAGCTTTTATGAAAATATGATTACGATAGTGTTGAAATTTTTTCATAATTCTTTAATTCGACGTAATGTTGATACATAAATAAATATATTGTGATAATCTTCCCTTATTAGCACCATATACCTGTTGCTTTTGTTGAAACTGTACTGATTTTTAATATACGTATTTTGTGGTATGCTTATTAGAATATGCAATTGATTTTTTTCTGCTGTTTTACATGGTCCCTCAACATCTAGTATTGATATTTTTCTCTGCTTCTCAAATATCTTTTTTTCAGTATAACATTATTATTGCTGAACTGTTTTATGATCTGGACCAACTCCTTGGTAATCATAAATGCATTCATGTACCTTGCATTGATTATAATCTTATTTTTGTCCTTAATGTAATTATGTAATGTCTTCAAATTAAACATATTTTGAAAGTGGGCTAATTAATTGACTAACATTGCAGTGTTTAATGAAATTGTCCGATTATGCGTAACATCATTATATCCGTATATTCAGCGGTTACTTAACTTGCCGTCGACTAATGTTACATCTAAACACGTAGAAAAATCTAAGAATTGGCTCCGATTAAGGAGGGTAATACGTGCTTACATTGTAGATATCAATAAGGTAAGTCATGTTTTAGTAATGTTTGTATCAGACATTAAATAATATTGGTTAAACTGCGAATTTAGTATAAAGAAACTAATTAATAATGCTAATTATATACTTATAAGAATACGGCAAGTACTGAAAATTCCTACAAATCACAATTACATAAACTATTAATTCGTTAGGCGAATAAAGATGAAGAAAACTGTAGTGGTGTTATGAAAAGCAATTGCAACCTACCAAAACGTAAACTAAAGTGATTTTACGTAACAGTATTGCGCTACATTAGGAATTTATATAACAATAGAAAAAGTAATATATTTTGATAATAAAAAATAAAAAATGTATAGATTCATGTAAATAACAAAAAATGTATAGATTCATGTAAATAACAAAAAATGTATAGATTCATGTAAATAACAAAAAATGTATAGATTCATGTAAATAACAAAAAATGTATAGATTCCTGTAAATAACAAAAAATGTATAGATTCATGTAAATAACAAAAAATGTATAGATTCATGTAAATAACAAAAAAATATATATATATATATAATTTTCATATTGCAATAGAGTGATCGTCATCAGTATTGGCATAAAATAGGAACTTGGAAATATCAGTTCTGAATATTGAAGAGAATAATGAAAGGATAAGTTTAGGAGGAGGAGAGCTATATGACGTAAATAAGGATGTCTCAAATAAAAATATCGGATAAACCTAGAGATTTGTGAGTTAACTAAGAAAGGAATAAAAAGAAAGAAGTAAGAATGTTTTGTAACACGTACATACACCTGATATATATATATATATATATATATATATATATATATATATATATATATATATATAAGAAGTTAAAAAAGGATAAAGTGAAATATATATATATATATATATATATATATATATATATATATATATATATATATATGCTACAAAAAACATATAAATGCATACATACATATATAAAGTAAAAAGAATAAAAAGCGTTCTCCACTGAAAAGTAGTTAATTAATAGTATGCAGTTAGATTAAGTTTATAAAATAGTGAACGTTTAGTTTTTAAATTATTTGTTATAATAGGAGTTTAGATATAATTTATTTTCAATGATTTTAAAAGCGTTGAGTTAGGATGGTTTATTTTGGTTTTAATGATAATTAAAAGAGAAAACAGCAAATATGTCGCCTGTACGAAGAGAGGTAGCAGATGATCAGTTGTGTCGGTAGAGATTGCTGGTTAGAATAGAATGAATTAAATTGACTAGGTTTTATACGGGAGGAGCTAACTCAACTGATATTTGTTAAGAGGACGTTCGATGGCTATCAGAAGGTGGTTAACTTTTTGGGAAGGAAAATCGATGATTATAGTCTAAAATTTAAATTTGTTTATTTTTGAGTGTGAGGGAACGATCATTGTAGGGAAATTTTGTAAAATGACGTCGAAAATTATCAGAATTTATAGAAAAAGGTAGATATAACTAGGGTTTGGTGGTTAGAGTTGTTTGATATCTTTATAAGTTATCAAATGCTGCAATTTTGTTGATTTTGTATAGTTCTTAGTAACGAGGACAAGAACGATCTGTGATAAAATGGAATCTATTATAGTTTAGACAGATTGCTGTTTCATTTTTGGATTATGAACAAGAGGGGGAAGTATGATCACAATTGCAATTAGACAATATCTTTGTCGAGAATGGCGTGGAACGATAGCATTGAGATATCTATGGCAGTTCTTACATTTAAAGTAATATAATAACTTACATTTCATATCAACTCAAACGTAAGATAAACGTTCACGATTGCAGTTATTTATTATAAAAAAGTTAATAACTTTTTTCTCATTTATGATTTTTTATTAGTTAGTTGCCAATGTTGCGTCGTCCGACGTATTATCTGTGTTGCTGAAACATTTACATCAGCTGATGCCAATGATCGTTTGTTTGCCTACCATAATAAAACCA
This sequence comes from Coronaproctus castanopsis, assembly GCA_032883995.1. Classification (NCBI taxonomy): domain Eukaryota; kingdom Metazoa; phylum Arthropoda; class Insecta; order Hemiptera; family Monophlebidae; genus Coronaproctus; species Coronaproctus castanopsis. The sequence goes on from CM065052.1 coordinate 290,817,510, forward strand.
TTATTAAAAAGGCTAAGTTCGTTATGGAGCACAAATAATGATGATGCCGTAAGAGTGATTTCATTTTTGTGCATTCTTCGATTGGATATTTTACATCCCTCGATACATGATAATATTTTGAAAGTGAGTGTGACAATTTTGTTCAACGACCAGTCGTGGTATTAACATCGTTGTTTTATATAATTGTCTTGTGTTTAATGTCTATTTACGTATGTTTATTAACGAATAATATTTTTATATTTTGTTAATGTGAAATATTACACTCGGTGCATGTTCGATAATTATACGTTGTCTTCAGAAGAAATAAACTTCGTTAACTACAGAGTTTACTATGAATAATGAAATAAATATCATTATTTCACGTTTTAATAATATGGCGAAATTGTTCAATTATTTATGTAACACGTTACTATTATATATTCATACTAATGTAAATTATAATAATAATTAGACATTTTTTTTAGGTAATGTACGTGAATTATATAGCTAATGCTAAATTCGTATCTCCGCACACGTTACCAGGAATCAATTTTATGCGACGTTGTTTAACTCAAATGTTCGAATTAAATATTCATATTTCGTATAATCACGCATTCCTGTACATTCGTCAGCTAGCAATTCATTTAAGATCTGCAGTTATGTTAAAGAAAAAGGTATGTGTACATATATATATTTATACCTTGTAACAACCATGTTGTTACATGTTAATAATTAAATAAATAAATAAATAAGGTGAGTTTGAGAATTAAAAAATAAGTAAAACTAAACATATTATATAAGAGTGAGTAAATGTGTATATATTTTTAGTAAAAGGGTCAATAATAAGTTAAAATGACACACAAGGTTTATTAACCTTTCAGCTGCTTTCTCGACGTATTAATTACACAATAAGTATATTGGTGTGTGTGTGTATATATATGTATGAGTATGTGTATGCCTAATTTTCTAATGAGAAAATGAGGAGAAATTTAAAACATTTTTATTGGTTATTGAAAATCGTCTGATTGACATAATAATAGAAACACACACACACAAATATAATATATTAAATGACAAGATAATTACTACACGTGAGATGCTCCACGTGGAGCCGGTAAAATCACGTTTATGATTGGATATTAAAAATTATGTTAAACCAATCAAAAATACACTCACACATATGTAAATGTACAACGATTTTTCTAGAAGTTCCATAAATATATACAATAATAATAAACAAATCTTTCTACAAAAATCTAGAAAGTTCTAATTAGGCATGTATATAAAAGGAGATGTTCAGTCTAGTTCAGTTTAGTTTTAATTAAGTTAGTTCAAGTTAATTAGTTAATTAGTTAGTTTTAATTTTAATTTATTTTAAGATAATTCAAGTTAGTTTTTAATTTTAAATTCTAATAAAAATAGAAAATGCGTTTTATTTTGTTTTGTTCATTTTTAATTAACGGTCGTGGTCCAATCCACGTGGCATCCCATCTGGAGACTTCGTAGATGTCGGTAACATATATGTATATATAAAGTTTTAATTTTAACAATTTAATAATAAACCATAATAATGATGCCAATTGTATATGACGTCACATTAATCTGGATATATATTATTAGACGGTGTGTTAGTGGACGTTGCAACCTTATTACTAATTTATCGAATGTTTGCATTACTATATATTGTTTCCCCATTCGTGTACCGACGAAGACGTCATAAACACAATGTCTAAATTAAACTTCTTCTTTCAGAACAACTTGGCCCAATAAAGTGGGTTGTTTTGATGTTTTTTGTGTCAGCCTAGAGCAGACACTATTTAATCTTAATCAACTTCAAGGAGATCTCGGCACTGTTTTCTTTTCATTCGTATTAAAAGCTTATCTAGCGAAGTGAATATCGACATCCGTGTTATAAGCGGATTTGAACTGTGACCCAATTTTTCATGCATTTTCTTGTACTGATGTTTGTATATAGTTGCAACCGTATATATATTCAGATCATTGTGTATGATGCTGTTGCCAACATAATAGGGCGCATTTACGATTGCCCTTAGCGTCTTGGACTGAAATTGTTGTATCTTGCAGAGATGTGATTTAGGAGTTGATCCGTATAATTCAAGTCCATACTTCAAAACCGGAACAATGAGTGTGTTATATAATATAACTTTATTTGCAAAGGTTAGTTTAGATGTTCGACCTAGAAGAGAACTTTATCTGCAAGGGTTAGCTTAGATGTTCGACCTAGAAGTGGGTACATTTGTCGCGTGAACAATGCAAGTTTATTCCTTGTATTAATAACGTGAGGGTTCCATGTTAAACCCCGGTCTAAAATGAGCACTAAATATTTTACTTGGTGTTCTTCCACGTTACCGCCCACAGCTGAATGCTATTGAGATGGTCCTGTATAAATCTGGATAAAAATGAATTATAATATCTTAAATTACAGGAAAGTATGCAAGCAGTATACACCTGGAGATATATTGCTTCTCTTCAACTGTGGGTCGATGTGTTATGCGCAAATCAAGAACAAACTCAAATTCAGTCGTTATTATATCCAACAGTGCAGGTAATATACTAGCATCTATAATTTTGTTACTTGAGATACTAGATATACCATTACACGGTTTATCATAATTACTACCGGTGTTATGAAAATAATTGAACTAATTTCAAAATATTATAATCGTCACTTATCGCTTGAGTTAATTAATATTAATATAAATATTTGTAATTTGATTTTATATGTTTATTATTATTGGAGCCAAATGGCAAAAGTAAAATTATCCAGATTATTGAACGACGTAGATTACAATTTAGCCCAAGTTTTGACTTCTGAAACGTTCTGACGTTTGATTCATGGATGACGATTTGTTTTAAAAGAACATATTTCTAATGAATAAATCGAATAATTGTTTTTGTATAAATTTACTTGTTTGTGTATAGACTACTATTATAGATGAATATAGTTTTCAGACGTGCATATTTTCTATCAATTCGGTTATCTCGTTAATTGTCATTTAATTATTAAAAGGTACGTTTCTTGCTTTACTGTTTAATTATAGCATACCGATCATTTTTCCAAAAACTTAATATTAAATATATTTTAAAACCCAGTTTTGGCGTTTATTTATTTAAAGCCAGTGTTCACATAATTACCGCGTAAATTAATTATATATATGTATGTGCGTTAACGTTTTTTTTTTTTTCATATTTTTAGGTAATAATTGGTTGTATTAAATTAATTCCGACGACTCAGTACATACCGTTAAGATTTCACTGTATTCAAATGTTAAATAAATTACGTCGCGAAGTTGGAACATTTATACCGGTTTTACCGTTCTTACTTGAGGTTCGTGAATAATTTGTCAAAATTTGTATCTCTTCCGTATTGAAATATATCGAAAATAATGAATAGCTGTTTACGTTATAGTTAAATAAATTTTGCAGGTATTTACTTTATTAAATGTAAATGCACCTCATTCGAAGTTATCGATGAAGCCGATGGATTTTACTTGTATATTAAGAGTTAGTAAAAGTCAAATGCAAGAAAACGCTTTTAAGGACGCAGTGGTCGAATATTTTTATCATTACACGTTAGAATATTTGGCTAGTGAGTCACATCGTATTAACTTTCCCGATCTTGTTGTTCCGGCTGTCATGGAAGTAAGTTATATTACATTGATTTCTCATCAACGTCAATTTATTGTATTATTTGATATATATACATATGTGTGTGTGTGTGAATGAGTTGAGAATTTTATGTAACATTAAAATAAAGGAGGTTTCCACAGTTCGTACTTAACAGTAGATGGTTTACATATAATTAATTCGATAATATAACGTGTCGCTATTTCTGTTTATAAATTCTACTACAGCATTCGGTTCTGTAAGATAATATTGTATATTTCATTCAATTTAGAAACCAGAGCATTGATCAAAAGTCGATAAGGATAAATGTGTCATATTTGTTCTGTAAGTCTGGATCCACTAGTTTATTATGATGTTGACACCAAGTTTATATCTCGAATTTCCTTATTCTTTCTATTGATTAACTCAAGTATCCTCCTCGTTAAATTAGTACTTTTCCTAATTACAATTATATTAACTCAAGCTGTAGAGAATGGCTGAACTGTTTTCTTTCTGGATACTATTAACTTTACAAGATACATAATCGTTAAATTAAGCGGAATTTCGACATAAGGAGTTGAACAGTATACATCTTCATTTTAGATTTTTTTATATATATATATATATATATATATATATATTGTTACGATTTTTATACCACACATTGCCAGATAGATATAAAAGTACGTACAATGTGCACGTTTTTTATTGATACATCATTATAAATTTGGAAGTTTCTATCCCATGGCAATGTAGAATATAAAAGACATACACATATATTCGTTTTGAATCTAAATAAATAAGGACAACGAATGGAATTATAAATAAAATAAACGTGTATAGTTATATACATATTTCTTCATACACGCGTATAAATACACACGCGCGCCCTGTCATCTGAATCAACACTACTGAACAACAACATATATTTCAACATAATTTATAGTGAAATAAAAATAAAAACAAGAATTTTAAAATAATAATAATTACGAAACGCCCCAAAATGGCTCACCGTACAACGGAATTAATATAATTACGCGTAATACATTTATACTTGTAATGACAGTAAAACAAATATACATATACAAAGTATACAACAATAATAAGTTATAATCATAATAAAACAAAAGATTAGCACGTTACAAAAGGTTATGTTTGAACCTCCTATGATTTACTATAAATAACTTGATTATTCGATTATTTTAATAGCATTTGGATCTAGATCCACGAAGAACATAGGCAATGGTTGTTTAGTTTTTTGTTTCTTGATATTGACAACGTTCCTCACTTTAAAACCATGTTCTTCTAGTGTTTTTTTTTATTTCATCAGTAGGCATTGTGTGGTGAATATTTTTTACCACTACTCTAAATGATCTCTCTTCTTTCAATTGGTACGTATGATATAGCACCTCTTTATCTCTTAGGACTTTCACTATTTTCCTATAGTTATCGGCATTATTGACTTTTAGCTTAACTTTTCCATTGTTTAGTGCCTGGCACAAGAATTCCTCTTTTTTTAATGTCGAGGAGATAAATCTCTCCAACTCTTTATACTGAACAATCCCGTATATTATTATTGGTGGAGGTTTTGGAGACCGCTTCGTTTCATCATGTTCCTTAGCTTCTACATTAGAAGGGTTCTCGGATACTTTATCATTGCGCTGATAAATATCAGTATCTGGAAGCCCTCGAAGGGGCCAAAAGCGGTTTTCCTTTTTATTTTTATTTATTGCTTCGGGAGAGGAGTCCGGAGTTGTTAATTTCCTTTTCCTTACAGGGATAACCTGCCATATATTAGGTGATTGGGGAATAATTTTTAAAGGGGGGGGACAGTTTTATTGACTGAAGTATTCATTTCAACATCAGCAACGTCTTTTGTATCAGCGGTGCTGCCGATATTAGAATTAAGATTATTGACACTGCAACTTTTACTGTTAGCACTAGCAACAGTGTTTTGTGGACTATTTTTTTTTAGATTGCCCGACATGAGTACTAGACATCTTTTGCAGTAAGTGGATTCAGCCGGGCTAAAATGCCCTGCTTTTAGGGAATCAACAACTATATTTTGAATTTAAATATTTGACGAGGACAATTAAAATAATCGTATTAGCGTAAGAAAAATACAATTAAAATAATCGTATTAGCGTAAGAAAAATAACGAAATACGGATAGTAAGTTATTATTGTTATCAGCGCGGCGATGTTAATACCCAACCCAATAACAATGGAACGAACTCACCGAATGCGATATTAAACGTCAAGATAACAAAACTAAAGAAATATATAATATCGAATTTCTGGTTAATATGAAAATTAAGGTTGAACCACCGTTCAAAAATAAAGGCATAATACAATGTACGCGTTGTCAAGCTTTTGGACACAGTAAGTCGTACTGTACATTGCCGTTCGCCTGCGTAAAATGTGGCGAGTCGCACCAAACAAATATATGTATCAAAACTATTGAAATACCTCCTAAATGTGTCAATTGTGACGGCAACCATCCTGCAAATTATAAGGTATGTATCCTATACCAAGAGTTACTAAAAATGCGTAATATGCAAAATAAACCAGGAGTAACAAGTAACAGTCGACAACAAATTAACTTATCAACAAGTAAGTTTAATCAAAATTTCATCGAAAGCAATCCTGCCCTAACTGATAGATCAATGAAACTCACTTATGCTTCAGCATTATGTGGACAAAATGCTTATTCTAACCTGGGCAGACCAAGTAGTAGTAATAATAATAGTAATAATAGTTACAATAATATCAATCCCAATAATACTCACAATAGTGACAATAATGGGAATAATAACAACAATCAACTAAGCGAATTCCTCTCTGAATTCAAAAATATGTTCAATCAACTGATACACCAAAATAGTATGATAATAAATATGTTATCAACAGTGCTGAACAAACTAATCTCAAAATGAATAAATTTTTACGATTAGCTATATGGAACATCAATGGAATGGCGTATAAACGGCACGAAATTGAATCATTCCTAATAAACAATAAAATAGACATATTGTTAGTTTCCGAAACACATTTTACAAACAAAAGCTACATTAAAATACCACAATATACTATATATGATACGCAGCATCCGGATGGTGCTGCTCACGGAGGGACTGCGATTGTTATAAGAAAGGCCTTAAAATATCATGAAATGGACAAGTTTGCTACAGCATACCTACAGGCAACTACTGTCGAGATACACTGCCCTCCTAGGCACACCATAACGCAAGAACAGTTCAGTGAATACTTTAAAACCCTCGGTTACAGATTCATTTCAGGAGGAGATTTTAACGCCAAGCATAAAACATGGGGATCTCGATTGAATAATCCAAGAGGGAATCAACTGCATAGATGTATTCTGATGAACAACTATAACAGCTTGTCTGGAGGAGAACCTACTTACTGGCCTACTGACAGTAATAAGATCCCGGATTTACTTGACTTCTTCGTCTGTAACAGGATCAACGTGAATCATCTGCTTGTTGAATCGTGTCTGGATGGTGTTTCTGATCACTCCCCAATAATTATGAATGTTAGTTGCTCTGAATGTTAGTTGCTCTGTCATTTACAGTGATAGTAAACCTGTAATGTGTAATAGATCGACTAATTGGGAAATATATCAACACTTAGTTGAAAATAAGATTAAATTAAATATCCCATTAAAAACTCAAGAGGATATTGAGGCAGCCGTAGAAAATTTCACCAGATGTATCCAACAAGCTGCATATTTAGCAACACCTAAGAAAGATAATAAAGTCTTACTAATCAAAGGACATCCGAAAGTAATTAAGGACATGATACAGAAGAAAAGGAAACTAAGGAGCATATGGCAGAATACCAGAAACCGTAACGACAAAACTGCGTTTAATAAGGCATCCAAAGAATTAAAAAACAAAATTCTCGAATGGAAGAACAGCAGTTTTAATAGCTACATCTCTTCATTAACGCCTGACGTTAATACAGATTATTCCTTGTGGAAAGCAGTAAGAAACATTAAAAATAGTCATCAGCCGAGACTTGCACCCATAAAAACTGATAATAAATGGATGAGAACTGAAGAGGAAAAAGCAGAAACTTTCGCTAAGTACTTGTCACAGATCTTCAATCCATACAAACAAAATACGGCAAGTGCTGCAGACAATGAAGTAGAAAACTGCCTGCAAACTCCGTATCAAATGTCTCTTCCAATAAGATCTATGTCACCTATGGAGGTAAATAATTTTATACAAAACACCTGAATTTAAAAAAATCTCCTGGACATGATTTAATTACTGCCCTGATGGTTAATAAATTACCAAAAAAGGCTGTTACATTGTTAGTATACATATTTAACTCAATGCTTCGCCAAAGCTACATTCCTGTACAATGGAAATTTGCGAACATAATCGTTATACCGAAACCCGGGTAAACCACGGTGGCTTCGTATAGACCCATAAATCTGCTCCCGATTTTCACAAAAATTCTTGAAAAATTATTGTTAAGAAGATTGAAACCTATTTTGACGCTAAAAATATAATGCCGCAGTTTCAATTCGGTTTTAGAGATCAGCACAGTACCATAGAACAGATTCACAGGGTTGTTGATCTTATTCACAGAAGTTTTGAAGAAAAGAAATTTTGTCCTGCGGTGTTTCTGGACATTGAAAAAGCATTTGATAAAGTGTGGCACGATGGCCTACTTTTTAAAATAAAATGCAAATTACCGGTTCCTTATTATCTATTAATAAAATCTTACCTCTCGGAAAGATACTTTCATGTTACTATCAACGAGGCAGTTTCAAACATCTATCCGATTAAATCTGGAGTACCCCAGGGCAGTGTACTTGGACCGGTACTGTATCAAATATTCTCTTCCGATTTGCCGACAAATGCTAACACAACTACAGCCATGTTTGCTGATGATACCGTTATATTGTCTGCTGACTTTGACATCGTGACAGCAACGAATCAATAGGAACTTGAAGCATGGCTTACTTATTGGAAAGTCAAAGTCAATGAAACAAAATGCTCGCATGTTGTGTTCACACTAAAAAGGAATTGTACGAATTATCCAGAAATAACGCTCAATGGGGTTACAATCCCCTTCGCGGATAGTGCGAAATACCTTGGTATGCATTTGGATAACAAATTGACCTGGAGAAAACATATTACTGTCAAAAAAAAACAATTGTTTATAAAATTTTCCAGCATGTACTGGTTAATTGGGAAAACATCCAGACTTCCAATTGAAAGTAAAGTCTTGCTATATAAGGCGATCCTAAGACCTATTTGGTCTTACGGAATAGAACTTTGAAGTTCAGCAAGCAACTCTAGCATCGATATCATACGGTCAGCTCAAGATAAGATATTGCGTACAATAGTCGGAGTGCCATGGTTCGTGAGAAACGAGGATATACGAAAAGATCTACAAATACCATCAATTAAAGATGCGATTTACAACCGTAAGGAACGATACATTCAACGGTTAGAAAACCACATTAACCATTTGGCGCAGAACCTGACAATAAATCGTTCGGAATTCGTACGCTTAAAAAGGCGTAATATCATTAATGTAAATACGCTATAACACCCATAAAAAGTAGTTCTGTTATAAAATAAGTAGCTGTGGCCGCTGGGTCACGTTCCACTAAATAAATATATTTGTTAAATGCTATCTTCGCCGCTTATTGCCTCAGATAGGCAGATTGCGAGCATAAAAAAAAAAAAATTAATAGTGCGTTAGATACCATCGCTTCGATTTTTACGTATATAATTTGAATTTTGCATCTTTATTCAATTATAATATTCAACAAACGATCTTTCTTCGTCGTTTTAAAGTACTTCTGTACCTTTCATTTTGATTTTGTTTGACGGCTTAACATTTAAACAGGTACACTAGTAAACTTGCTATTCTCAACAACAGATTAAATAGTAGTCTACTTAGAGAACTTTTAAAGTTATATATATATATATATATATATATATATATATATATATATATATATATATATATAGTGTTATTTATAGGCCTGTATAAAATGATTGGAGAATGCGAATAAACTTGTGATGAACATGATGTAAGAATATGTATATAGAAACGTACAAATTTGTGATATATGTGCAGATTAAAAATTCTTAATAGCATACTGGCAATATAGCGATAGTAAAACTCCAGTACTTGATACATTGTACAAATTTAGTACCCTAAAACTTTCCTGAATATAGACAGCTCGGACGAAAAAATTATGTATACAGATTACAGTTTACAGTTTCTTATGACTAATTAACCAGATTTCACAATATGCGCTATTGATAGTTATCGTGTATACATGTGTCTATGTCCCCTATCTGGTTTTTATTGGAATTTTTATTATAACTTAATTTTAAACGAATTCATATTTCCTAAGTATTATTTCATGTATAAAATGCGTATACATATATATGTAAATCACTTCATACAGGAATATATTTACCCGTGGCTTCGCCTATGTAATTATTATTTTTTATTATCTTAAGCTTTGTTTCGCATTGATATCACAAATAGGACAAACATTACAAGAATTTAAATTCCCAATGCAGTGATTATAATGAAAATATTCGCAAATCAATACGGGCACTATGGTCTTTTATATTAGCATATTATATATAGGAAACGCTATATAAGACAGATGGGAACATAGAAGAAATAACTATAAATGAAAATAAAGAAGATGATGACAAAGTTCCCTAAATAATGAAGGAAGAATTTGAATTGGCACTGAAACAGCTACCAAAGAAAAAAGCACCCGGTTTGGATACCATACCAACTGAACTATTATAGACTGATGATGGAGAAATCATAAGGGAGCTGTTTAAATTAACGGAAAGTTGCTATGAACAGGGTAAATTGCCTACAGATTTTAAAAACACGACAATAGTAGCAATACCAAAAAAAATGAACACAAAGGAATGCTCCGATTATAGGATAATAAGTTTGATACCACATGTATCAAAAATAATTATAAAAATTGTAATGAATAGAATAAAACGAAGAATAGAAGAAAAACTAAGCCATGATCAGTTCGGATTTAGAAAAGAAAGAGGTACTCCAGAAGCTATATTGGCATTAAGATTAATCATCGAGAAAAAAAAATAGAAATTGGTGAAGGGCTATGTATAGCATTCGTAGATATAGAAAAAGCGTTTGATTGTGTAACATGGGATGTATTATTCGCAAAACTAGAAGAAATAGGATTAGATTACAAAGATAGAAAAATAATATGGGAGTTATATAAAGAGCAATCGGCGGAAATAAAAATCGGTAATTCAAAAGAAAAGTAAAAATACAAAAGGGAATAAGACAAGGATGCCCATTATCACCGATACTTTTTAACTTAGTAATAGAAGAACCGATACAAAAAATGAAAGATGGCTAAAAAGAAATGGAGATACATTGTATAAGATTTGCAGACGATATTGCTTTGTTGGCCGACAATGAACAACAACTGCAACAACAAATAACAATATTGCAGAAATACTTAAAGCAAATAAATTTAAACATAAGCAAAAAGAAAACAAAAGTTCTAGTAGCATCAAAATATGAAAAAAAGATGCGCATAATGTTAGAAAACAAGATCTTAGAACAAGTAGAACAGTTTAAATATTTAGGTAGTATAATAACGAGCACAGGAAGAAGTGATAAAGAAATAAAAACAAGAATTGCTATAGCCAAACAAGCGTTTGGGAAAAAGAGAGATTTATTTAATAAAAACATGAAAATAGAATTACGGAAAAAACGTTTGAAAACATATATATGGAATATATTATTATATGGTTCAGAAACGTGGGTGTTGACACAAAATTTAAAAAAACGGTTGAAAGCCTTCGAAATGTGGGTTTGGCGCCGCATGATGAAGATTCCATGGACACAGAAGAAAAGAAACTCCGAGGTTTTGGGAATGGTAAACGAAAAAAGGAAACTAATAGGAACAATACAGTAAAGACACGAAAGACTTCTAGGGCACGTAATGCGGCATATTCATGAAGGTCATAATCAAACGAAAATTGGAAAGAAGGAGGGGAAGACCTAGAATGACGTGGATCGATCAAGTAAAAGAAAGAATGCAAATAACGTATAAAGAGATGAAGAACATAGCAGACAACAGGAAGGAATGGAAGAAAATGATTGGCTAGCTACAACGACAAGAGCATGCTCTTATGTACCTGATGATGATGATGATGATATATATATATATGTGTGTGTGTTAAGTTGACGTAATTTTTAAGAGAACAGTTTGTATATAGTCTTAATATATTTCTTACGTGTATTTAATATTGATGCAATTATATAAAACTTTATAATTATTTTGTATTTTCAGATGAAGCATTTTTTGAAGCAATGTAAAAATCCCAATTATACTCGTAAAATGAAATCGCTTGTAGAGAAAATTGACGAAAATTCGAAATTGATAAATAACGAACGACTGAAGTGCGGCATCCCGTTAACCGATGAAAACGGAGTCGCAGCTTGGGAGTCGAGTATGAAGTCTAAAGGTACTCCGTTAAATAATTTCTACTCATCGTGGTTGAAAATTCATCAACAAAACTTAACTCGGAAAACAGTTGATACCGTGAAGGTAATTAATAACACAAAAATTTATTTAATCTCCTTTCTTTTTATTATCGTGACGTTATTGTTTTATTAATGACAAGTTTAAGTGTTCGTTAAATTCCATTCCACAATTTTATTTCTTTACATATTTTAATTCTACGAAAAATTCAACGCTTGTAGTATTTTAATCACTCTCAACTAGATAAACATCGGTAGCAGTATTTTTATGTAATTACTTAGAATTTGTGAAAGTTTTTTGTTCATATCCAATGTAGAAATCTATGGTCGCCTTCTTTATACATTTCTTCCTCAAGTTCATCATTAAGAGAGTTTATTTTTCTTGATCTATATATTTCTCGGAATAACAATCTACACTTGTAATAGTAAATTTTTCGACAGTGTGTTTTAATTTGTTACGAATTGCTTGAATGTTTTTAACTGAAGAAAGTTGTTCATACACTTGAATAATATTTATTTTATAGATATGCCTTCATTATTATACAATTATTTAATAATTTATTTTATTATATCCTAGAATTCATGACATTGCGTTCTCATTGCCATTAGATTTAATGGTAACTCTTCTCCTTCCACTATTCTCATATATCTAATGTCTACTAGTCTGCGATTTTTAATATAGCGAGTTTCTCTTATTAACACGTTTATTATATGAATATTTATCGTGAAATGCTGAATCGTTTACGTTTTTCATAAATATTAATATTAATTGTCGGTTTTTATAACACAATGTTAACGATAATTTTGATTTATGTTTTACGTTAACGAAAATAATATTTAATATGCAATCTTTATTTTACGTAGATATCGGAATTTGATGTTCCAAAAATTAAGAAACCGGTCCATAAGAAAGTGGAAAATCAAGAAAAACCCCGATCTTCCAATGAACTTTTCCCTTCAGATGACGATGAAAATAATGAAACTGTTTTCAGCTTTGGGTTTGTATTAATTACAATTATTAATATTTTGTGTGTTGCATAGAATGCTCGTGTAAAGAAATTTGTTCTACTCTATCGTGTTGACGAGTTAGCTTGTACTCTAAACTCTTATAATTTGTAAAAAATATGTATAGTAACTTCAGTGGTATCTAATTTGTCTTATGGTTGATGCTAATATGCTGTGTTATGAAACTAGAGTACTTATTTTATGTACCTTTATATATGATATTCCATTAGTTGAAAAAAAAAAAAAAAAAAAAAGTTTTATAGTATTCGTATAATTTAAAATTTTTGTAGTGATGTCGATAATGATGAAGCAAACGAACCAAAATCCACGTACAGTCATGATCGTGATAAATGCAATTCCAACAAAAACGGTGTAAAAAGCAGAAAAAGAAAACGACCCTCTTCAGCTATTACCAACGGTTCTGTTGCAAAGAAGATTACCGATCATGGTGAGAAGGATTTCGTCACGGATTTTAATATTATGGAATTTTTGTCTTAAATAAAGTTCTTTAATCGATTGTTTTCTTTTCAATTATTTTCTATAAAGAGGAGCTCATATTTTGTTGTACAGTGTAAGTAGCATACAAGGCAGTTATAATATGGCATTAGCGCAGATAGACACACACACCCTGGAGAACTGATTGTAATCAATTTGTTATCATGGCACAATGCAGCCCCGCGTGTGTGGTGTACTATATTATTGCTGGTGCGCATATGGTGTTGTGCCTTTGCCTTCCACGTGCTAATATTAGTTCAATGTCTGGAATAAACAAAGGTTGCTAATATTCTAAGATCGGTATCGATTATTGATACTCGATTGAAGCTCTCTAGTACCGATTATAAATTAAATATTTATTATTTTTAAAATTTGTATTTTCCTATGTTAAATTTATTGTGTGTGTATGCCTTTTGGGCAGTTCAATATTACAAATAAAATAAAAAAAAAATTTTATATTATATATAGAAGAAGAAGAAGAAAAGTATATTTTGATTGATTAAATTTTACAAGAAAATAATAACTTATAATATACGGTTCTATCGTTCCGAAATATAAAAAATTCCTTAACCGATAAACTTAATAATAATTTTAAAAAATATACACGAGTGATAGTTATAAACATTCATTGCTTAATGAAATTTACAGGAAAAATTCTGCAAAAAACCTGCAACGTGTAATTTATAAGTAAATTTTAAACACAATGGTTTAAATAATTGATAAAATTTAAAGAGAAAAACGAAAAATACAAAAAATATATCAAATAAAATTTATCTATAATATCATTGAATTTTAAATCTAATGCTACCCTAATAAGATATGTTTAATTCGTCTATGTTTATATTTTTTATACCTGTGTCGTAGAGACTGATAATCGTAGTTTCCATTTCATTGACATTTCGGTCAGCAGACATGCGGCATGCATTAAAGAATTTTAAGGTCCTGTTTTTTATTATTTCTTGTATATAGGGATAGTTTAAAATGTCATGCATTGTTTTAATGGGCGTGTATCTGGATTTGTTCAACACTATTCTTAGGCAATGATTTTGTAATCGTTGTAATTTGTTTATATTACTTAGGCAGGTGTTCGACCAAAAGAATTTTAGGTTGAATTACCTGATTATAAATCAAAAGCTTGTTCACCGATGATAGCGTAGATTTCCTGTTAAATATTGGAAACAGTACACTCATTTTTTTATGTCCTCTGTAGATACACTCGTTAATATGTTTAGGAAAAGTTAGCTTACTATCTAGTGTTACACCGAGATAATTTACTTTAGATTTCCAGTCTAAGTACTCATTATGAATTCGAACAAAGTCATTTATAGCGGGTTTACGCTTTGTAAAAATAATAGTCTCTGTTTTTACTATCATTAATTTTAATTTTCCACTTATGAAAGTATTTGAACATTTTGTTAATATATATTTACATATAAGGTTAGGTATTGTTTCAATCGTTTGTAGCGCATTTTTGAATCGTGCACTTTACTAAATCATGTAACTCTTCAAAACAGTCTCGAGACATACGAAAATACTTTAAAAATCTATTTTCATGTAATCCCAATTCAATGCATAAACGGTGGTATTCAACTAATTCCTCTCTTTTCTTATTTATTTCACGTACCCAACATCGTTTCCTTTTTTTTTTTTTTGTATTTTTTGAAGCTAACCGCAGAAGAAACTGTTTTTCATCTGAACAATTTAAAAAAAAAATGAAGAAATCTATTACAATAATAAAGGAAGAAACTAAGTCGCTTCAAGGTATCGCATTCTGTATGCCGTCCTTACATTTGTGTATAATCAAGTCTTAAGTTAACTAAATGATGAATATTCTTAAATTTTAAAATTAATTGCAAATAATATTTAAAAAATATGTTTAAAACAAATTAAATTAATAATATAATTTGAATAAAGCATGCTTAGCTATATTAAGTTAACTAGATGAAGAATATTTTTAAATTTCAAAATTAATTGCAAATAATATTTAAACAGTATGTTTAAAACAAATTAAATTAATAATATAATTTAAAAAATTAATATTATAATTTGAATAAAAAACATGCTTTCACTAATTTAAGTCAATGGTTTGGAAAATGGCTGTTACTCTATTACTATACATTCCTGTTAATAGTGTTAAGTGTTAATGATAAATATTAAATATTGTCCGTTATTAAAAGTTGTGGTTGAAAGTTAAGAGGTTGTTAGTTTATTATTATTAAGTTTATTTATAATTTTTTTAGTTTTATTTATATTTTTGATAATGGAAATTCAGTGGATTTCGTGTCTTTGTGCGCAGATAAGAGACGTTTATTAAACCAGTTAAGAGATTGGGAGTTTATTCCACGGGATGGCGAGTACAAATGCCCTAAGTGCTATCAATCTCTTAAATTATATAATGACTCTAGGTATAGTACACATTTTACTATTCAACTTTTTAGATTATGTTTATTTTGATTTCATCGCTGTAATGCTGTGTTACCTATTTTTTAGATCTCCTGATGGTCGGTTGGTTGTGGCACTGTCAAAATTACGTCACACATAAGAAAAAACGACACCTCTGCGGAACCCAAGTTTTATTCAAAACCGGTACTTTCTTCGAAAGATCCCAATTATCAATTTACCAAATTTTGTCGTTTGTTGATTTATGGGTGCACGATGCTTCCTTAAAGCTAATTTCACGATTGCTACGCATTGACAAACGGACTTATGTCGATTGAGCATCGTTCAGTCGTGAATAGTTGAGGCCTTCCCTATTGGATGAGTTTAATCTACGTCTAGGAGGGCCTGGGAAGACCGTTGAAATCGATGAGTGTCAGTTTGGAAAACGGAAATATCATCGTGGAAAGCAGGTGAATGGTGCTTGGGTATTCGGGGCCTATGAATGTGAAAGTGGACGTGTTTTCATGTCCATCGTAATGGATAGGTCTGCTGCCACTCTAATTCCTCTAATA
Organism: Coronaproctus castanopsis; assembly: GCA_032883995.1. Lineage (NCBI taxonomy): Eukaryota > Metazoa > Arthropoda > Insecta > Hemiptera > Monophlebidae > Coronaproctus > Coronaproctus castanopsis. Next base: position 290,834,113 of record CM065052.1, read on the forward strand.
CAGAAGTGGGTGTTGCCGGGTACTGTGGCCATTTCGGATTGTTGGGAAGCGTATAGTCTCCTGAAATTAGATAAAACAGCAGAATTTTTCAAGTATGCCGTCAAAGTATATAATCCTCTACACCCATTCTCCCGTCTATCAACTGACGATATAGATTCATATGATGAGGACGGTTCAGATGAATGATGAGGATTATATTTTGCAAGTATGTTATTTTATTATATGTTTTTTTTTATAATTTAATTGCCTGTTTTCGTCTAGTTACATTAAAATTTACCTTATCGTCGAGAGTACAGTGTGTATAGTAGTGATTAGTGATGAAACACTTCACGCCGAAATTTTAAATTTGTGTCTACCGCTAGAGCATCGCTGTTTTTACTCATTAACTTTTTTCGCATTTCTTTTAAAAAAAAATGCTTCCAAATAAAAAAGTTTTCGTCATTAGTGATTTTTATGCGAATGTAATTTGTGTTCCTCGAATTTCTGCCGCTAATACAACTGTCATTATTGGAAAATAATTGCAGTAACAGTATAATCAACAATTGTGATATACCGTGGGTCAAAAAAGTATTTGCACACCACGAAAATAGGCTGCATGGCTACAAGGGAACGACGTAGGACCCAGAAACATTGATTAGACATAAGTAAACAAAAAAGAAAGTAAACGAAAATATACATTTATTTCAAAAGAAATGAATCAAAGCCGTGAAAAATTAAAAAAGGAAAAAGTAACGTCAAAAAAGTATTTGCACACATACGAAACATAACAAGAAAAATAAAAACAAAACTTTACCACTTAAAAAACCGTGCATATTAATATTTCGTCTGCATTCCTTTTGCATCTATAACTGCTTGAAGACGCCGTGGCATTGATTCGACTAAATTTGCCGTGACTCGAGGGCAAATGTCTGTCCACGCAGCGTGAAGGGCCGCTTTTAGATCTGCAGTGTTTGATATCTCCCCGACGGGGTTCATTATATAATAGCCATTCACGAGTTTTTAGCGCGGTATGCTTGGGATCATTGTCATGTTGAAAAATGAATGACTCCTCCAAGCCTACTTTGCGCATGCTGCTCTTTAAATTACTGCGCAATATGTCGATGTACATAACGGCTGTCATTTTTCCTTCAATAAACGCCAGATTACCTACACCACTAGCCGCCATACACCCCCATACAAGCACCTTGCCTCCGCCGCATTTGACGGTAGTCAGTAAATTTTCGGTCTGCAGCTCGGTGTTCGCTTTCCGCCATACATATCGGCGTCCATCCGATCCGAATAAGTGGTATTTATTTTCATCGGAAAATAAAACTGACTGCCAATAGGTTGCAGGTTTAGTTGTGTACGCTTGTGTGAACTGCAAACGTTTCAAACGATTCCCGAAATGAATGGTTTTTTACGATGACATCTGCCATGAAAGCCGGCCGAATGGAGCAAATTTCTAACAGTTTGAGGGTGAACTGTTATTCCTGAGATCATCGGCCAGTGCTGCAGCGGTCAGAAATGCATTTTTCCACACTTTTTGTATTACGTATCTTGCATTCCTCGGTTTCAATTTTTTAGGTCTTCCTTTACGAGCGCCAATTGCAATTGTTTTTGAGTCTTGAAATCGTTTAATAACATACCGTACTGCGGAAAATGTAAACGCAACTTTTTTAGCTATTTGTCTATAACTTTTACCCGTTTCATGTAACGTAATAATACGCGAACGCACATGTGCCGGTATTTCGGAAGATTTCGGCGACATCACACTTAACTTTAGTCATTCACAACTACACTTAACTTTCGTCATTCACAACTAAACTGCGCTCGTTACTGCATGTAGACATACAGACTGTTATCCAACGTCTGATTCACACGCGTGAATCATTCCTTTGCGTGTGTGCAAATACTTTTTTGACGTTAATTTTTCCTTTTTTAATTTTTCACGGCTGTGATTAATTTCTTTTGAAATAAATGTATATTTTCGTTTACTTTCTTTTTTGTTTACTTATGTCTAATCAATGTTTCTGGGTCCTACGTCGTTCCCCTGTAGCCATGCAACCTATTTTCGTGGTGTGCAAATACTTTTTTGACCCACTGTATATATATGTCCGTGCAAATATATGGCTATGACAAATTATATATGTTTATGCGCGTGTGTAATATATGACTATAACAAATTATAGTTATCGAACAATATTAGATGATTCAATATCATCGTCTATTGCTGGTCCAACATTTTTGTAGAAGTCATCGATATAAATAAATGTAGTATTTCGCGACCAATTAAAATTTGGTTTACTTATCACCGTAGATTCAAAAATCTTCATCTGATTCAACTCCAGAAATTATAGACTCATCATCGCTTGGGATTTCATCCAACAGGCACATAAAATCATCATGTGTCATTTTATCCAGGCGGATTCATTTACTGATTTTGACAAATAATACGTTTACAACAGAAAAAATCTGGAAAATCAATAAAATATAAAATTGTTCATGTCGCCAGTATATAAAATGAAAACGTTATTTATAAAACATTAAACGTGTAAATTAGAGCAATAATTATGTTCTCATATAATAAATAAATACTACGTTTTTCTTTACAGAAAGATAAATCAAATATAACTTATTTTATGACGCTAATGTAACAAGAATAAATGAAATGTGCATTACGAAACATAGTATCCATGCATCAAAACTAATTACATAAATATCTATGTTATTACATAAATAAATAATAAATCTTTTTATTACTTACCAAAAAATATAATACAATGTGGAAAATAGATAAACTTTACCATAAAAAAAATCGAAAAACTAAAAAAAAAAAAAAAAAAAATGGAAAAATCAGTATTTCGCACTCTACACTTGAACATAAACAAAAACCATCAAAGAATTACGCTAGATTCGCGTTAGAAAAAGTAGTTACTTCTATCACTATAGATGGATCTGAAGTAGCTATAATTAAGGTGATTTCCTTTATCAACAAAATTTGAAAAGGTGGTTTCAGGTCGAAGGTGAGAGAAGGTGAAACCACCGGTACCGAAAGGGTTAAATTACGAGCAAAATGATAAGCATAATGGAATTAATAAATTCTGAAAAATCATAAAAATAAATTTTATAATTTCAATTTAGAATAATAAAACGTTTGGAAACTATAGTGTATGAAGTAATTAAATATATCATTTTCAGATCCTAACGTCTGTCATTTAAATTATAATAAACGTTGCAGTGGCGTAGCCAGACTTGGTTGAAGAGTGGGTTTCAAACAACTACATTATAACAGTAAACCCAAATTAAATTGAACTTTAACTAAATAACCAAAACTCAGGTTAAACCCCAAGCCTTAAGCAATCCAACTCACCAGAGTTATTTTTATAATTATCAGGCGTCGAATATGTAATTCTATTAGAAGCAATAGACGACAGAAATGTTTAACGCCACTGGAACACAATAGTATGTTATTGTGGATAAAGGGAGATGGTTACAAAGTACAATAAATTTCGTGAAAAAATAAACGATAAATAATGATTTTATATTTTTTGAAGGAATAATACATAGTAATACTTAACTAGCGTTTTTTTACACAATTCTAGTACCTCCTATATTACAAAACTATTTACTTCAAAAACAACGAAATTTAAAAAAAATAAATGAAAATAAAAAAAAAAACAAATAAGTTTAACAAATCCAAAACTGCATTTAACAACAAGTATATATTTTCTTATTATCAGATTGATTTATCCGGGGGGTTCAGACCCCATAAATTCAAACCCCTGGCTACACTACTGAAACGTATATACATTTTTGAAACACGAATCTTTATTCATTTTTAAAAGTATATTTTATCAATTTTTCTAAATATAAAACTTCGAATTAAATGGTAATGAGTAGTGACCATTGCATTTGTATTTGCCTTGTATTTTATCAAGAATTAAGTCCATTCAACATTTTTATAAAATAAGGTAAATTACAAATCTACCCTTTCAAACATTTGATGTTGGATAACATATTTGTATTTTTTTACAAAATGTAATTTATAATTTAATTATTGAGACTAAATACAAATAACAGAAAGAAATATTCTATACACTATTGGGTACAAATATTAACTTTTATGACCCGGTGTGAACTACACAATTGTTACGTTACGCGGTACGCGTATAACATAACATAACTATTGGAAGCGGGATTTGTACTCTCCTCTTCATTAGAATAAGCAGTAAATGTGTTTTAATTTATTTTTTAAAAATTATACAGTTAAAAAGTTTGAATAATTTTCTGAATTAGCTATTTCAATGGATGCTAATCTTATTATATGTACCAGTTTAGAGGCTTTATTAGGTTTGTTACATGACTTTTGTTAATAATTTTGTCGGCGTATTGTATAACTTAATATTTTTGAAAATATCAATATAACATGTTCACTTACTTTTAAAATGTTAAATTTTGACTTATATATGTTCACGTATTTTAGAACGCGCGACCAATATAAAAAACAGATGTTTAGATGAAGCAGCGTACAGTGCGTTTAGTTCGGTTATATTAAAAGAATCACAGGCTGCTCCTATAGCGTTGAGGTTATTAATAACGAAATTACAATCATATAATGAATGGGAAGCAACGCAAACACTTAGCGTATGTGTATATTACATTAATTGTTTACGTACAGATTGTTAAAAATTAACATTTGGAACCACTTTAATTAATGTATTGTGTGAATAATTATGTTTCATTAGTTACTCGAACACTGTATGGAAAATGCAGGACCTAACTTTCAATCTGAAGTTGGAAAGTTCAAATTCTTGAACGAATTAATTAAGTTAGTTTCAGCTAAACATCGTGGAGATCAAACACCATATGCTGTGAGAAATAGGATAATTCAGATATTATATTCATGGTCAGCAAAATATCCAAGCGAATTTAAAATAAAAGAAGCTTGTGATATGCTGAAGAAACAGGGGGTAACTTTGGTAATTATCCTGTTCAAATATTTAACTTATTTAATATGTATTGTGGTATTCGAGTTTTTCAATTTAAAACAAATTCAGTAATTATGTGATTATATTTTATCTGTCAGTTAAAATGCAACACAAAAGTTCGGGTAATTTAGAAATTACTACGTTATGAAATTTTAAATTTCTCTACCATCATATTGTAATCTTATAGTTTAGAAGGCAGTGGAAATGAATCGACAGTATCTTATACTCTTTATTTACGTTTTCTTGTTTTTCCGTCATTATACATGATGTATGGAAAATGAAGGGAAGATATTTTTTGTGTAAGACCAACGGTTATGAAATCAATTATGAATTACAATAAGGAATAACTGAAACATAAAAACAAAAATAAATGCCAATAATGATATATTTTGTTATTATTTTTTCAACATTTCAAAATTAGTAATAGATAAATATGACATATATTCACCGGTTAATAAATATATTCCTTTAAAATATGGAAGCATGTTAATAAAATCAGTTTGCTGAATTTTGAAATACACTTGTAACATGATATAATATGTAATAATTTTATCTCTAGGTTAAATAACCAGTCCTACTTATTTTTTGTTTGCTGAATTTTGAAATACACTTGTAACATGATATAATATGTAATAATTTTATCTCTAGGTTAAATAACCAGTCCTACTTATTTTTTGTTTGCTGTTTTAAGGTCAGTTTCCTTCATTAACAAAACGCAGTATGCATTGAGAAAAATTTAATTGTTACTTGCCAATGTTTCATTACATGTTTACACCTTTTTCGAAATGTCAAATTTAAAATTCGTTATATTATTATGAAGTGTGCAGATGAGGAGTTCCGATCTAATATCAAAATGTTAAAAGTTAGTTATAGAAATTGCAATTAGAAAAAAATGTATTGATAAACGTAAAAAAAGTTCACGTTTAAAATATTATTAAACGTATTTGTTCAATGTCGTAATAAGGAAATAAATGTCGCGTTAAATTTATATTAGTATTTTTTATTATTTTTGGAACTTTCTTCCATGAACTATTTGACTACTTATTTTCTAATATTAATATTTACAGTTATATTAATATTTAGTATGAAAAAATCTATTTCATGGAAGTTGCACAATGGTTCTTAAAAATCTGACCAAAAAGTCTTAAACCTACCTTAATTTTCAATTGTTAATAAACTTTGAAGAGTACTTATACCCAAACTGTTACTTATTCCGTTTTAGTATGACGCATAAAAAGTTTTTGGATAATTCAGAATTATCAATTACTCCCAAACATATTCCTATATTCAGCATTAAAGTTACATTTAAAAATGTAAATAACTGGCTATATAGATTACTCATTCTTTGAATTTCAACGTATATTACATCCATCATTATAGATAAAAGTATTTACTATGTCCCGTTCTAATTCAGAACAGGAATAATATATTAACATGATGCATAATCTAATTAACGAATTTGACCTGCGAATGAAAATTGACTTCATAAACTAATAAATCTCTTGTAACTAACAATCTTTTACCAAGTATATTCCGCTACTATTGATTTGAAATAAACAAATAGGCAGAATATCTGTTTATTCATTTTTTAATGTTTGCTGTCTCTAAATATTATTTTCAACAATTAAGTTTACCAAAGATTGACACGTTATAAAATCTCATATATTTTCCTCTATGCCAGTTTCTTTTTAAACTCATTATACGAATGATATTACTATTTTTATTTTATATATATGCTGTTTGGTACTTTAATTTCTGTTTACTGAGGATTTATACCGGATAAATTTTGTTCGAAAATGTTTACTTTATTATAACCTATAACAATAATTTCAGTGTAAAATTAATGTTTATCGTTTATAATTTAGGATGATGTGTTACCTATTAGCATTAGCAGAAGTCCAGTGTGTAATCCTAAATCAGAATCTAAAGTCACGGCGGAAAACGCGAGGAAAGAAAAATTGTTACAAAAATTAATACAGAGTGGACAGCCACACGATTTAAGGGCTGCAAATCTGCTAATTCAAACTATGGTTAAGGAGGTAAATCCATAATAATTATTCATATTTAAAAGTATTTAAATTTGTTCTTGTTAATATTTTTTTATTGATTTTAACGTTTTTTTTTGTCTTACTTTTTGTGAAATAATTTATTTTACTCTAGAGGCAACATCTTTACCAAATGAAGGATTACTTCATCAAAACTGAGGTGGTGAGTTATCAGTAAGACCGTGTAAGTCAAACAAGTAAACAACGTGTCCCAAACTACGTATTATCTATGTTCCTGAAGGGCGGCGACCATAGACATTTATTCTCTATATTAGAACGACTTCTCTCTATATGCAGAACAGCGAGCTTCATTGCGTTTGTTTATGCCCCAAGAAAAATTATGAACTAATGTAAACAATATTTGTCACGCGATCCAATTACCATTAGTATAAGTGCTGAGCAAAAATCATGAACAGTTAAAAAATCGTAGATGGAATGTACGCAGACTTAATCTAGAAAATTGTTTATTTAAATGAGATAATAGATCATGTCGATATGTCTGGATCACATTAAAAAATAAAAATTCGGAAACTAAAAAAAAGTGTATCAACAGTATAACAATTATTAAAAATAAATAGATCGAGGTAAAATGATTAAAAATAAATAAATATAAAAATGAAAGTATACTGTGGATTTCAGTGTTAAAATTTGTGGCGCTAGTAACATGAATAAATTTGACCTTGATATTAAGAATCATGGGGTTTAATATTCGTTGCAGCACAAGCATAAGTTTTTATTTATATAATTCAACTGTAGACATTAAATAAAATTGATTATATTTAAATTTAAAAAAATATATATATTTTGTTTAATACACGATGGAGAGTCTCATTTAAAGTCATACCCTAGTAAAGATTGCGACAATGATTATCAACGCGTAACAGTAAAATTAAAAATGTAATTACAAATAAACTTATCTTTAGTAAATTTTATGTAAGTTATATGGTCACCACCAGATTGAACCTAGGCTATACGCGTCCTACTCATGCGTATCTTATTAATAAAACTTTGGTTCCATTGTATTCCGTCTGTGTCGTTATCCTCTGTATTTTCCATATTCCAGTTGACTGTCCCTCATACTTCTCGCTCACAGCGTCTCTTATTTTTCCTTCTACGCTTCGTCTCCACTTCAAAGATTACCCTGTTTCTTTGTCGAATCTAATTACCGTCCTATACCGGTCCGGTCACTATTCCTCTATCTAAATTCTTTTACCTTGCCTCTAGCCTACGTTGTTGTACACGACGTGTTAATTTAATTTAATTTATTAATTTATTAATTTATTTACTCAAAATCATTACATACATAACTATAATTAACTGAATTCTGTAGAATTTCGTTTCATACATTTCCGTAGTTGTAACCAAAAATGAATATCTGAAGAAAACACCATTAATGTTTTTTTTTTTTTAATGAATTTTGGAAGCGTTCGATTGGATTTTTGTCTTAAAATAATTCTTGAATAGATTAAAAAATATTTCCGAAAGATTAGGTACCTTAAATCAAAACGATACCCAAGGTATAAAATTTTATCTATATTTTACCAACGCATGTGCAGTAAACATCAAATTTTTAAGTTTGTAACATTCGAACGATTAATGCGATTGAGTTGAAATTTTTAACGTACATTTAGATAAGTATTAAGAAAAAGACGACGGAAAAATCGAATTTTCTAAAATTTTATGGAGTGTCCGGATCGGGGCCTAAAATTTTAAAATTCGTAGTTTTTATATAGACTATTTTTATTTTTAATTACTTAATAAATCACAGGTATGCATATAATTTTATCCAGATTGTAAGATATCCGTATATATATGTATATATATATATATATATATATATATACATATATATATATATATATATATATATATATAATACATATATAATATAGCAATTTAATATATATAAAGATTTTCCAGCTAGGACTACAGAACAAATTATAAATAAAAGTAAGTTGGAAGAGAATCAGTATCTTCAGATACGTAGTCGATTCATTAATTATAGCGAGAAATCTTCAGGAGTTACAATGTATGTTAGATCGACTGTAAACCAAGAATATGTTATTCAAATTAATACATCAAAGACTAAATTAAAATGGTTAAAAGAAATTATCGAAACGTTGTGAGTCATCTAACCATAATAAATAATTTAATTGAAAAAGTTATCACATACAAATATCTCAGATCGATAATAAATGATAAATTAGACAATTATAAAGAAATACGAACAAAATGTGTAATTAGCAAAGGAAACCTTCCGAAAAGTAAAAAATGTTATGCTCCCTAATAATTTGTCATTTCAGGTAAGACTAAAAGTTGTAGACAGCTACGTTATTCAGGCACTTTTATGTAGAGTGGAAACGTGGATCTTGAATTGGACGTTTAGAGGCTACAGAAATATGGCTTTCGAGAACGTTATTAAGAATTTCATGGACCGAACTGAGGCTGTGTATTTTTGTTCCAAATTGAATTCTGAGGTTCAGTTTTAAAATTCGAACGTGTTAATAATTAACAAAATTAAGATAATGATAAATAGCTCACAAATTATAAATATATTCATATATTTAGAGAAATTAAATGACAAATAATGACAATTAAGTCGTTCTTAATGTAGTTACCGAACGTAGTAGCAGTACAATGAACGTAAAAATAAGCTCATGAAAATGCTGGTATTTTCAGTATTTTGCTGCACGTTGAAATGAGCAATAGTAATAATAAAACCAGATATGCAGCATAACTATTTTTTCCAACATTTAGATAGTGCTGGTGACTGCAAAGAACCATTTTTAAAAAAATCAATCCGAATTCCATCTATGCAGATTGGATTAATACGTTGTTCTGTGAAACAAAAAGGTTAAAACATTTTTGTATAACGGTTCCCTGCTCAGTGTGCTTAAGGGGGAAGGAGGAGTGTAACAATAACTAAAAAAGAACAAGTAAAAAAAAAGTAATCAAATAATTGAAAGAAAGGATGTGTATTATGGAAAAAATGAAATTTATAGACTCAGAAATAAGTCAATGTAAAAAATTTTTCATTTCAGTTAAGTAAAATTCTTTGGTCATATTATCCGACATGATTTATTAGAAAAACTTATTATGTGATCGAAGGTTTAATGCGAAAGAAGAAACCTTAAGAAGATTTATTAACGTAATCTAAACGATCACTGGTATATAATATTAATGAATTAATAATGTAATAATATGCCTTTATATCACAAAGTTAGTGCAGAACGAACAGGCACTATAATGCTAATCATGAATTTATTTTACGTGTTTTTCGATTGAGAGTATTCTTTTGAACTGAATTGAAATACCGTCTTATTCATTTTAAACATTTTCTTCTAATTTTGTAAGAATTTCGTTAGTTTCTTCACTAAAATTTGCACAATAATTCATGGAAATCGCTTTTTTAATCTACTCAATTTATCACGTTTTACATGTTTACTTAAATTAATTGTTAACAGTTATTGCCTCTTTTCATAAAAATAACAATTTTTTTCCAAAAGCTGGAATTTCATTTAATAAGTTTAATTTAAATAATCCTAATGGTATATTAATGAATATTACAAATTAAATCAACTGAACCCAAATCCAGCAAAAACGCAGACCTGTGTATTTCATCTTCATAATCGAGAAGCAAATCGTCAGCTGAAAATCAAATGGAACGGCATGAAATTAAAACACAGATAATCTTAAATATTTAGGAGTAATTCTTGATCGATCGTTGGCGTGTCAACGACACTGCGAAGCCATAAAAATGAAGGTTATGGTCAGAACAAATCTGGGGAGTAAAGTCACAGTTACTTCGATGTGGCAGCAAAGAAAGAGAAGTGGAAAACATCTCATGACAATCGCCACCCACTTTATGACTACAGGGAACTTGCTGATAGACGACTAAAATCTTAATATACTTCCAGCAGGCAAAGATTTTAATTACAACTTGTGGAAAACCTTAAATCGCATTCGAAATGGAACGGTGTGTACAAAATTCAACCTACGTATATGGGGCATAACCCAAGATGGTGAATGTGAATGTTGCGAAATCCAGAATAATGAACACCTGTTTAACTATAGTATAATTGGGAAGTTTGATCGTGACAAACTATATGAACATATTGATGAAGAAACATTAATTTTTCTGAAATACTGGACGAAGAAAGGACTATAATAACCGAACGGGTACGATAATAATAATAATAATGGTATATTTCTTCGCAGTTAGAAAAATATTTATGTTTTCGAGATACAGCATAAAACGAGTGATATTGATAAATTTATTTATTTATTGTTAAGCTTTTTCTTTATATCGAAATTATTTTAAATATATGTACATTTTTTTAATACGCTGTAGTATACACAGGAATTTTTTTAATTTTATAATTATTCAATTTTCTATTAATTTATTTTTATCATTTCGATATCCTAATGAGCTTTTAATCTGTATAATCCAAATAAGTCAATAAATTTTATTCGTTTAAAAGGAAGAAGATAAAGAAGTTTTAAATGAATTGAAAAATACGCTGGATTTAAAATTGATCACTAATAACGTAAAGCTATTGTCGGAAATGTTATCCACTTATACATCTAATAGCTCTCAAGAAGAAGCTGAAATAATTACTCAGTTATATGAATCGTGTGATTCAATGAAGGACTCCTTGGCCGATATGATTATGTCACATTGCAAATCATCGAATGCTTATGGTATTGTTTATTTATATATATTATAAACGCGAATACTGATAGAAAGTAATTTTATATATATATATATATATATATATATATATATATATATATATATATATATATATATAGTTTTATTTACATATTTTTGGTGTTAAAAACTAAAAACCATGGTTAATTTTTAAAAATAATAACATATAGCATTGAAAAAAAATTTAATAATCATTGACGAGAATAATTTTATTTATTGTTCTTCGTTATTTTCTTGTTAACATACATTTTCAATGCAATAATAATGCTCGCATATTTTCCAGTGCATTTAAAGTTCTCGCAGATCATGGTAAAAATGAAACCCGGCAAACCTGGACAAATATCTTCATATGGACCAATCACATTACTACCTGTAATTTCAAAACTTTATTAAAAATTGATACTAAAAACACTACAACCCATAATAGTGGATAAGGGAATAATACTAGATTACCAGTATCGTTTCAGAAACAGACATTCATTAATACACAAGTACACCGGGTTGTTAAAAAAATTGAAACTAGCCCTGAAGAAAAAAAAATGTAATGCGGGTTTCTTAGATATTAGCCATACCTTCGATCGAGTCTGGCATGGTGGAATACTCTATAAACTTAGAACTCATCTACCATATCACCACTTCAAACTAATTAAATCGTTCTTATGTGAAAGATATTTTCATGTAAAAAGTGGAGATGAAGTGTCCGATATATATCCTATTCAGTCTGGACTTCCTCAAGAGAGTGTATTGGGACCACTACTTTATCTAATATATATCGCGGACCTCCCAGTGCCAAAATAAACACAAACATCAACGTTTGCAGATGACACGGCCATATTATGTAATAACCACTGTCTTATTAAGTGTAACCGTAGTCTGCATAATTCAAAAAATGAAATATCTATCTAGTGTAAACAATGACGAATTAATATAAATGTAAATGAAACAAAACATATAACGTACACTAATAGACCGATATCTATACCAGTGATATAACAATAAATAACAGAACCATTAGGTTTATATCTAGGCAAAAGACTGACATGGCGAACACGTTTCCAGACAAAAGAAGAGAGCTTGACATAAAAATCTGACAAACGCTGTGAGTAACAAACCGTACCTGCAAATTGTCCCTGAATAAAAAACTATTAATATACGAACAAATATTACCACCTATTTGGAGGTATGGTTGTCAATTATGGGGTTGTAGTGCCAAAAGCAATATTGCTATAATACAGCATTACCAAAATAAAACATTAAAAATGATTGCAATTGCTTCATGGTACGTAAACAACAAAACCTTTCAATCTGAACATAAAGTACACATCAAAAGTAATAGCGGAAAATCATAAAAAATGCTTCATAATCACCCGAATTCGAGTTAATTTACTCGATAACTTCTTAGAAGTACGTCGATTACGTAGACAGAAACCGCTAGATTTAATCATTAATAATTATAATTAAGTCGCGATGTAAATACGTTATTCTTGAATTTTTCGATGTGATACATCTATAGATAGCTAAGCAACTAGGAGTAGATAAAAAAAAAATTATATGTAATTTTCAAATTTCTTTCAATTATTTGTTAACTTCAAATTTGGTGAAAAATTGAAATAATTACCAATATATATATATATATATATATATATATATATATATATATATATATATATATATATATATATATATCGAAATAATTAGAATTCAAATAAAATAAAGCTTAATGGAAACCTTAAATTTGAACGTGCTGGATTTCGGTTTAAATAATTGCGTAAAATGAAGATGTGTTACGTGCTTAAGAAATAAGACAAAATAATTTTTGTCTGAATACACGTTTGTTTAGACCTTTCACGAAGACATCATTTGGCTTAATAGTCGAATTTTCGGTATTAATTCGTTACTTAATATATATTGTCAAGCACGATAGATAATAAAATGTAACAAAAATAATAAAATGTAAAAAAAATCATACGTAATATTTCGATAATTGATTATTTGTTTTCAGCCGAATTATTATCATTGAACGATTATTTGAACGATACAATGGCCCATTATCGCGATGTATTTTATACGAAATCCGATAACGAAAATGAAGATATACCATCACTTCTTGATTTGGGTTCTCCTTCCCACAGTCAGAATAATTCTAGTCTTACCGGTAAATCTAGTGTATATTACGTTTGTTATTTGTATCGTTTATCTTTAAGCTTCTAATACAATGCTAGTTTTATGAAATATATGTAGACAAACTTCTTATTTTATTCGTTCGTATGAAAATTGGAACCACTTCACGATACATTAATAATTTATCTTTAATATAGAATTAAAAAGAATAGCAAACAATATGCATACGTAATAATTTTGTTGCATTAAGTTATGTATTAAAATAATTGAATTATGCTTCTCGGAATACATTATTTTTCATTTGAATTGCATTTTTTATTGAATATGACTGTCTTAATTTAATTTTGTTTATGTTGTATCTTCCTACACGGTATTTGTAGAAGTACTAATTGGCATTAAATTATATTAGACTAGCTGTATCTTGCGCGCGTTGCTACGCCACTAACTAAAATAAATTTGAAGGAAAGACATTACGCAAATATTCGATTTATTTTGATTAATTTTATTGTCGAAAAAATTGTGACATCGCAGCGTTTCGTTTCAATTTAATATTTATTTAAATGCTGTGCAATACACGATATTTCTTGTTTTTCCATTTGGTGTGTAAACGAATAAATCAGAAGGTTTTCCGTGAGCAGGCCACATAGAGCTGCCCATGTGAGAAGCATGAATTCTCCAAATTTAATCCACATACTTGCAACGATTGTCCTTGTGCCTTGTTGATAGTCATTGCGAAAGCGAGTTGCACCTGGAACTGCAAACGTTTGAATTCGAATGGCATATCTATCGGGATCATTGAGATTGGCAACAGTACGTCTTCACCTTTGAATTTTCCAGTCAAAATTGTTGCCTCGATAACATTGTTCATCATTTTCTTGACTGAGAGTCTGGTTCCGTTGCAAAGTCGTGGTGGATTTGTGTTTCGAAGAAGAATGATGGATACGCCAATTTTCAATGTAAGAACGTGCGGTGGCATGCCTGACAAATCAAGCGAATTCAAGAATTCAGTTGGATAGTTGACAACTTCTTCTTGATTCATCACAGTATCGATGAACTTATATGTTGTCGTTTCGTCGGGTATTCCATTCTGAATGGTGAAGTTAATGATATTGACATCGATGTTTTTGGCCGCTAATATAGCCCGCGTACTGAGTCACTGATGATTTTTGTAGTTTTGTGCAATGTTTGGGAAAACTTTTTGCACCAATCGTTTATGTTTTCTGTGATGTGACAGAAGTTCGCGGGCAAGGTGATAGAGTCGGACATGAATTTCACAATTTAAATAATTCTTACGTCGCATACAACTGGAAACGTCATCATTCGTTTGCTGTTTTCGTTTCAATTCAAACTGTCATGGCAATATATGAAATTCATTGAAATGATATTGGCGCCATCTCAGTTGGTCGTACCAACTCAGAAATCTTCGTAGACTCATGCACAACACTTTGCTGAAGATCATCACATGATCAAATGCATAGTTTACGATTCTATAAAGGACATGCAGACAAACATTCATTTATATATATATAGAAGATCGGAACAGATGAAATTAGTGCAATATATGCGTGCAATGACAAAATGCAAACTATAAATCTAATTAAATCTCATGGGTATATTAAGATAAATCGTTTTAGCATAAACAACTTGATTTCCTGATTAACTATGATATTTTTCTCCTGAACATAGAAGTAAATAGTTTACATAAATAGTGATAATCAGCATTCTTTCCTAAATATGATTTATTCATTTCAGATGCGACGATTGTGAAAGTGACAAACAAAACCCCGAGTAATATAGATGCTCTGGAAGATGTATTTAATTTGCCTCTGGATCCGCTCGAATCATCTTCCAGTGATAACATCGCTAGTTCAGTTACATCAGTCGGTGAAACTAATTCGAATTTGAGTAAATATATATATTATATATATAAATATATGTATATATTTATAATAACGGTATTGACTTTAGAGCTAGGTCTCGACTTTTTAATTTTTCATTTGTATAAAACAGGTTTTTAATTTTAGCTTCTTCCGTGCCTTTTTTTTTTTTTTACGCCGCTGAGGTAATTTATGCGAGTTGTAAGCCTTTATCAAGCCTATCAACAAATTTTTATTTTTAATTTGTAATTAAATAAATTTTGCTATTCACGTTTGGACTGATTTATTGCTATGCTAACAAAATTTTACGCTTAAAACAACTAATACTGTTCGTTCTGGCCTTTCATACTCTAGAGATACATAAATATCAAAATGTGTTGTTTTTTTTTTTTTCTAAAATATGTCGATGTTTCATCTCAAATTTTAAAATAATTATTTTTTAAAATTTTCTTTTTGAAACGAAGGCACGAGACAATTTTTTAATGTATACTATATGCGAAATCTCTACAAATATAAAAGCAAGATATTCAATGATAATACCACATTTCGAAATCGTGTATTTTATTTTTCACCTATGTTTATCAGCGGGCTCGTATTTTAATATTTTCAACCGTAGATGTGTGTTTCATTTTTAACGTTGTTCGGTATTAGAACTTCTATAGACCTGTCCGTCTGTGAAAATAAGTAACAACTCGCTGTTTTTTGTTTTTATTTAATCTTTGCTATTTGCTTGTTTTACTCGTATGGCGATTTTCTTGTTATTTACTTTGAAACATCTTTGTGAAAGTGTGATGTTTTATCACCTTCGTAATACAAGTTAGTCGACCTAGACGCCAACATCCCTGTCATGTTTCGTTGTATCTTATGTTATAGGCAACCCTATTTCTGTGTTCGTTTTTTGTTTCGGATATAAATTTATGACAAATTAATTTCTTTTTTTTTGTCCCAGCTTGCGCCATTTGGCTAGTTTATATCTTTATCCGGTTAATGTATTTTAAATCTCAATGCCGCTACTTTTGA
This sequence comes from Coronaproctus castanopsis, assembly GCA_032883995.1. Taxonomy (NCBI): domain Eukaryota; kingdom Metazoa; phylum Arthropoda; class Insecta; order Hemiptera; family Monophlebidae; genus Coronaproctus; species Coronaproctus castanopsis. The sequence goes on from CM065052.1 coordinate 290,850,854, forward strand.
TAATATAAACTGACTGTAACACAAGACAATGGGTCGAAAACAATTAATTCAATACTCACAGGTAAAGTATGCCATTTTTGTAAAATATTAAATAACATCTCATATATTTTAGAAACTTCGGACAAACCCAAATTTGATGCTCTATACAATCGTCAACATGGCACGTGTCACATGTACGATCAGAAATTATGCATAATTTACCAAGATGTAAGGGGGAGAGATTATGCCCAGTACGTAGTCTAAATAAAGTTGATATATAATCCCTCGAAACGTTCTGGTATAATTGAAACCATGGCTTACTGGAAACCGTATGTACCAAAGCGAAGTATTTTCCCCTTTATTCTGACTCTCGGCGGTGTAGTATTGTTGAAAATCTATTAGTACGGATTGTTTAATCTTTGGTAAAATACCAGCCCGATTTCATTTAATATTCTTGAAGGGACACTTGATAAATTATAAAGCGGTAATTCATCGACCACTTCGTTTCCGGTAATACCACAATGAGAAGGGACCCACTTAAACTTTACTCTAGAACCACAATTATAAAGCTGAATAACACGATGCCTCACATCAAATTCTAACTTGGACATTTTGTGTTCTGGTAACTTAGATAATTGTAATAGGACACTTAAGGAATATTCTTTTAACTCACATCTTTGACTAGGAGCAAATCTTCGTAAATGTCAAACAATTTTACAACAAATGAGGAACCTGCAAAGGATAATTTGTATACTTTCGATATGCCTTTTTTCGGGTAATATAAAGCAAAAGTATAATTTGCACGTATTTTATCGACCGACCCATCTGTAAATATAATTTCATAGTGACTAAATTTTTCATTGATTGCGCATGAATGCAGCGTTGTTAACCTCAGAAGGGAGAATTTTAGCAATATTATTATCGAAGGAAATTAAGTCAACGTGAAAATGGAATCGGTAGAAGGGATGAGAAACATTTTGGGTAATTTCAATTTTTTCAAATTTATTATGGCTGGAGAAAATTGGCAGACTTTTATTTCACCAGTATCTGTTATGCCGCAGTCTCCATAAACATCGAATTTGTTTATTAATCACATTGGTTTTTCTCTCTTTCACTTTGAGATAAAACTTGTTCGATATATATTCCTGCCTAAGTTTTAACGGAGGTTCAGCCATCTCAGCGTTTTAAAGTCTGTAGGGATACCGCTCTTAAGCATATTCGAAGGTCCTTGTTTTGCACAACTTGTATTTTTTTCATCTGTCTTCTCTTGAGGTTTATGAAGGGAGCTATATAGTCAACATGAGTTCTGGTGAGGGATTGATAAATCCGTAGACCTATTAATGTATGTGCTCCCCACTTAATACCTGTGATTGCTCGAAGTAGATTTAGGCCTCTACCACGTTTTTGCAATACAAACGCCAAGTCTGCATTCCATAACATTTACGAACAAATACCATTCCTAAGTATTTAATTATCGTATCAAATTTTAAAGTTTTTCTTTCAGACGAAGTAAAGGGGGGACATGATTTAATTTTCTGGTAAACAATATTCCATAAGATTTGTTTATATTTATGGACAGATCTAGGTTTTGTAGAATCTCATCCACGTCAAGAAGAGCCTTCTGAGCTTTTTTAACCGCAGTTTCCACTGAAGCTACGGTGACACAAATAGGTATGTCATCGGCGAACTGAAACACTAACAGATTTATTTTGAATTTTTCAATTTCGTTTGTATATAAGAGATATAAAAATGGACTCAAAATACTACCCTGTGCTAAGCCTTAACTCGAATAAACCGAATTATACTTTTTCCCTTTATATTTGACTGTTAATCCCCCCTCAATTGAAGTATTCAAATATCCAGGAACTTATGTTTTTATTAATACCAAATCCTACTAGTTTATTATATAACGTTGAAAGATTAACATTATCGTATGCAGACTTAATATCAATACAAATAGCAAGAACATATCGATTTCTGGGTAGGTTTATCTATACATGTAAAACGAATGAGCTTAATACATCTGCTGTACTATAACCCTTTCTAAAACCATACTGGGAAAGTGATTAAATTTATTAGCCCACCATTTTTACCTAAATTTTAATATATTCTCTAAGGTTTTACCCATGCACGACAACAAAGAAATGGATCTGTACGACTTATAATTATCAGGAGACCGACCTGGTTTCAGCACAGGACAAACAATATGTTCTTTCCAAATAGGAGGAATGTATTTCAAATTTAATGAATTATTAAAAAAACCTAGTAGAAGAATTTTAGCTTCCCCCGGTAACTGTTGTAGCATTTTATAGAAAATTTTGTCCACTCCGACAGTAGAGTCTTTTTTATGATCCAAACTACCAAATAATTTCTCGTTTGATATGACCTGTTCTAGCTCTAAAAGGTCTTCAGGGAATGTGAGGATCAATTGGACTTTCAAACTGTTTTATAAAATCAATCCATTCAGTGTTTGCAGGACTTATACAATAAGAAAATTGATATTTAAACCAATTAATTCTTTGCCATATCTCCCTCATGTTTAGACTCGTATTAATACTGTTACAAAAATTGCGAAACCTATTTGTTTTTTGTGCTTTTAAATATATTTTCGTTTCAGCCTGTTGTTTTTTATATTTAATAAAATTCTCCATTGAAGGAAAAGCATTGAAAGTCGCTAATGCTTTTCTCCTTAGTGCAGCATATCGATTACACTCGGCACTCCACCACCGATATCGGTAATCTAACTGTGTAAGTGTCGGTGAATATTTTAACTGTAGGCGTTGACTTATTCACGGCTGATTGAATAACCTTCTCGATAAATGAGTATTGTTCTGATATGGCACAGAAATTGGCTATATTAAATTTTTGAATTTCTTCCTCTATTAAATGTTTGTATTTAGTCCAGTCAATCCGATTGTAATCTTTAACTAAAAAAACCTTCCGACTGCGAATACTTGCTGAAATTATATCGGGTAACTTAATTTGCATAAAAACTAGGAGATGATAGCTACTCATAGGACATATTAGCCAATCAATCATTTCACAGATACGAGGGGAAGCCAAAATTAGATCTAGATTATTAGTAGCCTGATTAAATCTAGAAATTCGAGTTGGCTGTTCTGTGTTTACAATATAAAGGTGATGTTTATTTATAAAGGTCAAAAGTCCATTACCTTCATAATTGTGTATAGATGAATCCCAAGTCGAATGGAGATAATTTCAATCGCCTAGAATCAAAAAAGGATGTTTGCTCTTTTTTGGATTATGTATTAAATGTTCCCAGTCAACATATGTAATTTTATGTTTAGGAGAGGTGTTTTAAAAGTGATTCCCAAAGCTTGAACTATGTCCCTAAAATTTGGTATATTAATAGTAAAATGTTTCGTTGACAGTGAGTTATGAATAAGAATAGCCACCCCTCCTCCCCTTTTATGTATACGATAGCTACGTAGGATTTTATAATTAGGAATCCTAAACTGCTGATTTGGTTTGAACCAAGTCTCACATAACACGCAGACAGACGCTCCTGAACTAGACAGAAACTCTACAAGCTCTCCCTGACAACCATAGGCAGACCTACAATTCCACTGTACTATTTTTATGTTTTTTAGAACATAGATTTTTTTCTGAAAATTACGAACGCTAAACCTCCTCTGCCATTTAGTCTGTCATTACGAATTATGCCATGGAGATCCCACTTCAACTTATAATTTTCGTAACCAAGTTTCGAACATTCCACATATTTGTATAAATTTTTTTAAGGTTTAACTCTAATTCTTCTCTGTTGGAATATATGCTTCTGCAGATCCATAACATTATTCTAAAGGATTTCATTTTTTATGATAATGCACGTAGTTTATATATATTTATTTGTATTTATTAATTTTTATATACATTCGTACACACACACACATACACACATTTATACATACATATACACATATATAAATATACATTTTATATATAAACATGAATCAGTCTACACAAGTATTTTAAAACATTTTATTATCATCTACTTTGATTTGTTTTCATTATTATTATTATTATTTCCTAACCGGTCTTATGTTCTGTGAATTTTCTCTCTTGATTGTCAATTTAATGTTGTTTTGCGCTGTTTTTGTTTCTTTTAATTGATATTTATGCATCCGAGACGTTCTATTATTATATACGTTAAAACTGTCTTGGAATTTATCGGCACTGACCTCTTCATTTGTATTTGTAGACGTTTGTTTTTTTTGTATTATTATATACTTGTCTTGAAGGTCGTTGTATAGGAAAAGAGAAAAGTTATTATTTTCTCTTCTGGCTTTTCCTATTATTATGGGACTTGTTGAGTCATATTGCCGTTTGTTGCCTCTAGACCATGCCAATTGTTCCTCTGCATACGTCTTCTCCTTTTTAAACTGCTTGGTACTCGATTGGATATCCATATTTTGAGATTGAGGGTTTTTCATAACAGCACACTTCATAATTAATTTCGTTATGATTTTGTAGTACGGGAATTCGTCATTCGCTTGCAAAATGCTGAAGCGATTCAATAAATTTCTATCAGTTAAATATGATGGTCCCTATTAAATTTTATTCGTGATGAGTATGTTGTTCCTCTGTTTAAAGGTGTTATTTCATCAGAAACTTCCGAATAACTTAAATTTTGATATGCCATTAGTGTTTTAATGTCACTTTGTCTCAAACGTTCTAGACAGTATCTTGTAGTTAGTGAATGGTTGCCATGACAATTTATGCAAAATTTATTTATTTCACAGTGAGTTCCGTAGTGAGAGTCCGATGAGCAAGTAGTGCGTATCTTTTTATTAGCCTTACAGTTGTTTGCTTTGTGAAAATATCTAAAAAACATTGATAACATTGACGCACATGGGCTATATATGGCTCGAGTTGGGATCTTACTCGATTTATATAAACATACTTAGGGATATTCTGTTCTCTAATAAATATTTGAACAGTTTTAGATGGTGCAAACGTGGCATTTCTATCATAGTAGAATTTTTTTTTTAATCTCGCGATCTTACTGACCGGTATATAATTCGCAGTCCATTTCGTCCAAAATTTCATACAGATCTAGTCAAGTATAAGAAAGGGATGTATGGTTTAATTCCATAGTCTTTAAACCTGCCGTCTAACACTATGCGGTTAGCCGTTAATTTACTCTTATAAACAACAATTACTTTAATTCTACCGGCTTTTTTTATTTCAACTATTCCTTCTAAGTATTCTAAAGTTTTTAAAATTTTCGCGACTTTTAAACTGGTTATATTAACGTCTTGACTGCGAGGTTCGAACATTACTTTAAATGAGGAATAATCGACGTCATTGTACGTTAAAATCGGTTTATTTACGTCATTATAATTATTATTATTATTATTATTATTATTCTACCGTTATTTATACTATTATTACTATTTATATCAGAATTGTAATAAGTATTACCTGCGTAAGTGACATCGCGTACAGTAGCATCAAATCTCTCATTTTATCGCTTGCATGATTATTATTACTTACCGAGTTTTCATTCTGCATCGTGCTTACCTCGCGAGCTGGGGGACGTAGCAACACCTCGTTCATCCATTAGAAAAAACCGATATATTCAATAAGAAGTAAGTGTGATAGGACAAATTTAAGTAAAAAATAAAAACAGTTAAACAAAAATAATATCGAAAATAATACGAAACGTATAATATAGCTATATACGAGATACATTCGATACTACTTGGCATAAAGGTCTTATTTACAAAATGATAAAATATCAGTTTCCTCGTTATGTAATCAACGTTATTAGCAGCTATTTAGCAAACAGACTATTTTACGTTACCATCAATGATTCAAGTACTACTATGAAAACGTGCTCAGCGGGGGTCCCCCAAGGTAGTATTCTGGGTCCCTTTCTGTTTACTTTGTTTTTATCTGATTTCCCAAACCTACCTGATATTCAGACTGCTCTTTATGCAGACGATACAGCTCTTTTCTGTACTTCTTATATACCTAAAGCAATTACTAATAAATTACAGTCAGGAATAAATTGTGTTTTCGTTATTATAAAAAATGGCAAATTGATATTAATTGTGATAAAACGGAGGCTATATTTTTTTACCCGCAGGCGCGTCCCACGTTACCTGCTGAAGTTAAGGTCAACTCTACCACTGTGAGTTGGTCAAAACATGTTCGATACCTCGGGGTAGTCTTGGATAACAGACTAAATTTTTCTGAACATGTCAGTCATACTACCTTGAAAGCTAGTAGGAGTATATCTGCCATATATCCATTAATCAACAGAAAATCATTTCTTAATGTAAATAATAAATTAATTCTGTATAAAACACTTATACGTCCCATAATGACGTACTGTTGTCCAGCTTGGAGTTTTATTTCAAATACAAATTTTAATAAGTTACAAGTATTTCAAAATAGGTGTCTCAGATGTGTGCTAAATGTCCCTAGATACCACAAAATCGTTGACATGCATGCTACCTTAAACATGCCTTATATTAAGGACCATATCTTAAATTTAACGCGTAGGTTCTGCGATGACTGCTTAGTCCACGATAATAGTTTAATTTCTACCATTGGTAATTACGATTCCCAGGCAACTCCAATTTATGTATAGTAAATATAAACATAGGAGGCTCAAACATAACCTGTTGTAACATTTTGCGGCGCCTATTTTAGAAATTAATATTCCTTCTTTATTTATTTTTTAATGTCTAACGTGTTTTTTCTTTTGTTTTATTATTACTATCTTAATTTTTTGTTTTTTTCTGTACAGTTTTTTTTTTTTCAATTATTTTTTGCTGTTATTATAAGTATAAATATAATTAGTTCTTTTATTTATTACGGGTCTTTGTATTATTTCTGATGTACGGCGAGCCATCCTGGGCGTTACGTAATTATTATTTAAAATTTTGGGTTTGTGTATACTCACTGTAAATTATGCTGAAATATACGTTGTTGTTGTTGTTGTTATCAAATACAGAACACGAAATTTCACGTCGCTTTAATAACGATGTACACGATCGAACTGACAAATGATATCTTTGTTAACATCATATCTGCAAAGAGTACGTATTAGTTTCTCACGATTATCTATATAAAACGCTTTTTCGTTATCAATAAAACACGTCAATAGTTCGGTTTATTTTTAGTGCTCTGGCGATAATCATCTTGAATACCATCATCACCTTATATATTACGATATGCCTATTCTCCAAACTTTTCCAACAATTCCTATCTCGTGAAGCTGGGATCCATATTGAATCTTGCCAATTTAACACCATCTCGCCACAATTCTCTCGCGGACGACGACTGCCAATTGGCCTGGCCACCATTGTAATATCCGCTTAGTCCATCTTTCATTCTCTTGTCTTGCCAAATGTCCGGACCATCTTCATGAGTCTACCAATTTCGTCTGTTCCCTAATCCATGTAACCGTCTTGTCATTTTTGAGCTTGATTTCAAGGATGATCTTCGCGTGAGTCGTTTGGGTTTCCTAATTCTGGCTAAGGCTCTATGTCAATACTGGCAACACACATTGATTGTACAGCTTACTTTTAAGGCTATTAGGTATTTTCATAATTTCCCAAATTCCACCCAGGCGAGCAATATTCTTCTTATAGTTGTCAGCTTTATTATATTATTTTTATCCATAGTAATTTCCTATCCCATGCATACGTATGTTACGCGTTCAATTTTTTGTCCATTTGCAGTTACTATCATTATTTTAGTTTTTTGTATATTTATTTTAAGTCCTATTTATCATTAATTGTATTTCCACAACACTATTGCCTATTAGCACTATATCATGTGCGAAACGTAAGTGATTCAATTTTTCCCCCCATTTATTCTGGTACCCATTGAGTTTCAGTGTCCTAAAGTCACATTCCGAGCAGCAATGAACGGTTTCGATGATATGGTATCACCCTGTCTTATTCCCCTCTTCAATTGTACATCGCATGTGCTTTCCCATAACTTCATCTTCATCGACGCGTGTTCGTATATATTTGTGATCACATTAATATAATAATATTCCTCCAACTCCAATTCATATAATGACTTTAATATTGCTCATATTTGTACAATATCGAAGACTTTTTCATAATCTACAAATGCCGTACATACTTTTAGGTTATACTCTACATAATATTTAACATCCTTGTAGTTAATACGTGGTCGTTTGTGCTAAACCTTGATCGAATTCCGGCCTGATCCTTGATTGATTATTATGATTTGTGATATCCGGTTTGTAATTATTCGAGTAAATAATTTATACATTTCCGATGGCATAATGATGTGTCTGTAGTTCTTCAGAGAGATTATATATCCTTTCTTACGAATTAAAATAACTTCTGTATATTTCCAAACATCGTGTATTTTTCTTCTCGTTATTACATAGTTAATATATAATCAATTTCTGTAAGTGAGTACCATCATCAAATTATTGAAATGTTCATTATTTATTCTCGTATTTTATAATTCTTGCGAACTTTCGTACAAATAGTTTTTGTAAATATAATTTTTTGGCGTAATTTCGATCAACATAACTGATACTTGTTTAAATGCTCTCAGCGGAACTTAGCGTTCCGACGCATGAGACGCATAAATTATCCTTGAATTATTTTAGTTATTTTATTCGGTTGTATATTTATATTTGGTAGTTTTAATTAATTTATCGTTTTTATATTAAACTTTAATAAAACCCATTTTATACAATAATATAAAATAAATTGACCTATACTTCATATACGTATATGTATGCTAAGTTTACATTTTTATCGCCTTCTCTATTATCTTTTATTCTTTTAATTCAGATCGCGGTAATAATCCAACTGCAACGACTCGAGAAGTGAGCAAACATAATAGCGATACGTTATTTGACGACTTAGATGCTTTGGGAAAATCGATGTTAAATATGAAAATGCCATCGTCCGTTTTAAAAACTGAGTACGTACATTTTTATCTTTTTATTCCAGAGAACTTATTAGCGTGGTTTTTCTTGTTTTATTTATTTTTTTTTAATTACAGAAGATTACAATTTTTTGTTACCATTATATCCGTTTTGGCTTCGTGGTTAAATTTTGTTAGGAATTAATGCTCTTACATCATCATTACAGACGTTATTCCGATCTTATTATAATTTAATAGTTATCACAATTTATTCCTGAAAATTATTAAAGCTGCGGATTACTAAGAATCTATAAAACTCCCTTACAAAGTATACGCGGTATGATTCTACAATAAACTTTTTTAATGTGCGTTTCATATGTAAATTTTATTACTATTTGTCAGTATAAAAAAAAAATGTATAAAATGAATTTCAATAAAATATATTTTATTAAGCGATTCAAAGTCAGCGATATATTTTCTTTTCTCTTCTGCCTCGAGAGGACGTCGTGATATTAAGTTGACGTCTTAATTACTGTTCTCCCGATCGTTCTATTTTGGACAGTTAACAATGCCTCGTGTAAGCGCGATCTAGTCAATGTTCTTAACTGATCGAAGCATCGTGTAACTCGTATGCCTATTTCCGTTAATTTTTCTCCGTATTATTAGGCGTTCCGACGCGTTGGCATCACGAACTAAATGGTGGGAAAAGCTAAAAATCGTTTCTCTTATTCCTTGTGATAAACGTTTATTAATGCCTAGTTTATTACGTATATAATTATTTGTTTCGTGATCAGTCTGAAATACTTTTGACATTCTTCTATATCTCCACATTTCAAATGCGTTTATTCTGCCGAATTTCGCTGTAGTAAATGACCAAATTTCATTTGCGTAAGTGAAGATTTAATTTCGTTTTCATGAATAAACTTGCATATTTACAAATTCTGATTTAAACTAGTAACTACGCTACGAGCCATAGCTAGTTCGTGATTAACATCTATCAAACAATTTCCATTATTGATAATCCTTGATCCAAGATAAGCGAAATCATTAACTACTTCAATCATTTTATGTTCTTCGTTTCGGTTTTTCTTTATTATCATTACCTTTGCTTCAATTTTATTTATTAGCTCAGTCCATATTCTCGACATTTTTCGAGTATATGTTTCGAACTGCTTACTACAACAGTATCGTCTACGTATCTGAGCTTAATTACCCTGTCGAAATTCCATTTTCTTGTCCTTTTATAATATTTATTTCAGAATAAATTCCGTATATATATATATATATATATATATATATATATATATATATATATATATATATATATATATATATATATATATATATTTTCTCCATCGGCCGCAATTTCTCGTTGACGCGGCGTCTGCCTCCATCCAATAAGATTATTTGCTAGATTTAAAGTAACATCGGCATCTCTAAGATCCATCGTTATAACATCGTGCCTCTTTGTTTGAACCTTCCTACTGGTCTTTTACCCGTAACTTGAAACTTATATATATCAGTGAACCAGTGCCATTCTCTTAAGCGGCAAAGATGAAACATTTCTGCCTTACTCCTTTTCCCAATTTAAATTCACAACATGTTACATAATTCGTTCGAATTACGGTCAATCTCTTTCCGTATAAATGCTTGATGAGAGATAATATTTCATAATTTTATCCATAACGCTAACATTTTGTAAAAATCTACAAAAGTACATATACATCGTTACGTTAAACTCCCATTTAATTACTAGTAATTTCACCTTGTTCACTTACGTAGGTCCAGTTCTAAAGCAACTTTAAACGAACTAACATCGAAACGTCGTTCGGAAGACGTATCAGATCTTTTAATATGTATGGATGATAAAGAGTACGAAAAATCGAATCACAACGTTCAGTCGAAAATCAGCGGTAATGTTAGCGAATATAGTGATAGTTTATTAAAAACAGCTAACGCCGAAACACCTACCAGCGATGACGATATTTTATTATTAGATTCCGTCATTAGCGCACCGAACACTCCTAAACGAAAGATTGTAAAACCGCTCAGCGATGTCCAGGTCTCGCTAGTAAATGTCATACCGGGTAAGTTAGCATTGCTGACGTATTGCTTTATAACAGTCGGCTATTTAATAGGGGTTAATTAGAAATAGCAGTACGCGGCAACTTTCGAGTTAAAAACATTAATAGGTAAAGAAAACGCTGGTTGCACGGCAATCGGGCAATAGTTACTCTCTTGTATATCTCCAGACGAATAGGAACTAATGGTATAACAGAGATAGTATCTGAGAAAATAGTAATAAAAACAAATAGCAATAACAATTAAGTAAATAAAATAACAATGTAGCGTAATGGCAACAGCTGAACAGCATAGAATGATAACAGTGTAGAGTAGCAGTAACGGCGAAAAACGATAACAGCAAATATACCAATAACAATTTGTCGATTTCAGTGTATCTATTCAGTTTACTGCGGTTCTACACTGTGACGTGTGTTATGTTTGTACGGAGTACTTTTAATTTTGTCAATGTTTAACGTATCACATAGATATGTATATATATATTGAAGAATGTGGAATGTAGTGATTTTTAATTAAAATAAACAACAAAAAAGAAGTTAAAATCTTTTTAAAGTAACTTTTTATTGTTTTCTGTTAAACTTACATTTAATAAGTTAACTACTCTATCTCCAAACCCGCGATAAATATTTTTAACTCTAAAATTCTGTTCTAATAATTTATTTAGATAATTGTTTATGGAATCGTGATTTTTTTTTATTTATTGTTTTATATAATTATTTCCTAATTCTGATATAATCAATTGATATATTTCTTCTACACAATTATTTTTTATAGTATGAAGATATCTTTTTGGTTTTGTTAATATTTTTAGTTCACCATTTAAATGGCCTATTTCTGGCCTAATCCATGGTTCTGCTTTATTTTTAACAATTTGTACTACTTTACATTTATTATTAATAGCGACTTTAGCATAATAGGAATGATATATTATAAACACTTCTGGTGAAACCATATTTTGATTCTTGTTTGTTTAACTTTAATCATAGTTTTTAAATATTTAAATATTGTATTGATATCGCTATCATTAAGTAAATATTTCATTCTTAACATATATAATTCATTGCCTGAATTGGGTTTCATAATTTGAAGAATGTGGAATGTAAATAAACAACAAAAAAGAAGTTAAAATCATTTTAAAAAAATTTCTTTATGAAAATTTTGTGATTTTTCATAAAGAACAAATTTTTAGTGATTTTAACTTCTTTTTTGTTGTTTATTTTATAATACGTATAAAATACATAAAACAAGTATTGGATTGACGAGCAGGGTAATATTTTATCAACTACAGATAAGAAACTCATCCAATGGAAACAATTCATACACAGTTTAAATGATAACAGGAACGTGTCTACCAATTTCAACGCCAATGGCAGCTTAAATATCACACGAGTGGAAGTTGAATATGTCATAAAGAGGTCAAAAAATGGTATATGTTCATGATTGCACTATATATACATAGAGTTAATAAAGCTCTTGGAAAATAAACAATCACTTTCATTACTGATCGGTTTGTTCAACGGTATATACCAAAGTAGGATATTAAGGATATTACCTACTTTGTCACTCTCCCTAAAAAGAGTAATGCAAAAACGCTGCCCAGAATTTAAAATCATCATTATGGTGAGTAATGTTTTAAATTATTTTTATAATTTTTACATCAAAGAATTTTTCGAAAGTGCAAACAGCATTTGTAGTAAGGGAATTTATTTTTAGAAACAGCCTTGGTACTCTTTATTCAATCTTCAGGTGAGAGATTTCGATCGACGGAAACTAACATATTTGATTTTTTTTTCGTGAATTATGAAAAAGCTTTTTATGGAGCCCGAAAAACTCACAGTATTGAAGGAAGTTGGATTAGACAACTGTAATATTAAAATCATAACCAATTTATGTTGGAATCGGAGCGGAGCTGTAAGCATAGACGATCGATTATCAGATGAAGTAAGGGGATTTGACAGAGATGCATTTTTTCTCTCCCTCAATCCAATATGTATTCGGAAGAAGTTTTTAAGGAATCGATCTTTGGGAAACGTCAAGGTATAATGGAATAATTATTAATAATATCCGATACACAGATGATACGGTCCTGCTTGGGACTAGTCCTCGTGATCTGCAAGAGCTAATAAATTAAGTAAATGAGAGTATTACCCGGATAGGTTTACACTTAAATGCTACAAAAAAAAAAATTGACGGCTATTGCAAATGTATATAATACTAACCATACGCTACAATTCAATGCTTCCATAAAATATTTAGGATGCCAGCATATAACGACATAAAATGCAGTGTATTCTCAGAAAATTCAGACAATACTAACGAACTGAGACTTGAAGTTAAGTCTTCCTATACGCCTCCTTCGGTATTATGTATTTAGCATTGCTGTATGGTGCTGAATCATGGAGACCATATCTGCGGTGTATAAAAAAACTAAAAGCGTTCAAAATGTGAGCTTACCGCAAAATGTTACAAATTTTTTGGACGACTACAATTATTAATTCTGAAGTATTACATCGTCTGAACAAGCAGGCGAAAATTGTTAACGCTATTAAAAGAAAGAAATTGGAATAGATTAGTCATATAATGAGAAATTGCAAATACGAAATGTTTCATGTATTAACGTACAGTAAAATAAATAGCAATCGTGGTCGAGGCCGTTCAAGAACAACGTGAATAGATGACTTGAAGAATGGGTTTAAAATAGGTGCGATCGAAATTTTGAGGAGGGTTGTTAATAAAAGTCAGGTCAAACAGATGATTATCAAAGTCCTTGGATGGCAGGACACAAAAAAGAAGAAGAGGAACTATATGTATATATTTATGCGTGCGTGTATATATATATATATATATATATGTATATATATATATATATAAAGTGCAACTATATCTATAAATGGTGAAAAAATAGGAACTGTAGGAAAATATATGTGTTTGAGACAAGAAATTATGGTGGAAAAGAAAATAACAATGCAACTGGAAGCTAAAAGGAGAACATCTCTATCCTGGATTTCATTCGGAAAACTAAGCAGTGTATTAAAAAAATAAAATAAATATCGAATAGTGTGTGTGCTACCAGTTCTAGCATACGGAGCTGAAACGTGGAGTTTTACAAAACAAATAATTAGATGAATTAGAAAAATTCAAACGGCGCACGAAAGAGTCATGCTGAATACCAGACTCCGAGATCATAAGCATTGCGTGGATTAACAAAATTAGTAGACGCAGTAGAACGGATAGCTAAACTAAAATGGAATTGGGCAGGACATATTACCAGACGAGATGACAACTGAATGGTGGCCGATTAATCATCGCCGCAGGCAAGGAAGGCTCATGGCTAGATGGCGAGACGACATTGTGAAAGTAACTGGAATTAATCAGATTCGCGTCGTATAAGATAGGCAACTTTAGAAACGTTTGGGAAAAGCCTAAACCCAACAGTAGGTTGAAATAGACATAACGTAATAACGTTATATATATATATATATATATATATATATATATATATATATATATATATATATATACAAATACAAATACATCTTAAGACTTCGGTATCCTGTGAATCAAAAAGCAAATATTATATACATATACAATATTTTTATGTCGGTATATATTAACATAACCAACAGGGCCAAGTTTGTAATATTTAACGAATTCTATTTTTCAATAACTAAAGTAAAAACAATTAGTTCTTGCAACTCCTATATTATTCAATATATGTATACTTTATTCATTCTTTAATGGTACGCGTTCATCCGAACCTATGGCATTGAAAACGATATCGACACTCTATACGTTCTGTATGAAATTAAGCCGATTATAAAGAAAGAATGAGTACGTTAGGAAGCAGAAAAAAAATGTTACTTCAAATATTGTATAAAATTGTATTGGTTTATGTCATAACAAAAAATAAAAAAAAGTTGTGGTCTTATATTTATGTTTTTTAATTTATATACCTAAAAACGTAAAATTGTGTTTTTAATTATTACGCTTCGAGTAATAAAATTGGGTCATTAAAAACTATAACCTTGGCAATATTAGTACAGCGTAACTGGTAAAGCGATATTTCGTGTGATTACCGTTGACCTCAACATTTATTAGATGATTTTCAAAAAATTTATACCGATATAAAATTAACGAAAATAAAAATTTTATTTTATCTTTTTCATCTCGTTTCTTTGGTTATTTCGGAGTATTAGCGTAAACAAAAATCGAAATTTACATACAATATAATACGATTTCTTCGTTAAATGTGCGACTCCGAATAATATAGGGTGACCCAGAGAAAATTGACGGCTTTGTTGTTTTTTGAATAACTCAAAAATACTGGACCAAAATTTTTGAATGAAATTTTATTTAAAAATATGAAAACCTGAGATTAGCTTTTAATTCAATCTTTACAAAATGTTTGAAGACTTTTTCGAGTATCGGCCGCTAAATTTTTGAACTTTCTTCAGGCATCCGAGTTTTCAGGTCTTCCAAATTTCGTGGACGTGTTTCGAAAACGCGGCTCTTAAGGTATAAAAAACCGCGTAACTTTGAATTCTTTTCGAAATTCTAGGAGCTCGATCGATCACGACGAAAATAACGTTCCACGCAAAACGCGCGCTCCTTTTCGTTATAGAATGCTATGATAACTCATGTGTACACTAAACGTGGAGCACGCGGTTTGCGCTCTAGCAGTCATACCAATTGCGCTATTCGAAAAATAAAACGTCCTTGGTCATTTCTTCTCTTTTCAATCGTGTTTATTATCTCCGGTTGTTCTTCTATTCTTTCGAATACCAATTTATTTGTGATTTTATCCATCCATGATATTTCCTTCGAGATCACCAAACTTCAAAAGCTTGAAGTTTTATTTTATTTTTTTTTTTTTACGTAAAGTCCAGGTTTCACAGTCGCACAATGCGACGCTCCAGACAAAATGTTTAATGAGCAGCTTCCTTATGTGTCGAGGTATACAACTGGAAAAGTATCGGACTGTGAAAATATATTTGGCTTGGATACGATACGCTCGAACACTTAAATTTGTGATGTTTCGTCTGTTTCTTTTTTCGTTAAATATCGTAGCGACTTCCATTACTCGCTCGATATTATTTTTAATCGTAAAAAGAAAAGAAAATCAAAAATGGTTGATAAATTTGTAACTAAATGTTTAATTTAAAAAAAAAAAATGTATGATATTTTTCTCAATGACATAGGGAACGATGAAAAAATATCGGTTTTAAGCGATAATAATGACGTGAAGATAGAACTTCAGAAAGCGGCTAACAAACCGAGAGAAGATGTCACTGTTTATTTATTGTTCGTAACGAATAAAAAAGAACACGCGATAAGCGAGTTTCTTTTTCAACCGGTCGTGCCTAAGGTAATTTTAACTTCCTAATTACTAACCGTCGTATCTGCGCATTTCTATATTTGATGATATACAATGAAAACAAATTGTGTCTACACGTATATATATATATATATATATATATATGTATGTATGTATACTGTAATTTACATATTATCTACCGTTTTATTTCCTGATTACCTTGATTATTTATTCCGGATAATATCTCGACGTGTTTAAATTAGTATAGGTACCCAACCGTTACGATTATGTAAATTCGAGCCTAAATACGTAAATAAATATTCCTTTAATAATTGAAAATATTTTTTTTTTTTTTAGGGGAGGGGCTCAATGTAAATATATTATACGCGTGTGTAAGTTTAATTTTGTAACTTTCGTGTTAAAGATTAACCAAATACTTTTTCAAGTCGTATATTGTCAATTTGTTTTTCACACGCAAAATTATACATTTAGCATACCAAACAAAACATTTAAAGAAGTTTAAAATATTATGTTTTTCGCGCAAAAGACCACTTTTTATGTAATTTTAGATAATTTCGAATACGTTATATAAATATGTTTAGAATATGTTCTATACATAAACTAAACGTCAATATGCGAAAATGGACAATACCATATAATTCACTCGGACCTTGGCATATATTCAGTGCATGAAGAAATACAAAAAATTACTAAGAGACACCTACAACGGCTACAGCATCATCCTAACGAGCTGGCGAATTAGCGCCTACATATTAAGCTGGACTTCGAGAAAACGAGGATCGTGGACTTAGTCCAGCAACAAGTACTCACCATGGCGTGTGTCCTCCGCTCAGGCGACTTCCTCATTGAAGCCTTTTTGTTGGATAGCCACTTCCGGCTAGTACAAATTTTTAAAAATACTATTTTATTCTATATATTTTCGGCAATCAGTAATATCGCAAACCGATCTAGGGTTATCGATAAAGGTAATGCGCGTACATTATTGTATGACCGATTCTTATTGTCTAATCACGATCACCTCTCGTTGCCTTGTTTTGTTATTCTAAGTTGATTTTTTCCTTTTTTTTTTTTTTTTTTTTTTTTCCGAAGGAAATTGTGCCCATCGGATGTTCTACTTTTATTACGGGTTGTTCTTAAAATGTTCCGCTGTGTATGACCCCGGTAGCTAAGTTGAATTATCTCTGGTATTCATCCTCTTTGTTGAAATTTCGAGACTTATAAATTTTAATCGCTTCCCGAAAATTCTGGAGCTATATCCATTTTGGACAAGATTTTTAAATCGTCAAATTTTATTTCATTATTCCCAGAACATTGGTGCGAAGCCGCTGCAGATGTTTTCTTTTATGAATACAGTCCGTTTTGCCGTCTTCTTATTGATACTTCTACCAGTTTATCCGATGTAGCTGGGCCTGCAAAAGCAAATAATTTTCTATAGCATGTACTTTAGGCAGTTGATCCTTGACGCTTTGTAAATATTGTTTTATTTTTTTACACGTGCCAAACACTGATCTAACTTTATTACTTGTTATAAATTTTTAAAAACCACTGTTGGCAGCAGTTGTTTCTTCGCAATAGCTACACACGGATTAAAAAGTCATATATATAAATAAAGAACCACTGGTGAAATCTGCGAAAGCCGTACTCCTCTTTTTTTTTCATAATCTCTTTTTCTCAGTCAGATGATATGATGTTTGAATCGTATGTAATATTAATCCAATTTAAATAATTGGGCTGCAACATATCCCATTTCAGCTGTTGTACAATTTCTACGATGTTCGGTGAATTACTTAATTTTATTTATCGCGAATTTCTCCCAGGACTTTTTGTCGTATTTATGTGTTGCAGCGATAAGCGGTTGTTGGCCCTTCTTATAATACGTTAATCGAGCTTTGACTGTACATTGTTCTACCGATTTGCAGTTTGTCGTGTGTTCTATGATATTACCCTCAATGTTATTTTGATCTAACATTCCGAGTTTCCAAATTTGACTGCTTTGATCATGACTCGTAAAGCATTGTTATCGTGTAGATGTTTAGACGGGCTATGTAATTCTATCGGTGTTTCATTCAGTACGATATAATCATCCGCATTATAAGCACTTCCTATTTGCTTACTTCGGAATACTTGTAAATAAAATCTGTTTTATTTTTGAAGGTTAAAAATGTAATATTTCGAAAATGCTGGTTTTGATGGATTTTTTTAAAAAATTGTTCATTTACTTATCCATCCAAATTTAAAGTACGTTTATTTAGTTTTTTGAAAAATATAGTCATTATTAAGACTATGTAAATACTTTCCAGTACACTAAGTGTGTTTATGTATCGTGAGTGCTTGTGTTTATTTATACGTGTAAATACAGTTGTATAAGTGTATTTTTTTTTTATATTTAATAATTTAAACGGGTGTTTTTTTACAGAAATTCTTTTAACCCTTTCAGTCATACATTATAAAGTTTTGACACAAAATTATCAATTTTATAGGGGTATTCGTTATACAACACTGCTTTTCAAGTGTACTGTAGATAATTTCGAACGATTGTTTTAAAATCAATACATTTTACATCACCCAGAATGTAAAAAACTTCGGTTTAAAATTTCATGTACCATGTAGTGGACATCGTAACTGAACGATTAATTCGGTTGTATACTTGTATTCAATTATTATTTTAATTGACATTAACTGTTATGCGAATCGCGTATAAATAAATAAATTAATTAATTAATTGTGACGATTATTACTACTATTACTCGTGCGATTGTATCGTTATTTAGGATTGTCGTTTGAAGCTACAAGCTGCAACGCGTACAGATTTGCCACCGTACAACCCTTACGTTCCGAACGTGATAGTACAGGTTATATTAATCGCTTCGTCGAGCCAAGTATGTTTATTATTCCATTAAAAAGTCTTCTTACATGTCAAAAATTCGAATTATAACTATAAAAGAATATATTCGTTGAATTAGATAATTATTTATTTATTGCGTTTATTTCGATAATTGCAACTTAATCGATTACGATTCAGTTGCAATTATCGAAAAAATAATCAATTATAAAATAGTATAATTTAGAGCACATTTATTTGCATCGAGTTAATAATAGGAAACGGATTCCAAAAGAATAAGAAGAAAATATTCGCTGTTTTTATTAGACTTACGATACTGTTTAACGAGAACGATTATTATTAAAGCTGTTTTCTATTATATCACGCTCTCGAATATTGCAACTAGTGTAAATAGCACCGTCAAATAGGTATTTCCGTTGCGTCTTAGAAGAATATAGTATCAGGTTGATGATGAGTTAATTATAGACTTCCGCAAAGATCAACACTAGCCCTATTACTCTTTAATATATACGTCAGTGATAATATGCTTGACGTATAAAAGTTCCAGTATGCAGACAACATGGCGATGAGCATGCAAGGAAAATACTTGAATCGACTATGGAAAGTGACATTACAAATTAATAAATACTTGTATAAATGGAAACTATACGACCGAATCCCTGCACAAAACAAAGACTGCGTTTTTCCACCTCAACAACCGAATGGAAAAAATCAAACCTATAGTGAAATTTGAAGGTGTATAAGTAGGAAATACAAAATACTCAAAATACTTAGACGTGACGTTAGATTACCGTATAATGAGCATTTAACGGTTTTATCTGAACCGTTAAAAACACGTATTAATCTCATTAGGATATTCGCAGGTTCGATTTGGTGCGCTGATGTCGGAACACTCAGAATTTCTTCCTCGACAATTGTATACTCAGCAGCCGAATATTGTCCATCAGTTTGGTGCAATAGCTGTCACGTTAAAAAAGTAGATGTTATATTAAATAAAGCACTCCGACGAACGCTTAAATCTATACCACTTAGGTGGCTTCCAGTATTAGCTAATATAGTTCCAGCTGCAATTAGACGGGAGGTAAAATTATTCGGAGATATAAATAAATTTCAGAAATATCCCGAACTGCAAATCTCTGACGAGATAAGATCTTCACCAGTATCGAGACTTAAATCCAGTAAATCACCTTGGACAATGAATGAATTATTAGCGGAAGATATGAAAAAGTTTTTTAATAGATAGAAAATAACATGGAAAAGGAATGTAGAAATAAATTCTAATTTAGTTGTCGACCTAAGAAATGAAGTTGAATGGATTTATCTACGAAACAGTGCAAGACAGTAAAATTAGAAGCAGACAGGGAAGATGCAGATATCTAATTTAGAAATGGGGTATAACAACATTCGCTGCGTGCCAGTGCGGAAATCCGAGACAAACAATACAGCATATATTAGAAGACTAGTGAATTTACCAACAAAAATTTATGATGGGAATTTTGTATACATTATCGAGGATTATACGATAATACTAGAATCTTATAAATAATGTAATAGTCGTCCTAATACGTTAACGCGTACGGAACTTGGTCCGATGGTAAACTTTTTATCTGTTGATTAATTGTAAAACTACATTATAAACAACAACAAAAAGTTTAAATTACTGACATATTTTTTTAAAATAAAAACTCACGAAGCTTTTCAGCTGTTAAGCCATTATCAAGTGAATGTAAAAAATATATACATATAATTTATTTTTTATATTCACTTGATAATGTCTTAACAAACGAAAATATTTTTGATTTTTCATAAAGAAAAATATTTTATTAACCCTTTTTTTGTTTATTATTCTCGTAAAAAAAATCACTAAGTTCCAAACTTTTCATACAATATTATATTTATAATTTCTATGATTATTTATATTTTTTATGACGATCTCGATATGTGGTTTTTTTTACACGTATCGATAGTAATAATGCGACGTATTATATAATCATTTTTTTTTTTTTTAGGAATTTATTCCGTTGACATTTGTAATTAGTTATAAAATTGAAGGCGAAACATTCACCGAAATGGGCCAAATCAATGTCTTACCTCTTTGAGTTCGTTTTAACGGCGATAATCAAGTTCCATGCAATTACAACGGTACACACTCGTCCTTTTTAATATTATTATATTCGTTAAATAATTTTTAAGTAATTTTCTCATCGGTTTTAAGTTATTCACAAGATATGACCGATATATTTATTATTATAAGTAAACGAAAAATCTCGTAAATTTACTATTTATGAAAATTCCCTGGCGTGTTTTTTTTTTTTTTTTGTGTGTATGTGTAACTTTCTTTAGCGAATATATTAGATATTATAGTTTTTACGAATTTTGATAAAGATTCAGACACTAAATAATATATAATCTTAAACGTTTATTTCCACAAAATAATGATTTAGCATTGAAATAAAGAATATCGTGTCTACGAATTTTCCATATGAGGCGAGGAAGGCTAAAAACGTTTTTACATTTTTCGCTGAATATTCCAGTAAACAGAAAAATTACTGGTCTGTAGTTAAAAAAATGTTTGGGGAACCAAAATTCCGTTATTAAGCAGATTTGGAGAAGCAAAACTGTTACCGTAAAAATATATATATTTATTTATAATTAGTTTTCGAATAAAAAATAAATAAATAAAAACTAACTAAAACGTTTATTTATTCAAAATTGCGCATCAACAATCGTCAGTAATTAACGGAACCGTTTAATGTTATTTACAATACATATAAATTTTGTTAAAGCTGCATGCGATGAAACTAACAGGAAATTTATACATAGCGCGCATATTCTATATTATCCTCGTGTCGCTTAGATCTCAATTAATTTAGAAATAATGTCTTTCAGTTTATGATTTTTTTATTCTTAGTAATTTTTTTTTCTGAATCGCAGAATTTCGATAATTTAAAGTATGCGACATTAAGAACCCGCGAGCTGTTTAAATTTAATTTTTTTATCTACCAACC
Source organism: Coronaproctus castanopsis (assembly GCA_032883995.1). NCBI lineage: Eukaryota > Metazoa > Arthropoda > Insecta > Hemiptera > Monophlebidae > Coronaproctus > Coronaproctus castanopsis. The sequence continues at coordinate 290,872,992 of CM065052.1, forward strand.
TAACACGCGTATATCGAATTTTCGATTATTTTAGATTTCTATTTTTTCAAGTAGTAATTTATAATGTAAATGCATTTTATGTAATCAATTTTTCTGGCGTATTCAGTTGATTTTTTTTCTGCGTATGTTTATAAATTTATGAATATTTTAAAATCGTTATCGATTGCATAAATCAAATTTTATGAATTTTTAGTTTTTAAAAAATTTTTATGAAAGGTTAATTTTATTAATACATTTTTTCAAATGTATAATTCGATAGTTGATAAGGAAATATTTTTAAACGTATACATCAAAAATCGACAGAGTACTCTGTTCTTCTTCCGCTATTTTCCATCCACTGCTAGATCTCTTCAAGTTCATTCCATTTTTACTATCCGCCACTAAGTTTTGAAGCTTATTTACATCGTTCATCCAACGCGTACGGTTTTTGTAAGATAGCTAGTCCATCTTCATTTTGATTTTTTTAATGGTTTGTATTACATAATACAGCATATACTGATTAAATATGTTTAATTTACAAGACTTAGTGGAATCTCCTAGAATTAAGAAATAATTAAAAAGAAAGATAATTGTATTTTTTTATCGCCGTTACATAACAAATCGAAGAAAAATGTACTGAAAACAATTCTTATATACACCTTAATGTAATTGCGTTACATAATTTTCTATTTAATTTTATTTTTTATTTAAATTTGCCGTTAACATTTATAAATTGTCGCGATTAAAAAATTGTTCATTTTTCAAAGCGAATATCAAATTATAACACCTGTTTATCCAGTCAAGGTTGTTTTATGATTCCGATTTTCGAAGTTACGTTTTTATGGTGTATTTAATTCGATTTTATTCTTGCATATTTAGATTTATTCAACGAATTATTTGAATTACTTGATAAAATCGTTATGTAGTATTTTATTTTAGTACAATTTACGCATAGCAAACAGCGCGTATATTAATGACTAGTGGCGGCGTAGTTAAAATTGGTAATTATTTTTTAGACATTAAAGAGAATAATTAAATTTTCATTATATATTTTTCGAAGAATATATTATAAAAAGTTAAACATCTTTCTTAACGCGCTTTGAAATGCTCAGTTACAATGGTTGGTGGTTGCACGTTCAACGTTCAATGCAACCTGAAGAAGGCATCGGAAAGCCGTATACAGCGTTATATGGAGATTTTGCGCATAATGCTGCTATGTGTATAGATTTTACATAGGACTATATTGGCGACTATTAGTTGCAATCGTTTCGCAGTGTCGTTGAAGTACATACACTTGATGCGGCAGAATAGGTTTTTCTCGTTGTGTTGTTCATAACACAAGAACGCAGTTGCGTGCACATACTACCGGCTAACAAACGAACGAGTCCACGACTTATATTTCATCTCTTTCCGAGATTACTTCTTTGAATTTCTTTCGGTGTTCCTTTAATCGTGTACATTTTCGCGTGTGTGAATTGTTTCATTGTTTCTCTCCAGTTTATGTTGTTCAAATTATGACTGACCGATGTTAATATACACGGGAAATATTTTCCACGGCAATTGATGATTTTATTTTCGGAAGATTGTTTTGTGTAATTTGTGAAAAAATTAGAATACTTGACTGTTGTTTCGTTTTGGTATTTTAAAAATGTTTGTACTTTTTCTAATTGTATAAATTTTGTACTTATTCGTGCGAAAATAAATTTTTTATATATTTCGGTTTAATATTATAATTTTTTTATGTTGGGATCGATAATTTAACTTCCTAATTTTTAGTTCTTTCTAATTACAGTTTTAAATGGTCCTTGTATTTGTGTGACTTTGACATTATTAATGTTACCTTGTGATGTTATGTGGAACAAAATAAATTTTTGTGTATATATGTGTTTCGAGAGGGGGAGAGATGTAAATGCAACCGCTAGATTTTTTTTAACCACAAGCCGCCACTGGACTATAATCTTTCTAGAATTTATTGTCAATAAAAAAACGTAATTTATCGCTTGAATATTAACAAACATGCTCGAAGCAAATACTCGGGCGAGTATCGAACGAAATTTAATAATTTTCTTTTATTACCGTTAAATTGTTTTATCATTTTATCGATTAAAATATTAACTGGCGAATTTAAAAATTATTCGCGTCTAGGTACTCGATAAATACGGTAATTAGGAATTGCTATAACATTTTATTACGTAGTAAAAATTATTTATCGATGTAAATTTAATAATCGATATTTCATTTTTATCGATATATTCATTACGAATTAACACTTTGTACTCATAATTACCGCGAACTCAATAAATATATATGACGTCTGCTTATAATTAGAATTATTCGCGTTTTTGGACGTGTTCAATTGAAAAGTGTACATTCGTGTTAATATTTATTAAACGTTATTACCGCGTATTTAGTTGAAAATTAATTTTCGAATACTTCGATCTTTAATAGTCTACTCATGAAGCAGATACTAAATGGAATGAAACCCATATCCATCGAGGAGTTCTCCAATAAATATTGTCAGAATATAACTTTTCATTACACCGACTTGTTTATTATAGGCGTGTAATGTAGTCGAGTTTGAAATATCAGTGCTATATTTCACTTTATCTTAATTAATCTGAGTTATCCGTTGTGATTTTTCAACTATGTGTATACGATCGTTAAAAGCCTACTAATAGCCGACTCAAACCAGATTTCTACAGCGACAATCGTGTTCGCACGTGATATATTCTATTTGGAAAGTATATAGCATTATTCGCAGGAATCAAGGTATGAAAATACAAATCCACCGTTATTTGAAACATCATTGTTAGAAATGGTAAACCACCACTAGGCAAAATACATTGTTAAAAGTGAGAATGTTATTTCGATTGGATACAATATATTTGGATGCTATATTTAACTGCTCCCGTACGAAGCCGACTAAAATGGAATTAACTCGGGAGGAAACCAAAGTTTTTGATGGTAGGTTTGATATTAACGATCATACACTCACGAAGGAAACAAAAATATTTTGTAAATTTGAAGAATGTGGGTAGATGGAGGAGAAAGAAGAAGCGTAAATTATGCATCCCAATCTTTTTTTTTTAATTTCCTGTAATTTCTGTGTAACATTACATCCAGAGATGTTCAGATACATTACATATAGAAATAAAAATTTAGTAAACTTAATACTTAACATAAATTAAAGTTTAAAGAAAGTTTCGATACCTGTTGAAAAATGAACATCGACAACAGACAGGCTTATTGACTAAGCGAAAAAGGATAAGCTTCGTCACAAATTCGTCGTACCAATCGATCAGAGTAATATTTGATTCGAATATAAAGTGAGTCTTTAAATATTAATTAAAACTACTTGTTTCCTTTAAAGAAAGAAGGTATAATAAATTTCAGGTCAGAAAAAGATAGTTGAATTAATTTTTCATAAATATGTAACCTGACTACAAAAAAAAGTATAGTAATCAAAGAACTTATCAATTAATATAAAATAATTAAGGATAAAGAAATAACGATATACTCGTACATTTTCAATACAACAAATATATATAGGAGGTAGTGCAGAGATAAAAATGTAAAAATAGACATATAAACGTACTTCAATCATAAGTGTGCAAAGTCTACAATACGAACTAAATGTTTCCAAGTTGTAGAACGTACACATAGATAATCAACCATACAAAATTCTGCAAAACGTTAAACAATAAAATGTTAGTGTGCTGTGTGAAAAATTTATATAAATTTTAAAATAATACAACGCACAATAATATTGGGATGTTTAATAAATAATTATGTACTGATTAGTGAAACATTTTATCAAAAGATAAGTAAATTTTATATTCTCGGATGATTGTTCAGTGAAAGAAATCAAAGCATACAAGTTTTTGTTAGCCACTTCATTTTTGTTTTTTTTTTTTCGGGTGACAAACAACTTTAGAGTTTATTTTTATATGCATGCTAAAGTAACGGTGCATATCTAAATTAATATTTCATATATATTCTAAAACATTTACTCTCGCGATATCAAATTTATTATAATATAGATATGAATTTTTTTAAATATAAAATTTTTGTTTTTTAACGTTCATTTGTTTAAACGAACAAATTTTATATTTATATCTACAATGGGTAGTATCCAAGTTACTAAGTATAATATGTACGTTTCCCAGAAATTACGTTTACATAAAACGCTTATTTCCTTTTTTTTTTAACAGTAAAATTAAACGTGCTATAGTTATTAAATTCGAACATTACTACGTAACGCAAAGGGTACAAAATCAGATGAACTCCAATATTTCTTGAGAAACATTGATGGGAAAAGGAATTTGAAGATGTAAGTTGAGAGTATAGTGTGGGCGGTAGGTTATATAGTGGGAACATTCAACAAGTACGTAGTCTGCATCATAAAATTATTATCAGAAGTTTGCAAGCAGATGGTGCATTGTTAAGACGATTAACATATTTTGTAAACGGTAATTAACTAATTTATAATACATCACATGTAAAGATTTGTTAGTGGATAGGTTAAAGGGGCTGAACTACGGAACATTCAGATAAATTTTTATATGAATATTTTAAGGGATAGGAAAGGGCTAATACGAGTAAGATTATCAACTACAGTACGTTTTGAAAAATATACCGGTTCATCCCTGGATATGTTAAAGTGACTAAGGATGCACGCGGACTTTAAAATTTTCAATTTTATAAATTATATAAAAAGTACGGTAATTGAAATTCGATGATTTTAAAACGAAAAAACCGCTTCTGGAATCAATGAAAATAATAATATTCGTGGAGGGAAAAAAAAACATACGCGAGTAATTTGTTTATAGTAATGGCTTCAGTCGTGAATATTAGAGAAACTTGTGGAAGTAAAAAACTTTCTTATGATCGAAGAGAACACGTCAAAAGCACAGGATTAACCCTTTCCGTCACAATGTCCCCTATACGCCTATACGGTATATAAACAGGTAAAAAATGTATTTTTCCAAAGAAAAAGGTTTTTTATAGTAGTACTACCTACATACAGAACATACAGATATAAATTTTCGACAAACTATATAAAATTTCTAAAATATTGTATTTACGGGTATATACTTTATAATTGCATTGAAATATTAATAATTAAATTTTATTCCAATTGTTATGTAAGCGTTAATTTTTATTTTTGATACATTTTAAAATTTATTTTATTTCGTGTGTAATCTTCAGTTTGTGGCCGTCGTAAATTTTTTAATATAGACAAATTGATTCTGGTGCTTTTCAAACTAGGACTGAATCCTAAAAAATAAACCTGAAAAAAATTCGTCTATAATGTTTGTAAAAAGATTTGTAACGATATGTTTATATAGGGCGAATTTTTAAAATCATGAAATTCGATTTAAAGTTAGTGATGAATTTTTACATTAATACCTAGTGAAGTTATATAAATACAATAAACAATACACGCAACATTATGAGAATATTGTTTATTGCATTTTAAAGAACTAATCACGATGTTTCTCTTTCAGAGTCTATATACTTGTAAAATTCAACTTTTAATATTATTTGCGCGTGAAATTTTTCAATTTTCGTTGTTATCGAAAATATTAATTATGGCGTTTTAAAAAATAAACTGTATATTTTATGTACGTAAATAAAATAATTGAATAATTACAAATCTCAAATTCGTAATTTCAAAGTGTTTATAGAAGTTTTTAAACCATAATAGTCGTGTTCAACGAGGCGGTTTAAAAAATGTTTTTTGCGATGACTTGCGAATATTTATTCCAAGATTTATATATATTAGTTGTGTTTTTTAAAATTAATAAAACACGTAAATATGTCGCTGGAAAAATGCCGAATGACGACTTCCCCGATGTTCTTTTTATCGACATTAATTTAATTATTTCAGATTGAATTATTAATTTATTCTGTAATATATTTTAGCGAATAAAACGTTATTAAAGTTAAAATTCGAATTACTCGAATGTTTATTAAATTCGTTAGAAGTTAATATCGAATTTATTCATAACATTGTTAAATAGGTATATATCGTTAACTTGAAACCGAATCATTTAAATAAAACTATGCCTAATTAAATATGAGTAATTCAGTTTAAATGTAATTTGTAACTTCGCATGATATATATATTTAAATCAATATATTATTTGCATATTATACATGTTAAATTTGGCGTGCGTATGTTTATAAGATGAAATCCGGTATTTATGTTCTACGTGTATGAATGCGAATACCAGTGAGTGTAAACGCATAATTGGTACGTTTACACCGATTTATCGATTTTCTTGCTCAATGCGACGGTGTATTTTATTTTTTTGTTATTATGTGCACATATATTATTTTCCCGCATATATAAAGCACGTCCGTTTTGTTTTTACTACGCAGGGTTTACCGTTATATACCTCTTCCATAACTGCTCACGAATGAACGACCTTGTTCAGTATCATCGGGCGATTTAGACAAGGGGTTCGCTGGATTACTGCACGGCGGTTCTCTCGTGTATCGCGTATACGACTATACTTAGCCGCCATTCCGGATAAAGCCGTCGACTCGTTCCTGATATACTATGCTCCACGTCGCTATTCGCTAATCCGAATACTTTGAAGACCCGAAAGTAGATGTCGGATTTTTCTGGTAAAAAATTATAATATTTATTATCATTTATATTAGATTATTAGAAACGGGGCGTTTATTTTCCCTCGGTCGTCTGTGTATTTTTGCTATATAACCGATTTAGTTCTTCGTTCGTAATCATTAGTCCGGATTTGTGCTAATAATTAGTTGGTTTTTTTAATTTAAATATTCGTTCTTTAATTAATTGTTTTATCGTTATGTAGTTAATAAAGTTTTCGTGATATTTATTACTGATAAGCCGATAATACAAATCCGTGTTTACGATAGTAGGTATCCTATAGCTTCTTCATACGCTATTCACCGGAATCGTTATTTACTATTCTCGTTACTCTATACACACTCGTACGGTAAATATTATTACGACGTGTAAAATAGTTAATAAACGGCGATCACATGTGTACGTGTGTGTATATATATGTATACTGATTTGTACGTGTTCGTGTTAACATTATCGTTTTGGTTTCGCGACTGTCAGAATTTACCAGAGGAATTTTTCGCGCCTTCTTTAAGGAGGTAGGGGAAGTTAAACCTTTTTTTTCTACTGTTCTGTTCACCCGCGTTGTCACGATCGTTACGTTTAATCGTGACTGTTACCGTCGCTGTGTCAGTTTCGGAATAAGCGGTACGAACGAAAATTAATCTACAAAAAACCGGCTGAAATTTCGACGGATTACAACGGGTAAGTTAATTCAAAGTTTTCTGCAAACGTGTTTACGTCTATCTGTGTGTATACACGTGTGCCGATGTTTGTGTATGTAGAACAATCGTAAAAATTGCAGGGTGAAAATTTTGTTAAGCTTTTTTTTTTAACCACTGGTTAGAGAGAGACAATTTGGGGCTGAATATAAACACCTAAAAAACCAAAATTAGGGTACTGAGCAAAAAAGGGCATACACCCAAAAATAAAAATATATGGAAGATTGAAAGTAGGCAAATTAAAATATATCTTGTGTTATATAACAGCAAATGCCGGTTAGGGTTCGAATCGAACAGGTAAAAACAATATTTCTAAAAATGAAGCCCATATTCAGTAATAAATACCTCAGTCTTCATATAGGGTATAAAATAGTGAAATGCTACGTACACTCGGTGCAACTGTATGGAGCGGAAGCATGGGCGCTAAAGAAAGCAACGTTAAACCGACTTTAGGCATTTGATGTTAAAAATAGCCTATGTCGATCACATATCGAACATAGATGTCCTAAAACGAATGGGTCAAAACCAAGAGCTGCTGGAAACTATAAAAAAGAGAAAAATAGCAACTTAGGTCATATTATGCGTAATCAGAAATACAAGACATTACAAACTATATTGGAAGGGAAGATAGGTCAGCGATCCAGAGGTAGAAGACGGATGTCGTGGATAAAAAACTTAGAGCAATCGATAGGAAAATTTTCAGTTGAACTAGTACATTTAGCTAGGGACAGAAGGAAATATTCAAAAGTTGTGGCCAACCTTCGCTGACGGAGATGGCACTCGAAGAAGAAGGTTAGATATTGTTCTTTACTGAAAGTTTGACGTACACTCCGAGTTGCCCGGTCTCGAATTTGTAATTATAGTAATGCTTGCGGCCGCTTTTAAGAAACTTACTATAATAGTTTTCGGTTATCATTTTACGTCTATTCGTAAGCCTGACGCGACAATTAGTATAAATTGTCCTGAGTCTTAGATGGAGGGTGCTCTAAAAACCTAAAAAATCATAATTACCTTATCCCTAGGTTTTTTTTATCAGAAACCCAAATATCAATGCATTGTTTATCTACATATGTATCTTTCTTCTTTATTATTATTTTCTTATATGTATGCGCGTTTTATTAAAGATGTACGGCAAAGTTATGAAACTTATCGGCAGGGTGGTTCTATAAATTAATACTACTCTTCATTCGTTAAAAAATACAAAATACAGTAAAACTTCTTTTAACCGCCACTCTTTTATCCGTCGCTTTCTGTCTAGAAGCAGCTACGTTAACGACTTCGAGGTCGCGTAGCTATCGTAGATTGTGTTGGTTATTCTTTAAAAAAAAAAAAAAACAGAAGAAAATTACCGAGACTTAAACAATTATGACGGTGGAGACAGTTTTCCTAGGTAATATATCGCACTATGTTATGTTAAATCTCTAAATCAAAATACAGTACTCAAACTGTTGTCCGATTAAATATAGATTTTTTAAACATTTCCTAAATGATTTATAATATGGTATGGTACTACATATGTAATTTATAATGGAATTTCTATTATCCGCCTATTCAGTTATCTGTGTCACAGGCTCCGTTTCGAGGGTGACGGATAAAAGGAGTTCTACTGTATAACACTATAATAAACGAATTCGGGACGTACATATAGTTATCGCGAAAAACATCAATAATAACAAATCCTTAAAAATCTTTTCTTTATGATTTTTTGTTGTATATTTTAATAAAAATCACTACATTCCACATTCTTTAAAGTATCAATAATAACGTTTATCACAGTACATGTTTGTACGGGTAAATAATTCGAATGTTAAAAAAAATCTCAATAAAAATAGTTGATTGACCAGTTCATCGAACAACTTATCATTATTCATACGGGTTAACTCAATATTTATCCCTCAACAAGTCTACGCCAAACTTGCGATATACTTTAAGTATACTTGTATTATTCGGCATGTAGTCTAAAATCTACAATGTAAAATTAGAACATGGATTGATGGGAGTATTTCATTTTTAAATGATTATTATTTAATCGTTTGCAATAGTATTAGCGGATTTGAAGAATATTTAAGATTTTTTTTTAGTAAACTATTTTTGCCATTTAAATGGAGGGGGCGTCCATCATATTTTTGTCTCGGGTCCGCCAAGTTTACGTGACGGGCCTGGTTCGTCTATACGTATATGTTAATGTACATGAGCGTGTATGCGTGAATGTGTATTTTACAAACAGAAACAGCAAGTTTTTCATTTGTAATTACTGCGGTAATGTAATCGTTTTGACGTGCGTGAGATTTTTTATTCATTGCCGTTCTTCAAAAAGTATTTTCATATACAATTTGTGTGTGTTTACGTGCGCATTCTATAGGGTGACCCAGAGAAGACGCGATTTTTGTTTTAGTTGGTGAGACTGCTACAACGGAAACCGCGTGCTCCACGTTTAATATACACGCGAGAGATTCGTTTTTGTCCAGTTTCAATTATCATAGCATCCTATAACGAGAAGGAACGTGCGTTTTGCGTGGAACCGTTTTTTTTTTTGGCATGAATCGATCGCGAAGGAGTTTCGAAAAGAATTCAAAGTTACGCGATTTTTTTGTGGGGATGCCTTAAAAGCTGCGTTTACGAAACACGTCCACGAGATGTGGAAGACCTGAAAATTCGTATTTCTGCAGAAATTTCAAAAATTCAGCGACGTATGCTCGAAAAATGTCTTCGAAAATTTTATAGAAACTGAATGTACTGTTGCTAATGGTGGTTATGTGAACTATGTTACGTTCCAAAAATGATTGTAAACTAATCTCTCGTTTTCCTGTTTGAAATAAAATTCAATCCAAAAATTTTGGTCTAGTAGTTTTCGAGTTATTCAAAAAACAAAGCCGTCCATCTTCCCTGGGTCACCACATACGATGTTACTGAGTTGAAAGAAGAAATGGTTGTGCAGAAAGTATAAAGAGAATTTTTCGAAAACTTTTATAATATATATCGTATAATACGGATGAAATTATTAATGTCACAAAGTTTTAAGTAAATATCTAAAAAATTATAATTTTGAATACGATGTTTAAAAAATTATTACATCGTACATGAATTTTATTTTATTGGTTACAGAGTTTTTCGTTACGGAATGTTTTTTCAAATTTGGCGATATTAACCGTTTAAACTTTATGAAATGGATTATTTTATAAATTTTAAACGGTTAATATATATATATATATATATATATATATATATATATATATATATATATATATATATATATATATATATATATATATATATATATATATATATATATATATAAAGGATTTATTAACTAATTATAAAGACCGGTTTAGCAATAACGCACGTATATAACGACCGTCACTTTAGAGTGCGCTAAAATTTAAAGGTCGTAACGTCAATAAAAAAGTTACGTAGGTGATGGTTGTTAATTTGTTAAGAGAAGAGATCTCGATATGTTCAAGTCGTAAATCTGTTTGTATTACATTATTTGTTTAATTGTTTATAATAAAATTTCAACAGTTCAATCAATTAACCGCGAGACGATGTAATTTCGTAACTAAGGGATAATTTACATCGTGTGTTAATTAAAAAAAAACTGCACTTTTTATCGTCTACCCAGTTCATTTATTTTATACGCGTATTTCTTGAAGTGCGTTTTTATTACGGTCTTCTTCTTCTTCTTGTAAATCCATCTCCTACCGGAGGTTGGTGACCATCTGACAATATGTTTCTTGAACCAGTGTAGCCGTGTCAGGCATATTGAACCAATCTTTAAGATTTTTCGTCCATGACCTTCGTCTGCGTCCTCGACATCTGCTACCTTCTATTTTACCCTGTATTATGATCTGCAATGTGACGTATTTCCTGTTCCGAACTATGTGCCCAAAGTAGGCTGCTTTGCGTGTTTTTATTGACGCCATGACTTCGCATTTTTTCTTCATTTGTTTTAAAATGGCTTCATTGGAGATCTTATCTATCCAAGATACTTTCAGAATCCGCCGGTATAGCCACATTTCGAAGGCCTCTATTTTCTTGATTGATGCAGCCTTCAGCGTCCAACTCTCTGTTACATACAACAAAACCGCCAGCACGTAACACTTTGTAGCACGCCACCTTGTTTTCAGTGTAATGTTTCTATTGCACAGTAATCATTTAATTTTCTGAAACGTGCTTCGCGCCATTTCTATTCTAACTTTAATTTCGTAATCAGGATTCCAATCATTCGTTAGCCAATATCCTAAATATTTAATTTTTATTACTCTTTAAATTTCTTTACCTGCAATGTGCAGATGTATATCCTGTATGTATGTTTTACTAACAGCCATAAATTTTGTCTTTTGTGTATTAATCTCAAGTCCCATTTCTTTACTCGTTTGATTTATTTTATTCAACATGTACTGTAAATCCCGCACATTATCAGCAAAAATAACTGCATCATCTGCATATGTAATATTATTCATCCATTTGCCATGTATTTTTATTCCGTTTTCTACATTATTCAGGGGGCATTTACAAATTGAACAGTGTTGGCGATAAAATACAGCCTTGCCGTAGACCTTTAAGTATTTTGATCTTTCTAGTTGTCATCTGATTGGTTTTAATGTGGGCTGATTGATTCCAATATAACTGTTTAATAATGTTAATATATTTGCTATCAAGTCTTATATCTTCTAATTGCTTTAATAAAATGTCGTGTTTTACGTTGTGAAATGCCTTTTCATAATCAATGAAACAAACAAAAACGGGTTTTTGTTTGTTTAGGCATTTTTGAATAAGAACTTGAGCAGCTCTACCAGTGCTTCGCGAGTTCCAAACCCATTTCTGAAACCAAACTGCATTTCCTCAAGCACCTCATTTATTTTACACCATATACGAGCGTGTATAATTTTCAAAAATATCTTGAGCATATGACTCATCAAGCTTATAAGTCTATAATCGCTGCATTTTTTTGAAAATGATCTTCTTGGTTAATGGTATGAAACTTGCTGTTAACCAATCCTTAGGAATTTGTCCCGTATTATATATCTGATTAAAGAATTATAACAAAATGTCGTTTCTATCTATATCAATAAGTTTAATTAATTCGGCACTGATTCCATCTGGCCCCGCAGCTTTTTTGACTGCTCCACTGCTTTTCTCAACTCACTTTTCATTATTTCAGAACCTTCTAGTACTATTTCTGTTTGGGCTTTGTATTCCTTTCGGGTGTCACTGTATAATTGGGTGATATATGATTCCCATATCTCTGTTTGTCTTTTTCTATAATCACTTTATTATGTTTATCCAGAAGTGTTTGCTAAACTTCTTTTGACGGCCCGTATGTATTATTTCTTTAATGTTTTTATGCAGGTTAAAACTGTCACGTTTCTTTTCTAATTTCTCAATATCTTTACACTTGTCCTTCAACCATTCTTCTTTCACATGTTTTATTTACATTTTTATCACTTTCTGTACATTATGGTATTCCGGTTTATTCTTATGTTTCCTTCTTTCCTCCATTAGTTGTAATATTCTTTCATTCATACAGTTTTTCTTTTTGCTATTTTTTGGTAACCCAATTGTTCTTCTGCTATATTGTTGATGACATCCCTCAACTGTGTCCATGTTAACCTGTCAATATCCATTTTCTTTTGTATTGGTGGCCTAATTACTCTTTTCAATCTTAGGAACATTTTACCCATTAGTAAGTTATGGTCTGAATTTATATCAGCTCCTGGGTAAGCTTTAATATTTGATATAGAGTTCCGAAATCGAGAATTTACTAATATAGAATCTATTTGATTTCTAATTATTAAATCCGGTTTATCTCTTGGTGATCTCCATGTATAAAGCCGTCTTGGTGGCAGTTTGAACGATGTGTTTGTTATAATCAACTCGTGTTCTTGACAGAATTCCAACAGTTGATCTCCTCTAGAGTTTCGATCTCCTAACCCATAATCGCCGACAACATTTCCTACACGTCCCTTCTCTATTTTAGAATTGAAGTCGCCCATAATGATATTAATATCTGCCTTTTTGATGCTTTGAAAAAGTTTTTCCAATTATTTATAAAACAGTTGAGAATCTTCCTCACTACTTTCCGCTGTTGGCGCATAGACTTGAATTATGTTTATATTGCAGGGATGACCATTAATTTGTATTAACATGCATATTTCTGAATAAGGTACAAAACTGTTGACATATTTGGCGGTTTCATTACTTAAAATGACAGCTACTCCATGTCGATGCTGTGAATTATTTTCTGGACTCCCAGAATAAAACACAGTTTTATCGTCCATTTTATACTTTCATTGTCAGGCCAACGAATTTCACTTAGTCCTAATATATCAGTTTGGAGTCTTTCCATTCAAGGATAACATTCTTCATCTTTCCCGCTTGATATAAAGTGCGTACGTTCCACGACTTTTTATTTTAGTTTACTAGAGAGATTGAGGTAGTTTCCCGTTGCTTTCCTCATCGCAGTATTATAGCCGTTTAAATCTAATACTGATTATCGCCTATAAATATCCTTATTTAGATCTTGCCGACATAATTTGTCTTCAGCTCCAAAAAGGTACTGGTGTTGGCTGCTGCCCTGCACCAGGTTTAAAACAGCCGCCCCTAACACGGGAAACCGACGCTGACCAGTAAGCCGCTCCTAACATGGAGAACAGACGCTTCTGGATTTTATTGCGAATTAGGCTTATAGCGGCCATGCTCGCTTTGACACGATGTCTTTAACGGGTTTCTGCAGCATTTTTTAAGGAAAGCTTTCCCACTGCACCCTGATACATCGTCGCTCGTGGTTCACGGTTGCTTATTTGTCAGAGACTTACTCGCAACTAACCTCCATATCTGGAGGCCGTTCCGCTATCCACCACCTGTTTGGACTGCTGGTTGCAATCGTTTTACAACCAGAGTCCTTGGACTACACACACTTGATGCGGCAGAATAAACTTTTATCATTGCATTGTGCATAACATGTTGGTGCGGTTGCGTGCGCATACTACCCAATGAACAAGTCTACAACTTATATTTCATCTCTTTCCAAGATTAGGTTTTTCCTCTTTGAATTTCTATCGGTGTTTTATTCTTTTACCGTGTATATTTCCACGTGTGAGTTGTTTCATAGCCTCTCTTCAGTTTATGTTGATCGTATTATTACTGACCGATGTTAATGTATGTAGAATTTCTTTCTTACTGAAGCTTTATTATTTATACGGCAATTGATTATTTCATTTTCAGAGGATTGTTTTGTGTAAATCATGAAAAAATAAGAATACTTAGTAGAGTTTATCGAATTGTTTCGTTTTAGAATTTTAAAAATTTTTATACTTTTCTGATTAAATAAATTTTGTACTTATTCGTGCGAAAATAAATGTCGTATATATTTTGGTTTAATTGCAATTTTTTATCTTGGGGTTGGTAATCTAGATTTTCTGATTACAATTTTAAAAGATTCTTGTATTTATATTACACTAGTTGACTTTGACGTTATTAATGTTGTGTGAAACAAAAAAATTGTTTGTCTGTATTAGCGGGGGAGGGGACAAGGTGTAATTGTTGGATACGCATGTCGGTCGTTATTTTATTTATACATTAATATATATTTATTAAAGTATATATATTTGTATTAGTGTAAACTAATTGTTGGCTGAAAAGTTACTCCACGATCAAACAATTCCGAATTAAATTTAGAGAGTAATTCTTAATATCATAGATTTATATTGTTGCAATGTACCTGTTAGGGGCTGATTATTCATTATTAGTATAGTAATTCTGAAACTTGCTAACTTGTTAATATGTGGCTTATATTAGGTCGCATTTTTTTTTTTTTTATATATACTTAAAGGTCATGATTCAGCGTTCCTTTGTAATATGTTAAGACGTTTTTTGTTATTAAAGCAGTAGATTGTTTTATAGTTCCCCGCTAAGTAAGAATGCATGGAGTTAGATATATTATTCGAATTAATTTGCATTTTCGAATGTGTTTTTTTTTTAGAATTGTTCGTGTAATGTTTATTTACTTACTTTTTAAATTTTTTTAATGCGTATTTCCAACTTGTGTTCTCCTTTTCAGTTGGATATGATAAAAAATGTCGGAATGTTTAAACAAATTTTATTTATATCGCCGATTAGGAGTTACGTTCCAAAGGTTAAATATTAAACGTGTTGATAGTAATACGAAATTACAAAAATCTTCAATTGCATATATTTCGATACTGGTATAAAATAGTAGACAGTGGTGATGATTATCAAGCTTTAAAAATAAAAACGAACAAGATTTCGACTAATTATCGTGGATTTATTCTGAAATAAGAGATTTTTTTTTTGAAGTTCAGTTTTGCTTAGTGTTTTTCTATAAATCACGCTGCATAAATACAAACAAATATTTTCACTGTGATATTGCAATATATTTTAAAGTCTTACCAGGTAAACAGTCACTCATACACGTATGTGTAAAATTTAGGCAGGCACATGGCAGCATACTAGGGTCCCTCTTGTATTCAATATTCGCGAGAAATACCACAGGGAATATATTTATAGAAAATTTTGCCGTTGATACACGGTAATATTAGTTAACGTATCCAATTTTCGATTAACCAAATCAATACGCAAGAATCGAATAAAAGAAAAATGAATCGCGAGTAGTATCCAGTTTCGATAAACCAAAAAATCTTCAATCTTTCGATTGGCGGTCAATATGAAGAGCACTTTACTTTTTTTAAGTTTCTGATTTTCCCCTTTTCTTTCATTCCTGCTGCGTGTTTTTTCCATTTACTTGTTCTTCGATCACTGTTGTTAAATATCTGTTATTCCTTATAATATGTCCTGTCCAACTGCATCTTTTTTCGTTTATATATTTCATTAAGCGGCGTTTTTTGTTGATTAAGAACATATGGATTTTTTTGTTTTGTCTCTGCCCATTTAACTTTTTGCATCGCCAAACATTAGTTTTTGTCTGCATTTGTTTGTAACCCAAGTTTCCGAACCATACAAAAGCACGCTCCAAACAACAGCAAAAAAAGCATTTAAATATCGAGTTAACCTGATTTTATTGGTTACCGTTACCAAAATCGCAGCTAATAGTTGAAAACAAACTCTTATTGTATAAGTTGATATTGAAGCCAATCTAGATCTATGGCTGCGAGCTGAGAGGATGCGCTTCCGAAAGTAACGTACAAAAATACAATTTATCAGAATAAAATCTTACGGAAGATATGGTACGTCTTACATCGCAGTCTACATAATGATCTACAAATAAGATATGTAGAAAATGAAATCCATCAAACTAGCTTGAAGCTATTTGTCGAGATTAGACATACGCGAGTACTATTGGCTTAACGACGTACAAAGCGCATGCGTATCCAAAATATAACTACTGATATTGCCAACTTCGGATTACATTTTCTTACTCGTTATTTTTTCAAATCTATAGCAGTTATGCGTTGCTATTTTTGAATAACTCTCTTATTAAATAGCCGACTGAAACGTATCAGTTTTTTTTTAAAAGTTGCGCATACAAAGTGAAACGAGTAGAGAATAAGCGTACACCGTATTCTTCTTCAACGTGTACGCTACAAAAACATCAAATTTTTCCACAAGCTACGTTTCGAGCATTTTGCTAAGAGTAAATCGGTCTCATTACAACGTACCAGACATGCAGGACATTTTTGAAGGTGGACCATATCCTGTACTGCACCGCATTCATATCTATCATCATTAGATTATCCGTATCTTCGCAGGTTAGCTTTGCATCGTTTTACGTATTAGTTCTTATTCTATTTAAGGTTTTCCGCAGCTTCTACATGAGGTCTGCTCCGTTTGCTAGTTTTTCCTGCGGACATTTATTAGTGTTATTCATCGTCGCCATTTATACAGTGTTTCTTATTAGCGTTTTCTCTGTAATAAAATTTGAGCTTCCATTTAATAAGCTTTTGGCCATACACGTGGTGTGTTTTTTCATCCATTTGCTTATTTCTTTCCAATATGTTTGGTGGAGCAATAACTAATATATTTTCTCTATATTTGTAGGCTTTAGACACCGAGTCACACCATTCTACGTAATTCATTTAAAACAGTGTTCGAGTATTTTGAATGTGCCGATCGTCTCCCATATTCCGCTACCGAAAAATGTAATTTATAGAATATCCGTAACACTTGAAACAAATATATACGCCTGTTTAGAAATAAGATTATATAGAATGAAAAATTCATTTTTGCCTGAAAAATACCGATTAAATGTTAATCCGTGCATTAAATGAATGCGTACGAATTTCATAAAGTAGAAAAATATAGACATAAACCAGAAGTTAAAAATTAAAAACATAAAGTTTGTTTTTTAGTCGCCTATGTTTGTGTTACCTATGCCTTGATTTCCGATACAAATTTAAATAACAAAATCGGAGGTTTAATAATAAAAGTTAGAGAACGGTTTTTAAAGATGGAGAATATCGTGCGTAGTAGGTGCTTTAAAATATTCGGATTTATGGATGGTTTTGTGTTTTTCGAAAATTGTTTATATTAATTTCGCTTACCGAACACCAAATTGGGACAGCATAAAAGAAGCTTTAAATTAGGACTATAAATCGATAATTTATTTTAGACCGAATATAAGTGCGCCTCGATAAAATTATAATTCATCCGACATATGTTGCAAATCGTTTTTATATTAAGTAATTTGATTAGTTACTTTTTTTTTTGACTTTGTTTTATTTAACAATTCTGTTAAAAAAAATAATAATTTCGACTCATTTTTCGTCTGCTAATTTCGACTTCATCTAAGCTAAGGTTTTGGCTACAAAATATTAATTAAAAAATTAATCTTCGTTGTACTCCGAACAGAACAGAATAAATTTATTTCTATAAGTAAATTTTTTTACAAAAAATAAATTCACGAGGCTAATGAGTACGTTAATAAAAATAATTTTAGCGAATAATTAAGAAATATAAAACACCTCGTGAATTTTGGAAACAATTGAAACAAAAAACCCGACACAGAAGATCTGAACGCTATAATGAACTTTAAATTAGTCGTAATAATTACTCATAATTGACTTTTACATTATAAAAATCTACTCTTAAGCGTCTACAATGTCTATATTTAAACGTACGCGTATCCTACCTCTATTATCGCGCTTTTTTACACTTTTATAAAAAAAAATTGTGTATGTCGGGAATATAATGCGGAAGCCATTCTATTCTATGTTTGAAGTATGTTAAAGTCAAGGAAGTCAGTGTGTACTACGGCAAACAGCCTTATTGTAAAGAACTTCAGTGGCAAGAAAAATGGACTCGATCAAATCCAGACAAATGAAAACTGATCACATATCCTGAAGGTGAAAGGGTTTAACCTAACCCGAAGAGAATAGGTACGACTGTATCGCATTCCGGACTGAGAATTGAATTGCTAATGTAAAATTAAAAATGACGCAGCCTGCGATTGTGCGGATACCCTCGGCAAACCATTCAGCACATTGAGCTTGTAACGGTACTTTCAATGATATCCACACCTTGATATGTAATCGGACGTGATGTTGTAAGCAGTCTTTCCGCATCGAACCATACAAATAGAAAATAATAATTTATATCGCACTTTTTATGACATTTTTTAGATATTTCGCTAATATAATGCTGAACTTTTAATCGATTTGGTAAGCCTGATATTTTATCTACTGCCGTAATGACATTTTACATTATCTGTTATTTTTTATAAATACCAACGGCGGCTCCTACATAAAGATTGAATACAAGCACCGTAAATATCCAGAATGGCGTAAAAATTGATGATATAATAAAATAGTTAAAAGTACTAATTATTTTTAGAGATTAAACAAATAAGTAAATTTTAAATATATATTTTTCATAGGATATATTATTATAAAGAGTAAGAAATGTCCCCAGTTAAACGGTTGATGGTTGCACGCTACGCTCGATGCAACCTGAAGAAGGCATCGGAAAGGCGTTATATGGAAATTTTGCACCGATGCTACTATTTGTGTAACAATAACACAGGACTATATTGGCAACTGACAGTTGCAATCGTTAGAATCCTTGAAGTGCACACATTTAACACGGCAGAATAAGCTTTTCTCATAATATTGTTCATAACATGTGGGTGCGGTTGCGTGCGCATATTACCGGCCAACAAACGAACAAGTCTACAACTTATATCGAGATCAGTTTTTCTTCTTCGAATTTCTATCGGTGTTTCTTTCTTTCACCTTGTACATATCCACGTATGAATTATTTCATTGCCTCTCTCTCTCTCCAATTTATGTTATTCGTATTATTACTGACCTATGTTAATATATGTATAGAATTTTTTTCTTACTGAATCTTTATTATTTATACGGTAATTGATCATTTCGTTTTCAGAGGATAGTTTTGTTGTGAAAAAATAAGAATGCTTAAATACGTAGAGTTTATCGAATTGTTTCGTTTTAGTATTTTAACAATGTTGATATGTTTTCTAATTGTATAAATTTTGTATTTATTCGTGCGGAAATAAATGATTAATATATTTCGTTTTAAAATTACAATTTTCATCCTCGGGGTTGGTAATCTAACTTCATTATTTTTACTTTTTCTAATTACAGTTTTAAATGATTCTTGTATTTGTATTGCACTTTGTTGACTTTGACATTATTAATGTTACCTTGTAATGTTGTGTGAAACAAAAAATAAAATTTTTGTACGCGTATTCGTTTGTTTGGGAGGGAGGAGGTGTAATTGCAACCGCTAGATTTTTTAACCACGAACCGCCACTGATAAATACCCTCAGATACATAATACCACGCAGGACACCACGTGTATGTTTTAGTCGGATTACGGTTTTTATTAAATACGGTTTACCGAATGTGGATAATCAACCGCATACTTAACGTGGTTAACTATTATCCATTATTATTATTATTATTATTATGTTTTATTTATTAGATTATAATAATTGGTCTTCACTTCTAAATACTCAACTTCTTTTAAAAACGGAACTTGCTCGGATTTTCCCGAACCTGATGTGTCAAAAAAAAAAAAAGTGTAAATATAAATTTGGTTTTCGATGAATAATAATCGCGCAAAAGTTAAACAATTCTTCGAATTTCCGAAGAAGAGGAGACGTGGGTGGTGAAAAGTAGATGATCGGGGTTTTTTTGGTTGTTATTTATTTATAGTTCCTTTAAGAATATCTTCGCGCTAATAACTGGCTATTGTACTTTGGAATCGTCTAATACGTTACTGATAGAGCAAACGATAGAAGTAAAGTTATTTTGATTTATTCGACCTTGTCTTGCCATTAACTATTGTTTAGTAATTTCAGTCTGTTCATTTTGTTATCGTTATATTGAATATACACGTACGTATAATGGATGCACATGCCTCCATGAACACTATACACCACGTAAGATAAATTAATGTCATATATATATATATATATATATATATATATATATATATATATATATATATATATATATATATATATAAATCATTGCGGTAATTGTACGTTTGATTTTATTCTTTGTATGTAAGTTGGCTAATTTTCAATTTCAAGGAAACTTACTTAGCTTATTTTTTCTATAATAATAGCGAACTTTATTACCTCATTGATATTAGCGATTATGTTTAGTCTTCTATTGTTATTATTATTATTATTATTATCATTGTTTGCTGGTAATAATAAATAACAATAATAATTACTTTAATCAAGTAATTATCATTATAATATAAGTATAAGAATATTTAAAGACGCTTGCGTTGTTGTTGTTGTTAGAGGAAAATAGAATATATGTAGGCGTGTATCCGTGTGTATGACGTATCAATGGGTAAAACCATTTCACCAGCTGGCAGTAATGATAATTATTATTTCGTCTGCTGTAATAACGGTGACTTTTCTGAGATTTCGCTCGCATTAATTATCGCAACAAATTGATTAAAATAACAACGACTTATAATCGTTTATTTCCTTTGTTCTCTATTATGTTCTTATTGCTTCGTGAGTGACTAAAGTATCGGAAATCCGCGTTTTTTTTTCTTCGAAGTAATTTCACATAAATAGACAACAACAAAAAGATGCGAAGGACGTTTGTAATAAGGAACACTTGGAAATAAACGCGCGATTATTAAAACCGAGTAATTCCGTTTATATTTAATTTTTTTTTAATAAACAGATACGTTTCGCAGTGTATATAAATCACATTAACACGCTAACTCGGTTCTTCGGTTCGTCTTAAGAAACTCAAAATTATTCGCTGATCCGACTACGTTAAATATTCTATATAAAACTCTTGCGCGTTCTCAGTTAGTTATTCGATAATTTGCGATACATTTTACAATAAGTATACTACAGATGTGCAAAAGGTTTTAGACGAAATTTTTGAAATATTTAAATTATTATCCGGATCGTATAGATTACGTATGCGCCGTTATGTTTCACGTGCCGTTGTATAAAAGACGGAAAATTTCCAAGTTAAAGTTTTCACATAACTTGTATCTTCTTCTTCATTTATCAGGTGATTAAGAAACGGCCGCATATGTTATTCATGTTGATCTATTGTGAGCAACCAGCATTCGTGCATGTTTAAACCAATTAACAATATTAACTGATCAGCCCAGCGCGGTCTTGGTCTTCGTTTTTTCTCTTCGTCCATTCACTTTTCCGGTGATTATTAGAGACGTTGTAGAGAATTCAAATCTCTCGCAATATGTCCGAAGAAGCCGAGAAATATTTTCCTTATCCTTCTTGATAAACTATGTATTTTCAACTTCTGGAAAACATATTCATTAGTCTTTCGGTCCATCCACGATATTCTTAAACCCTGGCGGGTGGGGGGGGAATAACTTGTATAGTGCTCGCATTAATGATGAATATTTAATTTCGACCAATTAGTTATGTAGTGCACCTATATACTAGAATTAATCGCTATTTCTACCAACCGCGTTACTAATAATAATTCATCGTTCCGTCTGTATAACTCGTTACTTAATCCTTTTCATATATATTTTCTAGATTCCCAATATTGTTAGTTAAAATTCTTTTTATAATTAATTTCTTCATAATTCACCAATCACACATATGCTCATTGTGTATACTTTCGGATACATCGCAGTTATCGTTTTACGTATTAAGTCCATTTTAAAAACAACAACAACAAAAGAGAACTCGCAAAATATCTTAATCGGAACATTTTCTACCATATAGAGAACCCCTAAACAAATATTTTCTAGGGGTCACGTGTGGAAGGGTTAAAAAAAAAATTATTCACTAAACGGTTCGGATTTTTCTTCTCTTTAATTACTAAACACGGTAGTAGTAGAAGTAGATGTGTATAAAGTTGTGTAGAACAAGTAGAATTATTCAGGTCGAATCGTCGATAAATAAATGTAAGGGAAAAAAAAGGATCTTAGTTCTGTTTGCATTTTATGGATAATTTATTACGCGAATTTGATATATATGAAATAAATAATAATTACTTGCATACCTTATCTGGAAAAAAAAATTACATAGCATAAATTTTATTAGACGCGTGTGGTATATTTGTGTAATGATAATATTTGTGTAGAAGAAAGAAAGAAAGGATTATAAAGTTACATTAAGGCGTTGCCGTGTCTCATTAGAATAAACAATCTGATGATAAAAACTGTTGCGAATAATAGACGTAACAAACCTTGTAACTATAATTACGAAGGAACTTTTACCAGCGGTATCGTCATATACTTTTTTTTTTTTTTTTTTTTTTTTTATTACGGTTTTGTTTGTGTACGTTTTGCGAAGATGGATAATCTACAGAAGAAATACACATGTTCAGGGTCTCTTAACTATTTCTGATGTTTATCCAATGTTTATTTTATATCCTTGCAAAATAACGAAAGATAAGACTTTGCATAGATAGACAGATAAAAATTGTATTTATAAAACAAACATAAGTTACAAAAATTAACGAAATTAAATAGTTCTTATTACGTATACTAAATTCGAAATATTGGTTATTCATTTAGATAAAATAAGCGAATACAGGAAAAAAAATTTTGCATACCGATCATAAAGCCGCCTATACTTAAACTTATAAGTACTTCAGCTAATTTTACGTGTATTATAAAGAAAAAAATAAATTTTGGACAAAAATCAGTGCCAGCTGTATAATAGCCCGTGTTTAATTATTTTGAGTTTGTAGCGTTTATATCGTAATTGCAAATTTGCACGTATGTAAAATTATGCGTGTCCTTATAAATTAATACCGATTTCAGGGATAACTATAAACATTTTTTTTTTATTTTGTTTGGCGACATCGTGTATATATATATATATATATATATATAATATATAATATATATATATATATATATATATATATATATATATATATAATAACTTTAATGCCTTACGCATTGTGTTTGATTTTTACACAATGACTGGAAGTTTGAGAATTATTCTGCAGCGCTTAGGGTTACAACGGCTAGTATATGACCGTATGAGGCAAGTGTAAAACGTAATTGTTCTCATTATAATTTTATTTGATTATTAATTTATTCTCCGAGTTGACGTAACATGGTTTATTAAATATTGTATATAACGAAACATAGACGCGTCAGTTTTATTGCAGACATATTCAACATGACCTCGATCCAGTATCACTTTCAAATATTTATTATCCGTTTTCCAAATCAAATGTGTGTTGTTCACTATCATCACAGGTGGCAGTGGTGGATATAAACTATATCCTAGGAGGGGGCAAGATGCCGGTCAAATTATACCTGAGACCCATTCGTAACCACATATCCAAACTAAAAGAGTCAAATACGGAATAATTTTGAATGTTTGAAAAAAATCATTTTATTATAATGTATCAAACTATTTAAATTAAATATATAGGGTGACCCAGAGAAAACGGGCAGCTTTTGTTGTTTTTTGAACAACTCGAAAATTATTCGACAAAAATTTTTTTTTTTAACTTCTTTAGAACTGACGTGTTTAATCCGTCATCTACCAGATGTAATGAATGTGAAAAAAATAAACATTTTTTTAGAAGGAGTCGGTCCAGGGACAGAACTCCCAAGTTAGCATTATCTGAAGTCGGTAATACGTTTTCTGTTCAGCCTTCCAATCGCCGATTGAACTTGCAAACTTATTTCCAGCGAATTTTCGTGAGTTTCCAATCTCGCCAGGTAATCGCGAGCAGCTCGTTGGATTACTTGTTCCACATATTGCATCTGAAGATCTTTATGCAATGTGTAGTTAGTGATATGGAGCGCAAGCTATCCTTCCTAGTATCTTATTCTGGTACGGCTGTATTTTTTGAATGTTGCTCTTAGAGGAACATCCCCGTAGTTCGCAGTCATATAGCCAGATTGGTTTAAGTATCGCATTGTATAATAAAAGTTTATTTTTAATATCTAGTTTCGATCTTCACTTTAATTTTGCTGCCTTGATATTTAATTCAGTCATTTTTACCGTTATTATACGTGACACCCATGTTCGAGACAGATCAAGACGGATTCATAAGTATCTAACAGAAGAGTCTTGAGGTATTGTTGTTCCACTTAACGAAACTTGATATTTTTTTTGCGATCAGTTTATCAATTTTTTTTTTTTTAGTAAATAATAAATGTTTACATTTAGCTTCGTTAATTGTTATTTTCCAAATGCTGAACCATTCGCTAATCTGGTCTAGCGCAACCTAAAGATGCCGAGTGGACGCACTAAGACACTCATGTGAAGTTAGTATTGCCGTATCATCAGCCAAGGTTGTTATAAATGTATTTTCTGGAATATCTCTCGTAAATACTGAGTATAAGAGTGGCTCCATGACACTGCCCTGAGGTACTCCAGCCTGAATCTTATGGAGAGATGATTGACAATTATTAATATTAAATTTTTTAATGAAATTTTATTTTTAGAAATAGTCAAATGATAAATTAGCTTACAATCATTTGTGGAACACAATATTGGTCAAATGACCGCAATTTGCAACAATACATTAATTCAGTCTTTACAAAATTTTCAACAACTTTTTCGACAATAGGTTGCTGAATTTGGGAATGTAATTCAGATTACAGTAGTTTATTATTTCTTTATTCCCTCATTTCGGTGAATGTCCGGGCCCCTGGATCCCTCCCTTATATTAAAGAATACGGCCTTCTTTTTGTAAATTGAATATATCGAGTTTTATCGAAATTTATTTTTCTTCTTAACTTATTAAAATAGGAATTTAATTGAACGAATGTTTAGTGTCGGTTCGATATGATGTAACGTATATAGCTGTATCAGCGTATAATTCCATCTATAAATGTTTAATTTTGGGAATGTCATATAAGGTCCGAGTATCATCTCCTGAGAACCCCCTGCTAATACATATTTAATGTAGGAATTATCGTTGTTAACTTTAACTATGAAATTTCTGCTACTTAAATAATCTTACATAAGTCAGACTAAGTAGGAATTTTCTGTGATTTTTTAGTGTATTCTGCTATTTTACTAAAGTTACTAAGTATTATTTACTAAAAACTAGGTTCAATAAATTTTTCACATAACTACGGATTGATCCCTCATTAACCTTTTTTAAAATTTATGGCGAAATAAATGAATTCTCTGTTGACTTTTTTTTACCGTCCATCTTGTTAACACGTTTCGTTTTTCGATATATGCTGAAAAATCAAATGAAATATACGATTTGTTTGCTCTAAAAAATATATACAGATATATATATATATATATATATATATATATATATATATATATATATAAATCAATACGTTTATATCGATCCACTGCCAGATGTAAGCATTCCCTCTTTTCTTCCATCTATGGCGATCACTGGCCTCTTCCATTCACTTCCCATCGGCTGATTTTTTTATATCATCCAGCCATCTTGTGTTCGGTCGACAGTAGCCTTCTCTTGACAGCATTCTATTATTCGTGTTCTTGTCAAATGTTCTGCCCAGTTACATTTCAGTTGCGCTGCACATTCTACTTCATCCAACAGGTTAGTCTGTTTTCTTATCCATGCATTATATCTTAATTCCCAACATGAGTCTTTCGTGGGCTGTCTAAGTTATGACAAGTTTCTTAATTATATATTTCCTCAGGCTCCATGTTTCCGTTCCATATGTAAGCACCGGTAGGACGCACTGTTCATACCTTTTTTTTAGTCCGTCGGGTATATATTTATTCTTGAATCAACTTTCCAGAAGCTATCCACAAGACTTGCGTTTGTTTTTTTTTACTTCCTTAATCATTGCTTCATTCATTGTGGTAATTACTTGACCTAAACATATATATTCACTGATCTGTTCCAGTATCTGCTCATCTATTTTTATTTGTAATTTCAGAAGCGTATTTGTCATGACCTTAATTTTGTTAATATTTATTAATCCTGTTGTGAAGGTCAATGTCGTCGGCAAATCTCGGATAATTCATTTTCTTTCCATAAATACTTACACCTTTAGACTTCCAAACCGTGTTTTTGAACGTACGTCTTAAGGATGCTGTAAATAGGTTGGGAGTTATTATATTATCTTGTCTAACTCTTTTCTTTGATGTTATTTCGTCACTTTTTTCTACCAGTTGTACTCGCATTGTTGGCGAATTGTAAATGTTCCTTATTACGTATTATCTATAGCATTTTCTTCAAACGTTTTTAGGACTGTCCAAATTTCTACAGTACTAAACGCTTTTTGATAGTCGATGTGCAGTTCTATATTATATTTTCTGCTCTTAGGAATCATGATTCTCACTGTATAGACGTAATCATGTGCGCTGAAACCTGATCTAAAAACCGTCTGCTTGCATGGTTAGTAATAATCTGCTTTTTTAGTCGATTTACAATAATGCTTAAATGTGCCGCAGTAAGCTAGTGGATCTATAATTTTACAGCTTGGTCATATCACCCTTTTTGTGCATCAGGATTACATCTGCCTTATTCATAACTGCGATATCGAATTCTATTTTTAAGCAATTAATGCCTCTTTAATAAAGCCTACATCTTTTTATCCTTAATCATTACCACTATAACACAATAAATTACTTATCATATTGATATCATTTCTCCTCACTTCTGATAATCCTAATATATCTACTTTAGGTCCTATAAACGCATTCCCAAATTCAGTTAAATTTACTTTACTTTTTAGTGATCTAATATTTAAGCTCGCGACAAATAATATTCTTTATCAACTTTTGTCCTCCTTTTTATATTCTTATTTCTATTTCTCACTTTACTACTCGTTACATATTGTTATTATTATTATTATTTTTTTTTTATTAATACTTTATTATGCAAATTAATAATGTACAACTTGTTGCATTTACAGAGGAGCAATACACTGCACCACCGCTTAGGCTTAATCAGTGTATTGCTCCTCTTTACAATACTCTATAGTTAACAATAATATAGTAACCACTTTTACACTCGCATTTGCGCGGGCTGTGCGTCAGTTTCACTCACAGTCATAGTATACATGTATTCCCTTATAACTTCATATACTAGTTAATAATTAAAATTATAACTTAGGTACTAGATGCATAAATGTACGAATTATCCATAATGACACATACATACACACATACATATACAGAACTTAAACATTATATGCATAAATTCCTCACAAACACCCCCGTACATATATGTACGCGTGCAGAAATACACTCGTTATACATATTACTGTAAACGTTTTATCACGGATTCACAACGTAGAAACTTCAGTGACCATGGAATTTCTTATGCATTACATTGAATGCGAATGATTGGAATTGTCGAGCAGTGTATTTGTCTTGTAGGTTAAGATTATTTTTATTGTAAAATCTTAAATGGTCCATAGTGGGGCATACAAATAGTACATGGTTCGCAGTTTCTACTGCGCCGCATTCACACTTGTCATCATTACTTAACTTAAGAAGAAATAAATAAGACCCAAATTTTCCATGCCTCGTTAATAATTGGGTAGTGTAGAAATCAGGAGTAATTTTAATATTGTGTCTATTTAATATATTGGGGATTAGGCTGTGGGTGTGTCGGCCAGTATTATCTCATATTATTAACGTTATAATTAATAATATCAGCAATATTATCTTCGCTACCTTTTGTTTTGAGTGGTCTCTTACGAGAGTTGAGTGATAAGGTCGTACTTGCCCTCGCTAACCGATCTCCATTTCTTCCCTGTTGTTTCTGCTACCCCATTGTTGTCTCATTGTCTGTATAACGCTCAGCTAACTGGCTCTTACCTCCAAATGTTGCCGTTCATTTGAATATCCTGTAGCAGCCATATCTATCGTGTTTATCAACTTATCTGTGTATTGTTGTACAATTTAGCTGTCCGACTGTTTTCGTTTACTCTATAGTAAACCTTACCTTATCTAGCCCACGCATGACCTTTATTCTGTTAAAATAATTATTTCGCTTTTTAAAATCTCATTTTTCTTCTTTAAATTATGTAATTCTATGTTAATATCGTCTACTGTTTTATCAGTTCCTGCACATAAATTTTTAATACTCGGTACGTCTTCATATAATTGATTAAACTTTTCAAGAAATTTACCGTTTATTTTTAAATATTAAAATTAAACTAAATTTATTTTCAATATAAATTATTTAAAAGCTTCCGACGAATAATTCGTTTACGTATCACGCGGTTACGGGTTTTCTATACACTACCATTAACGCAGATAAAACCTCCGTCACCGTTATCTTTACAAGCCGAACTTATGAATAATTGAAGTATTGTAAAAAAAAAAATTATAAAAAAAAATTTTGTACCAAGAAAAGAAAGAAGCGCATTTGGAAACAAGCCGAATGAAGAATTATGTGAGACACAGGGAAAATTATCTAATTTTATGAGGGAAAGAAGATTGGAATTTTATGCACATATCCAGAGAAAAATTATGTATAAGCGATGATCGCTTCACAAGAAATGTCAAAGCCTATTTCTTTCATTAATGTACAAAATCAAATTTTCAATTTTATCACACAACTATACTTTTTATGATTTTTCTTTTTTTCGAATTATGTGAGGAGGGGAATATACGCTGTTACAGACTGCCCCTCCAAAAAAACCAAAAAAAAAAAACAATTTCATATTTTACTCTGTTATATCACTTTACCTTATCGGAGTACCGTATGAATCCTCTTAAAATACTTGCAACTTCAATTATTCGCTTCACAAGAAATGTCAAAGCCTATTTCTTTCATTAATATACAAAATCAAATTTTCAATTTTATCACACAACTATACTTTTTATGATTTTTCGTTTTTTCGAATTATGTGAGGAGGGGAATATACGCTGTTACAGACTCCCCTTCAAAAAAAAACAAAAAAAAAAACAAAAAAAAAACAATTTCATAGTTTACTCTGTTATATCACTTTACCTTATCGGAGTACCGTATGAATCCTCTTAAAATACTTGCAACTTCAGTTATTTTTCTTAGTAATTTAGAATCCAACACTCGAATATGATTGTTTCTTAATATTTTAACAATTGCCATAAGTACTGAAGAAGTACTATTACATCGAGTTATACAAGTTGAATATTTAAGAAAGGAAAGTAATATTTTTTTGGAAAAATTCTGAATAACTTAATGGAAGGTTATTTTGGTTGTTTGTGCAGGGACAACGATTTTTATTTAAGTTTTGGTTATCACATATATTTGAAAGTATTCACGTGTAGGTTATGCTTTTATGATTGATAAATGTTGGGTAGTGAACGAACTGAGTGTGCACGATGTAGTTGTAATGACTATTTTATGAATACCTTTCTTTGATTTTCAAATTAAATTTGACTTTCCTATATATTATGTAGTAATTTATGCTATGTTCAGAAAGAACGTTGGCGATCATCTGATTGATTTAATCCATATTCATTACCTTCCCGACTATTTTGAACATACTCAGTTTCGAACCAATTCTTTATATTTTCCAGCCATATTATCATGGGTTAGCTACGCTCACGATTACCATTTATGTTACCATTTATGTTACCATGTATTATCATCTGAAATAGATCATACTTGTTGTTTCTTGTTAAATGAACAAAGTATTCAAATTTTCTCACTTTAACTGAGTTAACAATTTCGGTGTTCTTATTTAAGCCTTTTAGACTTTTGGAATTTTTAATTTTGGTTCTCAATAGAACTCTTAAAATCGTTCGGCATGTTCATATAACGCCTATAGTAGTTTTACATAATGTCCTTGATACCGTTCCGAAATAATACTTTAACAGGCAATTTATTTTCGAATCCCGGTTCATTAAAACTTTTTTAATTTTTTGAAAGTCTTGTCTGTTCGATCCAGTATCATATCTCATAGGATATCTCTTATCTGTTATTGATATGATATCCCAAATATTTAATCGAACTGATTATTTTCACTGCCAATCATTTCATTCTTGCCTTATTTATACATAAGTCCATCTTTCTACTGTTTTCATTAGAGCATTCATTAGTTATGTAAATCTTCAAAGCACATTGCAATTATCACTGCGTTGTTCACGTAGCGGATGTTATTAACAACAATTTCATTAACTAGTACACCTAGGTTTCTCAATAATTGACTACTCAAAAAATTTCAGAATAAAAGTTGCACGAAAGGGGAGAAAGAACGGGAATACAATAGTTATTGTTTCGTTTCTACATAAGCACCGTTTATTTATTGAGTTACTTACTGCAGAATGTGATTCTAGTTACAACCAGCGCTACGCATGTTAATTTTTTTATTAGGAAAGAATATTTTGCGCATTTTGTTTATAACCGATAAAAATCAGCTAGAAAGAGACAAAGATTGAGAGGAGTTTTAACTTATCGCACGACGTGTATGTTTTCTTGATAAATTATTAAGGCCATTTTTCTATCTACTCGTTTGGTTTGAACTATACGTTTGATAAGGTACTGATATATATATATATATATATATATATATATATATATATATATATATATATATATATATAAATTAACTTCGACGCTAGTTTGCGCCTGAACTTTCAAACATGGCGAATGAAAATATTTTTATTTATTATAATAATTTCGTAGTAATCGGTTCTATACTGATACGGTTCGTACGCGAATATACGTGTTGATTGTGTAGAAATAATTACTAGAAGAAATTCAGAAATCGCAATTTCTCGTTGAAAATCGTATACGTTCATGTTTCTCGTTCCTTCATTCGTAACCGTTAATTTAACAATTAACTACGACACATGTCGCGATTATTACTATCGACTTCTTAAATTTAACGATGATGGTAAATACACTTTTAAACTTTCACGTTCGATATTCATACACATGCACGATCATTTTCGGTACGTAAAATGTTTCGAAAAAAATTTACCATTTTGAAACTGAGAGCGGTTGTGAACGCGTACATATATTTATACAATTACATTTACAAGATAGCAATATAGACTTAATGTTGTCCAGATTTTGAGGTAAACAAGTGCCTTGCTGCGTGCATATACGTTTGTCAATTGTTTTTGTCATCATTATTCTGCGGCGGATTGGAGTTGTTTATTAAACAACTAGTTGTTTTCATTTTTTTTCTTTCGGGGCAATGACCGGTACCCGAGTTAAATTCAGCTGGGGTATCCATCTTCTTTTTCGACATTTACGTGCTTAACAATTTCAATTGTTTCTCAAAAAATTCTAGAGATAATTTATGCATTTTGAATAAGATTTCGAAATTATTCAATTGTTGCGAATCCCAAGTCACCGACGAGAAACCAAAATCTGGACAACAAAAAGTGTAATTATACGTAACTTGACACGCTTTACTACAACCAAAAAAATCGTGAACAGATGATTTTTGTATGAAATTTAATAGTTTGATCAAAAATTAAATAGAAAGAAACATACAATTTTTTTTAGATTACTTAACGGGTTACATTGTAGTTAAAATTACAACTTTTAAATGTTATGTATGGTCAGTGTTGTTATATGACTGCGAAGCGTAGACGCTGAAGACTAAAATAATAAACGCTTTAGACGAAATTTGGTATTACCGCCGTATATTTGTTTAACTATAAAAAATAATACTTTAGTAAATCATTTAATTTTTTTTCTTTCTTTTTTTTTTTTAAATATCGAAATTATTTCAAATATCTAAAAAATATGTAATAAAAATGTTAGCTAATTATTTAAAGAGTAAACATTCTAATCAATAATAATCTCGTGTTTGGTCATTCAAAAGTAAATATTTTACTACAGTTTTTTAACTTGACATTTTTTATTAATTTATCTTATTTTTTGAAGTACGGAAATCAATCGTCCATCTCTTAAAAAATGTATAATAATAGATTAGTATATTAATTTATATGTGATTTTTTTTGTATATGTTTGAAAATGACGTTATTGTCGAAAAGCTTTGCATTAATAAAATAACTTTTATAGCGATTAACTTTGTTTTTATTTTGTTAATTATATATATATATATATATATATATATATATATATATATATATATATATATGTATGTGTGTATGTGTATGTGTGTATGTGTCTAATATTTCTTTATTTGTAAAAATGAAAATACATAAATAGATTAACCATCACCTTTCTAACGACGATGTAAATAAATTTTATTACGTATATTACTATATTTTTGGAAATATGGCATATTAATAATAAGGTTTTCATTTAAACTATTAGTTTTTTAAAGATCATAATCATCGTCGACGTATTGTTTATATATATATATAATATGTGTGTGTATGTGTATGTGTCTAATATTTCTTTATTTGTAAAAATGAAAATACATAAATAGATTAACCTTCTCCTTTCTAACAATGATGTAAATAAATGCTATTATTTTTTTCTCAAGAATATGTTACTACATTTTTAAAAATATTACATATTGATAATAAGGGTCTTATTTAAACTATTAGTTCTTCAAATATCATCATCATCGTCGTCGTATTGTGTATAAATATATATATATATGTGTGTGTGTGTACGCGCATGTATATACAATGTGTCAAATATTTCTTTATTTGCAAAAAAGAAAATACATAAATAGATTAACCTTTATTTTTCTAACAATGATGTAAATAAATTAAAGGATTTGTAAGTGTATTTTTTGAAATATGACATATTGATAACAAAGTTTTCATTTAAAGAATTCGTTTCTTAAATGTCATCATCATCATCGTTATCGTCATCGTTGTCATTATGTTGTTCGTCGACAAACGCCATCACTAACTATTGTACATTTATTTTTACATGAAAAATGGGCTAGCACATTCAAAGCACTAATTATAAGCAACACACATTCGTGTGCATATGATGTTATACGGAGTGGGGTGCCACTGTCATCTCCGTGGTAATCAAGAGTTTTGTAATGATGAACAACTTTATAAACTTTTATATGCAACATACATGCTTACGCATATGGTGTTATACAGAGTGGGGTGTCATAAACGCTAATTCGGGTTCATAAATAACTGAGGTTGAAAAATTTAATTTCCTAAATATTTTAAAGTTATTTTCTTTTTTTATGCTAATGTTGAAATTTCGTTTCGGTATCATGTTTGTAAGTTTAAATCGAAAATTTTAATTTGTATGTTATCTGAAGAAGGTTGGATTAAAACATTTAAAAATCCTAATTTTATATTTCCGCCATTACGTATGAAATCAACAAATGTGTATATCCTGTAACATGAAAAGGAAAATGCAAATGGAAAGAATGTATTTAAGAAACTCGTCAGGTGGGTTATCGATCGCTTAAGGTAAAGCGCGCTGATTTCAGTTCTCACACGGCATTACAATATTGAGCCCTATTTGAAAAATGAGTTAACAACAGATAATAAAGACGTGGAATCTTGGAACTTGGAATGTAGGAATTTTGTTAACTGTTCGTAAAAAATATTTTATATTATGCTCTAAAAACGCGAGAAAATAAAAACGTTAATTTACTCATTAATTTTATTACAAGAGTCAATAGAAAAATGTAAACTATAGAAAGGTTCCTATTACTCGGGAGAAGTATTTTTTTTTTTCATTCATTTTTTTATAGCCCCGTGTGAACTGCAGAGGCTATTACGACACGAATGACTTTGCTGTTAGATGTAGTAAATGAGGTTGGAGGAGGAGAGAAATTGTATAATTGAAGCAAAAAGGTCTATTGGTGATAGGATATGCGAACTATAGTGATGGGGTGTATGCAGTGTAGTAAAATATGGCGAATAAGAGAGGTGTTAGGGAGTAAACAAAAGGGGAATGGGCTCATTGTAGTAGACGGTCATACGGGATCGGAGCAAATTAACAGGTGGTTTCCAGAGATCTACATTGGGTTTAACAGCCAGAAGGAGTTATAAGTATGAAAATGCAGCGTGACTATTGCAGTTGCGGCAATAAGATAAGTTTTAATTATGAATTTATACTTAAACGCAAACATATAAAGGCATCAGAGTACACCCGCGATTATATTACGCAGTTATAAAACAGGAGACGAATGTAACACACGTTATTACAGATATTGATCGTATCGGTTTTTTACAGCATTGTAATATTCAGCATAAATGCTCGAACCTACCTCATAGAAGCAATATTGGTGTGCTAAAAATTAAAAATGTTGTAAATAAGTTTCAAACAGACGCTGTATCATCTGTAAAACCACAAGTTTTCCGGGAATGTAAATTCTACTGATTACTGACATTTTCCTAAAGACAAAATAAACAACGTCTGGAAAAAATTTCGAGAATAAAAAAGATATACATGTAAACTTGTTGGGAAGAAATCAAGAAATTGCTCGGTGCGGAATAAAAATTTTACCGTAATCTGATAAAACAAATGTAGAAAAGCAAATCTTTAAGAAAAGCTTTAATAAAGACGAATGATGAAAGAATACATCAAAGAAAGATCGAAGGACTCGAGATTAGTCGAGAAAGCTATCTTATAGATGAGTTTAAAAATTATATGGAAAGTATGTTAGGACGAGTATTAACGATTACAAATTTTTAAATAAAAATACCATATGAAACGATTAATTCAAAGTACAGACAATCCGTCGACAATACAGAATGTATAGAAACCAATAAAGTGTTTAAAAAACTACCAGTTATCAGACATCGATAGAGTAATTTTTTGTTTTCTTCATTAAGATTATTGTGACGACTATGTAGTCTTTGACAATAATGATGATGAAGTTGAAAGCACGTGTGAAGAGTTACACTTGCAATGAAGTGACTCCGACTTGATTCGTTACTTCACTAAATCATATGGTTTTCGACGTTTAAGTCGTCTTAAATCTTCAGACTTGTCCAGGAGATGTATGACTTCAACATCATTGGTGTGTGCTTTACCAACCGTTTCTGTGAAAATGATTCGTTCAAAATACAGAAGATTCGTCCAGGATGTATAGAAACTGATAAATGTTTAAACAACTACCAGTTATCAAACCTCGATACAGTAAATTGCGGAAACTATATATTGTGAGCAAGTATTCAGTAAGATCCTTCAAAAAATATCATTTATTGAATATATACGTACGTCGAAAAGCAATCAAGAAAGCTACTAAAGAATAATAATAGTCGATAAACATTTAGCATTATCCTGATATGAAAGAACGTTATAAGTGTGAAAGAAACGTTTGTCTCTATTAACGGAGAAGCTTTTGCATAAAACAGTTTAAGATTAATGCATTATTATTA
The DNA here is from genome assembly GCA_032883995.1 of Coronaproctus castanopsis. Classification (NCBI taxonomy): domain Eukaryota; kingdom Metazoa; phylum Arthropoda; class Insecta; order Hemiptera; family Monophlebidae; genus Coronaproctus; species Coronaproctus castanopsis. The sequence continues at coordinate 290,908,906 of CM065052.1, forward strand.
TTTCGAATGGATTTCGGATAACTATACCTATGCCGCGGAACCACGTCAGGGCTGTGTTAGAAACTTCGTGCATTAAATGTATCTAAAGCTCTGCATAGACAATTGTGTGGATGATACGCGCTATAGATTATTGCGAGTTATCACAGTCATAAGCAGCGTCGTTCTTCAATTTCCACTACACTGGCAGTTCATTATACATCGTCCTTTTCCGCGGTGTCCGGATAAGTGACCCGGTTCCAATGGTTCGGGTTTGACGTGTTCCATTGTTTTTACCATTTTCATACATTCGAAAACCGTCGGGTTATTAAGTGATTTGCCTAAATTCTGGTTTTCTTGACCTCGATCGTTTTGTTGTGAACTCAAAATTTTTTAAGGGGGGAGACTGGGATTATTTTTATACTATAACCATTCTTTCATAGCAACTGTTTTGGATGTCAGGAGGAGTGATTTAATACAGACAGCTATTGAATAGGCGCTCGCGTGATATCTGTTTACCGAAACAGGCGCTGCATATTCCGCTACAGAATAAACCAAGGCTAACGTTACTGGTGATGTTATACAAGAACGCGCAGTCGCAGATTTTTCGAAGTTGGGTATTTCGTAATTTTTAGTCGATAAAACGGACGAAGAACTGTAAAATAAAGTGTCGCATTTAACCATATACAAGGATTTCAGGATTGCGAAAAAATATGACGACTAGAATCAAGATAAAGTTTATATAGTGACTTTGAAGTAGACGTTTAATTAAAAAAAAAAATGGCGAGTAAGGATTGGGTTGAAATAAAATGTACGTTATTAAATTAGCAGACGACCGAGACTATTAATTAGTAGAAAAATTATCGACAAAACGTACGTAACGAACATATTTAAAGATACACATTGAGGTTTACAAATAATATATCCGACGTTGACGTAATAGTCGAAGTGTTTTTCTTTTTTATATTGCGACATGCTTAAAATAAAATAGAAATGTACTACACGCGAGCCAATAAATTTCGTAAGTAACGATATCGCCACCAGATATTTCTCAATTACATAATTATGAAATTTTTCTTCTATCGAAATTCGCTAGAATTATAAAGAAATTAAAGTACAACTCATCAGTTTTGTTTTGGTAATTTATCTTTTATATGGTCAATGGTCAATAATAGCGGTTTATTTATTAGTCACCGCTACATCGATTAGATAATTATTTTTTCTTATTTTTCTGTATCTATAAGATTTTTTTATTTACACTTAGTTTGTAAAATTTAGAGTATAACGTTGCCGGTTAATAGTACTGTTGACAAAACATGTCAGTTTTGAAAGTGATTATTTGATTATTATTAAAGTTAAAAATTATAATATTATTTTACATATAACTTTTATTGTCCTTTATTATTGTTACCAATTATCACTAGTTAACTTATTTATAACTTGAAAATAGCATAACTGGACAAAAACTTTGTTATCTGTATATTTAACAATTAGCGATTTTCACCAAATAACTTTATTGTCGCTTTTGCTTTTTACTATTTTATAAACTTTCGACGCCTCTCTCTGTTCTTTTTCTGTATTATTTTCGAATTAGGCCATCTAAGGACCACGTGAAATAATTTATGCACGATTCTTTCTCTCCAGTCAATAATTCATCATCCACTATCGATGTTCTTCTTTCATCCGTCCATAAGTTTTCTTCTTCTGTTTTTCTTTGAAACTTTCGAAATTTTCAATTTTCTTTCTAAATAGTTCTCTACTCGGGATTTCTTCTTCTTCTATCTCCATTTCGTTCAAGTCCTTTTTATACAAACCAACTGATTTTTGTGTTCTGATTTTTATCAAAAAAATTGAATATTTTTGTGGATAATCTTTCGGACTCCATCCTTTTAAGATGACCGTAAAATCTGACCCTTCTTTTACGCGTAGTATCTGTTATTTTTTCGTCTACTTCATATACTTCTTTATTAGTTCTTAATTTCCACGTATCATTTTCATATCTTGGTCCGAGTATTTTCCTGATTATCTTTCTTTATATATATATATATATATATATATATATATATATATATATATATATATATATATATATATATATACACCCTGATGGGGCACAGTCTGTTGTAACTAGAGACATTTTCTCTAATAAAACGAAACAACAACCACCTGAGTTCTATATGTCCAGTATCATTTTCATATCTTGGTCCGAGTATTTTCCTGATTATCTTTCTTTCTTTTCGATTGTATTAATACTGATATATATATATATATATATATATATATATATATACCCTGATGGGGCACAGTCTGTTGTAACTAAAGACATTTTCTCTAATAAAACGAAACAACAGCCACCTGAGTTCTATATGTCCACATCGTGAGGGTAGTAATTTTCTTTCCAGCGGACTTAACGCTGATTAGAAAAAAGCTAAATATGAACCCACAATATAGGCTGATAGGAAAATGGAGGGAGGTTCATTTTTCGGAGATGCTCCTAACAATAAAATGCGATTAAGCTTTTTACTGCGTTAATATTAGCAATTCGCTCTTAACATGAATTTCTTCGATATAGATTGTGTATTGCCATATGATCCAATTAATAACCGGCGATTCGACAGTTTTGATCGGAATAGGTCACGAATGTATAGAATATGGAAAATGAGATATTGGGAAGTTTTACCAATTTTTATTAGATGAATACCTAGAATGTCAGTAATTATGTAAGTATACTGATGAGTGGTATATGTGAATATCAAAATCGGGTAATTTCGCAACCAATAACAATGTCATTTGCTGTTCTAGCAACGAAGTATCTAGAGTGAATGGAGTAGTAATAATTGCAGACTAGAGATTAAATAGATTTCATCCATCCGGAGTAAATTTAGCAAACTTTATAGAGTAACGTCAAACTCGAGGATACAGCTGATAAAAGGCAGTTATCATTATCGTCGTATTGTTCGTCGGCGAACGTCGTGACTAGTCATCGTACGTTTATTTTTACGTACAAAATGGACTAGCCCTCAAGGTACTATTTATATGCGACGCAGATGCGCGTGCATATGATTTTATACGAAGTGGGGGTGCAACTGCCTTCTCCGTGATAATTAATATTTAAATAATAATGAAAACTTTCTATGTCGCGTGTTGGTTTCGAACCCCGACCGTCGAGTTGATAGTCGAGCACTCTAACAACTACGCCACCGCGACATATAAAAGGCGGTACAAAACGGATAACGCTCTAGAATAAACTGGACCGGAGACATTTTGGTGAGCGAAGTTAAAGGAGCTGTTAAATAGTTTAAAAGTAACAGAGCTGTGGAAAATGATTAAATACCCGCGGAGGACTTTGGAACAAATTCGAAAAGAGGGTATTTCCAAGATTTACTTGATATGTAACAGCTGCATGTGCATGAAGGCTATATGCAGCATGCATCCCTATTTAATTCACGTGTTCGTGTATATGGGTGTAGTTAAACCAGCATCACATATTATAGCTGCTTTAGTTTGATCGTGAAGTTGTTTTAAAAGACATAGCATTTTCGGTGGGCAGCCCGCTGCTTTAAGACATGACCATAGTACTTCGTTGTTAACAGAATCGAAGGTCTTTTTAACATCGATGAATGTCATATAAAGCGTAGATGTCCGTTTTCTATTTTTTTTCAATTAACTGTCGTAAATATCATATCAGTGACACTTCAGTTTTTGTGCAGTCTGCTTTATCACCCTTCTTTTTATTCTTTTTAAAGATTTCATTCCATATTTTAATGAAGAGGGTATGCAGACAATTCGCGATGTCTTTTCCACCGTTTTTATAAATGTCAGCTGGTATACCGTCTAATCTAGGGGATTTTTTATTTTTCATGCATTTCATAGCATCATTCACCTTCTCTAAAGTTGGCGGTTCATCTAATATTTCATTTTCTGCTTTTATTGGAATCGTTTGTAATACATTCATATTAATATCGTTATTATTGTTTAGCAGTTGTTTAAAATATTCCTCCCATCTTTTCATGACTTCTTGGCGGTTACAGCTTAGATTTCCTTGGCATATATATATATATGCACGTGTGTGTATAAAAAACAAAACAAAAAGTAGTTTAAGATACTAACTGGTATTATCAGATATTGAACGAAATGTAGAAAAAACGTATTTAGTTTATCTGGTACACCTTCAATGATACTGTACAGTACGATGCGTGAAATGTTTATCATTCGTAACGTAATATAAACAAGGAAATATAAGCCATTTATTTATTCAAATTCCATAATTCTTGAAATTGATCGATGATGGTAGAATATGTCAAAATTAACATTTAATGAGAGAAACAAAAAGGGGAAAAAGTATATTAACATCTAAAAATATTAAAAATATAATAATATTAATAATAATAATAATAATAATAAAAAGATTTATTACTGGTTACTTATCTTGAATACTTATCAAATAGTGTTATTAAGCAAACATTAGGAACCACACACCGGCTATGAAATCATTAAAAAATAAGATTCGTAATGACATTAACAGTGTTTGGCAGTCACGCTGGGATGAGGATATAAATGGTCGGAAAATCTATCTCTTCTTTCCAAATATAATAAATAAACTTAAAATGAAAAATATGATTATCACCTTTTTTAATGCGCAGGTACTCTCGGTGGACATGGTAACTTTGGAGAGTACCTTCATCGATAGAACTATCATCACCGTTACTTTATTATGTAACCAATTTAAGTATGTAATTTCTGTGTTATTCTATAAGCTTACAATTCAATCTACACACATATTAAATATTCGTTAGTTAATAATTTATTATTAAACACGCGTATTATTCAATCTACACAGAAAAGATCAATAAACTTGTCCCACTGGTTATCCGTAATGGGGTCTTAAAAAAATAAAATAAAAATTACTCTATAGTTCAGTAACTTTTTTTTTTGTATTTGCGATTACAAGCATTCAAAATTTGATGTTGAAAGACAATAGCAATGACGTCGTGGATGGAAATGATAACCATTGTAGAAGTATTGAATTAAAAGAAAGATTAAATTATACGAAATACTAAACGAAAGCAATTGCAACAGAAATAACAGAAAGAACCATTGTGGAAAGAGAAGAGACCAGTGAGTAAATCTAAGCAGTACAAGAAAATGTGTAAAAAAACGTAAAAGTATTAACAAAAACAAGTGTAAAATGGATTCAATACAAAGAAATAAGTATTTTAAAAAATAACAGAAGAAATCATCATGAAAAGAGAAAAGACCGATGGAATGATATAGAAGGAGTTATATAAAATAAATAAAACGAAAAAATACATACTCGATAATAAAACGACTCTATTTAGAAACTTTTAAAAACTGCTATTGACCTATCTTTTTCAAACGTATATTACGAAATTTTTGACACAAAATTTTAATTTTATACGGCCGTTTATTATACAATAACTGTGAGTAGTTTTCAATGTAATATTTTTAAAATTGAGACATTTACCAGAAAAAAAATTGTTAGTGTTAAAATTTCGTGTTGTACCATACAGTGGACATCGTAAGTGAAAGGGATACGATGAATTAAAAGTTACGAGTAAAATCGGTTAATTACGTTTCAAAAGGAAAAATTAATGAAGTGAAAAAATAGTCTAATAGCGAACGTGGTTGTTTAATTTGTATAAATTATTATATCTAAATTAGCATTTTTACATTTTATATTTCTTATACATTGTATATATGTTTATATTTTATTTTCGCTTGATAATGGTTTAATAACCGAAAAGCTTTGTGACTTTTTATTTAAATAGCTTAGTAATTTTAAATCCTCTTTTGTTGGTTTTTCTTTTTTATCACTACATTTCACATTTTTCAAAAAACTCTTTATTAGTTGGTCATGTAGGTTTAATCTCTTCCTCGCTTTCAATTTCTGTACTTTATCATTTCTATTATTTTTTATACACACGAAATAAATATATACATAAATAACTAGGAATAAAATAAATTGAAATTAAACGGTGTGAAAAACGTGTATACCGTTTCTTCTTGATGAAGGACGACCGGTTCTCACTCCGACTATCGTATAACCAGATTTTACCGGAAATCACTTTAATTCCTGCCACGTTGTTCGTTTGTTTTTCTTACTCGTTCGTTAATATAAACGAAATTCAGTCAGAAATATGCCTAATAAATTATTTCTTTAATTATATAGGTCAACAACGAGAAGTGGATTTTTAAATTTGTGTGTTTTATTTACAGAATAAGCCTTCTCAATTGGTATGTCCTTACACCTAATCCTTTTGCAAACAAATTTTTATATATATATATATATATATATATATATATATATAATACATATCTCTCTCTCACTATATATATAAGAGAGAGAAAGAGTGAGAGTGAGAGGGTGATCCAGAAAAGACTGACGGTTTCGTTTTGTGTTAACAACGCAAACCACGTGCTCCACGTTCGGTGTACACACGAGAGATTCGTTTTTAATTATTCGACCAAAATTTTTGAATGAAATTTTATTTAAAAATAGGGAAACGAGAGATTAGCTTACAATTATTTGTGGAACACAATGTCGTTCAGATCGCCGCTATACATTCATTCAGTCTTTTTTACAAAATTTTCGAATACTTCTTGGAGCACAGGTCGCTGAATTTTTGAACTTTCTTTAGAAATTCGAGTTTTCAGGTCTTCCAGATCTTGTGGGCGTGTTTTATAAACGCGGCTAAAAATCTGGAGCGGACAAATCTGGTGAGCGTGGTGGCCAAGCGAAATCCGTGCGACGCGACAATATGTGGTTACCAAACGTTTCTTTCAGTACTGTGAGCTTTTCTGCCGAACAATGAGACATCGCACCATCTTGTTGAAACCATGTACTGTGCGAAGGAAAAACGAGTTTACCGTCTCGATATAGCGCGGTACCGTTGACAGTACCAGTCAAAAAATAAGGTCCTACTATTTCCCACTTCGCCACACAAGCACAGACGGTTACTCTCTCGCTATGAAACGGCTTTTGTTCGATTGAATTCGGATTACATTCAGACCAGTAGAGGCAGTTATTTTTGTGTACGAATTCGGATAGCTGAAAATGAGCTTCATCGCTCGACAAAAGATTGTTTAAATCGGTCTCTTCATCTTTGATTTTCTTCAGCATCGTTTCAGCAAAAAGTTTTCGTTATGCGCTTAATCGGTACTTTTTAATTCCCGAGTTATTACCAGTTTATAAGAATGAAATTTCAAATCTTCTATCAATATACGGCGAACAGATCCTCTCGCCAGGTTTAAAGAAGCAGTATGACGACGAACAGAGCCATACGGGACTCCAAATGATCGCTGCCCGAAGTCGATCGATGTTTTTCTTGTCCAGGACGTTTCTTATCCGGGGTTGCAGAAGCTGTCTCTCGAAAGTTTTCAACCCACCTTAAAATTGAATTGCTGATGGTACAGGTTTACATCGCGTAACTTTTAAGAAACTTTCTTTGCACTGTCACGATCGATTCACGCCGAAAATAACGTTTCACGTAAAATGAGCGCTCTTTCTCGTTATAGGATGCCATGATAACTGAAACTGGACAAAAACGAATCTCTTAAACGTGGAGTACGCGGTTTACATTGTAGCAGTGTTATCAACTGCGCTATTAAAAAAACCGTCCATTTTCTCTGGATCACCCTGTAGAAAACTTGTGTTTAAAGGGAATTAAAATAAAAATCGACGTATAAGAAAACATAGATGCCTTGATTAAATAATAAGAAAAGATGCAAAGTGTGATCAGGAAATAAGGTATCTGATAGTGCGTGCGAAAACCACTTTTATTGTTAGTATAATCTAACTAAAAATCTAAATATAGAACTAATGAAATGAATAATAAAAGTATTAGTTCGAAAGACGGTTAAATAAAGTTAAAAATACTGAAATACTCAAGAATATTAATAAAGACACCCTACTTAATAATGATTGTAAGCGAAAGAAGATGCAATTGCATAGTGCACGTAATAAAAAACAATATTAATATATATATATATATATATATATGTGTGTGTATATATATATATGTGTGTGTGTGTGTAAAATCATAAAAATACATTGTGCAAATAATAAGAGAAACAAAAATGAATAATTACCACATCATAAAATAGAAAGCATGAATGATAAATAAAAAGAGGTATATATTTAGTACAGAGGCAGGCACACATACAGACACGCATATATATATAAGGTTGCCAAATAGATTGTGTGAAGAAATGGGTACAAGCTTCCGATATTATGAAGATTAAGGTATGTATAAATGTATATAATTATCTATACATATTAAAATACTAATTGGGCGGCAGTTAGATGTCCTAAAGAGCCGTAGATAATAGATGGACCAAAAGTTTTGTCAAACTATTAAGTGAATAATGAACAATATTTTATCTGGAAATAGATTTAAACGACCAAAAATTAAAACATACTTACACATACTAACACACTTCTATAGACAAAATGCGATTATAAGCTGATCTATAACTGAAAGTGATAAAAATTTGTAGGTTACCTGTCGCGTCCTTATTTGTTTTTCTTCAATTATACATGTGGAAATTGTTCTCGTTCAAATAATATTAATAACAGGTATAGTATAGTAATAATAATAAAAATAAAAATGGTAGTAAAAATCGAAACGTAAAACATACCTAGCAACTATGTTATATATACGTGCATTGCATATATATATATATTGTTTGTTTCAAATATGCATATATGTATCAATTAATGATATTCATTTTCATACGCGTAAAAACGGAATTAATAATTTCATATATTTATTTTCTATAAACTATAAAATTTAAAACGTAAGACTGTATTTAGTTTTTTTTTATGTATTTGTCCTTAATTCTACCATTTCATGTCGTGTAATTCGTTTGTATCGTGAATTATAATTACTATGTCATCTGAAAATGAAGATTATGTAGATATTTTTCATTCACAATTCGGAATGTATATATATATATATATATATACCGAGTCGGACACTCTCTTGAAATCTACAAATCCTATATAAAAATACCGTATTATTTTAGTTAATAGTGTAGGTGTACGAATGTGGTCTAATGTGTTACATTATCATTTGAATTCTGCTTGTTGAGTTGTTCATCTAATGTTTTCTCTTAACCGTTCATTATTATTCTTATATACAACTTATGTATGGTTGTAGTGGACTAATTTTCTTTTATCTCCTTTCTTATGTAATAATTCTTTTATCTCGTTTTCAAAGGACGTTGGTATTTTTTGTTCCTGAATACAACGGTCAAACATATATGTCAACTATTTTTCACGGATCTATTACTGTGTTTCAACGTTTCGAGCACCTAGCTTGGTGCTATTTCATTAGTTTCGTGGAAAATATTGTTCCGCTTCCGAATATTTCCAGTTTAGATCGCTTTTTAATTACTAATTTATTAGCAACTGATCTGTAATTACCGAAACCTCAATTCTAGGCACTGTTCGATAGTTTTTAATAATCTTAACGATTACTAATGCGTTTTGGAAGGAGAGGCTAAACAATCACAATTCTATATTACCCTTCACTTTGGGGTTGCCTTCATATATATATATATATATATATATATATATATACATATCAAACTGTGTTGAGTTGATAAATTATGCTAGAAGGGGAAATTGGGAATGTGCCGATCATGTAATTAAGTTGTATGATAATTGTTTGACCTATAATAACAGTTTTTGGTACCATTCACATCATAAGGAAAAAATTGGACATCAAAGATGTAGATGGAAGGATGATCTAAACAATTTTCTTAATTACAAACATTTACAAAGTGTAGCTAATAAATGGAAGGGAAGTAGGCGCTTTTCGTGTTTTGGTTTACTCGATTGCTACTTCCGTCTTCGATTCTAGAAATGTATCAATTTCATCTTACTCCAACTTTTTTACTCTTAGGTGTATATTGACATGGAGTAGATTGAGATCTGTTCTAGAATCGGTTTTTACTAATAATACGCTGTTACCATGTGTTTATTCTTATATAATCGATTTGATTTCGACTATTTTCCTTCGTGTTTCAGCTGAAGATATCCATGTGTATAACTACCTAGGTGGTAATTTAAAGTAGGTGTTGATAATATCTCATTCTGCTGGCAAAGTGTACATTTTTCTTATGTCAATCTTACCTCATTGAGGCCCAGTATATTCAATTCTAGTTTTCGTATTTCTAAGATTACATTTGCCAGTTTCTATACGTATATTCCACGTGCCTATAGTAATCACATTCGCAAAACTGATTTTACTTACACAGATTCTTTGCACCCCTGCTACTGAGTAACGCCGGAGACTTGGGACCATTGATATAGATTTGTTTTGTATTGTAATTACTTTCTTGGAAATTATACTGAAGTAGTTTTCTATTGCTTTCTTCAGCTTAGTTATCTAGCCGTTTCATCAATATGTGCACCACGTCAAGATATATCTGTAATACAGCCGTTTCTGCTGTAAGTGCACCACGCCTGTATTCAGCAATGGTCATCCTGCTTCCAATATCATGATTTTTATTAGTCAGGGTTTTCTCCCTTAATCTTTGGTTATACAAAAACCCAGTTTCATATTGGGGTAGCAGGTGAGACATATTTATACAGGCGGCCTCAGTTCGCCAAGTATTAATAGATAATCACAGAATTGTAAAATTTTGTAGCCAGTTTCCAATTTGTCCCTCTACTTTCTCAGGTTTCCATCAATGACCGCTCTTATGTCCGCAACTGTTTATTTGATAAAGTCTTATTCACAGCTAACCTGCATATCTGCAGGTCGTTCCACTATCCGTAATCCGTGGACGCGCCCCTTACCGGTTAAGCGCCCGGCTTCTTAGAGGTACAAATATAACACATATATCCCATACTTCTGTATACGTGTTTCCATCTTTATCTACCGCTGGAGTGTATATTAGAATTATATTTAAGGACTAATAATTGATTTTTTATTTTTAACATCATCACTCAGTCAGATAGTACGCCGAGATATTTTTTCAATACTATAATCACTGATACACTTCTATTATATTTGTCGTTTTCTCCAGAATCAGTGTCTTCCATTTAAATTTTTACAGAACTTGACCATCTAACTTCATTAAGACCGAATGTATCTATCTGCAGTTTTTCCTTTCACACTCTCCATTGTGTACGCGTCCGTGTACATTTCAAATAGCAGTTTTTGTTTTCTTATTTATTACCATGTATATAGTATGTACCTTTCTTTCTATAATTTAAATTACTTACATAACAAATGGTAAGCGAGATACTCTTCACACTGTTTGACTAAATACCGTTGACACTTTACTCCCTTAGCCGAAAGCATACAGTATGAAGATGCTAGATATTCAACCACTCGCTGTAGGTTGATGTACATCAACCCCACTAGGGCTCATTGCCACAGGCCAGCTACTGATAGTCTGTTAGTTCTAAATGCAGTAAAATGCTTAACGGTGTTTACTGGTAGGAACACCTTCGGCAGTGAACTTTCCTGCGTTTTCCTATCAGCGATGTATTGTGAGTTCCTCGTTGAATAAGTTGTTTTTATTTCTCCGTTGGTGGGGTTAGCACCATATGATGGTCGAGTGACTACTTATTAGAGAAGGTGACTGTAGCAACCTGTGGTCCGCAGGGTTCTTTAAAATTGACGTCAGTAAATTCATTGGAAAATTATAAAAATTTAATACTTTAAAATTTGAAGTCCATACGTATAATTCCACAGAACAACGAGATGAAAGAGAACAGAAATAATTAAATTTCTCATCCAGTCTTGCGTCGGAACTGATACTTCACAAAAATTATAATGTAGTAAGTAACAAAGAAGTAAATTAAAAAAAGAAACCAAAAATTGGTAAATATTTTCCGAATATGTATTAATGTATGTACAAATTCTTCATTTATATTCTAGTATGACCATAATAATAATATATATATATATATATATATATATATATATATATATATATATATAATAAAGCACAAATAATAAAAGTAACTGTGGAAGGAAATATACCAAGAGGAACACCAAGGCCAAAGTACATAAAACAAATACAAGGAGTTGTAAAACCAGAGAAATATGGAAGTATGAAGAAAATGGCTCTATCCATAAACTTTTAATCGTGGTTATCCACCACCCATCTATTAATAGATTGAGGTAAAAAGAACATAAATATAAAAATGAACGACTGAATAAGCTTTATTTACTTCAATCGATAATCCGTTATAAAAATAAAACGAAATCTAATAATAATTCACATATAATAATAATAATTCAAATATAATAATATTTTAAAAAGGTATAAGCGAATAGCAGTTGCGTATTTTAATCTAACCCTCTTTAGCACCGACCGAAAATTTAAATAAATTATAATTACTTCGCGTTTTCATTCAAATTTAAATACAGTTATACCGCAAACATAAAGAAAATTCATTATCAAAAATAAGTTTTAAGATATTTATCATTTTGATATCATGAAAAAAAAAAAAAAGAAAAAAATACTGCCTTAGAATAATTTATAGAAATGTATAAAGTTAAGCAGAAATTTAATTAGCTGCAGTAAAGATCATCGAATTATGATGTAGTTTGTTTATATCCAAACGTATATAAATTATGAAGATTTTCTGGTATTTACCAATTGCAAACGTGTACATAACAAAAAAATTTTAAATAGAAATTCTTGAAGCCAGCCAAGACTTAACAGGTTCTTCTTGTTTCTTCTTGTATTTCATACACTATCGCCATTACACGAAGTCTTTTTCGACACGGTAGTCGGAGTAATTGAATCTAGCTACAAAACTAGTCACGTAAGTCTCTCATTCATGAATTTTGAGAAACTGATTTCTTGCCAGTAATTTTGCCTTCTACATTTTCAAGGTTATGTTGCTTGAGGCTGCATCGGTTTATGTTTGTAATGTTTTTTCTGTTCTAACTGAACCTCCTTGAAGCCAAATTTGGCTACGTCGCTCTATATTTATAGATGTAGGTATTTCTTTCCTAAAGAATTGTTCTTGAAAACCTCAATTCAACGTTATGTTACTGACGCAAATGAAATACGATATTCGAATTAAGAATATGTGGTATAATATATTTTAATAAATTCTTAACTTTTACTTTTTGTTAATAATCTCTTATTATATATAGTTCTGTTTAACACTACTGGATACGGATAAGTAATCTTCTCTTATGTATAAGCATTTAATGCTTCGATTTATATATGTATACAAACTAGAAGTTACCCACGTTTCGTCTGTGTAATTATTTCAGCTTTATTCCGCATTTATATTACAAATAGGACAGAAATTAAAATAATTTAAAGTTTTAAATAGGTTTGTTTTTTTTTTTTTCGCCATTTCCAAATTTGTAACTAGCCAGTAATAGCTATCTAACAAATTGTATCTAAGATTCAATCACCTGTATGAAGGACACACCCCTTGGTGAGTCCTCCTATTTGTCAATGGGCTAAATCCGTAATCTTCGTCCTTTTTAGTCTTCTGAGATATCTTGCTGCGTGTGTAGTAGTTGAGCCGCCAGCTCGTTTGGATGATGTCGTAGCCGTTGAAGGTGCCTATTAGCAATTTTACGTATTTCTTCTTGTACTGGATATACGCCTAGATCTAAGTGGATTATATAATTCGTCATATACCATGGAGCTCGGTATATTAGGCGTAAGATTTTATTTTGCAAACGATGGATTTTATTCGTATTTGTCTTTTTTGCACAACCCCATAATTGCGCACTATACATCCATATGGGTTTCAACATGGTTTTGTACAAAAGTACGCGATTACTTAAAGTAACTTCTGATCTGGGTCCTAGCAGCCAGTGCATTTTTCTAAATTTTAATTCTATCTCCCTTTTTTTTTTATCTATATGAGTTTTCCACGATAGCCGGCTGTCTAAATAAACTCCCAAATATTTAACTTCGTCGAGCTTTGGTATTACTTGTTTATCGAGAGATACTCTGTGGCTATGTTGAAACCGATTGCTGAATGTAATATGTGCTGATTTTTCTGGATTTATTTCTATCAGCCATTGTTTGGTCCAGTCACTGAATTTATTTATATAGCTTTGCAATTTGTTAATAGCTACACTTGGATCTTTATCAGATGAGAGTATCATAGTATCATCTGCAAACATAGCTATATCTACTGTACTGTCTTTTGGTGTGTCCGCAGTATATAGAGTGTATAGTAAGGGACCCAGTACACTGCCTTGCGGTACGTCTGCCTCTATACCGTGAATATCCGACACATCTTCTCCATGTGTTACATAGAAGTGTCTATTGTGCAGATATGATGTGAGCAAAGGAAGGTATGCAGGCATGATCGTCCTGAGTTTGCACAATAGGCCATTGTGCCAAATTTTATCAAACGCCTTGCTTATATCCATAAATACAGCTTCATTATAATGTTTGTTTTCCATCCCTTTTTCTATTAAGTTGACAACACGGTGTATTTGTTGTTCGGTGAAATGACCCTGACGAAAACCAAACTGATGATTTGGTATCACTCCTTTTTGTTGAACAATTTCGCTGATTCTGTGGTGGATTAGTTTTTCTAATAATTTAGCAGCAGTGGGTAGTAATGATATTGGTCTATATGATGAAATATTTGTTCCATCCTTACCAGGTTTCTGTATCATTATGATTTTTGCTAGTTTCCACTGAGCAGGAAAATAAGCAAGCCTGGCTATAGCGTTATATATATATGTCAAGAGCATAATTCCTTTTCTCGGTAGCTCCTTTAACATTCTCGTAACAACGATATCTTTGCAAAATCGTTTAAAATTTAACACGTTTCCCGGTTCGAATGTACCTTCACTACCAACACACACAATACAAATCACGTTTTGTTGCATTAGAGGCGTGGCCGAAATAACGGACGGATATATATATATATATATATACATAATGTGTCGCGGTGGTATAGTTGCTAGAGTGCTCAACTGTCAACTTGACGGTCGGTGGTTCGAAACCAACACGTGTCATAGAAAGTTTTCATCATTATTTAATTCATAATTATCACGGTGACGGCAGTGGCACCCCACTACGTAAAACATCGTATGTGCGTGCATCTGCGTCGCATTTAAATAGTGCCTTGAATGCTAGTCCAATTTGTACTTAAAAGTAAACGTAGCTAGTCACGATGTTCGGCAACGAACAATACGACAATGATGATGACTATAAAATTTTTAAAATGAGAGAGACGGTAATATTTTAAAACTTTAAATTATTGTAGTTTCTGTCTTATTTGTGATATCAATGTGAAGTAAAGTTTAGAGTGAATCCGATAATATAGGCTATAAGCTAAGCAAATTCCATCATTATTTCCTTAATAGTTTTCGAGTTAAATCGGAACAGACTGACAGACAACAAATTTTTAAAACAGATTTTCTGTTTATGTATGATAAAAATATCCCAATGCAGTGATTATAATGAAATCATTCACAAGTCACAGAGAGACACTACAGTTTTATATCTTAGTATAGATATACGTTCTTGTTCCTTTCCATCACAGTATATACGGTACGTGAAACTTTAACGCTAACGAAATAATCCGTTTTTATAATAAGAGACATTTGGTTGACGTAGAATCTTTCAATTATAAAAAGATTTATATAACACATTTTAAAAATTACTTATAATCTTCTAAAAATCGATATTGCGCGCAAAGTACTATAGTATTTATGTTTTAATTTCTTCCGAGTTATTTCGTATAAACCGTACTGTATCTCAAAAACGGAACTATTTCATACACCGAAATTTTGTAATTAAAAATTTCCTTTTAATTTTCATTAGTACTACTACTACTACTACTACTACAGAGATTTTCGGTTATTTCAGTTTTCCGATTGGCAATTGAAATGACAAACCGAGTTAAGTAATAAAAATCGCGTTTAACCTATTGCGGACGAACTCTCGTTCTATTTAATAATAATAATTTCAATGACGAATAGAATAATGATCCCGTTGACTCGTACAAGATAAATTTGTTAAGTCATTATAGCACAAAGGATACAACTATGTACTAATAACGTACGTGCATTACGTATGTATACGTAATGAATACTCGTAACTTAATAACCTTCAAAACGAAATTGACTCTCATTCGAGAGAAATAGCGCGAATGCATTTTTTTTTTGGTATTTCGTGGTATATATATATATATATATATATATATATATATATATATATATATATATATATATATATATATATATATTTATGTTATATATTTATACAAATCCTTCATAGTGGGTAAATCAATTACTGAGTATCGTGATCTCTATGTAATCCATTTTATGTAATGTTTCTCCACATGATCCTATTCCGGCTGTTCTGCACGACTTTAGTCCTGGTTACTTCAGTTAATGACGTAATAGTTCCTATCCATCGAGTAGGTGGTATTTTCCCTTCTATTTGCTCAGTCGTATTTTTCAAGACTGCTATCATGCTTTCGTATAATATGTCCCAAACATTTCAAAATTTTTTGTTGACATAATTGTGAAGAGACGTCGGTCAGTATTCAGTTCTTCCAAAATTGATATATTTGTTTTCTTAGCTGTCCGTTGAATATTCAGCATTCTGCGCAATGTACACATCTCTCTTCTGTTTATCCCATTTGTGTACTGTCCAAATATTCGGGAATTAACTAACCTTATTTTCGTTGACCGAATAATGGATTTATCTTTCTAAAGTTTATTTAATGTTTCCATTGCAGACTTTGCCATCACTATCTTACGCTCGATTTTTTCTCCATTTCCACCATAGTAGTTTATTAATGATCCGTGATATGTGTATCAATCAAACACTTGTATAGATTTTATAGCATATTCAGTTTCCTTGATCAATTATTTTTTTTTTTTTATCAATTATCATAACTTTCGTATTATTCTTGTTAATGAGGAGTTTCAACTTTCGACTTTTTTTTTCAACTCTGTCTCACAAATCACGACTTTCGTCGACAGAAGGTGTAATGAATCTGTATATCATCAGCGTACCGTAAATTGAATATTTTATCTCTACCTCTTTGACCCCTTCCGTTGAATCCTTCCAACGCACTTCGCATTATGTATTCGCTATCTATATTAAAGAGTATTTGGGATAGTGTACACCTTTCTATGAATGGAACTTTTCCGACATAGTTCCATGTAATTGTATTCTGGTTTCTGTTCAGGCATATAGATTATCGATTAAACTGTACACGAACAGTCTAACCGATTCACTGCAGCTCTTTTCATTTTCGTTTTCCAGTATTGATTTGTGCCTGTATCATGTAACAATGTTGCTACGAAAATGTTTTGCGTTCTACCACGACCTCTTTTCCCTGGAATCTATTCTTCTATTACATCGCATAACAGACCACCATGGTGGAGTACATTCCCCAGGTTAGTCGTTTCTTCTTTATCGAATTTAATAAGGTCCGTTTTTCCTCAATAGAACTTCTTCATTCGTAACTTTTTCAGTCCAACTTATTATTTGTATCTTCCTCCAACACCACATTTCAAAAGCTTACTATTTGTTAACATTCCCTTTTGTTCAACACAGGAAAGCGTTACAGGCCACACGTAAGTTTTAACAATACGTTTGCGCAATTTTAACGGTATTGACTTGACATAATATGTTCTGTTTTTCTTGCCAGGCTAGCTTAGCTAATCTAATTCTTGAGTTTATTTCTATATCGCAGCACAGGTCTTCCGTTATTATTTGCTCGAGATATTTGAATCTTTGAACTTGTATTTTTTGACCACTAACTACAAACGATTTGGATGTTTATCGGACATCATGATTTTAGTTTTATCAACATTTATTTCTAACCCAAACTGTGATTCCTTCTATTATTTAAGACCATTTTATGTAGTATTTACGGAGATTCGGTAATTATAATCTGATCATTTGCAAATGATAAATTCGTCTTTTAGTATACTAGCATGATATAACTGAACTAGTTGTATCTTTTTCATCGAGTGTTTCCAATTTAATTGGTCATCGTGATATAAACTTTCCACATAAATCTGCCATGTTGATCTTTTCTCAATTGAGTTTACGATTTAGTTATTATTTTGACCTATTAACGTTGTTGTTTTAAGTCCTTTATACTTCCTAGGCATATTTTTAATTCTTTTATAAACTTCTTCATATTTCCCTTGAGTTTCTAATTTTTAGAGTTTAAGGCACATTAAATCCCACCATTATTTCTTTTCTTAAAAGCTCTATCTATAAGATTTTTTAAGGACCTATATTTCATCTTTCCTTCTTCACTGGTATCATTTTTATATTTTCGCTTTTCATCGACTAATCACAATTTTTGTTCTGTAATCAACAGTTTATAATTCTTGTATTGCCAAGGATTTTCTGCGCACCGTTTATAACGTCGTTCCATGTTTGGTCTATGTTGTTATTATCGTGTAGTTCTGTTATCCGTTTCCATCTGATACTGAGCTTTTATTTGTTCATTGTTCGGATTATCAAAATTTCATTTTGTTACTAGTTTATTCCGATTTATTGCCTTACAGTCGTAATCACCATGAAATGGTCCGTATTAGCGCCCGCACCGGGATATGATATTGATTTTTTTACTTGATTTTTATATCTCTGTTTTACTAATATGAAGTCGATTTGATATCTCGTTGTCGCCAGGTAACCTCCAAGTATGTCTCAGTTATTCCTTCCTCTGAATGTTCTACAACTATTGCATTCCAGCCCCGCATTATTATTACGTTATCTCTTGTTTTTGTTTTTCCAGTAATTCTTCTAATTTTTCATATGCTTCTTCTATCTCTGTTTCATCTTTACCGAATGTTGGCATATAGTTTTGTAAAACTGTTAAATCTGCTGGATAGGCAGCGAAACGTGCCGTAATAAATCTATTTTCCATATTATATTAACGTCTATCAATGTTTTTGCTGATGACTTATTTGGAATCAATGCTACACCACTTTTTTTTTTTTTTTTTTTTTTTTTATAAATATATTTTTAATTACAACTGGCCAGGCAGCCATCCAGCAATTGGACTGAAACGCGAAATAACATGTTAGGGGTTAGCATCCAATGATGGACCCCACTGAGAAATTAGGCTAGATCAAACGGTCGTCTACGTTTTAACCTGCGAACATCTAGACTAGTGTCAAGTAGACTGATCGCCAGTACGTTTGTGTGTGTCTCCAAACGACTTACATATCGATCAACAGCACGTTTAACCTCATCTTTTACATATGGGATGTTTAAGTCTCGATGCAATGTATGGTTCGATACGTACCAAGGTGGGGAAATAATGAGTCTTATGGCCTTTTTCTGAAATCGCTGAATTCTATTTACACGTACATCTTTTGCGCAACCCCACAACATTAAACCATATGTCCAAATAGGCTTTAAGACTATTTTATAGACCAGAAGTTTATTTTCCGCTGATAAACTTGAGTACCTGCCAAGAAGCCAATTTAATCCATGCAGTTTTAAATCTAACTGTTTTCTTTTTTGATTAACATACTTGTGCCATGTCAGTTTACTATCTAAATACATGCCTAAATATTTGACATCTTTTTCTTGGCTAATAATTACCCCATTTATTTTTAATGGTTGGTACATAAAATTTCGCAATGTGAAATCAACCTGTGTGCACTTACTTTCGTTTACCCTGATACGCCAACGTCTCAGCCAGTTTTCAACATTTAACAGGGTTTTTTGAAGCTTATTAGTAGTTTCACTATTGTCTTTACCAACAGCTAACAACGCTGTATCGTCAGCAAACGTAGCTGTTATCACGTTATTATCAACTGGAAAATCAGCATAATAAATTAAGTAAAGCACCGGACCCAAGACACTTCCTTGAGGCACGCCAGCAGATACAGGATAGATATCAGACAATTGATTTTGGATTTTAACCTGGCATGTGCGATCTTCAAGGTAGGATTTTAGAAGGAAATAGAAAGGATGCGGTCCACCTTGGCGTATTCTCCTGAGAAAAAATCTCCTTCATCGATCGAGCATGTCTCCATTAATCCAGTAATATCTATTTTGTTCCTTTCCATTTCTCTTTTAATTACTTTAAATTTTCCAATTTGGAGCATGTTGTTACTGAGGTTGCCGCTACTAAAAACTGTCTTTGTGTTTACCACGATTACTAGGAAAAAGAATAATGTGGTCGTTTCCACTTACCTTCCACATTATTTTCTGTTCGGGTTTACTACCTTAGCCTTGGGGTAAAGACCTCGAACCATAAGGCAGTGGTTGTTGCTGAGGGGATAACAGTGAAAGTTTTTAGGGTGACCTAAACCCGCCGAGGGAGAGACGGTCGTAAGATTTATGCAGACTTTTTTTGGCCAGTTCCTCAAGTTGATCA
The DNA here is from genome assembly GCA_032883995.1 of Coronaproctus castanopsis. Lineage (NCBI taxonomy): Eukaryota > Metazoa > Arthropoda > Insecta > Hemiptera > Monophlebidae > Coronaproctus > Coronaproctus castanopsis. Next base: position 290,929,229 of record CM065052.1, read on the forward strand.
TCTGCATCCTCGTGTCTCGTACTCTGACATTATTGGAATCACCTGCCTAATGTTTTCCACCGGTGATTTTGTTTCACTTTAGGGCCTCCACCTTCTCTGAGCAGGTGTACCTCAATACCTCAACTTGGGACGATTCCCTTTATGTTTATACCGCCGACCTTTTCCTTCCAAATATTTAGACAGCTTTCCAGCCACATGATCTGGCGGCGCAATTGAGGAGTTGCCGTCAACTGTACAAACTAATTACCTACCATTGTTCGGGTCCGAAAAACAAGCTGGTAATCGACGACAAGTATCATTCAGTGAAACTCTCGCTAAGAGCCACTGCTTCCCAAAAAGAAGATTAAGTGCGACTTGTCACTAGATGATATCGTGTGACGAGTTTGCGGCCATTATTTCAATTCTTAAACTTACCCTTCTAAAGGATACTTTTAAATTCCGAACCAAAGTTAATTTTTTTTCTTTTGTATTTTTAACGTCAAGATTAATGATGTTTTCCTCTTGTTAGAATATGCGTCGAATAAATTAAATATCTAATTTTCATTTCGTAAGCGATTGAACGGATTTGTAAACTTTGTCACCAGTAGAAAAAAGTACAATATATGCAAATGAATTAATGTATTTAAAAAAAAACACACACGGCAAATAATGATAATGATATACTATAATATCGATTTATAAAAAAACAAGAAAAAAGAGTTAAAATCACTAAAAATTTTCTTGGCTATTGCGTTATCGTTTATGTGTAAATTTCAATATTGTTGAATGTTTTTGTTTATTTTGATTTTTTAATCGCTATTGTGCTTGTTTATGTATAAATTTGAAATTGCTGATTGACGATTATGTAGTTTATCACATTCACTATCGGATTATTTAGATTTATCGCTACAATTCTTGTAAATTACGTATGTAAGTAATTTTTACATTTACATACATTTTATGTATTTTTTTTTTATATATCGAAAAGGTTTGAGGTTTTTCGTAAAGAAAAAATTATTAGCGATTTTAACTCTTCTGTTTATTTTTTTAAAAAATCACTACATTTCAATCTTTTCAAAATATCAATTTATATATATAATATATATATATAGGCTTCCTCAAGGTTTATCCATTACAAAAATTTATAGTTTAATAATCAAAATAATCAAAAATCTATTTTTTTTTTATTATTGAAACAACATTTATTTTTTCCGTGCGTTATATTTGCTATTTATTAATTATTCTGCTACATTATAATCTAAAATTATACCTCTTTGCAATTACATCCCTGCAGGATATGGTAAACCGTCTGCGTAGTAGTACCTTCAGTTTCTGCTATACCAAAATGTCTTAGATATTTTTGAAAAGGGGATAGTAAATATCGTGCATTGTAAACATTAGGAAGGAAATTATTATTATCAAGCCTGTCATTCGAATTAAGGAAATATCGATAGTTTAATTCGTTATACGTATTCTGCGTTTTAAATTTGCTCTCGGTAAAATGTAGTTAGTTTAAAATTGTTTTGCGCTAACTTTATTCTTTCTTTATACATATATTTAGCTCGATAATATTGTTTTTGATACAAAAAAGAATATATATATATATATATCGATATGTTTAAGTATTTCTAAATATACAGGGAAAATGTTTGTTTTTACTGTCGATGTCCGGTAGCTAGTAGTTTTATATGCCTTAATTAATGGCTATTATTCTCTAAAAAGATCCTATTAATGTTATGAATTTTTGGATTTTAACATTTCGTAGTAAATGCTGCTGTTATAGCTTAAACTCGGAATTATCGATTTATACAAGATTAGTACTTTTTTATAATTTAATATGTTCGCTATAAACATGCCCGGTTTATTCGGGGACTATAGGGAGATGCAGCCCTATACAAACAAGAGCCCCATCCTGTTGAGAAACTTTTTTTTTTGCTTAACCGCGAAATTTAAACCAAATCGAAAAAATCCAAAAAACTATATGCCCCGAAAAAGGTTAAACTCGCTAATCGCAATGATTTTTGCTAGTGGTAGCTTATTATTGCAGTTATAAACTATCAGCTCTTTTCCACGCACATTTATTAATTTGTTAAAACGCATACTTAAAATTCAAACTCATTTATTTCAACGGTGTAAAATATACAGACATACAACGTATACAGTATATAATTTTCATAGTTGCTTTTAACGAAGTTAGCTTAAAACTATCATTGTTCCTCACGCAACTGACAGAATAACTTGAAGCGCGTGTATACACGTTGCTAATTTAAACCGACTTACTCCTGCGATATTTATTTCAAATCCGCCCATGTTATTGCAGTATTCGTGGGTATATTGCTAAAACAAATAAGCTTATTTAAATGCTAATAAGCAACGTGTAGTAGTCATTGTAAAATGAAAAATTATACAAATGTGCATTTTTCTGACTTTTTATATTTTAATTACGTTATTTAATTAATTCTAAACAATTATTTTGATTATAACGCGATCTGAGCTTAGTTGAAAAGGATGAAACCAGCGGGCATTACTCAAAAATAAATTAGCAGTAAACTCATCATTGTATGAAAGTAATAGAGTGTAACTTCCACACATGCGAAAACATTGAACCGTCCCGTAAAACATTGAACCGTCCCGTTAGATAACTATATTAGGCTAAAAAAAACTTCATCCACAAGTTAGACGGTATATCTTGGGACGCTTCTGCATCAACGCTGAGAACACCAGCCCTAGCTCTCGTATGTTCAGCTGCGGAATATGGATTGAGCTAAACAGAATCCATACCGCAACACTGAATATACAGCTGAATATTATAATGAGACTGATCACAGGAGTAGTTAAATCTGCACCTTACATGTACTCAGTAACACTGCGCCACCTGATATCCGTAGGAAACTAGTAATCATGTAGAGACCGGCAGAAGTATAAAGCTGATCAGTGGCTCCCTGTAAATTTTCGAACCAACCCAGCTAAAATCAAGGAATGTGTATTTTGACAAACGTCCTTATTGCAAGGAACTTCAATGTCAAAACTGAGTGGGGAGAACAATGGACGCGATGAAATCAAGACAAACGGAAATTTGTCGCATACCATGTAAGATGAACAATTTCGACCTAACCTGAAGAGGATGAATGCAATTAAATCTTATTCGAACCGAGAAAGCGCGACATACCAATCGCTAGTGCGATGGAAAATTAAAAATGACGCTACTTATGATTGCGGGTAGCCTCGGCAAACCATTGAGGTTCATGAATGCACTTTTAACGGTATTTTTAAATGATATTCACGAAGTGCCGTCACTAGACGTAATCTGGACATAACGTTGTAAGTAGTCTTTCCGCACCGGGCCAAAAATAGTAATTACTTTACTCGATTTAACAAAACGATGCGATAATTTTATTACATTTAAACGAAACAAAAAAAACTCGGTTAAATTAGACCTTCGAAGATTATTTAAATTAACTTCGGTTAGAAATTCTGCACGTCTATTTCGACTTAATTATTCTTATTTTATTCATAAGCGGTCGAAGAGCGTGAATATTTACATATATATATATATATATATATATATATATATATATATATATATATATATATATTCTTTTTATCTGTTAAATCGTCTCATTACTAAATGTTACTTAAAAAATATTTTCTCATTTTTTTTTTTTTTTTTTTTTTTTTTATTTTTTGCGCAGACATGAATATAGAAGAAAGTCCAAACGATTACAAACATTTCGCTCGAGGTTCTATTAGTTTCCAAGGAAGACCGTAAGTATTTTAGTTCGCGTTCTAATCTAAAATAGATAAGCACTTCTTAGTAATACGGACATAAAATTTTGTACGTTTCGCTGTAATTCCGAGAAAAATTTAAAAATTAACATGTGTAAGAGGACAGATAATTCGCTCGTGAATTATATTAAAACTAAAAACTTCGTTTCCGATACTCATACTATTTTTTTTCTTTTCCGTATATTCAAAATTCGAACATATTAAGGCGCGAACAATTGTTCGTTCCCCGTTATCGAATGAACGATAACAACATGTATTGGAATAATTTTAAATGAAATAAACGTGCGTTTATTGAAAATGTAAATTAGATATTAACAAATCTACGAAGACAAGATAAAAAAATAATTTTTTGTTACAGTATGTCGAAACAAAATCGAACATTGAAATCAAAAGTAAATACTTAAAAAAACCTCTGCTCGAGAAATAATAAAATACGGTGGTAACAACGGGCACACACAAACATAGAAGACAAACAAAAGAACACTTTATTTTTCCTATTTAAATTATACGTACAAGTACAATAATAATAATAATAATAATAACATATGACAAAAATAAAATTATCTGTACCCGGTGATTCTTAACGGAATAAATGTAGACTTATACAATACACACTTATCAATTTACCTAACGTATATTACAGATTTTTTTCTTTTATTATGGACGCATCCAACGACAAGCAATCGGTGATTCTACTTGAAATTTTTTCCTTAATGTATGAGAAATTTAATTTCTATTCGTTATTATTCCGGAACAACGATTTTTTGCATCTTATACAGATATCGCTGCCTCCTACTTTTAAAATTTTAAATTGTTGTAATTTCTGTCCGATTTGTGATATCAATGCGAAGTAAAGCTTAGAACGAATCCGATAATATAAGCTATAAGCTAAGCAAATTCCATCATTATTTCCTTAATAGTTTTTAAGTTAAATCGGCACAGACAGACGCACACGCAAACATTTAAAAAATAGATGTTCTATTTACGTGCGATAAAAATAACCCGATGCAGTGATTATAATGAAAATATTCGCAAATCACAGACAAACACTACAATTTTATATATTAGTATAGATTAGTATAGGTAGCATAGACGGCTTTGCCCCAGATTAGAATGTGACCGTTTTTTGAAATTGGCTTTAAATATTCACGTTCTTTAGCCGGACAAATAATTTTTGCTGTTACCCGACTCCTATCGCGTGGTGATTTTTTTTGTAAGTTTTTTTTTTGTTATTTTAAATTTATACTTGTAATATATGAAAAAATATATACGTACACACACACACACACACACACACACACACACACACATATATATATATATATATTATAGAAAAGGTTTTTACATGCTAACAAATAAAACGGAACGTCGCCGTATAAAAATTTCTATACACTTATGCATATACATATTTCTTCAATTAATTATCATAAATTAATTGATTAATTGGATATTTAATAAAAAAAACTGTTCTACAACGTTTATTTTTTTTTTTTTTTTTTTTTTTATTTATAGACGCTCGATTGCCGGGATCATTTGCGTCTTAGAGTTGATTATAAGCTGTTTATTAGGTTAGTGTGTGTAAGGTACTGTAAAAGATTTTTAATTTTGTCCGGGTTATCTTCGAGTATTGTTTTTATTGTGTCATGATTTAGGTTGTATTTTATACGTTAGTTTCTGTATTTTGTACATTCTAATAGTATGTGGTTTATATTTAATTGTGAATTGCATTCATGGCAGATGGGTGGAGGGGTCCTATTGAGTAGGTGTTGTAAAGTAACGTGTGTACTGTACGTAGTCGAGCTAGCGTTTTTTCTGTTTTTCTTTCTTTCTGGTCTGTTGTTTTCCAGTTTCCTAATTTCGGCTTAATCCGATATAGGTGTGTATGTGTACATTGGGTCTCCCAGAATTTTTGAAATGACATTTTAATTTTTTGTATAAGGACTGTATGTAAATCAGTAATGCGAGTTGATTTTATTGTTTTTATATTGATAGGAGTTGTTTTGACTATTCTATCAATGTTTTCATTTCCAGCTATTCCCGAATGGGCTGGTGTCCATGAAAGAACAAGTTCATTGTTATTTGAGATGAGGTTGTTAATAATGTGTTTTAGGTTGAAAGTATCTGAGTTTGTGTTTTTAATATATTTTTGAATATGTTTAAGAGCGCTGTAAGAATCTGTGCCGATTACATATTTATTCGGTTGTGCTTGTTTAGATATGTATTTTAAAGCTTTATAAATTGCAAGAAGTTCTGCAGTAAAAACTGAGGCTGATTCTGGTAGATTGTATACTTGGGATTGGTTGGGTGTAAGATAGGCCGATGAGGTTTGGCTTGTGGACTTTGATGCGTCAGTGTATATTTGTGTATAATCGCCGTACTGTTTTTCCAAAATGTTGTAAAATTTTGATTTGAGTATATTTGTAGGTGTTCAATTTTTCTTATATTTTTCCAGTTCGCTGTTTATTGCTATTGTAAGCTTTGTCCAAGGTGGTATTTTTGGAGCTTGGTTTGTTTTAATTTGCGGTAATCGATATTGAAGTTTTGCTAATGTATTGTTAACGCGTTCTGATAGGGGTTTGGAAGCATTTGGCTTGCTTAAGAAAGTATGATGAGATTTATTCGTTTGTAAGGACTGGGATGTTGGATTGGATGGTGTGCAAATTGATTGTGTGTAATATTTTAGTGCTAATATTTGTCTTCTGTATCGGAATGGTAATATGTTTGCTTCCACGTGTAAAGCTGTGTTTGAGGTAGTGTGAAAGACAATTCTAATAGCTAGATTTTGAATAGAGTTGAGTTTTTTTAGTGTAGAATAGGCTGCGCTACCATATATTATACTAGCGTAGTCCAATCTGCTTAGAATGTAGGATTTGTATAACTGTATTAATGTTTTTCGGTCAGATCCCCACGATGAATTATTTAACATTCTGAGCATATTTATTTTTTGCAAGCATTTTATTTTTAGTTTGTTTATGTGTTCTTTCCAACTTAGTTTCGGGTCCAATATTAGTCCTAGTATCTGAAGTGAATCTGTATTTTCTATTTGTATTGTATCCATGTGTAAGTTTGGTGTAATTACATTTCGTTTTTTGCTGAAAGTTATAATGCTTGGTTTTTGATGAGGAGAAAGTAAATCCTTGAGATTTGGCCCAGTTATTTAAGTCGTTTATTGTATTCGCAATAAAGGTTCCACAAATTTAGAGTCCCGATTTAAGTAGTATATTGTTAAGTCGTCAGCATATATACAGTACTTTACTGGAGTTGGTATATGTTGTTTAATATTAGTCATGGCTATAATAAATAACGTAGGAGGGGTACCATTTTCTTGAATTTTTGTATCGGATAAAATAGAATTTATCTTTACTCGAAATTTTCGGCGGTGTAAAAAGTTGTAAATGAAAATCGGTAAATTTCCTCTAAATCCCTACTGATATAGAGTAAGAAGAATTCTTTGTTTCCAGAGTTTATCGAAAGCCTTTTCTAAATCAAAGCTGACAACAGTTGTAGTTTTATTTTCTATTAAATTATTTTGAATATCTGTTGTAAGTTTAGCTAATAGATCCTGAGCGCTTCTTTGTTTCCTGAAGCCGAACTGTAAGGGATCCAAGAGTTCTGAGCTTTCTAACTGCCACAGCAATCTACTATTAACAATTCTTTCGAGTAACTTGCACAGGGTATTTGTGAGAGAGATCGGTCTGTCGCTAGCCAGGTCTAATACATTCTTGTTTTGTTTTAGTATCGGAATAAGATGAGCTTCTCTCCATGCCTCCGGAAACGACTGAGTTTGCCATATTATATTAAAAAAGTGCAAAACGGCTTCTTTAGAGGATGAATTAAGTTGTTTTATCATGGAAATGTGGATTCCGTCTGGACCGGCGGCTGAGGGCCGCATTGCATTTAGGGCGGTATTAAATTCGTCTTTAGTTATCGTAATGTTATAGCTGAAGTTAGTTAATGCTGTGAAATCGGGGACATTAGTACTTTCTTCTATTTCTTTGTACTTCCTGAAATCGTCAGGACAGTTTTGATTAGATGATAGAAGTGGTCGGCTAGAACGTTTGTTATTTCAACTTTATCATATGTAATACGGGGACCTGCTTTTATTGCTGTTATTAGTTCGACTGTGCGTTTATTCGCGATTTGTCGGATTTGATTCCATAATTTTTTAGAAGGAGTAGACGCATTTATTGTTTTAACAAAGTCTTGCCAGTGATTGCTTTTTGATTCACGTATTCTTATCCGAGTTAGTGACCTGGTTTTTTTAAATTTGATCAAGTTTTCGATTGTTGGTTGACGTCTGAATTTTGATAGGGTTTTATTCTTATTGTCATGCTCGCAATCACAGTAAAATAATTACTCTAAAAGTGATAATCAAACATTAATTCATCAATTAATGGACATTGACCTACGTCCTTCTCCGTGATACACACAATCAAGTGAAATAGGTTTAGAAACGATTGGTAGCATAGGTTTTTCAAAAAACGCGCACAAGAAAAAATCGTTTTGTCTTTATATAATGGTATGGATATATATATATATATATATATATTGAATCTTCTCTCGTGTTAGTCGTCGAATTTTAATTTATGTTGTATTAAAAATTATCATAAAAATTGTAATGAAAAGAATAAGATGAAGGATAGAGAAAGAACTAAGCCATGATGATCAGTTCGAATTTAGAAGAGAAAAATGTACTCGAGAAGCCATATTGACATTAAGTTTAATCATCGAGGAAAAAGTAGATGTTGAGGAAGAATTATGTAAAACATTCGTAAATATAGAAAAGGCGTTTGACTGTGTTATTGTCAAAGCTAGTAGTAATAGATGTAGATTACAAAGATAGGAAAATAATACGTGAGTTTTGGAACAGTCGACGGAAATAAGAGTAAGCAATTCAAAAAAAAAAAAGTGAAAGTAGAAAGAGGATTCTCATTCTCACGTATACTTTTTAACTTGGTGATAGAAGAACTAAAATGGATGAAATAAGACCCTACAGACGTGAAAATAAATAGGCAACGGATACATTGTTTAAGATTTGCAAACGATATTGCAAAATATTGGCCAACATTGAACAACAACTACAACAATAAATAACAATATTGGAAAAATACTTAAAGCGAATAAATTTTAAGCAAGAGTAAAACGAAAATTCTAGCAGCAGCAAAATATGAAAAGATAATAAATATAATGTTAGAAAACAAAACGTTAAAGTTCAAATATTTTGGTTGTATAATAACGAATACAGGAAGAAGCGATCAAGAATTTCAATAGCCAAACAAGCGTTTGTGAAAAGAAGAGATTTATTGAATAAAAACATGAAACTAGAAATTCGGAAAAACTTTTGAAATCATACATATGAAATATATTACTGTATAGTTCAGAAACGTCGGTATTAACGAAAAATTTAAAGAAAAACGGATCCTTCAAAATGTGGGGTTGGCGCCGCACGATGAAGATCTCATGGACTCAGAAGAAAAGGAATTCGTAGGTTTTGAAAATGGTAAATGAAAAAAAAAAAACCCTAATGGAGACAATACAGCGAAGACGACAAAGGCTTCTAGAACACATAATGCGGCATAACGTGTTCATGGCGGTCAAATTCGAAGGAAAATAGGGAAGAAGTAAAATAGGAAGACTTAGGATAACCTGGATGGATCAAGTAAAAGAAAGAATGTAAATGACATGTATAAATAGATGAAGAACATAACAGGCAGCAGGAAGAAATCGAGGGGAACATGATTGGCTAGCTGCAACGACAAGAGCTAAATATTGATGATGATATATCATAATATTTCATCTAGATGTATCAAGTTGTCAACCACTTTCAGTACATCTCAAAGTATCGTGGTATATAACATTTAGCTTTCAAAATTATTTTAACGCTATACAAAATTATTAGAGGGAATAACTTCGTACATTTTTTTTTTAATCCCATATCGGTCCACTACAGGTTCAACCTAAGTCTCTATCATTTATTTCGGTTCTGAGCTTTCTGAATCCAGTTCTTCTCCGCTACCGGAGCTATATCGCAATATCAACGAATCAGTGGTCTGTCAATGTTTCTTATGAAGCACCACTATTCCAACACTCTATGTGCCAGGATCACTTCAGTTTAGAACTTTATGCATACTTTTTAATAATATGTACTTACATATTTCTTCTTAATGAACACGACAAAACTACTATTGCCGTCTTAATACGTAAATTAGTAACTAATAACTATACGCGATACTTAGCACCTATAGTGTGTGTGTGGGGAGGGATGGTACCTTCTATAATAAATAAACGATATTAACGATGCACTAATCCGAATACTATTTACAAATATCTACATATTATTTATCCACCAAGGTCGGGTGGTGTCGACGTTTAATGCTCGTATTTAGCCAGGATGTTCTTTACGACGACATTTAAATGCGGCATCGAATGATCACGGTATTGTGTCATTATGGTGTGAATAACTGTGCATCGATTATCACAAGCAACACGATAATTTGACTAGCTTGAATTCTCTTCCGATTCGTACTGTTGCAATATCCCCCTACAAAGTATTAACGTATATCTAAATTGACGTGATGATTTATTATATTTAGAGTAGCATCTTATCATTTATAAAGCATTTCGATCGATAAGTCCATTCTGTTCAGATCAATTTGTTGTTTAAATTTATAAACGAAATGAATTTAAACAAAAAATGTAATAACGTCTTAATTTATCTAGAAATATGCAACAATGCCTTCGGTACAAAAACTTACAAATGATCATTTAATATTAACTAGGACCTATGTATGTTCACAATTTTTTGTTTTGTTTTGTTTTGTTTTATTAAGATTATTGCGAAGACTGCGTAGTTTTTGACGAGAACAATGATGAAGTTGAAAGCACGTGTGAAGAGTTACACCTCCGATGAAGTGACTTTGACTTTTCCATTATTTCGCTAAATCATTACATAATAACTGAATTCCAACCTAAATCAGTTTACATAGTTACGTCCTACTCGTTCCCAAACTACAAAAATTTATCTATGTAAAAATATTTTCTCAAACTCCGATACGCATCAGCTAAAATCCGGTAATCATCAAATTCCTGAGTTATTATACAACCCGGTAAATCTTCTTAACTTTTAAAAAAGTGAAAAATTACACGGCCGTTGTTTTAATTTTCGTTAATTATCGTCAAGAAATGTCCAATAAAATAAGTAAATACGATCGAATATTAAATTATAGTGAAATTCGTTGAAATCTAATCCTCTTTTTAAAACCGAAATACAATTATTTATGTAGCGTTTAAAAATAATTTAAGTATGATAATTGCCAATTTTGACGTGGTGAAAAAATGTTGTTAAAATTTTTTAACTTTAACTCGTTACGAATTTACCCGAATACTTTCGTTCAAATATTTTAAATTTATTACAATTATTCTTGCTTTTTTTTAATATAAAAAGTTTCGAGATAGTTTATTCGCTTTGGAAACTAGCGTCAGAAATTAAGTACGCTAATTAAATTAAGCGAGCAAATAAATGAGAAAAGAAAAAATTATAAACGAGCTATCCCAAATGACTATTAATTTTGGTTATTAAATATTTTTTACTAAAATTTCTTCAACAGTTACGTAATTAATGTAATATATATATATATATATACACAAAAGTAATATAATATAACTAATTCTTATACAGTTACGTAATATTTTAGTAAAATTTCTCAAACAGTTACGTAATTATTGTGATACTTGTATATATATATAACTAATTCTTAAACGCTTACGTAATTACAAAAACTAATAACGAACCACAATGTCTGTTACTCTGACCACTCGCAAATTATTGACAGCGATTACGTGCTAACCTTAAAATCTATCGATAAATCGAAATTTCAAGTTTATTTTTATATTCCAATGACGCAAGTTGGGTAATTTTTTATTAAAATAAATTTCAGTATTTAAGCAATGAAGATTTCATTATACGTATGCCGTGTAATTCATATTTTAAGTAAGTGGATATGAAAAAAATATTAAAACACAATTCGTTCTTTTTTTAAATAATTATTTAAGTGATATTATTTTTTCCGGTAGTGAAACGATTTTGAAAAAATATTTAAATCATTTAATAATAATAAATTAACTCGAATCGAGAAAACGATGATTTTAGCGTTCTCGTATATAAAAAAAAAAAGAATATGTCAAACGAGGGAGAAGTACCACACGTGTAATATATATTTTGTCAGAAATATAGCTCACATCAATAAGGAACTATTAGTAGAAGGACTGTTCAATTCTGTCTCCGTTCTTCTCTCTGTCCGCCCTACATAAATACACAGGCATGTGCGTATGTGTGGTGCTTACACGATTTTCTCCATGATCAACGGATATAATTAGCATATTTTTAATAATAACTTGGAAACACGATTTGCTTTAACTATTAGTAGAAGGACTGTTCAATTCTGTCTCCGTTCTTCTCTCTGTCCGCCCTACATAAATACACAGGCATGTGTGTATGTGTGGTGCTTACACGATTTTCTCCATGATCAACGGATATAATTAGCATATTTTTAATAATAACTTGGAAACACGATTTGCTTTGGAACTGTTGTAAACAATATTATGTTATTACAGTGTGGTTTACGTGTACATACATTAAGCGTCTATATGGAATAAAATGATTGATGGCTATTGTTTTATGTTAAAAAGAAACCAAAAGAATAATTAACAATTATTCAATAATTTCCAATTCTATTCCACGCTAAACTTATATGTACTATATAAAGGAAATTTACCGTTATTTTTACTTCAGCCTGTAATTGTTTCATTAAAAATCGAATAAATAAATAAGTAATAATAATTCAACAGGGAAGTGTTGTAACAGAGCAGCCTGTTACTTTTTTTATTCTTTCTGAAAGAAAATAGTATTTAATTTAAAAAACGGTAATAATAGTAATAATTGTTTACCTACTTATATACGGGAAACGTACATAACTCTGTCTTTGTCAAGGTTGTTTCAAAACTAATTAGTATTTTCGAACGTTCTATTATTAAAAGCGCGACATTATAACAATTAATGAACTTGGCAATAACGTCCTTTCGTAATCCTGTAATACGTATAATAATAATAATAATTTATTCAAATCAAATTTTATTCATTCTTCTAATAATAAACAATTTAACAATATATAATATTAATACGCAAATTAATGCATATTTCGCAATGCGCATATTTGCGCGAATAGCCATAATAACACATATATATAAAGGTAAGCAGTTAACATTTTAATACAGCACGGAAAAAAAAATAGTTTTTTACAATGAATTAACTTAAAACATAGAAACATATTAGTGACACTAGACATACCCATTCACACAACATTCATCAAACATATTGTAATGTAAAAAAAGGCGCAGATAAAATTAATACATACTTACAATAAGACTTATTATAAAAGCGTGAATGACTGTAATGACGCAGCGTTGCGCACACGCTTCTAAAGCAAATAAATACGATTTTTTGACTATAATGCTACGAATACTCATTAATACAAACACTTATAACTCATGTTAAACACCTTTGATGAATTTTCTTATCAATTTTCTGCGTGTTCGCTTATAATTTAACAAATGAATTTTTAAATAACCAGGCAAGATGTTAAATAAAACGGGGCCAGAAGGTCTGTATTCTCATCCTCGATTTATTTATAAACGAAATTTTCGCCGTGGCTGTTCCTCCTGTTTACTGATTGTTATGCTAAACTTATCGGCATTGTTAACTATAAAGGTCAGCAGCTGTAACTTGTACAATTCGTGTACCTTTAAAAGCGTTTGATTCTATACACTTATCCTTAATACCGCTCGCTGAAGAACTTCTATAGATTTAATATGATATACATTACACCCCAATTTATTATTCCATAAGTTAATATACAGGTATAGAGACGTCTTATATGAACGAGCGAGAGGTACTGTTTTAAATAATAAAACAGATAATTCAGCTTCCTAAGTTTATTCGATAAATAAAACGCGATATCTGATTTCGCTGACTATTCCCAGTTTGTCACTATTGTCTCCTAAATACAATTCAAAGTCATTCCAGTTAACAGAAGCTTGATTTGAATAAGTTACATATTTCGTTTTACCACTATTAACCGTTAGACGATTCAACTTTAACCGATTAACAATAACGTTTACATCCTCATGCACTAGATTTTGAAGTAACTTAGGGTACCGGGAATCAACAAGTAACGCTGTATCATCGTCATAACTAAATAATTATTGGCTGGCAAATTGCACAAATCGTTTATGTAGATCAGGGACAAGTATGGACGCAGTACACTGCCTTGTGGGACTCCCGGTATTTTGTACTATACTATCGCTGTAACGGTTAGTTATTTTTACTATATATTTTCTATTATCCAGATAACTTTTAAACCACTTATACACATTCCCTCTAAATCCACAATTGTATAGTTTTTCTAGTAATAAAGTATGGTCTATCGTATCGAAAGCTTTGCGTATATCAAAATATACCGATATTACAAACCTTTCATTTTTCAAATGCACGAGTAATGATAGAGTTTTATCAGTAATCTTTCCTTTAAAAAAAGATGTAATAATTTTTGTTCGCGCTTGAAAATGACGTAACAAAAGCTTCGCGATTAAAAAACTTTTAGTGATTGTGTTATATTTTGTTTGTTTATAATCAATTGATATCAGATCATGTCCAAAAGAAGATTTATTAGTAAATGATATTATTTCCTTAACGTCTTCTATCGAGGAGTGTATGAATGCAAATGATCCAGCCGGCCTTGTAGATAGCGAAACATGTACATCATTTTAAAATGACGAATCGCACTCACCAAGTACTACGCTTTCTCGAAAGTAATGATTGAAATAATTAGCAACAAGTTTTTCATTGCCGCAAAGAGGTAAATTTTTGTCATTAATTTTAATTACTTTTATGTTACTTTACTAACACTGCGTGTATTCAGTAAATTTGTATAGTAACTAACTGTACTTTGCCTGTCTAGTGGCTTTTTGCAGAATTTTTGAAGCTTCTTTGTTACGCATTGCATACGGCTATATTTAAAAGAAACTGTTTCGTTCACTTGTATAAAGTTTCCTTGTTACGAGCCAAAAACCAAAATGTCCTTATCCATACAGGCCTTTCTTTTGTTCATTCGCCTTATTAAATTCCCTGCACAGTTTTATAAAGGCGGTAATTCTTCCAATAAACCATTCAAACTTTTCATCTATCGAAATGTCGCTAACACGCGTATAACGTAAATCAAAATTCATCAAATAATTACGGAAACATTTATTAAAGGAAAAACAATGTACATCTAATGTTGGCTTAATATTACAGTTAAGTAAAAACTTAGCATAAATCCCTGCCTGATTAGAAAAACTGACTCAACATTAAACTCGCGCAGGTGTAAATTCATTGAATTTTTCCCTCGTTCACGTACGAATCTGTCGTTATTTTTAAAAAATGTAGGTTGCTCTACAATATTAACATTAAATTCAAGTCATCATTTCCAATTTATTTGTTAAATAAATCTATATTCCGATCCCTCGTAAATATTGCTGAATCAGTTACCTCACAATAATAATAATAATAATAGTAATAATGTCGGTTAAGCAATATCGTATTTTTCAAATTTTACAATATTACCGGCGTTCAATTTTAGCTATTTGAAGATCTGGATATATTTTATAACTAATAAATGTGAAATGCTCTCTTCAAAGATAGTTTCGATGTAATCCTATACGCGCTGTCGGTTGAAAATGGAGTTGAATATGTTAATTTAACAGTTGACATTATAAATTAGAAAAATTTACATCAACATTTTCCACGTATTAGAACATTGATCTATGTATCTCGCTGTTATTTATATATAACGTGTATGTTTGGGTTAAGAAAGAAAGAAAAGCGGAATGGATGAAAGATATTTTAGGTAAGTCATTTAATAATGTTAAAAAAATGGCTCGTCCACTACTACGTTACGTCTGCGCGAGACTATAAGACATTCCATGTCTTTGTTTCTCGTGCACACGCAAGCGCAAGGTCGTCAAAAAATCCTACAGTCACTTCTGGGCGATATCAAACGACGAAAGTAGTGGATAAAGTTAAATCATAAAATTATTTATTCTCTTTATCGCGGGTTTTCATTCGGCATGACGTAAATTTCGTAAATTCGCAAGGAGGTGGCCAAAGTGAAAGACATGGAATGTGAAAAATGTATTTTATCAAATTACAATATATACAGAACAATTATTCAAATAGTGGAGTTCCGGCGTGCGCCTTACCTCGAGCGCAGTATTAAATAACACTATAGATTAAACTTAAGTATGATATTCCCGCAAACAATTATATATACGTACAAATATATACACATCTACTCACAACAAAAATCAAAAAATTAACCGTACAAAGAAAAAAATTATAATAACACGCATAAAAGTTAAAACAAAAAATAAATAAATAAAACGAGGATAAAAAGAACGAAACAATAAACTCACTTCGGAACGCATAAAAGATAAAACATGCGAGAGGTATAAATAAATATACTTCGAATTTAAGACCCACTTTTTTTTCACAATTCAAGGTCTAAAATCAAGGGTGCGTCTTAAATTCAAGGTACTTTCTAAACTGACCACATGTATAAAGGTAAAACTACCTATTATACGTACTAAAATCTCCTATTATACGCGGAATAGTGGTAGTAGTCCTATTGTATTTGCTACATTAATGCTAACGATATATTACACTAGCTGTAGGAGTTGATTAATGATGTTTATAAAAGTGACTTGTAAACTTATTCCAATTTCCGGTCACAGTCGTTGCTCGTCAGTCAGTGTCGCTCTCCCAAACATTGCAGTTACTAACCCATCGTTGTTTTGTTAATACGGTACTTTTTCTTTTTATTATGGAAAAGCGTTTTACACATGAAGCGGAATTTAAGCGTAAAGTTATTTTATGCGCAGAAAATATCGGAAATCGTGCCGTCGGTAAACAGTTCTCGATTAACGAAGTGAATGTTCGCCGTTGGCGTGAAATGAAAAATAAGTTATTCGCGTGTAAACGAACAAAAAATCATTTTCGGGACCAAAACATGGAAGATATCCGGAAATCGATGCTGCCGTTTTAACTTATTTTAAAGAACTTCGCACGAAAGGTCTTCCAGTAACGCGAGAAGCATTAATGTTAAAAGCCAGAGAAATTGCCAGCGATAAAACTCTTCAATTTAAAGCTAGTCGTGGATGGTGTGAAAAATTCATGAAAAGACAATGTCTATCATTACGTCGTAGAACCACAATTTGCCAGAAACTACCATCTGATTATGAGGATAAATTGATGCAATATCAACGTCATGTAATACAACTAAGGTTAAAGAAACAATACCATCTTAGTCAATCGGTAATGCTGATGAAACTGCTGTTTTCTTTGACATGCCAAGAAATTACACGGTCAGTGAGAAGGGGCAAAAACAAGTAAAAGTGAAAACAACCGGCTACGAAAAATTAAGAGTAACTGTTATGCTCAGTGCTACTGCGGATGGCAATAAGTTACCGCTGTATGTAATCCTGAACGGAAAAACTGTGCCACAGGAAATCTTCTCGGATGGGGTTATTGTTCGAGCCCAACAAAATGCCTGGATGACAAGTAAACTTATGCAAGATTGGCTGGAGTGTGTATGGGAGCGAAGACCAGGTGGACTTCTCAAACGAGACAGCATGTTAATGATGGATGCGTTTCGCTGTCATTTATCTGACGACATTAAAACCAGATTGGCAAATGGAAAATGCGATTTAGTAATCATTCCTGGAGGTATGACAAGTCAGTTACAACCTCTTGATGTCGGTGTTAATAAAGCCTTTAAAGATCGTATTCGTGCGCAATACAATCAATGGTTGACTGAAAATAATCATCCTCTTACGCCAACGTGCAGAATCAAACGAGCCTCAGCAGGTACGATTGTAGGATGAATTTCAAAAGCTTGGAAAGATTTACCGCCCTGTATAATCATCAAATCCTTTTTGAAGTGCTGTATATCGAATGCATTGGATGGCTCGGAAGATGATTGTGCATGGAATCATAGTGACGAAGATGACGCAAACGATTCTACTTCAACGTCCGGCAATGACGACGATTCAACAACCGACGATAGCAATTAAAAACATAATTAGAAAAAGCAATAAATAGGTAATTTAGTCATAAAAATTACTGTTTTTTCCTGTTTTTCCTGTTTTTTTTTTTTTTTATTGCAAATGAAATTGCGCTAAGTAAGCCTATGTACCTATAAGTTTATAATATTTCCTATTATGTTGAAGAAATATACGGGTATTGACTATTAGTATCTTAATTATTTCTATTTCTTCCAAAACTTCCTTTCCTAAAACCTTGTAATTTTAATGCGTCTTAAATTCGATGAATTTTGTTTCTTCACGTTGAAAACCAAAAACCAGGGTGCGTCTTAAATTCGAGGGCGTCTTAAATTCGAAGTAATGCGGTATTAACTTAATAACCGTACAATTGCAAATAATAACAGTTGAACATATTACGAATATAATAATAGCGTGCATTATAACTATGTTTAATACGACGATGTTTGTATATACGTGAACATACTGGAATCGTAGTTGCCAATTGCCTTTATTAGTTCATATGTATACTAAAGTTTTGAAAAAAATTGTTCGCTAATTTAAATATATAAGTCTGCAATATATGGAATATTTTGTGGTGTATATCAGATATTCTGGTATAACGAGATACATTTAAAATGCATGTTAAACATTGATTTTGTACAAATCGCAGTTTCTTAAAGTTAGAATTAGATACAGACCACCAAATCGGACAAGAATAACTCATTATGGAACGGACAATAGTTTTATATAAAATTAACTTATCATCGATACTTAAGCGAGACTTACTTTTAAAAAGCGGATAAATTGAACATATAGTTTTATTAACGTTACACCACTACGTATAGATGTGATATCCTAACCAGTTGAATGTTAAATGTGTAACGTGTAGATCGAGCTTGCATCCGGATAGGGCATCTTTCTATTTCAAAAGCTTTATATTAATTTACACCCGTGTGATGTCGAGTAAACTGAAAAATTCACGACTTCGCCTTCGTGTGTATTTATTAATTATTCGCGATCGTTTTAAAAGGTTAATATATCTAAATAGTTGTCAATCTCATCTGATTATTATTTGATTTTGAAGAAAAGAATTAGATGATAAGAAACATATATTATTTTCGTACATTAATTATATCAAAATAAAGCAGTATTAGTATTCCTATTAGGGTCATGTAAAAAATCTCCACGTAATGTGCCCTCTGGTGATGGTGATTTTTGTTTACTACAAATCTGGCCAATTCTTCCGATACATCAAAAGAAGCTTAGATTATAAATAATGCATTCTAGAACGGCCCTTATCAGGACCATCTAGGACGATGGTGTCTACCAATATTGAAAGGCTGACCAGTATAAAGGAAATAATCTTATCAGAACTTTGCTCAGCCATTAGCTGCGACGTATTATAAGAAATACACAGAGGAATAAGACATAACCGGCCGAAATTTCATGGTATGCAGATAACGGCAGTAATACCACGTGATAATTACGGCAACGTCATTTTTATTAAACCCGAAACTAAATAAAAATCTTAGTATGAACAATTTGTTTTTGGAGGTTCTTTTATTATATACCAGATTATCATATTACTCGTTTTTTCCTTTCATCAGCATGACTAAGAATGGCTATTAATAAAAGCTTCAGGTAGGCGAATTTAACATGATAAGACACACGACTACACAAATGAGCAATTTGTTGAGTGCTTATTTAAAATCTTACGAATATTTAATTCTTGTCGAGTTAGAACAATGTGAAAATCACACAACGTCACCCATTTAGTTTAAAATTGTTTCCTGAAATTGAATGTTCTTTCATTTTTTTGGACCATCTACTCGATTTCGAAGCTCTTTATTTCTCATTTCGTCTTTCTTAACTAGCCAAAAATCTCATCAATATGGTTTTAGTTTTAGCTTTTTCATCATTTGTACGCCTCGCATAGAACGACGATTTTTTTCGTGGCATAATAGTTTCAAGCTTCTCGTTTTATCGCGATTTATACATCTGATTTCTAGTTAATTCTCCATTTGTTTATATCTCGTGCTTATTGTTTACGATCAAAACCGTATCATCAACACACACACCCGCACACAAACACATATATATATATATATATAATTTTGTTTGTATTTTTTTCTTCGGAAATTATATTTAGATACGAATCAGAAGGAAGATCCTTAATGATTTTTGGAAATGAATTTCGGGATCTTTGGATCGGATTTTTTCCTTAAAATAATTTAGGGTTAAAAAATAATTTCCGGAAGATCTGTGTTACCTTAAATTAAATCGGATCCGAGCTATAACATTTTAATTATATTTACAAACCAAATTTCTAGGCATATTCGAACGGTTAATGCGATCGAGCTGAAATTTCAACTTATATTTAGATAAGTTCGAAGAAAAAAATTACAGTAAACGTAGCAAGAAAAATTTTTTCACGTCGCGTCTTTGTATGTATATCGTTTCTATGTCTTTTATGCCACAACGGTATCCGGTCACATCAGGCGACAACCATCACATAAAATCGTATAGAATCCTTCACTCTTCCCAACATACTGTCTTTCTCGTAGCTCCAATCAGTGCGAGTTCAATGTTTTGTTTTATTCTATACATCCATCGAAAAGGACACCTTCATATATACATATAAACAAGCACGGATACATATATGCGTTTATGTTAGACAAACCTAAGTATTTGCTAATAACAGGATGTCCGGAATGAAATTTTATTATTTATTAGTACTAGCGCTTCCTTTTTAATTATTTATGTTAAGTCTAAGCAAAGTATTAATATTTTTTTAATTAATTAAAATTATCTGAAATTATATATATATATATGCATATACAATAACGGATCGTTGAGAATTTGTACCCGTTGATGCTTTAAAAATACATTATGACGTTGACACATAGTAAAATCGATGTACTTAATTAGATGTGTAGCGAGGAGCATTTGAATATTTCTTGCAACCGTCCTCTAATGACGTCTTGAATTTACCGACTATTTTGTATTTGCTTCGAATTTGTCCAGCTCGAGACCGCGTGAAATAATTTTATGCGCGATTTAAAGTCTTCTTTTCCAGCCAATATTTCTTCATCCGCTGTCCATATTATTCTTTTCTACTTCTACAAATCAACGTATCCCCGTAGTGTTTGATTTTGTATCAGTGACCATCAAATTCCACCCTTCGTTTATGCGTGGTATCCCATATTTTTTCGAAATATTTCGTGTATATCTTGGTCCAAGAATTTTTTTATTACCTTTTTCTTCCTTTTCGACCTCATTAACATTGCTCCATGTATTCGTTACGAGATATTCCGATGCATAAAGACATTTCGATTTAATCGCTGTTATTGTACTTTTGTATTTCTAGACGGTGATCTTTTTTTATGTATAAATTTTTCTTAACTAAAATGCAGTTTCCATTTTTCTCACTCCTATATTCGTTTCCTTGTCATCCAGCATATTTAACTGTATCATTTTTTCCAAATATTCGAATTTTCTTACTTTGAACTTTCCCTGATTTTGTTCTCATATATTTCGAAGCTTGTCCGATGTTAATTATGTTTCTTTTTTCAAAAAAATTTTTGAAGTCCTTCTACTTTTTTAGCGAGTGGTCATAGGAGAGAATGAAAATTTTATCAAACTGTGCAAAGAAAATATACACTACACAAGTGGTCTCCCTAAAATTGTAATTTTATCAAAGTGTGTGAAGGAAATTAACTTCTTTGTAGACTGTCATCGATCACTTAATATGATCATACATATTAGGTTTGTACAACATAAGCCGCTTCTTTAGGGACTGATAATACTGGAGAATGTTGATTATAAAGACAACATATGGCTACATAGTTTTAAACTTTAATGATTTAAAATTGGGAGATGTTTTACATAAGAACTGTAAACACTTATGTAATAAATAATAATTATGCTCGAATTAATATCGTTAAAGAGGACATATAAATAAATATATGGAGAAATAATTGTTGAATAAACAAGGGGAATGGTTGCGTTCCTGTAATAAAAGAAAGAAACAGCTATATTTTATTGAAAAAAATAATTACACAGGTACAGAATGTGATTAAAGAATAACAAAAATCATAACAATAATTAAATTTCAAAAACACAGAAAAATTTCAAAATTCTGTAAATGAACAGTTTGTATTGAAACTGTCAGCACGGATGGTATAATAAATTAAAAAACATTCAAGAATTGAATGCAGAAAAATTAAACGGATCATAAATGCGGAGCGCAATCTATGGTACATATTAGGGTATTCATTTTTATTATTTGTAAGGATTGTTAGAAGTATCTCGTGTCTATATCAAGTAGGAATAGCGAAAAGTGATTTGATTATTTCTATATTAATCGAAACATTATTCTCTTATCGGGTAAAAGTTTAGTGAATTATTTTTACAATCATCGTATAATCTCAACTTCACGAATCACATTCAATTTAAAATAGTTGAACTATTATTATTATTCATTATAAAATAATGATTGACTATTTCATGTGACGTCATGCAAGTACGGATTACGCTATTCCCCATACGCCAACTGTAATAAGATGGGGGTTAAAGATAGTTTATATCGATGTCAAATATAATTAACGAGAATGTTTAATTTGATCGCAACATTATACATACGTTATAGTCACTATACAACATACTTCGATCGGTCTTTTACACTTCCATTATTTCCGCAATGTCATCATGTAAATTACATCAATAAGGCTTCTACAGCTTGATAAAAGATTTGTGATCATAATAAACGGTTAATTTGAAAGGGTTATTATTAACTGTTCACTGGCATCGTTCCAATCATTTAATGTTCCCTGCATATTTACATGTTATACACACACACACACGTACCCATATTTGCACTATCGATACATTTTTTTCGTAATTGAGAACCGTATATACATATATATTTATTATAAATTCACACAATCATTTTGTTACGCAAGAGATTTCTTTTTGGTAGGGAAATAAAATTTCAAGTGATCGTAAAAAATCGATTAAAATTTGTTTTTTTATAAAGAACTTTAATTTTTAGTGGAAATATTACCGACGGTTTCCATGTGTGTGTATAAGGTCACAACGCTAATACATATTACGCTATACATTGTCGACTAGAATAATATGAATAAAGGTTCTTGTATAAATCTAGGAATAACTTCTGGGTATTTTCTAGCCGGTAGTTACAGAGGAAAATGAAAATTTTATCAAATTATGCTAAGAAAATGTACACTACGCGAATGATCTCACTAGACAGTTTTATCGAAGTTGGCAAAAAAAATTTGTCGATGTTACGGCACATATTAGTGTGTAGTCGTTATTCTCAGTTATCGAAATGGTTAAAAGTACCTCGTGTCGATCTCAGGTAGATAGCTAAAAGTGAACGGATTATTTTGATATTAATCGGAACACGTTACTCTCTTATTGAGAGTAAAATTTGATGAATAATTTTTACAATCATCGTATAATCTCAACTGAGATCAATCGATTATTATTACGATTGACTATTTCGTGTGACGTCACGCGAATTGTCTATATATATAGCGTCATATAAAACGAAATAAATAATCAAATAAAGACGATAAGATCGTTATGTAATTAATAATTATTATTATCATCGTTTAGATTATCGATATTTTCTCTTCTGACAATAATATCGATTAATAACGAACTAAATTAATATGGAGTGGATATAATATCTAAACAATGTAATCGTCGCGAACAACACCAATAATGTCAACTTCTAACAACTACTTGAGCACGATTATGTGAAGTCGCGAATATTACACTACACGACGATTTCCATAACGTCACCGGTCGAAAAAAGAAAGTTAGCACTCGATACTTCGCAACAGTAAACAGCTGTTGTCAATTTCTCAATCGACCGAACCGGCTGCGTGTATTGCGAACTCGCGTTTTTTTTCCCTGGTTTTTTTTTTTTAAATAACGATTTTATTCATAAATAATTTTTCGTTACAAACGATATCCGGTTGATAAATAATGTCGCCGACTTTTTCGCATATGTAAGTTATTAAAATTTCGCTTTAGTTCATTATCGTAAGCGCTAACGTTAACTTTCTACGATTTAATACGTATTTTTATCTTAAAGAAAAAAACCGCACGAAATGAAAATTTTATACATATATTTTTTCGGCATTATTTCGATTTTATTATTATTTTATAGTACCGGCACCTGCACTAACTGGTCGTACGCACGCAAAAAGAATTACTGCGATCCTAGATCTGATTTAAAAGGTGCACTGAATTCAGCAAACGGAAAACATTATGAATACGGTCGGTAGATATAACAGTCAAGGTGAGAAAGGACACGAAGTCTGTGCTAGGTTCTAAGTGTTGCGAAGGTATGACCAGATGTTAGTATATCTTGAATAAGCAGTTGTGACATTTGAGGTCCGTGCCTTAAAGGAGAGATATGGATAAGATTTGAGTGGGATATTTGAAGTATTTGTTTGTTGTCGTTCCGTGAATAATTTACGCGGGTTTTTGGGGCAGATATTCTAGTAGTTAGTCAGTCAGTAAGAAAATATTACGTAATAATTATCATTTCATTTGACACGCATCAATTATCCAAAAAATATCATTTCATAAATTTCGTTAAAACAAAATTCAAAAAATTAAACATTATTATAATTTTTTCTTATTCGATTTTATTTTGCTAGAGCATTTGTTGCATCGTCTGCTTTTTAATATTTATTCATATAGAAATCATCGCTACATTGTTTCCGTCATAAAACGCTCGTTTATTTCGAAAATTTCGATAAAACTTATTAATAAATATTAAAAAGGAGACGATGCAACAAATGCTCTAGCAAAATAAAATTGAATAAGAAAAAATAATAATGTTTAATTTTTTGAATTTTTTTTAAGGAAATTTATGAAATAATATTTTACAAGTTATGGGCAAAAATTGTTTTATATGCAATAAATAATGATATATATATATATATATATATATATATATATATATATATATATATATGTGTGTGTGTGTGTGTATAAAGTTTTTTTGCATAAATAATAATAATATGGTTGTATGGTTGCACAGCCACCAGAAATATCCAGAACATCATAAAAATTAAACGTTGAATATATTGGAGAGTAGTGATTTTATTTATTAATTAATAATAAACCGAACAAAATATGACACAATCACTAAACGTTTTTTAATCGCGAAACTTTTCGACAGTTACGTCATTTTCAAGCGATATAAAAAAAAATGTAATAATTTTGGCGCGTGCTTGAAAATGACGTAACTGTCGAAAAGCTTCGCGACTAAAAAACTTTTAGTGATTGTGTTATATTTTGTTCGGTTTATTATTAATCATAAAAATTGATGATGTAATGAAATAGTTAAAAGTACTAATTATTTTATAGAGATTAAACAAAATAAGTAAATTTTAATTATATATTCTTCATAAAAAGCTAAAACCCTTTTAAAAAGTGCTTTTTGAAATGCCTAGTTACAACGGTTGGTGATTATCGATGCAACCTGTAGAAGGCGTTGGAAAGTCATACAGCGTTATATGAAGATTTTGCGCGTAATGCTACTATGTATGTAGAGTTTACATAGGACTATATATTTGGCAACTGCTGGTTGCAAAACGATATCGTATATTATCGTTTACGATATCGTTTTGCAACCATAATCGTCGAAGTACACACACTTGACGCGGCAGAATAGGTTTTTCTCGTTGTGTTGTTCATAACAGTGAGTGCGGTTTCGTGCGCATACTACCAGCCGACAAACTAACTAGTCTACGACTTATGAGTCATTTCTTTCTGAGATTATTTTTTCTTCTTCGGATTTTTTTTTTTAAGGCTATTACTAGGATACAATCTTAGCCATTTAGCTAAATAATTATCATCTTTAACGTAATAATTACTTAGTAGTTAACTTAACCGCTAAGTACAAAACGAGTGTACGTACCCCAAGTAACGATAAGCATCAAATATCGCGCGTAGGATGATGTTCTGGCGGCATTATATTGTATCCCGATTCGGACTTAGCTATACAGCTCCACAGAGCAAGACCATAAGTTCAAAAAGGTTTAATCATTTGCTTGTATAGTAGAAGCGTGCAGGAAACATCTAACTCCGATTGCCTGCTTATTAACCGATATAATTGACGTGTTTTATTCTTGATCTGCTGAGCCTTCATTTTAACACGAACTTTCCAGGTCAATGTTGAATTCAAATACATGCCTATGTACTTTACTGAGTTAGCCTGTAGAATCATTTGGTTTCCTAAGTACAATTGGTACATATTATCAGCATGTCGTAACGTAAATAAGACACGGACTTCTGCTCATTTAGTTCCAGTCTAGAGTCCATTTTTTAATCCGATCGAGCCTATGTTGCAATTTGTAGCATCAGACTTACAGCTAAGATTGCAGTATCATCCGCAAATGTGACTGTTGTTGTTTTGTTATCAATAGGCAAATCTCTCGTATATAACAGGTGAAGGAGAGGTGCCGAGGACGCTACCCTGTGGCACACCTACTTGTATATATAGTAGAATGACGACCTTGCCTCTTCATGCGCAACCTAGAACTGTCGATTTGATAAGATTTCAATATGCGACAATCATTTCCTGGTAATGTCACACTTTATCAAATGCCTGAGAAATATCTAAGAATACGGCATTGCAGAATTTCTAATGATTTCCACTACTCGGTGCACTTGGTCGATTGTTGAGTGCTTCCGTCTAAATTCAAATTGATGTAGAGGAAGCTTATCTTTAACTGGTGTTAATAATCGGTTTTAGCAGGAGTTTCTCTAGGAGTTTAGAAATTGATTGTAATATAGACATTCGTCTGTATGACATGACCTCTCATCTTTTTTGTCTGTGTTTTTTTTTTTTAATATTATAATCTGCGCCGCATTAAAGCAGTTTGGTATGTACTCAAGTCTTAAACATGCATTAAATATGTACGTAAGCAGTACTACTGTTCTTCGTGGTAATTCTCTTAGGACAGCTGGTGAAATTTCATCTATTCCCGCAGCTTTTTTTTTTTTTTTGGATTTATATTGTGATAAATTTCATTTGCTATCTCCATCGAATAAATGGCTTAATTGATTGATTAATTTGATAAGTTCTTAGGTTAATATCAGATTGTTTCTCACGAGTCTGGAACACCTGTGATAAATGACGTGCGAACAATTCAGTTTTTTTCAATATCCTGTCTTTCCCAATTGCCAGTTTCGTCTCGAATGGGAGGAACTCTAGCAAATGGTCTATGTGTGTTTTCTATCTGCGTTTCTTTCTTTTACTGCGCATACATTTCCGCTTGTGAATTGTTTCATCGCCTCCCTGCAGTTTATGTTGTTCATATTATTGCTGACCGACGTTAATATACGTACAATTTTTTTTCCTTACTGAAACTTTATTATTTATACGGGGCAATTGATAATTTCGTTTTCGGAGGATTGATTTTGTGTAAATTGCGAAAAAATAAGAATACTTTCATTTTAGTATTTTAAAAAAATCTTTATACTTTTCTAATTTCGAATAAATTTTGTACTTATTCATGCGGAAATAAATTATTAATATATTTCGGTTTAACATTGCGATTTTTTATCTTGGGATCGATAATATAATTTCGTAATTTTTAGTTTTTCCGGTTACGTTTTTTAAATGGTTCTTGTAATTACACTTTGTTGACATTATTTACATTGCGATGTTGTGTGAAATAAAACAAAAAAAATTGTATGTATGTATATGTTTGGAAGAGGCGGGTGGAGGTGTAATTACAACTAATAAATTTTTTAACCACGAGCCGCCGCTGTAATACATTCTTAATACTAAAATTTATCTTAGTAGTGCTGTATTAGAGCGAACAATAACAAAATATAATAAACAAATTGTATGAAAAAATGAAAATACATTCTCGCAGCGGAGCTTAGATACGTATCTACATGCTCACGCACACACACATACGCACGCACATCAGGCGCGTACACGTAAGTAACTATATAAATAAAAATAATCGAAATAAATCGCAAATAGTATAAAAATGATCTGCGTTTAATTTTTAATTTTACGATGTTTACTTAGCACGTCGTAGTCTCCTATAACGTGAATTCTATTCTAATGACGTGTTTTGCGTGTATCATCAAATTTTTGGGAAAATTTACTTATATGCGAAAGTAAATATGAAATGCGTAAATTGTTAACTTAAGAGTTAAAATATAAGATATAAATACCGAGAACGAAGTACGCTAATCAGACTAATTAAATTTATAATAACACAAAGATACCGGAGGATATAACGAACGAAAATACAGTTATATTAAAAGTAAAACTCAAAGCAGGGAGATAATAAAAATTTAAATAAAATATTAAAAAAAAAAAAGAGTTATAAAATGGATAATAGCGAGAATAGGAGACAAAACAACTTCGATATCACGTGGTTATCGCAGGAAATAAATAAAAATGACGGTGTAAATGTCGAAGATATTGTTTTAAAATGAGTGTGGCCACTGACGCACCCATTGTATCTTGGGTGGGCTCAAATCCCTCACCCATCCAAAAAAAAAAATTAAAATTTGTAACAAAATGAATAAAATATACGCAGCCGAATGTGTAAAAAAATTCGACAGGCAAAACAAACTATAAACGATCACGAACAACAAAACAAGTAATAACAACAACAAAAAACGCACTGGTCACGACCTGGGACAGATTCGAATGCCGAACGACCTAATCAAGAGCCATTTTTTTAATTTGTGTTGCACAGTCAGCTGGATTTTCAATGTCATCAGCGGGCAGAATGTAACGAATATTGTCTAACAGTATACGTTTTTGCAATCTAGGCTGTTTTGCACGCTCTTCAAGATGAAGTTTTATTAATAATAACGAGCTCCTTCAAATATTCTCTTCTGTTTCAATTATCATTTTAGCTAGCTACGTGCCTTCTTGATATGTATTTTATACATTTCTAAGCCCTCTGCGGCTTAAACTTAGTATAGCCCCTTGTGGGTGCGCCACTGAATGAGGTGAATAAATGGCTTTTTAGAATGAGTGAAATACTACATTCAGTAAGTAAATGGTTAAAATGTGTATACATGTATAACTTAATTAGTGGCTGTCGACAAGCGAAAGCTTGATGGGATGAGGTTTAATTTGAATATATGTAGATAAATGTGAATGTTTCACGTGAACTTTTGGGAACATAAATAATACCTCGCGGTGGATATGTGTTAGTTGTGTGTGTGTGTGCGAGGGTGTAAAGTTGTTGACTTAGATAAAATAAATATTTCTACCCTGTGACAAGCGAAAGATCGATGTGTTAAGTTGTTTTAATTAAATCAAAAAAATTCGCTACGCATGTACGTTTTACATACTCGCGACGATTTAATATAATTCCGCAACGGTGATTTTTAATCATTCGTAATTTTCTAAGTGTGCCGTCGGAAACTTGACCATCAAACAGGACAGACATTTACCTGTGGGTCGAATAACAGATTTATATTAATCGTATCGATAGAGATGCGATCGCTGATTAGAAATTGGTGAAAGCGTACGGATAACTTTTGCTGAAATGTTAAACGAGAATCCAGAATGACTCCTAAATTGCGTACTCGTTTTTCCCAGTCAATCCATCGATGGTAACTTAACGCAGATAGACGTCGCCTAGTAAAGATATCGAACGTACGGTGTTGTTTATTACAGGTTCTTCGTGAAAAACGTAATAAAAATAAATTCATTTTTTTTTTTTTACAAACTATAATTATTGTTCTACCAGTTAATATTTATTACGGTTATTACGTACTCCGTTGGAAAATATAACGATAAAAATAAATTTACGAGAATAAATTTAACTTTTAAAAATAATAATAATAATAATAATACTGATCGTTCCACATTTATCGTGTACCCACATTAAATAGAAATAATAAACTAACAGAATGTGTACCAGCGTGTTCCCCCTAATCAATATGTCAAATATAAGTGTAATAACAAAAATTTCCCCGAATTTTAAAAATACATACACACGAAAATCTAATCGTCTAGTAATAAGTATTTACGACATGCGGGCTATGTATTATACAGCGGTAGTTTTTGCATTTTTTAAAATTTGTCTTAAAATTCGACTACACGCGGAATGATTAATTTATTAATAAGTATTTACGACATGCGGGCTATGTATTATACAGCGGTAGTTTTTGCATTTTTTAAAATTTGTCTTAAAATTCGACTACACGCGGAATGATTAATTTATTCGGTGCGAATATTCGAATTATCGTAAAAGTTGTCGAGCTTATCAATTGTCTAACAACATTTTGCGTTCTAGAAAGAAACCATTTAAAACGTACCCTGTAAAGAAAGATAAATTTTACTAATCGTTTTCTATAATAGTCGCTCAATAATTGACGGAGAACCGATAATTAAATTACGTAATTACATTAAAACTCGTCGATATTGTGCAAGGTCGTCGTAATTTAAAACTTTCGTATTCTTAATCAATTTTCAAGTGCTCGCACCTAAAACTTTCGTTATAAGTATCGTATTATTTCTGCTAAATAACAAATCTATCACCTAATTCTCGATCGTTCCGATAATCAAATTTATAATACTTCCTTTAGAGGTTTCGAAATTTACTTTTTTTTTTTTAGTTTTTTTTTTTGCAGAGCAAATGATGCGTCTTAAATTTAAGATTCATCATTATCGTCTTATTGTTCGTTGCCGAACGTCGTGACTAGCTATTATACGTTTTTATTTTTACGTACAAAATTAGCTAGCATTCAAGACACTATTTATATTACGGAGTGGAGTGCCATTTCTCCGTGATAATTAAGAATTAAATAATGATGAAAACTTTCTATGTCACGTGTTGGTTTCGAACCCCCGACCGTCTAATTAGCAGTCGAGCATTCTAGCAAGTACGCCACCGCGACAAAATTTAAAATTAGTTAATAGTCATTTTTAACTTTAGTACATTTAACTATCTGGGTGATCGTAACTAACAAAAAAAGGTGATTCCAAGTCATCAGTTTGGCTTTAGAGCCGAACATTCTACTATTCAACAATGCCACAGACTGGTAGACGCGGTGTCAACAGTACTCGAAGAAGAACAAGTGTGTTCAGCAGTCTTTCTGGATGTTGAACATGCCTTCGATCGTGTCTGGCATACGGGACTTAAATTTAAATTGAAACAAATACTTCCACCGGATCTGTATCTACTACTTATGTCGTATCTAACAAACAGAACATTCATAGTTAAAATAAATGAGGTCACTTCTGAAGAGAAGAAAATTTCTGCCTCTGTTCCTCAAGGAAGTCTGTTGGGACCAATACTCTATTTAATATACACTGCAGACATGCCTGTCTCTAATCAGACAATTCTGGCCACCTTTGCAGATGATATGCCTCAAATGATAACCCAGACTTTGCAAATATGGCAATCCAACGACATATTGATAAAGTTCAAACGTGGGCCGATAACTGGAGAATAAAATTCAACAATAAAAAATGTCAATACATAACTTTTACCAACAGACCCATTACATGTAAGTAGTAAGTGGGCATATTGAGCACACTTCTGTCAACTTTCCGTTATATTTAAACTCTGTCAACTTTCCGTTATATTTAAACTCTGTCAACTTTCCGTTATATTTAAACTCTGTCAACTTTCCGTTATATTTAAACTCTGTCAACTTTCCGTTATATTTAAACTCTGTCAACTTTCCGTTATATTTAAACTCTGTCAACTTTCCGTTATATTTAATCCCTGTCAACTTTCCGTTATATTTAAACTCTGTCAACTTGCCGTTATATTTAAACTCTGTCAACTTTCCGTTCCTTTATAAAATCCAAAAAAGCAAAACTAAAGGTTAAAATTTCTAAGGGTAATTAAACAAATTAAAAATATACTTTTTTAAAAGTTAGATTAAAAAATTGTCAATGCTTATTTATGTTCGATTTGTTAAATAATCATTTTGGTCAAATCCTATAGCACCCCCAAAAATGTAAATTCAATATTGAAATTTCTCTCTAAATTAGCAGCTTCTTTAAAAATATCAAACATATTTTCATCTTTTTTCAGGTAAAATTCGTTTTTCATCATAATCCATTTTAAATTCTTTTTCCATAATTTTATTTTCTACTATATTAACATACGACCACGGAAGTGTGTCTATAATTCCATCTTTTTCAGGTAAAATTCGATTTTTATCATAATCCATTTTAAATTCTTTTTCCATAATTTTATTTACGAGCGTTTTGTGTTTAGAATCTCTTGTAATTATATTATATTTTAACTTTACTTTATTTACTTTTTTATCGACAATATTTGTCATTACTTTTGTATTTAATATTTCTGAATTTTCGTAATTTAATGGAAATCCTTTAATTTTCATTGTAATTTTTCCTTTACCAGAATGTGAAACAAATATTTTATTAAAATATCCACATACACTTATTTTTCAAGGAAAAATGAATAAAGATTTGATTGAAAATTTTATTGTAAATCATTATTGGAATTAAGTTTTAATATTTTTTATAAAGAAAAATTTTTCTTTATAAAATTTCAGTCAAAAATTTGAAATCATCAACAATTATTTCACTCCTTAATCGTATTATTAATTATATTATTGTGTAGTATTTTTTCAGATACTACGATAACATAAGCAATAACATTCGATGTACTAATAGATTGAGAAAAGTCGACATTAATTAATATATTTGATTTTCCACTATAAATATATTCAGGGTGTTTTGTCGTGTCTATTACATAAACGCATTTATTTCCAACGAATTCTCCAGGCTCGTAAATCACATCGCTATATCCGTAATAATAATTCTGAAAATCTTTGTACATTTCGAATAGAATTGCGTAAATTCCTTCATTAATATCTATATTTTGTAATTCCTCAGGATAATTTGTATCATTAATTTTCACACGAATATTTTTGACTTTCATAGAGTCAAAATAAGACGGATCTTTTATTTGTTGTTCACAACGATCGTCCTGAAAACCTACAATAATAAATTTAGGATTCTCAATATTTCTGTAAATATTTGTAATATCATAATTTAAAGTCGATCCTGTTACACTACGTTTTTGAATACATTCCCATTTATTAAATTTGTAGGTTATATTTTGCAAATTTGTCAACTCACTAATAAGTAGAATTTCTTGCGTTGGGCGATAGTTAATTATGGGAACTCTAATCACAAATTCTTTTATCGTTATTTTCCCCTCAACAGGTAAACTTGCCTCATCGTGTGTGCCATCTGCTTTTTTTGTTTTCCATCTGAATAAAGCATCTTCATCAGTATTTCTGGTAAAAGTTATTGTAAATCCACCTTTGTAAAAAATTGGTGTACTATTATTGTTACTGAAAAAATCCAGTCCTAATTGTGATAAATCACCGATAACGCAAAATTTATTAAACGAACCTTCGTGTTGAGAAATAAATCCACTATTTTTAAACGAATTTTTATCAGATTGTCTGTACGAAACGATTCCTTTTACAGTCGATATAATTCCAGGATTTTCAATGTTATCTATTATTTGGTTATGTTTTTTCACAACTATTCCAGAAAATAAAAATGGAATAAAATTATCGATTAATTTTACATTAGATTTTGTCGGAAAAGTAGTGCCATCTTTTTTCGTAAATTCACCAGTAATATAATACTGATACTTTGACGTTGAAAATGAGTCACCGTAATCGATATTAAAATCAATTTTTTTGTTGGGCGAATTAAAGTTTAAAATGCTCGTAGGGTTATAATTTTTGTATTCGTGCCGAATAATTTCATTATAATATTTTGAATAAATTTCATTTTCCATTTTTTATTACAGCAAAAAAAAAATTTTTTTAAATTACGAATATTTCTTTTCCTTCATTATAGGTGGAAGACCCGACTTTTTCTAATGTCTTTTTTATTAGTCTAACTATCTAATATTTCTTTACAATGATTAGCAATAAAAATCTTTGAAACATTTTGATATAAAATCACATAATCCCAATCGACGAAATCTTTATAAAAGTCAATAAACTTTTCCGACAAATTCTGATATTTACTGATTATATCCCAATCAACACGATCGTTAAATTCTTTGATATTATTTTCCGTTAATTTCTGAAATTTAGAAATCTTGGGCCAATTTACTTTATTTTGAAAAATACGCAAATGATCGATAGTTAAATTCTCGTGTTCAGACACATAATTCCAATCAACATTCGGCGAAAAAAGATTAGTTTCCATTTTAGGAACTTCAACGCAATTTATTGCTGAAACTAAATATAACAAAAATAACTTCATCATGTTTATTTATTAATAAAACTCGTTTTTTTAATTCCACACACAGAACATTTACTTTCCAAAATAACTTTTCCGTTCGATGTTTTCCTTTTTTTCTCGTTAAGAGATTGTGTTTTCTTTTTACATTTTAAACAATATATTAAAGTCATATTTATTACATATAAAATAAAATTTTTATTGTTTCTTATTTAGGGCATCTTTAATACTTTGCTCCATTTGTTTTTTATTTACAGCATCTTTTTCATCTAATCCTGTTGAAACTCCAACTAATCTTCGATTATTGAAATTAACATAATTTTTCACAATATTTAATTGTTGTTTCAAATATTCATTTGTTAAATTTCCAACATAAGTTTTCATTTCGATAATAAAAGGCATTAATATTGCGCTCACTTTTTCGTTAATTTCTTGTTTATTTCTGCTTGAAATTGTCGATTCTTGTTTTTCGATCTGATTGCCGAATTTATCAAATTTATTCATTTTTTATAATACGTAATATTTTATTATATTTAATTCCTTGAGACAATTTTTGTAAAACATCTAGACATAAATAACCACAAATTGGTGGATCGTCAAATTGCTGAATTTGTTCGTAATTATAATACAAATTATCGCTTCCTAAATATTTCACTAATTGGATCGGTGGATTCGCATTTCCGTACGAATCGAAATAATATTTAATATCTTTTTGTTTAAAATACGCTGTCCAATGAGAACCAATTTGATAGGAATTTTCTAAGTTAATAATTCCACATTCACTTTCCCAAGGTTTCCCTAATAATTCATCTTTCATAAAAACGCCTCTAAAATTTTTAATTTTCAATTTTTTAGCGTACTTTTCTAACTCTACGTTTGTTAGCGCTTTTTTTTAACGTTACTTAAGCCTGAGCCTTGATTTATACCGTGAATCACTTCCTGAATTTTTTCTAGCGCTTTATTGTGTCGAGCCATTTCTTCGCGTTTCGCTTTTTTGTCTTTATAATCAACGAATGTGTTTGCAACAGCAGCTGCACCACCACCGACTCCACCGATTAAAGCTCCAATAGCTGCAAGTAAAGGTAAAATTCCACCTTTGTGATTTTCCTGTAATTGTTTGTATGTTAAAGTAAGTCTGACGCCAGTGTTATTTTTACGATGTTTATCAATGGCGTTTTTTTGCCTATCATTTAATCCAATTTTGTCTTTTCCTGATTTTATTTGATCAGAAGATAATTGAATTGTTATGTTCGATTTTCGCTTATAAGCTCTCTGAATTTTTTTTTTTTGTCCATCAGTAAGATTTATATTGCATATATTCATTTTATAATATAGAAAATAATTTTTTAATTTAGATTTTTAAACCTAGACCAAGATGCCTTTTTGCTTTCATTGCATTTGTCGTTAAATACCCCCAAAATCGTTCATTTAAATTTGCATCATTTGACTTAAATCTTTCCCACGCTTTGTGTTCTAAAATTTCATCAGCTTTGTGCCTATTCGCTGTATCTTTATATTTATGGTAAAATAAATCATGTTCTTTCGCTGCTTCGTCTAATGGATTTATACCTATATTTCCATCTTGAATTCTTTCTTGTAATTTTGTCCCTGGACCTAAATAATTATATCCTGGTGCGTGAATTTCAAACGGCAAATTATTCAAAATACCGTTGAAT
Organism: Coronaproctus castanopsis; assembly: GCA_032883995.1. Lineage (NCBI taxonomy): Eukaryota > Metazoa > Arthropoda > Insecta > Hemiptera > Monophlebidae > Coronaproctus > Coronaproctus castanopsis. The sequence goes on from CM065052.1 coordinate 290,965,085, forward strand.
AAACCTGATCCGATCTTTTCACCACGTAATATTTTTGAAGGTAAAGATGACACAAATTTAATTAAATATTCAATTCCCTTATTTTCGTCGATATGTGCTTCTAATTGTTCCTTTAAAAAATTAATAACTCCAATTTTTTCGTTATGAAAATTATTATTACCGGCTTTTTCCTGAGCATAAATATAATACAATCTTTGTAATAAATTTTGTAAATTATCGACATATTTATACTCGACAGAATTATCGGAATATTTTATTAAACCTTTTCCTTCGTGTACCTCTTCATTCTCTATTTTTGCCCAGGGTGGTACAATATTTCTGCTTTCAGGTTTTTTTACTTTATTTTTCCAAATTGGTTTAATTAGTGTGTTGTATTTTTCACCTTTGCTCGATTTTGGTTTATTGCTATTTTTATCATTATTATGGTATATGCAATCTGTCGTCAACAAAATTTCCTCATAATTTGCATAATCATCCGATGTGAAAGAATTAGGATCAGGTTTTTTCGATGGCTCTAACGTTAATAATTTCCATAATCCTTCAGTTCCTTCATACGTTTTTCCTGCTACAATAATGTCGTTGTTATCTAAAGTAACTATTTCCTTTCCTATCATATAATTTTTGTTTTTTTTATCATAATGTATACCAAAAGTAGAATCTTTAGCATCAGGTAAAAATTCCGTTGTTATTTTTCCTAGAACAATATTTTTTTCATCTTGAATCATACGATTTTCAACGGGAGATTGATCAATGTAAGAAGGCACAATTACAGGTAAAATTTTGTTTTCGTTTAATTTATTAACAGCATTTATAATCGGTTTAAATTCCTCTTCTCTTACCTTTTCAATATTTTCCTTGCCTCTACGGGCTTGTAGAAATTTTTGTTTTAATTGTTTTTCAAGTTTACTTAATTTAATTGCTTTTTCAACAGTTATTTTTTCCATTTATATATATATAACAAATATAAAAATTTTATTAGTTAAACACCCACTTAAACCTTCGTTGAACATGATTTTATGTTCATTTTACGTTTCTTTAACGTTGGTGAACGTTCATCAAATTGTTCTATCATTTTAAATTGATTTTTATATCTCCCAAAATCTCGTTTTTAAGTTAAATCTATTGTAATAAAACCAAAATCTTTTTCCCAACATTGGTTACAAATTTTACAAAATTTATCGTAAGACATATCCCCCATTACATTGTCTTTATATATTTTTCTCAAATAATGGTCATTTTGTTTAAAAATACACAGAAAATTAGCGTTACTACGAATTGTTTGCAAATTAACCAAAGTATAGCATTGTGTAATATAAATACAAGATATATTTTTATGTCTTCCACTTGTAAAGTATTCTTTAATTATTCTCTGATTTTTTTCCATAATACAATCGTCAAAAATAACGAGAGAATTTGGTAAACATTTATCTACAGAAATTAAATCATCGTAATTATCGCAAAAATATGCAATTTGTTCGCCAACATTTTTTTCAACATTTTCGTATCTTTCCTGTAATTTTTGATACGCCGGTTGTTCTAATGTTTTACTGAATATATAGAGATTTTCAAATTCTAACCAATTTCGGTATATAAAATTTAGTAATAACGTTGTTTTTCCACAGCCACTAGAACCTATAAAAATGCCTCTAATAACTGGTTGAATAGTTCTGTTATTTTTATTGTTATTTAATTTTTTGTCAAATACGATAACTTCCATTTTTATAAATATATTTATATTTATAAAATATAAAATGCAACTTTTTAAATTAAGCGGTGATAAATCAACTTTAACACTTCGTCTTGAAAATCCTTTACATTTAGATAAAGAGAAAAATTACAAATTAGGATTAGTCGCTTTTTACGGTGATAATTATATTCCTAATATTCCGCATAATTTATACGTAGAATTAAACATATTAACAGAAACATACGGAGTTAATTTTCCGAAGGGGTTTTATTCGTTATCAGATATAGAGGAAATAATACAGTTAAAATTAACGCAACTAAAATCTAAATATGATAATGAAAAAATAAACGTTAATTTTTTGACTGAAAATTTTAGATTAAAAAGTGATAAAATTAGTAACAAAATTCGAATATTTTCTCCTGTAAAAATTAATTTAGGTACGTTAGGTGAATTTTTAGGATTTGAAAATCACGTTAATTTAGAACCTAACACATTATATAGTGCGTCTAGTTTTCCAAAATTAAGACCGTTAGATGCAATAGAAATTCACTGTAATATTGTCGAACCAGCAATTTTAAATCATTCATCTAATCCTCATTCTCACGAAGAAGCCGATATTATTTATACATTTTTTCCTGAAATAGTTTATGGAGGAAAAATATCGGAAAAAGTTTCACAGATTATTTTTGTTCCTATTAAAAATCATATCGAAAAAATTGACACAATTATTGTTCATATTACCGATGAAAACGGAAATATACTAAATATGGTGTCATCAAATAATATTATATATCTCGGATTAATTTCATCCGAACCTATATATAAAAATGAATCTTAAAGAAGCGAAAGAATTGCATAAAAATGTTAGAAAAAAATTTGCAAAAAGACACATTGTAACATATGGAATTGACGATTTATGGGCAGCAGATTTAGTAATTATGTCGAATTATGAAACAGAAAATAAAGGATATAAATATATACTAAATGTTATCGATACTTTTTCGAAATTTGTTTGGTCAGAAGCTCTAAAGAAAAAAGACGGAATTTCTGTGACAAAAGCTTTTGAAAATATCGTAGAAAAAGCGAGAAAAGTAAAACATGATACTCCAAAATTTTTACACACCGATAAAGGTCTAGAATTCAGGAATAAAATATTTTCTTCAATGTTACAAAAATATAGCATAAAATTATATCACACTGAAAATGCTGAAAAATCTTCGATAATAGAAAGATTTAACGGAACTTTAGCCAGAAAAATGAAAGTTCTCTTTGAATGTCAACAAAATTTTAAGTGGATAAATATATTACAAAATTTGGTAAATGAATATAATTATCACGATTTTCACAGAACAATTCAAATGAGGCCTTGTGAAGTTAACAAAAGTAATGAACACGAAATTTACACATTTTTACCTATTAAAAAAGAAATACCGATATTTCAGGTTGGAGATCGTGTAAGAATTAGTGTAAATAAAAAAACCTTTCAAAATAAATATAAAAATAATTGGTCCAAAGAAATATTCGTAATTAAAAAAATTCTGTTTACATCGCCTATAACTTATAAAATTCAGGATTTAAATAAAGACGAAATTATCGGTAGTTTTTACAGACAAGAACTTCAAAAAACAATTTTCTAAAAATTATTTTTTTTTTTTTGTAATAAACGAAAATGGATCACGAGCCTTCGGCACCAGAATCTTTATTTTTTCAGGCTTTATATCCGAAAATATCGGCGCCTGAATTTAACTCCAGCAATTATAAAATTAACCACATAATGATGCATTATGATTATTTACAAAAAGAAATGAAAAATAGATTTCAACAAAAAAAGAAATACTTAAAAATAGCGAAAATTATGTATGGAACAGAATATGTACTTATTTTGTCGGATATCGGAACTTTGACAACTTCTGTTTTTGTCCCCGTCTTGATCCCCTTAAGTACACCAATTTGCGTTGGATTTACAACTTTGTCAATATTAGTAAGAGGAACACACAAATTTTGTACAGAAAAAATTAATAAACACGCTGCAATCGAATTATTAGCACGCACTAAAATAAATTCAATAGAGGAAAAATACGCTAAAGCGATTAAAGATGGCGAAATTACTGACAGTGAATTTGATGATATTTTACAAGAAGTAAAAAATTACGAAAAATTAAAAACCGATATTTTAAACGAATATAATAAAAAAGTAGAAATCAATAATAATTTAAAATTATCGTTAATAGAACAAGGAAAAACAGAGGCGAGAAATGAATTGAAAGAAGCACTGTTAAAACACTGTTAATTAAAGGCGACACCAGTTCATAATATTATTATTTTGAAAGAAAAGAAGTATATTTAAAAATTTTATTTTTTCTAATATAAACATGAATACTGAAAATAAAATAAGAAAAAACTACAATTCAGAAAAAAAGTATTGCAAGAGATGCGATAAAAATATTTTACAGCATTATTGGTCAAGACATAAAAAATCGAATTTACATGCAGGAATTAAAAAAATAGAAAATAAGTATTGCGAGAAATGTGATAAAGAATTTTCGTATAAAAATTGGGCGCGACATTTAAAGGCAAAAAAACACACAGGAGTCGAGAGAAAAATGAGGGCAAAAAAAACATTGTGAAAAATTCGATGCTCACACATTAGCGGCAAAATATGTATTATTTGATTTTATTCGTAATAAATCTTAAGGCTTTTATTGATCTTTAAGTTAAAGATAAATAAATTTATATATTGAAGATGATTATAGAAAAAAATTTATCTTTTTCTAATATAAACATGAATAGAAATTATAATTTAGAAAAGAAGTATTGCGAGAAATGCGATAAAGAAATTAATTATAAAAATTGGGCGCGACATCAAAAAACAGATCTGCACACAGGAATTAAACAGCAAAAACTTGGAAATATATTTCCGATTAAAAGTACTTATTTTGAAAAGGAAAAGAAATATCAATTTTGCGAAAAATGTAACAAAAATATTTTGCAGAATAATTGGACGAGACATCAGAAATCAAAATTACACACAGAAATTAAACAGCAAAAGCTTATTGATATATTTCCGTTCAAAGATATGAGTGTTTTTAAACAGAAAAAACAACAAAAAAATGAATCCTTTTCTATTATTCAAGGAAAATCTAAATATAGCGAGAAATTTTTAACATGGAATATAGATTATACAGTAAAACTAAACTATTTAAGAAAAACTGGAAAAATAAATAATGCTATAAAAATGATGATTAATTTCAGAAAAATGATAGAAAAATTAATTCATATTGTTAAACAAAAAACCGATTTCAAAGAAGGAGACAAAATGAATATAATCGCGTTAAATGAGAAATTTAAAACAACAGCAATATCTACAGGATTTCAAAAAGATGTAAATGCGACAACTCTGTTAAATCAAATAGAAAAAATTTTAACATCTGATGAAGAAGTTGACATAAATAAAACAACGTTTAATTTTCAAGTAATTAATATACCTAGAGGAAAAGGTTACACTAAACAAATAATTAATCTCGCTAAAGATATACGAACAAAAAGATGTATAACACAAATACAAAATGTCGATAATTTATGTTGTCCTAGAGCAATAATTACAGCTTTGACATATCATACGAACACCATTTTTGACAGAAAATTAGATAAATCAGAAATAAATCAAATTAGAATGGGGAGAAAAATACAGGCCGATTTAGCGCAAAAGTTATGTCAAGAAATAGGATTTTGCAATGACGGAGGGTTTACATTTGAAAATATAAAAGATGCCGAAAATTTATTAAATATTCAAATTAAAGTTATTTGTAGCGAAAATTTTAACACTATAATATATTCGGGTGAAGAAAATGAACCAAAAATTTATCTATATAAAAATAGAAATCACTTTGACGTAATAAATAGTATGACAGCATTTTACGCAAAGTCTTATTATTGTAAAAAATGTGACAAACCGTATCAAAATAAAAATTCGCACAAATGTAAAAGTGAGGTAAAAATATGCGAATTATGTATGATGAAAGAACACTGTGAAAAAAATAAAATTTATTGCGAAAATTGTAACAGATATTGTTACAATCAAGAATGTTACGAAAATCATGAGAAAGTCTGCAAAGAAATATATAAATGTTTGAAATGTAAAAATATATGTAAAAGAAATGATGAACACAAATGTGGCTATAAAGTATGTAAAAATTGTGGTGAAAACGTTGAAATAATTAAACACAAATGTTGTATGCAAAAAATAAAACAAAAAGGTGGAATTTGCGATATTCCTTGTTTATGTAATGGAAATGCGGACAAAAAAGTCCAAAAATGTAACTATTCCGAAAAGTATATTTATTACGATTATGAAGCAAATCAAGAGACAGGAACTCACGAAGCTAATTTAATTATCGCTCAATATTTTAACGGTGAAACTTTCAGTTTTAAAACAAACGATGAATTTTGCGGATGGTTGATTTCTAAAGAACACAGAGGTTATACAGCAATTGCTCATAACGCAAAAGCGTACGACTTGCAATTTATCTTAAAATATTGTGTTGAAAATTCTCTGAAACCTTACACAATTTACAGTGGTGGAAAAATAATGTTTTTAGAAGTTGCAAGAATTAAATTTATAGATAGCATCAATTTTATTGCATCGCCGCTTTCTGATTTTCCAAAGATATTTGACTTAAAAGAATTGAAAAAAGGTTATTTCCCCCATTTATTTAACACAAAAGAAAATCAAAATTATAAAGGGCCAATTCCTGATAAAAAATTCTACGGTATAAATACGATGAAAATTAACCCTAGAAAGGTTTTTCTTAAATGGTATTCTGAAAAAATTAACGAAAATTATGTATTCGATTTTCAAAAAGAACTTGTAGAATATTGTAAATCCGATGTAGATATTTTACGTAGAAGTTGTATAGAATTCAGAAAACAATTTCTAGAAATTGCAAATATCGATCCTTTTCAGTACATTACAATTGCAAGCACTTGTATGAGTATTTACAGGTCAAAATATTTACAAGAGAATACAATCGGTATTATAAAACAATCTAAAAAAGAAATGTATAGTAAAGATTCAATTGCGTGGTTAAATACATTTAGAAATGTACAACACGCTTTAAACGGCGGTGAAATGTATATTTATGGTACAAAAGTAGATGGATTTGATAGTGTAACATAAACAATTTATCAGTACCACGGTTGTTTTTGGCACGGTTGCCCAATATGTTACAAAGAAAGTACGATAAATAATGTAACACGAAAAACTATGGGTGATTTATATGACGAAACTAGAGAGAGAAGCAAACTACTAAAAGATAAAGGATATAATTTGGTAGAAATATTTGAATGTCAATGGAAAAAATCAAAAAATTACAAAGAAGCTTTAAGAGAAAATATTACAATTATTGAACCGTTAAACCCTCGTGATGCTTTTTATGGCGGAAAAACAAACGCGATTAAATTAAAAGTATCTGGTAAAAAATTACGATATATCGATGTTTGCAGCCTTTATCCAACTGTGATGTATTACGATTATTATCCTGTTGGGCATCCGATAAAAATTTATAAACCCAAAAAATTTGATCCGAATTGGTATGGATTAATTAAATGTAAAATATTACCCCCCAAAAATTTATACCACCCTGTATTACCCATTAAAGACGAAAAATTAATGTTTACTTTGTGTAAAAAATGTTTTGTCGAAAAATGTGCAGAATGTAATCATACTGATGAAGAACGCTGTTTAATAGATACTTGGACAACAGACGAAATAAACAAAGCTTTAGAAAAAGGTTATTGCATTTTAAATATTTACGAAGTTTGGGATTTTAAGGAAAAACTAATAATTTATTTAAAGGTTATGTCAAGGATTTTATGAAAATAAAATTAGAAACAAGTCCTTGGGAAAATGACTTTAAAACTGTTGAAGAATACGTAAAAACTGTAAAGGAAATAATGGATATAGATTTAGGTATAAAAAATATTAAACCAAATCCTGGAAGACGAGCTGTTGCTAAATTATGTCTCAATTCTTTGTGGGGGAAATTCGGCCAAAGACAAAATTTAACACAAACGGAATACGTAACTGAACCAAAACAATGGTACAAAATAATATTAGATGATAGAACAGAAATTAGCAATATTATTTTCATTAATGAAAATATGATTCAAGTGTCTTATAAATTTAAAGACGAATTTATCGAAAACAGTACTTCAACAAATATTTTTATTGCAGCTTTTACAACATCTAACGCTAGATTAAGATTATACGAAATGTTAGATAAATTGGGAAAAAATGTTGTATATTATGATACAGATTCTGTTGTATATATTGATGATGAAAAAAACACAGTTAAAACTGGATGCATGCTTGGTGAATGGACTGATGAACTAGATAAGGATGATTATGGCGCTGAATGGATAAGTACAGGACCAAAAAGTTATGCATTAATTACAAAACAAGGAAAAATTACAATGAAAATTAAAGGATTTCCATTAAATTACGAAAATTCAGAAATATTAAATACAAAAGTAATGACAAATATTGTCGATAAAAAAGTAAATAAAGTAAAGTTAAAATATAATATAATTACAAGAGATTCTAAACACAAAACGCTCGTAAATAAAATTATGGAAAAAGAATTTAAAATGGATTATGATAAAAATCGAATTTTACCTGAAAAAGATGGAATTATAGACACACTTCCGTGGGGGTATGTTAATATAGTAGAAAATAAAATTATGGAAAAAGAATTTAAAATGGATTATGATGAAAAACGAATTTTACCTGAAAAAAGATGAAAATATGTTTGATATTTTTAAAGAAGCTGCTAATTTAGAGAGAAATTTCAATATTGAATTTACATTTTTGGGGGTGCTAGGATTTGACCAAAATGATTATTTAACAAATCGAACATAAATAAGCATTGACAATTTTTTAATCTAACTTTTAAAAAAGTATTTTTTTTTAATTTGTTTAATTACCCTTAGAAATTTTAACCTTTAGTTTTGCTTTTTGGATTTTATAAAGGCAAAATTGACAGGGATTAAATATAACGGAAAGTTGACAGAGATTAAATATAACGGCAAGTTGACAGAGTTTAAATATAACGGAAAGTTGACAGAGATTAAATATAACGGAAAGTTGACAGAGTTTAAATATAACGGAAAGTTGACAGAGTTTAAATATAACGGAAAGTTGACAGAGTTTAAATATAACGGAAAGTTGACAGAGTTTAAATATAACGGCAAGTTGACAGAGTTTAAATATAACGGAAAGTTGACAGAGTTTAAATATAACGGAAAGTTGACAGAAGTGTGCTCAATATGCCCACTTACTACTCATGTACAAAGCTAATCATAAATGATTCTGAGATACCACAGGTTACGTCCATGAAATATCTGGGAATATATTTGGATCGCAGACTCAACTTGCGTTCTCATATAGAGCAAATTAGCAAAAGGGTCTCAGTACGAGCCAATTTGCTTTCTTCGCTACTAGGAAGAAGATCAAATCTTAGTCTAGATCTTAAAAGACGGATATACCTCACAGTTATAGCTCCAATCTGGAAGTATGGGATTGAACTGTACGGCAATTCTAAAGCCAGTAACATGGCACTAATACAAAGACGACAATCGAAAATATTGCGTTCGATGGTTTCGGCTCCTAGATATGTTTCCAATCGTACTCTCCACAATGACCGTGCACATGCAACAATATCGAAGATTCTTCGACAAATTGCGTCTTAGTGATAACCCGAATATACTTCGTATATCCAGAAACACGTTGCCGGGAAATCCTAGAAGAAGGCTAAAAAGAAGATGGTGCCGGGACGCTCTTCCTACCAACAATAGTACCATTCGTAACAATACATGACGATTATGTCTATCATACAGATGACACACATTGATCAATGCCCACGAGTAGTGAGGGAGCGTATATTTATATGGTCATATATCTGTATGCTCCCAAGTATCCGAAAGATATAAGTGGCTATAATATAACCCAACAGTATTGTAGTCTCAAGAAACATTTACGTCTAGCTTAATTATTATACCTAAAAATTAACGTACTATCTATCGGTTGGCTCCTATCCATTGGGAGAGGAGACAATACTTATTTTATTTTACTTTATCATATAATATAAGTGAAAAATTCCAATTATGGCGCCAGGATACGTTAACCCAACACCGGTACAGTTTTTCCAGCTTTGTAGTGTGGTCAACTGTTAGATTTTTACTATTTGCATATATTCTTATTTTTGCTTTCTTACGATATAATATCTGATTTTCATTTGGATGCAAACTCCGTAAGGTACAAATAATTTTCTGTGCATAATATTCTACTTTAACGTATGTTTAGTGTATATTTTAACATCTCATTGTCATTAGTTCTTATTGTTATTTATTTTATATATATTTTTTCTTTATTTAAATCTTAGTCAACGTCTCTAATTGTATATATGTATATTTGTATATGTATATATTCAAGTTTATGTGTATATATATATATATTTTACTACCACTTTAGGACACTTTTTTTTGCACCCATACTTTATGTGTAAAGGTACTATGTTATTCACCCCTTTGCCATGTTATATGTAAGTTACATATTGCAGAGAGCTCCCACACATACACATACACATCTCTTTTCTCGTTTTATAATTAATTGTTTCATCTATTTATGCTACACATTCATTTACATACTCTAATTTATAAGCGTACATCTCTGCACCTTTATAAATACAATTATTACAATAAACTTGCCCCACCGGTATTGTTCGGGATGGAAAATAAAATCTAATTTATATATATATATATATATATATATATAAATATATATTGATTGTCCCTCATACTCTTCGCTTCGAGTGTATCTTAATCTTCTTCCTTCGCTTCATCTCCTCTTCAAGTATGACCATCTCTTTTCCTATCGTGCCTCTAGCCATGGCTGCTATACATGGCACGTTAATTTAATTTAATAATAATATTTAAATGCCCTGTCACTGCAACCATTGTGTCCTGTTGGTAGTCAATGTCCGAAGTTCTTGATATTTACTTATATTCGAGCGATCCTATAACACCATTCGTTATAGATGTTCTCGGTCTTCTCCTTGGCATTCTGCCGAGGTAACTTTACTACCTATTATATTTTTTATAAAGTTATTACGTTTTATTGCACATGCTAACAGTTTTATTTTCCGCTTTTCTGTACGCGATTTATTAAATTTCTTTTTCCTTGTATTCCCTCTGTAGGATTTCTTTGTTTTGTTCCTTTACAAGACATTTTCACATTTCGGTACGATCCACACCTCCACTGAATTCGGGTTATTTATTTTCTGCGTTGTTTTTTTGTTTTTTTTTTTTTTGTTATTGAATACATATTTAGCTTGTACTATTCGTCTTTTGTAATACCTGTTATACTTCTATTATGTTATCGCACTTCCTAGGTAACGTGTTTCTGCTGTGTAACTTGTTCCAATTTGAGTATTACCTAGTTTTATGTTTATCTTTTTATTCAGCGTGTGTTTTACTGACCTTTATTACCTTTGTTTATTCATATTTATTTACGTTTATTTAATATTTCCTTTCGATTTATTTAATATTTCCTTTCGATTCATTTCGATTAAATTTATGTTATATACGATCGAAGCGAGTTTTGTGATTTTCGTGGTATTCTTCTTTTTTCGTATGGCTGATGCGGAGTTGAACTCGTTATAGGACACAATATCTAGATTTCGAATCCATGTTAGCGCTGCCGCTGATGCTTTGTGGATATCTTCAAAAGTTCCTGTAAAAGCTCTGTCTAGACAATCACAGACGATGTGCTCGATCTGGTAACCGCAGTCACAGGCAGCGTCATTTTTAAACTGCCACCGCGTTAGCATGTCGTTGCACCGTCCGTTTTCAGTGCGTATTCGATTTAATTGCACCCAGTTTTTCCTTGGAAGGTCAAAACCGTTTACCGCAGCGTCTGGCAGGGTTATCAGTTTACGGTTATCTGGATTTGATTTGCGTTCACGCCAGCTTCGCTTCCCTTCGACTTTTCCTCTGATTAGGTCTTCACCAGTTGTCCGTGGCGGTCTTCGTGATTTCAATCTGCGCACTTGAGGCATATGCTTATTTATAGTGAGTTCCGGCAAGGTTTTCCACTTTGCCCATTCATGTGCAGTTGCTATTTTCTTACGTATGTGAGGTGGCATAATATTATTGCTGAGTACTCGTAGCCAATCAAGTTGCGTCGATTTAATTGTCCCTGTAATTAAACGCATTGTTGTATTCAGTTGTGTATCTACCGTTGCGGTATGGCGGCTGTTTAGCCAAACTGGGGCTCCGTATTCCGTAGTATGATTATTAATATTAAAATTTTAGAAACTTTCGGTCGATACGTCACTATTTTGAAAAAATTGATGTTCTGCCTCGATAATGGATTGTGTAAGCATATTCGAAACTTCGGCTTTTTACAAAATATTGACGCGGTATCGAGCAAATTTTAATTTTAAATTTATATTACTAATGTAAACAAAAAAAATAATAATAATTGCCGTAATGAATCAAACATGGGGGCTAACGAAAGCTTCCGAGAAAATTGCCAAGTCATCGTTTTGTGAGAAATTTTTTATTTGGGTTTTTGACGTTTGCGACACATTTTTGGTTGATAACGTTGCCATTGTTGTCAATAGTTTTCAAAAATGTTCGCCGTTATATCGATTAAGAGACAGTTCAAACGAATTTTCTACTCCAAAACATTGCTTTCGTTTATAATTTGGAATTTACTTCGTTCGAATGCTTTAAATAACACGTCCAAAATGAAGATTATAATATGAACAATGTGGAATGTAGTGATTTTTAAAAAAATAAACAACAAAAAAGAAAAAAAAATCAATTGAAAATTAGTTAAATCACTAATATTTATTTTCTTAAAGAAAACACAAAGTGATCTGACTATTGTTTTGTAAATTTTATACATTGATAGTTGATTATGTTGTTCACCACGGTCATTATCAGATTTTTAATATTTATTTTCATTTTACTTGTAAAATTGTGTTTTTTAAAAAAATTTTGTGTTCGTATATTTTTATATTTTATATTTTACTTTTGGACATCATACATCGCAACAGTAAATGAAAAATTTAAAATTCCATCAGTATACAACTTTTACAGAATCCGGAAAATAGTATTGAAGAAAGAAAAAATTAATATAAAAAAACAAAATTAATAAACAAATATATTGATATTAAATTTCAACAAATCAAAAAATAGACAGAACAGAAGCAGAACAGCATTTTTGGAGTATATTTTCACAATCACCATCGCATATTTTTAAGTAATTATATTTAATTTATATTTTTAAAATTATGATGTTTTAAAACGTTTCACTCGATAATGGCGTAAATGCCGAAAAGCTTTGTGCTTCCTTTAAGAAAATAAATATTAGTGATTTAACTAATTTTCAATTGATTTTTTATAAAAAAAAATCACTACATTCCACATTATATAAAAAATTAAACCAAAAAAGAAGTTAAAATCGGAAAGTTTTTCGACTTTTAAGTCCCATTATCGAGTGAATATTTAAAAAATAAAAATATAAATTTTACAATTAACAAAGATCAGCAAAATGAAATAACAGTGTTAATAAAACAACGAGTGATTCTGAGTGATTTTAACTTCTTTTTTGTTGTTTAACTATTATGGGAGAATAAAGTGAAAAAAACGGAACACAATATTAGATAACGTTGAAACTAAAACGATTAAATATGAAAATAATGAATATTTTAAAAAGATTATTTCGATGATAATAATAGCGGGCGAATACGTTTTGTTCTTTTTTTGACAGACCACCGAGGAAAAAAAGATATATTATTGGAGGCTTAGTTGTATTGATAATTGCAGCGGTAATTGCCGGTCTCTTTATTTTACTTCATCATTCTGAAAAACACCATCCGGACAGTAAGAGAGACTTTTATCGCAACTCGTTATTACGGGAATATAAAAATGGCGGCGGTGCTGTCTGTACCGATGGTACGCCTTGTTCCATTATCGGAAGGTAATCTATGTGTTCATGTAATTTAAAAAAAAAAAAAAAAAATGTATATATATGAAATTATATTAAAGGTTATAATAATTAAGTTAATTTTAGAAAAGTTGTAGGAAGAAAAACTATTATTTAATTTCACTAGAGGTACTACCTGTAATATAGATATTATTTGCTTTCATCACGAGAAGCGGTTAGTAGCAGTAGATAAAATAAGCGTTTTTCCTCAATTTTACAGATTAGTGAACTTTTAAATCGACTATTCTAAGACATTTGAAAAATATTAAGAGAAAATATTGTTATGTACAGTTATACGTGATATATAAAACTGGAAGTAATAAATGAAAAAAAAAATTAATAAAAAAATTCCAGCGGAATATTCTATTTTACAATTTTTTAACAGACCGTATTTATGCACATACAGATTCTGTATGTACACGATCATAAGAATTAGCCTTTATTTCCCATTTTAAAACGTACACTAACAATATTACAAATACCAATTACTAAATGTTAGTTTGTTATTATGCTAATCTACATTAGGAAAGTTAAACCCTTTATCGAACATCTTCCAGTATACATCTACCATATTTTTGTTTCCATTCCAGATGATCCTGTGTTTTACGCATCATATTCATCAATATAGCATCCTTTCATTTAATTTCCGATCTTCAATTTTTTCTATCTAATGCTAACTATTCGATATATATTTTTTAGTTCATCTGTTTATTTACATTCGACTAAAGATAAGTCCCCACTTTATAGAGAACAGCTTCCGTTTTCGTTTTGTTTCTTAATATTTTATTGTTTACTTCGTCCGTTCTTGTTACTTCAATTAATTAGATCGATAAAAACCTAGTAAAATATCTAGAACAAAATAATCGGCGAATAGTATGCAAAATAAAATTAATGAAAAAACAAATGTTTTAATAACGGCGAATAGTATGCAAAATAAAATTAATGAAAAAACAAATGTTTTAATAAATGGTTTGTTTTGACGCAGTGTACAATATTTTAAACACACAAAGAAATAAACCAACAAAATCATTTATATTAAAACAGATATGTAATAGACTAGAAGATATTTTTATTCCTGTAATATCAAAATACCTTTAAATTATGTATATTATCATCATCATCATCAGTTATTCGAATGCAAACACCGTGAAACTAATATGAACTTTCAATCACGGTTTTCATCAACTATTTGACTATCAGACACGTCGTATGTTTTATTTAGTCAAATTAATTATTAATCGGTTTTAGATTTATTATTTTTTTGATCTCTTTACAGTCATACATACTTACGTGCTTAAATATTGTAATTCGTATTCTTAGTTTGCCGATAAAAAATTGATATTTATTTTAGGATGGGGTATGTAACTTCAGCCTGAATAGAAAATCTTAACAAAATTTTATTCTCTAAAAAAAATAATGTGTAACAGTGCCTACAGTAAAAGATAGACGGAATATATTTGTGTACGAAACTATAAAGTAACAATAAATTCTACACCATTCATTTCCAGCTATTAAGGGTAGAGCTAATTTTCCCCAATATTATCAACATTTCTCATAAAATTAACACAGTACAACATTTCTCACATTTCCTGTTAATGAAATTTATGTTCAGGTTCAAATAATGAACATATATTAAGGAGCATTTACATCGCCTTGAATTTTTCAATAGGTCACAAATCAAATATTGAGAGATTTCCTCGAACGAGTTAGTTATTTCGAGTCGTGGCACTGGACTAGCTGGTAGATCGATAAAGATTTTTTAGAAAATAAGTGTGTGTGTAAAAAAATTATTGTTCAGCGTGAAAAATATTGACGATGAAATTACGTCTTTTGTGAATGGATAATAAGTATATTTAAATTGTTTACAATGTAGAGTAGATATATAATAAAATGCGTATACCGAGCAGTGATATACTCTTACTACGCGACTTAGATTTAGTGAACGAGTCTGAAAGTTAGCTTAGAACTATTAAATAGACGACTGTACATGGGAAAAATACAATAAAAACCCTGCGTAGCGGACGAGAGGTTCTTAACATTATATATGCCGCTTGATTGTAATGGTACTGGGCGATAATTGATGCTTGATTAAGGGTACTAGCAAACTAAGATTATTATAAGGAAGGTTGTCTCGATCAACAGTGTTTATCTGTAGTACGAAATGAGTGTGAAAATCTTTTATTGTGACGTCACTGTGTGACCCAAACGGATTCCTGTTCTTCGACATGTATGCGCTCATATGTTTAACTTTTACTTCTTTATATGTACACAATTATTTATTTAGCTATACGTCAATACACAGATATTTAGTTATTAACTTTTCCGTTTTCTATTCATTATATAAACCGATCGTTTAAATTTATACGGAGCATCATCCCTTAGCTAGGATTAAGATACAACAATTAAAATTGATATTACAGGTTCATCGTCATGCAAAAAGGCAATATTGTACAGTTGCTACTTGTATTAATAGCGCGGCCAAAACTAATGGAATAAAATATCACTCGTTTCCCAAAAATACTGAAATTAAAAAGCAATAGATCAATTTATGCAAACGAAATGACAATTGGAATTCAAATTCATGCAATATTTGTCCGGTTAATTTTTTAGAAGCCGACTACAAACGCAATTAAAATTCCGAACTTTTAAATCTAACACCCCAAAAAATATTAAAGATTTAGTTCCGTCGTTTACCGAATAATATATCTAAATCAGTACTACCGAAATTAGATAGTAATAGAAAGCAGCGATTGGAAAAAAGGGAACAACACTCTATAATTAACGACATTCTAATTGAAAATGGCGGCAAAATATTAATTCCTCGGGAATCTTTAGAAATAGATAATACACAAGAAGAAACTGCTAGTTTATATAAACAAATTGATTAACTGAAAAAAATTTGTACTTTGTATAAGGGAAAATCGTTAAAATAGACTCGGACAATTAATAAATTAAGACGTTTATACAAGACAGAAAAAAGTAAAAACAACGTTAACAACAATTGAAAATTTAACTTTGTTAATAAAAACCGAAAATTTCGAAACTTTAAAAATCATTTACCGCGAGATATTTTTTTCTTTGGCCCAACTTTTGTCCTGTGGACAGTTTTAAATTTTCATATTCAACCCTTTCAGTCATGCTCTTTGAATTTTTGCTTAAAAAGAAAAATATACTTGAAGTATCAAACAGATTTAGTGCGGCCTACAATGTCAACATTAGTAAAAAGTCCATAATTTTCAAGAAACTATAAAGAATTGCACGTCTATACATTTTCTTGTAAAACTATTTTTTTTAGAGTGAAATTTATTCTCATTCTTAACTTAAAAAACACATAAAACAATACACATAAAAATAATTATAATATAATCGTAAAAAATAAAAATAAATTCAAATTTGTAAAAAAAAAATGAACCAATTAGTCAGTATATTGACAAATAATACTGGAAAAACAAAAATTAACATTACAAACAGTTAAATTTAACAACACAGTTCTTATTTTTTTTCTAAGCACAAATGAATAATACACTTTGAACACATTCACCTGATTTTTCTATTACAACTTGGAAGTTTGCATCGCATCTGGGTGACTGAATGTTTTGGAAAGTGACTAAATTTGTCAGACTAGACAACTGCTGTTGGTATTTTCTCAATTTGTTGTTCAATTGTATGTACAGTATTATCTATGGTGGGCATATTCACTTTTTAACAAGTATAACTGATTTAATGGTGCTTTCTTTTACATCCATGTGAAAGTGAACTAAACCTAGTATGTGCTTTTTTGGTACCTCGAGTTTTCTGCAATTTCATTGGTTCTCTAAACAAAAATTAGTCACCACAAAATTGTTTGCTTGACATATCATTTTTAGTGTCCATTTTTTTTTTTAGTACTAGCAGAAAGTTTAATTTGCCTACCCCTTCTCTAGTCTTCGTTATATTTCATAATTATTATTAGGAATTGGGATCTGAATATTTTTGATTTATGATCCATAATTTAATGGTGTGATTGCATGTGCCTCCAAGACAATTTGAAGAAATAGTGATTGACCCATTATCTAACAGTTTTACTAAACACCATCTGTAGCTACTAGCTGTTCAATATGTCGCTGATTATGCTGTTTGATTTTTTTCTTTGCAAAATTGTGTTTTACTAAATCTATTCAATCTCGTAGTTCCTGTTATACATATTCCCAACTTTGTGCACATTGCATAACACCATAATTCAAGAAATAATTATTACAAAGTAGTTTGTGATTGATACCGGCTAACATATTAAGCTTCAGAACAATTACAGTAGTTTGACCACATTTTGTTGAAGCCATGAAATTTAATTTTGTAGTATTTGTGTGAATAGCAATTCCCTGTAAAAATCATAAGCAGCAATAATTAACTATTTGAAATGTGTACAAAAAACGACTTTTTTTAATTACCATATTTTCTTCTACCAAATCATCATGCATATTTCTACTAAATTATTGTATAAATCTGTTTCCAAAAGATTTATTTTTTTAATCATCTCCATTTCTAATATATCGCCATTTAACATATCAATAAGTGTTATCCGAATACTAATTTTATACAAATATTTTTTGAAAATTCAATTACAGAAAATAATAACCACCTGCATTACCATGTTTCCAATTGGGATTACAAAATTAAAAAAAAAAAAACGATTTATTTTATATTTAAAGATAATCAATATCTAATAAATGGTACAGCAATTACTTCAAAATCAAGTTTACAAAATTTGAAATAACTAAATTGAAAAACACATAAATTCACAATTAGATTTTTTTTTTCATGTTGACTTTTAGGTCATCAAAACACATGAAAATGTATTTATTTTTGACATTCAAAATCGTGTAAATAAGAGCTGTATTTGGTATTGATCTCTTTAGAAACATGTTCCTAATCGAGAACAGTAGTTCTCTATGTACATAACATATTAGTTTATCCTAAATAACCGATATAAAACGATATTCTCATTTGGGCACAGGTACAACAGTGACTGAAAGGGTTAATATATATTTAAAACTTTATCTTTTCTTGCTCAATTTATCAAAATTTTAATATTTTGGATGAAATTAATTTAATAATAACGAATTTAAATCAAAACGAAAACAACACAACGGCGTATAAAACCTGTTGTCCATGCTAAAACTGGATCATTTTTTTTCTATCGCAATAGGAGTGATTCTACATAACTTGTTTTCTATATCTGGCGTTAAATAAGTCGTAATTTCCAATAACAATTTCCTCCTCTGTTTCCTTAAATTTTCTTCAATACTTAATACTTATTTTATTTAACCCTTCACAGTTCGTCTTCGTAATATAAATAGCGCTGGTGGTCGATGTTACTAATATTAAAGTTAAATTTCTCTTTTTTAGTGGTGTAGGGTAATGATTGCATAATATTTCTTAAAAATAAAAATGAACAACTCCGTTAAAATTTTAAACGGCGCATACATTCTACTAATAAAATAAAATTTAATGTGATTTATATCAAACATTTAATATTTTAATTACTAGATATATTTCAATATTTTTAAAAAGTAAAAAAAAAAGTTAGAAAAATTTACTGCTTACTTACTATGTTCATGAATTTGGCTACACTGATACTCATGTTGAAACTCGCAATAAATTATTTTGTTATCTTTATATTCGTTACACGGTGTTCTAGATTGTTCTTGGTTTGTATTCGCAGTTGTTCGTTTACAATTTTATATCGCGTTGTTTGTGACTATTTTGTTTATAATTTTCAAGTGTAAAAAAATCATAATAAGCGTATTGCAACATGTCGGAAGATCATTTAGATGAATACGAACATTACAATTTCGAGCAAGATAAAATTACCAATACAGGTCACAGTGGTAAACAACGTAGTAAAAAGGAAGCGAGTGAACATACTAATAAAAGTGATCCCAGCGGTCATACTCGAAAACTCGTAAGCAAGCTGCAAAATACTGAAAAGAATAAGAAAGAAGAAAATTTGAATCCGCATCCTGTCACAAAGAAATGATGCTGTTTTTCGTTGGCCATATGTAACGTTGAACACTTATATTTTAATATGTTACAATGGACAATAGACATATAAAATAGAATATGTTTTCGTTATATATATTTAATTATATATTCTGTAACAGTTATTAATACATTTTTTCACTAATTAGTGTTGGTTTTATTTAAATGTTGTTTGCAGTGTTGTATAATGTACTTTAAATTATTTTGATGATTTAAATGTTCTTATATTGGCAGTTTGGATTGTTTGTCTTAAAATAAAACGTGCTGTATAGATTGTGAAATACATTATTGTCCAGCTTTTATACATGTAAAAGTAACTTCTGTATAATATGAAATATGTTATATGGCAATATCAGATTAATATACAACAGATCGAGTATTAGGTTTATTTCTAAAAATTTAAAGTATCGTAACAATTATATTTAAAAATAATTTATAGCTGGTTGTGAATTTTATTTATTTATAAATCACCGTAGCTTTTGGTTTCGTTACAATTATGATTGGTCACGAATTGTGCAAGGTACGTTAGATTGAGGTTAATTGTTCATAGATGTACGTAATAAATATTATGTTAGTGTATAAAAATTTTTCCACTTTTTCTTAAATTTGAATGTTGTTATTTTAATAAATTACATAATTATTCAGATCAAACTATCGTGCGAAGAATAATTTTTTAAAACAATTTTGTGCTTAAATTAAAAGCCTCGTGGCATAAAGCATCTTCATTATCTACTTTCGTTCATCAAACAATAAACAGTCGCTTTTGATTTTAATTATTATACATTTCCCAATCAGTAGTAATTCATACTTTTGTTAATTTAATTTAATTTAAATAAGTTAATCGTACATCTACGTTTTAATTGCTATACAACATTCAATTAATGTGTTGCAGGTATGCTTATTCGTTGGTATAAAATAAACTAAAATCTAGGAATGCTGAGTATACAAATTTTATTTTCTAAAAATAAAACTGGTATTATTTTTTAGAATACGTTTCTTTGTAGAAATTGGTTGTACTTTATAATGCGATAATAATTCGTTTAAATAATACGCAATATGATTAATAGAAGCATAGTGATTATTTTATGCGTTGACTAAATGTAATTTATACGCAGTTGTGTAAATATTTTCAGATTTTCTACCGCATATGCATATGTATAATACAACTCTGTGTCGTGTGCGTATACGGATTAGTTCATTTCAATGTGAAAATCTCATTTATTAACCATGTTGACATTTTTGGTTTAAATTATATACTTTCAGTTTAAATTGTAGAATTTGATACTATTATTTGTTTTCTAAGCTTCCCCTGTTATAATTTTTGAGATTATAATGTGGTTTTACACAGATATGCGTGTTTCTTGAATTAAAAGCTTGCGTGCACATTGAAATAACTGATAAACCTTCGGAACCGAATAAAAGAATTTTAGTAACTGTTCCCAGTTATCCAAAATAATGTAGTAGAAAAGTATTGATATTATTTAATGTACTTATAATAATAATTGTATATATTTTTTCTGAATACCTATGTAATCTTTCATATGAAAGATCGAAATGAGCATTATTATCGATTGTAGGAACATACTTAAAAAAAGTGGATCAGCAATCGACGCAATCATTGCTGCTTCATTTTGCAACGGAATGTACACTATGCAAAGCATGGGGATTGGTGGTGGATTCCAAATGATCTATTATCAGAAATCAACAGGCCAAGTATATAATATTAATGCGAGGGAAGTTGCACCGTCTAAAGCGACTAGAGATATGTTTAACAAAAGCGCCGAACTTTCTAAAACAGGTTAAACTTTTGTCTATTTTTTATTATTTAAAGTACATAGTTTTTAACATTTATTAGCTAATTATTGAAATAAAATGATTCGGATAAATATTTTACTTCGTCTTTGATTATTATTTATTTACTATAATTAAAAATTTTATTTTAAGAAATAATAGAAGATAAAGCTGCATTCCTATTCGTATAGAACAATACCTTTTTTTTTTTTTATTATTAACATAAAAATGTCAAATAATATGTATTTTATTAAAAATAAACTTAACTTTTTCGAACATTTAATAGTAATATATTAATTTATTCAAGTTATTCTTAAGAATATTCAAGTTAAATATTTTGTCTGTGATAACATTATGACCCGAATTAATATGGAATATAAAAAAAAATATTTTTGGCTGTAATAAATGTCGGTTAAAGATTAGTCAGTTCTTGTAGCATTCAATACGTACAAAAATTCCAAATACAATATGAGAGAATTTAATTTATAATAAACTATGTTAAATGTAACTACTAAACTTTAAAAAAAAAAAATAATTTCTCTTCAATCGTACATTTTCGTTATACATATAAAGGAGAAAGTCACGCAAACCTAGTGGTAAGAATTTACAATTTGTTTAAGGAACGCCCGTGTAGATTAACGTTGTGTAAACTGATATTAATACTTCGATGTATACTTTCATTTGTGTATATAAATTTACATAAAGTTTGTATTGAAGAATTCCTAATGCGCGAACATAATTTTGAAATTAGTAGTATCATCCCACGAATGACTTTTCAATAAATATCTGAGTTACTTACGAGGTGATATATATCTAACAATTCATAGCCACCGATTACGCATTTAGAGTAGCGTTCATTGATGCGCTATTAAGAAAAATTGAGTCGAGAGAAATTCTATTAAACGCGATTTTTATAATGAACAATGTTTACTTTTATTTGAGCGGAGACGTTTATAAACAGTACCTTATTTATCCTTCATTGTAAAACAACATAACACATGGTAGATCAGATGTTATCCGTGAAGACGCTTGGTAACGTTTATATAATTTGTGGTGATGCCAAAAATACGTTCTGCGGTCCTAGGTTAATTAGAAATACAAAAAAACAATAAACGGCAACAGATGTAAATAGTGTCTGCGGGATATTCAATTTACTGACTACAAACATATGGTAGGATTTCTAACTTAATAGATTTTTTTAATTTGAAAGGCTTGTCTTCTGATATATTTTAAAATTGGAGCGAATTATAGCTTACTTTCCGATCACACATCGGTAATAATAAAGTTCAACGATATAGTAAATTACAACCAAGGCTAAACTACGAAAACATGAATATATGAAGAATTTAAATACAAAATTAACATTGACATAAATCTTAACTTGACCCTAAGTATTCATCCAGGTATACATAAGTTGAACTAAATCCGAATTCGCAGAATAGGTAAACAAATTCAAGTAACA
Organism: Coronaproctus castanopsis; assembly: GCA_032883995.1. Lineage (NCBI taxonomy): Eukaryota > Metazoa > Arthropoda > Insecta > Hemiptera > Monophlebidae > Coronaproctus > Coronaproctus castanopsis. The sequence continues at coordinate 290,988,092 of CM065052.1, forward strand.
TGGAAGGTAGAGAAGTATAACGTTACGTCCTTGAACATTTATCGGCGGTTGTCGATCAAGCTTTTGATAAAGTATGGCATGAAGGGCTTTGTTCCATAAAATAAAACTTCACTTTTCTTTTGAATATTGTGAACTACAAAATTTTACCCGAGTGATAGATACTTTCATATAAAATACGAACGTTTATATGTCCCATACATTCATACGTTCCCTAAAACAGTATTCGGGAGCTGCTGGTTAAAGGCCGTAAAATGTACTGGGTGATTGGTAGAAAATCCAAGTTATCTTAAGACAATAAAACGATTACTCTATAAAGCACCAGTAACTGTCAGTTTTTGGGTTGCAGTTCGAAGAGTAACGTCTACTTAATTCAAGATTCCTAAATCAAATATTATTTGCTGCCTCTTGTTTAATGACCTACTTTATATGAATGTCAATATAATTTACATAAATGACGTCATAAACTATGAAGCGAAATACAAGTAAATTTCAAAAGTATGAAACGATATAGCCAGAAACCTGTTAAATGAGGATAATTACACCGCTAATCTTTATTATATCAATATAATCTATAAATAGCCTGTAGGTTAGAAACAGACATTGCAGAGAAGAGGAATTAAAAAATGTTCCATCATTCGCGGAAGGTTATGCCATGATTGGGTGTTACTGTTTCATCGACAGTATTATTTCTAAGGCACACTTCATGAAAAGCTCTACTAACATATGTTAAACAGGTTTGTGCAATCAAAATTATCGGAACGAACTCAGTTGTCACAAACTTGATTTCAGCGGTTCGGGGCAACGTGTCATACGTTGAATTAAACAGTGATTAGTTTATGAAGAATGTTTAGCAGCTGTTTAATGTAACGCAATACTAAGATAGTGTGGTTGCCGGACTCGCGAAATCTTACTGTTTGTAACTTTTTATACATTTTTTTTATTCATATATATATATATAACAAAACAAAATAAAATCGAAGTTAATCACTAAAAAATTTATTACATAAACACGAAGATTTTCGACTATGAAGTCATTTTCAGAATAGCATGAAAATGACTTCATAGTCAAAAAGCTTCGTGTTTATGTAATAAATTTTTTAGTGCTTACTTCGATTTTATTTTGTTTTGTTAAATTCATAAAATCACTATTTGCTTAGTTTATAATAATTTTATTAAATACGTGTTTTTTTTTTAATATAAAATATATTACCTATGTAATTACATCTTCGTTGTTCTGTAGTGCTTCATTTTATTGAGGTATTTAAAATCGAAAGTTTACGAAAAACAAATCTCTAAACTTGGAATAGTTAAAAATGAAGACTTAGAATTATACTGGAACTATTTCGATTAATATGTTGGCTAAAATTTAGAAAAATGTTTTCAAACTTCGTAAATATAATGAAAATAAAAACTATCATTTTATTATGCTTAGGACTGAGAAATTGTCGAAATAAAATAAATACATCTATAAAGACTTATTTCTTCCTCTTTTCAATGAGACCTTTCCAAACTTAATTAAAGAGCGTGCTATAATTACGTCTATGTTAAATAAATGTATGATCTATTTACTGTGTACATATTTTTAATAATTGTAATTATTATTTTGACTTCTCACACATCATTTTAATACGCTATTCTCCGTTCTCATTTCTGTTTTCCATTTTAACGTGTAGGGAATAATGCAAGTGCATCATGTAATTTTTGTTTAGCAATGTACGTTCTTTTATTATGATATGATTTAAAAGTTATGTATTCATGATAGGCGGTTTATCGTGCGGAATTCCTGGCGAGTTAAAAGGGTATCTTGAAGCTCATCAAAGATTTGGAAGTCATTTATCGTGGAAAGAAATTATTCAACCGAGTTATGATTTATGTATTCGAGGTTTTGCGTTATCGAGACATCAACGTAATTCTGTGTATCTGCGTTTTGAAGATGTTAAATCCGATACTATATTACGGTACGATATTGTTTGTTTATAAATCATTTGTTCGGTGTTTTTTTCCGTTTATAATTAAGAGATGCGAAGTGTAAAGCAAATTCAGCGTTTCAAAAATCGGTATGAAATACTTGCTGCATTTGCACTTGTATTAAGATGAAGCATGAACAAACACTGTATTTTAAAATTTATCTTTTCAGTATTGTTTTTATATAATGTTCTACTATTGTTTGTGAGAAATCCGTAATTAATTTTCAACTATTATTTGAAAATTTCAATTACAAGTAAACTATTAAATTTATGCGTAATCATATTTAACAAAAATGAAGTTTTAGATAATCAAATAATATATTATAATGTCGAAGATTATTTTTGGGTATTCGTTGTTAATAAACGATTAAATTTAAAAATGTGCTTAATGAAAAACTCATTCATAAAAGGCTGCAGAAAATTATTGATAAAAATAAAATCACCCCACACCATCAGTTTGGATTTCGTGTTGGACATTCTACTGTGCAACAGGTTCATCGAGTTGTGAAGCAAATTGAAGGATCCCTTGAAGATAAGAAGATTTGTGCTACTGTCTTTCTCGACGTCAAGCAGGCGTTTGACAGAGTTTGGCACTCGGGACTGCTATATAAATGTAAACAGATCTTTCCATTGATATATTACAACATTTTGAAGTCCTACTTGGAAGAGAGACATTTTCAAGTGATTGTCAATAATAGTCAATCATCTATATACAAAATTACGGCAGGAGTACCCCAGGGTAGTATGCTGGGACCACTCCTATACTCCATTTTTATCAGTGATATTCCGGAAAACTCGTTTATTGCAACTTTTGCCGATGACACGGCAATACTAGCTACTCATCACTGTCCCGATACGACTAATCGACAGCTCCAGAGTACCATTGATCTGACGGTTGATTGGTTTTGCAAGTGGAAAATAGTGATAAATGAGTTAAAATGTAGCCATATCATATTCACAAATAAAAAAGTTGATCGTGGAAAATATCAGATTAAAATAAGCGGAAAGATACTACCACAAAATCCTTGTGTGAAATATTTAGGAATTCATCTAGATCAAACACTAACATGGTTGCCACACATTACCGCTAAGAAAACTGAACTAATTATCAGAATGAAACAGTTATACTGGTTACTGGGACCTATGTGTCAACTATCAATTAACAACAAACTATTGCTGTACAAGCTTATATTAAAACCGATATGGCTTTATGGCTGCGAGCTATGGGGATGTGGTTCCAAAAGCAACAAACAAAAAATCCAGCAGTGCCAAAATAAAATTTTGCTTATGATATCTGGTGCTCCATGGTACGTGTCGAACGACACGTTGCACGGGGACCTCCGGATAGGATATGTAGAAGATGAAGTCCGCTGTGCTGTCCGAAGGTATTTGTCGAAATTGGACTTTCATGGGAATCCGTTAGCAAAGATGCTGCTAGAACAAGAAGAAACCAGAAGATTGCGAAGAAAACGCATCACCTATTTCAAGTAGAGTCGGTGTAGATAATGAATAGGACCACCCAGGTGTTCGGCTGTTGGGTCGACTCCTATTAAAATAAATTTCGTTCATCAAATCTAGTTGATGATGAAAGTCTCGTCAGTTCTAGATCTTAAAAGTTTATAAAAAAAAAATATTATAGGTGACATATATACAAATATTTTGTTCAATTACTTTAAAAAGTAATGTAATGACTAAGTAAACGAATTATTTATTTTGCAAATTTTTCATAAATTACACATTTCACATTTTTATGTGATCGAGATTTGCACACGAGCATATATATATATTATAACACGAGCATATATATAATATAATATATATTATAACACTTAAATTTTATTGTGTACATAATTCATTTGTGAATATATTTTTTTATGTAATAGATCCATGTTTTTCGATACGGATAAAGATGATGTTAAACCAATGGGTAGTTTAATAAAACCTCCACAGCAATTTTGTAATACCTTGAAGGCAATAATGGAGCAGGGACCAGATTCATTTTATACAGGATCTTTAGCCAGTGATTTTGTCAAAGATGTTGAGGATTTAGGTGGCATAATAACGGAAGAGGACTTAAAGAATTATAAGTACGTACGTTTACATGTATCTGTCGACCTACATTGTTGAACAGCGTTTCATTTTTAATCATTGTTTATTAATGCATAAATCGTTATTGTACTGAATTTAATTATATTTATTTTCGTTATAATTTAACGATTACCTTTTTTTACTTGTACTTAGGTTTAAATTAGAACCACAAGTAACTAAATCCTGTAGAAATCCGACAAGTTTTTTTATTTATATACATATATAATTAGGTTTATTTTATTTTTTTAAATTTATATTATTTTTAAAGATATAAACTTTGCTTTGTAAAATTATAATGTCATATCGGTTATAACTTTTGTACGATGAAATACATACTCCCTTACAAGTGGTCCAATCGTCAATATAATATTTTCTACATCCTTTTCCACGTTAAGTATTTTTTCCACAACTGCATTTCTTAATATTTGTCTTTATGCTTTTTTATATAATAAAAATTCCTATACTTAATGCCTCATTATTTATTTTGAATATACACAAATTTTTTTTTTTTATTAGTATTTTTAACATACGTGTTATATATCTAAATTTCAATAAATATTCACGCCGCTTAATTGATTTGTATTTACACAAATAAAATTCTTCGTTCTTATTGCCTTGCTTATAACAGCAGTTTTTTCCTTTTGTTTATCTCACGTTAGATCTCGGTATAATTCAAAAATACCGCATTACCATTATTGATTACTTAAATCAGAGAGTTTCTATTTAATTTTATCATTTCTTTCTAGAACGTCAAATTTTCTGGTCGAGAAAAACTATTTCGATTTCTACCGACTTCTTTTTCTACATTAACGAATAACCGGTTTTTTTAACGTATTTTCATACTAACAAAATTTTTAAAATTTTTTTTACATTATTTGGGGAAAAAAAATAGCCAGATTAGTTTAAACAAGTTTAATGCAGCATTTTACACGAGGTTTAGAAGGAAATTTGAGACATTCTGTGATAATTGTATTATGAAATTAAAATTATAAATAATTTCCCGAAGAAAAGATTAATTATGTCAACAATTACATAATATCATATCGAAAGAAACAAATATTAAATAAGTTTATTTTTAAAAGTTCGGTTGAAGATTTTTTAATGACGCGGGTTTTTTTTTTAAATTATGGAGCTGAGGTAGATGTTTATTTTTTGTTTAATTAATTCATTTGATATATAAATATATTGACGAGAAAAAAATTAATTTTATGTCCAATTTTATTTAGTATAATTGTTTTCACTTTAATTGTTTTAGAGTAAAAATAACGCCGCCGACGAAGGTAACTCTGAGCCGAAATGATACAGTGTACAGTTCCCCGTTACCTGGAAGTGGAGTACTCCTCGGATTTATATTGAAATTATTAGACGGTTATAAGGTAACACCAACCGACATTTTAACCATCAGTAAGAAAACGAATTTGATTCAACGTATCGCTGAATCTTTCAAACATGCGTTTGCGTTCAGAACACAACTTGGCGATGTACTTCACGAAGATACAGAAGAAGCTCGTACTGTTAAAGAAGTTAGTATTTTGTTGCATCGATTTCACATTGTATAATAATTTGTATTTACATCTTAAAATTTTCTCGGATCATGTTTTTTTTTTTTTTAATTTTATCAAATTTGATGTAAAAATATACACTGAAAATCGGAAAGTTTTTGAATACGTTAAAAATATCGAGTTTTTCCAAAATATTGGTCTGCGTACACCTTTGCTTTTTCCCCGCTGCATTTTCTGAGTCATGATGTCCACTATATGGTAGATGAAATTTTAATACTAATAAAATTCTTTACTTTCTGGTGTACGCGAAATGTCTCAATTTTAAAAATACTTTTATAAATATATTGAAAATTATCTAGAATTCACCTAATAAGCGGTATTGTATAATAAACACCTGTATAAAATTTATAACTAAATTTTGTAATGTACTGATATCCAGGTAGCGTCTATACTCTACAGTATCGGTTAATAAAGGAGTCTGTTGCCTATTTTAAGGGCGGCCTATTTTATAACGGAAGTCCTACTGCTTTATTAAATGCTCCTGGAACTGAACTATAAATTTATATTGCTGCATAACAATATATATAAATGTTAAATGATGTAAATTTTATTTGAAAATTATTACATTTATTTAATTATTCTATGTATAATTTTACTAACGACCTACATATACTACACGTTCTCTTTTTTCTTATATTTCATTTTTGCTTTCCGTCACGTATACTGTTTGATGCTTATTTATCGGTTTTCTGTTATATAATCTTTTTTTTTTAATGGTTTTCTTAATTTTATTAAATATATAACAAAGTTGATTTCCCTGTTGTAAAATTGTTAAAATTTTAATTGGCATGATTGTGTATGAAATTTTTCTTAATTTTAAAATCATCATTATTTCTTTGATAGTTGGGTTAAATATATTATAATAATGATTTCTAGTAATCATTTTTCGAAATATATTTCAAAGGTCACGTGTTTTTTGTTTAACTATTCACGCGATTGGTGATATAATTATAAAATTGTTAATTGTGTTATTAAACATATGTTAAATATTTCAATTTAAATATAAATATTAAATATTTCAATTTAAAACAATGTCAAAGTTTTTGTTGTATTCTTTAATTTTTATTTTCAAATATGACTGAAAGCGATGGAATTGTATGAAAACGAAGCGACAAGACTTTCGAAATCACTTTAATACTAATTATATTTTGATTTATAGAACCGGCAAAAAAAGTTGTTAAAAATTTGCCGTTTCTTGAACTCTGACATTGCCGAAAATTCCAGTTAAAAATTTAAACTACTCACTTAGGATTATTAAGAGATATGTGCCAATATTTATCGTGAACATATATGTCAATTAGAAATATCTGTTACTCTTTTGTGATTTTTATTTGTGAACGATAAGAAATTGTAATAATCTTTTTGTAATATTTTTTTCTTCATTTTTATCCGCTCTTTTATATGTAGTTTCTGATGAGCATAATAGTGATGCCCAAAACTGCTATTTTTAAAAAGTAGTTATTACTATTATTGCTATTTTCAAATAGTAGTTATGAAATAGCATATGTCATCAGTAACTGCTGTTAAGATTTGTTTTTATAATTCCGATACGAAGTTTAAAGATGTTTCGCGCAGTTACGCACACATATACATACATGTATACTAATATGTATATATGTTTTATATGTACACGTGTATATATATGTATGTATATTATAACGAAGTTTATAACTCACGTCGAGGTTAGCAATTTATGATGGAATTTTATAAGTTTTAATATTCAAATGTTTATTATTATTTATTTACTTTTTTTTTATTATTTTATGTTTATATGTTAAATTATTTATTTTTAATTATTTGACTGGTCGTGGTCACTTTTTATAATTATTCACATATAGATTAAGTCGGCGTAATTCTCATAACTCTATTATGATAAATAGAAAAGAGCACGTGAGTACCAAGATCAGAATTCTGGTAGCTATTCAATATTTATTTTATAAGCAAATTGCATTTTGACATATATATATATATATAACATTCACGACATGCAAAATATAAATAAAATTACTACGATATATGGTATATAATACAAGAGAAAAAGAAACTGTAAACCTGACGGTGCATCGTAGTTCATGCACTGATCCCAATGCCAAATCTATTGATGGGTACGATATGATGGCTTATATCTGCCCTAAGCCTTCTCCGTAATTTGTAGTCTTAATAAAATACACGTGTTTATTTTTTGTATTTTATACATTTTTTTTTATTATTAATTTAATAATTTAACGTGTCCATTATACGCCTAGGTGTTTTGGTGTCTCACAGTGCTCAAGCCGGATTCCTGTCGTTTCGTTTTTGCATTTCTGTTACGAAGGTGAACGTGCAAACTTGCGTTTTATCTGAATTCGGTCTTAGGAAATTATTGCTACTCTGTGGTGTTATTCTCACTCGTGCAGACTATGTTATTGCTTCTTCACGTTAGGTTACCACAGTGTGTTATTGTTATTTACTCGATTGCTGTTGCGTGTACCTGATATTGCTACTATATGCTGTCCGTTCTCTTCTCATTCTCCAAAGATACACTAGAGAATACTATTTCCCGTTCACCTTCTTTCGCTATAAGTGCATGCTCATCATAACAACTACAGATAAAACATACTGCGATTTTCTCACCTATTATTTTTTCAAACCAAAGCTGCCGTGTGCTACTATTTCTAATTAACCGCTATTAAATATCAACTATTATTCTGTCATTAAATAGCAGACTGTCATATCGGAACACATCATTAGTACAGTCAGATACATCGTATATCTTGTGTTATATTTAGCGTTTTCGTTTACACAAAATAAAAGTTAAAAGACACTTTTTTTCATTTTAGATTCTAAGTAAGTTATCTTCGGATGACTATGTCAATGAAATAAGAGCGCGTATAACGCTTGACAAAACATCGAATGATGTTAAAGATTACGGTAATGGTGGAAAATTTTATAATCCAGACGACCACGGTACTTCTCATTTATCAGTTCTAGCTCCAAATGGTGATGCTGCCTCGCTTACTAGTTCTGTTAATGTATTGTAAGTAGATTGTATAACACGCGTACATATGGAATATCGTAGAATTTAGATTTATAGCATTATATAAAAAATTCTTCGTGCAAATAAAATTTGAAATCTCTCTGCACTATATTTATAATATGCGACACAAGAATTAGATCTCGAGGCCTTTATATAGAAATAAATATTTATTTTTCACTTTAAAAATCAACATATTAAATACAAAGTTGATAAGTTATAATTCAATTGCACTTTTTAAAAAAGAAGACAATTACGTTAATATTTAACTATATATATGGGGAGAACGCATAGAAACATTAAATCAATTTATTCTAGGTGGATAATAAGTAGCGTTGATGTTCAATTTCCATTTACAAGTGTTATTAAAACGCTACCTAATGATCGCTATTTTTCATTTGATGGACTTAAAAACCGGAGGTGAACTTAAGTAAAATAAACAGTTCGACGTGTGTATGTCTTTTGAGACGTCGGAACTGTACGCTGTTATGTTTGAGATCGGAAGCTAGAGGATTGACATTATACTAATATATCTATGGATATATAAATCTTTATGTAGGTCATCATTGCGAATATGCTACGGTGCTTCTTTCGTAGGACCCTCGACTGGAAACGTTGGATGATTTTCATTCGCGAGTCGCTAGCTGTGCCCCACATTTCGATTGCATAGGTCCATGTCGGTTTGAGGATAACTTTATATAATAGAACTTTGTTTCCTATGGAAAGTGGTCAGTATTTGTTCACGAACAAGTTCATACTTTGCAGTTTGAGATCTTCGGCTAGAATATGAACTTTCATGTTAAACTTTCATCCAGATGTAATCCAAGATATTTTACTTTATTTGATGGTGGGATCGTTCTTCCATTTAACTTGGATCGGTTCATTTACAAATTTTTTGTTTAATGCAAATAAGAGATAATTAGACTTTGTCTTATTTACTGTAATTTTTCATAACGTAAACCAAATCTTCAACTGTTAAAGGTGGTTCTGAAGATGTTTAGTAGCAATAGTAAGGTTTGAATCATTCGATAATATTTCTGTGTCATCTATGGCTGTATACCTATTATTCGGAAAATCAGATGTGTGTATCTGGTACAATACCGAAACGAGTACACTGCCCTGCGGCACACCTGAGTGCATGACGTGTATTTGCGAATAAGTACTATTTATATTAACGTGAAAATATGATTGTAATAGCGTTTAGTACTTATGCGGTAGCTTGAGTTTTAGTTTGTGCAATAAACCCTTGTGTCACACTTTGTCAAATACTTTCTCTATATTGAGAAACAAAGTAGGACAAACATTTTTTCTTTCAAATCTACTGTTGATAACGTCGACTATCCTATGTATTTGCTCTACTGTGCTATGTCCATTTCTGAATCCAAATTGCCAATCAGGTACTATGTTTTTCTCATGGAGGATTAGGTTAAATCTTCTTAGAATTAACTTTTCAAACAACTTTGATATAGTTGGGTAGTAGACTGATGGGGGTCTGTATGATGTAATTAATTCTTGAGGTTTCCCTGGTTTTTGCAACATAACTAATATAGTAGTAACCAGTACGGAGAACTGCGTTGAAAATGTATATTAAAAAGATTATTGCTTTTCTCGACAAATTTTTAAGTATTGTTGGGGGTGATTAAGTTATAGCATGGCGATTTTACTGGATGAAGCCGTTTTTTTATACATGAATTTACTTCTGTCGTTAATATGGATTTGATAGGTGGACATATCTGAAATGATGCTTCCAAATAGTTGTAGATATTTTCTCCTTCGAGGATTAATATATTGTTATTGTCGTAATGAAAAATTTTGCGTAGGTTTTTTTTTAAAAAAAATTTAAATGAGCATTAGTGATTCCACCCAGGGCTGAAGAGATATTTTGCAAATAGTGATCTGTTTTTTCCCATTGATGATTTTCTATTTTAATTGATGGACATTCCGTTTTATATTTTTTATTACCCAGAGTAATCTGCATCTGCTGTTGGAGTAAGATTTGTTATACATTCCTGAAAAACTTTATTTTTTGTATCTGAAAGTGAATTTTTAAATTCTTTTGGTTATTTTATTCAGATCATTTTTGTTAATTGAGGTCCTATCATTTTCCCAAATTCTTCTTAATCGTGTCTTTTAATATTTTTGAATGATTTATTGTCTTCATATGTGGCTTATTTATCAGAATAGCTAGATATGCTACTTTTTGAATACATTTAATAAGACGTTCGACAGATGTCTCAGTATTGGTTTCTGTTTTTAATGGAATATTGAGATTAGTTTCATTTTCGACTATCTGCTGAAACGCATATATATTAGTTTTTCGGTTTTTAAGTTTTGGTTTAATTGGAATCTGCATTATTGTTCTGCTGGTGTTTAGTATTTTTAGCGAATGGTACAAAATTCTGTCCATGGATGATTCAACTAGTATATGATCTATGATAACTCCATTACTGATAAAAAAATCGAGTAAGTCAGGAAGTTTGTTTATATCACTTGGCCAATAAGATGAAATTCCATCTGACAAGAAATGATATTTATTATTCTGCAAACATGTATATAGTTGCCTACCTCTTCGTGTTATTAGGCGAGAACTAAATGATGTGTACTTAGCGTCGAAATCATCGCAACAACGAATTTATTTACAAGACTTTTGAAGTACTTATCAAAATGTACGTCTTTAATGTTGTGTTTTTGGAGGCAATCGACTGATGATATTACAAGGAGACCTAAAGTAGTTTCAATAATTACAGTGGTTGCTGTATGTTTTTGTAAAGTTGGTTATTATATAATGCTTCATCGATGTTTTTATTATAATGACCGTTCCTCCGTACGCTGTACCATCAGGATGTTAATTATGATAAACTGTATGTGGAATTTTAGCTCTTATTGGTAAAATGTGATTCAGATATCAATAGAATATCAATTTTGTTGCTTATTATAAATGGTTCGACTTCATATCAGCATTGTGTCAATCTGTTGATCTTCCATGTAGCTTTATACACGGACTTAAAATTGTATTCTATTTAGCATACGAGCTTCTCTCAATTAATTTTTCATACTATTAGGATGTCCTAATCTGGCTGTATATCTTCCAACAATAATTGCGATTTCGTCCTTTGAGAATTTAATTTTAGGATCTTTATAATCGTTCTATTTATTTGAATCATTGGTAATCATATTTTTTTATATTCGCTTTGGCACATCCTCATTGTTGGTAGCCAAAGCGCTAAACCAGTTTTAAAATTTGCCTATAAAGTATAACTTATTTTTAATAAATTCATTTCGTTTTATTATGTGCTTTCTCCAAACCCCTTGTCCAGTTATATACTAAGATAATTTACATCTCTTTCTCGGGACGACGCCAATCACGACTGTATTTCTAGTTTAAACAGTTCTTATGTTAGGAAAAATCATCCGAGATGGTTTATACTCATTGAAAGTAGAGAATTTTGTGAAGGCATTTAAGTGAAGTTTGACCACCAATTCCTTCAGACGTGTCGATGGCATTTCGGTTATATTCTTAGCCGCTTGTTCATTTAATTTAAAAATATGTTCACCGTTACTATTATGGAACAACTGTATATAAATGTTTTCCAAAATCCATTAGACACTAATATTACTCAGTTATAATCCTAAAAACATTTAAATTTATTTATTTATAAGTTTAATAATGAAATAAGGTGACATAATTCGTTTATATATTGTATTTTATGAATGCGTGTTAATTTATTAAAATTGCTTTGAAAACATTTAGCTTTGGAGCAGCTAGAATTGGTTCTAGGACAGGCATCCTGTTAAATGATGGGATGGATGACTTCGCAAATCCGGGTTATAGTAACTATTTTGGATTACCTCCTTCGCCAGTTAATTTCATCGCTCCCGGAAAAAGTGCCATATCGTCGGTTACACCTACTATTATTTTAAATAAGAAAGGTGAAGTCAAAATGGTAACTGGAGCTGCTGGCGGACCAAAAATTACGACATCAACTGCTTATGTAAGCTATTTTATATATAGTTTCATGCTTGCCAAAATTAGTTTCTTTTATTGAATTTTAACCGATAAGCTTTATGAATATTCCCCCGTTTTGACCAATAATTTTTAAAACATTTAATTACCTTCATATTAATAACAATTTTTAATATATTTTTGAAACTTTCACGGCTGTTTTACATAATAATAAAATTTACTATCGGTAAAAATCAGTTAACAACTTTTAACGTTTCAAACGGACTTGCACCACGCATCATCAGAATTATCTTTTAAAAGCTGTTAACTAGTATACGTGGTTTTTACTGATAAATTCTATAACAATTTTTAATTTTAAAAAATATGGTATTAAATAGCGAGAAATGAAAAGAAATTTTAAATACTATTATATATTTACATATATCTTAAATTTTTTTCTTTATTATCTTTTTAAGTTCTATCGACAGATTTTTGTCATAACGAACGGTAGTGATTTACATAGGAGGTGGTATGTAATAGGTTGTTGTTGTTCACGAGCATGGTAATATAAATAAAATTTAAAATCGGTGCGTAAAAAATAAATTATGACCCAAAATCTAATAAAAATAGTAATAATGAAGTATATGAATTAATTAAATAATAATAATTATTATTATTAAAATAAATTAAGTATATATAATCTCATAGTTTATTCGTCTTAACAAAAAAAAAAAAAAAACAAAAAAAAACATCTTTACCGACAGTAACGTAGATTTTTAAATTGTGTTCATTTTTAAAAAAATCACAACCTACTAATAAGTGATTAAATTTTATAACTTATTTTGAAATTTAAAAAAGAAGAGAAAGACTCGAATATCATCTGCGTAAATTAGCCCAATTATAGTACATTTGAATCGGGCACTACGTGTATAGGGCCGTCAGCGGACTTTAATTATAACTCCAGATGATCAGCAAGGATAGACTGAGCATATGCATTCGATTGATGTTTGGATTTTAACTGGACTGTAGTTTATTGAAGACTTTCTAGTGCTTCTATATATACCCATGATATTTTTAAATCGAATGAAGTGTCAGGCATTTCAGAGCAGATACGTAATATCGTTGAGTGCAGTTGTTGTATCCATAGGTTATACCGTATATCGACTGAAAGTTGTTCCGTTTAGATTTTAAGTTTAACGCAAATTTTGCAGACAACGCGCTTTAATATTTTTCTATTTTGAAATACATGGTGATTTTTTATCGGATTGCATGTTATACGTCAATTTCGTATCCATTCCACTATTTTATTTATACGATGCTGTATCGATAAATTAGTCTAGTTTCGATTATTATTAATCGCAAGAGTGACTACGTCTTCCGTAGATGTCGTCAGGATGGTTTAGTTCGATGTTGGTATGACAACGATGTAAATCGAGTATAGCAATGATCTAATTATACTACCTTACGGCACGTATGATATGATGATAAATTCTTCAAAAAGCGCATCGTTTGTGATCGATCGGACCAGTACGATCTAAAGAACTCATAGAGATTTTTAGGTAGGAACTGCCATAGTTTGTAAAGCAAATCCTGATGCCAAACCCTATCGGACATCTAGGAGACATCTAAGAAGCCTGTATAGCATATTTTTCTTTTTTGGAGTGTTGAGTAATGGTTTGCATAAGATATCTTTCATAAATTTTAAATGGTTTCATGGCTTGGTTTAAGTCGTCGCTAGAACATGAATTTCTATATGGAAGGTACCGAGTTCGAATACGATCGGCGACGCAAAAATTATCATTCAAAAATAAAAAATTTAAACAATCTGGCAAACCACCACATACAAAACCATATGCGCGCTAGTAATAATATAGTACATACAAAAAACATGCAGGGCTGCATTGCGTCGTGACAACAAAGCAGATCAGTTCTCCCGGATGTGTGTCTACGCTAACGCCATATTATATGCCTTGTACGCTACTTACACTGTACAACGAATAGGTAAGTAGTTACCTACCTCCGATTCAGAGACGGTACTTAATAATGACTTGGTCTAAACGTGTTGCTAAGATATCGGGCGAAAGTATCAGCTTCCTGCTTATCGATTTTTGAAACGATCATTACGTGGCTACGATTTAGTAGTAACAACTTTTCTATTTTAGATCATAAAAATTTGCTGCTCCATTTAGTAACTGCAATTGATAATCGATCAAGAAATTTTTATAGTCGTTAATTTTGTTTTTTAGTTTATTTTGTAGTTAGTTAGTTGTAGAAATACTTGAGAGAATAGTTTAATCCAAGTTCGAGACCAAGTATACAACAGAGGAAGTGGTTGCGTGTGAAAAACAAATCAACGATAACAAGGGTTATAGAGTACTTATCTATAGTATGAATAAATAAAGTATGTATCGTTCGAATTACAAGTACGATAATGTTTACAGCAGCACACGCATGCATGCGTCCAATAGAATGTTGAAGAGAAAAAATAATAATGATGATGTCCTCAGTAGATAAATGGAATGAACTTACCGACCTGGTAACAACAGGAGGTAGCTGTATTAAACATGCGAACGTACAAATTGAACTTGATATGTTTAAAACTTCACAGTACAATTAAGTCGTTATTTTCAGGTTTAAATGAAATCAGAATAACAGAAGTCGCCAATTGAAAGAATTTTTTTCATATTTTAATTTCCACACTTCTGATACAACAGATATGTAAATTTACTTTCACAAAAAAAATCATATTTTTGTAGATGATAAATAATACACTGTTACTGCTTTTCTACACAAATGTTAAAAGTTTCTATGATCTATTCGAAAGTATTGGTAATGTTAACGCAAAATTATTATCTAATTACAATCGACTAGTTTCAATCATAAATGACTGTTTTTTTCAGATGTACGAAACATTGAATCACATCTGTTTCATCGTTTTAAAGAACTTGTATAAAAAGTATCTCATATTTTTCCCATTTGTAGTTCAAAACTAATTTTATATTAAATCTTAAGCTAGTTTTTTTTTTATTATTAAAATAATTAATTGTTTCAAATTGTTACACATATAATTCTCGTTTCATTTGTTAGGTGATAATAAGACATTTGTGGTTAGAAGAAAATATTAAAGTTGCAACTGATGCGGAGCGCATACATCATCAATTAGTTCCTATGGTACTCGAATATGAACAAGGATTTTCACAAGTAAGCTTGCCAGTATATTGATTTTTTTCCTTAGAAATATTTTTTTAAACCAGTATGTAATAAGATCACATTACATGGGTAATTATGTTGTCATTAGAAAAATTATGTATAATTGAATTTTTGTTGGTGTTTCTTTTACTGTGTATTCGCGTTGAATTCTTTCATTGTCACCCACTCGTTTAGTTGTTCGTATTATTACTGACAGATGTTAATATATCTAGGGACGCTTTATTTATTATTTATACCGCAATTGACCCTTACATTTTCAGTAAATTTTTAATATACATATATTTTTTTTTTTTTTACATTGTACCAGTAACATGAACCATAAACAACGGTGATCACGATAAATTTGGCGTATTAAACTAACGTCTCCAATAAGACATTAGATTGCAATACAATAAAATAATTAATAAGTATGGATAATAATTAAGATATTATAACGCGAGAGTAATATGTGAGATAAATATTGATTAAAGAACGCATTTTAGAAGTATTGAATTAATGTAAGTAATATAGTAAAGAAATGTAACGATAAAAATAATTCCGGTTACTAATCGGGAGAGCATCCCGGCACCACTTCCTTCTCAGTCTCCTAGCTGGATTGCCCTGGAAGTTCTAATGAGTGCATTCTGAAAATATTGGGATTATTGCTATGTTTGAGTTTGTTAAATAATTTCTCGTACTGGCTAATGTAAACATCCTGGACAAATGAAATATTCAAATCATTATGCAGGGTTAGATTAGAATCTTTGACTGCTGCTGCTGCACTCTGTTCAAATTACTTGCGCTAGTTGAACCATATAATTCAATACCATAACGCCAAATCGGCGCAATCATTGTGAGATAAATGCGTCTTTTAGTTTTTAAATTTAAGGTTGACTGACGGCCCAGCAGTGGATATAATAGCCCAACACGTGCAATAATGGTCTTTCTAATTTGCGCCATGTGAGCCTTCGATCCAAGTACAATCCGAGATAGCGTACGAAATCAACTTGTGGGATAATGTCATTATTAATTGTTATAGGTATATGTTCAACCGATCTATTAGTAAACATAATATGTTGACACTTATGTGGATTAAACTGTATTCGCCAATATTGAGCCCATTGAACAATTCGATTCAGGTGGTTCTGAACAGCAAAGTTTGCATATTTGACATCCGAATTCGACGCGAGGATGGCTATGTCATCTGCGAATGTGGCTAGAATCGTTTGATTACTTGTAGGTAAATCTGCTGTATAGATGGAATACAGTAGAGGCCCAAGTAGACTACCTTGAGGAACTGATGCTAAGACTGCATATTCCTTCGAATAAGAGTTGTTGATCCTAACCGTAAATGTTCTGTCAGTCAAGTATGACTGAAGTAACACGTAAAGATCACACGGAAGAATTTGTTCCAACTTAAGAAGTAGTCCAGGGTGCCAAACTTTAAAGTAGTCCAGGGTGCCAAACTTTATCAAACGCCTGGGCGACGTCCAAAAAGACGGCAGAACATACTTCTTTTTTTTTCTAGAGTTGAAGAGATAGCATCGACCAGTCGATGGCACTGTTGGATCGTGGAGTGCTTAACACGAAAACCGAACTGGTGATTTGGTATCACTTCATTACTCTTTATAATCGGATGTATACGATTTAAAATTATGTGATCGCGGACTTTAGATAGCGAGCTAAGTAAACTGATAGGTCTGTATGAGGTTACAATCAGTTTGAGGCTTACTGGGTTTACGAGTCATAATTATCACCGATTTTTTCCACGAGTTGGGACAATATCCGATCCGCAGTATACCGTTAAATATGTAACACAACTGAATTGCTGACTTTCTTGGCAAGTGCGAGATAATTTCCCCATTGATCTTATCGAAACCGGGAGCTTTCCGTAATGCAGTGTTCATAGAATTTAGCTGTTGAGATTTTCATTTTTATACTGACGAATTTTGTTTTTCAACTCTGTCTGTAATTGTACATACGATTCTTTCAAGGATGGATAAGGTTTTCTAGCTGCTCAAGTTTTACGTATTAATATTCTTATTTGAACTGGAACGTAATAATTTTTTTTGCGAATTTTTTATACTGTGATTAGTGGAATTTTTACATGCGTGTTCAATAAGTTTGGTGTAATCTTGAATAGCCGTATCGATATCACTACTACTTTTAAGTTTAATTTTTTAATTTGTATTATTATCCATTATTTCTGAAAAAAATGTGGTTTTATTAGCCAGCTTTTGTTGGTTGAATACGCTCTTAGGTTTCACATCTAATACCGCGAGTACAGGAACATGGTCGGATGATAGATCAGCGATGGTTTTACATTCTCTGTTGTAATTTTGTAATCCGTGTATAATAAAAAAATCTAGAACATCTGGAAGCCTGTTAACGTGTGTGGGCCAGTATGTTGGTGTCATCGGAGACAATATACCTAGTAAATTACCGCGTATCGTTCTATGAAGTCTTTTCCCAGAATTGTTCGTTAATCGTGAACCCCATGCGTTGCATTTGGCGTTATAGTCACCACCGCAAATGAATTTATTCCCTAATTTTTTGAATATTGTATCATATTCGACTTGAGGTATATGAATTTGTCCATGACAGTAAATCGCGGCGACCGCGAGATTTTTTGTAAATGTTTCAATATTTATAGCTACTATCTGATACGCGTATGTATTGTGTGAAAAGCTTTTATACTGTTTAAACGAGCTTTTGACCATCACCATAGCTCGTCCATGAGCTGTACCATCAGAATGATATGCTGAATATACCTTGTATCCGTGCAGTTTAAAACTATTCTCATGTGTAAGATGTGTTTCTGTGATAAGCGCTATATCTACAGTGTTTTGATGAAGAAATATTTCTAGTTCGTTCCTTTTTGGCGAAATCACATTATCACGAGTGAATGTTGGGTGACAGTTGTAATGTTTTGTAACATAATGGCAGCATTTTTTCAATAACTTTTGTTAACAGTGATATTAATGGATTAATGACAGATTTGAATTCATTTAAAAATGTATTTAGTAACACTGAAATATCGTTATTATTATTGTGCTCGTTATTAACATTATTGGTATTATTGATGTTACGTGTATTATTACTCTTGTTATAATTACTGTCATATATGGTTAGTTTCGATACCGCTATGAGATAAACTTTCTCGATAATTTATACTGTTCGTTTTTACTACATCGGAGTACCGACGGTGGTTTTACGTTTGTTCCAGAGTTTGGATAGCTTTCATTTGCGTAATTATAATTACTTATTCGCGTCCGGGAGAAGGATGTGCGTATTTGATTATAGAATTGTGCCTGCTGCTTATAAACAGAACAACCTCTGTAACTTGCTGGGTGATCTCCATCACATAAGGCACATTTTGCTGGCTCAGTTAGGTTTTTAGTACACATTTTTGTATCGTGTTTTCCGGCACATTTGACACATCGAACCGGTAAATTATAGTAGTTTGCTGTGTGACCATACAATTGACACCGTTTGCATTGCTTCAGTCTAGAGTCTTTGTTCGGTTCTTCAACAGTGACAATTGTGTTTAAGAAACGAGTGATCTGAAATATTTCGTCATTTTTTGGCGAGGGTTTTAAATCTATGAAGAACATTTTGTCGTCCTTCGCAGGATATTTGTAATCCGAATCACCTTAAAGCCTTTTGACTGTAGTTCTTCCGATATGTTATTTATGGCAGTAGAAGAATGTAAATTTTTTAGAACTACTCTAAAAGGTTTGTCTTCTGCTAACGAATATGTAAAGTAAAAATATTTATTTTCTTTTAATGATTTGATAAGAGTGCGATAACTCAGTACATTAAGCGGCTTAATAATAACTCCAGATAGGGTAGATTTTAAAGTAAACTCTACATCCGGTATTGCTATTAGAAACTTTCTAAAATTTGTAAAATTTTGTATGTCTTTGACCATAATTGGCGTAGGAAATTTAATACTTTTGTTCACAATGGATTTGTCATTGGATACTGAAGTAGTATTATTTATATGGGATATCTCTATGATAGGACTATTAGTTTGCATTTCTGTATTATCTTCACTGTTATCATGACAATCGTCTTCGTTATTTAAGAATTTGAAAATACTGTGTTTCGAACGAATAGACGCAGGATCACTATTGCCAGAAGTGGTGTCTGCGATTTTCTTTATTTTCGAAGTGTGTTTCGGTGTTTTCCAACCTTCACCACCACTATTATCAGTATTCGAAAGTTGTCGTTTTATATTATGACCACTTACAGATTTTATTATTTTTATCGGGCTTACTCTACGCGAGGAGTTAAAAGATTTAACAGCAGAGTTTACGTTAGGTGCTGCTGCTGTTGATGACGATAACGACGTTAAAGAGGTATTTTGGGGACGGCGACCGATCTTTTGGAGGAGGAGGAGAACGACGTATCATTACGATAGTAACTGTTAGTTACGTATGCGTCTGTACGTACAGATAATATACAACGGCACGTGCAACTGATAAGAACGCGCTGTGATGCGCATACGCAACATACACTACCAATAACGACGAAAAATAATCATCATAATAAATAATAATACTAATAATAATAAATACTAATAATAATATAATATATTAATGTTAGTAACTGGATTTATCTCACCAGTGCAACGCTGATAAATGTAATTCAATATAACAATAGCGAGATTTTAATACCGCAACATCGAAACAATAAATGAACGCGAGAACAAACCGCAAACCGAAAACGCACACATATTTTAGTAAAATATTGTTTTTTTTTTTTTATCTTGGGATTGATAATCTAACTTCATAATTTTTAATTTTTCTGATTGCGATTTTAAAAGGTTCATGCATCTGTACTGCAATTTGTTGACTTTGATCTTATTAATGTTACTTTGTGATGTGTGAAACAAAAAAAATTTTTTTGTGTGTGTATGTTGGAGAGGGATAAGGTATAATTGTAACCGATAGATTTTTTAACCACGATCCGCCACTTTACCCTGGATAAAAGTTATTTTTTTGTCATAATTTCTTTCTTGATTTTTTTAGAGACCATTTTTGAAAACCTTCAAGAGATGCTACTCTTTCTTCAAAAGCTAAGTTTTCAATGTGATTTTGCAGTCATCGTCATTTTCATTACCGCGGTATTTTAATTGTGAGAAAGATTTTTTTGTTAAAACATCATCAGAACAGTTGTTATTTATTGATAGCTGTCTTTTAATTGGGAACGATTTTCCTGCTTTTGTTAGAACTTTTGGGTTTGACTCATGTATCGTTGTCCCAACTATAAACCGGTGTTTTGTTAATTAATTGATGACGACGATCGAAACGATTTTGTAGTACGCAACATAATTGCCGATATTTAAAATATCAATTAGAAAACAATATTTCAAATAGTTCACGAACGTCTGTTTTATACTGTTTAATTTTTACACTTTTGCAGTCAGTTTTATTAAAACGAAATATCGTCACATAATTTATGTAAAATAATAAATTATTTTAATAAACAATTTAAAGAAAATTGTCCTGATTTATCTATAATATTCGACGCTTCATTGACTTCATTGTATGATCTATGGAATATAATTTTTTAAATGCACATTGTTTCATATAGGTATTTATCGACCAAAACTTTTAATTGTTTCTAAATTATTGTCAGTAAAACTTTGGCAACAAGAAATATTTAGCCAATTATTTTAAAATCGGTGTCATTGTTACATTTTGATGTTTTCGATTCGAATAATAAGTGGAGTTATAGTATGCTTTTATCACGTCCCTTTCAACATAATTTTCAAGATTACATTAAATAACTTACAATATTTTTTTACAAACTTTGCTTTTATAACTGATATATTATTATATCTTTGTTGCATACCTACATCCAACTTGATCCCCTTCCAGTGTTTTATTCTGATACTTATAATTCTCCTATATAAATTTTATTTGCATCCTATATTTTATAAACCCCTTAATTATTTGTAATACATTATTTGTGATCCAAAGTTGTTCGCGATTTTTACATTGCAAAATGTTTCATAACTATTTTTACTAAAATTTACTTCTTTATAATTAGCAACATATTAAGGTTTTTTAATTTTTATTAAATCTAGTTCCTTTAGTTTGTTTACATACATTTAATTTTTTCTTTATATATACTTGAGACATCTTGAAATATTTTTAATCGTTGTCTGTATTAATTGTAAGACGTGTACAATTTTAAGTTGTTTAATTTTCGTAACGTTATTTGTCCAGACCTTTTTCTTTTTCATAAAAAACATTTTACCGCTGTTACAGGGTCTGTTAAGTAGCGCGTCACTTCCATTCTCCTTGGACGGTCCACCTCATTTTAAACGCGACTCTTGAGTTTATCATTAATGGGTATTACTCCTCACGTATTTTATCAATCCATTCGGATAACTAAATATCTAAAGTCCATGTTAGATATTTTCATGACATGCACTTCTTGATAACTGACCAACACTCCCCGCCAGACAGAACGACTGGGCACGTACAATAGTTTCGTAAATTTTTTACATCAATCGAGTAGATATACGTTTATCGCACAATACGCTGGACATTGACTCCACTTCCACCAGGCCGCGTATATCCGGGCACAGACTGTGTCCAATATACAATTATCTAGTTGTATACATAAATCGATATATTGAAGCCTTTGTTCGTAATACTGTTACTGCGGATTCTAATTGCTTCAATTAAGTTCATATCCATTGCCGCGTACTCGATTTTATTGACGTTAAATTTTCCCAATCGATTGACCCATGTTATTTTTCCAAATATATATCTGATATTTATGCATACCATTCGATTTTTTGTATATGTACATTGAATAAAGAATTACTTGTGATCAGGAAGCTTTGTCGTTTATAAACATATGGTATTAGTTGCAAAAGCGTTCTTATTTATCAAATAATTCTCCAATATTATTCTTTACTCATTATGATTAAATTAATTATACATTTCATATGGTTTTAGGATGTAATTAATAATTTAAATAAAATTGGCCACAAAACAGAACTTTATACAAACCGAGGGTCAGTTGTCTGTTCAATAAGTGTTACCAACGAAGCAATATACGGAAATTCGGATTATCGAAAAGATGGTGATGTATGCGGTTTCAATCCTCACGAAAACATTATTGACGGACAAAGTTGTTGAAACAAGTGCATTTATGTCATTTATTTATAAATATGTATCAAATTTTCATTTGTTCATATTTTATTTTAATGTACAACGAAAATTGATGCAGCATTTGTTGTATTTATCGACTGTACGTCCGATTATATATAAATTATAATTAAATATACATGTTACCTTTTATTTTTTGGTCTTTAATCAAAACTCGCTGCCTGATAAAATATGTATTGATCGTTTACGTTCTTTTAATAAATATTTATAACTTATGTTTATTATTTATTCCCAAGATGACATATTGACACACACACACACACACACACACACACACACAGATATATACATATATATATATATACACACTACACAAGAAGGCTCTACAGAAGATTGTGGAAACTATGTTGAGAATATAATTGTTTTTTAAAAATAAATGTGTTTGTACTTGTCATGCAATATTTTATTATATAAAAAATATAGTTTTTCCCAAAATATAATTCTCAATATACTCTTCCAGATAAATTATTAATTTCAGTAGTGTTGCAAGCTGATTCATAATATGTTCCATTCGAAATTTTTTGAAAATTAAATAAAGCATACAAAAATATAAATATAATAAAATTATATTTGATTGGTAAGTTTTTATATAAAATAAAACACAAAATTTAGAAGAAATTTCTTTACACTATAAATTCAATACTTGATAGTCGATATACTATATTATTAATATGTCATCTTTGTTACAGAAGAAACTATTAAAGAAAAAAAAAGCATATTCTTGTCTGTTTGTTAGTACATGTATAAATTTAAAATCGTTTGAAGTCTAAATCATTCTAATTTTTAATCAGAAGAGTATAATTATTATTTGGTATAATTTCCAACGTAAAAAAAAATAAATATTCATTCTATAAAATTTTCAATCTCATTTCTCATTCATGTCAGCCAATATCAATTTAGCAACTTAAATTAAAAATTTAGGATAATTGAAATCGAATCAGAATACATTTCATAACATGAGTCGAAAGAGCAATTGCAACGGCTGTGCTGAAATAATAAATTTAGTTCGGCGCAATCAACAACATAAACTGAGGAATTGAGGAATGTAGAATCCGACGCGTGATGTTAGGCTAAATTCAAGTATTAGATAAAGAAATAAAATAGTGAGGGTGGATCTTCAAGGTCTAGAGCGAGGGTCAACCAAAAAGTTTGGAGAGTAAACATCACTTTTTGATGATTTTTCTCCAAAATCTGGGTATAAATAAAGATACGAGTACCCGTAAAAAATCAGTAGTAGTGGAACAAGTTTTGGTGGAAAATGCAGTAATAGAAGATGCAGTATTTATAGTCGTGGCATCCAGCAGTTATAGTTACAGCAGTAGTACCAGTAACAGCTAGCAGCAGATGAAACCAGCAGAAAATAATGTATTAGTGTATGATACAGTAATATAGGGCAGGTAACAGATTTTTAGCGGTTGATTCTACTCCCGCTTTAGACCTTTCATGTTTAGTCGGTAATAAATTTGTTTAAGTAAAAGTAAAAAAAAAAAATAATAATATGATTGAAATAAATGTTTTAATTTAATTTGAATGTACATATACATAAGTATATGCTAGCCAAAATACAATTATAAATAACATTTGCCATGATGGTATTTTCGTAGAATTAATAAATCATACAAAACATGTTAAAAGCCCAGCGAAGTAATGTTTTAATGAATTGTACATATAAATTATATATATAATTGTCAACAATTTAGTTAATAATTATATTGTTTTTAGTAATAATAATAAATTAGCTATATGTTAAAAACTTATTATGCTGAAGTAAAAAGCATATACATTCATATATATATATATAAGCTAAATACAGTTATAAACAATTTTGGTGATTATGTATGTTTGAGTGTATCAGATCATATCTTTTGCACAGTAAATATTTTTATGTTTAATAATGACTTACTCCATCCTTTGAATTATTCTTTTATAATATTTTACATCCTGATAAACGAAATACAGTATGATTACTCAACATTAAATAAAAAACGACAAATATATAAATAATTATGGTTCTGAGAGTACCAAATGTGTAAAATATGTTTTAAATAAAGTAATTCAGAGATTTGTTTAAGGATTTTAAAAATATTTTTAAGTCCTGCGAAATAAATACGAACAAACGTATTAGTTATACAGTTATGTTAGCACATGATGATATGTATGATAAACATTGAAATTAAATGTTATTTAAGAATAAGCGTATTAGAAACATAATATATATGCTGCGAATAAAATAATCATGATAGTTGAAAAAATATTATTTTTAGGTAATTGAAGTTTAGTTTAGTGTATATATATATATATATATATATATATATATATATATATATATATATATATATATATACACGAATATATAAATAACGAAGTATTTATATTACAAAAAACGTTTTATGTTGGTTATTATTAATGTTTAAACAATCATTTTCTATCTTGTCTATAAATTATAAAAACAAATTTTATTTAAAATCTATAAGGTTGCGAAAGAAACAAATAAAATGTACTCGAAATATATATGCTGTACATAAAGTATTTAAATGATAGTTAAAAAAAACGTACTTTTTGGCTAAAGCCTTTTTTAATCCTGTGATTTCCTAGAATGTGAAAATGGAAGATAGTGTGTTTTATTTTGTATAGTTTTATAGCAAACGAGATAATATAAATTATTGTGTTAATGAATATAAGTATTTAAACTTACTATTTGTCTTCTAAAATTGCTTTACATTGTACCTCAGTATAGAAACAAAATATAATCAAGTTTTAATAAATGATTGTAGATAACAATTTTAAAAAATGAAACTGATTGAACGTTTAGTATAAACAACTTGTGGTATAAAAATCTGTTCGATGGCAAAAATATTTGTATTTCTACAAAATTATCGTTGATAATTTAAAAAAAAAAAGTTACATACAATCGTCAATTAATAATATTTTGCATTTATAAGGCGTTTCAAACAGATGTACTTCGGGCGAAGCCATATTTATAAAACATTATATTGATAAAACGAAGTCACACTGATAACATTATCAGATAACCCAGGTATCGATATATTATTTTGTTGACCCGGTATTTTGTGATTAGGGCATTTAGTTGTTTTGTGTAAATTGTGTATCCGATCCGAATTCGAACTCAGCCTTTTTATATAACAAAATATATGTTAATATTAAAATAATATGGAAGAATTGTTAAAAAAGGAACTACGTGTAAAGGTACTAAAACCAACTGGGAGACGGGCATCTGGTTGTATAAATGAAGGTGAAACATATGAAACAGAATCTGGTTATTTGTTTATAAAGCGAAATAAAGGACCACAGGTATCTATACTTTTAGAAATTGAAAAATTGGGCAGAATACTTGTTTATAACTATTTAAGTTTTACACTGTTTTGATATGATTTTTTATATTTTACTTAATTACTCTTTATTATATATATTATAGGCCAAGTTAATGTTCGAATCAGAGTACGCGTCGTTGTTAGAAATATATAAGACGAAAACTGTACGTGTTCCCAAACCGATTAAAGTGATTTCTGTCGGCGAGGAACACTTTATTGCTATGGAACATTTAAATATGAAGTCGTTGAATAAATACTCATCAGAATTAGGAGACAAGCTTGCCGATTTACATTTGTTTAACGAGATTGTAGCTAAAAGCGATAATGCTGATGTTCCCTATACTGGTAAATTTGGATTTCACATACCAACAAGTTGTGGTCGTATTATTCATAATAATACATGGTCAGATGATTGGCCTGTAAGTATGTAATTACATATAGAGCAGGTATTTATTTTTAAAATAATGGACGGCACAGTATACATCTAAAAAATTTAAATAATTTCGATATCCTGTTGAAAGAAAACGCAAATTTCACATCAGCTAGGAAGGCAAGGGCTTCACTTTAACAAAAAAAAATAAAGTATAAATGAGCGACGTATAGTGGGCCTAAACCAGTGTGGTATTACAATTCTAGTTAAATATTATATACGTATTGCAATTGAGTTCTATTGTAAATTTATTTTAATGTCACACTGGTCCACAATTGACAATGATAATATTCAACACATGTTCTAATAACCTAAGCGTAAAAAATTTTATCAACTATTTTCCCATTGGAAAAGAGTTAATGTCTGCATATATGGTTTCCATGGTATGACGATTAGCTTTCTGAAAGTATAATAATTGCGTATATCCATTCTGGAGATTTCTTTTCCCCCTAAACGTTTACAATAAGTCCCTGAACAAAAGTACTAATTCTTTCGTATAATAAAGCATTTAATAATTGCGGTGTAACTTTTAAATACATAATATATACTTACTAAAATTGTAGCAAAAATTATTTTTATCAATTTTTATGATATTCTAAAGTTCACGATATTTCATTGATTCCTTCAGAAACTGAAAAAAATGATAGTTTAAAAATAAATTATTAAACATTAAAGGTTAGGTTATCTAATTTAATAATTAAAATGTTGCAAAAAAATTATTGTTTTTAATATTTCAATTAATTTTTTATTATGGATTTCCAAATTTTGAACTAAATTTTAAATATTGTATCGATTATAAGATCGATTACAAAATTATTAGAAAGAAGAAGAAAGTATATTTGACATTAATTTTACAATTTACAGATATGTGCTCCAATAACCATATAATAAATGTGCCGGAAATGATGTTCCTCTCCATTTATGAAATAAAATTCTTACATTATGCAATTGAAATAATAATAGTATGTCATATAACATTGTATGGTGGAAAAATTAATAATAAAAACCACCGCAAAGAAAAAAATAAAAGATTAATTATAATATAGATAAATAATTAACCATACGTTGATAAAAGGAAATATATATAACGGGAAAATAATGAAACAAAATAAATAAATAACAGAGAAATTATGTGTAAAGTAAATTATGTTTAATTCGTCGGTGCTTATATTTAGTGTACCTAACACTTAGTTGCCTGGCATTGTAATTTGCAATCACTGAAAGCAAATCATTGTGATGCGAACTACAACTGTCAAACAAATTTTTTGATAATTTAAGTATGTAGTCTTTTACGCGCGGAATCTGCAGTATACAGTGCATATATGACACTTTGGTGTATATGGGGACATTAAGAATACATCTGAGACATCGATTTTGAAATAATTGTAATCTCTTAAAACTGGCATTCGAAACTGAAGACCAAACCAGACATGCATATGTTAAGATAAGCCTAATCAATGATTTATAAATGATTAATTTATTATTTATATTTAAATAAGATTTACGATTAAACATCGGATATAAAGTACAGATTACTCTATTTGTTTTTAAAGTAGCATGGTCTAAATGCTTCATAAAAGTTAGTCTCTTATCTAAAATGACCCCCAAGGTAACGTATATGGTCTGACCAATCTATATCAACGCCGCTGACGTGAAGTCTACGTGGTAGAGAAGGCCTTCGACGCGTAAAAAATATTGCCCGAGTTTTCGCCGGATTAATAGCAATTTGCCATTTAGAAAATAATTTGATCACACGATCAATATCAGTTTGCAGCCATTTGTGAATAGTACTCGGCCTGTAGGAACTGCAGAAGAGCGCAGTATCGTCAGCATACAAAGCAACTTCAGTGTTGTTTGTTACCGGAAAATCATGCAGATAAAAGGTAAATAAGAATGGCCCTAACACGCTACCTTGCGGTACTCCAGCTAAACAGGCTTTGCTAGATGACATTGCATTGTTTATAGAAACATAGATAGAAGGATCTATCGCTCAAATAATTATTGATAAGTTTAACTAAGTAGCGTGGAAACCTAGTCTCTATCATCTTATAAACAATGCCCTCGTGCCATGTTGTGTCAAAAGCCTATGCTACGTCGAATAGCACCATTCCAGTGTGTTTGTTGAAGTTAAAATTATCCGTAATAGAGTCTGCTATTCTCAAAATTTGTTGTGTTGTAGAATATTTAGGCTGAAAGCCATTCTTGGTACCAGCGAAATTTCTTAATCTATTTAAAACTATCTTTTCAGCAATTTTACTTAAATTGCTAAGTAGGCTAATGGGACGAATATTGTCTAGCTGGGAACAATCTTTACCTGGTTTTGATAATGCAATTATTTTTGCAATTTTTCAACTAGAAGGGAAGTATCTGAATTTAAACTTAGCATTAATTATGTTAGTTAACTGTACAATGGCCTTATGAGGCAGCTTTTTTATGACAACAGAAGAAATGCCATCGTGACCTGAGTTTTTATTTTTCGTCGATTTTATGAATGTAAAAACTTCTTTTGGAGACGTGAATTTGATATCAGTTGTTATCTGAGACGAGGCTGTGTATCTTCTAACAAGTGTATGTACTTTATTCTTTTGATAGGTGGTGGCTAAGTTGATATTACGACTGTGTATATCAGAGTAATATGCAGCAAGTAATTCAGCTTTAGATGCGTCGTTATATATATACTTACTAGTGCGAGGGTCCTGTAGTGAAGGAAGGGCTGCGTAATGACATGTATATTGCTTACACACCTTCAAAAGGCTATTATTTTTAACACAAAGATTGGAAAGCATTTTATTAAACTTTTCGTTTTTATGTTTATTTAGCAAATAACGAACTAAATTCGTGAATTGATTTAAAAGTTTCTTTTTATTCTGGGCATCACTACGCGAACGACTTTTAGTATACGATCTTCTGACAACATTTTTTATTCTGATTATTTGGGTTATATACGCTGGTAGAGAAGGTGTAGGAAAAACGATCTGTTTGGTCGGAACAGAAAGAGCGATGACTTCGTGAATCGATTTCATAAGAATGGCCAGAGAGTAGTCAATATTATCTGCGCTAGAGATAGGGGTATTCAAATTGATGTTATTAGCAACATGACGCTTGTATAACTGCCAATTTGCATTTTTAAAATCGAATATTTTTTGCGTTTGAACTGTGTTACCGGTTCTAATGATTGCAAATATCGGGTTATGATTTGAGGATAAATCATTAATTGAAATAGGTAAGTTGATGTTAACGTTCTTGGCTACAGCTAAATCAATAATACAGCTGGGTTATTGTTAAAATTATTCCAGGATTTATGTTTCGAGTTCAAATCTCCGATTAGAATGACTTTATTCTTCATCATCGTCAATGATAGGATATCTTCCCTGTATCTTGACATTCGCCTACAGCTTGTATACAATTTAAATGAGGTGTTGGCAGAAGATCGTGCTTGAGTCGTCTGTTGATCAACAGCGCTACTCCTCCACAGTGACCATTCACATCTTTTCTATAAATATCAAACCCTGGGAACTTAAGTGTAATGCTACTATCCAATTTGGTCTCAGATAGAGCAATAATATCAACATTATTGGAAATTGCAAATTCATGCAGTTCAGTTACTTTGTTAGTTATTGAGTTACAATTCCAAGCAACTAAATTTATGCCAGATCTAGTACTCATATTACGAGGAAATATTTCAGATTTGTTATGCAGTTATATATTATTTAGAAATAAATTATTAGGAATTAAGGATTAGTTATCTAATTAAATATTAATTATTAGGCATTAAATGTTAGGTATTTAATTAAATAAAACATTTAACATTTGTTGTGTAATTATATATTATTCGGAAATAAATTATTAGGTGTTAAAAGTTAGTTATCTAATTATATATTAAATTATTAGGTTTTAAAGGTTAGTATTTTATTAAAATTTCAATTAATTTTTTATATTAAAGTTATAATTTTCAAAATATGCCCTGGAGTAAAATTATAATTTTTAAACATTGATAAAATATAAGAAATGCCAAATTATGTTAAAGTTAATGTTCACATGGTATCGTCGATAGACAGTGCAAATATTAAATCATATTGCGTTTTTCGTATCAAATTGAATGGGCTGATGATAAAATCTGAATTCAAAATAACATTTCTAGGAACTAAGGTGTGATTTCTAGTATGTGAAACTATTGCATCTGTTACTTTCATTATTGTATTAAATTACGTTAGCACACTTATAATTGAATAATGTATTTATTAAAATTGCTTGTAACTTACTATCGCGATTTTCTTAATTCCCGATCTCTAATAACGTTTCTGTTCATACCAAAAAATGGAAAATATTACAATCAAATAAAAAGCAGAGTAATCATGGCGCTTATTATACTATGATGTCAAATATTGGAATACATTTGGAATGTAATGAAGACGGGACGCTCACAATTCATTTTGATACGCGTATCACAAAAATAAGGTACCTAGATAAAAAGGGTATAGACGTAATGTCTCCTTTGTATACCCAGAATCCATCCCCCAACCGACAAACACCTCAATATATTACATTATTTTACATTTTCTGGAAAAAATATTCATAATTATTGTCTCAGATCAGCTAAATTGATTATGAGTTCTTATATTGGTGGAAGTTTTTTTTTTTATTATTATTATTATCGTATGAATTTGACAGTATAAATTTGAATTCTATACCTAAGAATGACTTATATATATATATATTATGCGTACGGCAGTGTGTGCGATTATTGTTACTAGTGTATACGTATTTTTCCCCGTTCCCTAATAAGAATTGCGGAATAATCTATTTTAATGCATGAAACTGATAAAAAGTGAAATATCTTTAGTTAAGTTAAGCATTTAAAAACTAATTATTCAAAAAAATGTTATTACAGACATTTTACGCGAGAACACGGTTAGATTTTCAAGTGAATTTATTACAAAAAAATGTGAGTATATTTGTTTTAAAATAATTATATTACTTTTATACTAATGTTAATTATAGAATGATTACAATAAATTTTTATTAATGAATTTATTATTTTCGTTCTCCCTTGTAATAAAAAAATATATATCATTTATGCATAGTTTTCCAATTAATCTCTGTCTTGTCAAGTTCATAAGATTATCCAAAAAGCATTATATCAATTATTGATTTTTTAAAAATAACTTTCTAATAAACAACTTTGAATATCATTAAAAAGTATATAAAAGCTCCAAGTTCTCGGAAGTTAAATTATTTTAATCAGTTCGTGGTGAAAAAATATTTATATTCCATATTCCGAACACGTGTATTTCGTAACATAGGTGTGAGAAACATCGGGATATAACATTTATCGTGAAATACGGTTTGTCATCAACTTCGTACATGAATGTGGATAAATTTGTTTTATGTAGATGATTTTCAGTTTCTTTTAGATTCTACATAAAAAAATTGCTTTCAATAATAATTACTAAAGAAATTCCCAGGACTCAGGTATTATCCAAATTTATAAAAATGGAAGAAAAGATAAAATTTAAAATTATAAACCAGTAAGTTTCGGTTCTATGTTGTGAAGAATATTTTCTATAATATTGACTCGTCGTTGTATTGTATTCATAACGCTTTATATGTTCCCTCCCCAAAAAATCAATTAGCTTCATCCCTCCATCAGTTAGCTGTGGAGCCTACAAGCTATCAATTGTTATTTCACCTCCATATCCTGGACATCTGAACAAGTGTTTATGATCTTTCCTGCATTCGCATCTTGAATCAGTACCTAGTACCCATTTTTTGCATTTTCCTTTGTACGGCCAAATCTTGCTCGTAATCTATTTAGGGTTTTCCATTGTTTCCAGTTGATCGTGTCGTCCGGCACTAGGCCCTCGTTACTAACCACGTTCACTTGTTTCCATAGTTCCTTGCGGTGTTTTGCTGGCTCATGTGTAAAGTTCCAAAAACCTTTTCTGGATTTAAGCTTTATGATATTGGCTAACAGCATAAAATGGGTATTTAATTTTCTTTGAGGGTCTAGCCATAAATAAAAACACCAAAGAATTTCGAACAAATCAGTAACACAAAGAGAGACGTGTAGTCTGTCACGATAACTTCTTAACAGTGACTGATTTTCTTCTGTAACTTAGGCACCCGATTATGATCCAACAAGTATTACATCAGAAACTACGCCAATTGGAATACATAAAAAGTAATGACGAGCATTTATGTTTACGATGTCGTCTGTGAGACGACGTGTCTCCACTTAAGGATTAACTACTTTTTGCTGTTTATTTTTTTAAAAATTACTACATTCCAACTCCTGTATAAATTATTGTTTTATCGTTATCGTATTACTAATAAAACATTACACGACATTAGTTTAGAAACTAAGTCGTAAATTGAGCATCTAGTTATAGCTTCTCAATAATCGCTGTATTAAGATACAAAAAAAAATACTAACCCTACTTTTTCGGATTATAATCTTAATATAAAATATTTTTGTTATTTCGCTTATTTCGTTTTATTCAACAGATCTTATTTGTAATTGTGTAATTTATGAGTTTACGAAATTATAAAAAACATTGTTATTTAATGTTCTCTCTTCCAGACTGGTGATAGAGAAGTAGGAGAACTATGGTCAAGATTGCAATTAATTATATCGAAATTTTTCGAAAATATAGAAATTAAACCATGTTTGATACACGGCGATTTATGGGGTGGTAATGTTAGCGAGACAACTACTGAACCGGGTATGTTTTTTCTTTCTTTTTTTTTTTTAATATTTTAATATCGACCGATTTCACTGCTATGCTGCATCTTTAAGCTTTTTGAACGTGTTGTGCTAAATCGTATATAACAAATAATATATCTGCAATTAATCCCTGAAGAAACTAATTTTAGAAATGGCAAATCATGTAACTCGCAGATTACAAACCTCTCGCAGCATATAGAAAATGGGCATGAAAATAAAACGATTACAGGAGCAGTGTTCGTGGATCTAACAATAGTCTCTGATACTGTCAATCATACATTACTTCTACAAAAAGTTTAGAAAAATAGCATTCACAAAGATTGTAGAAACTATGCTGAAAGATCGTTATTTCTGTGTAACCTTCCAAGGAGAAAAAAAATCGACGGAGGAGACAAAATAATTGACTACCACAGGGCAGCGTCATAGTTCCGATCCTGTTTAACATCTATAAAAACAATCAGCCGATAGGAAGTGAAACAAAACATTTCTTATATCCAGATGATCTTGCTGTAACAGATCAGGGCGATAACTTCATTGAAGTAGAAGAGATACTAAATACGATATTAAAACGGTTAGATAAGTATTACGAACAGAATAACCTCATACCGAATCCTAACAAAACGCAAGTATGTGCCTTTCACTTAAAGAATGCTATGGCCAATTTGAAATTGGAAATCCGTTGGCAAGGGATAGAACTCGAGCATAATAACCAGATAAAATATTTAGGAGTGACATTGGATAGATCTCTCATTTACAGAGACCACTGCAGGAATACTAAACAAAAAATTAATTCATAACTTCCAAATGGGGTGCAAACGTTATAGTTATGAGAACTACAGGTCTGGCGTTATGTTTCTCAGCTGCCGTGCTTGGGCTGTCTATACATGCAAAACATGTGGACATTACCTTAAAAGAATCGTGCCGTTTAATTACAGGCTGCCTAAAACCAACGGCAACAAGAAATCTTTATCTCCTGAGCGGAAGAGCGCCACCACATATACGACACCATATAATAGCCAACAATGAAAGGACGGTCCAGTGTCGAGACGAGAGACATCATATGTATGGTCAAACCGAGGTGGCATATCGAATTAAGCCGAGAAATAGCTTCATGAAAATCACCAACACATTGGATAAACCTATGGATTAAAGAAACCCTGCCAAACCCGAAGAAACCCTGGCACCAGGATATAAAAAGAGATGGCGGATATGGTGAACAATCAAGTGAATACGGATGGGCTGTGCTCCCATGGCATCATTGATGGTGAAATGGGGTCTAACAGATGATACGAAATGTCAGTGCGCAGAACTTCAGAAAATGCTGCACATACTGGAGTGTAAGATGAACCCGACGAAGTGTACAGTGCATGATGTCACCGACCCAAACGACAGGCTATAATTCTGGCTGAATACTGGTACGATAAAATATAATTAAACGTAACGAACCGAATACGAAAAGAACAAGAAGAATTTTCATTTGAATCTAATGATCGGTGGTTTCATCAGTAATACCAACAAGTTTTGATCATACCGAGCTGACGAAATAGTCGTCAAAAGTTTCATATCAATACGAGTATGCCATATATTATAATACTAGTAGACCGATATCTAAATAAGGTAAAAATTTGTATTTAATGCAAATACTTTTTTGTTGAAACATTTTAAAAATTATTAAAGATAATTGGCCGAGATGACTGCTTTTGGATATGTTTAATATAATCCATAGGTATTCTTGACAATTAATGTAGTTATACATTAAAATAATCATATATTGTATCGAAAATTCTTTTTATATAAAAAATAATCAATCGTGGTATTACTGACGTAAAGTTTTGTGTTATCTTAGTAGCACGAATATTTCCCTTGTTATAATACGTCTATCTTATCGCGCGGTCGTTATTCACGTGATAAAGATAGCGTGATTATCGTAATAAGACGTAGAAAAAGAACATACATTCGGCGAGTTCGTTCTTATTATATCTATATACAGGGATTGTACAATATCGATGCACGGTAATTGTCATTATCTATACGTATTTATTATAAATATAAATTATAAGTATATATGTATAAGATGTATAAATACAAACACTCTTTAATTATTAACTTTAATATTAAAGAAAAGTCTGTGTCTTTGTGTCATTTTTATCGCGATATAAGTGACTACTAGTTTAAATTTTGTTATTATAACTTGCCGGGATCGACAATACGCTCTTGCAACATAAGGAAATTCATTCATCAGCTGCTGTAATATATGTATTACAAACAACGAAGGTACTACACGTGTTTCCAAGCACAAGTCTGACTATGCAACAATATCAGGTTGGTAAGTAGAAGTAAAAAGCAGGAAGCAACAATGTCATGCAACGGAAATGCCCTTTAACAGCAGGTACAGAATTTAATAACAACAACATCTAAAAGTAAAGGATACGCTGATATGAAAGTCAAGAAACAACACAAATTCGACCTCGTTCAAAAAAGTATTTCTTGTGCAACCCCTCATCGCCTGGAACAAGTACAAAATATTTCAGGAGTTAATTAGACATTTAGTGCAATTGGTACGTCACCGATTCAAAATGCGTTAACACTACTACAACCGTTAATAAATGCTCCGCGATCATCAAATGAGCAGCTCAAAGTTAGACTCCTGTCCAAGACGATCATTGGACAACTGGATAAGAAAAGACAATGAAAAGGCGGGGTTGTTTGCACGCCATCTTTTTCGTAACGATAAGGTTTGCATAATCTAATAAGCATATTAAACAGTTTACCCCGTACAAGTTGCTGCTGGAATCGCTAGAATCATGAAATCTGATTATAAAAAGACTTCTAGTATGGAAGCTGCCTTGAAACAATTATCGAGTAAGACATTATACTCTTACCATACATATTAACGATTGATTACTCCTCGAACATGTGCATACTGCCTTTGTAGTGCAAATTGTCATGCTCAATAAGCCAGAAAGCGACCTATCTCCTTACTATTATCAATATCGAAACTGTTTGAGAAGCTGCTGTTAAAAATATTACTACCCTTTGTTGAAGGTAATTTGCGTCTTCGCCTGTTTTAATTGTAGGAAAAAGCATTCCACAATTGACCAAGTTCATAGAGTTGTAATGATCATTTCCACAATTGACCAAGTCCCATCATAAGAAAGTAAATATTATCCTGCTGTACCTCTTGATATGGCTCAAGCTTTCAGCAAGGTTTGGCACGAATCGGCAATTCCGAGTTACTTATGAAAATACTAGGTCAATTTTTTACACCATTCAAGCCGTGGTTCCACAAGTAAGTGTCCTTAGATCTCCCCAGTATTTATCATATACGAAAGAACTAGTTACAAGTGATGAAACTAGAACGGTAACTATTGCGGATGACACCGTTATCCTTGCCATTAGCAGTAAGAAGGTAGGAGTTGTCGAATTAGACAGTGGACAAATGACTAAAATACTGTGATTAATAAGTCAAATCAGTATACTTAGACACGTTGATAACTCCTGTCGACCGGGCAACCTATTGTTCATTCTAACTCTACTAAATATTTTGGAATGCACCTTGATTCACGTCTGCCTTGAAACATTCACGTCAAGATAAGAATTAAGGAAATTAAATTTATAATTCATCAGGTTTGATCATCTATAGAAGATCAGAACCGGACACCGAATGCAAACTTTTGTCTTATAAGCAGATTATAAAACCCATTTGAACGCACAAAATCGTCCTTTGAGCCTGTACACCTCCAATCGGGATATGGTTCAAAAAAGGTAAAATATTATCTTGCAATCAATAATCGAAACTTATCGATATTCGCGAACAGATGACATACACATCGATCTCCATATGAGATGACATACACGTTGATCTTCATATGATGACGTAAGTTATCCAACATCTTGATACTATTCACAAGTCGTCAGCCAACTTATTTTTTTAATTTACAGATACGTTTTTCGTAGATCGGAGGCTTTCCCACTGGTCTGTCCTCCACATTAGTTTTGTCTTATTCGTAAGATATAGTTAATAGAGGTGATTACCAAGATAGCACTATCTGTCTCTGTCTGTTCTCTCTCTCTCTCTCTCTCTCTCTCTCTCTCTATATATATATATATATATATATATATATATATATATATATATATATATAATAAAACAAAATAAAAACAAAGTTAATCACTATAAAAATTACTTGTTCTTTTTGTATATGCTTGAAAATGACGTTAATGTCGAAAAGCTTTGCTAAAATAAAATAAATTTTATAGTGATTAACTTTGTTTTTGTTAATTTATAAAATCACTACTCTCCAATACATCATATATATATATATATATATATATATATATATATAACAAATATAAAGCAGAGATAATATTTCACCTTGTTGTAAGGTATGAAGTGAATGTTATTTACTGAAATCACGACAAATAATAAAAAATTATCTATCAGTTATAAATTTTGTGCACTCTGAAAGGATAACACTCTCCTGTTCTTCCTAATTAGTAGCTGTGAAAGCTAAAAATATAAAAGTGACTAATGGATTATCATATATATATATATATATACACACGTGTGTGTGTATTTTTTGAGGATCCTAGTTATTAATAATTACTGTATTAGAAGCTCGAATGGCCCATATGACACTATAAAATAAAAATGATTCTTTGTAGCCAAGCCGAAACATTATAACTTTAAAAAAATATCGTAGTATTGTCAAAAAATAATTTAAAATATATACGACTTTATATTTATCGTATACACGACGATCTCGCATATTATCCTATTATTTTTATACTGACTCAATCATTTAATTAAACATCTTAAATAAAAAATTAAGTCTTCTCTTTAAAAGAATTAAATATAAAATTATTTCATAATTAATGTATATGTATTTTGATTTGGTATTACACAAATAGTAGAATGTATATGACCTAATTTATAAGAAAGTAACGTTGGATAAATTTTATATTTTTCTATCAGTTTTCATTGGGTTTCGTAATGTTCATATTTTATTTATTTTAGCATTGAAATGTTTATAATTCAGTATTAATATGTTCATGACTTTTATAATGTACCTGATTAATTATATAATCTATATGCATTATTCGTGATAAAAAACTTACTTTTGTACACTTGAATTTTTAGTTATTTACGATCCAGGTTCGCTATATGCTCATCACGAATTTGAAATGGGTATGACGAATATCTTCGGTGGATTCGATAAACGATTTTATAAAGCTTATTTTAACAAAATACCTAAAAGTCCGGGTTTTTCTACGCGTGAAAAATTATATGAACTGTTTCATTATTTAAATCACTGGTACGTATAAGTTTCTATTAATTTTTGTATTTTAATTTACTAACTTACACCTAACTGATGCTATTTTATGTTTTATAATTAATTCCACGTAATATAGTGTGATTAGCATTTTATCCGATAACGGATGCTACAACTGAACTGTATATATTAATGCGGTTCATTTTTATATTAAATCTTGTGGCTTTGTTCCATTGAGTCTACGATATTCGAGTGAGTTGTATTCTGATTTATATGTCGTTGTAATCGGGTAGCATATTTTTTAGTAATAATGCGTTTTCTCCCTGACGAATTAACATCTTCATGGAGGGCAAAATGACATATTTTTTTACATAACTTCAATAATTGACAGTAATAGCTGATTTTACAACCTGGTATAAGCTTGTTTTCAGTTGATTTCTGGTAATCAAATAATTTATTTGTATCTTATTTTCGTTGATTTTTTCTATTGTGTTTCCTCCACATTAACTTATTGATATGAATTTTTAATTATTACGTATCTATTTGTGAATTTTATTTACATAATTTTATATCCACACGACGAATCGGTTAATTTGAATAATTATCGGCTTTTAGACTAACAAGTGGTTATTGAATTTAAACTTTGTTAAACAGTATTTACGTATAATGAAAATCGATTTTATAGGAATCATTTTGGTGCCGGTTATCGATCATCTAGTATATCAATAATGAAAGGTCTTTTGAATACAAAGTTTCCTTTAAAATAAAAACGATATTCAGCTCGTGAGAATAAAGACACGATTCGCACATTTTATTTGCAGTATATTTTCTGAAACAAGCTAAAGCTAATTTGAAATTATGAACTATAGAAATAACTGGTAATATTTTATCTATATATTATCAAGATGAAATAGAATATTTTCAAAAATAAAATTTATATAATGAACATAACAATATTGAAATTGCTTTATGAACGAAATTCATTGTATACACCTTTGTTTCTATAAGGAAATGTGATCTGATCGCGTTAATCTTCTTATTTTATTACTCATGTTAATCAATACATTTTTTATATGTTCAATAAATTATTCAAAAAATTTGATATTTTTTTATTATATGTGTGTTCTTTACTTTTATAATAAACAAAAATTATTAAATTATTATATTCATTCACTTATTTTTAAACTTATTATTTACATAAATTCGTTTAATATTCGATGTATTTATTAAAATTTAGGAAAATAATCTATTAGTCTTAATACGCAATAATATTACTAAATATTAAATAGAATAAAAGCTGGTGTGGTGTAAAATATATTTAGTGGTAATAAAACAGAATAATTTTATATTTTATATTTTAAAAAGAAAACAGTAATAAATACAATTATATAATTTAAAGATACGGCATGAGTGCCATTATATGCGGAATTTACATATATTTTTGTTTAAAATGATCTCAATATATCAAATCCCGTTATGTTAATATCAACCTACAGTTCGGTATAGGTAGGTTTAAGATGTTTCCCTAATGAAGGGTTTTATTAAAAGCCCGTACTTAAATGTTACATTTTTATATAATTTATAAAATAAAATGTTTTACAGATTTTTTAGTACCTTACGTGCCTACGTTCAGCGTGGTGTGATAACAACCTAATTGCATTTCGACTTTAAAACTATTAGTTTCATTTTTATTTTTTAAATCTATTTACGTCTCATATTTAAATGAATCTTATGCAAGAGTACTGTAGTATATTTGGAAGGTCTAGTATAAATTTGTTTAAGCAGATTGTAAGTAGTATGTAAATATTGGCTTTTTAAAGAAAATATTAAGATTTTAAGATTTATGGAACCTATAGAACACAATTTCAAAATATTTTTTCTAAATCATTTAAGCACGGGGAATCAGCTAAATGAAATTGATTAGGTTGAAATAATTGCGTTCAATTTACCTCATTACACGTCAAAGAAATCTAACCCACTCAAGGTCTATTATTGTTCACTATAACCTCAAATTTTTTAAGGAATCATTTACTTTCCTCTAGCACCAAGGAACTATTCTAGGTTCATTATTTAAAAAAATTAAACATAACTTATGTTGCCTTTTGTGTATTTATTTTATTAATCGTCTCATTTTATTTCTATTTTATAGAAAATTATATTCGTAACATGGATTAATCTAATTTATTCTTTTCACATTTAAATGACTCCTATAATCACATTTAATATTTACAATTTTTTAAGAAGTGTTACGTTCTATTTATTTTTAATTATACTGATCAGAGTTCGAATTTAACCATTTCCTTATCCAACTTTGTTACAAATTTTTTCAATCGGATTTAATGAAGTTCGGTCTTATTCAGTTTATTCATTTTATGGTAAACCGGTACATGCCGACTGCTTGAGAATCTTGATTCAATCTATCTCTTATCCATTTTTGAACGAATGCAAACATCTGTGGCGTATGATTTATGCCGAGTAAAATATATGTGGATCTTTAGACATTACATATTTAAATAAGGTCATTTTCCTCCATCCATTCAATTATTTTGATCCACTTTCATGTTCTCTATTACATCCGTAGCTCTGAGAATAACTGTTTAATCTTCAATATTTATGAACATGATAGCTTGAGCTGGTTTGGGGGATATTTAGTCGTTTTTACATAT
Source organism: Coronaproctus castanopsis (assembly GCA_032883995.1). Taxonomy (NCBI): domain Eukaryota; kingdom Metazoa; phylum Arthropoda; class Insecta; order Hemiptera; family Monophlebidae; genus Coronaproctus; species Coronaproctus castanopsis. Next base: position 291,029,469 of record CM065052.1, read on the forward strand.
TTATAAGTTATGCATCCAACTTCAATGGCGATTACAAAATCATTGTTTTTAGCAGATCCGTTCTACATTGTAAGATGAGAACGAGTTTTTAATGCAGTTTGTGCTATTCTGTTGATTATATATATAAAACATTATATATGATATATATATATTTATTTTTTGCAATCCTTCAATTGTATAGTAGTTAATATCATTGTCCGACACTGTGTAAGGTTAATTTGAGTCTGCCCTTCCTGATTTTACTTTAAATTTTATTATTATTATTATTATTATATGTGTGCAAAAATCTTTTACAATTGTATACAAAGTTTTTTTCGACGAAATTTGATGTGCACTTATACAAGTACAGTTTGGTACATTAATACATACACGTATATATAAGGCGTACAATAAATACTATAAATACATAGGAGAGAAAAATAAAGGAATAAAATAATGAGAAAGTACTGTGACTGCGTAACATCTATATAATTATTACATCTACGATAAATTATTTTTTATATAAATTACCTGTTTATAATACGTTTATCTTTAAAAGTACAAAATTTTCATCTGTTTTCTGACATATTTATTCTTATTTCTGATGCAGATAAAATTTATATGTTCACATGACAGTTGCGTTATGTGCGAGTAGTAAATATTAGATGCCTCTCGCTTCGCTGCGAAAAAGTTTTAAAGGTGTAAATCTTTATTTGGTAGTGGCTACAAGTAACTATGTTTACAATGTATTAATAGTCAAATTTATGAATCTATATTTCGTCCATTACAATCAATGTTTGAGTTGTAATATTTTAATCCCCTCAACAAATTTTACCTCCAATAACGGTTATCCGAAACTTTAATATTCGGAATCATGCTCAAAATTACGTATAAAATGGTGCACATATCTAACTACAAAAATAAGAGGAAATAAAAAAAAATTGATGCTTCTGTAAAGTATTTTACATTTAGCATTTGAAAATTTCGATTTATTAATTTATCTCACATCTGTATTTAACTTATATATGCAAGCAAAAACACACACACACACATATATATATATATATATATATATATATATATCAATGGATTAATTGCATAATAAAATTAATCTAAACGGAATCACAAGAAATATAATTTTCTAAATGTATAGTAATCACAAAGCGCAAGGATTAGAACATATAATTGTATATAACAATTTATTTAATCGAATTCAATAATTAATCTCACTGAACAGAGATAACTACGTAACACAGTTTTATGGATACATATAAATACGTAACACAGTTTTACGGATAAGTTGTAGGTTGTTTGATCAGATTGCCTTCATCATCAGTTAGGTATCCATCTCTAGTAAAATTTTTATATATATTAAACATTATCGGAAATTCACCCCACGGAAATCGCTGTAACAAATTATAATTCGTTAAAATATTTCTGCTCATAATTATTAATACAACAAAACCAATGGCTAAAAATGTACATTTATGGTATTATTCAAAATGAAATGTGTGTGCACTGATCATACAAAATCGACATGACAATTTAATGTGCAAAAAACTAAGAAGAAATGTCGTTAATAATAACTTAGGGTAGTAAATTATTAATTTACATTCAATTTATAGTTAAATTTAATTTTAGATAGGTAAATAATGCCAATTTGCTTTTTTTGCATTATAATACATGATCGGCTTCAACAAATAAAAAATATTTAATTTTTTTTTCAAATGATGCAGCAAAAATTAAATGGGAAAATTTGCGTGACTCATACGAGATTCAAGGAAAGAAAAAATATTTTATGTGGCCCTGGTGTAGCTGAATGTCATTTCTGGACTAAACGCTAGAGTATCGTTACACGAGCAGTAATACAACACAAATGACGAATGAAATTGAGTATTAAAATCCCTCATCAAAGCTTATATCGAACAACAATGATAATTTGAACAAACGTAATTCATTACCAGAAATGCTGCCTCTACCTCCATCAAAGGACAGGAATTCACATAATGTATTTACAGAAAACATTCAGTCTCAGATGTTGACAAATTTGTAAAGATTTTACAGAGTAAGAAATTACATGATAAATAGATGGACGCACGCTGTAGAGATCACCTGTTGCTGAGTTATATTGCAATTTTTAACATATTCAAACAAAGGACACAAGCAATGTCAAAGTTAAAACTCGTTACTCTCTCACAAACATCTCCAGCATTTTTTACTTCAAGTTCAAATGAATATGAACTAGAGTTGTTTACAAGTTTCAACTGTGTGGAAGTAATATAGGAGTACGTTTAATTATAAACAGTGACAATATGTATGAGGTATTTCAAAACTATAATATTGATACCGACTTTTAGTTTTAATTTATCGAGTTTCATATTTTTTTTTATGTATATTTCAATATTACAATTTAATTTACTATTTGTTTTATTTTCGAAAAAATAAATACCTATTTATTTTTATTAGCATTACATCTGAATATTTGCTAACATTATAATTTACAACATTAAAGTTATTGATTGTGGAATGTAGTGATTTTTATTTATACTTGATTACTAAAAATAGTTAAAATCACTAAATTTATTTTTAATTATGCGAAGCTTTTCGGCAATTACGCCATTGTCAAGCTATATACAGTTAAAATTAATTAATATAAAATCATAACATATTAATTTAAAACTAAGTTTACAATTTTACACAAAAATGAATTATGAATACTTTTTAAATTAATATGTTATGATTTTATATTAATTAATTTTAACTGTATATAGCTTGACAATGGCGTAATTGCCAAAAAGCTTCGCATAATTAAAAATAAATTTAGTGATTTTAACTATTTTTAGTAATCAAGTATTTACAACATTAGATGTAACCATAAAACGTAGAACAAAAACTTGTGATGGACTAATAAATACATATCACGTTTAAACAAATCTTTTTGTATGTGGGCTCATTGTAAATTATATCTGATAAAAAAAAGTTACCCAATCGATATAAAAATTAAACAAATCAAATTTAATTAGAATTCAAGACAAAAAGATACGTTACAACGAATTTTTGCGATTTTTAAATTGTTGAGGTAATTACATTTTAAACATAAATCTCAAACGATATAAAGTATTAAACAATTATATTTTATAAATTATAATGAGGAAAATACATATATATATATATAAAGTACTTCAAGACATAATTTTAAACATAGGTCGTAAAATGAATCAATAATCATTATTTTCGATGAAGCTTTACTGTCATGAGCATTAATTTTTAATATGAAGATCAATGAATTCCGAAACAAACATATTTAATAGATTGCTTTCATGTCTGTTATTAAATAAGCTTATATTATATACATGTTTTTTATAAATAACTAGCTCCATAGTACAGATTAATTCAACCTCTAATACCCATAAACTCGTGGTTTAGTGATATAAAAGTTACAAATAACATACTTCGATGTTGTATTACCATTTTATGTAGATTATGATTTGGAAAAAATCGTCTTCCATCGTCCCTATACCAATGTAATATTATAAAGAGCATGTATTTTTGGAATATTCTTACTACAGCTCTCAACAATCTTTATTATATAATCAAATTATATTTCTCAAAGTACCATTGCCAATAAATGTCTTACTTATTTACTATTAAACGCATTCATGTATATTTAGCTATTTATAATTATATTGCATCATCTAACATTAATGTTCAATATATCCGTTTTAATAATTTTATAACAATCTGGGTGAAAAAATCCTGTGCCCATTATAAAAAAAAATTTTTTTAAGAAGTATTTTAATACATTTCTTATTCGATAAATTTTAAGATACTGTTTGGTATTATATTTACAATTGTTTATGTATATGATTTATTTATAACACTACTTTGCTAATCGTATGTACAATTAGATCAGTTAGTGATTTTTATTCGTATAATTAGTAATTCAAATACATTTGTTAATTTCTCAATACATGAATAAAACGGAATCATCTTGAGTGATGTAATGTTTCGTTTTATAAAAGAATAATTCTTCCCCAATTAAATATAAAAATAAAGTATAATAAATAATTCTTACTTTGCTGTAAGAACTCCAATAAAATACATAAGGTACATATTTAGGACGATGTTTCCATGGATGCATTATATCATCCCATTCATGGGTCCAAGCTACAATCGCACTTCCAATACACAAAATGGTTCCTACAATAAACGCCTTTTCTACATTTTTAATATCGTGTTCTTTTCCTAAAAATTTATATATACATACACGGTTACAAAAATAAACTCAATTATATTACTGTATTGTCAAGATACGTAAACCAATATAAGCATACTAAACAAATTCTTACTATTGTTATAATGCATGAATACTTTATAAGGATCATCACGTATTTTGCGACTCTGTGATGTGAAAATATTCCGCACAACCAAAACACCTGGTTTGGTCGTATTTTTAAATAGTAATTTTGAAAACATTTTGCAAATTCCAATATTTAACAAAGTTACATTCAAAATATTTGTACCTGCAGTAGTTGTAGGTTAATAACGCAGCGAAGAGGGCAAAATACAGTGTGGGCAATATTAATAATCATAAGTCGTGACTAGAATATAAAATAACAATTTTTCTTCATGGGTTTATATAAATATTATTATGTGAAACAAATAATTATAATATTTTTAAATCTGTAGTAAAAAATTATAGCAAACACGTCTTTAAATTTTAATTTAAATCAATTTATATCTACATTTTTCATTTATTATATTTTATTTAAACTTATGAACTTTAGAAGCTCTGTAATTTAATTACACATTGTAATGAGAAGATTTTTTTTACAAGTGTGTTTTTGGTTCACGCATTTAAGCAACCACTTTAAAAAACAAATTATCTAAATTATAATTTTGAATTTACGTATTAATTTTGATATATTGAGTATAAGTATACATGAAATCTAATGAAATGATAGTTGAAATGTATCTGGAGATGTGCTTAATAAAATGGGAAATTTAAATTCACGTTCAGGCGAATTAAACCGGTATAGTTCTTATGATTCAAGGAAACTTCAAAGTTACAACAAAAGACTCAATTTCAGTCAGGTAAAAATAAATTGAAAATTTATTTTTTAAGCACATACATAATATTGGCTGCTTTTATAAAATATTACTGTTTTTTAGGTATCTTTGGGCAGTAATGTAAATAAACTTCCGAGCGAACACAGTTTAGACTCCGTATATAGTTATTCTAGAAATTGGTCCAGATATCTATGGAGGTATGTAATGCACTTTAAATTACTTGTATCGCTTTCTTATACGTGTTATTTTATTAAAAAGGTTGAAATATATCGCATTGTCCAACGTGTATACAGAATTTTTTAAAATATTGATTTGTGTTATTCATTTTTTTTATATATACCCGGTTTCCTTGAAACATATTGATTCACATAAGCTATAAAAATCTAAATAAACCTAATTTTAACTTAATTTGGAACTATATGTAAGAAAATAAAATGAATATGCCCGTGGTACTATATATATTATCTGAACCGTGATCCAGTTTACCCACATGTAATCTAACTTAACAGTCATCTCATTTCCCTATGTTTTTTCTTTTATTGTGTATGTTATTTTACTAACTGTTTCTGCGTTAATTTTACATTACATGTACATTCTTTTATGTTACGTTAATATTTCAAACGGGTTTCTCTATTTCGACAAATATATTTTTTAGTCAAATCGATGATAATACGCCCATAATTTTTCTTCTACATTTATTACAGTATTTCAAATACCATAAATCTGCATCTTATGCCAGTAGGTTGTCCTCACATATAGTTTTATCAAATACTATAATTTGTACTAGCGACTGTTTTAGTCAGCAAATAACTGTTCAACCTAACGTATGTTATAAATTCAATGAAAGTATGGAAGATCATGACAAACTAAATAGATAAGTGAACAAATCAAAACAAGTTAAAATTATATAAATAATCTTTAACGTTTAGATTATCAATCTGTAATCTTATACTTATAAATGAAAACATGATTCAAATAATCTATAAACAAAAATTTGTTATGCATAATACGAAATGAAACAATTTTTTTTTATACCAACTGCTAAATTAGTACTACGCGATATGTTGGATAAGTTGGGTGACAAAATAACATATTTATTACCATACTGAGAGTAAAACATATATTGATGAGGGGAAAGAATATAGTTAATACTGAATGTATGCTTATAGAATGGAGTATTGAATCTGGAAAAATAATTGTGGTACTGAGTGAATGAGTATAGTTTTGTATTTACTACAGTAAAATTAAAACTACCTTATTTATACTAAACTATGATGAGAATTTAAAAATATATAATAAAACTATAACTGAAAATGTTGTCAATAAAGTTAAGTATGAATTACTGCGGAATTTTAACATGTTTACTAAAACAGAAACAGTCGTGAATATAATGTACATAATCAGTTTAAAATAAATATATTGCCTTTGGAGAAACAAAAAAACAGAAGTTATAATTCTGAATAATGTAAACCTTTATACTTCAATGTTATATTAGATTTTTAACAATTGTATTTTTAATTAAAATGTTTTGCCATTTTTTTACAAATGTTTGTTCCAAATACAACCATGAAATTAACATGATTTTTTAATGACGTCATTAAAAGCGTTTAGTGTAAATTTAACCCCGACGTTTTTTCTTAATTTTTCTTCTGAGTGTTTACCATTGAGTTTCAAGTTTTCATCTTTATTTTCCAAAGTTTATGTATTACTGCTTTTTCATTACTAAGTAATTATTCTCACCTTTTATTTGTTGAATCTACTTGTATCGAATGGTATACATTTCAATTTAACGAACTTATTTATAACATGCTAATATATATTATTGTCAGTAATATTGCAACTTTGATACATGTCTTCTAAACTAGTTTTTTAATTATTTATTAAAGTTAATATTTTTTATGATTATAGTTCGGAGTGTTTAGGACAATTTATATTGTCTACGTTCCTTTTATCGCTATTTATTCAAAATAATAAGTTCATTGTTTATTAAAAAAGTCAACATGGCCCAGATTTTATAATATGAAAATTGTAGTTATATTTAAAAAAATTTAATAATCATTTCTGTCGTCAAAATAATTTATAACAAATACTCGATAATTTGCTTTGTTGACACTTGACTTTAAAAAAACAATTTCTATCATTAAGAAATATTCGACGTAACTATTAACTGTCTTGTTGTTGTAATGAATTATTTTAAGTTAATTCGGTTTTATTTCAGGGACAAAAAGTTACCACTTTCAGATTTCAAAACTGTGAAAACGTATTGGCCTGTATCTCATACAGAGAGTATATTTTTACCGGAGTTCAAAATAAAGCCTGAAATTACCGAAAATGATTTTGTTGTAAGATACTTTTCAATATAATCTGTTTATTATGAAAATTTTTAATGATATTAATAGATTAGTGTAAAATTGAATTCAATTTTTATGTATTTATTAACACAGTTTCTAGCAGTATTCTATTTTAGAATAATTGTGTACGAAAAACTGGATTCATTTATTATAAAATTTACTTGCAATAAACACCACGTTAGAAGTTAACAACTTTTCGAGCGGACTTGTACTATTCTTCATTAGAATTGAACTAAATCACAAGTCTCAATTTCGATTCCTTTTATATGCACTTCTTAATTGGAACTTTATATTCCCAGAACTGTGTGATGCCTGTAAAACTGAAACTTGTTATTTAGTTCAATTCTGATGATGAATGGTGCAAGACCGCACAAAGTTTTCAACTTCCATACGTGGTTTTTACTGAAAGTAAATGTTATAACTATGGAAAATAGTCGTGAAAGTTTTAAAAAATATATAACTTGATTTAAATTAGAGCCCTATTGTCGATGTTGAAAAATATTTTTATAATTAAAAACTATACTTTAATGATTTTATATAAAATTACAGCCGAATAATTAATTTAAAATGTGACGTTTAGTGAAAAAATGATTATTTTAAAATGAAATAATAATTAAATTTAGGTACACCATTCTTTAATATCCATTTTATAATAATAAAGTAAAGAAGGTAGTGTAACGTAAAATCTACTGAAACTACTAGTATTAAATTTTGGAAATAACAGATCTAAAATTGCCCTCAATTTTATAATTTATTCTTACAAATCAACAACAAATGAGCTAAGGAGTACAAATGTAGGTTAGTAATTTTATATGTATATGTGTATATATACATACATATATATATTAAAAATTCGAGTTTTATAATATGTTTGTACTAGGTACAAAGTGCTTGATGATTGATTGTGCAATGAAATTTTGATTTAAGGTACAGAAATTGATTTCTAAAGGAGTTTTTAGCAGGGTCTATAAAGTTCAAAAACGTTGTACTGATAATATTTATGCAATGAAAGTTTTACAAAAATCTCAGGTTCGTTAATTATTTCCTAATTTTTATGTTTTTATGTAATAAATCATTATTTAAACGTGCTAATAAAACTGATTCGTTGTGTTGTGTGTTCCAATAGAATTAACAGAACCCATTGAGAATTCTGTAAAAATTTTTTGCGTGCTTTTAAATTTTGTTGTATCATTATTCTGTGTCATGTAATAAATTAAATAATGCAAACAAATTCCCTACTTATGAAATTTAGTAGGTAATTACAATATTCACACTTCTAAACCTAAACATAATTTTTAAAATAAACAACAAAAAGGAGTTAATAAATATTACGAAACGCTTATTTTAAAACAATCACAAATCTTTTCGCCTATTAATCCATTATCAAGTGAACATACAATATGTGAAATATAAAATGTAAAAATAATAGTTATAAACTAATCTCATAGTGAATGTGGTAAACAACACAATTTACAATCGATGATATAAATTTATATATAAACACAACACAAAAGCGCAGAAAATAAAAATAAATAAAAACTTCTATCCAAAATAAAAATGATGAATTTTATAATATACTTCTTAGAATTAATTCTTCATCAAAATTTATCATTGAATTTCATAAATTTTCTATTATTATTTCCCAGCTTTTTCTTTTTTTATAATGTTTTTCTGTATGTAAAATGTTATAACTTTAGTTAATATTATTGATTTTGTATTTTAATTATTTACAATGTTTTCCAAATAGCGATTTTTCATTATCGTTTTATATGAATTAATGTGTTCTTTTAATCTTTTAACGGTAACGTTTTGTTCAGTTAAATTAATATCCGGACATATAATTGCAGCGGACAGGTTACTTTGAACATAGCGGCACAACCACAATGTAATCAATAAGAAAATGCTTATTTGTTAATACTTAACAACGAACTTATTTTAACTTCATGTTCATTGGGTTTTGGTGTAAATAAATAGATTTTAACATGTAAAACCATACTGTTCTACTTTTAATAGATAATTGATAATAACTCAGTTAATCAAGTGAAACAGGAAGTAAAAATTCAATCTGTGTGTGGTCACAATCCTTTTATTGTCAGCTGTCCGTACTATTGGCAAAATCGTCGACAGTTATTTATAGGTAAATATTTTTAATTTTTTCTATTAAAAATAATATGTTCGTTTATTTTTACTTTTCTTATTGATTAAATTAAAACTCATTACAGTAACCGAATATGTTCCTGGAGGTGAATTATTACAGCTCTTAAATAACAATGGTGGACCGTTACCTGTAGAGGTCGTGCGAATTTATGTGGCCGAGTTAGCATTAGCATTAGGTAAGTGCACACATTTAAAAGTTTTAAATATAACTGCATTTATATTGAAATCAACAACCCTAAAAAATCAGTTAATTTAAATTGAGAGATTTTTTTAAAAAATCGCGGTTATTACACAATTTTTAATAATGTCAAGACGTATACATCACCGAGTTGACACCTTTTGTAAAATCGTCCTTAACGATCATTACAATTGACGAATACTTACTGAATATTTCGAATCTGTTCTAAATTATGAACTTTTGAAAGAACTTTTAAAGATACCACAGATACTAACCTAAATTCATCAGCACCGACGAAACAAGAAATTGTCAAAATTATTCAGTTGCTTAAGAATACTAAAACTTCCAGAGAGGATTTAATTGTTGCGTAACTATAGACTCACATTAATATTACGTTAAATAAACTAACAGAATTGATATATATCATTTAGGAAATCTCAAAATTACCAAATAATTTGACGTCAGCTGTATTCTACCCTATACACAGGAAATACGATAAAACAAAGGCAAATAACTGTAGAGGTATTAACATTTAACTTGTCAAAAGCTGTACAAATGAAAGCAGATGAACAATTCGAACCGCAGGATGATACCAAGTAAGGTTGAGGTCGTAGCTGTGTTGAACAGATTTTGAATTTAAATTGATTTTATCCGATGTAAAAATTAGATAGAAAAAATTTATAACGACCTTCATTGATTTCCAGAAAGCATACGATTCTTCAAACTAAAATACCTTATTGTTAATTTTAAAATAAATTGATCTAGATAACAACACCAAAATTATTATTCAACTAACTCTTACTAACACCCTGTCGAAGGTAATATATATATAGAGGATTGATATCTGAAACATTTAAAGTTCGAAAGACAAGGCGATGGGATATCGCCTCTACTATTTAACTGTGTGTTGGAAAAAATCATTCGAGGATGGGGCTTAAGTGTGTAAAAAAATTAAATAGCGGAATTAGATTAGGACATAAGCAGAATAATTTAAAAATCAATTTTCTAGCGTTTGTTGATGATATAGTGATTATTGTAAACACAGTTAGAAAATTTATCTATTGGAGAAACAGGCAATAAACGCTGGTCTCCAAATCTCTGCTGGTAAAACAAAATTAATCACTAATATGCAATCATCACCAAATGTCCTATTACCTAAAAACAAGAAATGTAGCAGAGTAAACAAATTTAAATACCTTGGAAAATGGATTGAGGCTAATGTGCTAGAAAAAACAATACTTCGTTCTAGAATAAACAAGTTGAAAACAACTTTTCAGTTGACGAAGAATATTTACAATAAGAAATGTATGTCACGCAATACGTAATTACGACATTACCATACAGTTTAAGAAAGGAAAATGTTACGAAGAGTCTTAGGCCTAAATAAATTAAACAAGGAATATGGGCAAAGATCTAATGAAGAATTATACAAATACTCGGGCAGGTTAATCGATGCGATAAAAAGAATGTGAATTATATTTTGTGGTCGTATAAAGCTCTCGAATCCTGCGTGACTAATTAACCGAATATTTACTTACATTCAGAGTTTAAAGAAGAGATAAAAATGGTTTCAGAAAGTACAAAGTAATTTTTTCGAAATTGACATTGAATCGAGTGAGCCCGTCATCCATTGAAAAAGGTACTAGCAGAATATGTCAGATTTGAGGATAAACTGAAACTACCCGCAAGAAAAATTGTGGGCCGAAAAAAAGAAAAGAGAATCATCGACTACAAATGCGACAATTTTGGATACGCTAAAAAATCGGACAGTTGAAATAACAGGGTCCTAAGTTGATCTATTCGAGGAAAAAAAATAATAAAAGAAATGATTATCCTTAATAAAATTGATTTCTTATTATTTCACATATAATATGACGTATTGAATTGGTTTTATCTCGCATATCTTGATTTTTTTCTGTTATTAATTCTGTGATTGCGATAAGTCGTAAACTGGTACACTATATTATATATATATATATATATATATATATATATATATATATATATATATATATATATATATATATATATTATTGGTCCAGTTATAACACTCTTCGACCAGTCTAATTCTAAGTTCTTAATTTTTAATATAATTAATATACATATGTCTATTAAATACAAATCTTGTTATCTTTAATAAATTTATATAGCATTTTTGCCGCTGGAGAACATGGTTCTACTAGTATTTCATTAATTGCAAATGGCATTGTTCCATACTGTGCAAGGCAGACCAAAAAAAAAAAGTTCACGACCTTCTACACAGCTTGGACAGGTCCAAATGAGATGTGTCAACGATCCCTCTTCTTGTCCGCATAATTGACAAAGGCTCGAATCAATAATGTTATTCTAGCTAGATGGTCTGTAGTTCGCGTATAACCCGTTCTAATTCTTAACATGGTTTTAATATAGCAGCTTTTCAAGTTATCAATTTGATACCAAAGTAGTTTTGGAATATTCGGCTGTATATTATGGTAATTTTTTCCTTCGGTTATGGATAACAATTTATACTTCTTGTTCCACGCATCATACGCTTTTTCCTTAATCCAAGTAATATATTCCGTCCATTCAATCGGTTTGTCTTCTATATCATATATCCGGCCTCTTGTTAATGTGTCTACTACTTCATTTCCGAGTATTCCTGTGTGTGAAGGTATCCACTTGAAGTGTATCTCGTTTTCTTTTCTTTAAGTTCACTATTGTTTTTCTAATCTGGTAAGATATATGATTCAACATCTTTTCGTTTCTTACTTGTAATTTTGTAATGCACGCATGGAGTCACTAAATTTTTTTTTATAATATCTTTCAATATACACTAATGCTTTAAGTATGGCTATAAGTTCTACTGTACAAGATGAATTAGCATATGGCAGCTTATATGCTTTACTTATATTTTGAATTGGTATAGAAAGCTGCTACATACCACTCTTTGGATTTATCCAGGGAGCCATCAGTGTAGATAATTACGAAATCCTGAAACATTCTTCGTTTTATTTCATCAAATATATTATTATTTATATTACTATTATTTTCCGCGATTTGGTGCTTACAAAAGAATTCATTTTTATCGAGTTCTAGATGTATATTCATCGGAACAGCTTCATATGAGATTTGATATGCCGGTAATTTAGTACATTTTAGTATATTGATTTTCCTGGTTCTAACGTAACTGCGAACCATTGGTGGTAATATTTTATTGCTCCAGTATGCCTCGTCTTTATGATTATATAGCCATTTTATTTGATTTAGTATATTTGTCATTTTTTGGCCTCTGATATGCAAGAGGAACTTATCGGTTAAAAATTGTTGTCTTAATTCAATGGGAAATTCCCCAGTTTCTGCATATAGGATGTGCACTGGAGTAGTAGATATAGCGCCTATACATAATCGTAGGGCTTTGTTCTGGATTGTTTGTAGTTTTTTCTGTTTAGTCTTATTCAAATTTAACATGATAAGCGAATAATCCAGTTTTGATCATATCAGCGCTCTGTAAATCATAAAATTTGTTAACGGGGATCCCCATATCATTCCGGATATCGCTCGTAAGAGATTAAGACCTTTTTCGGATTTCTTAATAATACTTGATATTTGTTCATTCCACAGAAGTTTCGAATCCAAGTGTATACCAAGATATTTTATGGTGCCTTCAAACCTGATCGATTTTAAGTTCAGACTGATTAATGAGCTGCTACATATTATATGCCTAGTAAAAATTACTCCTTTAGTTTTTTCACAGTTTATATTTAAATCTAATTCTTTTAGTTTTTTCTTAGATCTGTGATTGATTTTTGGATTTTTTTAATTGCATCACCGAAATGTTTGGTCAATGTATATATAACTATATCATCAGCATATTGTATTATTTTAACATATTTCGATACAGCTTTCTCTATGTCTTTGGTATACAATATATATAACAGTGGACTAAGCAGTGAACCCTATGGTATTCCGTTGCTGCTAGAAACAGACTCATATAATTTACCTTTATATTTTAAGGTTAACTTTTACCTTTATATTTTAAGGTTAACTTTCGGTTAGTGAAATAATGGAAAATACATTTTATTATGTTATTTGGAATATTTAGACCATAGAGTACTTGTTAAGTTGACAGAATCATAAGCTGATTTAATATCTTTGAATATGAGATAATGATTTTTAACAAAACTTTTATTAATATCGTTTATAAGTATAGTAAGCGCATCCTTGGTACTTAGTCCTAATTGGAATCCGTATTGGCTTTTCGGTATCTTATTTTTATGATTCATCCACCACTGGATTCTACTTTTGAGTATACTTTCCATTGTTTTCCCTACACATGACAGTAGTGTAATTGGTCGGTACGAAGTAATTAGTGACGGATCTTTACCGGGCTTTAAAATAGGGCATATTACATGATGTTTCCAGTCCATAGGAATTTCTCCCGTTTGGAGCGAGTAATTGAAAAAATTTAACAGGGAATTTTTAGCTTCATTAGACTTTTATAAGTTATACCATCTAGTACAGGACTAGTGTTTTTACTATTTACTAAACTTTTAGAAAATTCCTCATTTGTTATGTTACCTCCTATAATGTTATTTATTCTATCTCTACCAATTACCAATGCGTTACACATTGGAGAGTGAAATTGATGCATAAAGCCGGGAATCCACTCCGTTCGATTTAAATTATTTTCGTTGGTTGTATTCCGAGTAAATTTATTAGCTGTATCCCAAACTTGTTTAACCGTATTAGTAGGATTCAATTGTCCACAAATTTTTTTCATTGTTGTTTTTTCCTTTCCGAAATATATCGTTTTACTTTTGCTTGAGCTTCTTTATAATTAATATAATTTTGTATTGTAGAGTTCCTATTAAAGTTATGTAAAGCGAGTTTCCTACTGGCTACCATTTTATTACACTCTGCATCCCACCAGAGATGATTAAAAGATTTTTGGATGTAGCTATGTTAATTGGATCTAGATAGGGATAGGGTTTCCTTAATTTTCATATAGTCTCATAGGTAATATGATTGATTCTTCAGCTTTAAAATTTTGTTTTTTCACGTTAGTTTCGTATTGGCTCCAGTTAATATGTTTCCAAGAATCCCTTGTAGTATTATTTACGATTTTTTTATTCATAGTAGAATTATATTTAGGGGATGACAGATGTAAAATAAACGGTAAATGGTCGCTACCCATGGTATCATTATCAATCCAGAATTCCAATAAGATAGATAATTTATGCGTAGTCTAGATCTAAATTATTAAATTCTTATCCAGGTGGTGCTATCCTCGTGTACTTATTCGTATTTACGATATATATAGAGATTTTTTTTCTATCTCTAATAATTCCTTATCTTCATAATTTGCACGTTTACAGCCCCACGCAGGGTGCGTACTGTTAATATCACCTATAATCATATAAGAATTTCCAAGATTTAGACATAATAACTCCCAATCGTGCGTACTCATTCTGTGGTTAGGAGCAGCGTATACTGCTAAACATACAAAGTTAGTTTGTTTAACTTGCATTTCTACTGTAATACATTGTATACGAGAAGGTATATTATCAGTCGGTATAAGTTTAAATTTTATCGTTTTTTTTTCTACGAGTACTATTAATCCACCACCTTTTCTTTCATTTTTATCATGTCGTATTATATTGTATTCTGGAAAACGAAGTATATTTTTTTCTTTTAGCCACGTTTCGCATACTACGCATATATATGTATATTATGTTTAGATAAATATTTTTTCAATTCTTCTTGGTTAGGTAGTAGGCTTCTACAGTTCCATTCCATAATATTTATTTTTTTATATTGGTTTACTTGTGTTAATTTTATAGCCATTTTTTATTATGATTATTATTTATTATTCATAATATTTATTTTTTCATATTGGTTTACTTGTGTTAATTTTATAGCCATTTTTTATTATGATTATTATTTATTATTTTATTTATTGCGCGATTTTGGACTGAAACTACTACCATAATTGTTATTATTGTGATTTATGCTGATTTTAACATTTTGTTTATTATTGTTTATATCATCTTTGTTATGTGTATTAGACTTTTTATTTATGGTTATTGTTTGTTCGAGCTTTTCTTTTTTTGTGTCTATTTTGTCTTTCCTTAAAGCGATCGTATTTGACCCATCAGTCACTTTTGTTCCGAAGTTTTTTTCATCATTTACATTACCTTGTTTTGGAAACTTTGTAAAAAAAAATTTTTCCTTTTTCATAGTATTATCTGGCGTTTCAGGGGAACTTATAGCAGCGTTAGAATACCTACGCTTATTTGGTTGTCCATAAGAAACTGCCGAAATATTCAACTTAAGGTTTCGCAGAGAGTGGCTCTTGTATCCGTGCTTAGAGATAGGAGGTTCATCATATGCCGGGATCTGATTACTAGATTTGTTACAATGTGGATTCATCTCTGGAAAATCTTCTTCCATATTTAATAGAGGTAAAAATCGGTTTGATACTCTAGTTGAAAAATAAGTCTTTACATAAGTTTTAGGTATTTCAAGGGCGGCTTCCCCATATGAAAAATTTATGTGTGCCATTAGTTCTTTAATATTATTTTGTCTAATTCTTTCTGGACATTCTCTATCCATTGCTGCATGTGTTCCTTTACAATTAACACACTGAACTTGATTTTGACAATGCTCTCTTACATGAGAATCATCTCCACATAAAACGCACCGTCGCTTGTTATTATTGCAATTTTTTGTTGTGTGTCCATATCTTAAACAGACATTACATTGTTTAGTGCCGGCTATATACGGTTCACACTGGAATCTCACTCGATTAATAAAGATATACTGGGGAAAATGTTGTCCATAGAAACCTAATTTAACAGATTTACTAGGAACATAATTATGTTGTTATCGACTTTGGTTCTTCTATTTAATCGTTCTGCTTTTTCTAGTATAAAGTAGCCACATTCAATATCATCGAATATATCCTGTACGTCATAGTCAGTGTCTACATTTTTTATTACAACAGATCGAGTAACAAAGAAGAATGGGATGTAAGCGTGGAATCCTACTTGTTTAATACGTTCATCAATAGTTATTTCATTTGCTGTTGCAGCATCTTCACAATAAATCGTTACGTTGCTTCTACCCGTACGTTTGATTTCAATTATTTTTTTTGCAATATCCTAATGTTTTTAATATTTTTGCCGTAGCTAGGTTGATTTATCCGATTTTTCCATCATTACTTTAAAATCTTTGAATTCGTATTCATTATTATAAAAAAACTGTGGAAAAATTGTTGGCTTAGTACTATTATTATTCCTATTAATGTAATTCATATTTGATTTTAATAATTCAGTAGTTACATATTTACTATCATTCGCCGTGGAGAAAGATTGTATATTATCATCATGTATGTTGTTATCATCGTTATTTATTTCTTTACTATTATTATTAGATAAAATAAACTGCTTACCTTCTGGCATATTTATTTTTTCATTATTCGAGTTACCTATCTTCTTATCTACGTGTATCGTCACGTGACGTTGTTGTTGGGGTGTCGTCGACGTCCATACCCGATTAAAACTTCGCCAGATAAGATCTTACAATGTGTGCGTAAATGTCCCCCGGAATAGACGCAATTAATAACAATAGAGACTTGAAAAACAGCTCGCTGGATCGAAACAACAATACCGAACGCGCAGCAACAAACCTCAATATATATATATATATATATATATATGCATATACAGTAACTATTATCTAATGCTACTAACATTTTACAGTAATTTACTGAGAAAGAAACCATCACGGGATAAATGAAAAAATAAACTTGAAATGCTTTTAAAAGTAATTACTAAATATTAAATTAATATGTTGATTTAATTTAACGTAGAGAAATCGGATATATGATAAAAATTAAATATTAATAGACTTTAGACCACTTATGATAAAAGCACACAATTTTTCATATCAAATTTTTAAAAAAATAATCATATATATTACGAATGTATTATTAGTTTGGCTCGACTGAAAACATACAGTTCCATTATTCTATAATTTATACTTTTTATTTTGTTATTGTGTTTCCAACTGGCATACAACCTGAGGGTTGATTTTAAATGACCCTGTAGAATTTATACTTATCAGGCAGACATAAAAACTATATATATGAAACAGACGGACAATATAAGTGATGGCGTATAATAACACCTTTATATCTATCATTGCTCTTAAATTACTTTATTGTTTCTAGGAAATATTTCTTGTTAAATAGATATCATCATCATCATTTTCCATCTCCTATTCAGGAGGTTGGGTCGACACCTGGGATTTCTACAATTGTCTTTGTCTAGCTTCTTTTATCATTTCCGCAACTGGGTTTCTTCCTGCTATTCCATATGTATATTCTATGCGTCTCCTTCTTCGTGGTCTTTTCCCACAAATTTTCCCTTGTATCGCAATCGTAAAGAGGTCCTCCTCTCGAATTTTACGACCAAAGTATTCTTTTTTGATTCTTCAATTATAGTTAGCAGGATTGGTTGACTTAATTTGCATTTGTTTAGTACTTCTAAATTCGTTATATTTTCCTTCCACGATATTCGGTGCCTCCTTCTGTAGCACCACATTTCAAAGGCAGTGATTTTCTTTTTGTTGACCCGATAATGTCCAGGTTTTCAAAGCATATCTCATTGTTGACTACATAAAACACCGAAAAATTTTCAACTTTAGTTGAAAGTTTAATTTTCTATCTTTAAGTACTCGTTCCATGTTATTAAATGCATTTCGTCCGCATTCTTTTCTTCTTTTTATTTCTTCATCGTCTTTCCTGTTTTACATGATTAAGCTTAAGCTTCCTAAATACTTGTACCTGCTTATCTGTTCGATTTTTTCTCCGTCTATATATATTTCTACCGGTGCCCTATTTTAAGTTTTTGTTATTCTCATGACTTGTTTTTTTATCGTTTATTTTCATCCCTAACGTCTTACCTTCTAATAACATTTTATTCATTATTTTTTCAGATTTTTCTTCGACTCGGCCAAATATACCTGAGCATCCGCGTAACTATCCTTATTCCATTTATATTAACTCCAAGACTACTAATATTTCCCATTTGGGTTATTTCTTTCGCATATGCGCTGAACAGTCTCGCAGACATCCTTGCCTTACTCCGCATGCTATATGGCAATATTCTTTGGACTGTTCTTGTCGAATTCTTACCGTTGAGTTTTGGTTCCAGTAAATATATTTAATTAGATTTATACCTCGTCCATCTAATCCGTATTCCATCAAAATTTTGATTAGTTATATTGTACTCTGTCAAACGCTTTTTCATAATTTACACAAAGCAGAGGTATACATCTAAAACATAGACATAGTTTCACATGTAATGTAAGCATATAATTTCAGTTCAGGTAGTTTTAATAATTAACACGAGTATAGAATCTCAAATGTCATAATTAGCGGGAAAAGTTCTCAGCTTTTACTACCTAAACAATTGATCGTGTGTACTAGATGTTCTTACAAGTTTCCGCATTTCTTAAAAATTTCATTCCTTAAATAATCTGCCTCATGCTTGTTTATGTGAAGGATATATATATATTGGTATATTATCTTGAATGCTTTACTGAATTCTGATGTTCAATGTACATTTTATGCACAAACACCTATTTACACACACACAAATGAATATATATATATATATATATATATATATATATATATATATATATATATATATATATATATATACTTGTTAATAGTCTTATTCTTGTCAAAATTATTAGTAGAATTTAATTATTTTTTGTAATATAGTTTTTAATTTATAATAGGTACTTGTGATAATTATAACATCAGCAACAATATATTTGCCTACGTTATAAACATACAAGAAATTATAACTTTTTTTTAAAAAAAAAAAAAGCTTAAAGATGCGTGCCATCTGTTCGGTTGAACAATAGGCAGCACTGATCTGTTTAAAAGCTATAACGGGACACTTCCCAACGGTCGTATCCCTTAATTTATCTTAGTATTATTATACAATATAATATAATATATGATATATAATATATAAACTAGCTGATCGCTACGGTCGATTTCCCAATTCGATCTGATTGCGTCTCTTCAGTCATTGGAATTGCACGCCGTTACGTAGAACATTGACTGCTAGTGGATTGATGTGGGTTTGAAGTCGATGCAAGTATCTTCCAGCGCAGCTTTTGACTACCTCTTTATCAGACGGTATACGGAGATCCTTGTGTATGTCGTCATTGCGGACATACCATGGCGCTGACACGATATTCCGCAATACTTGAGATTGAAATTTTTGTACTATGTCTAAATTAGAGTTGCTCGTTGTACCCCAAATCTGGATACTATATGACCAGATTAGCTTCAAGACTGTTTTATATAGTAATACTTAATTTTCATACGACAGTGTTGAATATTTGCCCATCAGCCAATAAATATTTCGGTATGTAATGCTGAGCTGTTTACGTTTAGCAATAACATGATTTTTCCAGATAAGCCGTTTATCAAGATGTAATCCAAGATATTTTACGTTACACGATTCGGAAATTGTTTGCCCATTTAACTTAATCGGTAAATTATTTAAAGTAAATAAAACTTGCTTGCATTTTGATTCGTTAATATTGAATTTCCACAGTCTAAACCACTTTTATACGTGTAGTAGATGGTTTTGAAGTTGTTCGGCCGCTAAATTATTATCACGATGAGTCGAGAGAATAGCGGTGTCATCGGCAAACATAGCTGTGTCTGTATTTTCGTTAACTGGAAAGTCGTATGTATAGAGGTGGTACAATGTTGGTCCGAGTACACTGCCTTGAGGGACTCCCGATTGTATTGAATGAATTCGTGAGTAATTCCCGTTAACATTAACATGGAAATATCTTTCTGTTAGGTATGACTTCATTAGCTGGTAGTACTCGTGAGGTAATTTAAGTTTTAATTTGTACAATAGGCCAACGTGCCAGACTTTATCAAAGGCCTTTTCGATGTCGAGAAATACTGCTGAACAATACTTCTTTTCTTCGAAACTTTTGTTTATGATGTCGACTATTCTATGTACTTGCTCAATGGTGCTATGGTGATTCCTGAATCCGAACTGATAGTCTGGTATCACTTTATTTTCTTCAAGAATTGGTTTGATTCTCCGGAGAAGTAGTTTTTCCAATACTTTGGAGAGAACCAGTAACAGGCTAATTGGCCTGTAAGAGGACACTTCATTTTGAGGTTTACCCGGTTTTGGAATGAATTTTATTGAAGCAAATTTCCACTGCACCGGAAAATATCCCGTACGAAGGATTGCGCTAAAAATGAGTTCTATTAAAGTATTCCTCGGTAATTTTTTTAGAATTTTTGCGGTTATCAAATCGTGTCCGACAGCTTTCTTTATACCAAGTTGTTTTAATTGTGCATTTATTTCCATAGGCGATGTTAATTTAATGGGGAGTGACATCTGCAATGGTGTTTCTAGATATTCCATTAATTTCTTTTCATGAATAGAATTTTCATTTTTGTGTGGTTCAAAAATTCCTGCTAGGTATTCGGCAAAGACATCCGCTTTTTCTTGTTCAGTTCGTGCCCATTCTTTGTTGTTCATTCTTATAGGGGGACACTGATAGGTGTGATCTGCTTTTATATTTTTTATAGCCCTCCACAAGCTGTAATTAGTTGTTTTAGTCGGAGTTAGATTTTCTATATACTCTCGAAATGTTTCGTTTTTTAGTTCTAGAAGGTTTTTTTTTAATTGTCTAGCTGCTCTATTTAGAATAGTTTTATTAACAGGATTTCTATCGATCTGCCAAATTCTTCTCAATTTTCTTTTCTCATCTTCTTTATTACTTTCGGATGTTTTCTTATAATCATTTTATCTTCATTTACAGGCGTGGCTAAATATGCAGACTTCTGAATACACTTAGTAAGGTTTTCTACAGCTATTTCTATATCTGTTCGTGTTTTCAACGGCACTTTCAAGTTTATTCCGCTTTCTACAAACTCTTGGAATGTTGTCCAATCGGTGTTCTTGTTAGATAGTATTGGTTTTGTTGCTATTTGTATTGTACTGGTACTTATGTTTAAAATTTTTGGTGCATGATCGGAGGTAGCATCCAGAGAGGATTCGATTAATGTGTGGTTCTTATTAATTCCGTTACTGATAAAGAAGTCCAGCAAGTCTGGAGTTTTTCTTCTGTCAGTTGGCAGTATGATGGAATTTCATCTGATAGAGTGCAATAATTATTTTTCTGAATACATGCGTGAAGCTGTTTTCCTCTCGGTGTTGTCAGCCGTGACCCAAATGAAATATGCTTTGAGTTATAGTCGCCACCCGATATAAATTTATTTCCTAAGTTTTTGAAATATTCCTCAAAGTGAATTTGTTGTATATTATGTTTTGGGGGACAGTAGACAGACGATAGTGCGAGCGGACCAAACAAGATGTCAATTTTTACAGTAGTAGCCTGTAAGTATTCTTTTGAGTATTTATTCATCTCATAATGCTTCATAGGCGTTTTTATAAGGATAGCTGTACCTCCGCGTGCATTACCACTTGGATGTAGTGTATGATAAATGGTGTACTGAGGAATTTTAACGTAACTTTTATCAGTGAAATGTGTTTCAGATAACATTAATACATCTATTTTGTTGGTAATTAAGAACGCTTCCACTTCATGGCGGTACTGCACCAGACCATTGATATTCCAAATAGCTATTTTGAGAAACCTGCTCATTTTTATATTAATTTGTTAACTACCGTTGATAGCATGTTGATTATTATCCCATTTTGCTGAATTAGTTGATTGAACATGGTTCTGAATTCAGTTAAGAATTCGGTGAGCTGTCTTATAATATCGTTATTATTTTTGTTATTAGTGATAATCTCGTTATTAGTTACGCGATTATTCTTATCAGGATCTATTGTTTCTTGGTTAGTTTTAATACGACCCTTTAGCACATCAGCGAAAGTACTATTAGAAATATGATTACTTTGTCTAGAATCAGGCTGACCGATAGTTTGTGAATTGTTTGTATCAGTTGGCTGCGGCTGTTGTTTTCGTCTTCGTTGCGGTATCTTGTTAGAATTGTTTCTTAGTTGTAGTAACTGTTTATATATAGTGCATCCTTTGTAATTAGCCGGATGGCTACTTTCACAGTGGGTGCACTTTGCAGGTGTATCCATTGATTTACGACAGTTCCTTGTTTCGTGTTGTTCGCCACATTTAACACAAATGTAGGGTAATGTACAATATTACAATATGTTTTAGTGACCAAATGATTGGCACCTCGTGCATTGTATTATCCATTTACTTGCGTACGGTGGTACTACATTGATTTTCGTGTTGAGCAAGTATTGTAGGTTGTAAATGTTTTTGTTGTTGCTATCAGGTTCTAAGTCTACATAGAACTTTGGAAGGTGTTGCTTTGTTTTAGGTTTAAGTACAGTTATTACATTTCTTGTTGTGAAGCCTGCTTCATATAACGCATCCTTTATGTCATCGGGCGGAATCGTATGATGAAGGTTTTTAATTAAACTATAGAAAAATAATCAAACTTTTGAAAGACCTAAATGAAACTGCTAGAATGTATTGTTTAGATCGTGAGTTCTTAAGTAAATACTATGTAAAAAAAAAAGTGGGTGACATGAGTGTCTAAGGTAATTACTGAGTAAAGGGGTTAATACTAACAAATAAATTAATTATAATTAATTACTACATAATGTTATGTTTAAGTCGTCTGTGTTTATATTTGGAATACATGAAACGAAGTTGCTTAGAATCGTAATTGGCAATCGAGGGGACGAGTTCATTGTTTTGGTATGAGTATTTAATAAAAAAGTCAGTCGATAGCTTTACAACAAAACCTCTAATATAGGGAAGGTCAGTAGCTTCGTGCATGCTGTCGATTCTGGTATTGAGTCAGTTCATTATTTCACTTTATTAACATGTCTAAAAACACTCACGTTGGGAATTTGAACGTATAGAACAGAATTTCACAAAATATCTTTCATGATTTTTATGCATATATTTTATTTGCTGATCAGAATTGGTTTTATATTATTTCATTTTGGACAACGTAATTAAAATTCTATTTAAGGTTTATTAAAAATTCATAATTTCGATCAGCGTTCATTTATCTGGTTATATTATTTTTTGTGTATCATTATATATATTATAATAATAATATTATACGCATTTGCTAAATTTAATTTTAGGTTAATGCAAATCTTTATATTTTTGCCATCTCCAGCTTTTACATTTTCCTTTTATGTGCACAATTACATTGTTATAATAAATATTAATTCTTTTTTGTTCAATTTTAATTTCTATATGTATTAAATTTTACGTGTTATGTATTTATTTTAGACTTTCTTCATAATGCTGGAATCATTTACAGAGATTTGAAACCAGAGAATATATTACTCGATAAAGAAGGCCATTGTCAAATTATAGATTTCGGGCTATCGAAATGGCTGTCGATTGGATCTCGTACGAATACTATTTGCGGCACCTTGCAGTATAGTGGTAAGTAATAAGGAGATTGGCAAATAAATGTAACATTTATTTTTATTTTATTCTACTTAAAAAAAATCATTAATATATTGTAAAATAAAACGTTGTTTCTTTTGGCGGTTTACCCGCTTTAATTTTGTTGATCTCTATAGATGAGTAAAGATTAAAAGAAAAAATGACGATTAAGTATAAACATTCTTATAAGTAGTAAGGGCGTCACTTGAGCACACTTTGACCTTGAAATGTTCGATGGTCTGTGTAGGTCAAAGTGTTC
Source organism: Coronaproctus castanopsis (assembly GCA_032883995.1). Taxonomy (NCBI): domain Eukaryota; kingdom Metazoa; phylum Arthropoda; class Insecta; order Hemiptera; family Monophlebidae; genus Coronaproctus; species Coronaproctus castanopsis. The sequence goes on from CM065052.1 coordinate 291,053,962, forward strand.
TCAAGATGAACGCCCGTACTACTCCGATTTTTTTTCATTACATTTCTTTTTTATTTTTTTATTGTTTTTTTTTTTTTTCTAAATTTTATTGAACGAAAATTTCCATCAGTACGTCACTTAAACACACTCCAACAATCCTATCATCTTGCGGGTGTACTGGCCCGAAATAATAGGATCGTCATGTTCTCAAGGTGATGCTATGACTTTTTTTCCTTTTATTTATTTACCATTTTTATTTTACGTCGGTTAACGTTTTCATTTTATAACGTAAAAATAATTTAAATAATAAACAATAATAATAATAATTAGAAATTGACTGTGGTCAGCTGTATGGGACATTCGTTAGATTCACTGTCGCATCATTAGTATCCCGCGTTATTGTTTTTATCATTACTATCATAAATGTAATTACTATTATTATTATTTACCATTATTATATTACGATTACTATTATAATTTTAATTACTATTATTATTATTTGTTTACTATTATTCTTATTCCATAATAGTTATTATGATTAGTCATTATTATTATTGTTTTAGAATGATTATTATTGGTATTATTTTTTCCTATTATTATATTATGATTACTATTACAAGTTTAATTACTATTATTATTATTATTATTATTATTATTATTATTATTATTATTATTAATATTATTATATGACGGCCTGTTCAAATTAAAACTTCAACTGCAGAAAAATCGCCACGAATTGAAATGTGGGAGCTGAGAAACGCTGTTACAAGAGCCAGAAACCATAAAGCTTTGGGGGAAGATCTTATTCATGTAGATTTAATCAAACACGTAACACCGACGTATGAAAAAGGGATTTTGCAGATACTGAACAAAATATATGATGAAGGAACGCTGCCCGAGGATTTCAAAGTGATAAACCTCGTGCCATTACCAAAGAAAAATAATGCGTAAAAATGCTCAGAATATAGAACCATCGCGCTAATGAGTCATGTGCTTAAATTATTACTGTCAAACATTAATACCAGAATTGGAAGAAAGTTAGATGAAAATCTAAGTGAAACCCAGTATGGATTCGTAGAAAAAAAAGGAACGAGAGATGCAATAGCCCTTCTGAAAGTAATCATTCAACGAACATTAAATGCTAATAGGGAACTCATTGTGTGCTTCATTGATTATGAAAAAGCATTTGATCGTGTCAATCACGAGAAATTGATGAGAATCCTAAATAAATATGATATCGATAATAAGGACCTAAAAATTATCTGTACTGGAGTCAAAGCGCTAATATAATGATCGAAACGGAGTACTCAAAGAATAAATGCGATATACAGAAAGGAGTCAGGCAAGGCTGTCCTCTCTCGCCAAGACTGTTCAACATATATGCAGGCGAAATGATTAAAGAAGCGCAAATTGGAAAAATGGGATTGAAGATCAATGGGGAACGAATAAATGAAATTAGTTACGCAGACGATAAGGTAGTAATTGCTGAAACCGAAACGCAAGCGCAGAAGATGATCGACCGAATAAATAGCGCTGGCTTAAGATACGCAATGAAAATCAATGTAGGTAAAACAAAAGTGATGAAATTTACAAAGAATGCCGACAAGAAAGTTATAATCAAAATTGGAACACATGAAATTGAAAATGTAAATGAATTCAGATATCTTGGCATGCTGATAAATAACGATGGTCGAGACCACAAGGAAATAAAGACACGAATTGGTATGGCGAAAAATGCCTTCAATAACCTAAGCAAAGTTCTTGGAAATCGAACGATGAACCTCACCCTACGAAAGCGGATAATGAAATGTTATGTATGGTCCGTTTTGAAATATGCCTGTGAAACGTGGACTATGAGCGCGAAGTGCGAAGAGAAACTCGCAGCTTTTGAAATGTGGTGTTACCGAAGACTGCTTCGGATTTCATGGAAAGATTACATAACCAATGTTATCAATGGTAGATGATGTTAAGAACAGAAAAAGGAAATACATAGCACGTAAAATCCGTGAAGGTGGAGTCTTTCTGTTGGCAGTACAAGGAAAAATACAGGGAAAGCCAGCAAGAGGAAGAAAGCGGATGGAGTTGATGACGGCAAATCCACTGGATGACTCACCAAGCAGAACCCTGACGGAGATCATTAAAGACGCCAGGAATTGCAGCATATGAGAAAGGATGTACGCAATCTCCTGTAAAGGGGAAGCGACTACGATGATGATGATGATATGATTATTATTTGTTTACTATTATTCTTATTTCATAATAATTACTACGATTATTCATTATTATTATTGTTTTATATTAATTATGATGATTATTCTTTCTTATTATAAACGTCACCTTTTTCCTGGTATGTTCTGTTTATTTTCCTGGATTCCCGGTTTCTAGAATTTTTATCTCTTTTTTTTTTTTTAACTCTCGGCCGCTACATTAAAATAGTAAATAACAGGAATAATAATTATAATAATCATCATATAGACGATAAATAATAATAAAATAATAATAATTTTGATTATAATATTATAATCATAATCTAATATGCAAGAAATAATAAAGGAATTAGCACGTTAAAATATGCGAAGGAAGAAAAAAATTAGGAGGAAATAACTTAATGTATAAGTACCAAAAAAATGATGACACGGCATAATACCCCTAACCATACTATCAAGGATTTGACCTCAGTACTAGAAAAATCGAGAAAGTTCTAGAATGTATTAAAAAGTTGCGATTTATTTCAGGTTGTGCTTTTTTTAGTATTAAAAAAGTTCTTATTTGATGTCTATATAAGTAAGTAAAGTTGTTGAAAATTTTAGCTGCGTTGAACGCATTGTACTGGTTACACACGCTGTGATCGTGTTTATTGTATCTAAAAGCTTTTTAAAACGATTTTATTACAAATATGAATCGTATTAATGAGAATAATGAAACAGTCCTTTTCAGGGCTATTGTACAGATATATTCTTCTTCTTTCCTAGCGGCTTCAAGTTAAGGGGTCCGCTTGATAACACGTTCTTCTCCATTTCTTGCCATCCTTGACGTCCTCTATATTGGCACCAACTTCCACCATGTCGTTGTTGACAGAGTCTATCCATCGTCTTCTTGGTCGACGTCGTGGCCGGTTTCCTCCGGGGTCGTACTCCAAGGTTAGTTAGCACGAGGTGACAGAGAGGCAGGTTGGGAACTGTCTATAAAACTGTCTTCCTAAGACTGCTTACTAACCTTGGCGAGTCGAGGCCGCCTATATAAATATGCCCCACACGCTATCCCAATAGCAAACCGCTGCCTTGCGGTTCAGGGTTTTTACCCAAAAGCTAAGTGAGTAAACCCTGACAGAAAATCCCAGCGGCAGATGAAGCGACGCATCGTCTGGTAGGATAGTCGCATCTTTTTAAAATTTAAAATTGTACAGATATATATAGATGTAATATTAAGATTAAATTAATACATTTAAAAACTAAAGCTAAGGAATTAAAAATTAAGGGTTATTTTGTGATGAGGAAAGGTGAGTTGATGAATGCTATAAGACGTCATATGGCCAACAAATACCCAGTGTCGTTGAATGTAATTTTTCCATTCCATGATGAAATATTTGTAGCGAGTAAATTAAATAATAAGTTAAAAATAACTAGTAGTGAGAATAAAGTAGAGAATAAGTTAAAAATGAGTAGTAATAAGACTATTAAAAATAATCCAACTGTAAAGAAGACGACTGCTGAAGAACCATTTGTCAAAATCATCAGGAAATCAACGAGGCCGCAAAAATTGGATGTATATACCAAGAAAAAGGAGACAAATATACATCGCTGGAGCAACTGGTTAAGGATTTGAACCTATTGGACGATGAAGAAGAAAATGGACAGAAATGCATTGTAGAAAAGAACGATGCGAGAATAGAATGAAAAAGCGAAAAAAGAGCTGAATACTTTCAAATAAAAAGTGGAAAAAACGAAAAGCAAGCTCGCAGTTTTGAATCCAGCTGTTGAAGAGAAGAAAGTAGATAAAAATAAATAAATGCCGAAACTAATGAGATGTCGTTGTTGGAGGCTGCACTGACAGATTTAGATATATCCGGCGAAATAAATGACGAGTTTGTAGAAGCTGAAATTGATCCTGTAGTGGTATTGAAGGAAAATGATGACGAACTTTATCGAAAGATTAGCGATGAAATCGAAAAGAGAATTACGAAAATTAAAAGTAACAAGGAAAATGATTTGGAAATAGTAGCCAAGACAAAAACTGGACCTGTTCAGATGGATTGTCATAGTGAGAAACGAGATGACGATAAAAAAATTGTACAGCTAACGAGTCCCACTCTGAGAGAAAATATTTGAAAAATCTCGTGAACGTTTTTTTTACTGTATGTAAATAGGAGGGTCAACGATAAAAAGAATCATAAAGGAAAGGGTATTGTAAAGGACCTATTGTAAAGAAAAAAAGTAATAAATAACAATTTGAGCGAAATATTTCCATTTGACAAGGATGTAATCGTGCCTACTCGCGATCGAATGACGTTAAAATACGTTAATGTTAAACAAATAGCCGCGAGCCTTAATAAAAAATTCAAAGTGCATAGGAACACGTATAAGATTTCTTTAAAAAAACACCACCTTCCTAGGAACGACATAGACGTAATAACTGGTGCTTTGACAAAAACATCGTTTACTTCAGGAGTTAAGATGAATATAGTGGCGAGCAATCCTAAATTTTTTCATACGATATCAACGAGTTATGCTTGCGACGACCACGTAGGAAAGTTGAAAATAAGTTGACGCAAATAATGACTTCGGACGAGTCTGTAAATTTACTCGATCGTATATTCGACATATACATGGTAAATATCCCAAAAGGAGCCGGGCGTTCGAAAATTGTACTATGGAAATAAAATATTAGGAAGAGAATATAACGCGAATCAAATCAAACAAATTCGTATGGGTAGAGCACTTCAGTCTTAGCGGAGGAATTGTGCGAGCAACTTGATGAGTATAACGATCAAGGATTTACTTTAGAAGATATCAGGAGTGTAGAAAATTTATTAGACATTAGAGTGAAAGTTGTTTGCGCGGAAAATATGAATACGGTAATTTATAGAGGTAGTCGACGTAACGATTGTATTGTATAAGCGAGGTAACCATTTTGATATAATTAACAAGATGAACACGTTGTACGGTTCGGTGTATTATTGCGACAAGTGTGATAAACCGTACGACCGTAGAGAAAAACACGTGTGCAAACCTCGAGATAAAACAGTGTGTGTATTGTGTAAGAGAATAGAACTCGACCCAACTACTAGAAAAAAGATGTATTGCGCGAGATACAATAGGTATTGTTATAATCGGGAACGTTTCGAGAACCACAATCACGTATGCGAAATAGTATACAGATGTAAAAAATGCTGTACATTATGTAGTAGAACGTCGGAACACAAGTGCGGATACAGCAAATGCCGTAATTGTCTTAAAGTGGTAGAAACAGCGACTCATAAATGTTTTACGCCAGTTAAGAAACAGAAAGGAGATGACTGCGGAGGAACGTGTAATACGACGTATGCGAATGAAAAGTGTAAAAATATATTTTCTTCGATTACGAAGCGCAGGAAGAGACCGGTATTCATATCTCCAATTTAGTTGTAACGCGTTCAAGTTCAAGACCAATAAAGAGTTTTGCGAATGGTTGATATCGAGGAGTCATAAAGGATATACGGCGATCGCTCATTACGCTAAAGGGTACGATAGTCAGTTTATTTTACAGTATTGCGTGCAAAATACGATAAAGCCGTACACGGTGTATAATGGAACAAAATTAATGCTGTTGGAGGTTCCGAGTATTAATCTAAAAGTTATAGATAGCCATAATTTCGTACAAACACCGCGTTAAGCGTGTATTCCCTAAAACGTTTAATTTGAGCGAGTTGAAGAAAGGATATTTTCTTCATTTGTTTAATATGAGAGAGAACCAAGAGTACGTTGGACCTATGCCCAATTAGAAATACTATTGTTACGATCAGATGAAAACGGAAAAACGAACAAAATTCTTAGAATGGTACACGGAACGTGTAAAACAAGAATATACGTTCGATTTAAAAAAAGAACTAGAGGAATATTGTAATTCGGACGTTGATATTCTGAGGAAAGGATGTATAGAGTTGAGAAAACAATTCCTCGAGATAGCGAATATAGACCCGTTCCAGTATTTTACGATCGCTAGCGTTTGCGTGGCCATTTACCGTTCGAAATACCTAAAACCGAGCACGATAGGTGTATTCGACTATGACCCGAAAGATAAGTACTCGCTGGATTCTATGTGTTGACTAGAATCGTTGAAAAACGATAATATTCGACACGCTCACGATTAATAATGTGAAACAGGAGAGTATGGGAGACTTGTGCGAGTAAACGAAAGAAAGAACCGATGCTATTAGAAGAGCGGGGTACGAGTGATTGAAATGTGGCAGTGTAAGTGGAAAAAAGCGAAGAAATGCGAGAAAAGTAATCGAAATTACGTGGACGATTGTAAACCGCTTAACCCACGTGATGCCTTTTTCGCAGGTCTAACAGAGGTGTTTAAACTGAATAAGAATGTAGAGAACACGACAGAAGAAAAAAATCGTTACATAGACGTATGTAGTTTATATCCGACTGTGATGTATTACGATAATTCTCCGAACGGTCATCTTACAAAAATTAATTTAACTTTAACTGATACGGACTAATAAAATGTAGAGTATTACCCACCTAGTTCCTTGTACATACTGATACTCGCTAGAAATTAGTATTCCCTCTTTGTCTCAAGTGCACCGAAAATTGTTTGGAAAAATGTACGCATTCCGATAACGAGAGGTCAGTTGTAGGAACATGGACAACGGACGAGGTGAAAAAGGCGCTCTTGAAAGGTTACGTAATGAAAACGATATACGAGGTGTGGGAGTTTAAGAATAGTAAAGAATTGTGAAAAGGTTGTATTCGAGATTTTATGAAGATAAAGTTAGAGACTAGTCCGCATACGTACGCGACGAATAAAAACTATGCCGAGAACATTTTAAAGAAAATGGGAATAGAATTGAATTAAATTCATGCTATTTGCACACAATTCGACATTTTTACCATTTTTATCGGTTTCTTGATAGCCCCATTGGCTACTGTAGCTATTATTAAAATCGCCAACGATTATTTTTGTATCTTTTTTCTTCAAATTTGGCGGATCGTGGAAACTAAAAACGTTTCCAGGAGTGTTATAAACTGAAGTTACCGTGCAGTTCGCCAGTTCTATCGTAATAATTTCCACATCTTTCATAGGGGAGACTTCAACAGAGATTACATCAATATTGTTCCTCGCATACACTGCGCTACCATGCTTTGGATGCGAAATCTCTCCAATCAATTTCATTCCACCTATCCATACCGCTGGTTTTACATCACTTACACGAGTTTCTTGAATACATAGAATATTGCATTTATGTTCTTTGCATATGGTGGCCAGCATAACCGTTTTTTCCTTAGTCAACCCTTCAATATTTATGGAGATCACCATCAGAGCTGACCCTAAAAAGAACCGTTTCCAAATTGAGTCTATTTTTAACCTTCTTTCCGGTCGCGTCTCCGTGGTGGCAGGATTTGTCAGCGTAAAGTTTTTCACAAAGTTCAATAATTTTTTCATATTAAATTATTAAATTTGCTTAATATAAAGACCGCTGTCCAGGGGCACCACGTGGAGGTTCCTTCCTTGCCCCTGGTATCATACAATGGCTCACTGCCTTGTTTCACAATGTCGTGCATTATAAAAGAATATCGAGTAGATGGAAAAAAGCTCATGTTGTGGCTATAATTAAACTTGGAAAATTTCCATAGGAACCGCAAAACTACCGTCCTATATCATTGCTCTGCCATTTATTTACAGTTTTTGAGAGACTGCTAATGAACCAGAATAAACATTGTTGATAATAAGCTTATTCCCCAACAGGCTGGTTTTAGGAAGGGAAAGAGCTGCGTTAGCCAAGCGGCAAATCTTGTTCAACATATCGCGGATGGGTTTGAAACAAAATTTATCATTGGCGCAGTTTTTGTAGATTTAACAGCTGCATACGATACTATTAATCACATACGACTATTAAGAAAGGTGTATGATACTACCAACGATCATAAATTGACGGAAATGATGCAGAACATTTTGTCTGGAAGGCGGTTCTGCGTTATAAACAACGGAAAGAAAAGTAGTCGGTGAATGCAACGAAACGCTCTTCCACAGGGAAGCGTGTTGGCCCCAATGCTATTACAGCAACGGTCAACCTGTCGACGGCTTGATTGGCTAGATAAATATTATACTGAAAATGCACTTGGACTAAACCCAGCCAAGACCCAGGTCTACGTTTTTCACCTTAAAAACACAAGAGAAAAACATAAACTGAAATTATTTTGGCAGGGGAACCAACTTGAACACTGCAAAGAGCCAAAATACCTTGGAATCGCCCTGGACCGCTCGTTAACTTTCCCGAAAAATTGTGAGAATCTTAAAATAAAAGTTGAAGCTAGAAACAACTTACTGCGAAAATTGGTATCTCGTAAATGGGGAGCAAAGCCAATTAGCGCTATGTTTCACGGCTGCTGAGTAGGGATGCCCTGTATAGGGGAGATCGGCACATACTAAAAAGGTTGATACCTCACTCAATGAAACGTGTCGAATAGTCACTGGATGCCTAAAACCTACTAAAGTGAACAAATTATATCTTACATATGGTGTAGCTCCCCAGATAATCGTCAATCCGTCGCTACTGATGCTGAAAGAACTAGACTAGAGATAGATTATAGACATTCAATATTTGGTCAGAAGACAGTTACATCACGTCTTAAATCCAGAAGAAGCTTTCTACAGTGCTTAAGACGAATAGACGGACCACCGTTAAAAATTCGCGCACAGAGATGGACAGAAAAAGTGGGGAACGGAAGTAGATTGAAAGAACTGAACCCGGTGCGCACACCCTAAGTTGGCTATAGATGGAGAACCATAAACCGACTTCGCTCTGGTTGCGCAAGAACCTCAGTGAATTTATTCAAATGGGCTGAAAATGATAAATGCAAATGTGGTGAACGGCAGAGCCATGGATACTTGTTCCGGTGTAACTTGGTGCGTTCAGGCATAACGGAAAAAGACCTATGGAGCACAGAGCTAAATGACGAAGCATTTAAAATGGTCGATACATGGATTAATGTTGTATAAACTTGACTAGCAATAACTATTTTACTCATTATATTTAATTTTCTATATTGGTCCTCATACGTCTCGGACACGATAATAATAATAATAATAATAATAATTCGTCGAATAAATGTTCGTTATTAATTTCTTTTAAATTTATATTATCTTGTCCTAATAATATAAAAAAATTAACATTTTCTCCTTTTTGGTATTTTAGTATAAGACTGCGCCAAGTATATACTAGATATATTTTTATGTCGTCCTATCATGAAATAATTCGCGATTTTATCTTGTTTTTCGGTCAATATATCGTTAAAAATAATTATCGAATTTACGGGGACAGCTTCCGGTTCGGGTAATTTGTTTATGTTAGAAATAATAAGGAAATCGATTTTTTTCTTATTATAGTTGCGAGTGAAATCGTGTAGTAATTTGTACTTGTGTTGAAACGGCGTTTTCGAACATAAGAAAATACTACTATACCCTTTCTTATGTAATAGGATCGTTGATATAACGTTTGTTTTTCCGCAATCGCTAGGCCCTAATAATGCGCATCGCATAGTATTAGGGAAAAACTTCTCTAAACGCCGTGGAATTTTACGTTCGTCAATGTTAATTGCAGAAATTTTCATTTTGTTTTCAGCAATTCTTGTTTGTAAAATGATCCGGTTATCTCCTCGTCTTGCAAATATTTTATAGAATAAGTTATAGGATCCGTATAACTAATATTAGAGATTTCGAAAATTTCCGATGTCCAATTTGGTTTATATTTATTTCTAAAAATATCTCGTTTAAGAGTGATACATACCTTATCGTCGATGTTAAATTTGGGTTTTCCCAACTTAAATGAACTTATATTATACATACGCTCGTAAATTTCTCGTTCGTTTGTTTTAGTAACCTTAGACGGTTGCGTACCTATTGTACGATGAACGTCTATATTATTATATTCGTTAGTTATAATTTTAAGTAAATTAATCCATTTATTATTTTTACTGAGGTAAAATACGTATTTTAACTTTTCGTTTACGATTAGCTCGTTCTACTATACCGCTTTTCTGTTCGTTGAACGTATGATATATCGTAATTCCTCGTCAACGTGTTTTTAAATATTTTATTAGTAAATTCTTTTCCCACATCAACGTGTAGATATTTCGGTTTCTTTTTCTTCAAGATATTTTCGAATACTCTGGCTACTGTTTCTCCGGCTTTATTTTTCAACGGCTCCAAGAGCATATATTAAGAGAACGTGTTGATAACATTTAGTATGTATAAACGTTATTTTCTTTCGAGTATTCCGTCATAACTAACAAATCAACGGCCCACATGTGGTCTATGTCTTTAGTTATTATTTTCCTTTTTCTAAATTTCTTAATATTCTTACGAAATAATTCTTTATTATAATCCATAACGTGTTATGTTTTTTACATTTACAATAACAACGACCAAATTGTCGCGAGCTAAACCGTCGACTTCATATTCGTCAAGATTTATCGCAAAACACTTAATACTACAACAAAATCGTATATGGTCACTTTGTTTATTATTACGAGGCATTTCCTCGATTAATAATCGTTATTTATACCATAGTCGTTTAAAAACTCCCGAAAAATTGATTGTTACGCAAAAGTAATTACCGTAATATCGATAAAGCGTTTAATTCTTCTATCGCTTGACTTATATATACTATTCCGTAATGTTACTCTTACTTTTTAAACTCATCGGTATTTTCTTTTCTTCTAATATCTTCTTTAATTTATCAAAAGCGGCCCATGTCAATTATATGCGCCTTTTTAATTCATTTTTCATATCGTTATTAGCCACTATATTATGGCCTAAGTATATATAAATGCGTTCACTGTTTCGATTGTTATATTATTTATTTTTATTTCTTCAGTCATCTTCGCATGTTTATTATACATAACTTCCGTTTTTTCCGCATTTGTTTTAAGACCGCTCTTCTCACATATTTCTCGCAGTTGATTCATCATTTTTCCTATTTCATGGCCGTTTGCTCCGAAGATACTACGTCATCAGCATATCTTAGGTGCGTTAATCTATCGTTCTCTATCCAGATTCCCATATCTTGCCAATTTAAACTTTTCATTATTTCTTGAAGAGCGACATTAAATAGGTTTGGAGAAAGTGCATCCCCCTGTCTGATTCCTTTCTTTAACGATATGGTTTTTGTATACTGATTTGTTTTTATATTAGCCTTAGCGTTATTATAAATATATTTTATAAGCTGTATATTTTTCAAAGCTTTTAGTATGCAATTTAATTTTACAGAGTCGAACGCTTTTTCGAAATCGATAAACATCATAGCTAAAGGTATTCCAAATTCGTGACATTTTCCTGACTTATTTTATTGAATGTATGTGATCCACAGTTTCCTAAATCCCACTTGTTCAAAGGGTTGGTCATTATCCAGCAATGTTGATAGTCTGTTTGTTAATAACTCATTAAATAACTTATAAAAATTAGATATAAGGTTTATCGGTCTGTAGTTTTTAAGGTCGGAAATGTCTCCTTTTTTGGACATTAATAAGAGATTTGCAACGTTCCACTTGGTTGGTATTCGTTTTTCTTGTAGACATTCGTTAAATAGTTCTACTAATGCTACTTGCAATTTGGTTCCTCCAGCTTTATAAACTCGTTCCGTATCTCATCCGGACTCTCAACTTTATTATTTCTGCTGCTTTGTATAGTTTTTCTTATTTCTTCATACGTTATTGGAGGAACCTGAGTTTTTTAAGGAGTTTGATCATTACCTGTGTCCTGTCTTATTTTATCAAAATATAAATTCGTGTAGGATTTCAAGATTCTTTTGGAAATTTTCTGATAATTTGTTAATAGTACACTCGTTTCATCCTTTATCTTAGTTATTTGTTTTGTACCAAATTGTAATTTCCGTTTTAAAACCTTCATATTACCATTTTTTTCTATAGTTTCGTTTATAATTCTACAGTTGTAGTTTCATATATCTGTTCTTGAATTTTTCTTTATTAACTTATTCAATTCGGTAAACTCTATTTTGTCTTTGTTGTTTTTTATTCTAAATTATTTTCTCTTCATTTGCAGCTTTTTTGTATCTTCAGAAATTTTACTTTCTTTTGAGTGCCGAGGCAATGGTACTGAAGACAAGATTTTTATTAAGATTTTAATGAGTTTTATCAATATTATGATTATCATTCTTTTCCTTGTTACTGTTAATCGTAATATTAAGTTTATGAACTATGTATTGTGAGATGTTATCTTTATCATTTAAACCTTCTAGTGGAATTCTCGTTTTTATTATTTTGTTTCGTCTTTCCCACTTTGTATTCAGGCGTATCTTTGCTCGTACTAGACGATGGTTGCTTCCTGTATTAAATTTGTTTAATACAGTTACATCTGTGATAATCTACACCTACTTATATAATTGTTTTAAAATTCGTAATACGTGAGTGCTATTATTTACATACTTTTCCTAATGAATTACTCTGTTATTCAGAGAATTGTATACGGCTTTATCGTCCATTATTAACACGCAATGAATCGTTACGTTCGACGGTATGTATCTCGCCAATCAAATACTACTTTAATATTAATCAGCGATTTTTTTATAACGTTCGGTTGATACGAGCAATCTAGCAATAACCGGATACTTTGATACATACGTACTATAGCCGACTATAGGATTTTTCAGTCGCAGATGAAATCGTTGTACCTTGGTATAGCCAACTTCTGTATAGTAGTTCGTAGTCCGTATTATTTAAAATTTCTTTTCTAACTCGCGTTTCTTGCTCGATCGATAACTTTATTTGAGGCATTCTCCATGTTATGTCTCTTAATGTAATTGAATATTTGTCTTTATCGGTCATTGAAATATTCTCTAGTGTATGTCTACGTTTATCGTCGATCTATTGGACGTCAATTTTTGAGGAATACGATATAGAAAATTCTTGTAATCTTCGAAAAATCCCATTATCGTACTCACGGGTATACATACTGAAAAATATCCCTTTTCAATTCGTCGAAGAATTTGTAATACGCCAACCGGTATATACTATATTTTAGATCATTTTCAAACGATACCAATCTTTTCATCGTGGTAGAAACACCCTGTTTTCTTATACTATCGACTTTGTTACCACCTAAATAATAATATATACGATCGAACAAATGTAACATTCCGTTATTGATTACATTTACTTTTTTGTCGACACAAGATGTTGAAATCTTTTTCGCCTTTTAACGTTATTTTCCCAGTTATTACGATCAAACTTTTAAACGGTTTCTCTTCGTTTTATATCTTTATAGAAAACTCCGTCCCCAACTCGTTTATGTTTTTCGTTATAGATGGTCTATAATCGAAATATTCGAAACTCTCTGTTATATCGCTCATATTGTACTGCGAGTATGTAACAAATTCTATGTTTTACAACTTTAACCCGAAACAGATTTAAATACTTTTTTTTTAAAAAAAAAAAAAACCTATCTCTCTATTTATACTTTCTTTTTAAAATTGTCTTTACTTATATCGTCATTCATTCATTACCATTTTTGCTACAAAACATAAATACGGGGTATTCGTATTCTCCGTTATAACTTACTTCATTACCCGTATATATAAAATAATGTTTTTCTTCGAACCATATTTATTTTTCTTATTTACTTCTTTCACTATTCCTGGTGGCATATAGATTATTACATCTTCTAATACACAAACCACAATCGTCCTGTCGCCATTTTTTTTTACTTTTATAATAATACTACTTGTCTATCGTATATAACTTATTTACACTTAATGTATTTATTTTAACAAAAGGTTTATTACAAAAACACGGTTTATGTCCTCGACGCACGAAAATACAGGTTCTTTTATACATTCTTCCTCATTCCGATTAATATATTTGCATTTCTAAGTTGCCTCTAAACAAAAAAGAACGCGAGATACACATGTATACTACGCCACATCTAAATATTTACTAACTACGAACATTTTTTAAACTTATAGTTATACTTTTTCACACACAGTCCTCAAAAATACTAATTCTCATCGTCATTCGAAAAATACAACATAAAAGTGTAGTGTTGCACAATATAAGTTTTGTTAAAGTTTTTTCCTAATCTTAAATTAGAATTTGGATGTAAACATTTATTAAGGATACAACTCACTTTTCTTAGTAATTTAGCACACATTAACTCAGCAAATACATCGCGTAGGAGAAATTGTTCGTAATTTAACACACGCTCGTTGCATTTACTTTGAAATAAAAATATCTTATTCTATACTGCTTACTTGACGTCTCAATTTTTTCCGGTAAGTAATAAGCACCATAAAAATAATTTTTAAAGTATAACGTATGTGTTTTCTTAGTAAACTCTAATTTAGATGTATAGTCCCAACTTGCATAATAAGTAGTATCATCTAAAACTGTTACCCTTTGAGGAATCTTCAGAGATGGAATCGAATTTAATCGACTATTAGTACGCGACAACGACATTAAATCCATTCCATTCAAATATTCTTCCATTTCGAGTATCATCTCTACCAGTAACCATCTAAAAAAATCTATACTGCTATTTCCAATATTTTCTTCGTCTGTTTTATCGCCATGAATACTTTTTCTATTACATTTTATTACCAATAACCTATTCGGATTTATTTTATATTTTAAAAATAATTCTTCATCGAATGGAAATATATTTTATAATTCCATTTTTTCTTTTCCTTATTAATATTTAAATTACAACTTAATAATATTCTTATATCTAATTCTACAGTAGTACAATAAATGTTTATACAAATTATAACAATGAGTAATATCACAGTAATATTTTGAAAAGCGTTCAGAAACAAAGTACATGCAATCAGTACAATAAGTCTACATGCGATCAGTACAATAAGTCCAACACAACTGAAATTTTCTACTTCACTCACTTATATAGACATTACATCACAACTGTTTCAAAACCCACTTCAAACTACAACACAACTTTTTATTTTATATACAATATTTCTAATTTCAGTTAATTTTTGTTGTAATTTAACGATTTTCGTTTTATGCATCGTGGATTTATTTTAACTGGTACTTTATCACTTTCGTTTATTTTTAACATCGCTTTTATTAATAAATGGTCTCCTAAAGAATAATTTTTCATATCTAGGAGTTTACATACTGACATGAATTCCATCCTTCAAGCTTCCGAATATTCTTCCTTAGAGATAGGATTTGTATCCATTGTAATACCAGAATTATTCATATCTTACAATTGTTCTATTGTTCTATTCTTATTATTCTATCTAAGTATACAGTACGATAAATATTTATATAAATTATAACAAAAGTAATAGCGCAGAAATATTATAAATAGCTTTAGATACCATGAACAAAGTCAACAATACATGCGATCAGTACAATGCGTCCAACGCAACTGAAATTTTCAACAACTTCACTTACTTATATAGACATCACCATCACCTTTATTCATTTTATAAAGTGTATTAGTTAAATTTAATTGGGTGGAACCCGAATACACAACAGCTTTGGCGTGAACATTACGTACACATGCATGGTGCACCTATTTGGCTGAACAGTTGCAAGAAAAACTGGGCATTAAACTTAACATCATGATGAGATTTATTACGGGCACAATTAAACCAACGCCTACTGCTTGACTCTTAATACTTAGTAACTTAATGTCACTAGATATTTGTAGGAAAACAGGCAGTAGAATAATAGTTAAAATATCGATAGAATCTGGAATTAAATCGCATACGCACAGGTGCTGTAATGATATCTGACGAAATGGAATGTCAACTGTACTAAACTATTGGCCATATTATACGTAACTGCCCATGCAGGGCTTTTGATGAAACTATACATAAAATTTATGGAATGTCAGCGGCAGCGTTGATATGGATACAGAACCTGAACGTGTCACTGTATTGCTTCGGAATCAAGTTATATGATAAGAAAAAGGTTTAAATTAGATATTAGATATATGTGCAAGCAGTGGTAGATAATGTAAATTGCACTTTTAAGCTTGATTCACATTCATATAATATTGGTTTGAAGATTTTTACTTCTACTAGTTTAATGGGGTTTTTCGCTGAATAGCCATTTCCATAATTGTTAGAGAGCTTTCCATGTGATTTTTATTTATAATTTGAGATTTTCTGGTTTAATTTTATGTATGGTCTATCTTATCTAATACGGTACATGGGTTTTCCTGGAGATTTGATATTTGTAAAAATACTCTAAAGATTTATGATTTAAAGGAATTAATCTAAAGCTTTTTCATTTTTACTATTCTCATTGGTAAGTAAGAAGCTCTGTTTTCCTGACTATCGTACGATTGTCCAGTTATTTAATATACTATTTAAAGATTATACAAGAAAGATTTCGGAAGTAGTAACGTTTGCAGTTAATACTCTGATAATCCAATCAGATAAAAATGCTGACATTCCCATTACAAAATTGCAGAATAGTGTAGATCAGGTTCATCAGTGGGCGTATTGACTGATTATTTATGAGATTAAGGGGAAACAATAGGAATATCTCTTAGTGTGCTCATATATATAACCTATATATATTTTCTTAATCTATTCCTTACCGTAACTATTATTATGCCGATATAAGGTTATCGTTTATATGAATATTTTAATGAACTAAGTGTAGATTAAATAAATTATTTTATTTTCAAAATTTTTTTAATACCAAATTAAATTTTAAATTTCGGTATACGATTACGATTTTTTGCACGCCTATTTTTTACATATTCAATCGAATATTATTTTTAATCAATTTTTTATTGAAAATCATAATTTTTTAGGGAACATACCAAGGTTTCTCTTCTTTTATTTATTTATCGTAACAAAGTGGGTAACTTCACAACTAGATTTTCAAGGGGCGTGTTTATGCTACAGTCGATATTACAAAATCAGTAAGATGTCTCTAGTGTCATTCATTTAAAATATTCATCCGAAGTTACCCGGAAAGGATAGGTTTGCATAAATATTCATATATTACCTAACATTCATAAATAATCACATATGTTTCCACTATCTATGGTTTAACTTTATACTTCCATATCCATAGTTACTTATTCGCATAATTCTCCTAAACACATGAAGTTATTTCTGCTCGCGGTATTAATTATATAATTTTTTTATTTTTCTAATTCAGTTCTTCGTCTTATCTTGAACGCATATACGTGCTTTTAATTATAACTTTTTATATATATATATATATATATATATATATATATATATATGTAAATAAAGAAATAATACGTATATGTACATGAATTTATTGTTACTTAAAATTATAATATGCCTTGTGGAGATTATTATTATTAATTCGTTTAATTCTGTTAACAAATTCACCTTTATTCTTCAAATTTTTGTAGTCTTATTTTTCATTTAACATTTTAGTCGTGTTGTGTAAAATGTTATTTTTATAAAATTTATACTTAACAACCCGACATTTAATTTGTATAAATAGATTTATTTATATTAATCTCATTTATAAAACATCAATCATCTTCTCGAAATATTCAATGACATTTATAAAACCGATTGTATAACCGAGTATTAGTTATATTCAACACGGCATTGTCTAAGAACGACACAGTGAGTATTTGTTATGAATATCGCATAATAAGTTTAACGAGTCAGCTCTTAACGTTTTTTCCCAACATCTAATACGGGAGTATTAGAGGATAATATAAAAACCAACTAAACCAGTTTTAGCTTGGAGGATACGGGACTGGAAAGCAGTTACAATGGTAAACGTACTACTGCAAAAATGCACAAGATGTATCCCTTTCATTTCTCATCGACGAAAAAGTATTCGACAGAATGTAACAAGCGAAACTTTCTAAACATCCTTAAGGCGAAAAACGTTAATGAATTTGACTGTAGCCTGATTAGAAATCCATATTCAAGACAAAAGGCAAGAATATTAGTTCCTGGAAAACAATTACAAAGCATAGAGTGAGATTCTATCTTCATTACTTTCGAACGTATATCTTTTTCTTTCCTTTATTCTCCAAAGTAGCGTAGTGGTATTAAAAAGCAGCCGCATATTTTATGCTCTTCCATATTTTTCTGTCTTGAGCAGATATCAACGCTTCGTGCGGGTTTAATCCAATTAACGACTTAAACTGGTTTTATTTGCTTATTTTGAATACTCTCTATATTTTATTTGTATTCTTAACTTATTCTACTATATTTTGTTCGTCTTTTTAAATGTTTCTAGTATAATACTTTTGTATATATTGTTTTATATTAAGTTTATTTCTTAAGTTACAAACTCCATACACACATCCTTGATGGCTTAAAGCGCTATGTTCCACATCCCTTAACTATCCCATGTCTGAAGTTACACTTTGCAAGGAACTACTACACACATTTATTTTTTATTTTATTTACAATGTTTTCTTTTCTTTTAGTAACACAGCACTTATACACACTTAATTGCTAAGCACACTAGTTCCATGCACCTTTATAACCACAAATAATACAAATACACTTGCCCCATAATTGCGGAATGGAGAATAAAAAATAACAAAAAAAACTGGTATTATTTTTTTAATAAACACATTCAGTTTCTGAAAAACGTATTAATTAATTTTGCGATCCATTCACGATATTCTTAATCGCTTCCTATATCCCAGTTTTCAAACTCGTCTATTCTGCTGATACACTCAGTAGTAAGAGATCCGCAGAAATATTTAGCGCTTTGGATCATGTAAAATGAGACATCAAAGTAAATGGTAGATATCTGAACAATGTAGAAGATTCTGTTATCTTTGTAGATTCAATTGAAGATTTACTGTAATTGGTAAATTTAGTCAATAAAACAGGATATCGATATGGACTTAATATAAATGTAAAGAAAACTAAACAGATAATTGCCAGTACAAGGCCACACTGGTTGTAACACTCAAGATTAATGAACATAAAATCGAGAGAACGCGCGAGCTGAAATACTTAGACTGTTACATTACCGAACCTCTCGACCGTGAAATGAAGATTAAGAGAAGAATCGTATATGATAAGAACGCTTTCCTGATAATGTGTTATAAACCGTTGTATTAGTTTAAAAGCACATCGGGGAATGATAAAATGTTATATTTATAGTATCATTTCATACAGACTGGAAGCACAGCATTGAGAGCAATAACATTAAAAAATCTGGAAGGTTGCGGAATGTGGCTACACAGAAGATCGCTGAAGTCTTCGTGGACACAGAAGCTGACTAATGAAAAAGCACTAGAATTTGCCAACGCTAAGAGTTGTCTGACGCAGATGATCCAGAATAGGAAAATAAAATATTTAGGGCACTTAATAATAATCGAAGGTCAAAGATATGAAAACTAGTAATTGAAAGCAAAATTGAGGAACGCCGAGGAAAGAAGAAAACAGGCCTATACTCAATTGTATCTTATATGGGCAGTTGAAGAGCGAAAACTGTAAACGGTCATTGAGATCGTCATTTAGAACTCATGTAACAGTCGAAGAATAAGAAAAATGTTTAATATTTCGTATGCTAATTTTATATGATAGTAATCCGCATAATTCTTTAAAATATAATTACAAAATTCAAAATACACTATTACATTTTGTTTTATTAACGTTTATATATATATAGTAAAGTATATAGTGTAGTATATAGTATATACATATATATAAATTGTTCATTTTCATTTAAATTTGTATTTTATCTTATTCAATTAGCTTTATTTTTTAATAACATTTTTATATCTTTGATATTATACCATTTAGTTCCACATTAGTGATATTTAAATTGTGCGAAAATTTGTTTCCATTAAAGTTAAAATTTATCATTGCACATTGACTTCATCAACATCTACCAATGTTAATTTAAGTAACTAGTTTCACATAAATTTCTGAAAATTCTGCTACTTTTGTAACTACTGACCTTTAATTTAATTTTCTGAATATAATTTGTACAACGCCAATGACCAGTTTTACAGATATAATATTACAAAATTTTTCTACCTCTATCTATCTATCTGCCTTTATTTATTTATATATATATATGTGTGTGTGTGTGCTCTACACTTTTACGTGACATTGTCTTGAAATTGTGTTTAATTTTTCTTATAGCTCCTGAAGTTCTACACTGCGAACCGTATTCTCATACCATTGATTGGTGGTCGCTGGGAGTGTTAACATGTCTGATTCTCACTTTCCAGGTAAGATATATTTTGCATATATTTATGTTTAGTTATAAACAACACGTTTTCTCATTTTGCGACTTATTTTCGAATCTGTTCAGTTCTAGGTGTTAATTTTATTTATTCATATTTATGCTGAGGACTATTTTTATGTATATCTATATTTTTGTGCGCACGATAAACGAGAAACTCATATTGATATATATGCTTCTGATTAGTGCCTATTTCCTTTAAAGTGTTCCACTTGTCTATATATACGGTGAGGACTTTAAGCTGCAGTCTATTTCTGTTCTATAAATGAATTAACTAAAGATTATGTCTCGTGTTTATTATTATTTTTACATGTAATCTTTACATACCGGTTACAATTTCGCTATAGTGTAATTATGGGATAAATTACCTCAATCAATGATTTTCAGTGTTTTAACTGTAAAATGAGTCCAGGTTGCACGTTTTGTTGATCAGTTGTGAAAAGTCAAAAAAATAAATGATAGAATGTATTTTTTTCTCAAACCTTTACGAAATATTCTGGTTAATGTAGGACATTGCTGTGTCACTTACTAATAGTTGTTTAATTCAGTTGTTAGTTTTTGATACAATTTCTTTAGTATATTGTTCTTTTCAATTTATTTTGTTTAATTTTTTTTTTTTTTTATCTTTTTAGTTATTCGACTTATATTTAGCAGGATTTCTAAAGTGTAATAATAAATTTGATATCGTCACTACTCGATGTTGACTTGTTGATCAATAGATTCTAATTTATAATATTGTCGCTTACTTGGGTATATTCTCAAAATTGACATAACTATTTCAAGAATATGATCGGAAGAACATCGTGATTTTTCTACGGTATTTTTTCTTACTTATTGTGATCGTTAATACTAATAATGTAAGTTGTATTTACGTTAGTGAGTTGTACGCGATCTAATAGTGAATGGGCTAACAGTATAAAAATTTCTTAAATGACAAAGTTTAAAGAAAATTTCACTAATTTTAATTTTACTCTGTAGATTTATGTTTTTCCATTTCTAAAGTTATGGGTTTATTAGCAGCACTTGTGTATTTATTTGCAGTAGTAACTATTGTCTTTCGTCTGTGACCAGTTAATTAGCAATAATTTAAAGATGACGCTTTAGATTCGTATGTTATGTTGGATAAGTTATGTATTATTAGCATATTATCCCGAACATCCTTTAAATCGTCCGTCGGTATATCGTTTAACAATCTACAACCTTCTTATTTTTTCACAGACTAGAACTTCTACAACTCAGAATATATACCCTGTGTTACCGGGTATGACCGATTCTGAGTAGGGCAATCACTCTTTCATGAATGCGATTTCCTTATACGTGGCTTTTATAAGATAAATGTTGCTATTAGCTTTGGTGTCGTGCTTATCTATCCTGCTTTCATCTTAATGGAACAGATTTTTTTTCCACCGGTAGCTGTTACAATTTAGTTATTTTAAGGTTCAGACTTGAAGGTTTACTCGGGACATTGCTACCATAGAGTTCATAATTGAAAAGTTTATTAGCGGTAGATTAAGATAATTTGTTAGGACTAGTGCACTATAGCACAATGTGAAGGTGGTTCACCTGTTAGCGGTAGCATACTGAGCAGAGTGCTAGTAGTATAATCACCTAACACCATTCGTACTGTCATACTGTATCAAGTTTTTGAAGTAATGATTCCGACGCGGCATGGTACAGTATATTTCCATAATTTATCTTGAAACTGGTAACTACACGATAAATTGTCGCATGTGAATCATCTTCAATCGCTGGTATATTTTTGTTTAAATCTAAAAATAATGAACTATAGTATAGTTTTATGTTTAATGAAAAATCGTTTAAAAAAATCGGAATTAGTCGAAAGTCAATTTAAAAAATGAAATTATGTACCGATGAAAATACGAACAACGTTAGTCTTTTTGAATTTTTTATATATTAATAATAATAATGACCACCTCCAAATCGATGATCTGAAAAATATTATTCACAATTCGCGCAAAGTTTAGAGAAGAGTTACAGATTGCAGTCAATGGCCAAAACAACGTTACAACATGTTGTATTCCGGTTGTCCGATTATTTAGAACTTATGAGACGGTAATAATGACACTCTATTTTTGTTTTAGAGTTGATGGTGTTCCTTATTTTCCATATTGTCAATAACTGTTCTAGATCAAATGGACACTTCCAATGTTGTCGTAATGTCGCCAGTTACATTTAGGTATTTGTTGGGTTTGAGACGATACAAAACTTAAAAATGACATGTAAATCTTATACTATATTACGACAGAAACATACTTACTTTGATGAGGAAAATGATCGTGCAATAATTAAATTGGAGGATAATAAATTGTCGAGATATGATAGTATAATTGCAGAATTGATAAGTTATAAAACATTTGTACATATAATAAATCAATTATGTAACAGATATGAATGGATAGAGAATGGATAAGCGTGTGGACTGTGTGAAATAAATTTTTATGCAATTTTATCCGAAGATTTACGAGTAAAAAATTCTTTCGATTCATACTTTTGAAACTATTTAACTGAACTAGTTCTACGATAATCAGAAGATGAGTGTATGCAAGACGTTGACTGGGAGACCGTGTTTTTCTAATTGTGCGGCGTGAAAAGTCGACGCAATATTTTTTATGTAAAGATAACTACGGAGCGGTATGGAAAAAATGAACGCCGTCAAAGACCATCGAGAGGAGAATGAAAAAATACCTCGTGTATAAAATAAGATAAGAAGGAATATTTACCATTCGATAAAAATATGGAGAAAGAAAATGCGATGGAAGGGAAGACTCGAAATGATTACCAACTGCTTTAGAAAAAAGAAAATTAACGAAATAAAATCATCCAATGAACGAAAAGTATAAAACATGTGTACGCCATCTTCTGACAAGAAGAAACTACGGTGTGGAAATATTATTTTGTCACTTCGATTTTATAAACTAGTATAAAAAGTTTTTTGATAAATTGCAATTTAATATTAATCCCCATGTCCGCAGAATGCATTTATTTACTCTTCCTGACAATCTTACAATACGTTTAAAAAAGAGAAGATGGTGCAGAGATGCTCTTGCAATAACTTGAAGAAGAAATAGTTCAAATCACAAGAGTAAACGATTTTAAATAATTCGGAATATCGATTAAATGTTGAATAATAAACTTATGTACGGCTATAGTAATCAAATAACCCAATAACTCAGTGCTGAAACTTTAACGATATTGTCACGGAGAATCTAATTGTCTCACTGGAGACGTTCCATTGATCACATTTTTATTACTGTTTATGATGCCTTGCTGCCGGTACAATAGAAAAAAGTTATATTTATTGACGATTATTTTTTTATAAATCTATTTCTGCGTAAGAATCGCCGACGACTTTATATCCGATGCGAGTCAACAGAGTAATTAGGAATTTTATTTTATAATTTTTCCGTATAATAACGACGTACCGGAACAACTTTTATCGAATGCCAAACTCTGATTTAATATTAGTTGTTGTGGTGATACGTATGTAATAAATCCCGCTAATGTACTTCATTTATTTAAACCATAATAAATTTATCAACTAG
Source organism: Coronaproctus castanopsis (assembly GCA_032883995.1). NCBI lineage: Eukaryota > Metazoa > Arthropoda > Insecta > Hemiptera > Monophlebidae > Coronaproctus > Coronaproctus castanopsis. The sequence goes on from CM065052.1 coordinate 291,077,915, forward strand.
CTAATCGATAGAAGCAACATCTTTTTCTCTAAAGGTTCGTGTCGTTATTTAATTTCGTTTTTCGTATTCTCTATCGTTACAATTTTTAATTACAAAAGTATAAAGTAATTTAGCGAGTAAGTTAATTGATCATCGTTTTAGTTTGTAATTGTATGAATAAATTTTGAACGGAAATTTCTTCTTTAATCTTCTATTAAGCTCGGAAGAGAATAAGTTTGTTCAATACACGTTCGAATTTTTTTTTCATATATCTATACTATTTAGACCGTATATTATATCTAATAAACAATGAACAACGAGAAATTAGTTAAAATCACTAAACATTCATAAAAGTCACAAAGTTTTTCAGCTATTTACCCATTATCAAGTGAAGTTGTAATAAAATATAAAAATATACAATATGTAAGAAATATAACGTATAAAATTACTAATTTAGACATATAATTTATAATAATAAAAAAATAATAAAAATAGTATTTTTCATTTTGGTTTTTATTATAAACTATATATGTAAATTAGTATTTTTACATTTTATATTTCTTATATATATTTATATATTTTTATATTTTAAGTTCAATTTATAATGACTTAATAGCCGAAAAGCTTTCTCTGATTTTTATGAACGTTTACACTCATTTCTTGTTGTTTATTTTTTCAAAAATCATTACATTCAACATTTGTCAAACGTATATTTTTTTTTATACAAAATGATCAAATGTCAATTTCCTGCTGATTTAATTAAATTAATTAGTAGTTATTTACGCGATAGAACTTTTTATGTAATTGTTGGTAATTCAGTCTCTTTAGTTAAAACGCGTCTCGGAGGGGGTGTTCCGCAAGGAAGTGTGTTGGGACCTTTACTTTTCACATTATACTTATATGATTTTCCAGAAATGCCTAATGCACAAGTGGCACTCTATGCAGACGATGCGGGTATTTTTTGTAATACATTTGGGCCAACCACTATCCAGGACAGACTTAAAATCGTAATATCACATATTCTCAGATATTATAATAGATGGAAAATTAGTATCGATCCATCGAAAACCCAAGCAATTTTCTACGCACACGACCAAAATTGCCAAATAATTAGATTGTGTAGAGAAAAAGCATTAACTGGTCAGATCACGGTATTTAGGTATTGTTTTTAACAACAAACTTAACTTCGTTAAACATATTAACTATATTAATACCGAGGCTAATAAATACATTTGTTTCATATATTGCATGTTTAGTAGAAAATTAATACACGCGATAAACTTATGTGTATATATATATAAATCAATCCCTATTTCCCTTGTTCACGGCATCAACGGCTGGACCGATTTTTTTTTTTTTTTTTTTTTTTTTTGTTTTATTTGTTATTGTCAGGAGAAGGTTCTTATGAAAGAAAAAATTAAGAAAATATGGGGGGTTGGGCGTGACCATTTTGAATTTCGATTTTTGAACACATTTCATAGAACATGTTTAATAGGTATTAAAATGACGAGTACGAAACAAAACACCGTTTTTAATTACGATCGATAAGTCTCGAGATATGAATTTTTAAAAATTGCCGACTTGCCACCGTTTGCAGGGAATAGCGCACGACGTAAACATTTTTAAACGATTCCGACTTTGGAAATAGTCATTACTATATAAGATCTATCGTATACAGTGAAAAAACCGTGAAAAAAAATTTCAATCTGAACTTGAAAATTTCAAAAGGAACACAAACCTTTTTCGTTTTTTTTTTTCAAAATTCGATTTTTTCGCAATAATTTGAGAACGATTTGAAATCGGAGGAATTGAAATACACGTCTAACTATGGTATTAGCGTATTTTTAAAGCGAATACTGTTCGAAAAAATTGGGGTTAAAGGGTTTTGGGGTTTGGGCCCTTTTTGAGGCCCCTATGAAAGATAGAGGGTTCGGGTTGGCACTAAAAGAAAGCTGACGTGGAGATCTATCATTTATGTTATAATGTAAATGTTACCAAAATTAACCGATAACCAGAAATCGCGAGTTGAAAAATTGATTTTCGATTTGTAAACATTTCTGGGAGCGTTTTTTGGTCGGCCGATTCTGCAATGCGTTTACCATGGGCAATGTTATTTATATACCTATATATCGTTATATACGCAATGCTTTTAGTATAGGCAATGTTAATTATATATCTATATACCGTTATATACGTGTATATATGTTCAATAAGCACTATGCATTAGTCATTATATAAATGATATATTATATATATATATATAGGTTAGCATTGGGGTTTTGGGTGGGTGATCTTAAACTTTAACTGTGTTTTATTATAATTAAAGGTAATTTATTAATAAATGAAATTGAAAATATTATGTTAATTCGTGTCCGTCTACTATCATTTGCATTATATGAATGTATGTATGTTTGGATTTATTTATCAATACACGTTTTTGTATGATTTAAGATTTCCTTTGTTTGCTATTATTTAATTTCTTAATCTGCTAGTTGTAAACAACACAACGTTTACCGGGTCCGCTAGTTATTTATAAAATATTAATACGTCCGGTATTTACTTACGCTTGCCCTGTATGGTGTTCGATATCGAACCCGAGTTTTAATATAAATTGCAGCTCATTCAGAACAGGTGCTTTAGGTGCATACTAAATGCTCCCCGTTATACTAGAATAGAGTATATGCGTAATATTCTGAAATTACCTCGTGTTAAGGAATACATTCGTAACATATCGCGTAAATTTTTCGATGATTGTCATATACATGATAATGATTTTATCTAGTTAATAGGTAATTACTATTGCAGTGAGCTAATGTTTTTATATATACAAAATATAATCATAGACGTAGTATTAAATACAATTTATTGTAACGGGCTATTCGTTTAATAATATGACGCTAATTATTAGTGTGATGTTACATTAATTTGTTCATTTCATTGTTAGTTTCAACGTTACCTAATATTATGCTCGCTTTGTTCGTTTGTGTTTTTTTTTCTTTTTCCTCTTGCGTTGTAATAGTTGTACATTTTTTGTTTCTTACTTACTTTAATTAATTAATCTTGTAAGCTGTTGTGGTAAGGTGAGTTTCGGTACACGATATATTCATAAATTATGTTTATTGACTGCATTTTAATTATTTAATAAAATATTTAGATATTTATTTATATTTGTTTCATATACTTTTACTTGAGTATGGTTTTTTCGTTTTCATACTATCTTTAGTTACTTGTGGAGGTGCCCATTGTGTTTTAATATTTGACTCCAAAACCTTTTTTTTTTTTTTATTTCTTTATCCGTATTACCCCTCCTATTATTTTCCAGCACCAAAATGATTCCAGCGGGTTTAAAAATGTTTTTCTCTCGTCAAGGTTCTTACTTTATTTAAATATTTCTTTTTATAACTTTTATATTCTTCACGGTGATAATATTGCAAATATTACGCGCGCGTGTTTCGTTTAGTAATACAATTCATCAACTTTCTAAACAATATTTTTTTTTTTTAATAACACAATACGATTTTTTAATATTTTTTTTGTCGTTACATTTTTTTCATGTCCTACGCATAATAATTAGCCGTTGTTATCAATTTCGTTTCATCAGGAAGTACTTTAATGGCGTTGCTAAATTTCAATAAACTTTTTGTTGCTGAAAATTTTTTATAAAATTCCTCATAAACAGAATCTAATTACTATTTTAAGAGGGATTTTACTCGAAAACTACACAAGGTAAAAACGGCGACTATTCAGCTTTCTGATCTCCCGCCAATTACACCTGCCAATCTATTCCCGTTACCTCCTTGGAAGACAAACCTTATCATTCCGAATACTGACCTTACAATGTACTGCTCCGAAAACTATAAAGCGGCCCGTACACGGTCAATAATACTGTCAGTAATACTGATGTAACTTCAGTATTTTATCTCAACGGAATCTCGGTGAATTACTTTCGCGTCACATTTTCGATATTACTATACAGAGAGATGAAAAAGTGAAGATCGCTGTGCTGTCGTGTATAGTGACGATATAGTCTATCATTCGCTTCCGTCGTACTTTCCTATCATGCGAACTCTTTAGAATTCATCAAGCTATAGTAATTGCATCCTCAAAAAAAAAGAGCAGGATACTGTCAGTTAGATCAAACAGCTAAAAAAAAATCTGGATGATTGCATTCGTTCACCTATGTACTCTCTGGATTCCGGGACATAATAGAAGGAATGAAGAAAAAGATCGAGTTGCGAAAGAAACCGCCTTCATGCCATTCCGTACAGAATAAACAACAGCGAGTTTTTCCCCTCAACAAAGAGTAGTATCCGACCTATTCAAGGTATTCGTCGTACATGACGGGATGAAATAACGTTGTTCCGTTTCTGGACAGGTTCTACTCGTTTGACTGACTCTTATATTCTATTCAAAACCGATTTACTCAACCTGTAATGTTCAAATTACTAAAGCTCATATCTTACCTCACTGTACTCCATTTCATGAAATACTTTTAATTACTATTTCTTATTCCCTACCAAACAGAGAAATTGTACTTATTATCAGATTTCGGTTTGGGCATTGCTTGTTGCCGGACCGCCTGTTCCTTATGCAGCTTAGAGAAACTCCTTATACTGCCCTTTACACGGTGGACATGCAGTTTGCAATCCTGATTACGTGTTCTTCGAGTGCCCTTCTTTAATAACATTACGCTCTACCTTAAATTACTGCGCTCGTCTCGTAATGGTCCTCCCTATAACGTTTTATCCCTTCTTCACCTTGATAATTTACATCTGTTTTCGGACATATTTCTAGAGAAGCTGTCCGAGTTTATAGAAATATGAGTTAGAAATTACAGTATCACGTTGGCTAGACTGTAAGTGCTATACATTTTCCATTAATGTGCCATCTACTACCACTATATATATATATATATATAATGTCAAATCGTAATAATGTATAATTTTCCTTTAATTTGGATTTTTGTCTTTTAATTTTTTTGTGGGTGATTTTATTTACACGCTACGTTTTCATTTAAAATAATTACAAACACTTCGGTTTCTTTCAAACATTTCGGTTTTATAATCTAGGAATAAATTTCGTTTTTGTTTCCCATACCGAATCTTTATACATATTAAAATATAGATTGTAATTGTTACGTACCCTGATAAAAGTTACACATTATTAATATCCAATTAATTAAATATGTATAAATCAACGAAAAAAAAAATATACGATGAATTTTCGTTAATCATTTACTACCTACGATATAAACGAACATATATCGTGTAATTAAGAAATATTCTAATGGAAAGGAAAAATAGGAATTAAAAAAAAAAAAAAACATAAAATAATGACAATGAGAGTAATAGCAGTAATTGTAATAAATAAGTCATAAATAAATAAATTATGTCTTAAAGCAGAAATTAAAAATATCACAAAACAAACGTGAAACGATGGAATAAATTAATAAGTGAAAATACAGCATTCGTGCGTATACAATAATGATGAAGGAAAGTCTAATTATAAATACGAGAAATCAAAAGAAAAAGAATTACTAAAATATTTTAAATATTAGTACGATAATATCTATTTTGATCTATTAATAAAAAAATCGAACTTACTAGCGTTGATATAAATTTTATATATATATATATATGATGAGTATGTGGAAAAATAATTTTCTATCTTTGTCGTTCTTATCTACAAACTTCTAAGTATAATCTTATTAAATCAAAAATAAATTACATGCAATAAAATTTATTACAGACTTGTTTTTTTTTCTATCTCCTTACCAATCGTTGATTAATCGTATTTTCGTGTTTAAGATTTATTTTTATTTTCAATATTATTATTCTCTGATTGGCCATGCTTTTCTTCAGTTTTTTTCTTATTCTTCAAATCATCCTTTTTAACATAAGTTTCAGTCGGCTTCTTGTCATCGAATTTACCGGCTTCTCTTTTTTGAATGTAAGCTTTACCTTTCTTTTCAGAACCTTCAGGTTTACTGGCTGGTTCTTTGACTGGTTTTGCTTCTTCGGCATCCGAAGATTGGGACTGAATTTCCGTTTTTTTTGCAGTTTCATCTTTCTTAGGTTTTTCTTTTTCTTCCGAAGATGATTTTGCTGGTTCTTCGGATGGTTTATTTTCATTTGGTTTCTCTTCCGATTTCGCAGTCGTTATTTTGCTTTCCTCAGACGAGTCTAATTTAGTGGCCGATGGTTGATTTGTCAACAACGAAGCTTTTTGTTCCTTAGAATCATCTTTCGCCTCTCCGCTAGATTGTTCCTCGGATGACGTCTGAACCGCGTTATTTTGTTCAGATTTAGCTAATGTTGATTCCGGCTTTACCTCCGACGATTCTTTACTAGATTCCGATATTTTACTATCAACAATGGGAGCGCTTTCTTCTTTTTTGCCTGCGTCTACGGGGGAAGACGTAGGTTCGTTTTGCGGTTTAACAACGTTGCCCTCTTGATTGATAACTTCAGCCGACGATTTCTTATCCAAGTCCGATTTCAATTCACTGGATTGCGGTTCGTCTACTGATACACTGTTGATTTGATTGTTAGATTGTTTAGGCGTTTCGGTAGATACTGCGATATCTTCGTGGTCTAATTTTTTTTCGCTGTCTTTAATAACGTTCGACGATGACTGATGCGAAGGAGCTACTTCGGTAACAGCTGATGTTTTTGCGATCTCCTCAGATCTTACTGTGTCTTGTTGAATCGCGGCGCTGTTTTCCGCGTTAGGCGCAACGACGTTATCCTTAACGACATCTTGGCCCGAACTAACTACGTTATTACTTTCTTGCTGTTGTTGAACAGGCTTCTTTTCTTCGATCGTAGAAGATTCTGCTAATTTTTTTCCAGCGTCAATCTGTTCCGCGGAAACTGTAGGTGTACTTTCTTGAGCTTGTTCTGTAGCAACTGCGGCTAGATTTGGAGTTACTTCTAGTTTTGCATTTTTCGCTTCATCTTTAGCGGGTTCGGAAGGACTGGCGCTAGACGAGCTAGGTGCTGCTTCTGCTACTTTTTCAGAAGCAGCCGCTGGAATGGTGGATTTTACAGCATCGGAAGTTTGAGTCGGATTTTCTTGTGACGCTTGAGGTTCGCCTTTAACGGCGGACGAATAATCGGAAACAATTGTTGGACTACTCGGATCTGCCGTAACCAATTGTTCGGCTAATGGCTTAGTGTAACAAGCGCCTATCAACGCTAATAACACGAATAACGCGTAATACTTCATTCTGAAACAATACAATACAATTACGATTACAAATATGAAATTATAAGATACGCTGATATATATATATTATATATCTGTCAATAATCTACGATATATTGACTTTGCTTTATCGTAAAGGAAAGCTGCGTACTCTGCTCGAAAGATTGGAAACTACAAGTAAAACAGTAGACGTATTAATGAACAGAGATAAAAAGGAAAGGTTATAATTATCGACCGAAGTAACTCTGAAGGCATACAAAACGTCGGAATAGTTGATACGTTGTTGGGATCCATAATTACCGGAGATGAAAGTCGACAGACAAAATTAAAAGGCGGATGGGAATTTCTAACTTACAAAAATCTTGAAGAGTCAACATCGGCATTGTATGGTTTTCTATACGTGTTGGAATGGTGGACGTTAAAAGTAACGAATATCCAATAAATCCAATAAATAAACGAGTTTGAAATGTTGCGCTAAAGAAGGCGGACTGAAAAAAGATCAAGCTTCTCAGTACTGACTGAAATCCGCCTGAAAATACCGTTGTAAGATGTATGTTATACGGCGCATAAATAAATTTGTATACGTCGGAATACTTAGGAAAAGCTAATTTTAAAAGACACGATCGGAGAAAACCGAAAACAAAGAGAAGAAGAAAGAATCTTTATTTCATTCAGATATATACATAACACGGGGTTGATATAAGTACCCCTTATATACCTTAACAGGTAACTTAAATAGTATTAATAAATCTAGAGGAAATTAATAAAACATTAGGCTACAGGAAAAAACAAACAAAAACCTGTAAGAAAATAAATAAAATACGGTAAAAAAAAAAAACAAAATACGAGGTATATATGCACATGATACATACATATGCACACACACATGCCGTATTAATTACACAAAAAAAGAAAAGCCCCTATAACGTAGTTAAATGAAGTGGCAAACTCTACGTTATACGCGTAGGGACAAAAACACGCGACAATTTATTTAAGTAGAAAAAATAATGACATCCATTATTTCACGACACTCGGGTCGAGTTCACGATGTCTTCATCGTTAGCTTCAGTAGTTACATATTTATCATCGTGGTGCCATGTGCGTTACCGAACGTCGTCTTTTCCAATTATTTATCTATCCGATATACTGCGGAACAGTCCAACTGTATTTGTTCGTATACCACTGCGCTAAGTTTTGCACTCATGTTGCTCTTCTTCTTCATCTTCCCGGACTCGGTCATCTTCCCTTGTATAAGAATATGGAATGTATTATATCGTTTCGGGTGACGCATTATATATCCAAAATATTTCAGTTTTCGATGTTTGACCCCTTTACTATTTATCTGCTTTTATTTAAACGTTTTAATATTTCACAGAACTTGTCATTCCATTTTACTATAGAAATTCTGCGATATAGTCACATTTCACAGGCATCTAGTTTTTTCTCCAACGTCTTCGTTAAAGTCCAACTTTCAACGTCATACGGCAGTACCGAGAATACGTAACAATCTTAGAGCTTTAATTCTATATTTACGTTTTATGCTCTCTCAATTCGGTTTTTTATTTCTTTGCTCGTATGTTCGTTTATGTTGCTACCCCGGTACTCGATATTCACCTATATTGTTCCTCCATCAGCTGTTAGTAGTGTTATCATGTTTTTGTTTTTACTATTTCTTACCTCGTACTTTGTTTTGGACATAGATGCAATCCATATTCTTCGCATGTTGAGAAAACATTCACAAATTTCTATAATTTCTTCATACTATTCGATATTAAAACAGTATCATCTGCATATCGAATATTTTTTTTTCCTTTATTTTTAATTGCGTTTAGGTTATAAAACCATTACTACTCATTGTACATATAAATTTATATAAACTAAACGCTAACGCTAACAAATGATTTATAAAATAGAAAGATAAATAACTAAACTAAGATATATAAGGAAAATACACTATACGAGGATGTAAAGGTTACAAAATAATATTGGATTTATATATATAAGAGACCAGTGCTATCATCAACACAAGAGGATTATTTAAGGATAGGAGGTATGCAATAGAGTACGGAGGGAAGATACCTAACTGTAATAATATCTTGATTAAGGTTTCTCTGTGTGCACTATATAGATTACATGAAAAAATGATATGATTAATATCTGCCGTCAAACCACAGGACTGGCAAGTACTGGAACTAACCAGCCCTATCCGGTGGAGATGACTAGGCAGCAGATTATGTCCTGACCTAATACGAATTAAAAGAGAGAAAAATTTACGGATTGGTATTGAATGAGGAGGCTTAATTAGAAAGAGAGATTGTTTCGGTAAACTTGTTTGAATTTGTTTATAGAAATTATTCCGAGTAGCATAGTTTACTACTGTTCCATTTACTTTATTACCATTTTTAAATTTAATTTTTTGGGAATATATATTAAATAACAGTCACGACAGAATGCAACCTTGCCTTATCCATTTGTAAGTTTCGTATATATATAATTCTAACTAGAATGAGGTATCCGTTATTGAAATCTGACGTCCGTAATTCTTCACGAATTAATTATGTACACTCGTGGAATTTTTTCGCGAAAACTTACGTTAGAATTTGCAACTAGTGACATTTTGGAAATACTTTTGCAATCTCAATTTTCAAAACCTAGTGACAAATTCTGTCGTGATTTTTACCGAAAAAATTCGATAATTTTTTTTCCGCGAAAAGTTTCAATTTTTTTATAATTATAGAATCGTCTATCCCGTGTCATTGGTGATGTTTTGGAGATACTTTCGGTTTCCATTTTCACCCCAAACTTTTAAGCGGTTTTTATGGAAAAAATTCTATGTTTTTTTTTTAGGGAATGTTTCGATTCTTTTATAATTATTTGGAAATCATTTATCGAGTGTCACTGATGACGTTTCGGAGGTGCTTGCAATCTCCATTTTCAAACCAACAAAGTCAGTTATCAATTCTGTCGTGAGATTTTAATTCGATGGTTTTTAGCGAAAAGTTTGAATTCTTTTATAATTATTTGAAAATATATACGTATTGAACCTAAATTATTTTATGAGTTCGTGACACGTGATATTCATTTTTTCGTCGATGCCGTCGCATATATCGTGTCGCAAAAAAGGAATAACGGATTTTTAATCGTATCTTTAAAAAAACGGGATCCACCGTGGGGGGTCCCCTTCTAATTAATTTAATAAATACGTCATCCTGTCAATACGATAGAATATAATGGGAATAGAATATTACCGAGCTGATTAAATTAAATCAATTCGGCGTGTAATTAATAATTAAATTTGTTTATAATCAAAACGCTTCTATTGTAGTCGATAATCGCGTATTGTACACGTATATTTATCGTCGAACATTTCTTAACATTATCATACGCGTCGCGGTTAGATGCCATAGACGTCAACAATGGACGGAATCATAAATCCAGTCAGCGTGTCCTGACGAACAATATAAATAATTTTCAACGACGATATTATTTATCGACGCTAATTATAATTTTCCTTTTGTTGTTCGTGTATTTTGTAATTACTTTTATCTCGTTCAGGAAGTATCATCATCTTCGATCGATTGTACCTTATTGGCGCGTCATTTTCTACGGTATTGTCCGACAAAGATTAAAACCGGTTTTTATTGTTTATTTTTTTTTTTTAATGTTACTATATCTACTATCAGACTAGGGGAATGAGCGACGTTTATCGATGTTGCGAAAATATCGATGTTGAAGTAAATAATCGAATCGTTCATTGTCGATATCGGCCCCAACTCTTGGATGCAAAAATTCATTCTTAGTTCGGATAGAAAACGGTACTGAAATAATGTTGAAAAGCATTAAAAGGAGAGATAATGTTTCGTTTTGTAGACATACATCAGTTACACGGATACATAATTTACTAATTATGAAATTGTTTCCGAAACAAGTAAATCACGAAAACAGGTCCCTGAAAACTGTTATGATCTAAACGACGCAGCTGCCCTACTGACCGTACGATAATCATCAGAATCCTTCCTGGTAATGTGTTAAGCGAACTGGATAAGCAAAGTTTTACGGTAATTCCTAATCAGAAGTTATACCTATAAATCGTATTTATTTAACACAGACAGTGCAGTATCTTTATCATACGTGTTCAAAAAATGTAGGGCACGCCAGGAAACCGAAAATATGCATCGTAATTCAAAATTGTACATATCAATTGCTAATCTAAAAAAATAGCTGCAGAAGACCGGGAAAAATGGAAGCTTACTATCATCACAATGGACCCGTCTTCGGGCTGTATTAATAAACACGTCTATAACTAGCCTGTTAAAAGACACCCGGTTTAAAGAACTACGCTGAATTAAGAAGAGCCGCGAAATGCCGGGAAAAATGGAAACTTACTATCATGGCAATGGACCAGTTTTAAGATTGTACTAATGATGATAATGATGATAGAGGTGACAACGGTAATTAAAAGGAAATATCTTAAGGAAATTATTTCGACCAAATTAAGCTACGCGAATGTCGGGGGGGCAAGAAAATTTGATTACCAGGTGGGAAAAAAAGAAAGTACCGAGGTTAAAAAAAAAGAAATAATTTATTAAAAAAATAATAAATACGAAACGAATACTTAAAATTTATTAAATAACGTATTATAAATTAATCCTTTCGGAAGCAGCGTTTCTTATATGGTATGTAAACTTTGTCGAATGATAACGAGATTTTAGTGAGAAAAACCATTCAGTCGACGTAGAATGTTTCAATTTCAAATTTATTTATATCTTCTTCTTTTGGTGCCTACGCGTTAAAAATGATCTACAGTCATCCGATCTCAAGTTAAAAATCGGAAAATAAATGGTGGAAACTGCGCAAGAATTTCGATATTTAGGCGTATAAAAACCGTATTGGAGGAGGCAAATAAGCGTTCAAAAACTTAAAGAAAACACGCTGAAAGACAGGAAACTAAAAATGAATATAAAGATGAAAGTCACCCAGTGTTACGTCATGTCCGTCCTGAAATACGCTACTGAAACGTGGACAATAAACGCAGGAAGTGTAAAAAGATACAGTCGTCTAAAAAGCGATATTGCAGATTATATTTTCAAGCGTCCTTCAATTATTTTCTATGATACAATTTTATGTTAAAAAAATCCGATAATGTACGACTGAAAAGGTTAAAACGAAGAATGCACAATGCGTTAAGAACTACGAATAATTTCGGCGTGTATGTCAATAAATGCAGGTGATGCTAAATAGGCTAAACAAAGCCGGGGAGAAATATGACGTGAAAATAAACGTTAGGAAAAGAAAGGTTATACAGTTCACGACGACGATTGATAACACGGATTTCAAGTTAAAAATCGGAAAAAAATGGCGTTGGAGCTGCGCAAGAATTTCAATATTTAGACGTATTGTTCCCGTATCCATGTATTCTTTTTACGATCCGATAATCTTATATCCACCATCATTCTCTCATGTGCTGTCTGAGCTTTTCTTATCCTTCTTAAATTTGTTTTATATATATATCTATGTTTCCGAACCATATAATGCATTTGAATAGGAAGGAAGTGTGCTATCTTATAGCGAGATGCATTAGAAATAATAATAATAATAATAATAACAACCGGTCTTGTAAAAAAACCGATAAAAATTGCGTTACGTACAATTACGCCTGCATGCACGATTTACCACATTACCGGATATGGCTCAATTGAGCGTGACCATTTTTTTATATCTTTTAATTAATAAGAATAGGTTCAAATTGATTCTTTATTCTATTCTATTCGCATACGTGCATTTTCGTTTGTGTGTTGATATATAAGTGTATTTTATTATTACTATTATTATTATTATATTATTATTTTTAATGTATGTGTGTACGTATATTCGTAAATCTTTCGCCATAGTTTTGAATTAATTTTTCTAACTTCTTAACAATGCCATTTTGAATGCATGTCATACGTATTTAAATTAAAAAAAAAAATCTCAAACAAAAAATCTCGTTTCCTGTACTGTTCGTTTGATGTATGTTACTTTCAAGTCGTAATTACAGGAAGCCATCTATCATTCTAATTTATACATAATAATACCGGTTTTTTCAATTTTAATAATTCGCTGTCAGTAAATTAAAAGTTATTTCGTTATTCACGAGAAATAATATTAATAATCATCATACTGATAGTAGTATTAGCAGTTATAGTAACAGTCTGGGCTGAATTAAATTAGCGAAGAAGGTATTTCTGCCCTGCTTCCTTGATGATACATATTTTTATTTAAAAAATTAAATAAAATTAAAATACTTTTCTACCATATCACTATATATATATATATATATCTGTATATATATATATATATATAAAATGTAGATATTTATTCAATTGAAACAGTGTACTAGTTTCATTGGTTAGCAGTCGTGATGATGCTGTAACCAGTGGACTGTTGGAGATTGTGCCTAAATGAATTACGAATAGTCGATGAATTTATATATTTGAGTTCATTAATATTGAATGATGAGTATATTGCGAACGTGAAATTTAAAAAAGAATAAATATGATCGGTGCGGTTAAAATGTGGAAAGATTGGCAGATATTAAGTGATACTAAGATCTTATGGAAACGTTGATTTTTGTCCATTTTCGAGTATGGTAGCGAATCGTGGACTATTCCTAAAAAAAAAAGAAGTGAAAAGAATACAAGCTTCCGACTTATTTGATGTTGGCGAAGGATTTTGAAAATATCCGGAATGAATAAAATTACTAATCGAGTAGTTTTACAACAGATCGGTGAGAAATGCAGACTGGTAGCGATGATACAGTTACGTGAACTACGCTATTTCGGACATATTACGAGACAAACTTCCGATATCAATTATAAAAATTGATATCAGAATCCAGACCACGTGGCCAAAGAAATAAAGGAAGACCGCTACGTAGATGGACTCATGAAATGATAAATCTGATGCGACCAAAAAAAAAAAATACATTAACAGCTTGTAGCAGGTTGACAATGAGCAGGTATCAATTGAGAAAAGCTATTCATGAAATAGTTGGTTGATCATGCGTCTTGAGGGGTTAAACAATATCATCAAACATACATACCTATATGTATACATATATATATATATATATATATATATATATATATATATATATATATATATATATATATATAATGATACGGTATAAAAGTATTTTTAGTTTATTCAATTTTTAAATTAAATTAACAGCAGAGCTTATTGTGAACGCGGTACTGTAATTTGTGTAATCAATTAAGAGACCCCGCACTGTAATAAAGCGGTTACAACAAAACGGAAAAAGTTGTGACGCAGGAGGTAGATGTATGGTCCAGTCCCAAATGTAAGTTCAGCTTGCATTGAAACGTCCTGTGTCTAATTTTATTGATCTTAGTTTATTGATAATTGGTGTACGCTCTCATCTTAGAGGCACTACCGTTTCTGGTTGAATTGATTCGATATTTTAATAAGATTCTGGTGAGGAAGTATACTTGTTAATTGTTTCGCTGCCGTCCAGAAATCTAGACCAATCTCTACCGACGTACGATTCGTTATTTCGATTATCACTTTGACTAATGGTTATTGACGATTGGAAGATTAAGTATGCATCGGTTAATATCGCAGATTGAGGTTAGTATCTGTTCGATAAACTACCAAAATCGAGGAATAACTTCGGTGTTCTTTATGTTTGCATACGCGTTATCTGATAGCTTTATCGATAAAAAAATGGCGGTTAGAGGAGATGCGTATTTATAATTGATAAATAATTTTCGATTTAATCGAAATATATATATATATTAAAATAAATAATGGCTCAGTGTGCTGTGTGTTGTTGGTATCTCCCAATTTGCCTGGCCCGCACGGGAGATTAGACTATTTTCTCCCCAATTTATTGATTGTGGAGACCTACGTCCAGCAGTGGACCACCGATATAGGTTAAAAAAATTTTGTATTTTATTTATTCTCGTAATAAACATTTTCCGAAATAATTTATCTAATGTTCGAAATAAAAATAAGCGAATATATAATTCTAAAATGTAATTTTTTCTTTTTCTCGACGAAACGCATTAATTAAAACGAGATGCATAAGCGTTAATCGCAACCCCCGTATAAATTAATTATTAACGTAATATTAGATAAACAAAATAATAGAACGGATATTTCAGCGGATGGATATTAATATTTTTTTAAAAGAAGCTGAGCTATAATTCTGTAGGAAATTACAACTTAATTTACACGGGAAAGTTGCTTTTCCTGTTTTCAATCGCGTGAAATTTTGTACCAAATTTTGAACCTAAATCTTCATCTACAACATATACCCTCCCTAACACCCCTTCAGTAAGTGCCCACACCCTAGCATTCATTAAGTTAAATGAAATTCATGTGCTTATTTAACCATCAGTAATTGCTCTATGTCTTCTAGTTACACACAGCGTTAATATATATATATATATATATATATATATATATATATATATATATATATATATATAAAGTTATTGATTGTGGAATGTAGTGATTTTTATTTATACTTGATTACTAAAAATAGTTAAAATCACTAAATTTATTTTTAATTATGCGAAGCTTTTCAGCAATTACGCCATTGTCAAGCTATATACAGTTAAAATTAATTAATATAAAATCATAACATATTAATTTAAAACTAAGTTTACAATTTTACAATTTGTAAAATTGTAAACTTAGTTTTAAATTAATATGTTATGATTTTATATTAATTAATTTTAACTGTATATAGCTTGACAATGGCGTAATTGCTGAAAAGCTTCGCATAATTAAAAATAAATTTAGTGATTTTAACTATTTTTAGTAATCAAGTATATATATATATATATATATATATATATATATATATATATATATATACGATTTATTTGTATCCGTTGTCCTACATTTCGAAATTCTCGCGATTCATACGTTTTTGTTTATTCATTATAAAATGGTCAGCTTTTTAAATAAGAATTAGTCACATATGCTCGTAATGTGCGTTTGTAATATTTGTATTTTTTCCGCTTATTTGAAACGGTCGACAGAAGTATTGTTCTAAATGCAATCGTATATATGTTGTGTATGTCGGAAAAATATGTAGTATGTGATTGTAAAATATAAAAAATCCAAGAAAAAAATGAAAGGATAGGAAATACCTTGAGTTAGGTTGGTACGATATAGTGTAATATCGAGATTTTAAATTAAAATACATACATATATATATATATATATATATATATATATATATATCTGTGTGTAAAAACAGTTTTAACCTCCTTGAGGTTATGACGTTATAGACTGTTGAATTATCTCCGTTTAGTATATATAAATCGTGTATATTATTTTGACGGTTATCGTGGTGTTTGGCTACATGGTTATTATGGTCAGTTTTTACCGCCCGGATATTTTGTCTACATTTTACAAGACTAATATTACATTCAGAAAATTAGTTAATATTACAGGTCAAACAACGTTCCCTACTTCTGTGCTTTGTTTTGGTTTGTGTTTTAATTATTACTTTTTCTAATAATTTCTTAAGTGGCCATTATTTCAAGGTGAACTTGGCAACATGTAATGTTACTCTGCGAGAGTTGCATTTCCGTTTATCCAAAACTGGAGTTACTTCCACACCGCTACTATATTGTATTCGAAAAGCTAGAAGACGACCTCCGTATCTCACGTACCTTAGGTAGAAAAGTTGTCAAGACTTTATTTAGAATAATCGAATCGTCGAATTATTATTATTAAAACACGTTCCCCGACAAGGATAAATTTCTATGTTGGCTGTAAACAGGTATATTACATATATTCGCGCCGCAAATAGTTTTAAAAACGAACATAATAGCTGAGCTACCTGGAGGACTTGTTTCGTTCGCTGCTTTCCAAGATTTAACGTTAAGGTCGAATTGAGAAAAAGATAATCATAATAGCGTTAATCATATAACGTTCGCATTCTGACAAAAATACGAATTTAACTTGTACAGCTTTGCGATTCGTGCTCTATTACTTCTCGGGATATTTATATATTTTCTGTAAATTTTTAAAACGCTTTTAACCCGTTTATCTTGTAAATTTTAAAGTCTACTACTGTATCACTTGCAGTTATCAGAATATATATTTAGGAATAAATCACACGCTGAATTAAACCCCGCAGGCCATTTTATTAGATCTGAAGAACAAGGTTTACTGCAAGAGCCACAACTCAATATCATTCTAGAATACAAGTGATTTATAAGAGTTTATAACTCATTACCGCTAGTAGTAAAAGAAAACTGAAAGTATTTTAAAAAGCCTCCTAAGCCCTTAACACGATACATAAAAAGTAGAAGCAAGCCATCAAATGGAGTACATTGCCTTAGAAGAATACACAATATCTTGTTAAAAAAAAAAAAAAACGTCTAGAAAATTTGAGACGTAACTAAATGTCACCGTTTCGAATTTACACTCAGAAGAGAAACTTGCAGTCTAATATACAATATACGACCGTATCCGCCCGCCCTATATTAGTTTTTATTTCGACATAGTCGCACGGTACGATTGAATTATTAACGATCGAAAATTAAGTATCGAGAACAGTATATAACAAACCTATTCGGTTGTACGGATCAGAATTATAGGGTGCTTGTTGTAGGTCATTTAACACGAAGCGTATAAAATATATTCGGTTAAAAATTCTTAAAGAAGATAATATTTACATACCCGGGTTCGTATGAGAACAATTCATCCGCATCCGAATATATCGCTAGTTGCAAAAGTTTTGCAGAGACTAGATACAGAGAAAAACATTGCTAAATAATGTTCTTCGTATACGTCTGACGGCAGAAAGTCAATTACCCTCACATAAAACGCTACCATGCTTATACACGTATGTCAACAATAGAAAAATTCCGAATAATGGGGAGGACATCGGTTTACGTGTAGAACTTTTAATGTCCCTAGCGCGTTGACTTTTGACACTAAAAAATGTTCTATTTTAACCCTTTCAGCCAAGCGTAAATTTTTAATACGAAATCAAAACTTCGGATTTATTATTATTATTTATTTTTTGAATAAAATTATTACAGTTCCTCGTAATTACAGAGTCAGTGCTTCTCTTCATTCCATAACCAGCTTACAACCCAAAAACACATTAATTACCAAAATCCAATAGACCGTGGTTAATCCCGCAAAAGACAACTGTAGAATAACATACTTATGGCCATATCGGAGTGCCTGGCAATGAGAGGGTAGACCAGCCGCATGGGCAGCAATCTACCTCCTGTGGACCCAGATGTCACTCAGTTCTATTCCAACAAGAGTCGAAACAGAATTGGAGGGTACACTGGAATTCTAAAAAACCTTTTTTAAAATCAATAAAATAATCGATCGAACCATGGCGACTATTGCAGGGTATGTCTTGGCCGCGACTTCGCAATAATCAACCGTTTGAAAATCGGCTAAATTTCTCTGACTCATGATTACGTCTTCCACCTTCAGTCCATCATATGTACCAAATATACAACATCCCGCTCATCCCTCAATCTAATTCTTCCCATACAAAAGATCCTCTCCAATGATTCTGCAACAGTCGCCTTGGCCTATATTAAATCTATCAAGATCGACCTTAATTTAATCATCAGCAAGTGTGTACGCCGTAATAATCTCTCTGTAGTTACACACTGGTCATAGTAAAAAAAAAAACGAATGACTTCTAAAATAAAATACGACTAAACCTATTTCCATAATTCTAGAATCATTACGTATGTAATTTCTTTTCGGTATGAAAATTATAAATTAGTAATTAATCTTTTCGAATAAGTGGAGTAGCATGAACCAAGTACAACTTAAATGGAATATAGTGAATAAAAATCGACTCCGTTCGGTGCAAAATGACGAACATTTATTCAAGCGCGACCTATTTGGCACGTTTGATGCCGATAAATTATATTCCGATAAAGATGAAGAAACTTTTTTTGTGGTCCATTGGTTGAAAAATCTAGTTATGGATTGATTTAATTTATCGATATTAATTATCATCAAGAATAATCAGATCGTTCTACGATCCACTTCTATTTGAATTTATATCGTTATCTCCTAGTAAAAAGTATTTAAATTATTTAAAAAAAAAAACATTTAATTTTTTTTCTTTAAAATAAATATGTTAATTTAAATTAAGGAAGAATTTTTCTTTCTAACTATTAACTAATAGTTTGCGTGTTTTAATCCCTGGAAATGTTGATTAATTAATCGATATGTCTAAATGTAGTACACGCGAACTTATGTTAACCCCCCATGGAGTGCATCCTATTGCTCTGGTCTTTCGAGATGGTCGTAATTAAAATTCGTCATTGGATGCCCTAGTAAATGATTTTCTTATTTTCAATATTATACAAAAGAAAAAAAACATCATAGGCTTAGAAAATTATGCACGAATACAGGGAATTTGACCTTGATCTATATTGTTAAAAATGAGGAGTTTTTCATATATATATATATATATATATATATATATATATATATATATATATATATATATATATATAAAGACCAATTATGTAATATAATAAGTTATATATATATAAGAAATATCGTTTCTATCTCATTTAAAATCGTAAATTTTACTAACGTATCTATGGTAATTATTTTGTAAGGAAGAACGAAATAATAATACTGTGGATAATAGTAATTCGAATTTAACCATGAACTTTATCGATTTGTTTTTTTGCAATTTCCGATATTTGTACGTTTATTAAAAATTGTTAATATTTCGAATCTAAAGTAGATAAGTAATTATGAAACTAATTCAAAATAAGTAACACTTTTAAGAGACGACTAATGACCTAGGAAATGACAATGTCAAAGTTGTACATGTATTTAGAGAAATGTGTAATTTATTATATTACGAACTTGAAAATCGAATTAAAGTAAACATTTTCTAAATTACTATCTATCTATAATATACATATCATCATCATAGAGCGTAGGCGATTACTAGTTTATGGATCAAATTTTGCGATTCTTTGCATCTGCGAATGTTATTCGTCCAGTTTTTAATATTTTGGAGCCCATCTGTTCTTTCCTTCCTGGATTTCTCTTCCCTTCCATCTGTCCTTTCGATATACATATATCCACGGTTTTAGGAGAAATCCATAGAATAACAAAAACATATCGTCAAATATATGCCGTCATCTTTCTCTCTATTGACAGTTATGTAACTTCTTCCGCTAAATGATCATTTGACTAAGAGTGTTATTCACCATTTATCGTCCGTTAATTGTATTCTTATCCTTTATCTTCGTTGTTGTTTTCCTTCTCCATTATGCCTTATATAATTTCTTAAAGGGTTCTTCGTTTTTTCCCGATTTCCTGTTTATATTTCTTCTCACGTTCTTCTTGTGATTTCCTGGTTTATAATTTTATCTCGCTACTTAATATACTCTCCACCGTGTCCTCATTTTGAACATTTCTAACAGATACCTGTTCCGTTTTGTCATGTTTCTCTTCCATCTAGTGCTATGCTTTGTGTATATGTATAACGTTGCATTAATCTTTTTTGTTTTCCATCCTTATTTATATTAATTCTCAATATGTTCCTTTTTTCAGTGAAAATACTTTTTTTGTTTTTGTTTTTTGAAAGAGCTACTGTTCTATTTATTTCATCCGTGTAGTTCGCATCTAATGTTATGATACGAACTTTTCAACTTGCTAATTATTTTTATTTTAATTAGTTCGTTTTATTTTTTTCGTTAATTTACGTTTTATATTTTCTATCTTTTTCCATCGCATTATTTGGTGGCGTTGCGACAATTATTTAGATCATCCGCGTGTTTGTATATTGTTACGTAAATGTACGAATATAAATATATTACAGACATCTTAAGATATCTTATTCCTCTCTATATGAATCGAATGTTCGAAGAGATAGTATCAAACAAAAGAAATATTCTGTCTAAATACGATCATTATGCCATATATAATTGAAACAAAGAGATTTATCCAATAATAAAATTAAAATAAAATGAAGGAAAAAATGATTCAAATTATGCACACGGAGTATATTATTATATGGTTCGTAAACGAGGGTGTTAGCGGGGGAAAAAATGAAAACATTCGGAGGCGTTCGAAATGTTGGAAGATGGCGTGGCGTAATTAAAATCTCATGAACGTAGAAGAAGAGGGATTCAGCGGTTTTGAAATTAGTAAATGAAAAAAGAAAATTGCTAGAAACAATATAACGAAGTCGAGGAAGGCTTTTAGGACACATACCACGCGCTATAAAGCCTTTATGACGGTCACAATCGACGGAAAATTGGTAAGAAGAAAAATGAGACCGCGCGCTATAAAGCCTTTATAACGGTCACAATCGACAGAAAATTGGTAAGAAGAAAAATGAGAAGATCTAGGATAACACGATAAAAAAAAAAAGATGCAGATCATGTATTTTGAGAGGAAGCAATGTAAGAACATGGCTTGACTAGTTACGAGACAGGCTCTTGATAAAACAGCACGATAATTTATCGATTTCTAAAATTATAAGCTTTACTCCGTTAAACGAAAAAATAATTATTATTTCACGTTAACCGTTTTAATTAATAATAATTTAAAATATGGTACTTTTTTCCGAAGTATGAAAAAAAATGCAACGCGTATATTTAAACGCCTAGAGGAAGTTCGCAATTAAAATGACATTTTACTACGTAGTTGTCTAAACAGAATCTTCGAAACGAGGGTTAATAACGCTAGAAGTTTAATTAACGCGTCGGTGTTAATAGATTTGCCGGTTAAATAATTTTAACTCCTTCAAGAAACTGATCTAGCGACCGGCTAAGGCCAAGGTCGATAAAGGTTAAATTTCTGAAATTTTTATGATGAAAACCGTGTCTTCTAGGTCAGTAATTACAGATAGTCGTCTAAGAAAAATCGAACTCTATAAATCGATTAGAATTTGCATCTTTTATCTGTTGTTACTTTTTTATCGCCTTAGATTTTTTTTTTTTTTTTGTTTTTTGTTAGAATTCGTTTAAAAAGTATACCCTCGCTTTGTTTTCATTAAATAAATTCAATAGTCCGTGACAAGAAAACGCCCGACTCGATCTCGAAGGATGATTTTTAAAAGCTATGGGGATGTTGTATAACGTGCCGATGGTATTGAAAAATTTTTCGCAATTTTTACACGTTTTATATCGGCAGTCTTATTCCCTGTATAATACCAGAGCTTTATCAGTGTGTTTGACTGTGTGAGTGTTTTAGTCGCAAATTAATATCTTCGTTAGAGCCAGCTGTTATTTAATTAGATTTCATTTTATATGATCAATTTTTCTTTTCAACGTGAGAAGAAATTTTATTGTGTGATTTCCGTGAGATGCGAACTAATTAGTTGATCTTTTAATGGATAATAGATTATACAGTAAGGAATACGTAATTTAACACCCTTTTACTAATAAAAAATACGAATAAACTATACCAGTAGTTTATTTGTAGAATATTTGGGATGCTGTATACATACATACATAATATATATATATATATATATATATATATATATATATATATATATACTTTTTGGGTGATATATATACTTTTGGGGTGAGATATATATATATATATATATATTTGAAACTTGAATTGGACTGGAACCGGTATTAGAATAGACGGTAAATATTCGAATTGCGTCAGATTCGCGGACGATATAGTTCTAGTGAGCGGAAGTGCAGAAAAGCTACAGATGATGATAATTATACTCGAACAAAATAGTATTGAAAATTAATTTACATGGAACGAAAATAATGACGAACGCAGGAAAAAGTATACAAATAGCAATAGAATCGGAATAGATAATACCTAGGTAAAAAAACAATCACAACAAATAAAGACACTATAATGAAAGCAGAAGTGGTAAGGAGAATATCACTATCGTGGGTTGCGTTTGGAAAATTACGCATAGCAATCCGCAGTAAACAAATATCGATTAATGTGAAATGTAAATTATATAACAAATGTGTACTTCCGATTCTTGTATATGGTTCGGAAACATGGCTGTATATAAAAACAAATTTAAAAAGGATAAGGAAAGCTCAGACAGCACATGAGAGAATGATGTTGGATATAAGATTATCAAATCATAAAAAGAATGCACGGATACGTGAACAAACACGGTTGGATGATGCAATGGAGCGGACGGCTATAGCAAAATGGAGTTGGCTGGCCACGTGGCACGAAAAGAAGAAAATAGACGGTTAAAGCCGATCTTACAACGATGGACAGAAAAAAGAAACAGGGAAAGCCAGTTGTTACGCTTACGCAGTGGCACGATGATGTAGCAAAGATTTTTTTTATTATCTTTTAATCTAGAACTGACGTGTCTAACCCGTTATCTACCAGATGTAATGAATGTGAAAAAATAAACATTTTTCTAGAAGGAGTCAGTCCGGCGACTGAACTTTCAAGTTATAAATGATGACAGCCCGAAAGCATTGTCTAAAGTCGGTAATACGTTTTCTCTTCAACCTTCTAATCCTCGATTGAACATGCAAACTTATTTCCAGCGCATTTTCGTGATTTTCCAATCTCGCCAGGTAATCGCGAGCAGCTCGTTGAATTACTTGTTCCACATATTGTATCTGAATATCATTATGCAATGTGTAGTTAGTGACATACCATGGAGCGCCAGATATCCTTCGTAGTATCTTATTCTGGTACCGCTGTATTTTTTTAATATTGCTCTTAGAGGAACATCCCCGTAGTTCGCAGCCATATAGCCAGATTGGTTAGATAGCTGCGAAGTATTGATTAAGTGAAGCGCAGGACACAAGTGGGTGGAAGACGGTGGGAAAGCCTTCATTCAGGACTGGATAGACAAAGGCTTATCGCGATATATATATATATATATATATATATATATATATATATATATATATATATATATATATATATATATATATATAGCGCTAGTATGAGTGAATGGGGAAATAAGTTGGAGGGTTTTTTTTTTTGTTAACCGCCAACTTAAATTACGGAAGGTTTTGTATATATACTCTCTATATAAAAGTGTATTAATAATGAACCGGAATCGATTGCATTTTATATATATATATATATATATATATATGTATGTATGTATGTATGTATATGATTTCCAGGGCTTTTTTATATGTAATTTAGTGAATTATACTTCTGTCAGTATATGGTTCATTCGTTACACCTTATTATTATATTTGAAGAACTGGGTCATAAGTAAACGGCGATTTAAAAATTGCAAGAATCATTATACATCGAGTCTTTTTATAGTTTTGATCGTCTGGTACATTTATGTCGTGTTTTTCTAATAAATATGCCGTAAGTATATTAGATTTACGAAATAGCGACGATTTGTTTTTTTGATCGGGTTATGTACTGCTACTGCGGCCAGAAGCACCCGAAAATAAATATGAGATGTTAGATGAGATTGATCATATTTATAGTTTAAAAGAACTGAAGTGTTGCTTCCACAGCACAGTTGGATCATTAGATAAAACTGTTTTGAATGAATTACGATTGAAATTTTGGTAATGGTATACGGAATATTGTGGGCAGTCAAAAATAAGTGTTAGAGTGTTAAGTGCGTCTGGACGCAATATTAAAAGATCATTGTGGTTTTTAATGACAGCAGTAGAAATCGCAAAATGGATTGCGTATAATTCAGCGGAAAATATCGAGTATTGTGGAGGTAAGCTATACGTTCCAAATATCGGTTTATTTTAAGAGGGGAAAATGTTTTATTTTAAAATAAATAACCATCTTCGTTCTTTTGCGTAGTGACGATAATTATACGATACGTACGAAAATTGTTATTAAAATTTTAAAACGCGAATACGTATATGTGCTTCGTTCGTACGAACATTATTTACGAAACCATTCCGATCTTTGTGAGCTGTTATTTAATATGGCGACATATGAATACAATTTTTCATTTAAAAATTAAGTATAATTATGTTATTCGTTTTACGATATTCGATGACAATACCATTTCATTGTTTCCCTGTTTCAATATCTCTTGTTCGTGTGTATGTATGCATATTTATATACTCATATATGGAATTTCTAGGTACATAACATAGAACCTATTGAGTTGATTGTATTCGTGAGAGCGCTGTATTGTTATAAGATAGAAAATTAAAAGGTCATTTTTTAAGTTAAAAGTGTTTTCGGAATGAAGTTAAAAAGAATTTAAGTCCACAAACGGAGACTTTTGTTACATTAGGGAGAGCCTAAATCGATAAGTTACGTGTCCTTGAAATGTGAAACTTTTGTCACATTATTCTGATACACTTTCTCAAAATTTGGTTAAATTTATGCCTAGAATCGGAAAAATCTATTATCATTATTATTTTCTTTCACGGTTTATTTTATTATCGCTTATATTATTACTAAAATTTAATTTAACCTGTTATTTCACATTTGAATTTTTAATTTTTCATCTTTTTTTTAATGACAACCATATATATTTCGATTATTTGTTTATTATTAATTTTATATTTAAAATTAAAGTAACAATTAAGTTATTACATAATTTTTATACCGTGTTTATAATTGATCATCATTATATATAGTAATGTTTAAAATTTTTATTACAACTTAACGTATTTCATTTATTTAACTACTATTACGCTATTCTTAATCCTTTCGTTTAAAGAATATATATATAATTAATTATTATTATTTTCGGAGTGCAACAATGTGTGCACTTTGTTTTAGCTTAAATACGTAACAAACTAATTTAATTTAATTATTGTAGTGTTATTATTATTAATTATTATATTAAACGAATATCGTTGTTAATGGTTATTAATAATTATCATTCCCGTTTTATATATATATGTATGTGTGTGTAAATTTTAGTTTAACTTAAATTATCTATACTTGGCATCTTCATTTGAAAAAGCCTTTTATATTGTTATTGTAATCGATGTTAATTTAATTTTATGATTATTAAATTATTGTTATTCATTAAAAAGTACGTTTATTACTAATTAATTTTCGTGCCGCTATTCACTATAAAATCATATTATCCTTTTAATTATTAAAAATTTTAACATTAAAAAAATGAAGAAACACAGTGTTACGATAATAAATTAGAAACATTTTTAAAAATAAAATATTATTCTTATTTTTAATAAAAAAAATTAACAATTTAATATCTTTATGGAACGCGAGCGTTTATTTATTTATTTAACGAAGTACGAGCAGAAAAAGAACGAATTCTGAAAAAGTCGCGAACTAATTATGAACGAAAAAAGATATTTGTGAGATGCTATTGATGTATCGAAACGATTCACCATGTTAATCATAATTATAATAAGAACTTATAACTGAATTTAAAAAAATGACATCTTACCTGTATTTTCGAAATTGTTTTTAATAAAACGTTTTATGGATTTCGCGCAAAAGGTTCTGATGCGAAGATACTAAAGAGAAAAGTCAAAAAAATTAACTTACAAATAACCAAAGATATCACCCGACGTACTGCAAACACGAGAATGAATCGGTCGATAGCTGCGTCACTTATATATATATATATGCACACACAAACACACACAACACACAATATGCTACTGAAACTACTTAGTAACGATTTACCCCGTTTACCTGCCCTACATTCATATATATATATTATATATATATATTTTTTTTATATATATATATATATAGTGTTAGGGACTGAGGAAGAAAGTAATTTGATGATAAAGTGGAGGGAAAACTGAAGACACGTTCTGCCAACCCTGCGTATTAATTAGCTGTGCTTTGATGAAAAATATGCATCTCTTGTGTGTCTGTATGACTGGTATGTGTGTGTGTGTGTATATATATACATATGTACTATATATATATATATTAATATAATATATAAACATATATATATTTTTATACATAAACAGATTGAGTGTTGGAGTGAGATGTATATTCAAAATATGTCCAAATATAAATGAAAATGTGAGAGGGTGTTTTTAGTGATTCCGTCTGAAAGTGTATGTCGAATATAATCGATGCAGGGCTGCCCCTAAATGTTCTCTTCGAGTCTGTTTTTGTTTTTGGTAATTCTCTGTCTTTAAGTCGCTCCTTTTTTTATAAAAAATAATAATAATAAGTAAATATTTATTTTATAAAACTTATTAATATATTTATTTTTAAATTTAAAATTTATTTTTTAAAAACTTGTTAATAATAGTGTAGGAAGAGTATTATGTAGGGACGTGGTGGAAAAATAAACATATTTTAAAGTGTAATCGATTTTTTTATTAATACGATTTATTTCGAGAATATTATGTTCGTGAATCGATGGATCTGTTTAAAATAAAAAGAAGTTCGATTAGGGCTGAAATAAATTTTAGGCGATAAAAAATATTTCGGCTTATAATTATAATGTTCATTTCAAATTTCTATCTTAATGATACAAAAAATATGTATACGTACATATATATACAGGGTGTTTCATAATTGACGTTAGTGAAAATGAAAAAAAATTATTAAAAATAGAAAAACATAAAAAAATCATTAAAAATATTATAATATATTTTGTTAAACCTCGTAGTTCACAATAAATGTTGAAAATTATATCCATAATTTTCTAAGTAGAGTCGAACTCGTTTCAATTGATTGACAAACCTTTCTCAATGCCCCAACAGAAATTTGAGATATCTCATTCGATTTTTTTGAGTCCTTCGATATTTGAGATGAGGGTTCCATAAATTTGATTCTTTAGGTAACTCCAGAGAAAAAAATTTAAGGGGTTGAGATCGGGAGATCTAGAGCTGGTCAATAATGTTTTGCCTTTTGTGAGAATCTCACTCTACTTAGAAAATTATGGATATTATTTTCAATATTTATTGTGAACTACGAGGTTTAACAAAATATATTATAATATTTTTAATGATTTTTTTTTTTTATGTCTTTCTATTTTTAATAATTTTTTCATTTTCACTAACGTCAATTATGAAACACATTTTTTTTTATAATGTGGAATGTAGTGATTTTTTATATTTTTATAAAAAATCAATTGAAAACTTAGTTAAATCACTAATATTTATTTTCTTATGGAAAACACAAAGCTTTTCGGCATTTACGCCATTATCAAGTGAACAAAAGTTTTTTAAAAAAATCATAATTTTAAAAATATAAATTAAAAATAATTACTTAAAAATATTTGATGGTAAAATATATTCCATAAAATGTTATTCTGGTTCTGTTTATTTTGAATTGTTGAATTTAACATAAATATTTTCAAATACTTATTTTCATTGCACTTGTAAAATTGTGTTTTTTAAAAAAATTTTGTGTTTGTACATTTTAATATTTTATATTTTACTTTTGGACATCATACATTGCAACAGTAAATGAAAATTTAAAATAACATCAGTATACAACTTTTGCAGAATCCAGAAAATAATATCGGAAAAAGAAAAAAAAAATACATAAAAAAAATAAAATCAGTAAACAAATATATTGATGTTAAATTTCAACAATTCAAAATAAACAGAACAGACAAGCAGAATAACATTTTATGGAATATATTTTCACCGTCAACATCAAATATTTTTAAGTAATTATTTTTAATTTATACCTTTAAAATTGATTTTTTAAAGAAAATTTTGTTCACTTGATAAATTGTGTTTTGACTTTATTTCAATGATTAGTTTTAATATTTAACGCGTCTATGTGAGTGTCTATTTTTGTATTGTGAAGAAGAAGAAGAAGATCTTTATTATATAATTGTTTACATTATAAAACTATTAACACAAAGTGCACAAAATTTAACTCTGTAATAAATAAAATAAGAAAAATTTTATTACATTATATATAAACTTGTATTTAAACATACAAGAAAAATTTTAAAAGTTAAGTTTAATGTGGGATACATGTCACTAATTTTGGCATATCTGCTGGCATTTAGTAAGATTCTGCAACAATGATTTTGTTGTAATAGCTGCATTTTCTTATAAGTGTTGTTGGAAACTGAGCTCCAGACGGGGCATGCATAAGTGAACTTAGGACGACAGTTGTATATATTAACTTTTTATTTGTGAGCGTGAGATGGGATTTCCGGTTGAATATAGGTGAAATTATTTGAATAGCTTTATGTGCATTATCTATGATGTGATTGATGTGACTGTTGAACGATAGACGGGAATCCATAATGACTCCTAGGTACTTAAGTTCTTTAGTCCATTTAATGCGATGATCATCGATTTTTATATCCGGTATAGGTGGCGAGTGTCTTCTAGTGAAGAGGATGGTTTCAGCGCCTGTAGTATTTACAAATGATGTAAGCAGCTTTTTGTAATCTATTAAATATCGTGTCAACTCTGTTGGAGTTGCAGAATAAGACTAAAGAATCGGCATAAAGAGCAATATTAATAAATGAAATTTTGGACATATCATTTAATAAGATTAGGAAAAGGTGAGTACTCAACACGCTCCCTTGTGTAATTCCAGCATGATAAGTTTTCAGAGCGGAGTTGTAGGAATGATCATAAAATACTCTGTTATTTAGATAGAATTGTATTAGTTTAACCAAATATGTGAGATATCTAAATTGCAACATTTTGTATAAAATAGCGTTGTGCCAAGCAGTGTTAAATACTTTTCAATATCAATTAATAATAACCCAATGTGCTTATTGAAATTGAAATTATCTGTAATATAGTAGGATATTCTGAACAGATGAGTGACCGGTTCAAAAACAAAACAAACAAAAAACGATCACACGTCTGTAATTCGAAGTTATCGCGTTAGATTTAAACAAAACAAAAAAATCATTTTGTACTTTTTTCCCTTTCAAAGTTTACGCTGCGATGAAATGTGGACAATTTAGAAGGGAATTAAAAGAAATCGCTTTTTACCATCTCGAGCTTCTGAAAAGCATTATCAGACCCTTTTAGTCACGATGTCCACTATATGGTGCGTGAAATTTTAGCTCTAACGAAATTTTTTATTTTCCGGTTGATGTGAAATATCGCGGTTTTGAAAATATTGATATAAATACATTGAAAATGAATCCACGGTTCGGCTAAGAAAATCAGTATTGCATATAATAAACAAACGATTTATAATTTTCTGTAAAAAAAAAAAAAAATAATCTTAATGTACGTCCGAAAAGGAACAAACAGTGGTGATCCCGGTTTGAATTTTCCTTTCGAAATAATTGTCCAGATGAAATGGCGTACAATAATTAATAATTAGACGCCGACGATTTTAAGCTCGTGAAACAATAAATTTTTAAAATACAACTTTAACAAAATATATATACATTTTAAAAATTATTCTTTCGTCGCGAATTATTCCCAATTTCTATTCTAATAAATTATTACATTCTTTTAAAAAAAGCTGGATCTTGATTGGTTCGATAAAGTACTTTTGTTTAACAATTATAATTCTTAGAAATAATCTAGTTTATCGTACTATTTAACTGTAAACGTATTTTAGTGTCATTCTATGTGTGTGTGTATGTGTACATATTTTCGCAATCGACGTTTATCAAAAATACTACAAAATTCATTTAATAGTGGTAATAATAATAATAGCAAGAATAAATAATAAATGTTATTATTTGCAATAAACATAAATATCTTTGTGTGAAATGTACACGTCACTTTTTGACACGAATTGCATCAATCGATAATCGGTTGATTAATGTGTTTACGTTGTATTAAGTAAATATGGTTTTGAGAAAAATATTTTTCCAAGAAAGATTTCGCCTAGTTACGATATTTTTTTATATATTAGTTTATTTTTTCAGCATATTTAGTCGTGTTTTCAGTTTAAAAAAAAATGACATTTATCAATTTGATTATTTGTTTTCTTAATAATCATTTGTAAATCATGTAACTGGTTCATATATATATATATATATATATATATATATATATATATATATATATATATATATATATATATATATATATTTGTGTGTGTTTACGTTCGTATTTGTGAACGTAAGATTGTTTATTACATTTTGTTGACGTATAGATGACTAACTAAAGGATGTGTAATAAATAAATGGAGCAATAATCACAATTCGCTATATTTCAAATGAGCATTTTAAACCCGATATATTATATAATAATCTGTTAAGTAGTTTTACCATGTCAATGATGAATGTCTAATGTCTAGAATATTTAGGCATTCTAAATAAGTTACAAAATGTAAAATATCTATTACGATTATATATTTCCGATTTACAATTTTAAATTACGATTAGAAAAAAATTTCGAGAAATTATAATTTTAATAATTATATCGGTTATTATTTAATCTGCCTAATGTTATTATAAAAAAATATATATATAATATAATTATGTATAGTGAAAAACTATAATCTAGGAATATTTTTCGTTATATATTATAGAATAGCTTAAATATATACATATATATATATATGCCCGTATTCGTATATATACCGATGTAATAAAAATTCGTCTGACTTAATATAGTTCGACCAAAACGTAGTTTAAAACGAGAAGCTCAGTTCGGAAAAGCGAATTTTTCAAACGTTCAAAATTGCTTTTTTGGTACATGCTAATTCAATTAACTACTCTGTAAATTCAATTTAAAAAATCAAATTTAAGGAATTTTATTTTAAAATAAAATTAAAAATTAAATTAACGAATATTATTGTTTAAAAATTACGAAAGTAACGAATCTAATTTTTTTTTAAACGACAATAATAATATAAACGCAACATTTTAAACGTTAATTAAAAGAACGTGCCAATTTTATTTGAAAACAGGTTTTTTAAAAGACGAAATTTAGTTTTCGAGAATGGATTTTTATACAAATTTCTAATAGCCCCGTCGGCAATTGCACTTATTTCGCGATGTATATAATAAAACATCGCAATTAACTGTTTCTAATCGATTGAATTCTTATAGATAGACAATGTTTGTTAGTTCACGTTATAAAATTAATTTTGAAAAAAAAAAAATTACAAAAGGGAACGAAGGTCTTGAGTGCCCCTATGGATACGTTTTGTTTATATATTTGTTTTTCGACAAAACGTTTTTATTTTTATTTTATTTTTTCAAATGAATATATTTATTAATAAAATACATTTTATAGTATAGAATTTAAAAGTTTTATACCACTTCAAACTACATTTACAATAGACTACAATGATAATGACGAGAATAATACAAAATTGTGTTAATCTTAATACATAGTAAGAACCAGGTTAACAAACTTTTTAATAATTCATTCTCAAAATACCATTAATTGCGTCTTAAATTGTATTATTTTCATAATAAAGTATTCCATAAATGTTATTATCTTACTAATAATAACAAATTTGTAATTTTTTATGTTGTTTGTTTCTTCTATAGTTAAATTATTGAATTCGTTAAATTGATCTATTATAACTCTTTCATATCATAATCTAACACTATCCTATTAACATTACACTTTTGTAATAAGTCGTAACGCGTATCTGCGAAATTACGTGCAATACAATTTTCTGCTTCTGCTATGCCAATCATTTTGAATATATTTTTAATCTACCATGCCCGATGATATAAATTGTACGTTATTATAATTTATTCATTGATTTAATTTATTTAAAGACGCTCGACTTCTTGGTCATTTGCGTCTACTATAACTTAAATGATTAAATATAACTGAAAAGTAAAGCTATATCGTTTTGGATTCACATTTATACATTTCAAAAAAACACATTGAACGGTAGCTTCTTCGTTCGCAAGCACTTCTATCGCCATTCTTCCCGTATGCCCTTGTCCGAACGCTTTCTCCCATTCCTTGGTGAACCGTGGACATTCAGTGATAACGTGATCGATGGACATTTCTTGGTTACCACAGTCTCTACACGACGGCTGTAGTCTACCCTGGAGCAGCGGACCGTGTGTTAATTTCGTATGACCAATACGGATTCCACATAATACAATTTCTTCTCTTCTGTTTTCACGGTGTGATGTTGTCCAGTGTTCCAATTTGTCTTTAACTTGTCGTAAATTGTTATTCGTTTGATTAGTCCATATATTTTTAGCGACGATCTTGATTGCAAGCATTATTTGTTTTCTTGTATTTTTTTCCACGTGTCGTTGTGGTCTGTTTTTCCCATGGCGGGTTTGCAGTTTTCGGTGGACTGATAGTAAACCGATTTATATGTAATTTAAATAATCATTACACCTGATTCCAAATGGTGTCTTTTTGTCGCGGTAGAATTGATCAAGATTGGATGGAATGTTTTATAGAAATTTATATGCGTTTTATTGTCGCTAAGCTTCGCGTACTATATCAGTGCTGATATAATTCGCCGGTGTTTTAATGACGTTATATTTAATTCTGCATGCAAGCTTATTACCGGACTTGTACAGAACGCCCAACTGCATATTCCGAGCGCGTTGTTCTGAATTACGTTCAGTTTCCTTAGTGTACTATCTGCCGCTGAGTTGTATGTTGCCGTATCCATTATTGGTGTAACAAAAGTTCCGTATAATCATAATAGCATGCTTCTATCAGCTCCCCATGATTTGCAATGCAACATTTTCAGTAAATTAAGAGTTTTCCTACATCTTAGGTTTATATTTTTAATGTGTGGCTTCCAGCTTAATTTATTATCGAATATGAGCCCTAAAAATTTTGTTTTGTTTTTATTAGTTATGAATTTATTAATTTTAACTCGATCTCGCGATTTGGTGGTTTCTTTGTCAAATTAATTGTTTTTTCGGTGAAAAAGTGTATATTCTTAGTGACTTTTCTACTTCTGTTATAATCTTTTTTGTAATTTTTCTTCTATTTCTGTGATATTATTTCCTCGTATGTGAAATCGCTAGATCATCAGTAAATATTGAATAGTTGGCCGGGTACTTGATTAAGTGTTGTAAATCACTTAGTGCTATTATAAATAGTAGGGGCCTTAACCTGACGTTTGATTTGTTTCCGTTGATATCGAGTTACCTGTAGAAATTCTATAGCAAATTTTGGTAGGTTCCCTCTAAAATAAGTACATTATAATAATTGGGAGGTGAAATGTTTAAGTATTTCACTTAAATTTAGAAAATATTTGTACGCTGATCCGTTATACTGATTCCACATTTGTGAATATTTTAAAATATAACGTTGATTTTATTTTTAAATTAACGTTGATTTGTTTACTTTCATATATGAATTTTATATTAATATATCTTATTTGGTTAAATTCGTATTACGTTTTTATATTATTTTTAATTAAAAATAAATTGATATGTTTATTTCTAAGTGTCAATGGGTATAATTCCTGCAACCACTATTGATGATCAGTAACTCGTTGTTTTGTATGCTTTGTCATTCTGATAGCTATATAATTCTTTTATAGGATCTTATTTATGTTATAAACATCTTAATTCGGTAAAAGGTGTTTACTTATCGCGGTTATTCTAATAACGGAATAAGAACTGGTAAGATATAGGCTGTAAGAATAATTTTCAGCTCGACGTTTGCGTTATGGATTTCATCATGTAATTTGTGACTTTTTCGATTTTAAAACGTGAAGTTAACTAATAAACGATTACCGAATAATACGAATTTAATTAATTTTTTTAATTTTTACGATAATCGGTTAAAGTCGTTTCACTTTTCCTCCGTAAATCTTTGCTTTTCTTTTTGCCTATTGTACATTTTTATTGAGGGCGACTTAATTTGAAATGTACGATGTGATTTTAACAAAATTTAAATCCTACAAATATATGTATATATTAGTTTGTAACTTTTCATCTATATACACCTTTTTTTTTTTCAAGGACTACTACTAGAAGTCAAGTTTTTATACGCTCGGTCTGTGTCACGTGGCTTGTAGTATAACATTTCAGACTGGAAATCATTAAAGAAGATTCACGCGATCACGTTTTACCATCTTCGACTAATTTAAAATTACTATCGATCTTCTTCGTCGCCCGTAATTTCTGTATCAATCTTATATCCAACCCTTAGTATAAGGCGCGGAGTATCGAATTAAATTTGATCCGATCAATTATTAATAGAGTTTATTTCGATATGTATCTATATAGACACGCGTCCGATCCAGGTGGTGATTCCGTTGTTGTGTTTATTTTATACGTCCTTGAGACGTGTTTATTTTTGGATTCTAAAATCGAACGATATGATCGATTTTCGTTCGGCCGTGTAAGACTACGAAATCGTTATTTTTTAAAACAAGATCAATCGAAATTTAACTTATTTAAAAAATGTAATAATAATAATAACAAATAATAATTTGGAGAAATAATAGATTTTAAGAATAAGTAGTGAGTAAATGAATGAAAAAATTCGATACTTATATTTTTTTCCTTCTTTAATTTGCATCTACTATACAGGGAAAGTTTTACACCATAAACGGTTGTCATTTATAACCTTCTTTCTCTGGCGGCGTGTATAAGATCTGGAGTTATTTAATTCTTTGGAGGTCGTCTGGTATCATTTTTTGTTTACGAAACAAATTATAAATTTTAAAGTGTAAGGTAATATTTTCGTGTACAATAGCGGATTTCTTGAGAGATGATTGAAGACAATTTCGGAGTATTATAGGAATTTTGTGTTTCTTTTTGGAATCGAGACATTTCGACTAAATGCTTAAATTGTGCGACGTACGGAACATTATTTTTCGTTCATTAAATTAACTAAATTATTTCCGACGATAAATGTAAAAATGCGAACAAAAAGAAACACATCGTATTTTTAGAAATGATCGATTTAAAATTTTTCAATTTCTCTTATCCAGAATAACCGATAGAAAATATTTGTTTTATGTTAGAAAATATTCGTTTCAACTTGTCTAAAAATATACGGAGACCTCCAAAGATGATATTTATTATTAGATTGTTTTTTTTTTAACTAATGGAAGTAATTCGAGTTATTCTCATTTCTTTTTTTTTACCCGTTTTGTGCTTTTTTGATATTAGGCTAATAAACTAAGACTCGATTTACAATATAGGTATGGTCACAGGTCTCGGTTCGGTCACGCTCACGCGACGTTCACACTTACGGTCAGGATTCAGTCCGTCTTGAACCGTTAATAATTAAAATTCGGTTGTATTCCGCTTTAATAATAAATATATTTATTTGTTTGTATTTAAAATTAATTGATTAATTGTTTATATTTTTTGACGAAAAAGCCAAAATTTCTTTTGGATCGATCGTAAATGGAGTGCGACTTGAGCGTTACCGATAGTGTAAATGCGCGTTGTTTATCATTCGAGAATATTTTACCAGAGCGTGACCGTACCTATAGTGTAAATCGAGCCTAAATGAATTATCGTAATCCGTTTCTTAATTTTATCGGTTTCTAAATGGTCGGTTACTCGAGTTTACTTATACGATATAAATGTATATACAACACAGACATATACACAAATATATTTATATTATACACACATCCACGTATGCAACGCCTATAAATGTACAAGTTAACGTAATGTTACTATGGATGTTCAAAGTATTCTATTAGTGTAGACGAAATAGAGTAGGAATAATTTTAAAAATTAACACACAAAAAAGAAAAATTTACCACTTCAAAATTCTTTTATACGCCTCGGATAGGGTAATCCTGTAAAATATTATAATATTCCAAACGAATCGGTAAAATAATAAATGTTATTCGACCACTACCAAACGCGATAACTGAAGTAATACACACACACATACTCGACACCCAAATAATGATTAATTTTTAAAACTTAGAATAAATTCCCCCTTTAACCTTTCGACGATCGCGAATTTACTACAGTTAATCGGAGTTAGTTTTATCGCGTACGATTGTTTATTTTATTTACCTACACTGAACGATGTTAATTTCGACGTTTATAATTCAGATCAAAATTTTAGTTGTCTACGGGTAAAATATTGAATACACTCTACTGCTCCTTAGCCTGGAATCTCGTCACCCTAACCTAACATATTTCCGCTGATCTAGTCTTTCCTACGTCGGATCGATATATTGAATTTTACGATAATTCTTTAGTACAAACGTCGTAGAAGTTGCAGTTTATATAATTCGGATATCGTTAAAATCCTTCTTTCTAATAACGCTTCGTTATTTTCTCTTATATTTCGTATAACGGATTTTTGTGAAACACCTCTATCGATTATCATCATCGTAATATCGAAATACTTTCACTATGTATATTTCTACATCGTTGCTAATAGATGAGAATTTTGCAAATAGCGAAAATAAATTTCATTCGCTTTAATTTACTATTCGCGTTAATTAACTGGATGCGGTCATTAAGAACGACCTGCGCTAATTATGTTCCTTCTACAATATATCCGGATTAACGACGCGTATTAAGTATTTTACTTTTTCTAACGAATAAGCATTCTTTAACCGTCCTTTAATTTTACTATGTCATATTTCTAAGAAAATTAGATAAAATTGAGATATAGTTTTGTGTGTACTTGTTTTTAATTTCCTTTTATGGCGAAAGGAGATTAAAAAGTTAGACTACCTTAATAAAATTATTGAAAACTATAATTTAAAAAAAAAAATGGGTATTTAAATTAAATAATATATATTTATAAAGGAGCGATTTTTTTGATATTGATATTATCGGAGAGCAGTGATTTTATGAATTACAAATAAAACAAATTAAAAACATAGTTAAATCACTTTTATATTTGAGCGAAGTTTTGCAACAATTTATCAAGCGAACACGAATGTCATGGATAATTATATGCAACGACCAAAACATGCTTGGGTGACAAATAAATAGATTAAGAAAACGTTTAATTTCGTATAAAAACGAAAATGACGACAGATCACTTTGTGACAGATAATAGCGAGATTTTGCAAGTTGAATATAAAATTAGAAGGAGAAAATTATTTAAAAAATTACAAATAATTAAACATAGAAAATAGTAATAATTCCTTAAGTCATATGATCAATTTTTTTATACATTAAGGCTATTGTAAAATATAATATATTTTTTATTATTATTATGATCTTAATTACTACGCCCAGAGAGGCCACAATTAATTTAGGTATTATTTATTTATATAGTAACTTGCGCAAGGTGGACCCAATGGCCCATCTTGCTTACTAATCTAAAATATGTCATCTAAGACATGTTTTCTCAACAATCTTCTTGTTTGACTGTTATCAAGAAGGCATATTACTTCGACGTTTATATGTTGTTCGAGTCGCCTTACATGTCTGGATTTTAGTGATAAAATAAATTTAAGAGAAAGTTACCTGCGCGAAGTTCTTGTGTCACATAGAGTACACTCACTACCACGATATTGATCGTTGTATATAAATATTAGAGTTAATTTATCTGTATCGTTCATTTTGTACGAGATGATGGCGTTACTGTTGAAAAGCTTCGCTCAAATATAAAAGTTTATAGTTTAACTTTCATTTCATTTTATTTGTATAGGGTGACCCAGAGGAGACGGACGATTTTTTTGTTTTTTGAATAACTCAAAAACCACTCTGAAAAAATTTTTGAATGAAATTTTATTTAAAAATAGAAAAACGAGAAATTAGCTTAAAATCATTTTTCGACATTTACAATATATTCGTTCATACAAAATTTTCGAAGACTTTTTCGAGCATAGGTCGTTGAATTTTTGAAATTTCTTCACAAATTCGAGTTTTCAGGTCATCCAGATCTCGTGGACGTGTTTCGTAAACGCGGCCCTTAAGGTATGCTACGCAAAAAAAATCGCGTTACTTTGAATTCTTTTCGAAACCCTCTTTACACGTGTTGTGATCGATTCACATCGAAAATAAAACGCGCGCTGCTTCTCGTTATAGGATGTCATTGATAACTGAAACTGGACGAATAAAAATCTCTCTTTTGTATACTAAACTTGGAGCACGTGGTTTTCTAGCAACCCTACAAACTGCGCTATTCGAAAAACAAAACTGCCCGTCTTCTCTGCTGGGTCACCCTATATAATATGTATATATATATATATATGTATATATATATATATATATATATATATATATATATATATATATATATTGGACAGAATGACTGTAACGATTTGAACGAAATTTCGTACATCATGTAATTTACCAAATAATCGAAAATAACCTATATGACGAATATTGAAAATTTGGGCCGGCCCTGATTTGAAGTATACACAGTAAAATTTTTTGGAAAATTTCCATTCTTATTTCCATCCTCATTTTCTCGATATTTATTAAAATGTTACAAATATTAACCGTTCGATTGTTTTATAGGCTTAAATTCGCTCCACAAATTGCGGGCATTTTTGAGGCTTTCTTCTTTCGATTTTAGACTATGTTTTGGGTTAATTCTCAATCGTAGTCTGTTCTTTGTCATTTGTTCCCAGTTATTTTTATTAATTTTATTAGTTCGAGTATATCTGACCTGTCGCGTTGTCTCGCTTGCGTGCATTTATCTCGATGTAATTCACCGTATAGTGTTCTTTTTGGAAAACTTGTTGCCTGATCATCAATTTGGGTTCAGACAAAAGCATTCGACGATTGACCAACTGTACAGGAAAAAGCACCGGAAGAGAAGAAAATATATACTGCGGTCTTTTTGGATGTTTCACAAGCTTTCGATAAAGTCCTGCACCGAGGATACAAATTAAAGCATATTTTTTGAGAAGAATATTGTAAAATTTTGCAGTCATCTTTTTCAAATAAAACAAAACAGTAGCTATTCTCAAATACAAACGATAAATGCTGCAGTCCCGCAGTGAAGGGTGCTGGGGCTAATATTGTATTCATTATACACTATGGATAAATGTTGAAAACATCACAACAGCAATGTTTGCGGATGATATAGAAATACTGGTAGTGGGAGAATTGGCTGAAAAGTCAACTCGAAAAGCGCAACAACATCTAAACAGAGTCTTAAAATGAATTACGTATTGAGGAATTAAAGTAAATAAAAGTAAATAGGTCCATATCAATTTCACCAATAGGGAAGTAGTTATCAACCTATAATGAAAAATGGAGAAACGATACCCATTGACACATACGCTAAGTACCTCGACATGTACTTAGGCGAAAAGCTGACGTGGAGAATTCACATCGCCAAGAAAAGGTTATGAAAACTAAAATAAAAGTAGCTGATATCGGCTTTCACTTCATATAATAAACTAATCAAACCTATGTGGAGCTACGGATATCAACTATGGGGTTGTGCTAAACCGCGCAACAACGAATGCGGAATAACATTCTTAGAAGAATAGCAGGCGTTAGATGGTACTAAAGGAATTCGGTTGTCCATCGAGATCTCGGACTTCTAACGATACCGGAAGTGATCGAAATAATGGCTAGAAAAAACGCGTGTAAATATGGAAATAAATAAGCCGAATGATCATAGACTCGATTTTCGAAGATTAAAACGAACAAATTATCCTAGGAAGATACCAACGAAACTTAACTTCTCTTGGGAAAGTGTTTCTTTTTTATTATAAGCAAATACCAATATAATGCTAAATGTGCCTAAACAGGCCATATTTTAATGTTACTTTTGTGATGTTCCTTTTTAAAAAAAAATCTGGTCTCTTTCGATATTTGTCAAAAATGAAATGTTTGGTTATAACTTCGAAAAATTTGTGAAACGAAGTTCTACACTATTAAAATAGTTACGTACGTAACGATTTTTAATAGTATGTGATTCTTATCTAAGTATATTTTCCGAAAAAAAATTCACTAAAAAAATACCCAGCAAACATACATATATAGGTGTGTGTTTTATGTTAAATATGTCAGCTTCACTTTAGAAATATTTTAAGAAACGCGAAAAAAAAATAAAAAATGTATTAAGTATACTGCGATTGGACGATATCAGTCGAGGATGATGGTGTACGTAGTCAATAAACAACAACAAAAATGATACGAAATAATTTAATCGATTTAATGAGTCATCCGTGAGATGGTAATTTACTAGGTGAGTCCGTGATGTAAAACTATCATTATGGTCGATAAAGAAAACATATTTATTAGGTACAGTTGTTTTTTCAACATCGCGGTTGGAAACAGAATGTGTGAATATCATCATCCGTTATTATTTTTCGCCTCAATACGCCATAGACTCAATCTTGTTATTGTTCAAAATTTTGATATCCAGCTGAGATTGAGTTATATCTGCGTACGTAGTATAAAATATCGTACAGAAATTCAAGTGATACGCAACGTGCGTCGTCTATAATATTATATATACGGGACATTCGATTTCTCCATATTTTCTCTTACCGTGTGGCCTTTTACATATATGAATATATATATATATATATGAAAACGATTATCTACACTCGTCCTTAAAATTCGCATTACTAAATCGACGAGTACCTAAATTTAATATTATTATTCGAATCTCGCAATAACCAAAACTTCATTACACTAATAAAAGTAAATTTTTTATCATTTCAAATACTACCTAATGAATATCGTTTGAGTAACAAGGGTTTTATTTTATTTTTCAAATTAACCGGAAGTTATTAAATCGACCGATAAATTTGTGCGGATATCGTATATTTAAACCTAAAAGGTGAAATCCAGTTAAAAAATCTAGCGGTGGCAATTGCACCTTAACGCGTATAAATTTTTTTTGTTTCGCACAACATTACAACGTAACATTAATAATATCAAAGTAAACGAAGTATAATAAAAATACAAGAACCTTTTAAAACCGTAATCAGAAGAACTAAAAATTACGAAGTTTGATTATCAATCCTAAGGCGAAAAAAAATTGCAATATTAAAGCGAAATATGTCAAAAATTTATTTCTGCGCGAATAAGTGAAAAATTTATACAATTAATAAAGTATACAATTTTTTAAAAAATTCTAAAATAAAACAATGCGATAAACTACATATAATAGTAAAGTATTCTTATTTTTTCACAATATACACAAAACAATCCTCTGAAAATAAAATTATCAATTGCCGTATACATAATAAAGTTACAGTAAGGAAAATATTCTCTGTATATTAACATCGGTCAGTAATAATGTGAACAACATAAACTGGAGAGAAACAATGAAACAATTCACACACGTAAATGTAATTAAATGTATACAGTACAAGAAAGAAACGCCAATAGAAATTCTACAAAGAAAAACTGATCTCGGGTGGAGATGAAATATTCGTCTGTTGGTCACTCCCACGTGTTATGAACAACGCAACAGGAAAAACCTATTCTGCCGTGTCAAGTGTGTATACTTAAAGGACTTTGGTTGCAAAGAACGATTGCAACCAACGGTCGCTAATACTGTCCTATGTAAACTCTACACCCATCGTAACATTAGGCGTGAAATCACTGTATAACGATGTATACAACTCCGATGCTTTCTATAGGTTGCATCAAGTGTGCAACCACCAACAGTTATAACTAGGAATTTCAAAGCACTTTTTTAAACGATTTTTTATTTATCGTAATATATTCTGCGAAAAATATAATTAAAATTCACTTTATTTTGTTTAATTTCCATAAAATAATTAATACTTTTAATTATTTTAAATTATTCGCGATACTTTTAGTAATAAATAAATAAATATAATAGTAAGCAAATGATCTAAACTGGTAGAACAGTCACTGCAAGTAGTTAAGGTGGACACTGGGTATAATGGATCACATTAGGAATGAAGTTATCCGGAAAATAATGGGAGTCGTATTAATTACCGAGATAAACTGTGTGAGAGATGGTTGAAATGGTATGAGTACGTTCAACTTGCCCGAGAAGCTAGAAATGAAACATTGCCGACACTGGTGGACAAATTACAGGTCAACGGTAAGCGTCCGGTAGGTAGGCCGAAAAAAAGCCTAGTATTTGACCGTTCTGGCTAGAAACATACCATAAGTCAAGCAGACCCCGGCCCAGCGGGAAATTGCTAATGGTAAAGAAGTAGAAGTAATGTTTAAAGTATTTTCAAATATAGTACAACATAGTTAAATTTTTTATTTTTATATTAGTCCTTTCAAAAAGTGATAGATTGCAAAATTTTCAAATTTCGTAAATTATTTATTAATCGAAATCAAATTTTTGAAAATCGTCAGCTTTTTCTTTTTATAATTATATTTGACAATTTTTGAAATTACTAAAACCAAATAATGTTTTATTTAAAATTTTTATACGTTAAAAAACTTTTAACTACCGAGTAGCCGCTACATGTAAGTTTCAACAGCGTATAAATAAATTTTCTTCTAATAATAATTCGCAATCGTGTATCGATTCGTTTTTTTCTTAAAACTTGTTGGATAAGATGAATTTTTAACAGAAATTTTTACAATTTCGCAATGAACGAGATAACTTGTCAAATAAACATCCATCGATATTATTAACGTTAAAGTATTATTATTATTATTATTATTATTATTCGTGTTCGAACAAATTACAATTTCGAATAAAATTAAACTAAATTAATATTCCACCAACTTTAAGCCATCCTTTTTTTTCCACATCTATAATGCTCTTCATCATACATTTAATGACTAATCTACATTCGAATAGATGTCCCGTGGTCTGTATCTCGCCGTAATTGCATTGTTCATTTTTTCCGTCAGGAATCAGTTCACTATGTTCCGTTTCATCCCCGGGCACTTCATGCTCCAATTCAGTATTCACTATATTCGCCGCTTCTTACCGAAACTTTTTTCTCGAATTTTCCTTCACGATTAAATCTTCTCGGTACGACATATTTTTTCGTGTTACAGTCCTATCGTAATATTCAGTAGTTAAAGCAATCGTCATAATGGATTATTCGATTTTTAGAGAAATTTAGGTCACGAAAAACGAGTAATAAATAAAAGTCTGAAACTGTTTTTAATAATGAATTTATCGTAATTACGGACAGTCATTTACATAAAAAATAAAATGCAACGAAATTATTCATTAAATTTTTAAATTCACACAACGTCGATTAACCTAAATATCGATAGTCGAATTTGGAAGAAGTCGCATTTAATTATATATCTAATGTATAGGTTAATCGTGTTATTATTTAAATACAATTTTTTATCGCGTCAAATGAGGAATTGTCCTACCTCAGACCACATAAGAGTATACAATAAAAATAAATTTATCATAGCTGCCTAACAATTTCCAAATTATTCGCCTTTGAATGAATGATCGCCTTTGATGTACTATCGAAGAAATTCCAGGGTTACTCAAGTTTTTTTACTATCAAACTTTTCACAATAAATAAAATGATACGTATAGACTGAATATATTTATGGGCGCGCGCGTGCATATATGTATGCGTATGTGTGTGAATTTCTGTGCAATAATACTTAAGTGTGTTTAATTCTTCCCACTTGCAACTAGTATATGTACATCGAATATATATATGTATATATACATGTATCATATATAGATAATTCTCACATTTATGCATCTAGTACACCGAAATTATAGTATAAATATCACCTCATATAAGATTTATATGTATGTGTTCGTGCTATGACTGGGAGTGAAACCGGCGCACAGCCCGCGAAAATGTACGAGCAGTTGCGTTATATTATTATATATTGTAAAGTAGTGTAGTGGGAAATACTGACGGTGCAGGGTATTGCATCTTTACAAATGTAAAAAAAAAAAAAAAAACGGTGAAACGTTAATTTAAATAATAAAGTATTAATAAAAAAAGACAACTCTTACTTGATGATTTATACTCGTTAAATTACATATTATATATATGACTAGGGAAGGTCTTATTTAATCGAAATTTTTTAACAATAATAATAATACAAGTCTACGGGAAGTAAGATCTGTTGTCCGCTCGGTAGGACATTTGTGTTGTTGGTCGTTTGTTATACTGGTTGTTGTACCTTTGACTAATTTACTTGGTTTACTTGGTGTACTATAATCTCGTTTATTTATTGTTATTA
Organism: Coronaproctus castanopsis; assembly: GCA_032883995.1. Classification (NCBI taxonomy): domain Eukaryota; kingdom Metazoa; phylum Arthropoda; class Insecta; order Hemiptera; family Monophlebidae; genus Coronaproctus; species Coronaproctus castanopsis. Next base: position 291,122,910 of record CM065052.1, read on the forward strand.
AGTCCTATTATTATTTTTTCTTGTACTTTGCCGTATATACCTAGAAAACGAGTTGTACAGATAGTTATGGTTCTGTTCAACGTATAAAAGCTTTATAATCTTCAATTTAGTGTAAGTTCAACGAACCGTGTATTCTTGAGTCGTGTCTTTTTTAAATATTCATTACAATAATCATCATCATAATATTAGTGAAAATTGTTATTGTTATTAATTTATTATACCATTATTAATTTATTTTATTGTTATTATTGTTATTATTTCCTTTATATACTACTTTATTTTGTATTTGCATGTGATGGTTTTTTTTTTTCATAAATAAAGTTTTGATTTAATTATATTTGATTCTTATTTTTATTGTTAAAAAAAGAAACGATAAAGTTAAAATGACTAACATTATAAATTAATAACAAATATTTTAGGCAGTTACGCCATTTTCAAGGTAAAATAAAAATATTGAATAATAAATAAGTATATAATAACAATAAGAAAAGTAATATAAATAAGGTATATACTTAATTAAAAAAACTACTAATAGCGCATCTAGTTCAAGGCCGAGATGCTTGTCAACAGTTACTGAAATTAGATTCAATGAGCGTTTTAAAAACGTTGATAATAAATCATTATACGATAATCATTGTAAAGAATTTGAACGTGAAATTAATAATATTAGCCCAGACTACAATATTTCACTTATAGGAGAAAAAAAAATTATTAGTAAAATTAGAAATAATAAAATTATAGGAAATAAAAATAATTTATTAAATAACATTTAATGATGAGCTAGTTTTAAAGACTACATTATGAATTTATCCTTTAATATACAATTACACCACTTGTAAATTAGCACAGTTTTGAAATAGATGCGTTAGATATTAGCTGTTAAGTTAAACGTACATTTTTCATATACTACTTTTCATATCGTTATTATATATTTATTTATTATCACGTATTTTTATTTCAACTTGAAAATGGCGTAACTGCCGAAATGTTTTGTTATTCACTGTTACTATTAGTGATTTTAACTTTATTGCATAATTTTTTATAAAAATTTAATTGTTTCATATATACGTATATATTTTTATTGTTATTATTACTATTATTATATGTATCAGTTTATAAATTTTGCTTGTAGTGATTTATGTACTTATTTAAATTACCCTGTATACGTGAAAGTTGTAGTACGTTTTTATTGTAAAATAAATTTATTTGATTGTTATAATAATTATTGTTTTATTATATTTATATTATTATTATTATCATGCTTGTTTAATTTCACTTCAACTAAGTCGTAACAATGTATATATATATATATATATATATATATATATGTATGTACACACATATAGTACGATTTTTATATAGTTATTTATACATTTTTTGTATGAAATACTATTTTTATTTATTTATTTATTTTTTATAGCACCGAGACTATTGACTTAGTTGTTAGATGTAGTAAATTCGGTTGGGAAAGAAAGGAATTATATAATTGAGAGAATAGTTGAAGTATTATTGGGAAGGAAACCACATAGGTGGTGTGGACGAATATGGGGTCGATAGGGATGGAGTTTAGGGCAGTACATTAAAATATGGCGACTAAGAGATGGGCTTGAGAGTAGACAAAAGGGACAAAAAAAAATAGGGGGATGAGCACGTTGGAACAGTTGGTCATGAGAAAATGATATGTGGCCAATGTGTAACTTGCTGAATGCTATAAGTTGTAACGGAAAAGTAAACAGGCGTTTCCAAAAGTCAACATTGGGTTTAATAGCAAGAAGAAAGAAGTTACAGTGGTACGAATTCCATTTCTGCTGCCAGTTGTGGTTAATGAAGTATTTGAGGGATGTGTTTAATATTGGTATGGCGAGATCTTATAGGTTGTTACGACTGACTCAAGCCTGACCGTAAGTGTGAACGTGACCGGAGCATAAAGACCATACATATAGTGTGAATTAACCGATTGATTATCTGAATTAAATTATCATGATGATACGTTTATCATAAACGTTCTTTGATTATATAATATATATATATATATATATATATATATATATATATATATATATATATATATATATATATATATATATATATATATATATATAATGAACCATTTAAATAGAATCTGGAAACGCAGTTAGTAAAATACGAATAGTGAACTACAACGTTTTCTCGGTGTTGCTATATGGTTCGGAGACCTGGTCAGTAAGCAATGCCGACAGAAAACATATAGACGCACCAGAGACGTATGTTGCTTGACCCATGCAGAGCTAGGGGCACCAATGCTTCCATATTGGACGACATTGGCTACCCGAAAATATTAAAAATGATCGTTCTCAGCAGAATACTATAATTTTTTGGTCACGTAGAGCCAAAAATATAGGTGCGGGTGCGCTGTTCGTGCAAGAGAGCGCGGTCGTGTACCTCTTCGTTGGTCAGACGCGATTTATGTAAATATCGTACGCGACCGTATTTGTTGACGCAGCCTGGTATACCCCTGCATGGAATGACACGACTTACTGATTATGAATATATATATATATATATATATATATATATATATATATATATATATATATATATATATATGATTAAATAGATTACAAAAAGCGACAAATACTATTTACAAGTACTATAAACGCTGGAAGCTAAAATTAAATATGAAGAAATCGCGCGCTATAATGTTTCACTAAAAGATATCTCCTTCCTCCTTAGCAGAATCCTTAATAATGTTGTTTATGTTGGTTGTTAGTTATTATTTTGATGATTGCGATTTTACGCGGTGGGTGGTTATTTTTCAAAAACTATTTTTTTCTTTCTAAATAATCGTCATATTCGTAAAAATTAATCTTTAATTAGTGACGACGGTTAAATCTATGATAATCATATTTTCGTGCACGAGATACTATATATATATATATATATATATATATATATATATATATATATATATATATATATATATATATATATAATTATAATAACTGATTTAATAACAATCTAGACGCAGATGTTGACAAAGAAATACCAGCAATATTGAAAGCAGAAGTAAAAATGATAACATTCTGATACATAAGAAGGTAGATAAAAAGAATTTAAAAAATTATAGACCAATTAGTTTACTATCTACGTTCTATAAACTTTTTACTCGAATTATATCGAATAGATTTGACGTAATATTAAATAATGAACAAGCATGATTTAGGAAGAATTACAGAACTACAGACCATGTACGAACGTTAACAACGGTAATAGAAAAGTGTAAAGAATACAACATAGCTCTATATATAGGAATACTAGACCTGGAAAAGGCTTTTGACTCAGTGCAATACCGAGGAATTTCGAAAGCTTTAGAGAATAGTGGGATAAATAAAGAGTATATCTGATCAACGTCGTATTGGTCGTATTGGTCGTTGCCGAACGTCGTGACTAGCTATTGTACGTTTATTTTTACGTACAAAATGAGCTAACATTCGATGGATGCAGCGCGTGCATATGATCTTATACGGTGGGTGGGTGCCACTGCCTTCTCTGTGATAATTAAAATCGGGAAGAAATTTACAACCGTAAAAAATAGCCATACAGAGGAAGTAAAAAAGGGAGAATAAAACTTAGATGGATAGCTTATGGTAGAATGAAAAAATTCTACAAAGCAAAATCAGTCCAGCAAACCGAACCAAACTATTTAATCAGTGCATTATAGCAGTGCTGAGCTATAGAGCGGAAACCTGGCCTTTAACACAAATATTAATGGACAAAATTCGAAAGGCGAAAGCCAAATAGAACGGACGCTATTGGGAATAAGATTGAAAGGCAAAATCAGTATATACGGAAAAACACAAGATTTGAGGATAACAACGAACAAATGGAACTGGGCAGGGCATGTAGCACGACTGACAGGCGAAAGATGAACGAAGGAAATAATAAACTGACGACCATACACTGGAAGACAGAAACAAAGAACACCTCCAAGGAGATGGACAGACGACCTAATAGAACAGGCGGGTTACATGGATGCATGTGAGTCCGAGAACAGACAACGATAGAAAAACTTGGGAAAGACCTACGTTTAATATTGGCGTCAGAAGATTTAAAGAAGAATAAAAAATTATACTTTTTCTTTATCTTCATATTTTCAGCCTGCTTCCGCTATGGTGTCATCATCGGTATTATATACACAGTGTTTTTTTAGAATTTGATATAGTTTAACGTAGTTATATCTATGAAAAATGAATATTTTCGTTATCTCCATGAAGCAGGCAATTACGTTTTGTTTTAATAGCTGAAGCTCATCGAACGATTAACTTGAGGAGTGTTGCCGTCGTTTATTGCCTCTATTATTTGTGCATCGTAAAATCTGTCTAGGGTACACTCGTGGGCCTAATTTATTCACGTCTATCTCATAAAAACGATAATGTACGTTTTTCACCGGTATTTATTGTCGCTTTTTCGAAATGTGTATGAAATTTAGAACAGTGAATTCTTCTGATACAGTATCTGATTTCGCGTATTTAGTTTAATAGATGAATTCGGCGTTATAAAGGTCGAGGTATCCGGTCATCTGTTATCGTTTTGCCGATTCTTACATTTACTAGTTTTCGAAATCCGATATATCGAAATATGTCTCTGTACTCCGGTCTGTTCGAGTGGTTTTTTTTGTAGATTTTCGATATATTCATTCCGTCTTTCTTCAACTTTCATTCACATAAATGACGCAATCCAGGTTTTTAATTTTACATATATTTCGAGCGCTTTTCTCGCATTGCTTTATCGCGTCTCCTACGTCTGTATGTATTTGTCCGGCGCGTAGCGTATAAGATCAGGAAAAACGGTATCTTTATGCTGAGTATACAGAGGAAAATTAAAGGTAAAGCACCAACGATAATTGCTGGCTTCGAAGGAAAGACAGTCGAAGATATACACAAAATATGGTGCGTCAAACTTCTGACATTCAGTTGTTACTTGAACGCAAGATAAAAGACAGTGCTTTATTGATTGCAGTCATTTTTGTATGTATGTATGTGTAATCATTTATGTATGTAAGATATGCATAATATTTCAGTTCACTTACTTTTTTAATCGTTATTAAAATTAATTACATAAAAATTAATTTAAAATATATATATATATATGTGTGTGCGTATACGTGTTTCGTGCGTGGTGTTTATTACCGAATGTAATATTCGTGCCTGTAAGATGCCGAATATGGGTCAGTAGTGAAATGTGGAATATATTACGCGACAACTGTATAACTTAAATGTCGTCAAGGGAGGAAACTATTATCGGAAACTGTTCAATATCTGTCTCGAAGACGAAGATCCGGCACACACAATTTGACGGAGGTCAACTTGTATTTCTGATAATGAACAGGTTTTTCCTACGTTTAAGCAAAGTATACATATATATATATATATGATTGTCTGTGTGTAACTATATGCCTATTAAAGACGACAGTTTGGTAACTTGTTGAAACTTATCGAATTATACGCTTCTACCAAGTTCATGTCCCGTTATAATAAAAAACGACAATAACAAATGAGAACGCGGTAAGTAAGATGAATAGAAATGGTAGAATCTGCAACTTTAAGAAGCCAAAAAAATAAAAAAGCGCTGCGCTTATAATAATAATAATAATAATAATAATAAAAACGAGAATATAAATATATAGTCATTTCGTAGACCATGTTAGTAAATGAAGGAGTAAAATAACTATGGCGACAATATAGTCTTTTTTTCGTAGATGAAATAGAGAGGTACCCCGAATATAATCTGGATGAAAATAATACTTTAACCAAGTTGCTACGATCGCGCGAGCGAACGAACACTCCGAGGAATAAGTACCAGCACAGTCTCGTAGAAAAAGAGTTCGATTACTCTATACGCGAGTATCCGAACAGAACCGTAGAGGACAAGAAGGTCATCGTTCATCGACCTATCCACGCACCAGAAAAACAGCGTCTACATCTCTTTCTATCTATATATATATATATTTTTTTATTATTTTTAACTTCTCCCGTGTATCTAGTTTTAGGTCCGCGCGTTTCCCCGAAGCCACGCACACGGAGACTTTGATAATGGTCATCAGCCCCGGAATGTTAGTCGGAGGATAGATATATTCGTTCGGCCGAGATCACACAGCCTCGCTAAACTAAAGCAAGTTGAATTTTTTTTACCCGGCCGATGAATTCTCGTAACTTATATAGCGTTCGAGAGATGATGATAAGTACGTTTGGTTGTTAGGCGGCTTCGATATAAACCGATTCGAGTTTGAAGTTAGTCAAAGTGCAGAGAACGCGGAATAAAATTCTGACGACGACGCGATACCAAAAATATACACATATTTATATTATATTTTATATATATATATATATATATATATATATATATATATATATATATATATATATATATATATGATAGGAATTATTTGCTCCTAACTAACTGGTTTGCTACTTACGACGTACAACTATAACGAGATTATAGTAATAATCCGGAATATATGTAATAGGAGGACAATGCTGGCCGAGAGTTCTCTTTCTTGAAACGATCTCTTACGAATATTATTATGGATGAGAAAGTATTAATAATAATACGTACTAGTCGATGGTCGTGTAGGTGTAGATATATATATATATATATATATATATATATATATATATATATATATATACTATCGAAATTGTTTATATCGGGGCTATTACTCCCCTTAGGGGATTGAACTGAACGCGATTAGTATTGCCTGTCTTCTGTTCTGGTTGTTTAGCGAAAAATCTAACTGTCAGGTAATTCTCTATTGCCTGGTGCAGCTGTTATTTTCTTTTACTCGTGTACATATATATATATATATATATATATAGAATCTTCTTCCTTGATGTAACTATGGAACGTGTCTATATAGATATCTAACATACATATATAGCATTATATAGATCAGAATGATTTTACAGAAGTTGTTTATAATTTCAGAAGATAGACGCGCACGATAGTAGTTCCCGCGGAATTCGCTATATTAGACCGGTTCCTTTTAAATATTAACTTTTAACCCGGTCCTCTCTTATATTACGTTCAATTTAAAGATAATTACACGAATTAACGTTTCGCGTCGTTATTGCGAACGACCGAATAAAACTTAATTCGTCGTTTATATATATATATATATAGTACGGTGTAATAGTTCCGAGAATTTCTTTACAACCGATCGTTCTCGTTTAATTCGGCTCCGGGAATTACCCCCTCAAAAAGAACAACGACTAAATATTAATTAACCCTTTTGTGAAAATTTCGCGACTACCTTTTGAGTTTAGTAGAGTCGTCCGTAAAGTATCACCTCGTGTGTGCGTCTATACACGAGATTGATTGGTCAAGCATTTTACGAAGTTCCAGAGAAGAGAGCGTTGTTTTTTTTTAAATTATACTAAATATCGATACACAAGCGCACACATAAACGCGCAGGTGTTACTTCGGGAGCGTGGAATGAAAAAGAGGTCATTTACCTTTTCGTTCCGATTGAATAGAATAGCTTTCGAAAAATAGAAAAATTAAATCCAACCGACGATTATTAAGTAGGGCGAAGTTTTATTTATTTTTTTTTTCCTAGAAGTAGTCGTTTGTCACATTTCTATACTTTTATATTTGTTCGAATATGTTCTACTACATTAGTTGAGCAAACCCTCCGAAGGTTTAAACACCGTGGCGAATTTTAACCTTATCGCGATACTGAAATTAATTATAAAATTAGACTAGCGAAATGTGCGTTCCAAGAAAAACAAAACGTATTAAAACAAAAATAATTGAATCTGCGAAGAAGAATATTGAAGATGTATCTGATAGCCCCTTATGGTGCCGAAATCGTCAACATTAAATAAATTAAAAAGAACCCGTGAAAGACCGAGAAACACGTTTATAATAATTGTGCATTTTGAAAAAAAAAACAGCATACGAAAATAAATATCCGGTTGAAGCTGCCGAGAAAAATATTGAAGGTGTACATGTGTAGTTGGTAGTCCTTGATGGTGCTGAAACCCGGACATTAAAGTCCAAGGAAATAGAACTTGCGGAAGGCTGAGAAACACGTTTATAACAATAGTGCATTAAAAAAAAAAAAAGAAAGGATATTAAGGCAAAAATAAATATACCGGTTGAAGCTGCGAAAAAATATATTGAAGATTTACATGTGTGGTCTATAGCCCTTTATGGTACTGAAACTCGGACATTAAATAAAGTCCAAGGAAATAGAATGTACGGAAGACTAAAAAACACTTTTATAACGATCCTCTTTAAAGACATCGGGTTCAAGAACTACGTCGAATTGAAAAGATCTGCGAAGCGCTGGAGAGGATGGTAGCTTACTATCGCGGCAATGGACCATTTTTAGGACTGCACCAATTATGAACAATAATGTTCGTACTAAATTCGAGCGATAACTTTCGGCCGACTTTTTTCAAACACAGGAGTGGACGTTACGACATAGTAACGCTCTTTGTATTAATGGATCTAATTTAAATTAAGAGGCGGATTGTTTATACATTTTCTTGCGTTTTTTTTTTCTTTTTAAATTAACGAATAATGATTGTAGACACTATTGATTTATCACTTTATAAATTCGCAAGGAGGAGCTTGATTATTTTTATCTATCTACAGAATAATGATTTTTCACTTGTTTTCTGTTTCTAACATTCAGATTTTCGTACGCATTTTGTTTACGAGAACTATAATATAAATTATGAGAAAAAATTGTCTTGAAGTAATCTAGCTTTTGACCAACCGACATTGTAGTTGCCGACCAACTAAACCATTTCACCCCTGAGATCATTAAATGCGTACAATCCGCCAAAACGTCGTTTAATTTACTGAGATGAAAATCATTACTTTTACATTTAATTTAATTTCACGAAGCTAAATGCGAGTAGACGAATTTGCACGTTTGTAATAAGACTATATATATATATATATATATATATATAAAAGGGTGACCCAGAGGAGACGGAAGTTTTGTTTTTTTGAATAGAGCGGTTGTTAAGACTGCTACAACGCAAACCCCTTGTTCCGCGTTTAGTGTACACACGAGAGATTCATTTTTATTTAATTTCAGTTATCGTGGCATCCTATTAACGAGAAGGAGCACGCGTTTTGCATGGAACGTTATTTTCGGTGTCGATCACTACAGTGTAAAGAGAGTTTCGAAAAGAATTCGAAAGTTACGCGATTTTGTTTATCTTGATAGCCGCGATGACGAAACACGTCAACGAGATCTGGAAGACCTGAAAACTCGGGTTTGTGAAGAAATTAAAAAATTATTTCAGTTATCTATGCTCGATAAAGTTTTAAAAATTTAATAAAGACTGAATGAATGTATTGTTGTAAATGACGGCCATCTGAACGATGTTGTGTTCGAAACATGATTCTAAGCTAATGTGTCGTTTTCCTATTTTTAAATAAAATTTCGTTCAAAAATTTTGCTCGAGTAGTTTTTGAGTTATTCCAAAAAACAACAAAACCATCTGTCTTCTCTGGGTCACCATATATATATATTGTATATATTATATATACTAAAAGACAATTCATCTTCCGTTCATAGTAATTGTCAGAAATTATTATAATTACCTTCTCAGTTAGTCATAAGTAGTCGTTATTTTGCGTGTAATTTACTTCTACTATATTTTTTTATGAAATGATTATTATTTTTTATTATATGCCCTAATGGTTTTATTTTTCGCTTTAGAATTTTTTCCGTTGTGAGTTTTATATATATATTATATATATATATATATTCGTATATGTACGTTCTATTCTCGGTTGTTTTAAAATCTAGTTCTGCGTGGAGGGAAATTTTGATCGTGGACTCAAATTTAGCTAATGCAAACGACCAGCGCGCCAACTTCAGGCACGTGCCTAAACCGATGATAGGTTAAATAATATTAAAATCCTCGAATGGTTCGTAAAACATAAATTCCTCTTTTCAATTCTATACAAGCCGAACAGGGAAAACCACCGACTCAAGGTTACCAACTCAAATTTTCAGTAAAGCCCTTGCGGAAAAAGGTTATCCTTACGGGTGCGTTCGTAATACATATATACATATGTATATGTATATGTGTGTTCGTGCGAAACTACTCGTTTTTAAAATTCGTTACGCGCGTTTCGGTTGGCATCCGTCCAATTGTTTACTGACCACGGATTATTTACATACGGTTCTATAGAGCTTTGTAATGAATTATTCTATCCACGTCGAAATAGAGACTTTGACAGCACGTACGATTAAAATTACCGACGTCGAAAAGTCGTATTATTTCCGCATTTCATTTTTTTTTACTTATATCCCGTTAAATATATTCGTCAAAATTAGGATTATCGATTGTTTTATGCGTGTGTGCGTCGGGTCTTATTTTCAAACTAACAAGGTTAATCTTGTAGTTTAGATAGCGGAAACAAATCAATCCCGTCGACTTATATTTACGTAATCGAACGTGGTATCGTGGAATTAAAATCGATTAATTTGTTAAAATTAAGGTCGACGATTTTCGAAAAAATTTAATTACGAATCACTATTAGGAATAGTTTAAAAAAAAAAAAAAAGAAGAAATATTAATACTTTCAATACTACCCAAATTCCTAAACTTTGCGATTTAGTATAAATAACGTCATTTCTAGATTTCAAAATTAGTATCATCTTCTATATTAATTACATTCGCAATGCTTTAAATAACCGGCGTGCTAAATTTCCAAATATATGTGCAACGTCAAAAAATAAAATAATAAGAATTCTCTTAATCTGTAAGCACTTAAATAGAGATAGTACTATATATTTTTATGATTGTAATTTTAAGATGGCGCTCTATTTAGATTCTACTGTCGAAAATTACGAATTAATATATTCGGTTCCGAAACAATTATCTAAAACTTTTTCTAAATAGTATAGTGTAGAATATTTATTATATGAAAAGTTCCGACTCTATATCACTTTAACTCGTATTAATGTTAATAATAAAAGTTGCCGTCTTAAAGAAAAAAGTGTAAACTATATTAATAAATTGATCTATTAAACTTAAATCTCTATCACAAATATCGAGCTTGAAAAATATTCGAGTTCACTTAACTTAAAGTATAAAACTTATATAAAAATAAAATTTTTTAATGAAATAATTTAAATTTGATTCGGAGCTTTCGTGGTTGATTTGCGTACGTTCAAATTTTTTTTCGGTGTAAAATAGTAAAACATAAAATGAACAAACATCTGAGCTTAATTACAGTTATTCTACTGCTGCATCAACTACGAAGGTTCTTCACCCGCCTTGTGACTATATCCGCTGTGACCAGTACTGATGCCAGCTCGTTGATATGACGTTGTAGTAGTTTCTCTGTATTAGTAATCGTCTCTGTCTAGGTCGTGATGCGACGTTGTATTAAACACGAACCGGTACTGCGCCTTCGTTAATTGTCGTATGAGCTTATTTTACCACTGTTAGATTATAACGATATTGGTATGTTTGGCGCATTATCACACATGAGCACCACATCTCCATACTTGTTTCAGGTACTTCGTTGAGACAATTGACAATCCTCTACCTTAGCGGTCAAATTAGTTTGTATAATTTTAAAAACTAGTTTTTTTTTGTTTTTTTTTTTAAGTTTTTTTTTGTATGATATGAGCTAATTGTTTATGAAAATTTGTTTAATTTATCTTCAGGAAACACTTACTTGAGAATTTGATAAACGTTTATGTTTGTTCGTTAATTTTGATATTCCACTTTATAATCCAGTTCTCTAAGAAATTCCTATAATTTTTTGCGTGTTTTCTACTCGATACAACGACCAGAAATTCTAAAAAAAAAAAACTACCGTAACCTCTGGCATAAAGCTCGTAATAATAAGGCCCCAGTTTATATATATAAAAAAATCAAGTGTTCTTTACTCCTAATCTAAGTGTCAACTTCTTTACTCCTAAGGAGGTATTTACATGCAGAAAGTACCATTATGGAAAGCTCTCGGTTTAGACAGGAAGTGCCATAGACTGCTAAATTTTCAACACTAGAAAAAAAAAAGTATGTTTTGCAGTTTTTTAAGACGTTAGGTATTTGATAAATTCTGTCATCCTGGACTACTTTTCAAATTGAAACAAATCCGTCCTTGTGATCTCTACATGTTACTTCAATCATATTTGACTGATAGAACATTTGTAGTTAGGATCAACAACACTTATCCGAAGAAACATGCAGTTTTAGCATCTCTGTATTCCATCTACACAGCAGATTTAACTAGCAGTAATCAAACAATAATACGATGCAAACACCCTCGCGTCGAATTCGGACGTCAGAGATATGCAAACTCTTCTGTTCAGAACTGAATCGAATAGTTTAACGGGCTCAATAAATGAATACAGTTTAATCCGTACAAGTGTCAACACATTATGTTTACAAATATATCAGTTGAGAATATACACCTATAATAATTAATAATGACAATCTCACAAGTTGATTTCGTACGCCATCTCGAAATGTACACGTGTACGTCGTGATGTAAATTCGTACGCGTTGGGCCACTAGATCCGCTACTGGGTCGTCAGTCGACCTTGAATTTAAAAACTAAAAGACATTATCTCACAATGATTGCGCCGATTTGGCGTTATAGTATTGAATTATATAGATCAACTGGTGCAAGTAATCTGAACGTCGAAGATACTTCGTGTAATCACGTCCGCGCCATTCTAAGTTTCCAACTTAACACTGCATAATAATTTGATATTTCATTTGTGCGGGGCCAGTACGAAAAACTATTTAACAAACTCAAACATAGCAGTAATCCCAATATTTCCAGAATTGGAACTTCCAACCAATCCAGCTAGAAGACTGAGATGAAAATGATGTGATGCTCTCTCGATTATAACTGGAATTAGCTTGCGCGATAATATTTCTTTATTATATTACTTTAATTCGGTACTTCTGAAAAACGTTTTTTAATCGTTACTTATATTTACCGCACATATTACTTTCGCATTATAATACGTTAATTGTTATTTATACAATCGCAATCTAATGTCTCATTGGTGATACATTAAATTAATATGCTAAATTTATCGTGATCACCGTTGTATATGGTACTTCTTACCGGTACAATAAAAAAAAATTCATCCGTTTTATTAAAAAAAAAAATAGTTTTTTTTCGATAATTGTTTATTTTTATAATTTTCGTTATTCGGAAAACCGATTTAAATAATCAGGTACAATAAGAAACTGTGTAGGAAATTATTAATCTCTATTTACCTAGTTTAATAATTTAAGGGAATCTGTTTAAGCGACAACCGTTTTCGTTAACACATATTTGTGGTCTTCCGAATTATAATAACCGTGTTAGAAGGTCATTGTCGTTTCGAGTTATTTATAAAATAACAGGATCGATTAGAAGTCCATTAATAAACGTACTGGTTTTTCAAGATCCATTGATCATGTTAAATGATCGAACGTACTTCTTGTACTGATGATAATACTAAAATGACCGTCGATGTATATATATATATATATATATATATATATATATAAATATATATATATATATATAAATATATATATATATATCATCATCAGTTTATGCGGTGCATACTTCTCGTTTATATATTTATATGCTTGATGGCTGTAGGTACATTTTTGGAAGATTCTTCTTGTATTTTGTCTGTCTAAGGTCATAGTAATAAATATTGCACGTAGTAAACAGAAGGAAGAAATTAGCGAAAAATTGCTAAAATAATGTAAAAAAAAAAGATAACCTTGTGTCGTTCGAAAATGGTAAGAATGTCGTTTTTTTTATTACTCCGATGACCGAATCTTACTCGTTCTACGGTTACTAGGTAAAGTTGGCATTGCCGCTAGTTAGCGGTTATATTACTGATTAATGGTTAACCGGAAATGATTACTCACCCTTGTAAACAGTGAATTATAACACGTAGACGTGTTTAATTCGTCTGCATTTTTATTATTATTAATTTTCAGCCAGCGACGTTTTCGTTTAAATATTTACTCTAATAAAAAGATCATCATTGTGGAGGAAGTTTATAAGCTGACGCTAATTATTTTCATTAATGTCCGAGAATTAAGGATTAATTTGTCAAATTTTGCATAAAAATTTTCCTCCACATTAGTATTTCTTTTTTTTTAATATATATAAAATAATACTAGTTCGAATATTGTAATAATCCTTTCAGTCGCAATGTCCACTATATGGGACATAAAATTTTAATTTTAACCAAAATTTTTATACGTGAAATGTCTCAATTTTAAAAATATTTCTATAAACATATTGAAAATTAAGGTTCACCCAAGAAGCGGTGTTGTATAATAAACGCTCCTATTTATTTTTTATTTTTTTAAATTTATATATAAAATTTCAATCTGGCTTACATAGCCAATAAGCATTTTATCTATATCGGTCATGACAGGATTGTAGATATCATTTATCAATGATACTCGTAGTTACCTGTCTAAAGGGGTGTAACGGTTCAGTCTATGGACATCTTTAACCACTATCTAGCAAGTCAACTGCCAGCCGGTTCGGGTGGTATTCGAATCTGTTCAGGTAACGTTCATTATTTGTTCGGATTAGCTTACGCGCATACGGTACATTTAGGTCGCGATGCAGATTGTCGTTGCACATGTATTATGGCGCAATTTGTTATAATTCTTAATATTTTTGACTTGCAACTTTGCGTCGTGTTAAATATTAAACACCCAAAGAGATATACCGTAGGTACACACCGGTTTAATAACTGCGTTATACGGCAATAATTTCGATTTTAGAGGCAACTCGGAATCTCTACCCAGAAGCCATTATATCTTTCTCAATTTCATGTTTATTTCTTTAACCTTCATCTTAATGTGCTCTTTCCACGTCATACGATGATCAAGTCACATGGCCAAGTACCGCGAGCTTTACTTTCCTGTGAAATTAGACCATTTAGATAAACAGATGGGCATGTATCGCATCTATTTGTGAATGTGACATGTACCGACCTCGATGGGTTGACCTTAATTCTCCTCTGTTGTGCCCATTTTTCTAGGTGATTTAAACCGGCGTGTAATTTTTCTGACAGCGGTGTCGGATCGTTGTCGCTTCCGAACAATGCTGTGTCGTCAGCGAATGCTGCAACCTCAATGTTGGTTTTAACTGCAAGGTCATATGCGTACAAGAGAAATAAAATCGGACCCAAAATAGTAACCTAGTCGAATAATATCGTTGAAGATGCTTGTTAGTAATACTGTGTGGCAAACATTTGAGCATCTTCCCGGTGATTAGATCGTACCCAGGAGCTTTATATACTGGTAAACGTTATCACTTTCATAATTTCTGCAGGAGAAAATGTTTTGATTCGGCGAGACATTTGAAAGGGAGCAGCCAGCTTTCGTTCTATTTGATTATAGAACGGCTCTGATCCTGTATCAGGTGAATGTGGCTTGAACACATTCTTCAGATACCAAAAACTTCCGCCTTATCAAGATTGTTGCGTGCCCATTCACCATTACCTTTTCGAAGGGAAGGAATCATTTCCTGCGGCCTTTTAAACGGCTTCATTAATATTATCCTCTGATTTCAGCGGAACATTGACGATAATATTCTTTTCGATCCAGTGTGTATAAGAACCAGTCGGTTTGATTAGTGTGGAATTTAAAATTGGTATTTTTAGTTATTACAAGTCGACTTACCTCTAGTATTAGTAGAGAGTGATGTGATGAAGAGTTGAAAGATGTTTCAACATTTGTATACAATTGACTAATACCTTCGCTAATAAAGAAGTTGAGTAGGTCTGGGATTTTATTTCTATGTGAGGGCCAGTATGTAGGTTGACAACTAGACAGTTCATTGAATTTGGATTTTGAAATACACTGATATAATTCGCGTCTTTCAGGAGTTACTTGACCCAAAAAATCTGCTGCTATGAAATTTATAATTTAACGTTGAAGATTATATGATGTTCGACTGAAAGGGTTAAAATATTATTTTATTAACCGTTTCACTCGCAATATCGTGCAATGTAGTGATTTTTTAAAAATAAATTTAAAAAAAAAAGTAATTAAAATTACTAAATTTCGATATAAAAAGACCACTAAACTTTTCGGCCAATAAGTAATTGTCAAATATAAAAAAATTAAATATAAAAATATATCCAATTTTAAAAAATATAACAAAAGCGAGAAAACCGTAAAATAAAATTTAAGAAAATACTTAATTCAGATGTACACGATATTACGAAAAATCTTAATTCCCCATCAAATACAGGATCGATCGAATGAAAGCAGCGTTTTATTTAACAAAAGAAATATATAATAAGAAATTTTTATCAAGAAATGCTAAACTGCGACACTACACAACGGTGATCAGACCAGAGGCATTATATGCAGCGGAGAGCCTAAAAATGAACCAAAAAAGATTAAATGAACAGCTTGAAATCGCAGAAAGAAAAATCGTAAAAAGAATAATAGGACCAGTGAAACAAGGTGAAAAATATATAAAACGAAGTAATCAAGAAATATATCAACATGTGGAAAAAGTTACTACAGCGATCCGGAAAAGAAGAATACGATTTTATGGACATATGCAACGGATAAATGAACGATACATGGTATACAGAGACTAAAAATGACATGGCCGAACTGAATATTATGCCTGAAGATGTAGAACAGCGAGTTATATTAAAGAAGAAACTATTTAATTGTAAAGAATTCGCGGAAAAGCAAAGAAGAAGAACTGGCACTTTGTGAACCGAAGAACGAAAAAAAATACACAGTGAAAGGATGAAAGCAGTATGGAAAAAAAGGAAGAAAAATGGCAAGACCAGTTGATAACGTAGTCCATTAGTAGCTCATTCGAAATAATAATATATATATATGTGTGTGTATGTATTCTTCTTCTTTTTCATTGGCCATTATCAGTCCACTGCTGGACGAAGGCCTCACCCAACTTTTCCGAGACGCCGCGATATTGAGTTAAATCCCGCCAATTTGAGCTGAACTTTTGGACTTCATCTGTCCACCGTATCCTTGATCGTCCTAAGGCTCGTTTGCTCTCAGGTTTCCACGATGTTGACTCACTTATCCAGCAGTTTTCGGCTCATGTTCGCACCATCTCCATTTACTATGTTTAATAATACTTATTGCATCTTTAACTTTTGTTGTTTTTCGTATGCGCTTTGTCGTCCATTTGTCCATCAGCATAGACCTTTCCATTTTTCGCCGATTAACTTTTATTTTTTATTCCATTTTATTCCATTTTATTTTTTTTTGTTAATGTCCATGTTTCACTAGCATATGTTAAAACTGGCATTACGCATTGATCGCACGCCTTTTCAGGCTTAATTTTAACTTCCTTAAGTATGCTTCTAACCTTTGAGAATGCCATCCATGATAATTGTATTCTTCCGGATATTTCACTTTCTAAGTCGTTGTTTACTTTAATTAATTGTCCTAAATAGATGAATTTATCAACCATTTCCACTTTTTGTGTGTTTATATTTATATCCTTGTATTTATCTCTTACAATTGCACATATATTTAGTTTTATTTATATTGATTTTAAGCCCTATTTGTGCTCATTTATCATTGACCGTCTGTATCATTTCTTGTAATGTTTCCAGGCTATTTGCAAATAATACAACGTCATACGCGTATAGAAGGTGTGTTAAATTTTTGTTTCCGACCTGTATACCTGCAGTTCCCCATTTAATCGTTCCGATGTTGTCTTGAAGTGCAGCTGTGAACAGTTTCGGGAACAGCGCATCTCCCTGTCTTATTCTTTTTTTTAATTGAATGTTTTCTTTTTCCTCATTGATTGTAATCGTAGCTGTTGCCTTCTTGTATATATATATTTAATTATTCGTATGTATATGTCACTAATTTTTAATCTTTCTAATGCCTGTATTATTGCTTTGGTTTTCAGGCAATCAAATGCCTTTTCCAAATCCACAAAAGTCATGCACATTGGAATTCTATACTCGTTTGTTTTTTTCGATCATTTGTCTAACAACGTGTATATGATCTATCGGATTTAGAAAAGGCAGTATGTATGTATAAATATATTTTTTTAAATGTGAATATACGCGAAAATATGTATACATTTTTAGGTTTAGAATTTTGACTATTAATCGGGTCCAGTCCCTTCGAACCTGAGAATTATTTACACTTGTTTTAATTATAAATTTATCCATCAGTTTAATTTTAATAAGTTGAACAGTATCGTATTCGTTAGAAATATAAAATAAAATCGGTTACTGATAAACAGGAAAAATATTTATGCGCTGCACCATTCGCTTTCAACAATTAAGAATGTGAGAATGTGATTCATTTAAAAAGGAATGTGTAAATCGCAAAGTAAAAACACACACACAAAAAAAAAACAGGAATATAAAATCAGAAGAACAGGAAATCATCAAAGGTTTTCTGTAAATAAACACCAGTCAATGAAAAGAATTTTGAATAAACGCTGACAATAGCTATTAAGTATTTATGTGCAGTGTTGCCAGATGCTTTGAAGTAAAAAGCGGTAGTTGACTTTACAAAAAAACGGTAGAAACGGTAGAATACGATACTCCCACAATCATTGCAAAATCGGGAAACACAAAATATATTGTTTATCTTCCCTTACAAGAAATTATGAAATATTTCATTCTAAACATAAAATAATCAATTTTCGAAATGTGTTTCATCAAATAATTACACAATAGAAGCAGTAGAACCTACTTAACCAGATATTCATTATTTTTACATACCACTTTTTTTATTATTATAAAATTAGAATGTGGAATTAAAAACATGCGAATGTATGTTTACTTACCAAAATATTTAAGCTGAGTTGACAGGTACATAGTTTTATCAGCGGAGACCGGTAGCTAGAATGTAATTGTAATAAATGTTGTGCTCATTGTAGAGTGCGCGAATGGGAAATACAAACACAAAAACCGAACTTATTAAAGAATGAATCGTATTTGTCGGGTGTTTTTTGTTCGATTGTGTTTCTTCCTTGGGTCGCGTCTTGTAGGCGCCTTCTGTTGCGCTGACTGCAACATCAAAAGTGAGCTCTAATATCATTCTCTTTTTTTATATATGTATTTTGTAGCATGCCGATCAGCGCATAAAAACTTGAACTGTCTAACCTTCTGGCTGAATCATCTATTTTCTGTCATTCTATATCTCCGCTCCAATTAATACACTAACACATAGGCAATATTTTAACGAAGGTAAATAGTGATTGAAAAAATGATTAATGGACGTTTTAATTGTTCAAAGTATAAAAAACACGGAAATTAATGAATTAACGTAAATATTGGAAAAAGCGGTAGATTTATGAAATATTTCGGGAAATAACGGTATGGCGGTAGGAAACTCTGAAAAACGGTAGATCTACCATAAAAACGGTAGGTTTGGCAACACTGCTATGTGTCCAATCCATTTAAGTCCCCTTCTTTTTACTAATTAGACTTCTTTTTTCATTGACTCTTCCTAATATTTTTTCAGTTCTTATTATTTTTCTCTAGCACCAGATTTCGAATGCTTCCAACGTGTTGGAACGAAACACGTTGAGGTCTATCATCGAATCCCCTCTCTAAAGGTTATTCTAAATTAACTGCCGTTTTAACGATCAAATACAGTCAGATTTTATATTCTACATGTCGAATTCAGCGTGAACGCTTCTTGGCTATTATCCGTGATTACAAAAACCCTTATATCATTCGCTTACTGAATTCTTTATTTATTACAGAATTACGATATATGTTTATGATTCGCATTATATACGTCGAATTATATTGTATGTTTTTTTTTCATATTTGAACAAATTTAAACTGAATAAGAAATTTCACATTATTTGCAAACTGTTAAAATAAATACCTTCCGTCTCCCGTATCCTTATTGACTGTCCTCTGTACTCCTCACTCAGATTGTCAACCTTCTCTTTTTACTTCCTCTTCTCATCAAAGATGAATACACCTTTCTAACTAACCTAATCATGTTCTCATACTCTACTCCTTGATTTAACTTCTTCTCCCTCGTACATCTAGTCTCAGTTGCTGCACACGGCACGTTAATTAGATTGATAAAAATAAAAAAAAAATAATATTATTTATTAGAATTTCCGGTATTTCCTTGTAATTTGACAATTTTCGCGCGATTTCTTACGAATCTTGAGACGCGTTATTATTGTTTGTTCGGTACTGTCAACTGAGTCAGATGTTTCGATTCAACCACCCCGTAATTAATAACGTGTGTAGTTAGTTTTTTTGTGACTATTATTTCCAAAGATAATGCTTCTGACGGAACTTTGGGAGGACCATATTCACACTAAGTGTCAGGCCAATTAGTTATATGAAATAATAATAATATTATTATATAAGCAAAATTGTGTGTCGTTTAGCTAATACGTTGATTCGACCATCCTATAATCGATCGCGTAGTTGTGTATTTAGTTGTGCGTCTTGATGTAGAAACGACGCTATTTGGGACTGTTATTTCCAAAGGTAGTAGTGCTTTTGATAGAACTTTTTAGACGATCATATTCTCACTAAGTGCTAGCAGAATGTTTGACGTGGATTCAAATGGCGAATTAGTTATACGAAATAGTAATAATGTTATTACTATAAAAAAAATTGCGGGATGAATAAAAATTAGACGTTTTTAAATGTCTGTCTCTATCGGAGAAAATATAACGATTAATTTTCGAACGACCATACTATTCAAAAGTATCGTAATTTCTTATTAGTATTTTGACTCGTTCCAGCTCGAATTAATATAAATAAATTATAAATATGCCGAGATACAAAACTGCATTACGTATATAATTGTTTAGCACAGTTTACAACCACGATAATAATTGAACGTAGCAAAAATCGTATTCTAACATTATCAACGAATACGTTTTAAAAGGCATAGTCTTATCAGGAGACGTCGTGCGTACAATCCGAAAATCGATAGAGCTCCAAATCCTGAAGTCTATACCGTATCGCGGTTTGCCGTTACTTTGCCAACGAGTTGGTACTCGTTTACCGATCAATCGGATGCAGCTATAGAACGTGTTTTTCTTCTTTCTTTTATTACGATATACGAAGAATTAGAGTGCTAAAACATTAATATAGGTCATGTGTAAACTAATAAATTCCGATATACGAATTAGTTCATCCCGTCTACGTTAGTATACAAATTATTCACCGTCGAACGTGTAGCGGTGTTACCAGCCTTATCATTCTTAACTGATACGAAGCTTCCGGGTAGTTACCTCGTTATCAAAATAAATGGAAGACGTCAGATCCATTAATTTCACTCATCACGTTAAAACAATCATCCGGAATGCCACGGGTATATTTCTCTCTTTCTTATGGGTACCGGGAATCACCGACAAGGAAATTGTAGGTTCATTAACTAAATCGGCGGCGGTTTTCCACCGGAATGATATTCTCTTTAGTTTCGGTACACGATATACCGTATTTATACAGACAGAAAATAAGAAACTTTTGCTTTTTTGCTTTTCCCCCCAGGATGATTTCAATATTTATCTATTGCTTTCCTTAAATTTTAAGAAATAAATCCGATTTCATTATTAGAGTATTATTATTATTATTACTAATAAAACAAACACACGTGTAAAAATGTGAAACAGTCTGTGTCAGCATTTTCCAGTCGGAATATTATTGTTTTGTCATCGAGCGTTCCAAATATGTTCTACTTCGGAATATTGTTGTTACTTCATTGAACAAGTAATTCAGTTGTTGCCCGCTGTTTTACGTGAGCATCGTGTGATCTTTGTTTGAATTAGTGCGTTCAATCGATAGTAAATAAAATGCATTTTTTACGCGATTGTGGAATTTTTCATCATCAACTATTATGCTGTTCCGGACACGAAATGTTTCTATGAGTGACCGCTGGCGTTGTACGGAATGCCCTTACGAAGGTAGGTTTAAGAGTCGGAACGGGGTTACAAGGTAGTAAGCTATCACTGGAAAAAGTAGTTCTATTTATAAAATCGTGGACAGAAGAATATGCTACGACAAAATAAATATGGCTACATATTACACACTGGAAAAGCTATTTACGTGCTGATTCGTTACTAAAGAATCAGTGATCGGCGGTGCAAATCTCACTGTTAAAATCCACGAATCCCGCTTCACAAAACGTAAAAATCGGGTGGGTCGAAACAGCAGCGGGTTCTTGATTGTCGTGAAATTAAAGAATGTTTTTTATTCGGTGTATTCGTCCTAGAACAACGATAATCTCTGACCTTTGTAAAGCGTATGACGACATTACGACTACGTCCGACATGAATTAACAGCATTATATAATGAATCCCATTCGACAAACTTTGTGAATCCTTCTAATGCCGCACACATAAATTCCATGTGCGGGTGTGGTCGCAAAAGAGACGAAATTAACGATAATGTAGAACGCTCAACTGGATTGCTATTTATGCGAGTTTATGTGGCATCAAAAAAATCGAAGTCACGATTTATTCGAAAAAACAATCTCCGATATAGTTGTATTTCAACCCCCAGCGTAAAAATGACGAAGAATGAAACATGTTATCTATTAACACTGTGTTTCGTCAAAAATTTAAGACCAGCAATAGATATTGAAATCAATCTGAAGGGAAAAGCAAAAAAGCACCCGGACGCCTCTCAGTCGGTATTATCAATTACAGACTTTCTAAATTTCCATGGTTTTTCTTTTTTAAAAACATTAAACGTAAACGAATTATACTTATCAGCAGATCGCGATTCAGGCGTTACTTGTTACCGGGCCGTTTATTCCGAATACAGCTGAGAGAAACTCCTTACTGCTCTTTTCATGCTAGTCGTGCTATCTGCAATTTTGATCGCCTGTTCCTCGAGTGTCCTTCTTTCATAAATATTTTCTGAACTATACATTAAATTACTGCGCTCATCGTATAACGGTCCTTCGTACAATGTATTGTCTCGTCTTCAACTTCAGAATTTACAACTGTTTCCAGACATTTCTAGAGAAGATTGGCCGCGTTTACAGTTTATAGAAATATAAGTTAGTCTGTAGGTACGTTGGGTAAGTTGTAAAACATTCCCAATTAAAAAATAATTAACTAAGTAAAATAGACTCTGTTTTGATAATACTTTTGGAATGCAGGATATCCCACGTTGCATTGTACAGAATGACTTCTGTTTTTATAAAAATTTGTAGAATTAAGACAACTAAATTATGAAACCAGGTAATTTAAAAAATCATATCCTACACATGGTTGTGATTGAAATCAGGACGACTCAATTATGAAATCGGATAATTTAAAAAGAAATCATATTCCATACGGGAGAATATGGACGGAATGAACACATTCGTTTTAATACTGGTTTTTCCCGTTGTACAGACAAAATCTTTCAACATTTCATCAATCTCGAATAATTTATTATATCGTTTATGAATATACGCGAATAGAAGTATATTACTGATATAGAACAAATGCCGAATGACCGTGTCTATCAATGAATCTTTTTCAGCTGTGTATTATATGTTTTATGTGTTTTTTTCAGGAAGTTATGCATTTTGATGAAATAGTTAAATAAAAATTATAAAATAATATTTTCTGTATAATATCGCTTTTCAGATAACTTTAACGTGTATATTTTTAAAATTGAAACCTTCCATGTCAATGTTTTTAAGTTTACGTACCATAGTATATCGGACATGTATGACTTAACTGGGTTAAGAAAAAAAAAAAAGATTTTAAACGGTTTTACGAAATTAACTGATTTATTGGTACTTTAATTTAATCGGTTTAAACGTAATTTTAATTATATACGTGTTTGTTTTTTTGGGGGGGTATTAAATTACAATTACCAATTGGTACCATTATCGATATTTATATTAATTTAGATCGTTTAATTAGGAATCTATATTGATAAAAAGTTTCTATAATACCGGAATTTATTTTCTTACGTTCGATTTTTATATTTCAATTCGATAAAATTAAACTGCACTTCCCAAGAAATAATTATCCTCGTTAGGCTGACGTCTACCAAAGATATTTCTCTTGTTCGTTACGGCGACAACCTTTAAGGATTATTAAAGGTAATAATAATAAAATTTTTATCTTAAAAGGCATCTCTTAAAATCTTCCCAGAATGTTAAAAATATTCGTCCTCTTTATCGTTAACACGGTTTTCGTTTTTGAAATTAACGTCACATGCTTGTGTGTGTATGTTTATGTTTGTTAGTTGCGTTTAAAAAATCACTCGTTCATGACTGCGGAAAAATCATTTTTGAAGGTTTATTCGATAAATGTAGCATAATGCGTCTATTTGCAAATGTTTTTAATGGTAGTGTGCATTATATATATATATATATATATATATATAAATGTTAGAAGGTTGAATTAATAACTTTATGTACCTTTGAAGTAAATTATGGAATTACCCTACGCTTTAAGTGGGTTTTTCTAGGTTGTCAGTAGATTCGAATAAAATTAAAAATTGATACTAATCTTAAACGAGAGTGTGCGATATTCTCTTGGCTCTGAGAAAATAGTTAAAATAACTATCTTTAGTCTGGCATTTCCTATTTTCTTTCAGTTTGTATTTTTATCACAATCATTTGGTTGATCGGTTTTTATATATATAAATGTATATATATATATATATATATATATATATATATATATATATATATAATGATTAGATATATCTATATGGTGGATTAACAAACAAGTGGTAGGATTTTAGAGCGAGGCTGACTAGCAAGAAAACTAAGATCAAGATCATTCTTCCATTAACCTTTTTCTCTCTCTCTCTCTCTGTTACATCGATAGTAGTCTCTATCTTCACAAGTTCGTCGTAATAAATCCAATTTGAAATGGGATATTTGCTACGGTTACAATGCATATATATATATATATATATATATATATATATATATATATATATATATATATATATATATCGTTAGGCATGTTCTTCTTCCGATCGCAGAAAAGATGCCGTGCGTCTGTTGGTTCGGTTTTTGTTGTTTTATTAATGTTGTGGCATCATTCATTATACACTGCGGTGAAGTAGACATAAAAACAAGGATTGATAGAAAAACACAATAGTCGCTAAAAGAGGAAGGTATGAAAAAGTTTTAACGCAGTGGGAAGCTGAGTAAAAATAGAAAACAAAAATAAGACTAAAGGTGGATCTTCTAACAATGACTTATGTGAATATATTCGCGCATATATATATATATATATATATATATATATATATATATATATATATATATATATATATATATTCTCTGGCTGTTACAATGAAGCCGATGAAACGAAGTAAAAAACCTAGAACCTGGAAAAAACCTGCATCCATGATTAGCTAATAAATTAAATTATATATGCCGTAGAGAAGAAGAACTGGCTG
This sequence comes from Coronaproctus castanopsis, assembly GCA_032883995.1. Taxonomy (NCBI): domain Eukaryota; kingdom Metazoa; phylum Arthropoda; class Insecta; order Hemiptera; family Monophlebidae; genus Coronaproctus; species Coronaproctus castanopsis. The sequence continues at coordinate 291,148,285 of CM065052.1, forward strand.
CATTTTAAGCGAAGTCTTGTCGTTGAAGAAATGCAACGTTCTGCGAAAACAAACTGATACTTTGCTCTTTACATTTCAAAAGAGGAAACATTATTGCTTGTTAATTTTCTACCGTACAATACATTGCTACGTACTAATATGCGCGCTATCTTGGCAAATTAAATCAGTTACCGTATAAAACGATTTAGAGTAATAAATGGATAAAGTTAAAGATGGCGCTTGTGATTATATGTATTTGTATATATATATATATATATATATATATATATCGCGTTCACTTTTTTTATTATGTTCTATATGTATTTATAAATCATCAACTAACTAATATATTAATTTTTATTCAACTAACGCTAACATATGTACATATATACGCGCGCTTGTGTGTGTGTGTATGTATACATGCAAGAGATTAGTTTAATTTTGCTTTATTCGTGTGGAATATTTTTAATAAATCCATACTTGACGTTATAATGCTTATTCGTAGATGATAAATTCTTTTTAATGTATTAACTGAATTTTGTACTTATATAATGTGTACGTGATTTTGAAAAAACGAGCTAACAAATAGAGAGCAAATAAAGATAAAAATAAATGGAAAGACGTTACGTTGGGTAGACGATGCTACATATCTAGGGCAAATAATCACTTTTACAGATAGAACAGAAAAAGAAGTAAATCGCAGAATAACGTTGGGATGGAAAGAATTCTGGTGGTTAAAAGAAATATCAATCGCACGAAAAAGTCACAGATTTATAACACGTGTATATAAGTAACTCAAACAGTAATGGAAAGAATAATGATTAGGGTAATACGGTTAGACAAACAAAATAAACAATAAAATAATAAGGATAAATCAAAAACAAAATATGTTCTCCAAAAAATACGTGAAATAAAGTGGAATTGGGCTGGACATGTCATTCGAATGAAAACGAAACAGATGGGCCAAAAAATGCACTGAATGGTTTCCACTAGACAGGAAAAGACCGAAAACGAGATGGATAGACGACATTGACAAAGACGCTGGGAAATAAACACAGAATCATCTGGAATGGTAACAACTGGGAGAAAAATATATGGACGTCTCATGATTGGAAGAGGCCAATGCTCGACAACAGGCTTAATTTAACATTATAAATATACTTTTATCATATTTAATATAGCAAATTAGCATTAAGTAACTGGTATGTGTAATATTGTAAATGTATCTTTTAAAATTGTAAATAAAAGCTATTGTAATTTTAATTGTAATATAACCGTTATAATTTTTTTTAAAACAGTTAAGATTCCTCCAGTTATTGATAGATTAAAGAAATTGAAGATAATTTTATGATCAAAATTTTCGTATTTTAAAACGGAGAGCATCGTTCCATTTCAACATTGTGTTCATTTCGTTGGTATGTTCTTATGTTCTGAATACTTTTAAACATTTTTAAAGTTTACGTTTTTATTAGATTAACAATTTTCCACACTTATGTTAAAAGAAATTTTAATGTAGCTAAAATCTGCCGTGACAATCATTTGACAAAACGAGAATTATTTTTACATTATTCCCTTGACCTAAATACCAATTTTCCGTATCATTAGTATTTATTTTCGTTTCATATATAACATCAAACTCAACGTTATGTACGTCTATATAGGGAGAATAGTACCTGAATTACCAGTGCTATCTGTTTTAGGCCATATTGTTAAAATTAAAGAACAAAGTACCTGCTTTAGCCACCTGTCGATCTTTAAATATTATTATGTATGTATAATTATCATACGCCCTATATGTATATATAAAAATAAATTATATTTATATATATATACACAACACGTATTACATATATAAGCAAGTTTTCAGCTAATTAAGCCCGGGCAGGAGTCTACTAAAAAATTATATAATGCTTTAATAAATCATTTAAAATTGAAAAACCGCTACCGGAAGATTTTTTCGTCGTCTAACAAATCGTTTAAATTGTATATCTCGCGCTGTTTCTTGCACTCGTCGTAAATAATTAAATCTGACCAATTAATGCCATCGCGTGAAAAACACCTAAACGCTGGTTCTGTATTTAATATGTACGAATGTTTGAAACGTATACATCCCAAGTCGCAGTTTGCGCGATGTTAGCTTCTCGTCTACACAAATCACGACTTTACGATTCGTAACTTATTTAACATATTTTTTCATAAGTATACTAATTTATCGACTTTACAATTTGACACCGACACGTTATTACGTCTACATTATTGAAATAATCAAATTAAATTTTCATAATCGTAAGTCTGCGTCGGCTTCCTGGAGCCGTTGATATTAGGATTTTGTTGAAGTGAAACTGCTATTGGCGCATTGTATATGGAGAGTTATCCAGTAAAACGGGCAAGCGAGCGAGCCTTTGGCTTATACTCATAGGCACATAAGCAGGCCTTGTAGTAGGGTCCCTGCTCTTTCCGGGATGCTCTATACATATGTACAAACACGTATAGAAATTCTCTCTCTCTCTCTATATATATATATATTCATCATCATCATCATCATCATGTAGTCATCAGTTCTTATTTGATAAGTTTCTCCACATTACTGTTTTCTTCTTCATATCCGCATATCCGGTGCTACTAGTGTCTTCTGTTAGCTGTTGCATATATTGTTTTTCCCTTTCCTCGTTTTTCATCCATTATTCCTTCTATAATTATCTTTTATAGAGTATAGTGTGTGTGTAAACATTTTTTGCCTGTTCGTATTTTTTCTCTAGTTATCCGTTATTTCGTTTAAATCTTCGCTTCACAAAATATGTATATGTGACGTTGATTTGAGAATGAAAACATTTGAGTCATCGCTATGCCAAGTTAAGCATAGCAGACAGTGCGTTCCTTTTCTTTGTGAAATTTGTAGGAAATTCTTTGTTTATTAAATAATCACGTTTTCATTGTGTGTAATGTACACGTTGGATTTAATACATGGAATTAAAATTTATGTTCTATGATATTGCATTTTATAGCGTCTTTAAGTTTCAAGGACGACTTTATCATTTGTGATTCCAATGTCGAAACAACACCTAGACAACGTTTAAAAACGTTAACAGTACTGCTACATTTTGACGGTAGCATCTTAACAGGTACGTTTGTACACGGAAACCTTTATAAAAGCGATTATTTAAAAAAAAAAAAAAGTAAATTTCTATACCTGATGGGGGGACAGGATAGAAGTGAATTTTGAAGAGTTTTCCCAAAAAGACACTTATTTAATAAACTCACGATTTCGTACCAATTTCATAAAGAAAAGGAAAGCACTCTATGCTATGCTTAAGTTTGCGTGGTAATGACTCAAATGTTGGACGTGCCCGCATGTGGAAGAGAAAGAATAGAACACGAAAAAAAATTTTACACGTGTATATTATGCATGTCTGTCATAATTTCTATAATACGCGCTTATATGTATGTATTTAAACTGAATATATACACGTGTATGAGTAACGAGAGGAGAAACCCAACTACACTGTGAGAATAGGCCTGCCTATGTGTATAAGCCTCTGGCTCGCTTGCTCATTTTCTGAGTTAATTGCCCATATACAACGTGCCAATAGAAGTTTCACTTCAATAACGGAAAAGAAATATTTCGATTATTGAACCCAAAGGAAAGGACAGATATAATTGAAATGCGTAAAAGTCACTCGAAAATGGTGTTCGACGGGTTTCTGGTTAGTAGAAGCGCCACTTTTATGTTTACTTCTATATTTAATTTTCTAAAGCGATGCACGTTTTAAAATTGTTATTAAAATCTGCTATATGGTAATCGTATTCAGAGCAGACTGCCCATATTCAACACGCGTCGTAATCTATCCAATAACATCCGGTATGTATGAAAGCGTACATTTTTAATTTGTCCAAATTAGGCGGCGCTACCACATTAATTCTGGCGTTAGCATTGTTATGCGCGCGATATTAATATTTTTTGTATAAGATGAGAAAGGGAAAAAATAAAAAATTGCAATAAGTTACGCGAATATTATTTATTTATTTTTTTAAAAGTTGTACACCATTAACGTTCAAAGTTAATTATACAGTTCTATTGCTTGTATATAATTGTGTCGACGGTTGCAGCTCCAATTGTCACTGGTGTTCTACTCGGGCTGACGTAGACGCAGCTATGTGCGACAGTCTACATGGCAACATATCACTACATTCTCCAATCACAGAGATTTCAGAGATTTCTTCCTGTGGCTTCTTTGATTGGCCGATCGTTTCATTCGCCGACAACATTAATTATTGCCCAATCTTTGTCCTGTATGGGTAAGTCTATTCAAAGTCTTCTCACTGTTACAGAAGTGATCAATGTGTTACGGAAGGAATTGTGGATTCTTTATGCATAATTGTAATAATTGAATATAAATTAATGAACGAGCTTGAAAATAAATGAACGAATTGACAGAATTTGGGGATCAAACGACTGAGAGTAGGAAAAAATAAATGATACAGATTAGGATTAAGTGGATGAGCACATGGTTAAATAGTTGATCTTGGAAATAAATGGACGAGCTTAGGAATATGATTGGGAAAAAATGATTGATTATGATTGGGAATAAACGACCAAGATTAGGACAAAATCACTGATGTTAGGAATAAACAAATGATTCAGATTTAAAATAAATCAAGATTGGGAATAAATGACTGAGATTTGGAATAAATGATAGAAATTGGGATTAAAAGGCTGAGAATGGGAATAAATAATTGAGATTGGGACAAAATTGGGATTGAGTTGAAAAAACCCAGGTTGGGAATAAATGACTGAAATTAGGAATAAATGATCGAGATTTACATATACCAACATTGGGATTAAATGTACTAGCTTAAGAATAAATTGAGATTGCGATTAAATGCCAAGATTAAATTTAATAACCAGAGCGCTTGTAGGTGCTGCATAATCAACTTCATCAAAAACAATGCATATGAGAGTCAACTGTCCAATCTTTTGTTGTGCTCTTGCTCCTTTGGCACATGTTGTGCAATTAAGTATGAATCTTTTAACTGAAGCTCGCCCTCCAATAATCCTGTTGGAAGTTGGGACATATTGTGATAAGGATCGACCATGTAAATATTTGCAAGATCTGCACCTTTTTTTTAGGCTTAGCTGCTTCCAGTTTTCAAGTAATACAGATATAATGTTTTACAATATAACGTGTTTCTCTTGTATACTTGTGAGTGAAACCAATTTCAGATCTCTTAGTGGACATAAGTAGATCATGTTCATTGTCAATTTTATCCCAATATCTTTCTAACATTCTCATTGTAGATTGGACTAATGCGATGGAATATGTATTAATTTCGCCATTCTCAGCATTCTTATTAATATACATAATGTGCTCGAACTATAGCTTAAGAATACTCATAGATAGTTTAGAAAAAGCATCAAAAAGGGTAATGAGAAAATATTGATATTAAACGCTCATGTGATGGAAATTTTTAATTTCAGTCCAAATTCTGTATTCAGCCCGAGGACCAACAATTATGTACAAAAAAAAAACTTGAACATGAAAATAATGCTGGTATACAGAATTTGACAGAATTAAATTTAAACAGAAATAATTGAAATAGCGTGCACAAAACAATCAATTTATTTTCAATAATTATAACTTAATACACAAAAATTACATTAAAATGAATGATCACTCTATATATAAATATATATATATATATATATATATATATAAATATATATATACAAATTGCAATCTGGATGATGTAGCCAATAAGCAAATGGAATGTAAGCTACGACAGGATGGGAGATATCATTCAACAATGACACTCCGAACTACCTCTCCAATCATTCAAACCGTGAGGGAAGATCTAGAGGTGTGCGATAGTTCAATCTGCGAGGCCCATTGGCATGATTTAATAAATCTACCGCCAGCTGGTTAGAGTGACCCTCTAGTGCAAGTAATTCTACTGCAATCCCGAACTACTTCGTGCACTTTTGGTATTTTTAAGTCTTTATGAAAATTTTCATTTCGTATATACCAGGGTGCACCAGCTATTAATCTTAGTATTTTTGATTGGGATCGCTGCACCATTTTGATATTCGATATTGATGCTGTCCCCCAGAGTGATATGCCATATGTCCACACCGGCTTAATAACTGCTCTGTAGAGCAATAATTTCGATTTTAGAGGTAATTCGGAAGTTTTGCCCAGGAGCCAGTACATGTTCCGCAGTTTAAGTTTTATTTCTTTAACTTTGGTCCTGATTTGTTCCTTCCAGGTCAAGCGGCGATCAAGCCCACATACCCGGGTATCGGACTTTATTTTCCTGTGGGATCCTACTATTAAGATCAACAGGGGGGCATGTGTTCCTCCTAGTTGTAAATGTAACATGTACTGACTTGGGTTAATTTTAACCCTCCATTGTCGTGCCCAGATGTTCAAGTCGTTTAGACCGCGCTGTAATTATTCCGATGCCGCTACCGGATCATGTAAATAAATAAATAAACACTGGAAAACAACCGGTCGCTTCAGTAGCACGTCTTAACTATAAGAAGACTGTACAGACTAACTGAACAACTTCGAAATGATAAACATACAGGACTGAGATTGCACAATAATTGATGATTCTCTATTATCGGTTAAAATGATGGACCAATCATAGGAGCCACAGAAAAAAAATCTGTGATTGAAGAATGTAGTGACCAACCTTACTGTCACGTATAATTGTATTATATTTTTCAAACATCATCCATCTCTCCAACTATACAGTAGTATATAGAAACTTTCACATAAATCATTATCGCTAATGATGTCATCGCATCTCGAAATCAATCTGATAATAAAAAAATATATACTCGTTGTTAAATGCAGTTTTGGATTTTTGTTAAACCTATTCTACTTTTTTTTCATTTATTTTATTTAAATTTCGTTGTTTTTGAAGTAAATAAATAGTTTTGTAATATAGGAGATACTAGAAGAATTGTGTAGAAAAACGAGAAGAAAAATTTCAAATTTTAAATTTAGTTAAGTATTACTATGTATTATTTCTATTAAAAATGTAAAATCATTATTTATCTTTATTTTTTCGCGGAATTTATTGTACTTTTTGTAACCATCTCTCTCTGTCCTCAATAACATACTATTAATGTGTTCCAGTGACGTTAAATATTTCTGTGGTCTATTGCTTCTAATAGAATTACATATTCGACGTATAATACGTATAAAAATAGCTCTGGTGAGTTGGATTGCTTTGGGGTTTAACCTACTTGAGTTTTGTTTATTTGCTTAAAGTTCAATTTAACTTGGGTTTACTGTTATAATTTAATTTTGTTTGAACCCCCCTCTTCAACCAAGTCTGGCTACGCCAATGGACATATTATGAACGTATGTTTTTACAGCGTTTATAATACTAATATTATTTTCTAATAGGCATATATGTAACTTGTCTTATTTTTGTTTTAACATCTATTGTACTTCTATTATTTTCTGTTATTATACTTCCTAGATAATTTGTTTGGATTAAAACATAGATTTCTATAATACTCTTAACTGTAAACTTCCCTCGATTTTTTTATTTGTTCTAAGTCAATGCGATAGAAAAATGTATATCAATATTTAAATTTCATTCCGTTTATTTATTTTTTTTTTTTATTTAATTCACTTTATTTTTGTTTTGTGTTCCTTTTACATTATAATGTTCTTAAAAACATTATTGTGTATATTTATTTATTTCAATAATTTTACTTTTAAGAATCACAATTTTTTTTTAAAAAAAAAAACGCTAATTATCAATCATTATTTTTACATTTTTATTTATTTATGTTTATGATATTTATTTTTTTTATTCGTCGACACGCATATTGTAAAATATGTTAATTCCTACCACTATATAATTAAGCGATTCTTTCTTTCTTAATGTAATTTTGTGTTCTTGTTTCTATTCGTTTATTTGCTGTATTTATTACCTTTTTTTCGTTTGTACCTTTTCAGTTTATAAGACTTAGATTCGTCTCATTATTTACATTCGTATGTATGTGTTATATCCGACGATATTATCGTACAGAGGACCGTTATATGCTGAGCGCAATAATTCGAGTTTTTCTCTAAGCTGCATAAGAAACAGGCGTCCGGCAACTAGTAATGCCCGAATTGCAATCTACTGATAAGTTCAATTCCTTACCGTTTAATGTTCTAAAAAATGTAGAACTATGTTAATTTAGGAAGATACGGTTGTAATTGATAGTACCTAGTAAGGGGCGGCCTGCTGTATGTACTCCACATATGTCTGTTCCCCGAGTTTCTTACGTTCCGACTGTATAAAATTTATGATATCAAGCGTAGAAATTATAGAGAGAGTACCTCATCACTAGGAGACCCCTATTTAATTAATGAATGTACAATTTCATTGTCGGAGGTTCCTCGATGTTCCGGTACTCATAAGAGAGACACAAATATACCCAAACATTCTAGATGAATAAGTTTTAACACGATGAATGAAATCAACTGGCTCCTTTCATTTGTCTTTTCATAGCTTTCAAAATGCTTTGTGGGTCGTTGACTACCCTGAAAGTTTCGTATCAAGAATGATAAGGATAGTAATGTTGCTACATACTCGGCGGTAAATGTGGAACAAAGATCAGATAATTTGTATGCCTTGCTAATATTAAGAGATGGGATGAAAATTGCTGGATCGTTCGTACTAAACCAATAATAATATTGTTTAATTATATTTAAAAATTCTTATACATTTTTCGCTTTGATGTACTGCTTTCGTTATTTATTGTACAATAATTTCTCGCTTGTCAACAGGTTTGTATACTTCTTCCGAGGCTACCTTTGATATAAGTTTAATTACTTGTCTGAACTTTCCGTTATATGCGAATTTGGAATGTCAGGAAATAAGTCTTGTCTTTTTACTATTATTATTATTATTTTATTTAATCGCGGACGTATAGTTTGAGGGTATTTTACGGCGTTAGGCTATAATAAATTGCCAGATGATAACATTTTATATTTTTTGACGTACGCTATATTTTAAAATTTAATTATATTATGCGAATGAGATAGGTAGTTCAGTTCGTATCTCCGCCAATAGCGGCAGTAAATCTTTACCGATTCGAAACTACGCCTAAGATGTAAGAAGAGACTATTTAATGAATAAGTTAACGGTTGTGGATAAGAGTACTTGTTTCATATATCTTTAGTCTAGATAGTGCAAGTAAAATTCCCGCTAATTGGTATACCCGTTACTAGTTTCATATCTTTTCACGATTCGTAATGATTTTATATATATATATATATATGTGTGTGTGTGTGTGTTTTATTTAGATAACTAACAGGATAACCTTTAGAAATAATGTGATGCACGTGGAAAAATAAAATAAAACAGCTTAGTTGTTGATGGTAATCATTATTATTAGTAGGGTCGAAATTAAGATAGGACCCTACAACGGTATTTTAATCTTTGTTGTTTTTATTTATATTTATTAGGAACATTATTAATGCGTGTATTTTTATAAACTGCGAATCCCATAAATGAACTTAATTGTAGTAATTCTAAAATTAAATAACAAAAAAGAAGTTTAAATCACTAAAAAAAATTTGGCTCATTCGTAGCATACTTGTACAACTCAGAATCGATTGGGGCTTGGATAAATTGATGTGTTTTGCTTCCCTAACGGGATAAAAAATAAAAAAAAAAAAAACGCGGGAAAAATTTTTAATTGTAAATTACAACCTTTTAAATTTTACTTATAAGTATGTTTATAAACATACCTAGGTTAGGTTAGAGTCGGTCAGGTTATTTCGGCTAGTTAGCGGTAGAATTAAAAGAAAAAACGAGACTTTCAAAAATGGTTTCCGCGGATTTTTAACTTCGTAACTCGTTAAAAATAATAATTTTTGATATTTAAAAAAAAAAAAACGAAAATCGGAAGTGTACAAGTATTCTTCGAATCTACCAAAAATTTTTTAAAAAATCATAGTTTTTCGGCTATTATTGTGAAGTGAATATTATAAAAAATGTACACACATTTATAAGAATAGAAATGGTAAAAAAATTACAACAATCATCGTTGGTAAAACAATATTTTTAAATAATCTGATAGTGACTGTGGTAAACAACACAATCAACAATCGTCAATATAAAATTTATACATAAACAGAAACACGGTGGAAAATAAAAATAAAAACATCCAACGATATAATTTTTTTTTTTACATAAACGAAAACACAATAGCCAATAAAATAAAAACAATTATAAAATAGTTGTCCAATATTAAAATTAGTTTTACACAATATACTTCTTAGAACTAATAACTCGTCACAATTTAAACTAGAATTTACAATATACTTCTTAAAACTAATTCCTCGTCAAAAATTTTATATTGTAAATGGCATTCTATGATTGGACAACTATTTTAATTGCGTCGTTTACAACATTCACTATCAGATTATTTTAAAATACTGTTTTATCACCGATAATTTTTGTAAATTGTATTTCAGTAATTTGTTTATCACCATTTATCATTACTCCAGAAATGGGACCTTAAATGGAGAATAATAATGATCAGAAATCATCGCACATCACATTTACAACTAAACTGGAAACATGCCCCCCCCCCCGGTAAATTATAGTAACCGCAAGTACAGGCGGTAAAATACGTTGGAATAACAATCGACAGGCGCGCCTAATATGGAACTTACATGTAATCAATACCAGGAAAAAAGTAAAATTACTATTAAGGCAATTATATCCACTGATGGGAAGAAAATCTAAACTGAGTCTCGCAAACAAAGTTATGCTGTACAAAACCATTATAGCTCCTATTTGGACATACGACCTAGAAATATATGGATCAGCTGCTAAAACGCATCTTGAATAAATACAGTCGCTTCAATCGAAGATACTGAGGATAATGACCGATGCGCCATTGTTCGCAACAGTATAATTCACAATGATCTGGATGTCCCTACGGTGGTCGCGATATATAAGCAGCGGTGAAACAAAATGCATAGTGCATTCAACAAAAATTTGAACCCATTAATATCGCGCATGTCTACCATTGAACTTCCTGATAATTCGTTCAGAAGACTAAAAAAGTTACAATACCGAGATGCACTTATAATTAATGATAATAATAATAATAATAGTAATAATAAGAAGAAAGTAAAGTTGTGTAACAACTAACAATATGTAACCAAGCGGCTTCATCTATTGGGATGTGCCGTTACTCAAACATAGAATTATTATCCATCGCGTTAATGACCTGTCGGTATGCAAAAAAAAAAATGTTTATATTTTTACAAATTTCTGTATATTTTTTTATAATTTTTTATAAACAAAAAATATTTTAGTGATTTTAACTCGTTTGTTTTTTTTTTTTTTTTTTTGTTTAAATAATTTCAAATTGATGTAGAATTCAAGTGCATGTACACTTAACGTTGTAAACAAAAAAATTACTTTTTCTAGTTTGTGAAAAATTTTTTGTTATAACAAAAATTATCTGCATTAGTTATGATGTTTAGTCTGTTGAATAAATGATGTAAAAATTATGCAAGAAAAATTGGAAAAAATAATGAAGAAAAACATCCACATCCCCCGGCCGATTTGAAATTATGTATAGAAAACGATTTAATACAATTTGAATCGTTCGCAGGAAACGGTCGAAAAATTAAATTTTCAATCATCAACAATAATAAAAAGGTTTTTTTATCTGTCGTTCGTGTATAAATATTGGTACTATAATTTAGTGTCCATTAATTTCTGTAGCAGCTTTTACGTCTCTGCAACTGATAATTTAATACTTGGATCGATAAGAATGGAATTTGTGAAGTTTTTTGTCTTTTTGGTAATTGTACGTATTCTATATGTACGGATGATATTTTTGATTTTATTCGTTGTAATAAAACTGTTTTAAGTCGATATTAGTGATTGTCTGAGTATTTAAATATTAAACTACTAATTGCTCGTGGTACGACGGTTGATGTTCGTTTCTATAGTTTGATTCTTTTTTGTCAAATCGTCCACCCGTCACAGAAGAGTAAATCTGTTCTTCGTCGCGATTTTAATTTTTTGGTCTTGTTCAGAAAATAGCGGAATAACGTTTTTTCGTCTCTATTTATTATTGTTCGAGTTTAATTACGATAGGAGATTATAATAGTATTATCTGCTAATAAGTCGTTACAAATCATGTTGTTACTATTTTTATTATTATTATTATTAAAAAGTATATCGTTCTTAGTTTGTGACGGGTACGCGTTATCTTTACTGGTCTGGTCGTTTGAGTGCGGTTGTAAATCGATCGAAATGAAAATATCGCAATTTATTTATATGTAACGGTCGTAAAAATTGTATCGTTATAAATGTTTTGTTACATCCTAGTCATGAGAGACACACATAGTTCGGTATAGATGCGATCGTTTCGAATTAAAATACAAAAGAAATAGTTAAAATTGCGTATATTTATAATTTTATTATCGTAAAAATATAATTCATTAATATGTACAACACACTTCTAAAAAAATTACGTAAAAGATTTACTCTATTTTTACTTTATCACCATCTATCCTCTAAGAAATCCGTTATGCGTTTCAATTCAGTATGATCGATTATAATATTCGAAATCACGAGAGAGAGAGAGAGAGACGTTTGACGCGTTTTTAATACTTTTTTCAACGTTTCTAGAATATGCGTTCGTCTTATTTTATCGTTACATTTCACCAACTTTAGTCCATAGGTATTTCGATAAGCGATTAGAAATTTGAAAATTTTCAATAATACGTGAGCTATTAAAATTATTTCAAATTTCTTCCGCATTTTTGTATATAAAATGGAAAAAAAAAAAACACCATCATTTAACCGAGAGCTCGCACAAGTGGTATATAAAAAGGCGTTTGTTAAATGGTCAATTTGTCCAAAATGTTTCGCAACAATGCTTGTTCGCTTATCTGTCCGGTTTGATCAAGTTTAGAAACAGTTTTGTTTTTTTCCTTATACTATACTTTCGTTAAATATCCGCGCGATGATACGACTACCGGAAGATACTATTACCCGGTTTAGAAGTTCAAATAAAGAAATTAAATATATTGATACTTTGGCGATGTCGAAAATGAGTCATAAAAATTCGCGATCGAATGCGCGTCGCGCCTATTTTACTTACGCGCCTATTTTACTTACGAGTAGCTGCAATTGAAAATTTGTTTTTTTTCCTTTTAATTTTTGTGATACACCGACGCCAAACCTACCGTCGAACAGTTCAGTTCGACCTTTTTTTTTACTTATTTAATTCTAAGTATATAATTAATTCGTATCAACGACATAAAAGTCAAATTTAGAAAACTATTTCTTCAATTTCGTTAAAAGAAAATAATAACGCGTTCGCCGTTATTTACGATACATGTTTCGTACTTCTCGACTGATTTCAGGGGAAAGGCGGGTCAGCAAGTATTTTCAAAGTTTTATTCAATGCGATATCAATACGATACGAGTTATTTTTATTACAATCTGCTTATACGTAGAGCAATTAATTCATTTGAATGGAATTGTATCCGGTTAATTACTTCGTGATATTCCGACCGAAACTTTTCTATAATAACTATATTTTGATACGTTTGTAATGTTCCAACTTTTTTTTTTTTTTTTTTTTGTCTTTTTTAATATTTTTTTTATTCAGCTTTATGTTTGCATTTTCGTGAAAAAGGTAAAAAGTATTGTTTTTCTTGATTTGTAACAATTCCCGGTGACTACTACGGAGGTGATTTTATGTACCGAATGAAGTGCTTAATGTTTGCCGTTGTTGTAACAACGAATGATCATTTGAAAATATTGCATTTAAAATATAAACGTATAAATAATTAAATTTTTGCGTGAAAATCCGTCTACAATAGAATATGTGGTATGTAATGATATTTTTAGGAATGTGTCAAATTATAAAAAGTTGAGGTTATAAATAAGCACCGCATGTGTTGAGTTGCAACGACCTCTTTCAAAAGTTTTATATATATATATATATATATATATATATATATATATATATATATATATATATATATACAATAGATTGTTTCATTATACTAGACTACGTGAGAAGCAAAGTAAGCATCTCTTCTACAGCTCTTATCGTTTCAGATTTCCATTCTATCTCTATTCTATATCTCGGTTCGTCTTATTCAAAAGTTTATATATCGTATTTTTTTCTTCAAGATTATATTCAGTTCTAAAATTAAACCAAACTAATTGCAAATAAAACCACATCGTCGACTAAAGATAACTCGTTCTTCCGGATTATTTCTTATAATAGAACAACGGGAACTCCACTATATTGCAGGATGTTATGCATGACACGACTTCAGCCTGTTCAGAACTTCAGGCACGACTCCTCCTCCTTCTTGTTGATGACCGGTCTTTGACAACCGACATTTAACAGCGGCATATAATATTCACGTTGAGATTTGCTGTTACGCGTCGGTTTACCTTATAGTGGATATTATAAAGGCTTTTGCGTATCCGCGTAAAATAAAAAAAATTATTTTCTTTTATATAGATTATATACAATGCTGATGTTTGTGTGTATATTATATATATATATATATATATATATATATATATATATATATTTATATGTGTATGTATGTAAAGTCTGAACAATGCAACGGTACTCATAAGTTAACTAACCGCTTGTAAAAATATAATTTTACTCGACCGTCCAGAAGCCGTCTGTGAATATACATGTAATACACGTTAAATCTAAATTATTAAATCTTGAATCATAGGAGTGGTCTAATATCGGTGTAGTGAAAATGAAACGAATTATGCATTTTACATTACCTGTAATCGTATGCGTTTCTTTTACTTCACGTTTTGAACCTTGTTCAAGTATCTTGTATTTCATGTAACCGGTGTAAACTTGTTAAAACAACCGTTAAGTATCCCATTTCACACGCAAATCCGTTATAGGTGTAATATAAAAAGCAAAAAAAAAACACATCGCGTATTATTAATCGCAGATTTCCGATTAATATTACTGTTACATTAACGCTTAAACTTGAACTATTTAAATTACTTCTACCTATCTCGGTTAAATCCGTTAAAATTATGTTTCTCTTTTTTTTTTTATCGTGCAAACGGTTCTGATTAATTTTATATTAAGATTTAACTGATAAAAGTTATTGGTAGTAACGTTTAGAAAAATTAATTTCCGCGAATAAAGCATTATTATATTCCTGTAAAAACATCGATAATGAAAAAATTATCACGCGAATGAACTGATTTTAAGCGTTTAATAAAATTTTTAAAAATAATTAAAATTTATTAAATAATAGTCTATAAAACAAAGTATCTAAACAAACTTCATTTCTTCTAGAGCGAATAAAAAGTTGTACTCGTTCATTTTGTTAAACAAATTGCAATCATTTCGTATAAATTCGTACGAAACATGATAATATTTATTTTTTCTCAATTCCGAGTAGAATAAATATAAAACATTAATATCTGTTGTCGATGTTAAAAACCTCGTAAGCGATTAAAACCGAACGACATAATTATTTAAATAATATTTATTTATACACGTATAAATAATATAAATTAATGAAATAATGCTCTACGCGTGTTAATTATATCGATTAGTTGTATTTAAACGTTAGTTTAATATGGGGCAATACAGATTTATAAAAAAATCAATAAATAAAAATCTTTTGTAAATGTACACGAACATTTCGATATTTATTTATATTTAATTTAATTATTGCAATTATTTTTAAAATGTACGAGCGAATAAATTTTTTTAGATACGCTTATTTTGTCGCTTTCTAAATATGCGGTTGTGTAGATTTTTAAAAACGAGTCTTTCATAAATCGCAAATATATACGGCTTGCGTATAGAAATTTCAAAAGTTAAAATCATTTTAATTACTTTAATGTATAACGAATTTTTCTGAAAAAGAAAAGTTCAGTAATTATTTGCCTAAATATTTTGAAAACGAAAATACCGCGGTAAACATGAAAAAAAATAAAAATATTTTTTACTAATATCGTGTATATTGTTTTTCTTTTTATTTTAGTTTCCAGTCAGAGATGAATATAGCGTAAGTTTACCGTCAGAATCTGGTCTCAGTTCTGAATCAACTGATTTATTGCGTCGTTTGCTGGAGTATAATCCTCGATATAGAATTAGATCCTTACGCGCCTTACAAACTCTGTATTTTTTCAAAAATTTCAATTTTCAAGATGTCCTGGCTAAGAAAGTATGTTGTATTATTCTTTTATTTTTTAACCTGACTATGTAATATAACGCGTGTTATTTATTTGATAACATTATAGTAATACGATTATAGTCGAAAACATGTGCACGCTGCCAAGCTCGAGCAATAGGATTTAAACACGCGTGGTCTTTTAATTAACGTAACTTATATAAATACTATAATTTATCAAATGATTCCCAAAAATATTAAAA
The DNA here is from genome assembly GCA_032883995.1 of Coronaproctus castanopsis. Classification (NCBI taxonomy): domain Eukaryota; kingdom Metazoa; phylum Arthropoda; class Insecta; order Hemiptera; family Monophlebidae; genus Coronaproctus; species Coronaproctus castanopsis. The sequence continues at coordinate 291,164,699 of CM065052.1, forward strand.
TCAACTTCGCTCAAACGGTATTGTTACCTAAGAAATAGATACATATATATATATATATATATATATAATGCAAATTTTCCGTAAGTTTTTTTTTTGGTTTCTATTTTTACTTATATTTCTATCAGTATAACATAAAATGTTTAAAATCGTGAATAATTTTTATTTTGCTTGTATCAGATATTTAAATTATTATCTTCATAACCCGGTGATAGATACAAACATATTAAATAAAGTTGCGTGTTATACATTTATCACATCTTATGCATATAAATGAGGTTTCTTGTACTTACATATTTAAATATATATATACACACACACACACACATATATATGAGTGTCATTTATCATGCTCTTCATGTTATTTAATGCTTGTGTCGCATATGCGAGATCAGACCAATTTTAAAATAAGTTGTGAAATCGCAAAGCGAGCATCGGATTTCTGTTCTGCCGGCAATGGAGTCAATATGGTGTTTATACTTTTTCTTTGGTTTCCGGTATACAAGTCGCCTGGTTCACGATGTCATCTGTGAATAATCTCCATTCGATCCGATTTTTGGCCGTTACCTCCCAAGTAATGTCTTTTCGCAGATTCATTCCTGCTTTCTTAATTGTCCTTGTACTCATATCTTTATATCGAAATTTTGGACGGCCACATTGTCTTCTACCATTACTTATTACTCCGTAAAATATACGTTTCGGAATACGTTCTTCATCCATCCGCACTACGTGGCCAATCCATCTTAGGTGAGACTTCGCTAGTTGCTTCAATCGAACAACAGCTGACCATTTGTAGTACCTTTTCATTCGATATGTGATCTGTCCAGTTAATTCGCAGAATCCGTCTTAGTAATCTAAAATGGCAGATTTCTAACTTTTTAAGTTGATTAATTTTTATTGGCCCGGTTTCTCCGTCATATAACATGGTTGGCATTACTACAGTTTTATAGGCGGTCATTTTAGTAGCCGTTGTTAAACTTTTATTATTAAAAACTCGTCTAGAAAGCCTTTTATATGATATCATTGCATTTCTAATTCTATATGAAATATCCTCATATAGACCGCCGTCATTGCTAATAATATTTCCCAGATACTTAAATTCTTTCATTTTGTTTAATATATTTCCATCGATAATATATTCTGCGTTAGTCGTAGGTATTTCTATAACATCTGTCTTGTTACAGTTGATATATAGACCAAAATCTTTATATGTTTCGTATAATAATTTTACTGCATATTGCAATTCTGAAGCGCTTTTGCATAAGATGACACAGTCATCCGCATATTGTACATTCGGAATGGTGAACGTGTTTGTCTTGCTTTTAGTTCTAAATTTTGATGGATTATATAATCCTCCGTCGAACCGGTATTCTATCTTAATTCCGGACGTTAAAATCTTTTGTTTATATACTATATAAACCATACTCATATAAAGGTTAAATAATGTAGGCGCAAGTATACAACCTTGTTTAACTCCAGTCGATATTTTAAAAGGATCTGTAAATCCGTTTTCGCAAATGACCACACCTTCCATATCATCATGTAGCTGTTGTAGAAGTGACAGCAGTTTCGGTGGGCATTCAATTATTTTTAGAAATTTCCAAAGCCTTTTGTACGTCAATAAATGCCATATACAATTTTTCATTTTGTTCTCTAGTTTTTTCAAGTAGCTGGTGTAGAGTAAATATCATATCTATGGTACTTCGTTACTGCCGGAAGCCACATTGCTCTTCAGGAAGATACTTATCTATTAATGTTTGTAATCGCGTTAGAAGTACTCTGCTCAAAATTTTACTAGCAGTTGATAGTAGAGATATACCTCGATAACTAAAACAGTTCGTTTTATCCCCTTTATTTTTATATATATACAAACAATGGCTGCATTTTAAAAATCTTTCGGTAGTACATTTTCTTCCCAGAATCGTTTATATAACTGAAGCAATTGTGACGTTAATTCTTTTCCACCAAATTTATATATTTCATTTGGTATAACGTCTAGTCCGGCCGCTTTATTAAGCTTCAGGTTTTTATCGCTAAACCTCTTCTTCAGATGGTGGAATATCCAGTTGATAATTTATATTTTCCTGCGGTATTAACCGAAAAATGTCCTCATTAACCGTGGTTTTATTATTTAGCAACGTTTGAAAATACTTCCATCTGCGTTTAACTTCCTCTCTATTTCGAAGTAATATATCCGATGAACTTTGTATGGCAGTTTTACTCCCAGATACAGGACCATATACAGTATTAATAGAATGCACGCATATCATGCTTATCATGTAGCAATTGAATATCTGCCATTTTATTAATCCACCACTGATTTTGTAATTTTATGGTTTCACGTTGCACTTTAGATTTTATCAAAGCGTAACTATTTTTTTTTTTCGATACATTTAATTTATCATTTTGCCATGCAATGAAACATTTCCGTTTTTCATCAATTTAATCTTGTAACTCTTTTGAGCTATCAGCGAACCAATCTTGAGATCTTTTTACTTTACAGCCGAGGACATCGTTACCTCATTTTTTATACAGCCCCACTGTTTTTCTACAGTTGACATGGAAAGAGATAATGAATTTTGAAGACCGGTGGTTAATACTGACGTAAAATCATTTAAGATCTTTTTATCTCTTAATCGATCTATATTATAATTCCCTTGCTTATATTTTTGTAACCTTGAATAATATTTAATAGTGGAGAATCTAAATTTTGTTCTAATTAATACATAATCCGTGTCTCCATTTTCACCCCTCATTGCACGAGTAATCAGGCATTCATTTCTACTTTGACGTTTTGTAATAACATAATCTATTAGATGCAGATACCTAGACCTAGGATGCGTACACGATTCTTTATGGATATCTTTTAGCTTGAAAAGAGTGTTCGTAATAACAAGACCATTTTGCGCGCAAAACTGTATTAAGCGTTCCCCGTTACTATTTTCTTTTCCAATTCCATGGACTCCAATGGTGCCATTCCAAATATTTATATTTTTTCCAACTCGCGCATTAAAATCACCAAGTATAACAAGTCTTTCGCTAGTTTTAATTTTATTTAATGCTTCTTGAAGCTCGTTATAGAAAAAAATCTTTTACATCTTCAGAGCTATCTAAGGTTGGCGCGTATGTGCAGATTATTACTAATGTAGGATTTTTCGGAAATTTTAGTTTCATTATCATGAGTCGATCGCTGATACCTTGCGGCTCCTCAGATACATATTGTATTAATTTTGTATCAATGGCTAATCCTACACCTTTTAAACGTTTATTTCCTGGTTTAACACCTTTCCAGTATATTGTGTAACCCGTACTTTCTTCAGTAACTTGTCCTTCATCGGCAAATCTTGTCTCACATAATCCAGCTATGTCTATTTTATACTTTCTTAATTCGTGTATAATTAAGGCCGTTCTTCTTATAGGTAAGTTTTTATTATCTAATAATGTTCTAACGTTCCAAACTCCAAACACCGAGTCTCTTTTTTGATTATTATTTTCATTTTTGTTTTTACCGCACAGTGTGAGTCCCCATCAGTTGCGGCAAACGGACCAGGTAAATAAGAGATGAACTACATTTAGGACACCTTTTCTAGTCCCTTCCACATTAGTGGCAGGCAGAGAGGTCCTAAAGAGGGCTGCCTTGCCATATGATCTGCTGCCGAACTCTGGCATCATCCCATCCTGCCCGAGAGCGACCACTTGGATCATACCTCCTTCCATGTAGAATCATTAGCTGAAAGCTTCCAGTTGACCAAACCTGCTTCATCACCATGACTACATCGCCGTAGGACTTTTTAAACAAGAAGAGACAAATAGATGACAGTAGTATACGCATTAGGGGGAACACGGGAGTAGGTGCCCCATGCTGCTTGCATAACAACACTAGTTTTATCTAACGGCATGGATTTACCAAGACAGTCAGACTAGCATAGCTGATGCATTTCTGCAAGCAAGGAAATACAGCGAATGCTGAAGGAATTAAGGGAGGCAAGGAGGACAAGAAAATAAAAGGAAATAGATGATAGGAAAACAGGAATAAGGAAGGAAAGAAGGAAACCGCTATTTCGCGGCGGCACCCTACCCTTTGGATAAGATCCAGACCGCAAGGCAGCGGTTTGCTACTGAGGAGGTAGCGGTGTAGGGTTTTTACGGTGACCCAAACTTGCCAAGGGGGAGACAGTCATAGGATTTATGCAGACTTTTAGTGGACAGGTCCTTAGGCTGTCTATCTGCATCCTCGTGTCTCCTTATCCTGTCACTACTGGAATCGTCTGCCAGAGACTTTCCGCCAGTAGCCACTCTTGGTTCGCGACTGCTTATTCGACTAACGTCTTATTCACAGCTAACCTACATATCTGTAGGCCGTTCCACTATCCACCACCTGTGGACGCGCCCCTTACCGGTTCGAGCTCCGGTCCCCGAAAGGTACAAAGTACCTCTGGGGATATATATATATATATATATATATATATATATATATATATATATATATATATATATATATATAAGACATCTCGGTAATAATAAATTAGTATAAAATTTTTTACATACATGTAATGTATTGATTAATTTAAAATAACCTATATGGAAATACGTTTTGGAAATTTGGGCCTGACTCTGAACAGACCGATTGTTATTTGAACGAATATTGCAAGCTTACAAATTTGCTCTTTACTGCAAATACACTGGTAACTGTAATTAAAACATTAAATCTTGAGCACCGTTTCAATTTACATTATTGGATGTTCCAGAAATATTTTATAATCTATTAAAAAAATCTTCTTCTTCTATGTGCCATACTCAAGAGAGCGTAGGCATCAAAAAATTATTATTAGGAAAAAATTCAATTAAAACATTCCCATGTTCATTTTTAAGTACATATTTTTTTCTAATAATTGCTATTTGTATCCAGCGCACAAAATTAAATGAAAAAATAAATTAAAGTTGACACAAAGCACTATTTTGATAATAACTAATAAACGAATGGTAATATAGGCTATTTTTTTTTGCGCTGCGTACGTCTTTAAAGAAGTAAACGAAGTTATTCTACTATGACTTTTAATTTAATTAAACTGTTAATAAAAGTAATAAACTTATTTTAATATATATATATATATATATATATATATATATATATATATATATATATATATATATATATATATATATATATAGCATTATATATATGTAAAACATTTCGTCGGTATTATAAAGAAATAAAAATAATCATTCACACATATATATAGTGATTCATGAAACTGTGAAAAAAATTCACAATAAAGTACCAACAAAAAAGAAGCAGTGGATCTCCGAGGCAACATTCAAACTAATTAATGAGAGGAATCAAATAAAAAACGGGAATACTAATAACAACAGATTCAAATGATTATGAGGATCTTAATAAACTAATAAATAAAGAAACACAAAGTGATAGGAACAATTACATAATAGGAATTTGTGAAGAAATAGAACAACACTCACAAAAAATGAACCTTATGATCTATATAAGAAAATTAAATGGTTAAGTAATACTTTCAAAACAATAACGTTGACAATAAAATATCAAAATGGAACGAAATTAACTGTAAAGTCAGAAATAGCAGAAAGATGGCGCCAGTATTGTCAAAACCTTATGTACAACAATGAAATATCAGTGTTAATGCAGGACTTTGAGCTTGAATCGCCAATTATGAAAGCTGAAATAGAAGTTGCATTAAAGAAACTAAAAGATCGAAAGGCGGTAGAAGTGGATGGTAGAGCTGAAGAAATGATGAAAGCAACGGAAGAATCAAGAATAAAGGTATTGCATACGATTTGTCAAAAAATATGGGGAACTGGCAGCTGCCCAGAAGAGTGAACAAAATTAGTATATGTACCACTACACAAAAAGGGCCTTACAGAAGATTGTGGAAACTACCGCACAATATCATTCATTGATTATTCATACTGGTAAAATACTACTATATGTATTACAAAACAGGCTTAAATACTATCTCCTACCACAAATTTCGGACGAACAAGCTGAGTTTGTACCAGGTAGAGGCACACGTGAATAGCTATTAAATATAAGAAAAATAATAGAAAAATGCAACGAATATATCATTCCGGGACTGCTTTGTTTTTTAAATAACCAGAAAGCTTTTGACAACATCAAGTGGACGAAAATGTGGCAATTATTACTAGAAATGGGAACACTGAAGCATCTAATTTATTTAATTCAATAATTGTACTTAAATAATAAAGGTTTTAATAAACTGGAGAACGAAAAATCGAAAGAGTTTTCAGCAAGAAAGGGAGAGTACAACAAGATTGCTGTATTTCACCGATTCTATTCAACATCTACAAGGAACGGATTGTAAGAAAAACAATGGAAGGATAGCAAGGAGGGATATCTATTGGAGAGAAAAAATTTACAAATATTAGATTTATAGACGACACTGTATTACTGGCCAGCACAAAGAAAGGTTTGAATTACTATCAAGAATAGATGTGATCAGTAAACAGGCAGGCTTAATACTGAATAAATATAAATGTTCAATGCTTATCATTGACAAAGAAAACAGAATACAACAAACACTGACTCTGTTGCGAGATATTGAAATTAAAGATAAATTAATTTATTTGGGTGCGTGCATATCTGAAAATGGTGGATCAGAAGAAGAAATAAGGAGACGGTTAGCTCTTGCAAATGTCGGGATTGGTAAACTCAATTGTATATGGAAAAATCATAAGACCTCCAAAACAACAAAACTGTTACTCCTTAAAGTGTTAATTTTCTCTATAGCAACATACGGCGAAGAAACCGGGACGATTAAAAAATCGATGAGGAAGAAACTGGAAGCTTTTGAAATGAAGTGATACAGAAAAATTTTAAGGATCCCATGGATGGCGCACAGAACAAATGATTCTGGTTTAACCCTTTCAGTCACGATGTCCACTGTATGGTACATAAAATGTTAATACTAACACGATTATATATTATCCGGTCGATCATGAAATGTCCCAATTCTAATAATAGTTATATAAACATATTGAAAATCGTCTAGAGTCAAGCAGTGTTGTATAATAAACACGATGTATAAAATTACTTATTTTTTGTTACAGTTTCACGTGTGACTGAAAGAGTTAAAAGAACTGAAAATCGAACTTACTGAGCAATTAGATCCATTGAAAGACACATGCCAGGCTTCTTTGGTCATGTAATACAAGCAAATGAGCTGGAGAAAACAATCCTGCAATGAAAGGTTAATGGAGAAAGGAGACAAGATAGACCGATGAGCCTTTACATTGATCAGACCACAAGGTTATGTAGATCAGACATACAGCAAATCATGAATCTAGTGCAGAATCGATATCAATGGCGACGTCTTGTAACTTGCATCAAATAAGATCACAATATCCGGATTGGATAATGAAACGAGAAGATATATATATATATATATATATATATATATATATATATATATATATATATATATATATATATATATATATATATATATAATATATATATATATATATATATATATATATATATATATATATATATATATATATATATATATATATATATATATATATATATATATATATATATATATATATATATATAATATATATAATATATATATATTATATATATATATATATAGAATATATTATATATATATATTATATATATATATATATATATATATATATATATATATATATATATATATATATATATAATATATACAATAGAAATCGCTTTTAAGGGACTCCGGATAAGAGGAACAACGTTTAAAAGGGACAATCGGCAAAGCCCGGAATCAAACATATCAAATGAAGGTTGTTTTAGTTCGCTTTTTGGGACAACGAATCGGTTATAAGGGACAAAGATTAACAGACTTTCAAGGCAATAAATTTCATCGTGGAAAAGACCAATCTTAGGACTGAACTAAAATAATATTGTAGAAAATATATATATATATATATATATAACAACATTCTAACATAAGGCTGATATTATAGTTTTAGGAATATGTTTTTATGATAATTTTACAATAGAAATATTAAAAAAACAAAAAAAAACTTAAATGATACTTTTTTTTAATGTTCCTTTTAGTCATCGGTATGTAAAATGTCAAGCTGTTACAGCAAAGTAATCGAAGTAAATATAACAATAATAAAACAATAATTTAAATCAATTCGAATATTACCGCGCTTGGTATTGTCGAATTCATGTAGTCTTGCATTTCTAAAATTGTATCCTTTATATCGAAAGTGAAATGTTTGTTCATCAAATGTTTGTCGATATTACTGTATACTATGAATAGAAAAACACCCGGTGGTAAACTGTATGAACGTTGGAAAATAAATTATAAAATTCACGAATTATATATATATATATATATATATATATATATATATATATATATATATATATATATATATATATATAATATATAATTTTAATGGGGGTGCCTTTACATTCTACCCAACGTGATACATGGAGGACAATTATAAACTGAGTGCGATAATTTAAGGTACAGTTCAGGGCGTAATGTTGTTGAAGAAGGGCATTCGAAGAACACGTGATCAGGATGGCAAATTGCACGTCCAGCATATGTAGAGGACAGTATGGAGTTTCTCTAAGCTGCATAAGGAATAGGCGATCCAGCAAAAAGTAAATGCTCGAATCGCAATCTGCTGTACCCTTTCATGTTTAAATTTAACGCGTAAGTTCTGCGATGACTGCTTAGTGCACGATAATAGTTTAATTTCTACCACTGGTAATTACGATTCCAGGCAACTCCAATTTATGTATAGTAAATATAAACATAGGAGGCTCAAACATAACCTGTTGTAACGTTTTTGCGGGGCCTATTTTAGAAATTAATATTCCTTATTTATTTATTTTTTAATGTCTAACGTGTTTTTTCTTTTGTTTTATTATTACTATTTTAATTTTTTGTTTTTTGCTGTACAGTTTTTTTTCAATTATTTTTTACTGTCATTATAAGTATAAGTATAATTACTTCTTTTATTTATTACGGGTCGTTGTATTAAAATTATGCTGAAATATACATTGTTGTTGTTGTTGTTTTAAAAAAGTTTAACCATGGAAGTCTAGTAATAGATGGTTGCAATTGATAGTACCTAGTAATAGGCGACCTACTGTATACACTCCACATATGTCTGTTCCCACAGTTTCTTATATATATATATATATATATATATATATATATATATATATATATATATATATATATATATATATATATATAATATATATATATATATAATGTATATGTATAAATACAAGGTACTCGATTTTTATCAGACGTACGTAGTTCATAATGAATATATCAACAGTTTATTTTAACGTGATTATAAAATGACGATCGACTGTAAAATTTAAATTTTTTAACCTTTTTAAAACTCGATGACCAGTAAATTATCTCACGTGAAAACAGTAATCTTAATCTAGAGAAGAGAATATATGTTTTAAATTTTTGAGACATTTAAGAACTACGATTACAGGTTTCCCATAAATAAATAAAATCATTTATAAATGTGTGGGTTTTTTTGCATATCATTCGACAATATTTATCAATTACGTTTTTTGCGCTATTCTCGAATTATACGTTCCTCTTAGTTTAATGAGACGTAAATAACGTAAAATAGAAGTCTAATTATTTCATATAATACAACATTACGTCAAACCATATTTAATAATTTCTAAACGTCTATTATTAACAATTTGTATATTTATGGAAATTTAAATTATTTTTAATAAACTCCCTGCGACTGTTAAAATTTTTAACGTACAGTAGAATATTCTGATCTAAATCTAAATTATTAAAACCGCGACTCGAGTAACAATTTCTCGGAAACGAATGACATGAGGAAAGAGGGTTTTTAAAGGTTGCCTTGTGAAGAAACATCCTAAACAGCAGACAAAAAGAAAACATTCGGAAAACGCACCGATGAGCCTTTACATTGATCAGATCACAAGGTTATGTAGATCAGACATGCAGCAAATCATGAATCTAGCGCAGAATCAACATAAATGGTGACGTCTTGTAACTTGCATCAAATGAGGTCATGACATCTGGATTTGATAATGAAACGAGAATATATATATATATATATATATATATATATATATATAGTGATTATGGCTGTGAGATATTATTCTGTATAAAAGAAGTTCTACCAAAAATGACGTGTAATGAACTCAGAGAATTATATTTTTTTTTAACACGAAGTGGTCTAGAAAACTTATTTATATTTTTGAATTTTACAATTTAAACATTTTCAAAATTAAACTTTTTAGGAAAATCTGTTCGATTTCAAATACTCCTGATGATTGAATTCAATCAAAATGTCTCATTTTCGAAAGGACCTCTACAGGATAAACGTCTTAAAACGATTTATTCATGATGAAATTTATAGGGAAGTGATTTATATTGAATAGCCTCCTCAATGAGTAATATGTGAATATGTAGCTGTATTATGAACATGCACACACATATATATATATTATATATATACAGTGTGTAGATAATATTATTCTAGTGAACGCCTGGAAATTTCACCTTCCGACACCTGCACATACTAAAATAATCCCGAGTAAGTTTATAATTTGCGGGCTTTTTTTAACACATTTAACGCCTGCAAGTAATATATTCTGACACCTGAACATCTTCCAAAGTAAATCGAGTATTTTCAAAATTTGCAGGCATTTAAAAATAAATATTTTTAACAGCTAGAGGTTGTACTGATTTTGTCCATTATAGTATCATACCGAGAAGTATATTGTTACCCGTCAACATCATTGAAACCTCTGATCTATATATAAGCAGTATAATTCCGACTATATGATTACTATTGTGTAATCCATTCGGTTGAGGAAAATTTGCTTTTACATGGCGCAGTTAAAAAAAAAAAAACGGAAACAAAGCAGAAAACCCAAGTCATTTTGGCCATAAAATCGCTCAGCATGAATATGAGACACTCAATTGCTTGTTGTTTCGCCATATACATACCAAGGAGACAATAACATTGCTTCTAAGTTAGCAGTAAAATCGCTTTAGCATAATGCAGCTTCACCAGAGACTATAAAATATACAGGCCGGTTTTGCTTAAAATCTCGCCAATTAGCATACAGGTTCGTTTTGCTTAAATCGCACCAATTAGCAGCAAAACCGGCCTGTATTTCAGGTCGCCCCGATTAGCAGCAAAACCAGCCTGTATTTAGCCACTTCCTTTCAGAAGAGAATCATTTTTATGATATATTTTATATTTCTTAAATCATTTAAAAGCATTATATATATATATATACAAACAAGAATGTTGAATTTATCGGTCCGGATATATATATGTTGAATTTATTGGTCCGGATATATATGTTGAATTTATTGGTCCTGATATATATATATGTATATATATCTATGGTTTATATATAAACCTGATTGATCATATGATCCCGCAACTTATTTTCATGCATGCCGCACATTTGGGAGCAACTTTTTCCAGTAATGACTGCCTCTTCCCATCGTTTTTGATGGGGCAATATAGTCGGAATCATTGCTACTTATATATAGATCAGAGGTTTCAATGATGTTGACAGGTAACAAAATACTTCTCGGTATGATACTATAACGGACAAAATCAGTACAACCTCTAGCTGTTAAAAATATTTATTTTTAAACGCCTGCAAATTTTGAGAATACTCGAATTACTTTGGAAGATGTGCAGGTGTCGGGAGGTAACATTTGCAGGCGTTACACGTGTACACGAAATTTGAATATTACTTTGGAAGATATGCAGGTGTCGGAAGGAGTTGTTTGCAGGCGTTAGATGTATTAAAATAAAAACCTGCAAATTATAAACTTACTTTGGATTATTTTAGTGATGTGCAGGTGTCGGAATGTGAAATTTGAAGGCATTACAAATGAATAATATGTACACACTGTATATATATATTATATATGTATATGTGTGTGCATATTCATAATATAATATTCACATATCACTCATTAAGACTATTCAATTTTATTCACTTCTATAAAAATTTCGTCGTGAATAAATCGTTTTGAGACGTTTATCCTGCAGAGTCCCTTTTGAAAATGAGACGTTTTGAATTCAATTCTCAGGAGTATTCGAAATCGAACAGGTTCTCCTAAAAAAGTTTAATTTTGAAAATGTTTAAATTGTAAAGCTCAAAAATATAAATAAGTTTTCTAGACTCCTTTGTGTTAAAAAAAAATTATAATGCTCAGAGTTCATTACTCATCACTTTTAGTAGAACTTCTTTTGTACAGAATAATATTTCACACTCTTAGTCACTGTATAAATATATATATTATATATATATAATCTATATATATATTATATATATATAATCTATATATATATTATATATATATATATATATATATATATATATATATATATATATATATATATATATATATATATATATATATATATGTATATATATATAATTTATATATATATATTTATATATATATATCATTATATACAATTATATATCATATATATATATATTTATATATATATATATCATTATATATCATATATATATATATTTATATATATATCATTATATATCATATATATATATATTTATATATATATCATTATATATAATTATATATATATATATCATATATATATATATATATATATATATATATCATTATATATAAATATATATATATATATATATATATATATATCTTCTCGTTTCATTATCTGATCCATATGTCGTGACCTTATTTGATGCAAGTTACAAGACGTCGCCATTGATATCGATTCTGCACTAGATTCATGATTTGCTGTATGTCTGATCTACATAACCTTGTGGTCTGATCAATGTAAAGGCTCATCGGTCTATCTTGTCTCCTTTCTCCATTAACCTTTCATTGCAGAATTGTTTTCTCCAGCTCATTTGCTTGTATTACATGACCAAAGAAGCCTAGCATGTGTCTTTCAATGGATCTAATTGCTCAGTAGGTTCGATTTTCAGTTCTTTTAACTCTTTCAGTCACACGTGAAACTGTAACAAAAAATAAGTAATTTTATACATCGTGTTTATTATACAACACTGCTTGACTCTAGACGATTTTCAATATGTTTATATAACTATTATTAGAATTGGGACATTTCATGATCGACCGGATAATATATAATCGTGTTAGTATTAACATTTTATGTACCATACAGTGGACATTTTGACTGAAAGGGTTAAATCAGAATCATTTGTTCTGTGCGCCATCCATGGGATCCTTAAAATTTTTCTGTATCACTTCATTTCAAAAGCTTCCAGCTTCTTCCTCATCGATTTTTTAATCGTCCCGTTTTCTACGCCGTATGTTGCTATAGAAAAAATTAACACTTTAAGGAGTAACAGTTTTGTTGTTTTGGAGGTCTTATGATTTTTCCATATACAATTGAGTTTACCAATCCCGACATTTGCAAGAGCTAACCGTCTCCTTATTTCTTCTTCTGATCCACCATTTTCAGATATGCACGCACCCAAATAAATTAATTTATCTTTAATTTCAATATCTCGCAACAGAGTCAGTGTTTGTTGTATTCTGTTTTCTTTGTCAATGATAAGCATTGAACATTTATATTTATTCAGTATTAAGCCTGCCTGTTTACTGATCATATCTATTCTTGATAGTAATTCAAACCTTTCTTTGTGCTGGCCAGTAATACAGTGTCGTCTATAAATCTAATATTTGTAAATTTTTTCTCTCCAATAGATATCCCTCCTTGCTATCCTTCCATTGTTTTTCTTACAATCCGTTCCTTGTAGATGTTGAATAGAATCGGTGAAATACAGCAATCTTGTTGTACTCTCCCTTTCTTGCTGAAAACTCTTTCGATTTTTCGTTCTTAATATTATTTAAGTACAATTATTGAATTAAATAAATTAGATGCTTCAGTGTTCCCATTTCTAGTAATAATTGCCACATTTTCGTCCACTTGATGTTGTCAAAAGCTTTCTGGTTATTTAAAAAACAAAGCAGTCCCGGAATGATATATTCGTTGCATTTTTCTATTATTTTTCTTATATTTAATAGCTGTTCACGTTTGCCTCTACCTGGTACAAATTCAGCGTGTTCTTCCGAGATTTGTGGTAGGAGATAGTATGTAAGCCGGTTTTGTAATACATATAGTAGTATTTTACCAGTATGAATAATCAATGAATGATATTGTGCGGTAGTTTCCACAATCTTCTGTAAGGCCCTTTTTGTGTAGTGGTACATATACTAATTTTGTTCACTCTTCTGGGCAGCTGCCAGTTCCCCATATTTTTTGACAAATCGTATGCAATACCTTTATTCTTGATTCTTCCGTTGCTTTCATCATTTCTTCAGCTCTACCATCCACTTCTACCGCCTTTCGATCTTTTAGTTTCTTTAATGCAACTTCTATTTCAGCTTTCATAATTGGCGATTCAAGCTCAAAGTCCTGCATTAACACTGATATTTCATTGTTGTACATAAGGTTTTGACAATACTGGCGCCATCTTTCTGCTATTTCTGACTTTACAGTTAATTTCGTTCCATTTTGATATTTTATTGTCAACGTTATTGTTTTGAAAGTATTACTTAACCATTTAATTTTCTTATATAGATCATAAGGTTCATTTTTTGTGAGTGTTGTTCTATTTCTTCACAAATTCCTATGAGCTAAAACCATCTAACTGAGGTTAATATAATAAACTATATATTTATTCTCTTAAGATAGATCTTCACAACCCAATTATAAAATATAATAAAAAATTATATATATATACACTATACACAAACACGCACACACACACACACACACACACATATATATATATATATATATATATATATATATATATATATATATATACAGTCGAATCTGCTTATAAGGGTCTCCGGATAAGAGGGACAACCGTTTATTAGGGACAATCAGCAAAACCCTGAATCAAACGTATCCAATGAAGGTTGTTTTAGTTCGCTTTAGTGGGACAAGGAGTCGGTTATAAGGGACAAAGATTAACAGACTTTCAAGGCAATAAATAGTGAGACCGGGGATAAGCCAGCCGATATAAAATGACACTTCCAGTCATAAAAGGAAAATGTTCACATAAACAAAAATTGAATAAAAATGAGTAAAATATTTTAGCCATTTTTACAATTCGTTTTTTTGTTTATGTGACATTTTTGTTTTTTCTTCCTTTTGTTTGAGATGTCCTTGTGTTAACATTCTCTCATTGAGGATACTGTTTTTTGCTCTGTTCTTTTATTAATTATGCGCTCTCCGATAGTAGCTCGTTATGTTCTTAGTTTAGTTCTGCAAAAACCGTAGTGCGTCGTGGGGTTTTTTTTTCCTTACGAAAATTTTCTTTTCTTTTTTTAGTTCTGGTGAATTTTATGTATGAATAAAATGTCGCGTAAATGTTTATCATTAAAGGAAAAAATTTCTATTTTAGACAAAATCGAAATTCAACCTCCCAATATGCCTATTCGGAGTTAGCAAAAATCATGGGCGTCTCCGCATTTAAAAATAGATGAACAGAACTTACGTAAAAAATGGAGTAGTACTGAAAAGGGCAGTCAGGTGGTGGAAAGGAAACGAAAAAGAGAAGGTAAAAACCCAGAGGTTGATGAAGCTCTTAATTTATGGTTTAGCACAGTAACACAAAGAGGTGTTCATGTCAGTGGACCAATGTTGAAATTAAAATCTGAAGAGTTTATGAAAAAAGTGGGTGATGAAGACTTTGCAGCTACGAATGGTTATGCTCGGTGGAAAGGGAGACATGATATCAAATTCAAAAGAACTCATGGAGAAAAGGCAAGCGCTGATTTGACAGGAGCTGAACAATGGAGTAATGGAGTTCAAGTAAAATTTTCAAGTTCCTTCAAAGTTACAGTATTTATAATGCGGATGAAACTGGTTTATTTTATCGAGCCACTCCAGATGTGTCATTAGTATACAAACACGAACAACTTATTGGTTCGAAAAAAGCTATGGATTGTATCACTGTGCTATGTTGTTGTAATGCAACCAGAAGTGACAAAAAAAAACTTTTAGTTATTGATAAAACTAAAAAGCCACGTTGCTTTAAAAATCTCAATGTAAGTAATCTGCCAGTAACATATTTTTTTCAAAATGGTTAGAAAACTGGGATATAGAATTACAGAGAGATTCTAGAAAAATTTTACTCCTTATTGACAATGCAACTTCGCACCACACTGTCGTTAAACTGAAGAATATTCAAATTGAATTCTTACCTCCAAACACTACTTCACTAATTCAGCCACTTGATATGGGTGTCATAAAAAATTTAGAAGTGCAATATAGGAAGATGTTGATACAGCATATCTTACAAGCTATTGAAGACGATCTGGTAACAGTTTCTACAATGGCAAAAGATATCAGTTCCATAATAACAATACTGCAGGCTATACAATTTGTTGCTGATAGCTGGAGAAAAGTCACTTTTATGACAATTCAGAACTGCTTTGCTCATTGTGGTTTCAAGGAGCCTGATTATGAAATTGTTGAAATGGAAAGTAATGAAACACTGAATGATTTACTATGTGTGGCCAACTGTGAACAATTTTCAGATATTGACGCCAATCTGCCATGCTGTGACAATAATATTGAAGATTTGGATAACGAAATTATGGAAAATATCACGAAGAAGAAACAAATACAAGAATCAGAAAGTGATGATGACACGGATGACATTTCCTTACCTCCTGTGTCTACTGCAGAGGCGAAAAAATGTATTGAAAAGCTCCGGCGGTATTTTATGCAACAGAATAATGAAGGTGCTCCTATGGCATCATTAGATAACTGTGCAGATTTTGTTCAAACGCAGCAGATGAAGAATTTACACCAAACAACTATATCACATTTTTACAGTAAATGAACAATTTTTACAAATATCAGGTCAGGTTCTTTTACCTTATGTATGCCTCCTGTATTTTTCTCTTAATTTCCATATAAATAAATATTACGAATTAATAATGTTATAAGTATGTTAATTGTTTACTAAACTATATATATTCTAACACTCACTCGCTTCAATAAGAGATTTTAAAAAATTCGCTTTTAAGGGACAACCGGTTATAAGGGACAAATGTCTTCCGCCCGATGTGTCCCTTATAAGCGGATTCGACTGTATATTATATATATATATATATATATATATATATATATATATATATATATATATATATATACAAAATGTATATACACTATATTATATATATATATATATATAATATATATATATATATATATATATATATATATATATATATAATATATATATATATATACACTTAATTGTTATATATTTATTCTCTTAAAAAAGATCCTTGCAACCTAATTATAAAATATAATTAAAAAAGTATATATATATATATATATATATATATATATATATATATATATATATATATATATATATATATATATATATATATATATATATATATATATATATATATATATATATATATATATGTGTAAGATACACGCTTGGATTTAATAATGTATTTTATTGCAACTTTACAGAAGAAATCGAAAATACATGATATTACAAGCGCGAATCGACGAACGAAAACGAAATAATCATTCCTCTCATAGAGAGATTACAGAAACTAAAAGCAACGATATTAC
Source organism: Coronaproctus castanopsis (assembly GCA_032883995.1). NCBI lineage: Eukaryota > Metazoa > Arthropoda > Insecta > Hemiptera > Monophlebidae > Coronaproctus > Coronaproctus castanopsis. The sequence continues at coordinate 291,182,384 of CM065052.1, forward strand.
AAGCGCGAGTCGAGGAACGAAAACGAAATAATCATATCTCTCACGGGGAGATACAGAATCTAACCTAACTATTCACGTACGACCGATAATATATAAACGACGCTGTTATCTAAAGAACGATCTACTCGTACTTTACATCCCCACCCACGGGGGAAATCAAGTGGAAGTATCAAAGGAAGCTGGATAAAGTTTGGATACATGAAAATAATTTGATTCAGTTTTTTGGAATCGTGAATTAACTTTGTAAATTGAATTTGAGATTTTTTCTAGAATATCAAAGGGACCAGTTCTGATTTCATCAAGTTTATTCCGATTTAGACTGTTTTCATGAGACACATATACCAGATCACCTATTTCAAAAGTTGGAATTTTTCGGTTTTTGTCGAATCTCTTTTTATTAATTTCATGTATTTGTTTTACGTTTTCAAAGGCTGGTATCCTGTCTTTATCCAGGTTTCCTTGAACTTTACAATCATTTGGAATAATATTTACATCTATACCATTTAGTAGATAATTAGGATTAAATTTAGTAGATGTATGAATAGTATTATTATATTCTTTAACACACTGTTCTGCAATTACAGGCCATGGTTTTTTACGATTCGATGGGTTTTCGTTTATTTTACATCTAACGCGATTAATTAAGTTTAATCGTTCATTTAAACCATTTGAAAAAGCACAATCGACAGCAGTGAAAATTAAGTTTACATGATATTTCTTTAAAAAAGATTTAAATTCATTCGAATTAATACCGCTATATTGATCGGTTAGTAGGGTTCTTATTTGAATACCTCTTGACAAAATTTTATTCAAGAGAGCTATAAAATCGTGCCTTTGTTGGGTTTTTGATATAAGAATAAAGGCATAACGAGTAAAATGATCCACAAGTATATGAAGAAACCGTTTCGGTGAGTGGTTACCACCAAAACCACCCACCGTATCTAAAGACATTATTTCATAGGGGCGAGTAGCCGGACCTAGTTGAGAAAGATGACCATAAACGAAAGGAATCCGCGATTTATTTTTTATACAAACTTTACAAGATTGACAAAATTTCACTATTAACTTTCTCATGTTTTTACAAAAATAAAATGGCGATATCTTTAATTCAATTTGTTTTGAATCAATGTGGCCAAATGTATTATGTGAATTTTTGTAATTAGTTCGTGACAAAATTCTGTAGAAATAAGTATTTTATTAGTATTTTTACGTTGAGTATAGAATATGTCGTCATGTTTTACTATACGGATATTTGATGGAAAGTTATCTTTAAATTTACTTTGATCTTTAATTATTTCATTAAATTCAATAAAATTTACAATTTTAAGATTATCCGGAAATTCCAGAGCATCTAAAACGGGATTTCGAGAAAGACAATCAGCTTCAATATTGGTATTACCTGGGACATATTTTACTTTAAAATTATACTGCGACAAATAAAACATCATATGTCCCAACTCTTCATCAGTTCGAGAATTTATTTTTAAATTTTGTAAATGTTTATGATCGGAGTAAACAACAAATTCGATATTAATAAGCCAATAATGCCAGTACGTTAAGGCTTCTTTAATAGCCAAGCATTCAAGAAATATGGCTTTTTTACGTTTTTGATGTTTATTTAATTTTTTTGAAAAATAAGCTACTGGTTTAAAGGTACCATCATTCTGTTTCTGTTTTAAAATTGCTCCTATACCGGTGATGTGTGTACAATAGTCTCTCTAGTAGGATTAAAAATAGCGAGACACAGCTCCGAGTAAAAATAATTTTTTATAGAATTAAAACTCTTTTCGCATTCATCAGTCCAATTAAAAACGACGTTTTTACGAAGTAAATTGTGAAAAGATTCAAGAATCTGAGTTACATTAGGTATGTAATTACGATAAAAATTTACTTTACCTAAAAGTCGTCTATTTTTTTTATTCTTTGGGGTTGAAAAATTTTTTATAGGGAGTACATTATCATTAATAGGTTTCGTTACGTTATTTTCTATTTATATGACCAAGATATTTAACACTGTTTTTAGCAAAATTACATTTTAATAGTTTAAGTCTAAAACCTTCTTTAATAATAGCTGATAATAATTTGTCAATATGTTCTAAATGTTCTTCAAACATTATCGAAAAAATTAAAATATCATCAATGTGTAATTAATACAGAAAAGATGTAAGCCATTTTTTCGAATTATATTTCTCAGAATTTTCTGAAAAATCGCTGGTGATGTCTTTAATCCAAAAGGTAGACATTTCCAATTGTAATGTCCATTTTGTGTTATAAACCCTGTTTTATAATAGTCTTTGCTGCGAAGAGGAATAGACCAAAATGCACTATTTATGTCAAAAACTGAAAACCATTTACAATCTCTAGTTTTAACTATTAAATCACCTATTAAAAGAAAAGGTTGGCTTTCTGGAACAATCAGTTTATTTAATTCTGTAAAATCAATACAAAGTCTACTTTTTTTATATGCTAAAGTGACAGGTGCTGCAAAAGAAGAAGTTGATTCTTCAATAAGGTTAGCAGATAATAATTTAGAAATTTGAGATTAAATTTCTATTTGATCTTCAATAGAGCACCTGTATGGTTTTTTTGAAACATATTTATGTTCAATTAATTTTATTGTAGCTTCATGATTTGAAACCTATATCAAATTTATCTTTAGCAAAAATTGCTTTATGTTTAATTATAATATCTTCGATATATTTTCTTTTTTTACTGTCTAAGTGATCCAAGTTTGCATCGAAATCTTTTACATTAATGAATTCATTAAAATTAGCTTGAAAACACTCATTTACTTTAATATCATTATCTTTAATATTTACGTTAATTTTTTTAAAATTATTTGATTGTAAAAATCCAGAAGTCTTTTGAAAAATTTTTAGGTTTTCGTTTTGACATAGTCTGAATTTTTTTTATTAAATCTAAACCAAAGAGAAAATCACGATGAAAGTATTTACTTTCAACGACAAATACTGATACATTATGACAAATATTCATTATTTGAATACACAGTTTAACAATTCCACACACATTACTGATACCACTGACCATTCTAAATTTACTATCATCGGTTTTAGATATGGGAATATTATTTTTGTATAAAAATTGAGAGCTTACTAAAGAAATATTAGAACCGGAATCATAAACTCCTCTACATCTTTTTGTATCATTAATAAGCAAATCTACTCTGATCAGTGGTATCATTACAAGTTTTTTTGATCGCATTCAGATTCTATTTCTAAATTATTAACAGATTTTATTTTATTTGGCGATTTATCGCGGAACCAGCATAGGTATTCTGGGTGAAAACGGGTGCCTTTGTTATGTTTCTCACAATTCGAGCACGGTTTCTTATTAAAGGGAGTTGTCTTTTTCGTTTTGTCCAGTGTCCCCCTGAAGCCACTGTTCTGTTTCCAACTTGTTCTGAGGAACTGGTACGTTTCATAGATTTACTTTCAAATTTTTTTAATTCTTGGATTAAAGCTTTTATTGACGTAATAGAGGATCAACTTAATGCATTCTGAATCTGAGTAGGAAGTCCAAGCACTATAAAATTTAACTTCATTTGATCAGGAATTTCGTGATCTAACTCAAGAAGCATTCTTTCTTTTTTGCCGGTAAAATCAATGTACGAACCATTTAAGTATCGAAATTGATATGCAAAACGGATTGGTTTCCATGAAACATCGCCAAAAGTGGAAATTAAATCTTCTTTCCCCCATCTCTAAGCTGCGTTCATATCAAGTTTCCTTTGTGTACTCAGAAACCAATCATTTACTGATTGGTCCAAGCAGCAACGAAAAACCTCTATTAACATCGATCGTTTTAACGAAACCCGATTAGCTTCTTTCTCAAAATTATCGATCCAAGACTCAACATTGTAGTTTCTGGTTGAAAATTTTTCTACAAAAAAATGTTTCATAATTTCTTTTAAGGAATCCTCCTTCTTTTCAACAATTTTATTTAAACAAGAAATAAGTTCATTCATTCCCATACTTGATTCCGTCGTTTGCGATAAAGAAGGTTCGAATTCAGGCAACAGGAAATTATTAAAAATGAAATTACCTGCTTCATCTCGATAGATACTCCGAATTACCTTAAAATTTTCCACAATGCGTTCCACTCAACCATGTCAAATATTTTTGTATAGTCCAGTTAGCATAATATTGCTGATGTGTTGAATTCATAGCATTTTTCAATTATTCGCCTTATAATGATAAGCTGTTTTCATGTGCCTCTTCCGGACATAAAGCTTGTCTGCATTGTACTTTGTGGCATTATATAAGGTTTTAATCGTTCTTCTATTATGTACAGAATTATTTTACTGATGTGATTGATAAGAGCAAAAAGTCTATAATTTTGACAATTGTGTTTATTTCCCATCTTGTAAATTGGCACATATACTGATTTAGTCCAGTCGTTTGGCTATTCTTCATTGATCCACATCTTGTTGCAGATTTTATGTATTATATCAACGAACTTTCCTTTGATTGGTTTAATTTCTGCCGATTTATTATTTCGTAATTTGTTTATTGCCTGTTCGATTTTCTCTCTAAGAATATCCGGTTCTTGCTGTGGTATATTTGAAGATGCTTTATACCATTCCGATGTATTATTTGTATCTATTAATTCTTTGCAATATTCATGCCATCTTGTGATTATTTCTTGTTTATCTGTAATGAACACTTTCCAACCACGATCCACATCGATAAAAGACCGAAATAGCATAAACATACAAGTTCATAAAATGTGATCACGTTGTTGATACTAATTTTTCATTTTAAATATTGAAATTAAAAAAATAATATACATATTTCAAGGCTAAGTGACTGCAATATAAGTATTATTTAATATCACTAAATATCGGTTGTCCATAGTAATGGATGATTCAGATGATTAATTTCCATAGAGCGTACGCATATGACTTGCTTGATAATTATGTAAAAAAAATCTTATAAAAATAATAAACAAATCATCGCGATATTTACAGTTTTGTATCATCATCATCGTCGTATTGTTCGTTGCCGAACGTCGTGACTAACTATTGCACGTTTATGTTTACGTACAAAATGAGCTAGCATTCAAGGCACTATTTTATGCGATGCAGATGCGCGCGCATGTGATGTTATACGGAGTGGGATGCCACTGCTTTCTCTGTAATAATTCATTATCATTGTGGTCGGGTCTCTTGAGGCAAGAGATTGGGTACATCTATATTTTTCGATCTCTGGCATATATATCTTCCAGATTTCTGCATGTCGAGTTGGCTGGCATGTTGATGATTATTAGTTCCATTTCTTCCTTTGATCGGCTGTGATTGTATTTTACCCGCATGAATATATTCCGTTTTCTCTTATTTTATGCGCTATGTATTTTAATTTTTTTCTTTTAACATCTTTAATTAAAACTTTCATTTTCCCCTATTCTAACAAGTACCGTCTCACTCGGTACGTGAAAAATTAAATAATGATGAAAACTTTCTGTGACGCGTGTTGGTTTCGAACTCTCGATCACCGAGTTAACGGTCGAGCATTTTAGCAACTAGGCCACCGCGACATTACAGTTTTGTATAGTAATTATAATAAACAAACAGCTTCTGACATACAAGAACATCTTAAAAATAATTATTAACTATCTACTGGTTGCTGAATACTTAAAAATTCTTTCGCAATACCGTATATTGTTTCACTCTGTAATACACTATTTATTATTCCTATTACGAATACTTAAAATATTTTAACGATATTATTCAAGCTAAACAATTCTTTGAATTATTTAAAATTTAATCATAAATTATTAAGTAAAAAATTATGTGCTCCCCGCTGCAATCCATTTCTCTTCTTGTAATGGATGTTCCAAATATTTTATTTTATAAGCCGACTGAATAAGATTTAATTTATAAACTTATACTTTGTTTTCTGATTACAGATCAGTCCGAAAGAACTACTGAATAAAAATTATACGCAGCTTGACAAAGTTAATTTTCGAAAACAATTTGCAGATTTTTAATCTCCTACTAAAACCTTCAACAATTATGTTTATAACGAACGTTTGACATTAAATTCAGCAGTAAGTATTAAAACTGGTTTTGTATTACCTCTATATTGTGCAAATGATGTTTCTAAAATAGGTTCAGCGAACACGTTTTTATATTATTATCGGTAATCGTGTAATTCCGCTATATTTGTTGCTACACGGATAATTCAGTGAATTGATTTTTTTTTCACTAACCCAAATATATACAGTTGTGAGCAATTTCTATTATAAGATATTTTACTTGTCATCTGAAAAACGAGAAAATTAGTAATCGCAAACCATAGTTTCTATTTAAAAACTACTCTTCGAAATATGTATTTTCAAGTAAGAATAGGATCTGTTCTATCCGAACCTCACACGCTATTAAACGGAGTCCCACAAGGGTCAGTGCTTAGCCCTGCTATTTATCATCGCCACAAACGATATTGTAGATAAGGTTCAAAAAGCAATAAGAACATTTTTGTTTGCGGATGATTTTTGCATATTACTCCCTTGCACAAATATTTAAATAGGAGAATCAATCCTACAACATACAATTAACGAATTGCAAGACTGGTCACAGAATAACGGGTTACGATTCTCAACATCAAAAACAACAGCTATACATTTTTGTCGTCTTAGGAACTGTGAGCAAAAAATATGCCAGAATATAAATAATAATCAATTAAAGACAGCAAAAGAAATTCGGTACTTAGGTATGGAATTTGATAGTAAACTTACATGTAGATCGCATGTAAATTCATTGTTAAAAAGTTGTCAAAAAAAGTTAAATCTAATGAGAAAACTTTCTCACACGACGTATGGTGCAAGTAGACACAGCTTATTGATGATATATCGCACCATAATAAGGTCGAAATTAGATTACGGAGCCCAGGCCTATGCTTCCGCAAATCCTACACTATTGAGATCTCTGAATACCATATAAAAAATATAGCAATCAGACTGGCAACTGGAGCTTTTAAAACATGACCGATACAAAGCATCTTATGTGAGGCTTCTGAACTGCCATTACAACTAAGAAGAAAATACTTGCAAATACTGTCTCTTGCTACACTAAAAGATACTGATTTTAGCATTCTGCATAATCCTATTTAATAATATAATGTGCAACTCCCAATAATTTCCCATAAACACCTCCACGCTACACCACCATGGGCACAGTCGCGATTGGAAGTAAATTCAACACTCTTAAGTGTTAAGAGGGAAAATTCCGACGTCAGCAAATCATTTAAGGAGATCAAGGAAAATCACGCAGACTACAAATTCATATACACCGATGGATCTAAATCATCAACAAGAACAGGTTGTTCGGTAGTTGTTAATGGAGTATCAGTCCTATAAAAAGCATTACCATCTATGTTATCAGTACTGTCAACAAAACTTTTCGCAATCAAGTCTGCAGTGGAATATACGGAAATCAACAAAAAAAAACAAAAAACAAATTACATGATATGCACTGACTCGCTGCCAGCATTAATGGCTCTATCAAACACCAATAGTTTGCACCAATTGTCAACGAAATAACCGAAATGTTACAGACCACAACTAAGAACATAAAATTCTTGTGGATACCAGCTCACAGTGGAATAGATGGTAACACAAAAGCTGATGAATCCGCGAAAATAACGATCGCTAATACAGTTTCCAGTATACCGGTACCATCAGTTGATTATAAAGAATATCTTAAGCAACACTTCCAACAAATAGGGAATAGTCAATGGCAGAGATTATATAATGAAAATAAGCTGGATAAAACCATCTACAGAGCGTTGGTCTTCAGTATTTCGGGAAAACAGAACAGAGGAGGTAATCCTATGCCGGCTACGAATAGGCCACATAAAATTAACACATGCTTATTTACTGGACAGTAAAGCACCGCCCATGTGCGATCGATGTAACTGTCAGCTAACTGTCAAACATCTGTTGATAGATTGTCCAGTCTACGAACAATACCGCAAACATTATCAGACCGCACCACCGGATTTAAGATGCTTACTTAAGGATAATGTAGACACTATCAATCAGGTCTTTAGTTTTTTAAAACAAACCGAATTATTAACCAACTTATAACAATTTAAACCTCGTGCAAAAAAAATGCATAAAAAGGTTTGTGAACATCAAAATTTCATATTCCCATATAGTGGACATTGTGACTGAAAGGGTTATTGTAATTTTTAACTGTAGAGAACAATATAATAATTTTTAATGTAGACACTATCTATACAATGTGAAAGATACCCAAACTGGATAATCTGCAAAGCTGATTGGAACAGCTTTAATAATTCTATTAATTTAATAGAAACAAAAATCAGTACGAACATAAATGAAATAAATGCCATGATAACAAATAAAATTATCTCCTCAGCTGATTTATATATACCTAAAACTTACTCTAAACCAAAAAAGAAACATGTCCCATGGTGGAACGAAAATTGTAAATCAATCATACAAAGCAAAAATAAATTACTAAATCGGTTTAAACGATGTCCCACATACGAAAACCTTCTACAATTCAAAAAAGCAAGGGCTCTAGCCACATGCACTGTAACACAAAGTAAGAAAGAATCGTGGAATAATTTTATCTCTGGTATAAATTCAAACACACCAATGGGTAAACTGTGGAGTCAGATCAGGAAAATATCAAATAAGAGAAAAACGTGTCACATATCTGCGATCAAAAATCCATCTGGTGAGCTAGTTTACGACAACAACCAAATTGCGGAAATTATGGCAGAGTATTATTATCAGGAGAACAGTGTTCAACGAAATCACCATAATACAGATAATACCTTCAATTTTGAATTAAATAACAATGAACCCTATAACACAGAAATTACGCACCAGGAAGTATCTACTTCAATAAAATGGTTAAGATCATCAGCAGCCGGACCTGATCGGATACATCCTGAGATGATAAAACACCTACTAGGCCATAATATTGATGCAATTTGCTACTTACTAAACCAAATTTGGAAATCAAATGTAGTTCCAGACAAATGGAAGGAAGCCAATATCATACCAATCCTCAAGGCAAATAAAAACCAATATGACCCAGCCAGTTATAGACCGATATCTCTGACCTGCATTCTATGTAAAATAATGGAAAGGATAGTTGGTAACATATTAATGTGGATCGCGGAAAGAGATGGCTTAATAGACAACCAACAAAGTGGCTTTAGAAAAGGACGGTCTACTGTTGACAATTTAATACGTCTACAACAAGAAATACAGAATGCATTTGCATTAAATCAGCACGTTATCTGCATTTTTTTCGATATAGAAAAGGCTTTCGATCATATATCTACCACAGCCATTCTAAAAACAATTCACGATCATGGTCTCCGTGGAAAGTTACCCAAATTCCTCCGTTCATTCCTACAGAACAGCAAATTTAAAGTTCGAATAGGAAACATACTGTCTACATCAAAATGTCAAGAAAACGGAGTTCCTCAAGGATCCGTGCTAAGCCCCCTTCTATTTATACTTACGATATCCGACTTACAAGAGCTTATCAAGGAACCTGTAAAATACTCTATCTATGCAGACGACCTGGTTATATTTATCAGAGGACACGATATCTCTGCCCTGGAAAAGAAATTACAACAAAATTTAGAATTAATAGAAGAATGGGCTTCGACAAAAAATATCCGTTTCTCCTCGCAAAAGACATGTGTGGTACAATTCAGCAGGAAAACATCGCATACTCGCCTTGTCCAACTAAAATTAAATTGTACGACTATACGACACATCAATCAAACTAAATTCCTGGGATTAATTATGGATAAAAAATTAAACTGGAAGGCGCATGTAGATTACGTAAAAGCTGGATGCACAAAGGCCCTTAATTTACTAAAAACTCTACACCACAAATCGTAGGGCTCCGACAGAAGAACGTTATTGCGTCTATATGGTACACACGTGAGATCTTTACTAGACTACGGTTCAATTGTATATTGTACAGCAACGCCAAAAGTGATTCATAAATTAGATGTAATTCAAAATCAGGCACTTCGCATTTGCAGCGGAGCTTTCTGTACCAGTCTGATATCAAGTCTACTGGCCGAAACTAACATACTAAAAGATCGAAGAATCCTGTTAGCATTAAAATATTATTTTCAATTGAGTATGAAGAAAACATCCAAACTACTATAAAACCTTTCATTCAAACCTAGAAAGTAAATACAGCAAAAACAATGAAGCATTTGGCCTACGATGTAAACACTTCATACGATACCTTAAATTAACAACGGTTGATCGCACTCCAGTAGCCTCCTTGCACCCACCATGGCAAAAGTCGTTTCCACTGACTAGAAATCCCAGCTTACGAGTTAGCAAACAATTAAAATTTGCGATAAATATTGTCCGACAAGAGTCGTGGTCCAGATTAACTGAGAACAAATTAAGAAGAATTGAACCACGAATAGAACAATAGATTACGTCGTACCGAGCAAACTGACACGAAGAAATAGTGCTGGCCCGATTGCGAATCGGCCACACTAGGCTAACGCACGGGCCAATCGAGGAGAATTCGTCGTCGGTAATATGCAAATTTTGTCACGATTCAGCGCTTACCATAGAACATGTTATCACAGAATGTCCGAAATTCGATGAACAACGTTATCGGTCGTCAATAAGTGGACTAGATATAATCGAAGTACTACAAGGCAACGAAGACTTAATACAACGCGTAATATACTTTATTAAAATAACTGGTTTAATAAAATTATTGTAGACTAAATATTGTATTGTAAGTAGAAAATAATTTTTCTTTTGTAATTTATTGTATTTAATCTCGGTGGACGCAAATGACCTTCGTCCTAAAATAAAATAAATGTAAAAATGTATTTTCTGATAATTAGACCTTTCTCGAGTTCCGACCATACTTTTAGTCCCAACGGTCGCGGATTAACAGGTTCTAAACAAATCACAAACTTTTTCACATCTAAAACTTTATTCAATGATACATATTGTTAATGTTTTTTCTTCAGCTTTCTATAATTTCTTAAAACAGAATAGAATGATATATATATATATATATATATATATATATATATATATATATATATATTATTTTTAATATATATCGAAACAGTTATTTCGAACTGCTTTTCGACTTCAAAATTTCATATTGGATTATTTTAAAAAAAAAAAAAACGTAACAAATAAGTATACAAACTGATTCAATTGTACAATTATTTATAATGTATTTAAAAAATATATAAGCTCAATCATGTGATGCCGCCCTTTTCTTAGTACTCAAGTTACATTTTTGCCGTAAACGAAGCTGTCAACATAATATCGAGGTTAAATTCAACAATCATGTAATTCCCACGGCAGAAATGGTTAAATATTTGGGGCTCATGTTTGAAAACAGACTACTATGGAAACATCATATTCATGCTATAAAGAAAAAGGTCATGTAAAAACTGAACTTACTGCGTAAATTAGCTCATTCAAGCTATGGTGCAGACACACAATCCTTATTATCTATTTACAACGCTACCATCCTTTCTAGAATCGAATATGGAGCTGTAGTTTATGCTAGTGCCAAGCCATCTCACTTGCAATCATTAGAGACTGTAAATACTACTGCGTTAAGAATATGCTGTGGTGCATTTAGTACCACTCCAACATCCAGTCTCATTAACGATCTTGGCCTCATGAGTCTAAAATTTCGTCGTCTCTTCCAATCATCATCATTCTATATTCACCTCAAGGTCGTCTCTAATCTGCCGATCAGCAATTCCCAGATAAACACTCTTTTAACTGCCAATCAAAATTGCAACTTCTTTCACCATCTACCTCCAATTTACTGCAGTTATATCGCCGCAATACCGCCATGGATTTCTTTACCTCCAATTTACTGCAGTTATATCTCCGCAATACCGCCATGGATTTCTTTACCTCCAATTTACTGCAGTTATATCTCCGCAATACCGCCATGGATTTCTTTACCTCCAATTTACTGCAGTTATATCGCCGCAATACCGCCATGGATTTCACCCGAATTGGATGTAAACCTTTCATTGCTACCACCGGCACAGCGATGAGACCTGGCATACATTCTTCATCAGTACAAGAATATGCTAATATACTATATACTGATGGGTCTAAATTACTGGATAGGGTTGGCTGTGCTGTTTCTACAGCTAGCAAAATTCTTATACGCTACTCACTGCCACCGTACTTTTCAATTCTTTCAGCTGAGTTATATGCTATCAAGCTAGCAATTGTGTACATAATTGAAAATCTTGCAATATATTCTCAGAAATCGGCAATATTTTCCGGCTCAAGTGCAGCTTTAACTTCAATCGCTAAATATTGGAACAATAATCAACATCCAATTGCTAAAGAAATTATTCAATTGTTGGAATCAATGGAACCCTCTCATCTACCAATGTTTGTCTGGATACCAGGTCATTCACAATTTCCTGGAAACGAATTAACTGACCGAGCAGCAAAGGAGGCGTCCTCTATATACCCTTACATAAATTTATCCATCCCTCGTGAAGATGCATACAATATCATCGCCATAAAACTAAAAAGCAGATGGAAATCTATGTGGATTTCCACGCCTAATTTAAATCGGATACAAGCCGCTGGAAAACACCTTCTAATTTATCCAGAAAAGACGAAATTACTTTGAGACGGCTCCGATTCGGCCATACATTAATAACCCATGGGCATTTATTAAGGCGTGAATCTCCTGTTAGATGTTCCTGTGGACACTGGGAAATCACTGTCAAACATCTTTTGTTAGATTGTACTACTTACAACTCTCAACGTTCCCAACTAGCATTACCAACAACAATTAAAGGCCTGCTAAACTCAGATGGCAACACACACCTTCAAGTTCTCCGCTTCTTGTACAATACTGGTCTCTTCACATGATCTGAGATCTTCTCATCTGTGCCTCCAGCCTAGTAGCAGTACATGGCACATTAATGGGAAAATAAATAAATAAATAAATAGAATATATGTATACGGATATGAAGGCGAGAATAGTGGCGGATATAAAAGGGGAATATTTTACTTTAGAAAAGGGTGTAAAACAAGGAGATCCATTATCGCTAACATTATTTAATGCTGCTTTAGAAGAATTATTTAGAGTTAGATTGGAAGGATGAAGTATAAACATAAATGGAGAAAGGTTAAGTAATCTTAGATTATCAGATGATGTAGTGATTATATTTAAAAATATTAACGAGTTATAGGATATATTAAACGAATTAAATAACGGGTGGAAAAAACTGGTTTAAATATAAATCTGAATAAAACAAAAATATTGTCTTCAAAAAGAAATGTAACAGGGGTTTTTTGGATAATAATAAAATAAAATTGAAAGTGTAGACAGTACAGTTTACTTAGGACAGTTGATAATCCTAACGGATAAAAAACAAAGAGAGAGGTAGATCGGAGAATTGCACTTACCTGGAAAAGGGTCACTTAAAAATATTTCTAAGGGTCCTTACAGTAGTAGACTGAAAGGAGAAATTTTAAGTTTATGCGTTCTACCGAACCTAGCATATGGATGTCAGACTTGGTCAAGTTCGAATATTATCAGGAATAAAATTTCGACTTGTCAAAATGCAATGGAAAGGTCTATGGTGGGAGTTAGATTAAGAGATAAAATTAATATGAAAATAATTAAAAGCAAATTAAAGTTTAATTGCAACTTTAACTGTGTAATAAGAAGGAAGAAATGGGATTGAGCAAGACATGTTGCGAGGAATAGACTAAAAAAGTAACATATTGGATTATATACGAGAAAAGGAAAAGAGGAAGACTGGAAATCAAATGGGATGATGATTTTGCTAGTATGTTGAGGCATAAACAGTACCAAAGGATGGCTTACGACAGGGTCGAATGGGTTCGGTTGAGGGAGGCCTTTGCCCGATTTCAGGGCTAAAACACAGGTGATTTTGTTTTATTTTAAATATTGTTGCTTACAGTATAGTTTATTATGTTTATGACTAATAATAATAATAATAATAATAATAATAATAATGTTAAAATCAAAAATATGTTTTCACTAGCTCATTTAAGTATTACGCTGGATATAAAATTAACGTTTACGTAGCATATAAATCAATGTATTTATAAAACCCAGCGTATGATGTGTACATTATTTCTCATTTTTAATAAAAAATCAGCACTAATAGTATCAAATAAATTTGATAAATAAAACAATAATTTTACCTGTTATTATATGCTGCTCCAATTTGGTGTTCGATTAGCCAGACTAATTTAAAGAAACTGTAACGATTTCGACATCATTGCTTTAGTCATCTTAAATAAGCCGTACTACACTCGCATTGAAACAATGCATGATTACTTTCATTGTCCATTTATCGTAAAAGAACGTGCAACTAAATTCTTACTGAAAATATAATTTTATTGTGCATTTACGTATACTATGCTAAGTTTACTTTAATTAAAATCGGTAGTAAGCTTATGTATCAGTTATTTTAAACTTTTCCTGTTAGTAATTGTAAGATTTTTATATTACTATTACTTTTATGTTAATATATATATATAAGTTTATCTCATAAAGAAATAATATTTTTATATCACAGATAATTTGTTATGTTTTTTATTGTTATCATGTTAAAACTGAGAAAAATATACGTTTCTTTCGTTCTTTCTTTCTTTCTTGGTAGATGTACATTTTAAGTGTTTTAAAGTATCCTAGATTTATTCACTTAACGTAGGAATCGCTAAATTTTCCGTCGTCAACGCAAAAAAAAATTAATGAATAGTTTTGAAGTACAAGAAAGTTTTCCGAAATTTTTTATATTTCAGATTAAAGTGCTAAAATATTAAAGAATAGCAATAGATTCAATTAAAAATTACGGTGGTCAGGGATATGATGGAACGCATGGTGGTTACACTAGCTTTAAAAAAAAATAAACCGTCGAAAATAAATTAAATTTAGTATTGGAGGATTCTGTTAAATCAGTGTTGCAAATGAAAATTTTTCATGAAATTCCTAAAAAGCTATAAAGTGTTAATAGATACTGCTTAATAGAATGTCTGTAGATTCTCTAAAGCATCTTATATTAAAGAAATTGTGTTATATAAGATGGTCATCCAGATGTCTATCTATGTTTGTCGAGCAGATTTTAGATAAATCATGAAAATTTTTAAAAAAACGACTTTGATAATTAAAGATAAAGACACAAATAATGATACCGAGGCATTATATAAACATATAAATTAAATTTCATTTTATTATTTTTCTAGCTATGAAATACAAGTTATTAGAGATGATATAGCGTCAAAACAATTACAGTCAAGGAATATTGATTTACTGTACGTTATAGATTAATTCAAAAATCACTTGAAAATATTAAAGGATTAAAAAATAATTTTGAAAACGTCATTCAAGAAGCTTCAGTTTTAGCTAAGTTGGAGAATATATACAGAATTTGAAGAAGAAAAACAACAGAATGAACGAAACCGTTCTTTGATTATCAGCTCATGAAATAATTACGAATGTAAAACACTTATTTAAAATACAAGTTTTCAATGCTCACACTGACATAGTTATTATTACACACAATCAAACAGTCGATTTGAAGGAATGAGATCAGTAAGTTTCCGATAAGTTGATAGTATCACAAGAGTTAATGAATATTTTTTCTTGTGAATTATCAACTAACTTTATACATCAGCTTTTATAAATTTAAAATTTAATTGACAAAAAATATGTCAAGATTTTATATATATATATATATATATATATATATATATATATATATATATAACGATAGTATAAAAAGAATTTTTATTTCTATTTAATTTTCAATTTAAATTAAAAATATATATCACTGAATAAGCACTATAGAAACACTTTTTAAAATTTAGTTTTGTTACAGGCGTTTTCGTAATTTTTTTATATACAAATATTTCAGACAAATTTAATTCCTCTTTTTCTAACGTCATATCTTTCCTTCATGTTACATAAATATACATGGAATGTAAGTAATTTATTTTATAAGAATATCGGTTAAGTGACGTATACCATTTAGAATAGGAGTTAAACTTCTTTTATAAAACTATTAATAATTAACTGTTTAATTAATAAACTAGTTCAGAATATAGAAATTTTAAAATATATGGATATACATATTTTAGAATTATAAAAATAACTTATTGTAAACAGAACATATCAATAGTATTTTTTAATTATTTCACAAACAATATATATAAATTCCCGATAAAACGTTTTCATATTTTTTTTTTTTAAAATAATTACTATAAATATAGAATATGTAACCGTACATAAAAAGGTAACTAGTAACTTTAAAAGTATACCAATTAAAATTCTTAATTTTATTTCGAAATTATTTGGAAGGAGACGCTCCGTCTTCGTGAACATCCAGATGGCAATTTGGATTACTCGACTGCACAATTGCGAACAACTGATTATCCTTAAATTTCAAATGTTCTTGAAAATATTCTATTAGGCTGTCGTTCTAATAATCAAAATAATTACAAATGTTGTGATATAACATGAAAACTAAATGAATTAATTAACCGTAATAAAAAATATGCTTTAAACGTACACAAAAAATTAGCGTTTATTTAAATATGTATAAAATGTTTGTGTAATATTTGAAATTCCATTTACAAAACCGAACTTACAGGAAATATTTTAATGGCGACATTTTATGCTCTAGTATAGGTGAACATATAAAACGTTTCGACCAATATTATTTATTATTAAACCTGAGCTCAGGCGACTGGGTGCGTCCATACATGGTGGATAATGGAATGGCCTCCAGATATGGAGAGTCTCTGACAAATAAGCACCCGCGAATCACGAGCGACTATAAATCAGGGTGCAATGGGAATGACTTGGGAAAACTTTCCTTAAAAAATGCTGCATAAGCCTGTTAAAGGCATCGTGTCAAAGCGAGTAGGGCCGCTATAAGCCCAAATCCCAATCAAAATCCAGAAGCGTCGGTTCTCCATATTAGAGCGGATTTCTGGTGAGTCTGTTCTTCAGATTAGGAGCGGCTGGAATCATACACTGGGACCAATCTCAGTTTTAATTTTGGAGAAGCAATGGTCGTAGACTAATGCTTTCCCTCATAATTTCTAAACAACGCTCAATGAAAAATTTAATTCATAAAACTACTCCAGGATGCAAATCTTCCACTGCAATTCATAATCACAGTGCATCTGGGCTATAATATTCTGGAGAGCCTAGATCCTCATGCATGTTTAATATTAGGGGAAAACATAAGAATGTGAACAAACTAAAGACAACGTGTAGATTTTTTTGGCACCCTGAATATAAATTCTCTGCTCAAATTAGGTAAACTGAAACAACTGACCAAGATCTTGCATGAAAACGGGATACAGCTTTTAACTCTGCAAGAAACTCGATTCAGAGATGAAAGTATTTTTGACTGAGATGGCTCTAGAATCTTTAAAGGTAAGCCTGGCAAAACTCAACAAAGCAGGGAATACCACACCTCGGAGCAGCATTTATTGTCAGCAACAAGATTATAGCTTTAAATCAGTGGATGAAAGGATTTCAATACTAAATTTATGCTGTGGAAACAAAACATATACAATGCTAAATTGTCATGCTCCTATAAATTAAGATAATAAAAGGAATCCAGAAAAGGTTGAAATGTTTTGGAAAACACTAGATAAAATAGCATCTACTATTTCAGATAAAAATGTCAAGACTTTATTAGGTGACTTCAATGTCCAAATACGAAACGAAAAGAAACATAAGAAAAGAGTTGGAGAGTACCTAGCACACAAAAGTACTAACAGAAATGGTGAAAGGTTCATTGCAGTTTGTAGAAGATTTAATCTGAAAGTAATGTCAACAAACTTCAAAAAATTACCACGAAAACAGATGACATGGAGATCGCCAAATCCTAACCTTTGGGGAATTCCAAATTGATCATGTGGCTATTTCATACAGTAACCAAAGGGAAATTATGAATGTTAAAGTAAAGAAGGGAACAAATATTGAAACGGACCCCTATCTAACAACAGTCAAAATGAACTTTATACCATGGAGTAAAAAAGTCTACAAGAAAACTAATAATAAAACCCCAAGGATTAATGTCGATGTATTAAAGGAGAAGAAGGAGGATTTTCAAAAAAAGGTAGATGCAAGAATAATTACCGATGATTGGGAAGAAATAAAACCTAAACTAGTAGAAATAGGTTGTGAAGTAGCGCTCTTCAAACGGACAAGAAAACATATGTGGTGGAATTTTCAATGTGATGAAGCTATACAAGTCAGGAGTAATGCATGGAAGAAGTGGTACTCTACAAAAAAACAAGATTATCTAGAGTTCAGAAGACAAAGATCTAAAACAAAGAAAAATTATTAGATCTGTTAAAAGAAAGTTTGAAAAAGACCAATTATTAAAAATATATGAACAATTTAAACAAAAAAAAAATACACGTTCCTTCTATAGAACATTTAAGAACATGCTCCAGAAGTACCAATCGCCTGCGTTATGTTTTAAAAAGCAAGTTGGAAAACTTGCTCTCAATAATAGAGAGAATTGTGGCGTTTTGACAATATACTTCCAAAATTTACTGAACTGTAGAGAACCCAGAAATACGTTCGAAAGAATAGAAACGGAATATATCCATAATGAATCTGAGGCCCCTAGTATAATAGAAATTTCCAAAATTATCAATAACTTGAAAAATAATAAAACCCCGGGTGACGATGTAATAGTTGCTGAAATATGGAAAAATACAGACTTAGAAACAGTTAAAAAACTACATTCCGTCATCAAAAAAGTTTGGAATAAAGAACAGATACCTGAAAGTTGGAAAATAGCATTAATTCACCCCTTACATAAAAAAGGTAGGAAAGATGTTAATAACTATTGGGGAATTTCATTATTTGCTAGTAACCTATAAAAGTCTTTCGAAAGCTCTTCAAAATCGCCTAGAGCAACAAAGTGGATGAACAAATCGGTGAATATCAGGCAAGATTCAGAAAAACGAGATCATGTACAGAACGAATCCTGAACTTTAAATCAGTTATAAGATATAGGAGATTAAGAGGCATAGATACTTATATAATATTTCTGGACTTTCAAAAAGCGTATGAGTTTGTGGATAGGAAAGCATTATTCAATATACTTTTTTAATTTGGAGTTAATAATAAATTACGTTCTCTCATCAGGCAAACTCTAACAAACACATTGTCCAAGGTCAAGTTTCATAGAAAAATTTCAGAACCATTTACAATCAAAATGGGAGTCAGGCAAGATGGTCTATCACCCTTACTATTCAATTGTGTTTTAGGAAAAGTGATACGCGAATGGAAAAACTTATTGTTAAAGCTGGCGTGAAGCCCATCAAATTAGGACATAATAGTCCGAAAATAATATGCTTAGCATCTGCAGATGACCTCGCGATACTAGCTAGTAACTTAGAAGATGCGCGGAAACAAATAAATCTATTGAAGGAGGTATCTGAAAAAACTGGTTTACAGATTTCCTTTGAAAAGACTGAATACTTAACAAATATGAAGGATGCACCTACATTTATGAATACAAGGTATGATAGGCTTCCAATTTCAAATACTTGGGGGAAGTAATCGAAGCAAATGGTTTAGACAAGGAAACAATCGCAGCAAGAGCAAGTAAAATGGAACTTGAATTTAACCTAATAAGAAATATTTATAATAAAAGAACGCTCTCTATGAATACAAAAGTACTTCATTATAACACCGTCATCGGACCAGAGTGATTATATGTATCAGAATGCCTTATACTCAAGGTGGGAAAAGAATTAGAAATGATCGAGAAAAAAGGGAAAAATTATAAGAAAAATACTTGGCCCTAACATTGTGAACGGAAAGATATTTCTTAAAATTAATAAGGAGATATATGAGAAAGTAGAGAAGATTACAGAATCCATAAAAAAAAAGGAGAATGATGTTTTATGGGCACGTTAAGGGAATAGAGGCAAATAGGCTGGCTAAACAGATATTTAACTTTTTTTTGACAGAAACTATAAAACAAGACTTGGATGGTTTCAAGAAACTAAGAAAGATATGAAACAAATGAAGATTTCGGATAAAGATATTCAAGATAGAAACCAACTGTAGAGAAAAATTAAGGAATTTCATAACTTTCTGGAAACCAACAGAACGAACACAAGAAAAAAAAATGGTATGAAAAACGGAAAGAAGATCATAGCTTAAAAATGAAACAGTTCTGGAAGAAAAAGAAGGCAAAAAAACAACAGGTTGAAGGAACTAAATCAAGAAGAATATCAGCCGAAAATCAAGAGAAAACTGGTGCCAAATGGAGTAAACAATGAAAACAGTTACACAGTGAGAAAATGAAGTAATATTGGGGATAATTTCAGTCCTTAATTTCGTTGTCTTACGTGGTCCTCGTTGGCCGAGATCGATAAATAATAATAATTATATATATATATATATATATATATATATATATATATATATATATATATATATATATATAAACAGACAACGTTAAAAAATATTCCAAGACAGTATCATTCGCGCAATCAAATATACCAAGGACATGTACTCTCAATGTTTTATGAGATTCAGAAGAAAATTTTAACATATTTTGTATTTGCCTATAAAATTACAATTAACAGAACGAAGTGTGAGAAGAAATATTTCCATAATTTATGAATTATATTTTATCGATAACACAAAAACTGAATTGCGCAAAATGTATTAATTTGTTTCAATTTAAAATTCAGTAATATGTTATTGTAACCTGAGTAAGCACAATAATTTCCACGTTCTTGAAATTTATTCACAATGTATAGACATCTGAGAAATGGTACGTGTTAAATGTTTTAATTACACAGTATAGGTTTAATGTATTGTTATGATTGTTTTAGCCTTACCGACAAATAAATGATGATACTATGTTTTCAACATTTATTACATATCAGTGACGTTACATATATCCACACACATTAATGGAAAAATTACACATTAAGATTTTTTGTGTTCCTTATAACTATCTATACGCTATCTTGATATTACAGAATCAGGTGTGTTTCCTACTTCCAAATTTTCTTTTACCCTTAATTTTTCATATCAAAATGGTTTAGAATGATATTGAGAAAATGTTAAGGAAAAAACCGTCCATTGTGCAACGGGTTCAGCAGAAAAAAAAACAGACATATCCGGTAAAATACAAAATACTGTAACATACGTTTCGACAGCATGGCGAAACGTGTGAACAATCAACAACACAAGGAAAATCCACAAAAAAAAGAATATTCAAATGACGGAGCAGTCATACAAGGACATCGTCTGCTCTGAATAATTTAACCAAAGAAATGGCTTCCATTTCTAATCAGCTGAGTAAACTGAAAGGGAAGCAACTTCAAACAGTTACTAATAAGCGTTAAAAAAGTAGAAGAAATTACTGAGAATTCACTTAGAATAATTATGTGGAGTGCAAATGGATTAAGAAATCGTATTCTTGAATTGGAAACATTTCTTAGTTTTCATAAGATCGATATTGCTCTGGTGTTGGAAACACATTTTACAATGAGTAATTGTCCTAATATTAAAAATTATATTATCTATCATACCCCACGCTGACGGTGGTGCCATCTGTAATTATTAAACAACAAATACAGCACTTTCCTAAAAAAGAATTCTGTGAAGAATATGCGCAGGCAACATAGTTGCTGTTCAATGGAACGATTCATTAGTCAACATCGCTGCTGTATTCCACCGAAACACAAAATAAAAAAAGATAATTACGAATACTTCCTTAATCATTTTGGTCCACAATACGTGGTAGGTGATGACTATAATACTAAGAACGAAGCCTGGGGATCAAGGTCAGTTCATATTAGAAATGAGAATATGGCACATGTCAAAAGTAAAGAACTCCTACAAGCAATCACAGTACTCATGGTACCTGTATTTCTGGACGTAAGCCTACTTATTTGCCGAGCGATAAACGAAAACGACCTGATTTAATTGATTTTTTTATATCAAAGGTATAGCTACTAATTATGTGCTGTCAGAAAACATTGAAGATCTCACATCAGATCATTCTCCTGTATTGCTCACTATTAGTTCTACAGTGATACAGAGGACAACATGTATAGATTCACAGACTTGGAAAATTTCCGTGTGGAACTTGATCAGCGAGTGAACGTGAAAGTACGTGTGAAAACGCCAGATGAAATAGAAAAACAATGCAATAATCTGATCGAAGCGATTCGTGAATCCGCCAAAGTTGCAACGCCCGAGATTAAAAATAGCAACAATCAGGAGCCAACATATCCCCTAGAGGTATGTAAATTAATTATTGAACAAGACGAGCTGGATGGATTTGGCATCAGTCACGCCATCCGCAGGACAAAAACACCTTGAATAGGATAAACAGCAAACTTAATAAATTAATAAAGGAGATTAAAAGGAAAATATTTAAATCTTATCTGTAGAAGCTTAGTCCATTAGCGAATAGAAACTATTAGTTGTGGAAAGCCACACGAAGAATGAAGAGGTCATGCGTTAGAGTTCGTGCTCTTCAAGACAAAGAGACAACTGGGTCAGGCGCAATCGTGACAAAGCAAAATTGTTTGCTCATTTGTCAAATACGTTCCAACCACATGACATTGTCATATAAAGTGATAAATTTGCAATGCTTCTTATCCTCAGCACCTCCTGGTTAGTTTCGTTAGCTGTCCATGGTACCTTAAAAATGTACCATAATTCTATGTACTTGGGTTTTCTTTCTTTATGATTCACGTCCCACAATCATACAATGAAGTGGATATATATAACTTTAGAATGAAACTAAGGTCATAGCGGTCAAATTTTTTTTTATCTTGTTGAATGCATTTCCTCTTGTTCAATTTACACCAGTTTCTTCCATAATATTCGACTGCACGCCTAGGTATTAAATAACTCAGCCTTCTCCAGGTAATCTCCAATTAATATGTATTTTCGGTTTTTGGTTATTTAGATGGTTCAAAAGTCAGTAGCCTAATGGCAAATTATGTATATTTTAACATGAAACGTGACTCTGTTTTATACATACAGGTATTTTTTAACCATTTAGACATATGAAATTCCTTGACTTATGTAGTGTATTGACAACACTGTAAAATATTCTACGTTGTACAAAATGTATGTTCATATTTTTGTAATAAAGTTATAAATGGGTTTCTTTCTAATTCTTCGTTTCGTTATTATAAAGTGTAAGTTTTCCTTGGTTAGAGGTTTTCCTAGGGACATAAGTGGCGACGAAGATGTTGAATTTTCGAACATTAATGTGAAAATCATAAAAATTGGTAATACAAAATTGAAAAAAAAAACAAAAACAAATGGCAAATATGGAAGAATTTCACTTTCCAAGAAGAAATATTTGTAACAATACATGAATTTAATCCGAAAAAAGACGATTTTTAAGTGTGCACCGAAATTTTTGAAATATATTGCCACGTAAATAATATTACAGAAACAAATAAAAAAGCCGTATTTTTAACATTGATTGGTCCAAAAATGTATACCATTGGTAGAGCAATGGTGATACCAAAGAAACCTCAAGGAATTTGTTTTGGAAACGCTTATGAATAAAATTAAAAATCATCTTAAGCCTCAACCAACGATAACAGCAGAACGTAGTAAATTTGATTCCCGTATACAATTGGAACATGAAACAATTGCACACTTTATAGTAAAATTACAAAAGATAAGTCAAACTTGTGATTTTAAACAAATGCTAGAAGAAGCATTACGTGACCAAAATTGTTCATGGAATTCGAGGCGAAGCATTAAAAAAGAAGCTATTTCAAGAAGTAGAACAGGATTATAAACGAACGTTGGAAATGATAAATGCATGGAAAGGAACAAGAATAAGTTTGGAA
The DNA here is from genome assembly GCA_032883995.1 of Coronaproctus castanopsis. Taxonomy (NCBI): domain Eukaryota; kingdom Metazoa; phylum Arthropoda; class Insecta; order Hemiptera; family Monophlebidae; genus Coronaproctus; species Coronaproctus castanopsis. The sequence continues at coordinate 291,206,300 of CM065052.1, forward strand.
ATGGATAAGAAACTAAATTATAAGTAAGTAAATTATATTCGAGGTAAACACGTTATAAACTCAAGAAACTAAGTAAGGACAAAATGCAGTTGCAGTTGTTGTGGTTATACTAATCATGTATTTAAAAATTGTGGATACAAAAAATATTATTGTCGTATATGTAATCGTAAAGGTCATTTAGAAACTGTTTTAAAAATAAAAACGTTAAAAATATTCATAAACAAGACCAAGACAATGTGGGTAAAAACGAAAGCTATACAAAAAATAGTGGTCAAAATAAATCCTATAAATATGAAAATAAATTGCGTAACACAAATAAAAATAGAATATAATTTAAAATTATAAAGATACGTTTGTAAATACACTTTTTAAAGTAGATCAGGACGATAATAATGTAACCAAACCTATGTTTTTAAATGTTGAAATAAATGGAATTAATTTTAAAATGGAAATAGATAAAAAGCTGCAATTTCAGCATAAATGAAAAAACTTACTATACACATTTTAAAGACATAGTTTTAAATAGACCAAATAGTTATCAAAAAGCATACGATGGTAACATTATAAATACTATAGGGTATATTTTTGTAAAAATAAAAATGTTGCTAAAAAATTACGATTGTTTGTAATTAGAGATGGAAGTCATCCGCTCTTAGGAAGGAATGGTTTCAATCTCTCGGAATCGAATTACAAATAAAACGAAATGATTTAATCGTTAATTATACATAATATGATAATGCTCAAAATGTTGATAAAATTATTAACGAATATCCAGAAGTTTTTATAGATAAACTGGGAACATACAAATGGAATAAATATGAAATAGTATTAAAAGAGAATGCCAAACCAAAATTTTTCAGACCTCGACCATTATCATTAGTGTTAAAAGAAAAAGTTGGAAAGGAAATTGTCTATTGGTGGAAGAAGGAGTCTTAAAACCTGTACAGACAAGTGAATACGGTACGCCAATCGTCCCTGTATCAAAACGTGAAAATAAATTAAGAATTTGTGGTGATTACAAGGTAAGTTTAAATCCACATATTACGTTGATAGAAATCCATTGCAGAATATTGAAGAATTATTTACTAAAATCGCAGAAGGAAAATATTATTCTAAAATCGATTTATGTCATGCATATCAACAATTAATTGTTGACGAAAAATGTCGAAAATATTTAATTCTAAGTACTCATAAAGGTTTGTCTGAACCAAATAGACTTTTTTATGGTATAGCATCACCATCGGGTATTTTTCAACGTGAAATTAAAAAAATATTTTTAAATATAGAAAATGTTGTTTGTTATTTAGACGATATTGTAATAGTGAGAAAGTCTGAAAATGAACATTTACAAAACTTACATGCAGTTTTAAACCGTTAAAAAAAATGTGGATTAACTGTAAATTGTAATAAATGCCAGTTTAAAAAAAAAAAAGAAATTTCATTTTTAGGATACATTTTAAATAAAAATGGAATATTTTCTGATCCAGAAAAAATTAAAGTAATAGTTGAAAGCAAAACACCTAATAATATAAAAGTGCAGATGTTTCTTGGTCTATTACTCATGTGATGAAATTTATTCCAGATGCATCAACGTGATTAAAACCCTTATATGAATTATTAAAAAAAAAGAAATGATTTTAAATGGAGTAAAGAGTGTCAACAGACTACAGTAAAACAAATATTAAAAGAATCAAAATTTTTAGTACATTTTAAGAATAAATATCCGATAAAATTAAAATGTAACGCTAGTCCAGTTGGAATAGATGGAGTATTAATGCATGAAATTGATGGAATAGAAAAACTAGTTGCTTACACATCACGTACACTGACTGAGACTGATAAGCAGTATACACAAATTGATAAAGAAGCATTAGCCATAATTTTTTGTTTACAAAAATTTCATAAACAGTTATATGGTGTTCGTTTTATTTTAGAAACAGATCATAGACCTTTAATATTTATATTTGGAAATAGTTGTAGCAAATAGATTGCAACGATATGCAGTTACTCTTGCTGGATATAATTATGAAATTAGGTACATAACATGAAAGCAGAATATAATTGCTGATAGTCTGTCTCGTTTACCAATTAAATGTGATCAACAAACAAAAAAAAAGGCTGAAATATCACATGTATATGAGTACGGATTTATTAGAAGTAAGCAGATGGGCTCACGACCTTAATCTTATAGTTAATACAACAAAAACGAAATGTATGCTGATGAAATTGATGAGCGATAATGAAAGCTAATGACGGAGATGTGGTTATCGTTTGTTTCATGCGTTCGCTATTATCGGTAAAACGGGTTGTTATTAAGGTTTTATTATTATTATTAATTGGGCGTATTATTCCGGGCATTTACGTTATACCGTAAGATACGTATTATTAATTATTTATCACAATTTGGTCGATCACCGGTAAGCTCGTTCCATTTATTTACTGGTGGTTGGCGCTGTGTGCATGTGTATATATAAGTCCGTGGACTGTATTTATTAGTATTCGTGCGTTTATCACTTTGTGTGAGCGTGTTTTACAGGCGCGCATCGTGTTAGGGCACCTGCACTTTACGTACATACATGATATCTTGTGTGCACGTTGTCAGGTCTTAATATGATACGCTCCCCACCCCGACATCGCAAAATACAAACAGCGAGCGACGAAGTAATTGATGAGCAGCAGCAGCAGGTAGCATGTTCATCTTTATCTCTCGCAGCGGCTGATAATGAAGCTGTAGACATTACATTGATCGAAAAACAGTTACAACCGTTGAAACTACCTAGAGATAACGACGGTCAATTTAAATTAAAACGACAATTGTCAAACACGACTACTAACGAGAGTGACGAAAATGATTGGCATATTCCTAAACGTACGAGTAAAGTATCAAAAAAACCAGCCTATCAAGTAAATGTGAATAAAATGCGAAATATTTTTGAATTTCTCACGGCTGATAACAATGACGAAATTGATAACGACAATATGCAAGTTGAAAATGGCCAAAGGGACGATAATAACATAAGAGTCGAACATAAGAAAGGAGACAACAGTTATGTCAACAGGATTAAAAATATCAAAACACCGTCGATTATGGTAAAAAATATACAGAATTTTAACACATTCCGGAAATTTATGCTAACAATACCAAATGCGCAATTTACGCTTAAATCTACTCTAACAAGTGTCACTATTTTTCCACTAAATCCGTTAAGTTATCGCGCCATTTTTAAAACTTTAAAGGAAAAGAAATACTTCTACTACACATATTCTTGACAGAAGAGAAACCGTTTAGGGTCGTCATTAAAAACCTTCATCCGACAACGGAAATAAATGACATACCAATCTGAAGGGTTTGAAGTGTTCAGAATTAACAACATTCTAAAGAACAAAACAAAACAACCATTACCGATGTTCTATATAAATTTAAAACCGTCCCCAAAAAATGGCGATATATTTAAAATTAACTGCCTTCTAATAGGCTTGTAGTTGTTGAGGAACCATACACCTAAACAATGTAAAAGGTGTCAGCTTTTCGGGCACACTGCAAATTATTGTAATTTACCAGTGCGATGTGTTAAATGCGCTAGTAAACATGATACAAAATCTTGCAATAAAAGTGCAAACGAACCATCTGTATGTGCGTTATGTAATGGTAGTCACCCAGCCAGTTATAGAGGTACCGTTTATAAACAGCAGACTAAATTTTATAATAAAACACATTAAGTATGAAAACTGAAGAAAATAATAATCATATTTTCCACCCATCAAATGATACTTCGGCAAACACACGCACAAATGTTACAAATGTTAACCATCAAACGTATGCGAATGTAACTAAAGCAAACAAAATAAATTATGCTCAACGTTCGGTGGCATTCGTAGACAATGAAGCTGATCAATTAAACCAAAATAATGATATTTCATTAATGTTAAATTCATTTTTGAACGAATTCAAATTATTGATAAACCCATTAATCTCACTATTGACGAGAGTAATAGATAAGATATTACCTTAAATGTTAAACAACGCGAACAAGGTCACTCATCACTTACTTATAATAATGTTGTGGAATGCTAATGGCATTGCACAAAAAAAATGAGTTAGAAATTTTTTTTAAACAAAATACCATTGATGTAGCGCTAATAACTGAAACACGCCTTATACATGAAAAAAGCTTCAAAATGCATGGATATTATGTACACACAGCCCACCATCCAGATGGCACTAGTCATGGTGGTACAATGGTTATGGTTAAAAACACCCTCAAGCAATATAAAAATTTTGCACGGAGTATTCTTGCATACCAGATGGTAGCGGTTAATATCGAAACCTTCGACACACGAAATTTCAAGTACCAGAGACTGAGTACAACTCCATTTTTAGAGCGTTGGAAAATAAATTTATATGCGGCGGCGATTATAATGCCAAAAGTAGCTCATGGGGATCGAGAATAACGAACCAATCTGGAAGAAAACTTCATAAAGTTATTCTCTTGCCGAGGACTCCTACATACTGGCCAAACCAAGGAAATAGACTCCCGGATGTACTAGACTTTTATATAGTACGAGGACTACAAACATCTAATATTAAATGTAAAACGGCTATTGACTTATCATCAGACCATGTTCCAGTCATTGCGGTCTTAGATGTGCATAGTAATCGAACAGACATTCCACAAGGACTTGTAAATAGAACTACAGATTGGAATGCTTTCTCTACTATGATCGAAAATAACATAAATCTTAAAATAAAATTAAAAAGTGAAGACGACATCGAATCTGCGGTTAAAGATTTAAGTAATCTTATAGAATATTCTTGTGCTAACGCAACAAACTATGATTCGAACAATTCGCAGAAAAACGTATATCTTCCGCTCGATATAAGAAGATTAATTAAAAAATGTCAGGCAGCCAGAAAAAACTGGCGGTGTCTTCGATATCCGTCCTTAAAAATAATTTATACGAAGCTGCAAACCGAATTAAAAAATTAAATAAACGAATATAAAAACAATTATTTCAAATCTCGCGTTGAACGGAAATAACAGATCACTGTGGTATACAACAAAAAATTACTGGAACAGTCGATGAACCTTTTAATATAAAATTGAATAATACGTGGGCTAAATCGGACAAACAGAAAGCAAATGCCTTCGCAGAACACCTTAGTACAGTCTTTACTCCACATCCTGCTCATGATGAAGAACATTTCATCTATATACAGAATACGTTAGTCTCAACATGCTATAAAATTCTTCTCACCAAAAGAAGTATCTCAGTGCCTCAAAAAAATACCACTACGAAAGGCTCCTGGACTTGACAAGTTTACTGGTGAAATCATTTCACATTTACCCCAGAAAGCGGCTATTCTAGTCTGTTATATATTCAACGCCATATTACGTATCGGTTACTTTCCTAAAGTATGGAAAAAATCAGTTATAAAATCATGCTACCTAAACCAGGCAAATCAAAAACATCCGTTTCGTCCTATCGTCCGATCAGTTTACTTTCTTCGCTTTCTAAAGTACTCGAAAAATTAATTTTAAATCGCGTATACGCTGCAATAACGATCAATACCGGTGGCAAAATAATACCAGACCATCAGTTTGGCTTCCGCGCTGATCATTCCACTATACAATAGTGTCACCGATTGGTCGACGCAATTTCGTCAACTTTGGAGAAAGGAGAAGTGTGCTCGGCTGTCTTCCTTGACGTCGCGCAGGCGTTCGACAAAGTTTGGCATCCAGGATTGCTCTACAAACTTCGAAAATGCGTGCATCCGGATTTATACAGATTTTTTGGATCATACTTAGTCGAAAGGACATTTGTCGTTAGAATTAATGATTCTTTCTCGGAAGAGCAAAAAATTTTATCTTCGGTACCGCAGGGTAGCTTACTTGGACCGCTATTGTACTCCATCTACACCAGCGACTTACCCACTTCAAACAATTGTGGCCACTTTTGCCGACGATATTGCCATCCTCGCGTCTAATCCAAATCCAGATTATGCAAACGCAGCGGTTCAAAACCACATAAACCGACTAACTAAACAGCGTTGGCGCATATCGTTTAACCCGGTAAAATGCCAACACATCACATTTACCAATCGGCAAGTAACGTGTCCAAAGTTAAAAATCGATGACACTGAAATTCCACAGACGGACTCAGTACGTTACTTGGGTTTGTTCATGGATAGGAGGCTGACGTGGCGTTACCACGTGGCGCAGACAAGGAAATCTGTAATTACTCGTGCCAGAATATTGCACCCGTTGCTGGAAAAAAAATCAGGTCTTAACTTGAATGTCAAGAGATGCATATACTTAACAGTCATTGCGCCGATCTGGAAATATGGAATCGAGCACAACAGTCTAAAATACTATGCACAATCACGTCCGCGCCGAGATATGTTTCAAATTTAACGCTTCATAATGACCTTCTCATACCACCCATTCAAGAAACTTACGCTGAACAATACAAGAGGTTTTTCGATAAATGACAAAATAGCGCAAATCCAAACATAAGCAGAATGTATACGATCACATTGCCGGGCAATCCCCAGAGACGATTGAAAAGAAGAAAATGGTGCCGCGACGCACTCCCTATTACCTAAATATAAGAAATCTGATTCAACGTGATTTAATCTTATCCTCGATCCTCCTAGGCTAGTCGACTCATTGGAGTCGTTGGTCTAATACTTAATTCTGTCTTTATTGTTTCCTAACCTCCTTTTACTTCCTTTCCTCGTCTTTATTTTTAGCACCGTTGGTTGTGGTATTGTATACCGGTACAAAAAAAAAATGGTTTGTATAAGCCAAAATTAAAATGCACACTAACAAGTGCCTGGTCGGACAAACATATATGTTCAAATTTGGGCTGTAACATAATAGAACTGGTAAGTGAATACAAACATCTAGGTGTAACAATAGATAACCACTTGAGGTGGAACTTACAAATAAAAAAGTGGAAAATAAATTGAAATCAATAATACAAACTATATACATTAAAAAATGATGTAGGTCAGGAGACAATGAGAATAATATACCTCACGTTAGTCGAATCCAAATTGAGATATGGCATAGAAGCATAGGGATCGGCGTCTAAATATTACATGGGAAAAATTGATCGATTGCAAAGGAAAAGTTTTGAACCTAATAAACAAGTATAAATGTAGAAATCAGAACAAACCACTAAATGATCTGTTACGTCATCATAATGTATTAAATATAGCGGGACTGTATTTGTTTACCAAAGTTTGGAATTATTTAATAAAAAATAAAAGTATCGATTTAAACGAAAACACGCAAATAAAATATAAACTAAGGAAAACTAACAGGTATGTATGTTCGGTAGCACGGTCAAGGTTTGGTGAACGAACTAATAAATACGTGATGACGAAATTGTTAAATAATATACCGGAAGAAATAGTGAACGAAAAAAAAATTGGGAAACTAAAACATCAATTAAAAGAGTGGTGACAAGATATGGGGATAATATAAACAAAATAATAAGAAACAAAAAATTGTAACTGTAACTATATAAAGTAAGTAAAATAAAAAACAGTTTATAATGAATTCGAAGTGGTGCGACAAGTGAAAGCAGTAAGTTAATATAGCGTCTGCTACCACTAATGAGGTAATGATAATATGGTAAATAAAAATAGTTACTGTGAGAGTGTAATCGGGAATGTGTGAGTACTATAATTGTAACTTTGTGTATATGTGGGTATGTGAATTTTATAAATTAAAAATAACGATACATGTATGTAATAATAGTTTAAATATACATATTGTAAAATTGTGTAGAGTAAGCTTGACGGGAACATATATCTAAGCACAGAATGGGGTGGCAGTATGAGTGTGTGTGATTGGGTTTACTTCTTTATTTTTATTTTATAATAAATATACGATTTTTGAAAAAAAAAAAAACTAATCGAATTACGAACTTATTTTTTGAAAAGATATGAATTACATGTTGAAAACGAATGTATTTTTGCTGATCATAAATTAATAATTCCAAAAATATTACAGCAAAAATGTTTGAATGAATTACATAGTACACATTTAGGAGATAGCAAAATGAAAAGTTTAGCACGGTCATATTTTTGGTGGCCTGAAATAGATAAACAAATAGAAAAATTAGCATAAAGTTGTGAAATTTGTTTAAAAAATCGAAAAAATTCAAATAAAGTAAAGTTACATAAATAGAAATATCCTAAAAAACAGGAGATAGAATTCATGCTGACTTAGGTGAATATGGACAAAATACATTTTTAGTCATCAGAGATCAGTATTCAAAATGGATTGAAATATATTGGATAACATCAACAACATCAAAAAAATTAGTGGAAGTTTTTAGAGATCATTTTGCACGATGGGGCATTGCCGAAGTATTGGTAACGGATAATGGTCCACAGTTTCTCTTAAATCAATTTAAATCATTTTTATCAAAGAATGGAGTCAAGCATCTCACAGGAGCACCATATCGAAAATGCTGTAGGGAATTTTAAAAATAAATTTAAGAAAATGTTAGCATCCGGAGAAACTTTGGAAGAAGTAATATCAAGATATTTAATGAATTACAAAACAACAAAGAAACCGCCAACAATATTGCACTTAAATAGACGATTAAGAACAAGATTTACAGCATTAACACAACAAAAAGAAGAAACAGAAAAGAAATATTTTTACTGGGAAACGAGAGATTCAGTTACAACAAGGAGATAATGTATTAGTGAGGAATTATGGACAAGAAGATAAGTGGTCCAAAGGTGTAGTTGAAAAAAAGGAAGGAGGAAGTAATAGTTAACATTCAGAAAGAAAATTGAGAGATAGTAAGAAAACATGAAGATCAATTAAATTAGGAGAGACAGAAAGAAAGAGCCCAAGAACTGTAACAAAGGAGAAAAATGAGGAAGAGAGTAAAGAAAAAGAAAAAGTTGGAAGGGGGGCTTGAACAATAATAATCAGGTGAATAATCAGAAGGAGAGACCGAGCATACCAAGATCACAGAGAAAATGCAAACCTCCAGATCGATTAAATTTATAAACAAAAATAAAAATTAAGGATTGTATTAATTAATCTTTAAATTTCTTTTAAGTTATTTTGTTGAAGTATATAAAGAAAAAAAAACAATCTTTAAGAGTGTTGTAGTGTATTTGGCAACACCGTAAAATGTTCTACGTTTACAAATATATGTTCATATTTTTGTAATAAAGTTATAAATGGTTTCTTTCTTATTCTTCGTTTCGTTATTATAAAGTGTAAGTTTTCCTAGGGACACAACAACTGAAATGTTCAATTATCGTGAATTTATTATTTTTGTGTCATAAAATATTATTACAAAACACTCGTTACGTACATTTGAAATTATAAAAGTAGAATTAGCGAAAATTAAAGTTAAAATTTACTTATCACATAAATCCAATAAATAATCATGCAAAATACTAACTGCTCCAATTAATATTGGTTCCTTTAACTTTGAATCCAAATTGTAATAGTTTCCATTAATATTCTTAATCGCAATCCAATGTCTTCTTTGAAATGGTAATTTAATGTAACCGAGATAATATTCATTCGGAATGTTCATTATAAAACCGTATATCGAATCTAACTGAAGACAACTAGGATGTCTATGAAACATAATCACTGCATAAATAACATTATGTTATGCATAATTAACAAAAATCAATATCATTACTGGTCATTTGAACATATTACTGTGAAACCTTAATTTAACAAGCGTGTTTAAAATCGAATAAACTTTAAATGAAAATACTTCCAATTACACGTATCTTAAATATACTGAATATTATAGTGTATGCCATATTTCTAATATGAAATAAGTAGAATATATTCTAACAATATGTTTAACAAATTTACATGTTTTTACTTTCTAACTAAAAATTTTCATCAAACATAACGTATTAAAAAACACTACCTACTTTCTTTTGTCGAACCATTTAGCTTCAAATCCTTTATTCTGTAACGCAGTCATAATTACATTTATATCATAATTTCCCCATCCAATCGGCGATCTATGAGGATTTAACCAAACTTTAGGAGCTAATGCACGACATATCGAATCTAATTCAGCCCGTTGAAATGCATCTTTATCTTGGAATAAATTGTTTAAAGCGTGTAGAGCGCATAACTCTCTTACCTATTACACGAGATGAACATTTATGATTACTACCACCAAAATCATAAAAAATAACTGCCTATGCAGATACTGATACATATATTTGGGAATTGGTGGAATTCTATAATATCACCATCCATTATATATAATAATGAAATATCAACAGTACCTGTTTTTCGTGATAAATAAAAGTGGTCATGATTTACAATACAATATATGTAATCAGCAACATAATTTTTTACGTTAAATACAATTTAGAATCATGAATACAATTTATTACCTAATTAGTATCTACAAATTTCGGTACCAGATTAAAAAAGGATATAACAAACGCATTCATTAAAAAATACCACAGATTAAAACATTCAGTTTTGTAAAAGAAAATTGGAAATCATGCGTTTTATTGATTACCAAAGTATTACTTGAATTTTAAAATTTACATTGGTTGAAGTTTAATTAAAATTATTTTTTTATTATTTTATTTTGGGATTTTCTGTAATTACCCTTTATTATTTTTACAAAAACGTAATATTATTTTAAATTTTTGGACATAATTAGAGCACATACTTGATTTTAAAATTAATAATTTTCATTTATCGAAAGGCGCAAGAATATAACAATTTATTCGAAATGTCATATGAAGGGTGTCTTACTTCTGTTCGTTTTAATTTGTCCCTTAGAAAATGTAAGGAATAGCTTTAGTTAGGATTACGTTTTTAATCACTATTCCAGCCTCTTAAAATGATAATAATTCGTTTGTTGAGAATTAGTAGGTTGATTTATTTCTCAACATACACTGTATTTGTAATAAATATCGATAGAAATAGTTAAAAACGATTTATTAATGCTATACATATTTTAAACAACTATAAATAATTTTGAAAATAACTAAAATAATAAATAAATTTTAAAATAACTAAAATCATAAATAAATTAATAAAGAAAAAATTAAAAATTCAAATTTTATGTAGACAAGAATGACGAATTTTTGACAGTCACACCCATGGAGGAACCAGAACACAAAACAAAATAACAAAAATATATTTTTGTAAATAAAGCAACTATAATAACGTAACTATTATTATAAATTATTAAAATACATGATTATTATACTAAAATATATTTTTAAATGAAATGACTATAATAATCTAATCGACACTACCATTATGACGAAGTTAGAAATTCTAATTGCCCATGTCCGCTATCTACTTCACGTTTGTAAACATAATTATAAGTAACATTTCAAAAGGTAATTTATTTTAAAATCGTTACTTACGAAATGAGGTAACTGTCTGCGCATCACGATAAATTGACCTATTTCGAAAGAACTTTTCAATCGTTTTCAAAAGTAAGTCAGTTTTCCTGTAGTCGTTAAACTGCAATCAAGCCAAAACGTTTGTCCTTTTAATATTTTAATAAATTACCGATCATCGTTATTTATTGACTTCTGTATACATTATAGGTTGTTACTAACATGTCATAATATCTATATTATTAAATAAACGTCTCTCGTCTTTAGTCAGTACTGTTTGGACATTTACTTCCTCCCTTGTAAGACGATTAAAATTGCTCGAAAATAAATCAACTGCCGGGAAATACGTCCATTATATAGTAATCGGTTTTTTCGTTAAATAGTGATTAATTTTGATTAATCGTTATTTCGCTTTTTAGTTTTCATCATTCATTTTTGCGATAACAAAATCAGTGGCGTAACTGAAACCTTGAGACCTCTGCGTGAACTTCTCAATGAGGCCACCCTTAATATTATCAAATAATTACTTTTCCTTTATTTTTATTTTTTAATTTAAAAAAAAAAATCAAAGTAAATAAAAATATACGCGTAAATTACATTTGATAGAACTTTATGAAGGTAAATAATTATAAAGTAATAAAAGTTTTAAACATATTTTATTGATGTAAATAAATTTTATTCGGATCTACAACATTTACATCAGAAATTAAGATAAATACTGTTCCATTAGCGTTCGAATGTTTTATATTTTATGAGAGTTTATTAAGTTTTTAACCCTTTCAAATTCAATCGATAATAGCTAACTCAACCAATCGCACTTGTGCCATTCTATTACGTAAATTTATTATTTTCGGTTTATAGAACGACCTTTCTACTATAACATTAACAATGTTAAAAATTATTTTATAACTACTGAAAAATCAGAAAAATATGAGTGTTTTTTCATTGTGTATTTAGAAAGGTCATTAATAGAAGCATTTTATAATACACTTTTTGAATTAAATTTCGACGTGACAAAAGCTGACGTGTAAAATTTAAAAATTCATCAACTCTTGTGATGTTTACATCGAATTATCATCTTCCATGTTTTAGAGATGGACAGAATAAAATTGTTATTTTAAACTGAGTGCGCCTACAAAAGCTCGGAGCCTCCCGCACCGAGTTTTGTGTACCTTAAGGTACGCCACTGATCAAAATCGAACCAAAGAACTGACATAATAAACAAATGTACCGAACAACAATATGGCTTAGGTTTCTAGCAAACGTTAACAATTAATTGCGCTATTGTGAGCCACAGTATTCTGCTTCAACAAATTCTTCGTCGACAAACTCGTACACAATATCGTTTTATTTAATTCGCTCCGTGTAAAATAACCTACATATTACGAAATGAAAAATTTAAAAAGGTATATTTAATTATAAATTGAGCATATCGGTATCACTAAGATACGTTCGATAACAAGTAAAAATATATCACAAAATTAACTTTAATAAATAACGAATAAACATATTACGTACATCAATAATTTTAGATGTGTATGTAAATACACAACCAACGTAAATCGATGATTATCATATTCGCATATGATACAATTTTTTTATTCGTTAATTTAGGAAATAATTAAAAAAAAACAACAGTAAAACAAAAAAAAAATATTCAAATGCTTCTCCAATATAGAAATAAACATAATCGAAACGATAGTTAAATTCATTTATTTTCATTAGTATTAGCATTAAGCACAACATCTCTCACTTCGTCTGGTAAACGAGCCGGATCCGACAAAATTTCCGTAGTTGTGCACAATTGACGTAATGCATTCAACACAACTAAAAAGAAATTAAACAAAAAAAATAACTATATTACACGTAAAAAATTATATAAATTTTCACAAAAAAAAAATTAAATAAATTATAAATAGATTTACTTTTATTATTTTTTTAAAAACTAAAATGAGGGCAATGATAATTAAAAATTACGTGTATTAGTATTAAATGAACAAAACTGAAAACTAACGACATTTCTAATAAATTAAAATTGAAAACAACAAACATAAACTACAACCAATAACTAAAATATAAAAAATGTTACACGAAATTATATATACATACATACATATATATATATTTTTTTTTTTTATTGGTCCAGTTATAACACTCTTTGACCAGTCTAATACACGACATTAAATTATTAACATTGCCCGTTATATGTGATGGTGTCTTACAGTTAATTTCAAATTGAATTTTTGTATTTTAAATGAACTCGTAACAAAAGAATTTGTATTAATCTGCGATTTTCAATAGAACAAATAAAAATAAATTAAACAAAAACTTATAAGAGTAATGGTGTTAATTTTTCGATTTTCAATACAACAAATCAAATCAATCAGAATGTTCCGAATACTTCCTTTAATAGTTTAGTAGAAATTCGACATGAAAATATTATATTACAATTCAAAATATTAAGATCAACCGGTTTTGTCGGCACAAAAATACACTTATTAACACATTTGAAAACATAAAATTAATAACGTTCAGTTTAAAATTTTCAACTTTTTTTTTTATATTATTTCAAGATTAGAAAATTTCATTTTACACCTTATGGTAACAACTGTTGGTTATTAAGTATCTATGGTTATCCTCGTCAAACATCAATTTTACTTATAAAATTTAGTTTCCTGTCATCTTTATAAAAGAAACACATTAAAGCAAAATTAGATCTCTTGTGACAATTCATTCATTGGATAATTTTCCACCTAATGATTTTCAAATTAAAAGATGCCTACAAATATCTATATACGCATACACACACACACACACACACATATATATATATATATATATATATATCATGTGTTTTGGCCCAGAGGCTGGTTCAGATTCACAAAAAAGATATATCGTTTCAATACAAGATTGTTAGATGCTTTCTTCTTTAATTCTATATAGTCGCTAGCTATATATTTATTTTTCATTAATTCTTTCCAATAACAATGTGTCACTGACTTATGCAACTACCTAATTTCCACTATAACTTTATTTTTCGCTTACAAGAGACAAATAGGGGAAAAAAACAAAAACAAACCTATGAAATAAAGGTTATTTAGTTACAAGTCGGTCATAGATTAACAGACTTTTCAAGAAATCATAAATAGTAAAACGGGCAATACGCGCGTCAAGTTATAAAGTAGTTTCGAATATCAAACGGACCGTCTCAGTTTTAACCGACATGTTGACGTCTTCATCATCTAAAAAAAAGTCCTCTCAAACATCGGTTAAATCATCGCGATTCTTGGAAAAATGGGCATATTATCTGATTTTTACTTTTCAGTTTATTTTATTTATTCGATTTTTGTTTAGAACGCGAATATTCTCTCATTGGCGCTGAACTGTTTTTTTTCTCTCTTTCCTCATTTCTTCGATACGTTACTATGATTTTAACTTAGTTCGGTGAGAATTACCGTAGTGTGTCGTGCAGTGCGGGTTTTTTCCCTTAAGAAAATTTTCTCTCCTTCTTTTTATATTTTTACTTTACATTATGCCTAATGTATTGTTCTATTAATTTTCGCGTAAATCAATATTACACATTCCTAACGTTATCAGTATGTTAATTATTTATTAAATTATATATTTTAAGCACCCACTAGCTTCAATAAGATATTGTAAAAAATTCCCTTATAAGAGACGGCCAGTTATAAGAGACAAATGACTTCTGCACGATGTAACTCTTATAAGTGGCTTCAACACTATATATATTATACAGGGAAGAGCGAAAGACAGCTTGCAAGCTCGAAAATTGTGCATGCGTCAGTTCTACCGCTCTACCTTCGATTCACTCTACGTTGCCTAGCAACGCGAGTGGCTGGGTATGAGTCAGTATGCCAGCAGATCTTAAGATAGTTATTTACCAGTTTTAAAGTGCGTGTTGATCATTTTTCCCTTTTGGATGAAGATGAGAGATGAGAGATTCGAGGAACTGACATAATTTTACAGCAGGATGGCGCTCGTGCGCATTTCAGCTTAGAAGTTCGCAATTACCTTAATGAGCATTTCCTTGATGGATTGGCAGCGGTGACTAAGGTCCGCAGACTTAACCACGTTAAGATTTTTCGACTTGGTGCACGTTGAAGGACCGGGTTTTTAGGCATCCGAAATAAAACGTCGAAGATATCAAACACTGGATAACATCCTCAGTGAAGACCGCGCGATGCTCGCACGTATTATTTAATCCATCGAAAAACGTTATTTAAAATGTTTTGAAATGAACGGTAACCACTTATCACTTATTATTAAAATTTTTGAATAAAAGTTAAATTTCGTAAACTTTTTTCATTTTTCAACTTTTGCAAATTTGCAACTGACTTTTGTCTCTCCTTACATATATATTAAATTATTTTATTTCTGCAATTTTAGAAAAATGTCTAAATAAGCAGAATTCGTAATCATTTAGATTTGAATGAAATCGAAGACTTCATAATAATATAAAAAATATCTTTCAAGCGTTTTGCAAAGTAAATCGAGTAGTTCAGTTTTTTTTTTTTTTAATTATTACATTCATTAGTACTGTCGATAAATTATTGTTTTGAAATAAATACGCGATAGGATTTGAACTTTGAAAAAATTATTTTATTTCTGCAATTTTAGAAAAATGTCTAAATAAGCAGAATTCGTAATCATTTAGATTTGAATGAAATCGAAGACTTCATAATAATATAAAAAATATCTTTCAAGAGTTTTGCAAAGTAAATCGAGTAGTTCAGTTGTTTTTTTTTAATTATTACATTCATTAGTACTGTCGATAAATTATTGTTTTGAAATAAATACGCGATAGGATTTGAACTTTGCAAAACATTATTTCCGTTTTTTACCATTATTTATAGTTATAAGATGAACCGCGTTTTTAATCGAGAAGTATATTTATATTTACGCGAAGCGAAAGTAATCTACGACATATGTCTTACCTGGTCTGAGATCAACGAGTGAGCAATACTGTTCTGTCCACTGGATAGTAGTACGAAATAATTCCTCGACATTAGCAGTTGATACGCTAGCGTTGAATGAAGATAGCAATGGCTCGCATATTAGGCTCAACTACAATGTTGACATTTAAGGAAATTTAAAATAAATACAATTATACAGTTAAGAAAGTTTAAAATGAATACAATTATACAGTTAAGAAAATTAAAAATAAATACAATTATACGATGTATATATATAAAATTGTTGAAAAAAAAATACTTATACTCCCAATTACACGCGCTACATTACTGTATTTTAGTAATTTTAACATTTTAAACTCCAGGAAAATATATATATATATAGCGTAATTTTTTCATACGAAAGGTATATAAAGAGACAATTTGATAATATATTCGTTGAAACAGCGCCGGAAAACGAAAGGAAATCAACGATTTATTCGTTATTGATGAAAATTGATAAAGCGTCCTGCTTTATCAATTTTCATCAATAACGAATAAATCGTTGATTTTCTTTCGTTTTCCGGCGCTGTTTCAACGAATATATTATCAAATTGTCTCTTTATATACCTTTCGTATGAAAAAATTACGCTATATATATATATTTTTTTTCCTGGAGTTTAAAATGTTAAAATTACTAAAATACAGTAATGTAGCGCGTGTAATTGGGAGTATAAGTATTTTTTTTCAACAATTTTATATATATATATCGTATAATTGTATTTATTTTAAATTTGTCGATCGAAATTTGAAAACGTATATTATTATTATTATTACCCGTTAAATAAATTACAATAACCTGTTAATTAAAACTTAAGCAAAGGCACCTATCAATCAAGAACCTGCCTAAAATAGCCATAGCATACTTGACAAATATAATTAATGCTATTATAATCACTGGTCATTACCCTAAAATATGGAAAACTTCAACTGTTATTCCCATTCCAAAAGTGGGGAAAGATAGTTCATTACCCAAAAATATAAGGCCTATTAGTTTAATCAGTAACATTAGTAAAATAGGTGAAAAAGTAATACTTGAAAGATTAAAACAATTCTCAGATGAACATAGTATTATAAACGAAACCCAGTTTGGATTCAGACCCCAACTCTCAACCGTCATGCAGCTAGCGCGCCTTACTGATCACATTCTTGATCAGTTTAACCTGAACAAACATACTGGACTATTGTTATTAGATGTAGAAAAGGCATTTGACACTACCTGGCACAATGGCATAATATACAAAATGATTCATTATGGCTTTCCCAAGCAACTTATAATAATCATGAAATCGTATCTAACTGATAGGCAGTTTATTGTTAAGGTAAATGATACCTACTCTAGTACTAAAACACTAACAGCTGGAGTTCCACAGGGTAGTATCTTGGGACCCTTCCTATATATTTTATATATTAATGATTTGCCTCGGCTGAGGGATGTATACATCTCTTTACGCCGATGACACTGCTTTATTTACAGCTTCCTATCGAATCGATACAATAACAAACAGACTCACCAAAAGTTATTACAAAATATACAAATATTACACAAAGTGGAAAATTAAAATTAACACCGAAAAAACGGAAGCTATACTATTTATGAGACGCAGGCCGCAAATAACTCACCACATTGAAATAAGTAACAGGCAACTACCGTGGAAACCTCGTGTAACATATCTTGGTCTTACAATGGATAAGCGACTGTCGTTCCATGAACACATTAAACACATCACGGACAAAGCGCACTCCCGATTATATAAAATTTTCCCCATTTTTCACAAACGCTCTAAAGTTAGTATTAAAAACAAACTAATAATATAAAGCATACATACTGCCGATATTATTATACTCTTGCCGAATTTAGTCCGGTGTTAGTAATTCCATCTTAAATAAATTACAAATTGTTCAAAATAAATGTCTGCGTATTGTACTTAATGCCCCTTACTATACTAAGATAACTGACATGCATGTACAGGAACAAGCAGATAGGTTCTACAGCAAATGCCTGACTAGCCATTACCCTATCGTACAGCGAATTGGAAACTATACTCGCGACTCGCTGACCAGAAAATATAAAAAATATAAACACAAAAGAATTAAACATTCACTTTGTCGAACTACTTAAGTCGTTATTAATAAGTCTCTATCCTCATGTAATCTATTGTATCAGTATTTCTCTCTTCTATCCTCATATTTATTTGTTTAACCTTAATATAATTTGTATAATTTTACCCATATCCTTAATGTATTATTAAGATCAAACTATAATTAATTTCTCTATTTCCGGCTACGCAGGGTTTTAGTTGTATGTTTTTCCCTGTATAATTATCGTATAATTATAAAATAAATTTTAAGATTTCTTTGTACACTATTTCCTATGACGCGTAGTAAGAGCGCTAACGCTGCTCGGTATGCGCATTTTTTTATTTACTTATTATTTGCTGATGTATAAAAACATAAATATACTTTATTGAATTAAATTGAATTGAATCAACGTTGTCCATAACTATTTTATATTGTTTAGTATGAGTTAAGTTTTGATTATTTATCGGTAAGTAAATGCTACATTCAGTTCACCAGGATATTATTATTTATTTTCATTTATATATATAAACGCAATCGAAAATTGTATTATTCTCGCTTGATGAAATTCCGAAATATATGTCAAAATGTCGAATATTCACGCGATTTCGAATGGTTACATGAAAGCACATCCTTTGAAAAAGCACACTAACAACAACAATAATAATAACTACGTTTATATAACGCAATAGCGAATATATTATTTTTATTAGTGTATACTTGTTGCGATAATATGTTTAAACTAAAGTACTTGTATCATATTTATCGACTTCCGCACTAGTCGGTTGCGATTAAACTAATTAAAAAACTAATTTATCGCGAAATAAAAATAACTTTCAGATAAGAATCGTCGCTACCTTAAATTGGAATATTAATTGCGCGATGGAATAGATTGAAAAATCGTTAACCGGAGTAAGTCCAGAAATGTAATAAACAGATTAAGAATATCGTATAGCATTTTGCAAAGTCGCTACGTGTGTAAACTGACGATTTATGCGGTAACAATTTTTTACGTTATTTATTCATATAAAACGTTATTTCACTTAAAGTAGGAATTTTTATTTTCCGTATTAATCCGATACCTTCTGTAATGAGGTGCAGAATCCGAAATTTTACCTCAGTTTTATATTACATTTTGATTATATACGTTCCTGTTCTCCTAGATAAAATTAAATATTTCTCGAATAGTATTTTTAGTAAAACGCTAATAAATAATTCGCAGGACGTATTCAACTATATCATCATGATTTAGGTGTCGATTTTTAAAACACGCAATCGGAGAATTAGAAAAAAAGAAAACGTAAATTAATGAAAGATGTTTAAAAATATTAAGAAATCAATAATAATAATGAGAATTACCACTGATTTCGTACGTATATATGACGCGAAACCTAGACAAAAAAAAATGCAAAATCAGCTAGAGACATCCAAACCTTTGTACTGGACGAAAACGGAAAAACATCATAGGCAGGGAAAAAAATCAGAAACGAACAGGTACTCGGGTTACGAACGTAGAAACTTATTAAATAAATTAAAAGAAAGAAAATATAAATTGATAGATCGGACTTTAAGAAACGACAAATATTTCACGCAATTAATTACACCCTAGAGAGGAAAAACAAGCAAGAGGAAGAATTAGATATAGTTAGGAGATAGATCAGGGTATCAAACAAGGATATGAAAACACGAAGAAAATGGAGTTGTCTAGAAAATTGTCGAACTAGCTAGGGATGTCGAATTATGATAATGACGGAATGTCATGCAAACGTTACAGTTATAGATAAGCGGATTTTTTCCCCTAAAATGTGAACTACAGGTTAATTAAAAATTAAAACAGAATAACATAAGCAACAAAAAAAAAAAGAGTTAACAATCGCTAAAATTTTTTCTTTATGAAAAATCACAAATCTTAATGTCTGTTAAACCAGTATCGAGTGAATATAAAAAATAAATCATAAAAATATATACAAATTTCTAAAAATACAAAATGTAGAAAAAATTATTTAGATACGCAATTTATAAAAATTATTAAAGTAATAAAACAGCATTTTAAAATAATCTGATTGGTAAACAACACAATCAGTAATATAAAATTTATACATAAACAATAATAGCGAGTAAAATGAAAATAAAAACAACCAACAATATAAAATTTATATAATAACACAATAGCGAGTCTCTTTGTAAATTGCGTATCTAAGTAATATTTTTTTACACTTTATATTTTTACAAAATTTTTACATATTTTTATAATTTATTTTTTTATACTCACTTGATTATGGCTTAACAGCCGAAAAGCGTTCTGATTTTTCGTAAAGAAAAATTTTAACTCTTTTTTTGTTGTTTAATTTTTTTTAAACACCACTACATTCCAAACTTTTCAAATTTGAATTTACGCTATTCCTTTATCGATAATTTTATATACACCGAGAAAAGTTAAATTTGAATTCGAGTAAGTATTGATGATAATTTGAAAATTTGTCGTTTTCTAACCATCGCCGACTAACTTTTAATAGAGAGGTTTTTAAAAATAACGTTTTCTCCTCAGAAAGAAAAGCAAAGGTACAATGGCAACATTGGTTTTTCTTTTATTTAGATGCTGCATGCAGCAATCGCAATCCACCAACAGACGATTAAATGTTTGCCGTTAATGAATTTAAGGAGGAAAAGAAAGATTCGAATGTTAACAGAGTAGATTAATGAAGTTATGGAAAAAAGGAAGACAATAACAGATTCGATATTGAAGAATGTAGGTAAGAAAGTTGTTCGTGTTGGTATAAGAGGCAGTTTAAGAAAATGCGGTAAGAGTTAAAGGGAACTAGAAATTACGATTTTGAAAGAATGGATGAGAAAACAAGTATGTCCAGAATGTAAACGAATGACAGTGATAATAAATTTGCGATAGTTGATGTGGTGCATAGAAGGCCCGTTTGAAATATCAAGGCGTAAAAGAGGTATCGAGATAATAACGCGGGATCGAATTGGTTAAAGACCAACTACGGGGAATCGATTATAGATACTAGATCTGAGGAAGTATCGAAACAAGTGAAACCATGAAAAAACGGCTTCTTTGGTTAGAGCATCAGCAACATTACTGCTACGAATGCTGGAATGGTCGGAAATCCCAATATGACGGCAATGTAGCAAATAAGTTAATTGTCGCACCGCTAAGGGTATGTATTCAGAATTATATTTAAAGGAGAGCGGAGTTTTAATGTCAGAAGAAAGTTTAAGAAGTCCGATAAAATCGAACATTAATTAAAGAAATGGGAACAAGTCGGGCTAAAAACTGGAGGGATTTTAGGATGATTAAATCTTCGGCAGTGAAAAAAGAAATTATATGGAATGAATATGAAAGATTTAGAAATATTATAAGATATGAAAAATGTTCGTTGGAACCATCTGAAAATATCAGAATATGATCAGGTAATTTGTTTTGTATGATGAAGTCGGTGGTATGGGAAGGAAACGAAGGAAGATATGCCGATTGTGATATTTAAAAGATTGACGGAATATGGGCTAATAAAATAAAGCGAAGGACGAGATTAAAGTATGAAATGTTTATATTTTCGAAGTTTATAGGAGGTTTTGCCGAATAAATGAATACGTGAACTAGTGAAACGCCATATTTTGTAAATACGAATAAAATTGAATATAAAAGTTTCAGTATTGATTTTGATATGAAGTAAACTTCCGCTCCAGAGGGAGAGGAGAATGACGTGTGAATCTGAGGAAATAAGGAAGCCTAACATTGATCGCATGTAAATGTTTTGAATTATCTAATTAAATTAACAAGTGATTTGAAGTACCGCCATAAAGCCGAATCACCATCTCAAGCTGTTGAGGAGAGAAATGTTCATATATTTGCGGTCAGACGGAGAGATGTTATATATGAGGTTTCCATGACAACGTATGATCCAGAGTTAGCTGCTGATAGATAAGTTTTCTTACCACTAGGATGTAACGATTATCGAATGAAATGAACTGGGGATGAGTGGAGGGCGTTTATATGTGAAAATAATGACAGCAGATTTATAAAAATTCATATGCAGGAAGTGCAAGTTTTTAAATGAGTAAATTTATTATTATTATTATTATCATTATCTTTATCATTTTAGATGATTTTAAAATGTATTACAAAGAAAAAAAATATTAAATTAAATAGAAATAGAAAAAGATATATTTTAAAGGATACGATCCAAAATTTCCAATTCTGTTTCGTTCGTTCTCTAACATACTCTTGAAACATTTCTTTCATCTTTGTCGCACGATGTCTAGATACAGGAGCCCCTGTTGCTGGTAAAAGTGATTGACAGTTACTAAAACAAATATTGAAAACGAAAAGTTTCATTTATGACATTCATACTCTATCGAAAATATTTATACAATTTATCGTACGCTTGTGAAATATCTGACACAAATACTATAAATCAGCCGATAATATACAATCACAAATTATTTTTCGGTGTTAATAAATAATCTATTTGAAGAATAATTGTTAATCGATGCGTGAAAATAAACTTAAAAAATATTTTTATACGGATAGAAAAACAGAATGTGACGTTTCAGATTTTTTAATGCGCCAGATGAGGCGTCTTATTATTATTTTTTTTTTTATTAACCTCCTAAATTATTATTAACTCGGTTTTAAAGTAATAATAATAAAGAATTATTAAACTAACGTTATAGTTGAATTTTATTTGTGGTCGAGGTGTGAGTATAGCTTATGAATTAAAATTAAAAACGCCATAAAGTTTTTCGTTGGCCGTTATAAATTTAACGAGAATTAAAAAAGCGATTTTTTTCTTCTTCATTTATATTACGCGCATAATTTCACCCATTAACCGAAAGATATTTATTATTATTCGATAAACTTATAATATTTATTAATAATAAAACGAAAGCTCGAGTAACATTTCGGATTTGTTGACTACACGTTTAAAAAAAAATAGCGTCTTTTTTTTATTAAGCCTTTCGATTATTATCGTTTTCTTTTAATATAAAAAAGAATTAACGTTAAAATAATATAAAAGTTGAATTTTATTCACGATCGAAATGCGAGGAAAGCTTATAGGTTAAAAATTATAAACGTCGTGTATTTCGTTCGTCGTTATAAATTTAGCGAGACTTGAAGCGCGAAAAAGCTAAGTAAAATATTCCCCTATTTATACTACGTGCATATAAGTTGGCCGATTGATAAATCGAACACACAGATGTTTTTTTTTTTTTCTAATTATTCCAGTACCTGGTAAATAAGTTACAAGAAGATGAAAGAAGTTGCGATATGCCATACGCTGCTTCGTTTCGATTTTGTGTAGTTGCGAACAAAACACGCGATCTTCGATGTCGACAAAAACCCAAATCACGAATATATCTTCGCGAGTGTAGTAGTAGAAGTAGTAGTGGTAGTAATAAGTAGTAATAAGTAGTAGTTGTTACTAGATATGCAGGTTGAGCCATGAAGGAGAATATCGTTGTTCAACTGGCAGCTATGAACAGCAAAAACCAAAAAAAAAAAAAAAGATATTTCGAAGATTTTGCAGAGGTTTTTTTTTCTGAACAAGTCAACGTTATTTATAAAATCGTATTAATTATAAGAAAATAACCGCAGTCGAACAACGTGAGCATTCTGATCGCGTGCTGAATAAAATGTAAACATTTTTTATCAAAATAAATCACCGGCGTCATAATAACCGATTCTGAGCTAGTTAGTAACGATAAATATTAAATTTGTTTATTTATCTTAACCTTTTTATATTTTTTATTTTTCTCAAACGAATTACAATTGTTTCATTATTTTTCAAAAATTCCGATTACTACAGACCCCTACTTTGAACATGGGTCCTAGTAACAGACTCGCACCTATGAACCTGTTTTTGTAACAACGGAATCATATTAAATTTATTTATCTGAAACTTTTTTATTCTTTTTTTTAAAGAAATCACAATTTTTAAATTATTTTTCACGGATGTTATTGTGAACATCGAAATCAACCAACCGCGTCATAGTAACAGACTCGCACCATTGAACTCGTTTTTATAACAATAAAATCATATTAAATTTGTTTAATTAACTTAACCTATTTTTTATCTGTTAAAGAAATTACAATTTTTTAATTATTTTTCACGGATGTCGATATATACAGATCGGCAAATTATACAGATCCAAAAATGAATTTTTCTATGTAAAATATATTTATAGAGCAATTTCGACGGAATTTCTATAAATCGTCTAGCCAATTTAAATGTATTATGAATTATTTATTTTCTCTAAATTTAAAAAATCGTACTCGTCTAAAAATATATGAAGAACATCCCAGTTTTTATCGTCATTAAATGCCACGTTTTAATTATAGTTGTTTGAAATGTCTATTATTTTATACAGCGCACCGAATAATAATCGCGCATTTTTGTTGAAATTTTTCCAGTCGATATTATATAACGGCTGTAAAGTATATCGTACGCAACTTTTTTCGTTTATACGGCGAATGTGATATTTGGCGCGAAATCTAAACTTTTCGCCCATTGATTAATATATATATATATATATATATATATATATATATATATATATATATATATATATATATATTATTCATATATAATATTAGACATAAAGATGCCGACTAGAATTAGGATAAAATTAAGGATAGGTATAAATTACGAGAACAGCGTATAACGTAATTTCGAACAAAATTGTATTTTTAATTTATTTATCATCATTTATCCTCAACCGCCAGGTTGGTGGGCAATTTATGCGACTACTTACCTATACATATTTTATTGTATAATGTAAGTAGCGTACAAAGCAATTATAATACGGGACTAGCGCAATTAAACATACATACACACACCCGGGAGAACTGACTGTAATCGCTTTGTTGTCATGACGCAATGCAGCCCAGCGTGTTTTTTTTGTAGTGTACTATATTATTACTAGCGCGCATATGGTGTTGTGCGTGGTGGGTTGCAATTGCCTTTCACGCGACAATATTAGGATTATTGACATTTTTATTTTCTAATATTTTTGTGTCGTCGATCGTATTCGAACCCCGCTACCTTCCGTATAGAAGTGCGTGCTCTTAGTCACTCGACTATTCCGACTACTTCCGGAATCGACCGATTTAATTATTAATCGATGTTACTTATTCGGGGTTTTTTTGGCGTCGTCTCCCAACATACCTTAAAACTAAATTGCGAGATAGTACAGGTTTTCACCTTTTGAATTCTTTTCAAAACTCTCTTTGCACTATATCGATTCATACCGGAAATAACGTTCCACCCAAAACGCGCTCTCCCACTCGTTATACTAGGCCATGATAGCTGAAACTGAACAAAAACGAATCTCTAGTATGTACACTAAACGTGGAGCATGCTGTTTGCGCTGTAGCAGTCTTACCAACTCCGGTATTCAAAACACAAAATCGTCCGTCTTCTCTGGGTCGTCACCCTACATTAGTAGCGACGAATGAAAAGATATCATCGATGAAAATGATAAACAATAAAAATATCGATCAGAGTAAAAAAGAAATAATAAGTTAGAGAATGAAGACGCAAACGAATCGAACGATAAATGTGTATACGGAGAAATAACGAGTACTTAACAGAAACGATAGAAGAATCCGTGAAAAGGGAAAGGAATAATCTAGAAAGCGGGTACAATATAATACAAACGGAAAGATACAGAATTACAAAAATTAACATATTCATCTAGAAACATTTTTACACAACCAATTGGTTCGTTATTCTTATAGAGTGGGAAATATTAAAAAGACCAAAACAGAAACATGCAGTTCGTGGATTTAATTAAACTCGTAAACGATGATAACTTTTATTTCAAACGTTTCTGCAATCCAAATAATTCGTTTCATTTAATTTCTTATAATAAGTTTAACAACAAATTTTATCTACTACTTAATCGAACCTTTACCTGTAGATTTACGTGCCATGTACTGCACCTAGGCCAGAGGCACGGGAAAGGAGAGAACGTAGGGTTAGTGAGAATCAGTGGAAAGTTGGAAGAATAAATTGGAAGTACGGATTGTTAAATTAGATTATATAAATTGGAGGATTTAAGAAAAGTTAATAAACTATTGGAAGTATCTTGTGTGTAGGAAAGAATGTTTAGGAGTTGGGAGTTGAATTGCACGCATTCAAGGAGAATGTGTTCGACGGTAATGAGGACATTACAGGTTGAACAAAGAGGAGGAGGAAGATTTTGTAGGATATAGCTGTATGAGATATTAGTATGACCTAGGCGCAGACGAGCAAGTACATCATCTCTTCTGTTTGCCGAGTGAGATGGAATCTGGAGGCATGTTGTGTCTCGAACTGATCGCAGTTTGTTGGTGAGTGGAAGCCATGATTTGCGCACTGAAGATTTTATGAAAGTCTGGAGATCTTTCATTGGTGTAGGTAGGAGCGGGAATGAAAAGTAGTCCACGGACACTTTGCTTCTGTTCTCGTAATAATAATTGCGACGTTACGTGACAACAAAGCGATTATAATTAGTTCTCCCCCGGGTGTGTGTGTGTGTGTGTGTGTGTAACTATACTAACGCCATATTATGATTGTCTCGTAGGCTACTTACACCGTACAATAAAATGTGTACAGGTAAGCAGTCACCTATCTCCGATACGGAAACGGCACTTAATGATGATGATGATAGCTTAATATTCGAAAATTAATAAACGACGTCGCTAAAGCAATCCCGATTAACCGGAAGATTGATAAAGGACCGGTTAAACGACGCTACTGACATAAAACGATAAGAAATAAAATTGAATGATTTGGCTACAGACCTTTTTAAGCTCGAGAAATTGATATCGAACCGAGAATAACAATATTTGAAACGCAATTATCGCAATGATGAATGTATGACCGAAAGAGATTTTTGGTATATTAACAAATGAAAGCCACGAAATAACGAAAGGTCATTCGCGAATTTTATTCAAAATATTTTATTTGAAATTTACGTAAACGCAAACGATTACGCAAATAATATTTATATAGAAATATTTAAATATGTCGTGTCAAATTCTGTCACATTTTCCTCTATTCTCGCGTAAGTCATCTCAATAATAGTCCCTCAAAAACAAATAATAATAACATTTAACTTCAACTTTATTTATACGAATAGTTGCAACGTAAAATAAAACTATTGTGGTTAAAAAATATTAAGTCCGACTCGTCGAATAAATGACCTATTAGAATTCGGATAATACGCGTTTAAAAACGATTCTAATCGACATGTCATTTCGCAAATTCGAAGCTTTTTTATATACATCTCGAAAAGCTTTCAATAGAATAACGCAATGACCGTAAACTTGATAATAATAATATAATTTAAAATGTTTAATTATTTAATTTTATCTAGTCCGAAAAGAATGCGTAAAATCGGCTAAATTATTTTTAACGAAACATTGTAATTTTAAATAATAATAAAAGTGTAATTAAAAAAAATGGAAGCCCGGTAATGATATTGTTTGGAGGGATTAATTACAACGAAACTACTTTATACGGTTATATGAAATAGATAAAGGACGTCTTATATCGTTCGAATCTATCCTAACCAAACAATAATCGGCTCGGAGAAACCATATTTTAATTTGTATTATAATAAAATCTAGTTACAGGTAAATTCATTAAGTACTAGCGAGGTTCTTCTTATCAAGTATAATTATTTTCTTCATATAGACTACTTAAAATTAATTTAGATCCCATATCGAGATCGACTACGGCCAATGAATCTCAGTAAATCGTTTACCAATCGTCTCCCATATAAGGATATAGCAAATTGGTTACTAGCGACGATAATATATAAACTATTGAAATATTTACAGAGAGAAAATTTTATTTTGAAATTAAATTCGGCCCATTATAAGTTTTATTGTACGATACGCGTCCGTAACAACGATAATTAAATCTATTGTCACAAACATTAATTTATTATAGATTTCGTCTCAAAGAGAAACTTTCAAATGCCTGAATAAACCACGAACAGATTTTTATTATGAATACATTTAATTAATATTAAAAGAACGTAATGACAAGTTGGTGTGAAAGAATAGTTGATTAGCTTATTACCTGATTGCCGAATTTAACGATTCGATCTGTTGCTTAAGCGATTCGATATCGTCTTGTAGTTGACTTCGTTCACTACGTAGTTGCCTAATATACTCCGCGCCTTTTTGTAACATAGCGGCTTTGCTCATCTATCGAAATAAGCAAACAAATTTTACGCCATTATACGTATAATCGATAGAAAAAGGAAAAATAAAAATCAATTTCGAAAATCGGCGAAATTTGTTAATGTCGAATTAAAAAAAAAAAAAAACGATTCGTAACATTAAATTTAAGATATCGAAATTAGGCTGATAAAATGTTAAATAAATGTTGAAATCGTGAATAAACATACTATAACAGTTTGAACAATTACGAAAAAAAAGAACGTATATATAATATATTCATTTATTTATCCACACGAGCCAGGACCGGATTAAACATTCGAGGGCCCTGGGTCTGTGATTGTTGGGGCCCCCTTGTGGGTAGACTTTTTAATGTTAAACAAGAATGTTCTTCATACAATGTAAAAGTGTATGTAAATATAAATATTGCTGTGAATGTAAATATAAATTTGCTTTGCGTAAAAAAGTAGAATTGATTGAATATTTTTAGATTTTAATATTTTTTGTATTTAAAGAACAATAGTTATTAAACATTTATAATTTATTAAAGTCAAATATTACATTACTCAATTGTATATATATATATATATAATATATGTTTTGAGCCGGCCTATGAGTTAATCCGGCCCAGACTCGAGATTGTATGCTATATAACACGCATATATAAAGCCGAGAGAATGGATACAAAGTTTCGCGAAACTCTGAACAAAGGTGGAGGTGGTGTGGATTCGCAATTCATTCTGCTATCATTTTTTTTTAATTATTATTTTAATGTTTTACAGTTTGTTTCATTTACAGAGGTGCAACACTCGGCATCGCCAATTTAGGAATTTAGGTTTAATCGGTTTACTATACTCCCTTTACAATATTTTATAATATATCATAATCTAACAAACTCTTATACGATCAACTTTTTTATGACTCGCGGTCATCGAATGTGTGCATACATAACACTTGCACGAGGTAATATTAATTTATACTATAATTTAGGTGTACTCGATGCATAAATGTGAGAATTATTTATATATGACATATATCTTATGTACATACATATATTAGTTGCACGTGTGAGCAATTAAACACGCTTAAGCACTGTTGCATCGAAAGTTCACACACACACATACATGAGCGCGCGCAAAAATATCCATATATATATATATATATATATATATATATATATATATATATATATATATATATGTAATTTTATTTCACGCCGAAAAGTTTGATCACTGTATCGCAATAGTGCTAGTAAAAAACGTTAGTAACTTTGGAATTACTTGCTAGGACATTAAAAGAAAATAATTGAAACTGTCGGGCAGTGCGTTCGTCTTGTAAGTTAAATTCATTTTTATTGAATACTCTTACGTTGTCTAACGTAGGACATATAAAGAGGAGATGGTCAGCAGTTTCTACTCCGCCACATTCACACTTGCCATTCTTACTTAAATGAAAGCGAAATAGATAAGACCTAAATTTCCCATGCCCTGTTAATAATTGGGTAGTGTAGAAATCAGGAATAATTTTTATTTCGTGTCTATGGCAAACATTGATCCCTTTTATTTTAATAAACAACCATAGAATTTTTCAGAAGAACGAACGATCTTCATAAGTCGGGAATATCCGAAACCTCTCTTTAGATATGTAATAACGTGATACGTTTGCATATATCCGGATGAATTATTACAATAAATAACGCGATATCTATGGCAAAAGCCAAGACGACCGACACTAATCGTAAATGAAGCGGAAGCAAAACAGGTGGAACGGAAAAAAATCTGTACGACGATACTATTATTAAAGATTTTAGCCGATAACAATTAATTTATACGACATCGACGGGATACTAGTGCCGAATCCTTACAACGCTCCGATTAGATTAATGGAAAAGACGTGTACAGACATATTCGTATCAATTGAAAAGTCAAAGTTAATAACAATCACGCAAAATAATAAACAATAAAAAAGGAATAAAAAAATCGCTAAAATTGTTTCTTGAAGAAAAATCACGAAACTTTTCGGCTGTTAAGCCATTATCAAGTGATCATAAAAAAATAAAATATAAAAATATTGCACAGTTTGAAAAGGACACAATTGTTTTTTTTTTTTTAAATATTATTTTAGAAAATTAACAATTATATTTTGTTTACCTTAGTATTTGGATTTTGCGCTAGATGCGGAATTAATAAATGCAACGTATCGAATCCATTTTTAATATTACACCTGCGTTTCTGTTCCGCGTTAATATGGCACACTCTTCGATGTTCCTGTATAGTAACACACGTAAGTACTACACGTTTAGTTTAAAAGTAGTTCAGTTGTAAGAATTAAACATTGTTGCCACGATTTATAAATAGTATATGTATTAATCGTTCCATAAATATCTATGCGAACCCGTATTTAATAATAAAAAAGTCGATTAAATTCGAGCCGAATTTTTAAACACTAAACAAAACCTACATAATCGATAAGGACAAAATTTTTATATGATTGCCGATAACGGACAAAAATATTTAAATCGAACGAAATAATTACAACGTAACAAAAAATGAACATTGTCAATTCGTTAATGCTACTTTAGTTAAACCACTACATTCGAAAGTTCTAACACGAAAAAAGTACAATCCTACCTTTAGAATATTAAAATTAAGAATCGACTATTATTTCCATCTATACTAATATATAAAACTCTACTGTCTGTCCGTGATTTGCGAATATTTTCATTATAATCACCGCATTGAGCTATTTTTATCACACGTAAACAGAAAATCAAATTTTTATAATTTTTGTATGTTTGTTCAGATTTAATTTTAAAACTATTAAAGCAATAATGATGAAATTCGCACAGCTTATAGCTTATATTATCGGATTCGTTATAAGCTTTGTTTTACATTGATATCACAAATAGAACAGAAATTACAATAATTTAAAGTTGTAAAATGTAGTAAACAGCGATATCTCTGTCAAATCATTTAAAATTTAACACGTTTTCCGGTTTGAATGTACCTTCACTACCAACACCCACAATACAAACCACGTTTTACTGCGTTAGGGGCGTGGTCGAAATAACTGACGTGTATATATATATATATATATATATATATATATATATATATATATATATACACGTATACTATACTAATATATAAAACTGTTAAAAGAGACAGCGATATTGTATTTAAAAAAATAATTATACAGGCGAAGCCGTAGGTAACTTCTAGTTGTACATATTATGTATTTATAAAATATATAAATATACTCGATAATCGCAAAACTCACGCCAGTAATTATCGTTAATTCAGATATTTTTTTACACGCCTTAGAATATATACACATATGTTCGTATATAATTGTGACAACATTAACATAATATTCCTCCAACCACAAATCGTATAATAACTTTAATCTTGCCCACATTTCTCCAGTATCGAAGACTTTTTCATGATCCACAAATGCCATACATACATTTAGGCTATACGCTACACAATTTTTGTATTAATGTTCTTATAGTTAATACGTGGTCGTTTGTGCTAAACCTTCTCTTGGTTGAATATAGTCTATAATTTGTGATATCCGGTTCATAATTACTCGAGTAAACAATTTATATATTTGCGTTATCATAGTGATGGGTCTGTAGTTCTTCGGAGAGAGTATATCTTCTTTTTTATGAATTATTAAAATAATTTTCCAAACATCGGGTATTTTATTTTCTTTTAGGCATTCATATCGCACCATCTCCGGCAAAATTCTCTCAGGGTCAGATGCCTTATTCTTCTTTAGCTATTTCAGGGCGTATCCGAGTTAATCTTTAGTTATGTCAGCAATATCTTTGTTGTTCATTACGTTATGATCGACGTTGCTTAGTTGTTCTCCTGGCGATACATTGGTGCTATATATATATATATATATCCGTGATGTATCTCTCGACTTAGTTTTTTTTTTTTTGTCCTCTACAATTTACCCGCTATAGTAGTTTGTTACCTTTGTTAATATTCATGTACCATATGATAGTTCTTTTTTTAAATACTTTCAGAACCCTATTTCCTTCAAATGTTTTCTTTATTAGATGGGTGTTAAACTTGCGAATATCTCTTCTCATTGTTTTTTTAATAGTTTTTCAATTCCGCCCATTCGATTAAGTTTTTGTTCGTTTCCACTTTCACAAGATGATGTTCTTTAACGGGTAGGAATCAATTGGATCCGAGCTGCACAAGATAGGAATCGTTTGAAAAGTTTGGGGAATGCCTGCACCCATCAGTGGGTTGATATAGGTCTAACGTTGTATATATATATGAAATTGTTTTATTCAATCCGAATTGAGCATAATTTGAAAAATTATTGATATTGCCGATCATCGAATAGTATTTTGACACAATTATAAACACTCACCAGACAGAGTGTGGTACTTCAGCTATTCCAAGAGAAAATTGCAACTATTTGTTCGTAAACACACATTCAATATTAGAATTCATTAAGAATCGTTTAATTTTTTTCTCAACATTTAAAATTTCACGATATACTTTATACAAAAATCGATGACCACATAATATTCGTTGTTAGACAGACTTTTTGTATTTTTAACTTTAGTAAAATCGTGACTTCGTTTAATTCCGACTACTCTAAATTTTGCATCGATCACGTTTTATTATTATCATTAATAAATGCTTACTTTCATTTTAACGTTTTTCCGTTATTTAATTTTACAATTTTATTTATTATTTGTTACATTTATTTCAAACATAACCACGAATATTATATTATTTTTCAGTGGCGACTCGTACATAAAGGGTTGCATGGTTGCACAACCATCAGAAATATGCTGAACAGTATAAAAATTGATGATGTAATAAAATACTTAAAAATACTAATTATTTTACGGAGATTAAACCGAAATAAGTGAATTTTAATTATATTTCCTGTAAAATATATTATAAAAAGTAAAAAATCTTTTTAAAAAGTGCCTTTGAAATACTCATTACAACAGTTGGTGGTTGTAAACTCGATGCAACCTGAAGAAGGCATCGAAAAGTCATATACAGCTTTATATGGAGATTTTGTGCCTATTTCTACTATGGATGTGGAGTTTACATAGGGCTGTATGTGACCGTTGGTTGCAATAGTT
The DNA here is from genome assembly GCA_032883995.1 of Coronaproctus castanopsis. Classification (NCBI taxonomy): domain Eukaryota; kingdom Metazoa; phylum Arthropoda; class Insecta; order Hemiptera; family Monophlebidae; genus Coronaproctus; species Coronaproctus castanopsis. The sequence continues at coordinate 291,240,040 of CM065052.1, forward strand.
TTTGTATTTTTGCAAACAGAATCGTCGAAATACACACACTTGACGCGACAGAACAGACTTTTCTCGTTGTGTTGTTTATAATACACGAGTGGGCTTACGTGCGTATACTACCGACCAACAAACGAATAGTTTCTCTTCACCGAATTTCTATCGCTGTTCATTCATTATTTAATTGCCTCTCTACAGTTTATATTGTCTGTATTATTACTGACTGATGCAATATATATCGAATTTTTTCACTACTGAAGCTTTATACCGCAATTCCGTTTTTCTCACAAACGTCACTTTTGCCATTGCAATCCTCCGTCGTTTTTTTTTTGTTTTTGTGTGTAATATATATTGTTTGTTATTATATGTCCTAAACACTTGAAGTGCTTCACTTGTTCTAATTTTTTCTCATTGACTGATACGTTCATATCCACTGGCTTTTTGCTGATACACATTACCCTCGTTTTTTCGACATTTAAATCCATTCCATATTTTCCTGCTACGCAGTTTAATCTTTATACAACTTTCTCTAGTCCCTCTTGGCTGTCTGTCAGTAGGACTTGGTCATGAGCGAACTTTATGATTTTTATACATCGTGCTCAAATTTTGACACATTTTTGAACTCCTTCTAATGCTTCATTTGTTATAAATTCAGTGTTTGAAAAGCGCTGGTTATAGTAGACATCCATTGAGCACACTTTTGGTAATTTTTGTCGCTTTATACAATTTGTTCATCGATTTTATCGTCGCCCTTTGATTCTCGTATAACTTTTGTATTAATGCTACCATTTTAACCGGAATATTTACCATTTTCAATATTTTAAACAACAGATTCCATTCTCATATGTATATTTGTTTATAAAAGAAAATATTAAAAAATTAATATAAAAAGCCCGGTAATATTACTTTATAATGAGTAGGAGCACCGCTAGATTTTCCGGTAGACGGTAACGGGGGAGTAGTTCTCATTGGACTTCCAACAGTTAGCGGAGATAAACTTAAACATTCGCTGGTAGATGGCGATATAGAATTCTTCGGACTATTGACGGTATTGCCGGTATTTGTGGCTAACTGTCGACAAAAATAATAACGTCTTATTTCTTACGTACATATTTTATTTACATACGTATACTAACGAACATTTCGGATAAATAACAAAAACCAATTCGCATAACCGCCTAGAATAATTTCGTATACGACTATAATGTAGAAAATCAATGTTTGGAGCAGCTGTTTGGCAGAATATTTATTTTTTAGTTTCTTACGTACATATTTTAGAATATACAAGTGTAATATTGAAATTGAATCTTCTAAATTTTGTTATGAAAAATAACCCGTCTCTACCAGCGTGTATTAATAGATATAATAAGATGAAATTCTACCTAAATTCTATATGTTAAAAGACCTCAAAGCTTTTCGGCTATAAAGCCATTTTCAAGTGGACAAAAATAAAAATAATGAAAAACAAGTAAATAAAAATAATATATATGTATATATGTATATGTGTGTGTGTGTGTAATTTGAGAATGTTTTCATTGTAATCACTGCATTGGGCAAATTTTATTACGCATAAACAGAAAATCTATTTTTTGTTTTAATTTTTGTCTGTCTGCCTTCTTCGATTTAACTCAAAAACTATTAAAGTAATTTTTCCGAATGGCGGATGTATAAATTTTTAGAATGACAGGTTATCTATCCAGCTTAATCGCGTTCTAACTTGTATTCGTTTTCCAGGGATATATCCTTCAATTGCATCTCGCAGCAATCCTCCATGTTATAATATTCAACATATAGTTTCCGTTAATTAATCTGGTTCAATACTTGACGCCTTTCATTAACAAGTTTCAAAATTCCTTGGTTTGTTGTTTTCACTATTCGCCTCCAGCACCACATTTCAAATGCTTCTATCCTGTCCTCTTTTCGTTTTGTACACGTCCACGTTTCCGATCTGCAAAATGCTATTGGTCACACGCAATCGTTCTGTTGTGATTATTTTTATCTAATTCAACATAACCTGTTTCGCTATTGCAAGTTGTTCCCTTATGTCTTAGGAGCTACGTCCATATTCAGTGATGGTGCTTCTCTTGGTAGTTGAACGATGAAACTTGTTCTAGGTTTGTTCCGTCGATTACAATATCCATTTGTTGCGGTTTAATTCATTGCAATTATTTTGGTCTTTTTAGTATTAATCTGTATTCCATACTTATTCGCTAATTCCTTTACTTTGTGTATCATTTTTTGCAGCATATGTGGGCTATCTGCTAGTAAGGACAAATCATCCGCATATTTCACGGTTCGTACGTTTTGTCCTACTTTTATAACATATTTTGTGTCTTCAAAGGCCTCTAGTAGAATTTTCTATGTTAGGATATTAAATAAATCCTGCGACAATGGACAACTTTGTCTCAATCCTCTTTTGACTTTGACTGTTTCGCGATCTACGGTTCTAACTGCGGCTTCTAGACTATTATACAACTTGTAAATGAGATTAATGATCTTATGTGGACAGCCGATGCGCAGAAGAGGCGGAAACAGCTGATTCCAGTTCACTTTTTTTTTCTTTGTTTTTCGTGAAAATCAGAGCGATCGTTAAAATTGTAATAATTAAATAAACTCGTCAAACATAGCGTAACGAACATTAATCAGATTAAACGATCTAATTTATTCATTTACGGAGAGTTCGATGTAACGATGGAATTCATAAGACGACGATAAAACAATGATAATGATGACGGTGATGATAATAATAAAAATGAAATACCGTAGATAAGGAATCCGATGAAATCATTTTTCGCGTAAATCGCGATTAAATTTTAAAACGCTGAGAGTATGAATGTACGAACGATTATTACCTCGCAATTTGAAATATAACATAATTATAGAGGGTTTTCTTAGTAAAAGATACTATATCCAGCGTAGTTTTTAACGCTTCTCGTATTTATTCAAATTTAAAATTATATAATATTTTTCTTTCAAAACTCTATAATAACAAATTTATAAAATAATCTAAAATTAAACGAAGTTCACATTTGAATAAAATAAAGTATATTAAAAAAAATCAATAACAAGTTTTAAAAAAAAAAATGATTATTATAGTCATCAAAAACATTTCCCCTCTATCAACCGTCCGAGTTTCACGAACTATCCAAGTTTTGATATTATGATTGCAATGTTTATTTGAGTTTAAAACTTTTGATTTTAAATGATCGTCATTAATTCTTTTCCTAACATTTGCGTTTATCGCTCTTATAATAAGTATACTTTTTTTTTCGAAATAAAGATTTAAAATATCGAATTTTATTTCGATGTATGTATGTTCGATTTATTGATACGAATAAAATATATTTACATAATTTAATATTTAGAAAATAATTTGATTATTTGAAAAACTATCCCATTTCATACAACTATTAACAATATTAATTGTAAACATAACGACTAATAATCGGAACTGCGCAACGATTATTTATGATTCCGTTCCTTTCAGAGAACTGACATATTTTTCAGTTATACTACGATAACGACGTTTATGATAAATAATCTTTGCATTTTGAAAGAAATTTATCATAAAAATATTCCGTGAAATCGAAATACAAAATCAACGTTTCACGCAATCAGGTTCGCGGTCACAAACTTTTACAAAAAACAAATATAAAAAATAGCGAGCGAGCTTCATATTTTCTTCCGTTAATCAAAATTTCGATACGTAACACCGCTTTAACCTGCGTGTGTTTCTCGAACTAGCTCGCAGCGAACAGCCTGAATTAAATTTCAGTTAAAGCAGATTATTATGTTCGACTTAAAACCTTATACATAAACAGCTATGCATCGGGGCGCAGGGAAGAAGTGAAACTTAAAGTCGTTTTCCCAAAAAGACAGTTATTTAATAAAAACTCACGATTTCATACAAATTTCACAAAGAAAAGGAACCCACTGTACGCTATGCTCAGCTTTATGTGGCGATGACTCAAATGTTTGCCGTGCGCGCATGCGCAAAAGAAACCAATTCGAACGCGAACAATTTTATATATATATAAACGAAATAATGGATAGCCGTGCGCGCATGCGCAAAAGAAAATACGAACACGCAAACAATTTTTACGCTTGTATATAGACGCTTATCTATAATAATTTCTGTACATGTTTGCATGTATGTATGTATGTATGTAAACTGAATATACACGTATATGAGTACAGCCATGCGGGAAAGAAAAGAGAAACCCAACTACATTGTGAGAATAGGCCTGTCTATGTGTCTAGCCTTTGGCTCGCTCGCTCTTTTTACGAATTAACCCCCAACGCGCCAATTGAAGTTTCACTTCGGTATATAATTTTTCTAATATCAGCGAAAAGTATCTCTTTATATTAGCTAAGTAAGAAATTTTACTGTAATTAATTAATCAAGGTGCCTGTAGTTTGTGATTAAAAAAAAACAGTGACAATTATTTCAAAAAGAAAAAACCTCGCATAATTGCGAGCATACAACATTCTTCTTCTATATGTCCTCTGAGAAAGTTGGCGATCATCTGCTTGACTTTATTTTTATCCATAACTTTTCTAAATATCTCATCTGTATCTAGTTTGAACCATTTTTCAAAACTTTCTAACCACATTATTCTAGGCCAGCTACCCCTGCGATTACCATTTATCCTGTATAATCAATTGAAACCACTCGTACTTGTTATTCCGCATTATGTGTCCAAAATATCCAAGTGTCCTTATTTTCACTGAATTGATAATTTCCGGGTTTTGTTCAATCGTTACAACATTATAACAAGAAAATATAAATAGCGAATTAAAAAAAAAAAATTAAACTAAACGCATCGAAGAAGCTATTAAATATAAAATAATATCGTACCAAGTTGGAACCATCTAAAAGTGGATTTGTATGCGTTGCAGTGAATACGAATGGTCCCGTATACGCAGGTCCCGAACCGGATGAATTTGACGTATGATAGGAATGCAAAGGTGACAGATACTGGCCATTTTTATTCGTCGCCGAATATTCATTATGGACAGAAGATTTTCTAGACGAAGAATGAACAGGCGATTGAATACTTTCTCTCGAACTACGTTTATCGTAAGGTGTATGCAAACGGTTTGATAAATTTAATAATTCATCACTGTAAATTATACAAATATAACAGAGCTATTAATATACATTAGCGCTAAAGGATTATGCATCTAAAAAACACTTGAGTAAATTCATTAGATTTTTTTTTTAACAAGGAACAAATATGATGGCACATTTACAAAAACGTAAAAAAAAAAAAAAAAAAAAGTATGATTAATCAGGATTGTTGTGAAGAAGACGGAGAAATAGAATGAATTGGAAAATATAATTTGATGATAGAAATATCGAAGACTGATAAATACATTCTAAGCAAATAATATTAAAAGACAGTAGTTTAGAAAGCTTTGTTGGAATTTATAATAAGTACAAACTATTAACCACGCTAAATATTTCATCATTGAAATAAATCAATACATACACTGAGTAACTAATGATGCGTCTTCGAATAAATGAATATAAATTTCGATGGAATTACTTAATGGAAGAAAAACGTATTAATTTTTAGTCTTCCATACAGGAAAATTTAGTTCCTTCTTTTTAAGTTATAACCACTTCTTTTAAATAATAAAATTTAACTATACTCGATATTATCAAATCTACATCTCATTATAAATTATTATTACTTATGTTATTAACAGACACACACGCACATATACACATATATATATATATATATATATATATATATATATATATATATATATATATATATATATATATATATATATAGGTTTGGAGTTTTGGGGATGTGCTGCAACATCAAATCGTAGAGCGTGATGGTTCCAGCGTAACGTTGATTTACATCGGGATCTGTAGTTGACGAAAGTTGATGAAACAATTCGCAATTTTGCATTTGCGCATGAACGACGACTAGTGGCTCATGTAAACACAGAAGCAAAGAAATTGCTGAATACGGGAAAACGTAGATTGCAGCGGCTTAAACCACATGATTTATTGAATTTATAAAGGTTATATATCATATGTATTAGTAGAGCATACCATTGGTCTACGCTTCTACATTATTATGTTTTCGTGTATAAATAATGTATCTATAATTTATTGAATTTATAAAAGTTATACATTCTACGTATTACTGGAGTATACAATTGAGCTATGCTTCTACATTATTATGTTTTCGTGTATAAATAATGTATCTGTAATTATTACTTATTTGAGATTTTTGATTCTTCTTAAGACTGTAAATACAAATAAAATATATAATATATAATAAGGTCAAAAATGTAAAATGTTTAACGTGATCCAATTTTTCGACCATTTATACACTTTAATTACAAATATATACGTAATATTTAACGTTAGTTTAAAATTTCGAACTAATAATATTACACATTTATTTTTTCGACATTCTCTATATAAAATAAAGAATAAAAAAAGAGTTAAAACCAGTAAAATTTTCTTGATGAAAGATCACACGGCTTTTCGGCTGTGTTAAGTCATTATCAAGTAAACATTAAAAATAATATATATATACAACTCATAAAAATATAAAATGTAAAAATATGAATTTGGACATATTATTTACAAAAATTAGTAAAGTGAAAAAAATGTATTTATAAAACAAACGTTACTAATAAGAGTAAACATAAATAACCATCGTATGTAGACATATACACTTAGAAATACAAACAAATTGAAAACTCTAAAGTGGTAAATCACTTTTTGTATATTTATTCGCAAAATATTAAATCAGATATTTGAAGATGAATTCAATTAAGTTGTACTGCGATGGACCAATTCTTAAAGATTCGGAAAAATCCAGACATTATTAGAACTATTGTAGTGCGAATTTTAATATTTTCACTATTTTTATATGGTTCAGAAAAATCAGATTATTAAATATCCAAGATCGGCGAATAGTACAATCCTACGGGGTGCTGTAGAATAATGTTACGAATTATTCGGTTTGCAAAAAAGAACCAAGATACTTCAAGAGTTGAATATAGAAAGTATATGACTAACCATTATGCATAGACTAACACTGAAGTTCTTTGGTCATATGATGCGCTCAAAAAAAAAAAAAAAAAAAAAAAAAAAAACACGGCCGAACTAGCCATACAAAGAAAACTGCATAATAAGCAAAAGAAAAGGCGACCAGCAACAAAGTAGACGGACGTGGCAATTAAATTGTCCTAATTTAGTTTTGAACAGGCGATCCGACTAGCATCCAGTCGGAAGACGTGGGACGAAAGGATGTACAAATACACGGCATGACAAAATTTTTACTTTATAACCACTACATATCGGATACGATGTTGGACGTCAACGACAACGAAGCTAGAAAAGAAATTATAAATTTACTGAATAGAGTAGAAATGGAAAGTAGAAAACTGGGATTATTAATTAATAAAAATAAGACAAAAATTATGGTAATAGATAGAAACAACAATCCTCAGAAGCTGAACACTATACAGGATATAGAAATTATAAATTCATATACATATCTTGGATCATTAATAAACAGTCATGGCGAAAGTGGAGAGGATATTAAACGCAGAATGGTGTTAGCAAAAGCTGCAATGACGAGACTAAATAAAATTTGGAAAGATCATTCCATTACTTGTTCAACAAAAATAAAGCTAGTAAATACTTTAGTATTTGCCATATTTACATATGGAGCAGAAACTTGGACATTACATAAGCAAGATAAACGAAAAATTGATGCCTTTGAGATGTGGATATGGCGCAGAATGCTTAAAATTCCATGGACAGCAAAGAAGACAAATATCTCAATTCTAGAAGAGCTAAACGTGGAACAGCGCCTTTATACTTCATGCCAAGAGAAAATCTTGAAATATTATGGACATATCATGCGATAAAGCGAGATGCCTAGTAAAAAGTATAGTAATTGGTCAGATAGAAGGGAAGAGAAGTAAAGGAAGACATCCAACTCGATGGATAAATACTGTCACGACGCTTACTGGATTAACAAGAGTTCAAGCTATATTGGAAAGCCGAAATAGGGTCAGGTGGAGGAAAATTATATCAGATGAATTAAAATAGAGGTCACGTTACTCAGTCATTGAGTTATCGATTATGATATACATATATATATATATATATTAGTGTGAGTCCAGTTTTTCGTTTTATTCAATATGTCCATCGAAACGGACACCTGGTTTCTATATACTCCTGATATTCCCCGTACGGTAGTACGTACAAGTGAGCCTGTTCTCCTTATTATCTGTTCAAAAAATTTGACTTCATTTCTGTTACTTAAGATCATTCAATATCGACGTATTTGTTCGGTGTGCTGCCCAAAATATTCTAAGCACCCTCTCATAAACCCACATTTCAAACTCGCAAATTCTACTGGCGTCTGTACGTTTTATACTCCAGATTTCCGAACCGTACATCGCTATTGGAGAAATCAGTGCGGTGTTCAAATCTCGGTTAATTTCGTTGTTGCCTATGTTGCAGTGTCAGGCGTTTCTTGATATCTTTGTCGCACCCTCCGTTATTTACAATGAGGGAACCTAAAAAATTATACTCGTCCATCTCTTTATAGCCGTAAATGTTATCATTTATGGATTGAAAACTATAGTTTTCTCCTTATTAATACATAAGCCGTATTTTTCGCCACTTTTGAGCTGTGACGTCAAATGTATTAGTTCATTTTTCGTATTTACTAAAAAGGGAATATCGTCCGCATATCGGTATAAATTAGATATGTTCATGTTTATTTGTTTCTTTTCTGCAATGAAGGAAAAAAGTTTTCTAATGAAAAATGTAACAACTATTTCATTTAATGTTTAATTTTCTATATATTCTACTTTAAAAAAGACAACTTTTAAATTATAAATTGCTTAGGATCAGCGTGTGTAACGTATTGCATTCTTATTGCATAAATAAATATGCGCGTTTCCGTAAATCAAAATTGTCTATCTTTATTCTATTTACGAAACAACAATTATAATCGTTAATTAATACGGGATCAGTTTATTAGAAAATTTCGGCAGGTACAGAGGGGACACAAGTACCGATTGAATAATTTATAATAGATTAAAATAATAAAAATTACAAATTACCATTGACTAGAAACTAACGGCGGCCGAGGTTTGCAATAACCAACAGGATTGGCGTTACCGGATAATATATGGTCCGGTGTCCTAGATCTTCTTCCGATCAAAGCGGTACAATAAGCGACCGGTCTATGACCGGTTATTAATACACTATTGCGTGGGTCATAATTGATATTACTACAACTGTTATTGACAGAACGAAGATTCGAAAACTGTTGCTGATGTTGCTGCTGCTGCTGCTGTTGCTGTTGCAAATGGTAAGGATAATGATTACTGTAAGTCCCTAATTTAAATACAACATATACAAGAACACAGTTCGATCATTTATTCGACGTAACAATCGATAATTATTGCTACAAAATTTATAGTTATTTTCAGTATTAAATCAAACGAGTTATGCAAACATTGTTTTATATATATATATGTAAAAGTTCCAGATATCAAGTATAAATAACCGTTCACGTGTTAGAGACACGCGGAAGAAAATCAACCGCAATTTATTTACAAAAGACCGTGTATGATCACAATCGGAAAAAATACCGGTAAGTTTGAGATTTATCGAAATTTATTTGAATCATTTTGATTAATCTTGTACATTGTTGGATGTAATATTAAATTATACAATCTTACAGATTTTTATATATTTTGATTTTTTTCAAAGTTTCATTCGAAGCATTTTCATACTATCCTCATTTAAATAAAAAAGCAAATGAACATCGATTTGAACGGTGACAGTTATTAGTGTCTAAATAGTGTAGTTGCCTACTATTAATAACAAACAAAAAAGCGCATATGCACTTGAAGGATTGTAATTATCTATTAACCCTTTCAGTCATACATTATAAAATTTTGATGTGAACTGTAGATAATTTTCAATGTATTTATTTAAATATTTTTAAAATTGAGACATTTCACATCATCCAGAAAATAAATAATTTTTGTCGGCATTAAAATTTCATTTACCATGTAATAGACATTGGGACTGAAGGGGTTCATTTTTTTACTTTAAATTGCAAATATTTTCTTATGAAGGTGCGTATATAAATAAAATCGAATTACAACAATTTATACGAATAACGTGAAATTATAATTTTCTTACTATCGTTGGTAAGTAATTGAGTAAGTAAAGCACTCGGTGGAACACATTCTTGAGAGGTGGAAGATTGAGAATCGAATTTATTCTGGGCTAAAAGTAAACTTGACCCGCTCCTTGATCGACCTTGTTGAGATAATTGCTAAGTTAAAAAAAAAAAATGTTATTAGTAATATCATAAATAAATGGATAAATAAACAAAATATTTTAGCTCTATTTATACAAAAGTCCAAAAATATCTTCGGTATAATAACGGCGTTCGTTTCAAGAAAAATAAAAAATATCGCTAAATTGACAAAAAAAAATTGTATAAAAAGTGAACAAATAGAATAATATACAATGTAAAATATTTCTCACAATACAAGTATCGCTGATGGCGAAATATGAAACATATAATTTTAGTGCAAAGCGAAAATATGGAAACGAAAAAACTGGGATATTCGACTGAATAAAACGTATATTATATTTCATTTAAAAGATCAAGCGTTTCTTTGAACAACTTTCTTTTTTACTACTTTTTTGGTTATTATTATTTTTTTAAATTTATAAATAAGTTTTTAAGAAAAATGAATTTTTCATTAGAATTTCCGAAAACCGTTATAAAAAACACATTTGAATACATACGTCTTATATCACAATGAGAGAAAATTAAATTACGTCGTTAATAATGTTCTACAGAATGTGAATCATTCAAAAAATATTTAATCAGAGTAAATAAATTTAGTTTCCTATGATTATAACAGTACCGGTAAATTTTTTTAAATTTCTCGAATATGTACTTCCTGAGTAAATATTTTAGCATCGACTTATACACGTCCTTGCACTAATAAAAGTAGAACCGCGATTATATGACATATACATGCGCATCTACACATATATTGGTTTTTGTATATTTTTAAATTATAGTGTACAAAAACAGAAAGGACTTTTTACGTATAATGATGTTGACCACACCGAATAAGGAAACTAATTCTAAATGTTATAATCTATATATAAACAACAAAATGATTTAGTCCTCGGAATCGGATGTAGAGGTCTATAATAAAGCGTCTTCTAATCGGAAGAAGTAAATACGTAGATAATAAATAAAGTTGGTAGCAAATTAAAATTATATTTACTTTTTGATTAGAATAATTTTTATCAGTTGACGAAGTAGACGGCGAAATGATAGATTCGTTGGCTGTTAAACTGCCGGATCTGCATATTTTAGAATAATCGTTGTTGCTGTTGTTGCCCGTGTTGTGCGGCGAACAATGGCTATTATTACTACTAGTGCCGTTACCGTTGCCTCGATAATTATTCATGGTACACTGATAAGACGACGCAGCAGCGACTACTTGTTCATTACTATAACGTTGTTGTTGTTGCTGTTGTTGCTGATGTTGCTGCGCAACATTATACGTCGTCGACGTCTGATTGGACGGTTGCATTGAAGTAGCTGCAAAATTAGACGAAACCATCGAAGACGATTGTTGATGATGCCTGCCGATATTATTATGAGAATAATTAATGACGTAACTATTGTTAGCATCTTCGGTTTGAGAATAATTCGAATTATTAATACGAATAGCCGCCGGTGGAGCGGGAATATAACAAGAGTAGCTGCCGTTAGTGTTGCAACCGTCCAAGGACTGATGATGAGTGTTACTACCGCAATCAGTTCTACCAGACGACGACGATGACGAATCTTGATATATATTTAAATTCGAATCGACTACCACGCTATGATAACCGCTATTATTGTTATTATTATTGTTATTAATATTACTATTATTACTATTCTTAATAGCTATTGTAGAATTTGTAGAGTTCAGACGAAGCGAATTATGCGAAATATCCGGATCGTCCTTTATATAATGTTCACTATGAGCCACCATATGTCCCCCTGTCTGCGCGGTCGTTACATTCGTAAATGGCGACGTTGAAGCGACATCGTGGTAACTTAAGCTTAAAGAATGATACAAATCATCCGTCGTATGGTATTCTTCTGGCACCGATGGTAGCTTGGAAGAGCTCGAAAGTAAATCTAGAAAACAAAATAAGTACGAAAAATAAGCGCGATTAAAATAAGTAGATTACGTAAACAAATTAAAACTGCCAACTTTTACATAAATTTATTCGCATTAAACATCAAATTTCGGAACATTTATATCTAAAGTCGCGATGCAAATACCAGAATAGAGTTGATTTAAAAGTTGCATTTATAATTATATTATTCATCATCTGACAATCGTACATTTATGCTTTCGAAAGGAAATATCAAATTTTTTATTTTTATTTTCTACAGTTCTTATAGTGTGCCCTCGCATTAGTTAAAACCTAAATTTTATCGTAAATTCCAACTTAAATGAAATATTAAACAAACGAATTTGAAATATTCTAATTTAGGGCGTCGTCTCTTAAATTATGACAGAACAAAACAAATATTTTTGAATAATAAATTGTGTTGTTCCGAGTGTTTCCGCATGTACTAGCCGCTATTATCATCCAGACAATAGCGGCATCGATTGTGAAAACCCCGAATTTGTTCAAATTTTCTATTATTTTCTCGATGATAGCGTTCCTAGTTGTTCCTTCGATAAGCCAAACACTAACTTCAGTTTATCCGTTTCACTTTGGTCACACTTCCGTACCATCTTTTCGAATATTGTTCTTATCCGCGGAATTTTCCTCAATTTTAAATGCTATATTGATACATTTTTCTATTCTTGAATATACTGGTATGTTTGAATTAGTAGAAAAGCGAATGTAATTATGTGGTAATGCATGCCATATCTCGATTTCTGCTGGTGCTACATTTAATGGTAATGTGTAAGTTTGATAATGTTGTACTCTTAATTGGTTTTCTAATCGTTTTCTTTTATGAATTGTCCTCATCGACGAACCATATTCTACAGCAAAGTATATCAGTAGCAAAGTCGAGGTATGCAACGCTTTTATTGCTGTCCCCATTCTATAACGACTGACCTTATTAAGTAGAAATTATTGTACTCGGGTGTTGATTAAATAGATATTTCGGAAATATTGTGCTTTTTAGCCGTGTTCTTTATGAAATATGATTATTCAAGTACGATCATCTGCCTTTTTTTTTTTTAAGGGTTTGATTTACTTCCCGCACTTATTACATTATATCTAATTAAAATATGACATTTTTCATCAATAAGTTCCTCCATCAACTGTGTCAAATTTTATAAATAATCAAATCTCTGCGCGTCCTTTTTATTTATTAATAAATTTTAAAAGAACACGTGGATATATTATAATCTAAAATACCACGATTAAATCTGAAATTTATATAAAATAAACAAACCTTCAAACTATAGGTAAATAATAGAGAATAAAGAACGTAACAACATCTATTAGATAATAAACAACCATTAATGAAAATAAATAATATAAATACAAACACCCTTTAAACGATATGGTAATATTTATATTTTTAAAAACGCAGTCGACTAGTTCGCTATCAGCGTGTAAGGTGTTGTGATTCCTGAGAACAAAGTTCGAGGAAGCGCATAATCACAAAGCGAAATGTTTGAAATGTTAAATTAAGATAATTTTATTGACTGTTAGATGGCAGGTCAACGATATCGGCTAAAAATAAATGATTGCTCTATAAATAAATTTGAAAACCGTTTGTTGCTATTATCATTGCTAATGATGGAATGGTATTAAAAAATTCATACTTCAAAAATACAAAAGAAAACATAATAACATATTATGGGTAATTATCAGTGCGTAATGTAAATGTAAAACGCGTATATTTGGCATTATATTAAAAAGTTATAATAATATTTAATAAATGTACCGGAACAAATGCCCTCTCCATGTATGAAAGTAAAAATTCTAATAATATAAACTGATAAATAATAAATATACAAGGTGAAAATAGTATTGATGGAAAAATCAGACAAAAAAACAAATGAAAAGCGGTAATTTAAAAAATAATAAGTTTAATTATATAACGAATATGTAATATCATTTATAAGTAATGGAAACGAAAGCAAAAACAAATTATTATGAGAATAATACATTATGTTTAACGCGTCGATGCTTATACTTAGTATAATACTTAGTTCCCTGGAATCGTAATTTCCTATTGTTGTAAGTAAATTATTACGGTGCACACTACAACTGAGAAAAAATTTTTGGGACAGTTTGAGGATATAGTATTTTACATATATGGTGTATCTGCAGATATGCATATATGAAATTTTAGTGTATACATTGAGGATTATGTAATAAATATAGTAAACGATGATGAACTTAAAATTAAATTCGTAAATAATGAAATAATAATAAATATGCTATTACAGAAACACATACTTATAGTGTAGTAAAAGCAGAATTCTGAAGACCTTGTATAAATTATATGTTCGTATCGGTGTATGTCGAATATGAAGTACGTATACAATATGTTTTGTGTATATATATATATATATATATATATATATATATATATATATATATATATATATATAAGTTTTAAAGGTGAATAACTTACACATGATAGTTTAACCTTAACTACATAGATAACGAAATAAATTGAGTATCAGTTAACAATATAAATAATAAACAGACAAATAAAATATTAAGATCGAAATAAAATATTAACTAAATAATTAATCATCAACGATAAATTGACAGTTTGAACGAAAGAAATAACAAACGAAAAATTCTCTTATAGAAGATTTAGTTTATAAAATAATTATATGAAATTCTGATTTTAATGTCAAACCTTCAGCTATGATGAAAATGCGAAATTGGAATGAAGCATATATGAACGTACAAACTTCATAAATTAGTGACGGACAGTTTACGATTAAAAGTAGATATGAATACCATCATCATCATTATCATCACGTTGCGTCTTTGATTTCCGAAGATATCATACACCAACATCTATATGCAGTTAATTCGAATATCTGCCCCTATAATCGTTTGCTCCTCCGGCATATGTCCTTAACAGTTTTTGTCTACATTCCTGATGTAATCATGTCCGGTATTCTTCTTCTTAGCGACGGCTTCCCTTCGATTTCCTCTAAATAGCCAGCGTGAATAATCTTTTCGCTCTGATTTTGTGTACCACATATTTTCTTTTTCTCTTCATGATATCATTTACCATGATTATCTTTTCCATTTCACTTTTCTGAAGCACGTCTTTATTTGTTCTCGTACTTTTTCCTTGGGATTCGCCACATGCGCCTGAGCGTCCACATTTCAAACGCATCCGAGGCATATTTCGCTACCGACATTACATCCATCATTAAGTGCCGTCTACGTATCGAAGTTAGGCGATTACTTACCTATACATATTTTGTTGTACAGTGTAAGTAGTGTACAAGGCAATCATAATACGTAATACGGCGTCAGTGTAGCTAGACACAACGGCGTCAGTGTAGCTAGACACACACACACGCCCGAGAGAGCTGATTCTTTGTTATAACGATACAATGCAGCTTAGGGTATTTTGTAGTGAACTATATTGTTACTAGCGCGCATATGGTGTTGCGTGTGATGCTTTGCCATCGACTTCTCCGCGATAATATTTAGGATTATTTATATGTTTATTTTCTTATGATAATTTTTGCGTCGTCGATTGTATTCGAACTCGTTACCTTCCGTATGGAAGTCCGTGCTCTGGCCACTAGACTATCCCGACAACTCGACATTACATACCATTGATTAATTCTCATTTTCATATCCATTTTAGATTTCCGATCTTTTACTATCGCCTGCAGATTAGTAAATGTCTCTTTCACCATTCCAATGCGTAATCTAATTTCTTAAATACCTCTTCCGTCATTAATGAACAGAGCTCCCAAATATCTTAACTCTTCGATTGTCCCCACCGGTTTCCATTCAATGTTTATTTTAAGATGCGACTTACCATGGGTTCACGTGAACCTCATTGTTTTAAATTGATCAAACCTAATTTCTTCTCTCCTCAATTTAATTTACTCAACATATTTTACAGCTCTCCAGTTGAGTGCGCGAGGAATACTTTTTCGTCCGCATAGCTTATGCATCCTACCAGGTATCCGTTAATCCTAACGCCAACATTTTATATCATCGCATTTTTCATGATTTCTTCTGTGAATACGCTGAATAATTTCGGTGAGGCTCAGGCTCTGCCTCACCCCTCCTGTTATCGGACATCTTTTAGCATTCGTCTTGTACATATAGGTCTTAATTATAATTTACACAACACACGACTCAGTCCCATATTTACGAAAATTAAATAACATTAACATTATTAATTTTTTATAAACAAAAATCCTTTGCTTCAACGCGACACACAACACGAATTTAACGTACATACTACTTTTTAAGACAAATTTATATCCTCACTAAGTTTATATTTTAATTAACCTATTAAAGTGATTTAGTAATAATCATGCTTAGTTTAGTCACAGAAAAATATTATTCTTTACTGTAATAAAGAAAAATAAAACTTTTTTTAAATGGAAGAAAGTAATGCATCATTTAAAACTGAAAAACCCAGAAAACATTAAATTGTATAGATCAATATTCAACCATGATATAGAATGTGATTAGTTAATCAGTTGTCAAAAACGGTGAAAGTCCCACGAAATGCACTTGTTAATTCCTAAAAATGAAACTAATAAATTGTTATATCATTTACGGTTGGATAAGAGAAAAATACAACAGATGGAAATGAAATATAATGTAAAAAACAGAATATGAATCTCTTAATAATTTTCATTGTTCAAGGTGGGGTTGTATTTGTAAAGAATTAACAAATCTTCTATTATAAATTACACGATTTGATCATTGGTTAAGTACCTCTTGACTTTTTTTTTTACGACATTACAAGTATCATGCCCCATCTGCATTCATCTGATAGTGGGTATTTGATTTCACACTTACGTTTGTTAGATTGTATTAATATCAGAAATATGAAACAGTTATAAATAAAAGTAAGTTATGACAGAAATATAAACTTTATGGATGTAACAAAAATAAATGTAACATAAATAGTTCAAAATTATAACTTTATACATGTGCTATTTAACATTACTACGTACACACACCCACTCATATATATATATATATATGTAATTACGATCCTAGAAAACACCAGGGATAGATCAGCTACCGGGAGAACTTATACAAAATCTGGGAAGCACGGCGAAAAATACATTGTTTAAGTTCATAAAGGAAATATATGTAACGGGAAATGTTTCCACAGACTTCACAAATGCTAGCTTGGTGGCAATTTCTAAAAAACGCAATTGTCAAACGTGCAAAGAACACAGAACATTAAATATTCTATCACATACACTAAAAATATTAACTAGAATCATATACAGACGTATAGAAAAGAAAATAGAAAGTAGTTTTCCTGAGGATCAGTTTGGGTTTAGAAAAGTTAAAGGCACTCGAGAAGTCATACTGTCACTACGATTGATTGTCGAAAAAACCTTAGATATCAACGAAAGCGTGTATGTAGCATTCATAGATATTGAAAGAACGTTCGACAACGTTAATTGTAATATTTTATTCAAGATTTTAAAAGATCTGCGTATAGATTACGGAGATAGACGATTACTTTTTCAATTATACAAGAATCAGCGAGTAATAATAAATAATAACACAACGTCAAAAAGGGAGTCAGACAAGGATTTTGCCTGTCACCAATATTGTTCAATATATATATAGAAGAAGCAATGGAAATATTTGCAGAAAATAGAAAAACTGGCATTAATATCGACGGTCTGTTGTATAATTCTATACGATATGCAGATTATGCAGATGACACAGCGCTTATAGCGGAAAGTGAAATAAAATTACAGCAAGCTATTAACGACTTAAATACTCTACTAATTGAAAGGTGCAAAATGAAAATAAATGTGAGTAAAATCAAAATAATGGAATGTTCAAAAGAGAAACTGACAGATATGAATATATCTTTAAATGGACATAAGCTGCCACAAGTGCAGGAATTTTGCTATTTAGGAAGCCTAATCACAATGGATGGAAGGAGCGAAAAGGAAGTTAGAAGAAGAATAGCCCAAGCCAAAAGCGCGTTCGATAAAAAGAGAACATTGCTCTTTTCCAAAAATTATTTATCAAAACCTACATTTGGAGCCTGGAATTATATGGGTGCGAATCCTGGACTATTTTGAAAAGAGATATATCCAAACTACAGGTGTTTGAATTGTGGTGCTACAGAAGGATGATGAAGATATCTTGGACCGAAAAAATCACAAATAAATAAGTACTACGAAGAATTGGAGAAGAATCAAGAATAATGACAGCAATAAAAAAATCGAAGAAACAGTATGATCGTTCACTTAATCAGACACTCTTCTTGGATCACAAATTTAATTGAAGGAAGATTAAATGGCAATAGACCAAAAGGAAGACCGCGAATCAAGTTCATGGAGAGCATATTACAGAAAACAAGCTCTGCTGAAGTGAAAAACTTGGCCCGTGATAGAAAATTACTGAACAGTTATGTTGTCCACCAACCAAATGGCTGAGGATAAAATGATGACGATATATACATACATATATATATATATATATATAAAATTTACAATATCACTTGTAACAGTTGTATCCCCATCATTAACATGTAATTTAAAATAAATTTTTAAAATAAATTTGCGATAGTTATGTCATTATTAAGTTAAATTTAGTTTTGTTCGAACACTTGCTGTAATAGTATAATATATAATATATTATATATTATATATATATATATACACATTCAATTTATGTTAACTGAAATATTAAGAAACGGAGAAACATACATATAACCGAAATTATTACCTTGAAGCGGTTCAAGTGTATCCATGAAGTCGTCAAGGTTTGGTTGTAATTGTGCTAAACTAGGCTGTATTAAATCTGCTAAATTCGTACCGCGAGCTGCAATAAAAGTATTTTATTATAATCATCGCTATTCTTTCGTACCATATCAACATTATAAATAATATATAAAATCCTTACATTGCCATTTACACACGTGCACACGTTTGCGTAAAAATTCTCTGAATTTTAATAATTATAAATACATATTCTCTCTTCTCTACGAGGCTACTGGTCAGTTATATTATGCATACAGTCAGGTGTAAATGATTCAATTTTAACTCCTTATTCAATGTCGCTACTTATTAAAGGACTTGGTTATGTCATTATTTCTTATATTCTTCTTCTTCTTCTTTTTTTATTTGTGACCGTACCGTATCCTGCTACTTAGGCCAGAGGCACGGAAGGAAAGGTGTAAGAAACTAGATTAGAGGAAAGATGTTTGTGATTTTGAGGAAGAGGAGCTCGGTGGATGAAGTGCATTGTAATATGTTGGGAAGGTTGAGAGGAAGGCCAGCAAGCTGACGTTGAAAGGTATATGTTGGACAGGAAATTAGGATGTGTGATGGTAAGAGGAGTATTGCATGCAGGACAGATAGGCCGATTTTCCCTGATGAACAGGAACTGGTGCGTAAGACGTGTGTGTCCGGACCGAACGCGAAAGAGGACCACATCTTTCCGTCTGGATGTTGGCATTATCGGGTTTGCGATGCTACGATCGTAATAAGGAAGGATGGAGAATTGTACCATTGCTATCGACTTCATCTTGTTCCAGGTATGGATCGTCATATCTTTACATGTCGTTGATATGACCGGGACCGGCGTTATATTACATGAATCTGCTGCCGCTGTGTCAGTTTCATTGTTTGCACCAATATTGCGATGTCCGGGTATCCACGCAAGTACAATTTGTCGCTTATAGGTAAACAATTTTTCTAGTACAGTTTTCGCGAACGGATGCTGATGTTCGTGTCTATTATGTATGTTTCGAATTGAACTGAGAGAATCTGTACAAATTAATATGTCATGCTTTAGCTCCGATTCTGCAATAACAATTGCGCAGGATATTGCATATAACTCTGCTGACAATACAGAGAATGTAGATGGTAGTGGACATCGGATTGTCCCATGTTTGTATATGACGGCGCAACCAGTGAAGTTTCCTTTTTTGGCTCCATCCGTGTATAGTACTTCATGGCCACCATATATTTTTAGTAGATTTTGGAACGAGGCCTCGATAATGGATTGTGGTAATGAGAAGCAATTGAGGAGAGACGTGCCAAAGATTATGGGAATGGAAATCGAAGGAGGAATAGACAGATGGTTGCCTTTGCAGAGTGGAGGCAGGTTGATGTTAAGATTATGGAGGATGTTTGTAATTTTATTGTGAACGAGTAAGTTTGAATAAGGAGTGGTTTGATGATTGTGGTGATACACTGCATTATCAGGAAGATCAGGAGTTGAGAGTGATTGAAGGTGGAATTTGAGTAGGATATAAGAACGATGAAGATCGGTGGGAAGTTCTCCAGAGTCATATAGCAAATGGTTTATTGGTGTTGATCTCATTGCACCAAGTGTTAGGCGTAGTGTAGAGTGGTGTACTGAGTTTAGTCGTTTCAGGACAGTTGGTGTAGCAGACGTAGGCAGGAAAACCATAGTCACATTTTGCTTTTATTAGGGCTTTGTATATTCGGAGAAGAGAAATTTTGTCTGCACCATAGGTGGTATGTGACAACTTTTTCATCAGATTTAGTCTTTGCATACAAGCCGCTCGGAGGGAATTTATGTGATCTAACCATGTCAGCCTTCTGTCAAAGACCAGGCCAAGATATCTAATTCGGAAAACAGTTTCTATAGCCTCAGATCCCAAGGTGATGGCCACCTGGTGCTGGCAGTGACGAATTCTACAGAAGTGTATTGTTTTAGTTTTTTCAGGTGAGAAAGAGAGACCGCTGTTTGTGGACCATTGAGTAAGCTTGTGTGTAGCTTCTTGAAGCATGGTTTCACCAAGCTTATAATCTTGACAAATTAGAGAAAATAATTCTGTTTTTAAGAAGAAGAAATTTTATTCATATAAATAAAAGTTATAAACTATTTCACAATATAAATTATTGGCACCGGCTCGTAGGCTTTGTCCAAAGTAAAGTTCTTATAAATACAATAATAAAAGATACATTTTCATTTATGTATAGATTAAATATTAATTTATACTAGGAAAAACAAAGAAAAAACCCAACTACAGAAAAAGAAGAAAGAAGATGAAACACACATTCAGTTATAATATCAATATGAAATAATTTATTTTATACTTATTTTAACATAATATTATTGTTGTCACTTTTATGACAGAAAGTTATGTTTCAGACGCTTGTTTATATTTTTTATATCTTACAGCTAATTATTCGTAATTATAGTTAGATATTGCTTTAACAGGGAGAGACGGGTTACTTTCACATTTAAGAAAAAATTTACTTGCGAGTAGCGATATTCTTTTCACTATGAAGTCCAAGTTCAACATTTCATGCATTAATTGTACCTTTGTGTACTTGGGCAAATTTAATATGATTCGGCAGCAGTCATTCTGAATTAATTGTATTTTTTGATATGTAGTTTTAGGCACGTAGTTCCATACAAGACAAGCGTCTGCATTAATTGTATTTTTTGATATATAGTTTTAGGCACGTAGTTCCATACACGACAAGCGTAGGTTAGTAGTGGTTCAATAATTGCCTTATAAATAATTTATTTATTTCGAATATTTAGTTTGGATCTTTTATTGAAAATAGGGACTCTAGTTTTATTAACACCATAATTAATGTGTTTCTCAAAAGTTAATTTTTTATCGAGTATAACACGTAGGTATTTAACGTTTTCTTTCCATTGTATGGTTGTGTTATTCAATGTAATTTCAGGTTTGACAGATGGCCTTCTTTTAGAGAATAATATATCCTCCGTTTTAACAACATTTACAGCTAATTGCCATTTGTTTAGGAATGCATTGATCATTGTAAACTTTTGTTGCAATGTATTAGTTATAACTCTGAAGGACGAAGTTAATAACGCAATGTCATCGGCATATATTATGGAGCCTTTAAATTGAGGAATATCATTGATATATAATAAGAATAAGAACGGAACGATATACCACCCTGCGGAACGCCTGCATGGACGGTTTTAGATGCGGAGTAATCCTTTTTGATTCTTCCTCGAAAGTTTCTGTTTGTTAAATAGCTGTTTACTAGGCATATCAGATTAGGATGAAAGTGGAGTTTTATCATTTTGACGGATCAATGTAACGATCGATATCGTTAAAATATTTCGTCCGTCTTATGGATTGACTTGCGGTAAAGTATTTAATCTAACAGTAAAGTAAATAAAACTACATTCGATTCGGGTTTTTAATTATAATCTAGTCAATTTATTTACTTTAAATTCTACATAATGTCAGAAATTTTTTAAATTCCGAGAAATTCTAATAAAACCGGAAGATAAGTATTTGCGAACTAGTCAAATTTCTTTTAAACAGAACAATTATGTAATCAATATACGTAAAATTATTTAATAAGATTTTTAATAATTAATCTCGTTTCTTTGGACACGGAAACTAAAAAATATACTACCGAACTATGTTAAATAATCTGACTGACATATTACACTCTTTCAATTGCAGAGTTGCTTAAACAGTAGGTGAACTTTTAAAGCTAACAAAATTGTGCAAAATATTACATTATGTTTACACCTCCTTAAGCCACTTTTGAACTTTATAAACGGATTAAGACTTAACTGTATTTTACACATAGGAGCTTCAACTATTCCGTACATACGAATTTTGTGTCAAAATTTAATAACAATTGAACTGGTAGAGTTAACTACGAAAATAAAATAAGAATAGCAGAAAAGAGAGAAGTTTAATGAACAATAGGCGAATCACCAAAAAATAAAGAAGACAAATCTGAAAAAAAAATGATAAAAGTAATGACTGGTCGAAAATGGTAATACACGAAGGAAAAAAAATAAGGGTCATTAAATAATGATAACTGATGAAAGTAATGACCAATGGCACCGTTAGTTGAGACGTTGTAGCCAGTTTAGTTAAAAAATATTAGTCCAACCCAAAAGTGTTTACAGTTTGAAATCGAAAAATAATGATGTTACTAAAGATGATTAACAAAGGGTATTCGACATTACGCGAATTGTCGGATAAAATTTATGACAAAAAAAAAACATTCCAATTAATTGCCCGCTCGATAAAATTTCATTATTACCATTATATATATATATATATATATATATATATATATATATATATATATATATATATATATATATATATATATATATATAAAAAATTACATATACACAAAATACGGGAAAATTAAAAAAGTAACAAATTTCAAAGGTGAGGTTATTCAGCAAAATAGATTGGATGGAGAAGCGTTGAAAATGAGTGTCAGAAAATTAGAAACGGCGGTGCAATTAACGCGCGCAATGTATACAACAAAAAATCAATATCAATAAATGCCGAGATCTGACATAATAATACAGTTATTAAACCGGAGTGTTTATACGCAGTCAAATTGAAGCTAAATGATATTGGAAAAATGGAAATATTGAGAAAAAAGGAAAGAAAGATCATAAGAAAAATTCCCCGCCCGAGAAAAGAAGGAATGTTCAGAAATAGACCTAATAAAGAACTATACGAGAAAATAGAAAAGTTATTTGACGTTATGAGGAAAAGAAGATTTACGCGCATATTCAGACAATCAGTAATACCAGATTCAAGAAGACGAATCTGATGAAGCGCAAATAGATAATGCAACGATCGATAACAGTATTTGGAAATAAAATTTAAAAATTCGATGAATTTAAAGAAATTAAAAGTAATAGAACCGGATGGACGGGCGATAGGAATAAAAACCATACATGAGAAAATACTAGGAAGAAACGAGAAGAAAAAGTTCTTTGTTTTCCCGTGCAGGTCCAAAGATGGTCAAATTTGAAAAGAAAGAACTAACGCATGAAAATGCTAAAGATATTGACATAACATCAAAAACTACGCACGATATTAGAGGCAAATTTCGATATCTCCCTTAACCAGCAATTAACTCAAATTCTTAAATTCCCTATACCGAGTCTACTAAATTTCTACATTTCGCAAAATTTGAGCCCGTACCGAGTCTACGTATGCTTCGTATAAAATTGTTAAAAAAAAAAAAGTTAAAAATTTCTTACTACTCAACTTCAAAACGAATTTTTTAAACGCGTTCATTGATGATTTTACATAAATAATCACATTACTCGCTGCGATACTTTAATAAATAACTTATTACCGTTATTACAATTATATTTACTTTAATCCGATGTAAAAGCGGTGAAGTTAAACCGTTGGATATACTCAAAGCTCAATGCACGTCCGAATTTACCTTGTATAATAAACCAGCTCTAGTAGGACTTTGAATATTAAACCCGTGATTATTCGACCGTTGAGGATTTCAAAATCGAACACATTTCATGCGAATTAATAAAAAAATGAGGTTTATCGAAAATCGAAGAATGAAAAACTAAGAAGTCTATGAGACGACAAAAATCGTACGAAAACACGACAATAGTAAATAAGTACATATGGAGAAATAAATAAAAGTTTTATATTTTAATTTATTTGTCACGTAAACTGAGATATATATATATGCGCGCGTGTGTGTATGAAGCAATTGAATATAAACAAAAAACATAAAGAAATCTTATCGACGAGATTTGCACGTAAAAATAGTAGAGATCTATCTTAAAAAATAAATCACGTATATTTTAATGCGTTATACATTTGATACATTTGATTCAAACGGTAACAACAAATACAAACTAGCGCTTTTAAAAGAAATAAGACAACTTTCAAATGTACAAATTCGTAGGTATATAAAACAAATTGCAAATTAACAAAATCTTACATTTAGGTTCAAAAATATATATATAACAGGAACAAGGAACACGATCTGATTGTGTAGATACGAATAGGTATATATTTTATGCGAGATTGAATATGGTCGAATACATGAAAGTAATTCTTAGCACTTTCGGATTTCTTCGTTCGTTAAATAAAACATTTAATATTTTATCCGAATAGTAAACATGGCAGCACAATTAAAATTATCAACGTTTTCAAACGTACTTTTCTTAAACGAAACATACAAACGATTGAAAAAAAAAATAAAAATTAAAATTAAAAATCTAGATAAAATTAAAAATTAAAAATTAAAAAAACAAAATTAACACAAAAGGAAAAAAAACACGCACACAGCGTACAAAACGAAACAAAACGCAATTTTCTTTTACATAATTTCGCAATAACAATATATAAAAAAATATAAATACGCAATGTTAACAAGGAAAGATGTGAGAACTCAATACAATGCCTGCACAACAACTGATTTTAATGGTCATATGTAACTGTGAATTCTGATTAACACCAACACAATAAACGTCTATATAGTAAAAACTCGTTCACCAGACATACACACACACACATACATATATATATGTGTGTATATAAGTAATAATGTTTTGCGCTTATACGTAAATATACACATACGTACTTATATGTATTAATTCATATATATATATATATATATATATATATATATATATATATATATATATATATATATATATGAACCGTGCACAAATTTAATCAGATGATTGATTCCACATATATACGAGTACATGTAAAAACAAATGTTTATACATATACTCATTATTACATGTAATAACGGCAAGCTATCGGCAATATAATTTTATCGGTCGCTATTGCAGATAAGAATTCGTTAATTATCTAATCTTTTGTAAAATGGCTACATATACACACAGCATGATTATTACATTTTTATATAGCAGAAGTGATGGCAGGGGTTCTCAAATAGGTTGAATGTATTTTCGCGTTTTTTATAAGTCATTTAGTTATCGTTGAATCACATACATCCCATCAACCAAACTAACAAATCGAGCTCGACAATTTAAAACAAAAAACACACACGCATAAAAAGACAGACATCGCTGAATGAATATTTAATAAAATAATAAGAAATTATTTCCAGAAATTATTCTGCCGATTCTGTCTGACCGGCTTAGTAGTCTCCTTTAACCGAAACTCAAATAAATAAGAATAAACTAAATTGGGGAGGGAAGCGAAACAAACATACGGCAAAGAGAAATTACAGTTATTACCGATTATTTTTAATTAATAAATTGTAAGAAAACTAAAGTCATAGTAGTTAGCAAAGAGGTTGAAACCCGGAAAATATCAATAAAAATTAACAACAAAATTATTTCTCAAACTAATACATTTAAATACTTAAGCTGTAATGTTAATAGTGCATGGGATTGAGCAAGCAAGGACCGTATTCTTGAAAATGGGAAAAGTATTTACAAATAAAACGCTTAAATGGACAACAAAATCGAGGCCGGCTAAATGTTATATATAGTCCGTATTAAGTCTGGATAATTAAAAAATCGATGATAAATAAACTGAATGCATTCGAGAAGTGGTTTTAAAGGATGTTGCGATGGACGGAACAACTAAATAAAAAACTAGAACTGGTGACTATTATAAAGAGACGGAAAGTCCTCTATCTCGGTCATATTCTGAGAAATGGAAGATATGATTTACCGCAAATGATCATGGAAGGAAACGTCACAGGACAACGGGAAACAGGTAGAAGAAGGAAAACATGGTTTGAAAAGATGAAAGATTAGGCCTCAACAACAGAAGCCTTACTGCGAACACTATCTGACAGATCAGAAGTCAAGCGGATAATCACCAACATCTATTGAAGATATGGTACAACAACAACAACAAGATAAACAAATTACAAATAGGAACTAGGTGTTACTTAATATATATATCTTATTATTAATCACAACTAGAGCAATTTAGGACAAGGATAATCCTCGAATTTCTAAATAAGATATTCTAATGGCCGAATTATCGAAAAAAAATCACGATATAATTCAAAGATATATAAACGCATTAATATAGATTCGATATTTTGGAAATAATGTTACTATTAATTTTGTACCTTTCGTATTGATTACGTAAATTTCTATAAACGTAAGCGTATTTTTCGATTTTCAATATATATCGCGAAAACTATTACATTTTACCAATTGTCTACCGAATGAAAATGGTTATTCCAACGACATTTGATGGGTGTTTATAATTTGATGTTATACTAGTTTTTCAAAACAAAAAATAAAATTAAAATACTTTTATACCGTATCGCGATTTATTCAATAAACTCATCCAATTATACAACCGTGTTTAATTACAAGTAGAGAAGATAATTTCAAAAATATATTACTCGTTCCACGTGGTCTATCGCGTAAACGGTAAAACGATATTTTCATTTATAATGGTACGAATTGCGTATAAATTTCACGATTTTTTCAAACATCCGCTGCTGTATTAAACACGGGCCCGCCCCACAATTCGTATTCGTTTCATTGTTAATGACGGCTCTGGTTATATTTCAGCATCAATAAAGAAAATAATATTATATTTAACATTTCTCACGCGATGTTACTTTATCGGTATCTTGCAACTTACGGTTTCACACGTAGAATTATAAAATCGTTATGTAAACCCATTTTTTCTCTTACTTATATTCTTTAAATTTCAAATTTTAACCGAATGCTAATAAACGGGACATTTCGCGTACAACTTTTCATCGTCTCGATTTTATTCGTCGACCATGTGTCTTCTTTTTTTATTATCTCGTCGACGGTCTGTATTAATTGCGAATATTTTTCAATTCGTACCTTTCGGTACTGATTACTCAAATTTAATTTATATGGCGCAACACTTCGTACTCAATTTAAAAGGCTATAATCTCTTTACTTCCGAATTCGTCCAATATAAACTCGCTCTTACTGTTCATCGTGTCCTCGTCATTTGTCCTCAATATTCCTCCCATAGATCATTACTGAACCTTCCGACTTGCCTAATCTAATATCTCTTTTCTCTCGTACATCTAGCCATTCGTGGCTGCATACGGTACGCCAATCTAATTTAATAATAATAATAATAATAATAATAATAATAATAAATAATAATAAAATAGCATCACGCATTATATTTCTGATTTATTAAATAAGTGTATTCTCAAAGTAATATTACTATTCACCGTAATAATTTATATTGATGTATTTTAAAATTTAATAAATGCAAATTAATTAATTCTGAATAAAATATATATGCTCAAAAAATATAACAATTACGATAATAATCATCGCAAAATACCATAAATAATTATTTATAAGATATATTCGTTTCATAAAAAAAAAATAACTTCTTTGAATAATATTAAATAAACGTTGAATATATCGGAGAGTAGTGATTTTATGAATTATAAACAAAATAAAATCATAACACAGTTTAATCAATAAATTTTTTTTTTTTTTTTTATTGCAAAGCTTTTCGACAATTACGTCATTTTCAAGTACATACAATAATTATTACAATGATATATGTAATATTTATTGTATATGCTTGAAAATGACGTAATTGTCGAAAAGCTTTGCAATAAAAAAAAAAATAGTGATTAAACTGTGTTATGATTTTATTTTGTTTATAATATTACATATATTGCGAATAGAATTTTTTTTTTTAAGCAATTATACGAGATATTTTGAATAGAAAAATAATTTTTAGTTCCGATATACCTGATCACGATTCTATATTAATTGCAAAATTGAAATAAAAAATATAAATTAGATTCAAATCTTAGGTTTACGCTTTTTCGTTGCGATAATAATTTTCGTTATAAGTTTATAATTAATTCACTGGTGATTTTTTGTTTTAAATGCATTGTTACAGTTAGCTATTTTATAAAACGAATATATTACTCGTGTAAATACAGAATAAATGTAATAACTACACATTCGAGCATTCCATAATCATACTTGTACTTGCCAAAGAAAATGGAGCTCAAAGTTCAGGTAACGTTTGAAATAAATAGAATATCGAGGTAAAGTTAACATCAAAACGTAATAAAACTTTAGACAAGCAAAAATGATTAAAATTAACGAAGAAAATACTAAAATAACCGATTGAAATTTTATTATCACGAGCCTAAAGATCTTTACCACTCCTCTAGATACACCATAGAAAGAATTCTTTAAGCAAAATATCCAGCTCCTACCGTGGTCTTTCCATATCTTTGCTAGTTTAGTTGTCCGTCATTTTATTTCTTCTCCCGAATTTGCCTCCCTAGATAGATACACACCAAGCTATCTGGAGATGAACCATGCCGTGGTTCATGATGGACAATATCATCTTCTACAAACAACAAAAACGGAATGCGGTTTTTATGAGTTACAAAAGTAGAAGAATAATTCCACGTGGTGAGAATTATTTCACCAAAGATAAAAAATGATCACGCTCAGTTGTACCGCGAAAAATTTTAACTTAAAACTTATCATAATGTTGAGATAAATGTGGCGAAGTTTAATAAAAGAGAATAGCGCATTTTGCGTGTGCCAGAATTTTCTATATATAACTATAATCTAACTTGAATAATATTACATGGTGTCACCACGTCCTTACGTAAGACAATGGACAGTGATGATTATGATGACGATATAAATATATAAATAAATATATATATATATATAATATTATATAATAAAACATCCAAAACTAAGGAAAATGTTTTATTTATTTATTATTATTATTATTATAAAACATTATTATTATTATTATTAAACACATTATAGATAAATAACCCTGTTCGTAATAACGTGCGCTGTAGAAAAGATAAGAAAAACATACTCTCGGATTAAGGTGGTAATACAACGGCTGTATTTATCGCGCACCACGATGCCAACACAGGCAGGGCTTCTTAAAATAACGTTGTCTGCGTTTATCTGTGTTGTGCCGAGTTATTATATAATTATATGAGATAATACATTTCAACCTTTATCAAACGTTACATATTCCATTTTAAAACGCGCAGTAATTTAATAATTTTTTATCTATTTCATTACCACGTTGTTTCAACTCTTCAAAAATTTTTTTAATCTTTGTCTGATATGTGTATACATTTTTTAAAAAGCAATTACACGGTATAGTTCATTACACCGTACACCGAAAATTCGGAATTACGTATCCTTTCTTAGACCACAGGGAATTAAAGTCTCATCGACGTGAAATTTTTGTTTATTCCGTATTATTATGAATTATTCAATTAAGTTTATATGTCTTTAAAGATTTATCTATATATATTATATATATATATATAAATAAAATAAAACATAGACCTGCTACGCACTTAAACTGCCCGAGTACCGCTAAACAAGTTAAAATTACAAATTATTACAAACATAATAATACCAGCGACATTTAGAAGTCAGAATTGTAAAATGCTCCTTACCGCATTACTTCATTGTAATTTGTACGAATTAAACAATGAAATGATCGTTAATTGTGATTAATTAAAAACAAATTAAAACAATGAAACTACGTTATGCAATCGACCTCTAAGTCTACGATATTAGGAAATATTTTAATTATTCGATTGTTCATAATTCGTCCTTAATTAACCGTTAGAACGTTTATAAACTAGCTAATATTTGGGTATATAAATGTAATGGTGTCGAATTTGAAAAAATAAATACACGTTCGTTTAAAATATATTTTTTCAATGGTAATACGATATAATGAAAAAATACCCATCAGCTCCTTTTCTCTCCATACATAGTATATAATATAAATTTCCTCAAATTAACTACCTTCGAAATGCAATTGTACCGACGGATACTTAAAATATCATATAGAGTTCCTTCCATAGATAGCAAAATTCTTAACCGAATGACCAAAGAAACGTAACTACTGAAAATTATACAATCACGTAAACTCGAATATTCCAGATATCCAGAAAAATACCATCTTTTGGAAGACGAAATTGTAGGGAAGAGAAAATCGGGCAGAAGAAAAATGTGCTGGCTATCGGATATGAATGGGTGGTATGTATGTACTACAGTCGAACCACAGGAAGCTGTAAAATCAAAACCAAATAGCCACGATAATCGTCAAACGTAGACTGCGAAATGAAGAAGAATAAATTTCCTTAATAAACCTAGCAAAAGAAACGGATACCCTTTCAAATTAGATTTAAAATGTAAATTTAAAGTTAGAGCTAAAAAATGAACTGAATAATTTGACCGAAATGTGTAAAAGGTGCCAATTTGTAAAAATGCCATATTTTATTGAACACCACTAATAAAACATTTTGATAATTTCAGGGTTTTTTTTTTACCTATGTAATTTAAAAAATGACTAAAATCGTGTCTCCATATATGGAGACAGTTGTGTTGGTTTTATCTCAATGAAAAAATTAAAATGGAAAACGAATTTATTTGCAAATCGTGAATATTGCAATAAATATAACCATATAAAGAAATCGCGTTCCTCTATATCTCTCATACACACACACACACATAACACGCATACATTATATAGATATATATATAGTGTACAAAACCTCTCAATCTCTATCACTTGATAATAAACATGAACGTTATGTAATATCTATGAAAAAAAGTATATAACATTTAAAAATATTATTTATGTTCCGTGTTGGAACAAGGTAAACATATTGCAGGATTGTTAAAGTATCCGTCACATCCTGTAAATACCTTTTTCGATAATTTATTAACTTCAGAACGCACTGATCTGAAGTTTCTATAGCATATGGAACGATTCTTCGCACTAGTTTATGTTTTATTCTTCGTGGTTTTTCTATGTTTTTAATCGTTCCAAAAATACTTAAACAAATTTCTTCCTTAATTTATTAATTGCAATATTATTTTAAGTACACTTTTTGTATAATATTAGTTTCATCATCAGATTTTTGTAATACATCTTTTATATTTTCAGCACGTAACATCATAAATAATAAATAATTATGTAATATTAATTTTGAAATGTACATAAATACTTTTTATCGCAAATAAAAAAACAGAAATCACCAACACTACAAACACGTGTTATAAAGAATTGCACTCTAACATTCCCTTAAAAAAAACCTGTGAAATGGCCTACTGTAAACATAACCTGTTCTAAGCTCTATCTACCGGTGACGCGATGAACAATATGTGATTCATCAATCATACATGTATACAAACGATTTTTTTTAAACAACAACAACAACGTATATTTCAACATAATTTACAGTGAGTATACACAAACCAAAAATTTTAAAATAATAATTACGTAACGCCCAGGATGGCTCACCGTATATCAGAAATAATACAAAAGACCCGTAATAAATAAAACAAGTAATTATACTTATACTTATAATGACAGCAAAAAATAATTGAAAAAAAAAACTGTACAGCAAAAAACAAAAAATTAAGATAGTAATAATAAAACAAAAGAAAAAACACGTCAGACATTAAATAAATAAATAAAGAAGGAATATTAATTTCTAAAATAGGCGTTGAAAAACGTTATAACAGGTTATGTTTGAGCCTCCTATGTTTATATTTACTATACATAAATTGGAGTTGCCTGGAATCGTAATTACCAATGGTAGAAATAAAACTATTATCGTGGACTAAGCAGTCATAGCAGAACTTACGCGTTAAATTTAAGATATGGTCCTTAATATAAGGCATGTTTAAGGTAGCATGCATGTCAACGATTTTGTGGTATCTAGGGACATTTAGCACACATCTGAGACACCTATTTTGAAATACTTATAACTTATTAAAATTTGTATTTGAAATAAAACTCCAAGCTGGACAACAGTACGTCATTATGGGACGTATAAGTGTTTTATACAGAATTAATTTATTATTTACATTAAGAAATGATTTTCTGTTGATTAATTGATATATGGCAGATATACTCCTGCTAGCTTTCAAGGTAGTATGACTGACATGTTCAGAAAAATTTAGTCTGTTATCCGAGACTACCCCGAGGTATCGAACATGTTTTGACCAACTCACAATGGTAGAGTTGACCTTAACTTCAGCAGGTAACGTGGGACGCCTGCGGGTGAAAAATATAGCCTCCGTTTTATCACAATTAATATGAATTTGCCATTTTTTATAATAACGAAAGACACAATTTATTCCTGACTGTAATTTATTAGTAATTGCTTTAGGTATATAAGAAGTACAGAAAAGAGCTGTATCGTCTGCATAAAGAGCAGTCTGAATATCAGGTAGGTTTGGGAAATCAGATAAAAACAAAGTAAACAGAAAGGGACCCAGAATACTACCTTGGGGGACCCCCGCTGAGCACGTTTTCATAGTAGACCTTTAATCATTGATGGTAATGTAAAATAGTCTGTTTGCTAAATAGCTGCTAATAACGTTGATTACATAACGAGGAAACTGATATTTTATCATTTTGTAAATAATACCTTTATGCCAAGTAGTATCGAAAGCCTTCGCAACATCCAGGAGAACCATACCAGTATGTTTATTACGATTAAAAACATGCGTGATAAACTCCATGATTCGTACTACTTGTTGGGTGGTGGAATAACCTGGACGAAAGCCAAACTGTGTGTTAGGAATGATTTTTTGGTTATCTGCAAGAAGTCTTAAACGGGATAGTATAATTTTTTCCGCTATTTTGCTTAGATTGCTCAATAAACTAATAGGACGTATGTTACTTGCATACGAGGCATCCTTTCCGGGTTTGGGAAGAGCAATAATTTTGGGTATCTTCCAATTGTTTGGATAATAACCGAATCTAAAGATACCATTAATTAAATTTGTAACTTCAATAATAGCTTTTAGCGGCAATTTCTTAATAATGGGAGTAGAAATATTGTCATCCCCTGACGAACCTTTTACTTTTATAGCTTTAATATTGCTAAGGACTTCACTTGGTGTGACAAGAGGGAAAATTAAACAGATATATATTGAGACCTACGTTGACAAAATTTTTGGCCATCTGCATATATGAAGACATTGACACTTTTGACACTTCCGTGTATATGCAATGGGGATGTAAGTGTTAGATAATATTTAAAAATTAATTTTTGTTTTCAGAAATTTCAAACAAACACTTCCGTAAGTAGTTCAACGTTGATAATAATTACACAATAGTAGTAAATTAGTAATGTTATCAAGCATAATTTTAACAGGAGCTAAGTACCGTGCTCCAAAACTTTGTAGCGCCCTCTTTAATCGAGTTAGAGAAGCGGTTGTTTTTTTTTCGTTCAGTGACTGTGTGTTTGAACAGGGAGCGTTCGTCGTGCAGCGATTTATTCAAAATAGTGATTCGTACACGATCACAGTTTGTAATTTACGAGAATGATTTACGTTCTCGCGTCTCGCGTAAACTAAACATATTCGCTGGAAAATCATTTTAAAAAAAATCGTAGATTGAATCTGTGCGTTGAAAAAAAAATGGCCAAGCGTTTATAAACTCGTTAGAACCTCGGCAAACGTTAGACACGCGGGCGAAGTTATGCAGTCAAGTACGAACCGATCCGTGCTCAAAAACTTAAATTTATCGGCTAGAACAAGGTGAATACTCTTCATTAAGACCCTAGCTACGATCTTACAAAAGATTACGTGCAGTCAATTAGTCGCCCATTACACAGTAAGAGTAGCGTTTGGAGAAGTGATGTTAATTATTGGTAATGTACTTCCCCTCGATCTTGTTATGTTCGGTAGAGCAGTCATGTTTGCCACTAAAAACTTAGACTTCTTTCACATCTTAATCAATAGTTAATACAAGAAACGAACACCGTAATCTCAAAATTCAATCTAAATTCTCCGAGTGAAATTAGAACTCAATATATCGTTGTTTTGAAAGCTATCTATTTAAAAATTAACAAAAAAAGAAGATAATGCTGGGCGACACACCCGCAGCTTAATCCCCGATGTATATCACATGGACACAAAATCAAAATTACTGCTGATTTCTATACTATTCAGTTATAAACAGGACATCGAAAATTTGGGTCTTATCTAATTCGCTTAGCAGAAACTGCTGAATACTTTGCATGCCCTATTTCAGACCATATAATAGTATACTATAAAAATAAAATTAACTTAGAAGATGAATACATTGTCTAACAATTTAAATTATACGCTTTTGATGTACTACATAAGAAATTCCAGGTTTACTACTAAAGATTTTACTAACACTTTAGAGAACAGTAATAAAACTTTTCAGTGCCAAATAAAATTATACGCATATGCGTATGTATGTGCGCTTGTGTGAATGTTCTGTGCAATCACATACAGCTAGTATATGCATTGAGATAGGATATATCTGTATATATGTATATATATATATATATATATATATATATATATATATATATATATGTATGTGTATAGAAAATTCTCACATTTATGCATCAAGTACACCTAAATCATAGTATAAATATTACCTCGTACAAGAATTATAAGTACATATATGTTCACATTCGATTACTGTGAGTATACCTCAGCCCGCGAAAATATGAGTATACAAGTGATTTTTGTATAATATTATATATTAAGTGTTGTACAGTGGAATAGAGTACACTGATTAATACTAAATTGAGGGTTCATGTATTTATTTATTTATTTAATGAAGCCACACAACAGCTAAAAGCCAATTATAGTGTAGCCTTATAAATAAAATAATACAATGAATAATTTTTTCTCAATTGTAAAATTAAAAGTAAAAAAAATAAAATACAAAAAAATACATTGAACACATTCACCAGCCTCACACCTATTAAACACGCCAGAAAAACTACACGCATTCACAAGTCTCACACTCATTAAAACATACATCATTCACACCCCATTCACACAATCTTACTCGAAATAAACGGACAAATAATCTTCAACAAATTAATAAATACAATATAAATCTTAACATATCTGTAAATGAAACGAAATATAAAACATTAATTTGAATAATAAAGAATTTATATATAAAAGTCAGATGTTAGGAAAAATCGAGTTGAAAGAAATCCCACTAGACGGCTATATATTTAACAGATGTGATACAGTTTTATACGTTACTAAACAAAACCTTATGTACTGAAGCCACGAAAATCCTTATGTTCTCCAAGAAAAAGCATCTATCATTCGTGTGTGAATGAGGGCGATTGCGCGGTGTTTCATTATTATTTTGTTAAAATTAAAACTCGTAAATCTAAAACTAGTTATGCTACAGCATGAGTACCGCAGAGACGCATCCTTGAACTATTTTTGTTTATTACATACATAAAAGACATTGACACTATATGCGGATGACACATCCCCTTACAAACATCATCATATCGCATAGGTACTATTAATAACAGGTTAACTGACGCAATCATAAAGCTATCCAAATTCTGTTCTAAAATGTAAAATCGAAATTAACAAGTGTAAAACTGAAACCACAATATTCATAAAACGCAAACCCGCTTTAAACGACTATATTAAAATCAAAAATGCTGGAAACCTGACGTTAAATACATCGATGTTACACTAGACATTAAACTGACTTTTACAAAGCATATACACGAATGTGTCTTTAGAGTACACAAAACTTGAGCGAGCTATTTCCAATATTTAACAGGAGACCAACGCTAGCGCCTACTTAATGTGCGAATAAGTAATCTCACCTAAATCGTTATACGCTTGCCCGGTTTAGTCAAACACCGGCCCGAGTAATATAAATAAACTATAGCGACTGCCAAAATCACTGTCGCAGAATAATAAACAACAAGCGGAAGTTAAACAAACAACTTCGCTGAAAAATGAAGGATAAAGTTAAATTAAATGTTGAATATGTTGGAGAGTAGTGGTTTTATTAATTAATAATAAACCAAACAAAATATAACACAATCACTAAACGTTTTTTAATCGCGAAGCTTTTCGACAGTTACGTCATTTTCAAGCACGCACCAAAATGATTACTTTTTTTTTTTAGATATATATAAAAAAAAATGTAATCATTTTGGTGCGTGCTTGAAAATGACGTAACTGTCGAAAAGCTTCGCGATTAAAAACTTTTAGTGATTGTGTTATATTTTGTTTGGTTTATTATTAAATAAAGTTAAATGAAAGTAAATTGGTGTACTTTATAAATAAACCGTATTCAGTTATACGTCGACAATATTAAACATACTATAAAGACACACGCTAAATATTCCGAGATACCGAATGTTAATAACGTAATGTTTATGCCAAAATTAATAACTAGAAATAAGAAAGATAGGTCATGGTAAACGATTTTTATACTAATGCTCGTTTGAATTTAAGGTAGTCCAATTTGAGAATACACATGAGAGAGTAATCGAGATATAATCTAGCGATTCCAAAATAAAGTATCAAAAGATTTTACTGTAATCATATTACATTAAAAACGCTAACCTATACAAAGACTTTCAAATAGAAAGTGTTGATAAATGTCTGTAAAGAAAGGCTAAGATGTTATGTGGATACTTTATCGAATAGGAACAATTTACTGCATAGACTTCCTCACAAATTAACAAAATAAAATCACACAACGTTGAATATTTATAATTGAACATTAAAAAAAAAAGGGGGGATCTTTAAAATTGTTTTTGTTTTCTTTTTTCGCGAATTAATAATTTTTTGGGATTCGTAATGTAACATTAATGCTTGAACACGGCCTCTAATCTTCGTCTAGAGATGAAAATTTTTCACGATAAAAAGAATTACAGCTAACTTAGCTGTTCATTCGATTGTTCCGTAAATATATACCACAGTTCGCTACGAAAATAAAGAAGTCGTACAAGATAAAGGCAAATCACCGATATTGGCTTGGAAATGACGTGCGTTGTTTGACTGGTCGGAGATTGACGAGGATCTACTACTGCTACCACATAAATTATTTTCCGATCTACAGATTTACAACAGTAATAATAACAATGACAAATTTCGAATAAATAAAACATTTCCGGTATAACTAATACGGCGCGCATGACAAAACTCCAAATTACTAATTTTTAATAGTTAAAAATAAAGCCTAAACAGTAATAAGGGGATTTGTTCTTTTTAAAATGGTATATAAAATCACTTTCGTAAATTTTTCAGTCTTCTTAACTTAAACGGCATTTTAAATACAAATTAGACACAACATACAACTTTTCGTATCGTTACAATGTTATAGCGTTCAATTAGGCTAATTAATATGAAACGCCATGTTTTCATATTACGAAAAACATTCGTTACAACAAATTTCATTCAACAACATATACCGAAAATTTCAAACATTTCAGTATTCTCATTGATCCAATCTCGGACATTTTTGAATACATTTTAGTTTTTTAAATTTAACTTGTACATTATTATTATTATTATTATTATTATTATTATTATTTAATGACGAAAATTTACCTACTTGCGGTAATGAAAAACTTGTTGCTAATTATTTCAATAATTACTTTCGAGAGTGAGTGTGATTCGTCATTTTTACATGATATACATTTCGCTATCTACAAGGCCCGCTGGATCATTTGCATTCACAGATTTCTCGATAGAAGACGTTAAGGAAATAATATCATTTCATAATAAATCTTTTTTTGGACATGATCTAATATTGTTTTGATAAAAGAGAATATTTGTTTATTTCTGAAACGACTTACATATTTATTTAATGAATCGGTAAAAGCAGGCAATTTCCCTGAAATACTGAAACTGGGAATTGTAACGCCCGTTCATAAAGGTGGAGATAAAATGGACATGGGAAATTATAGACCAATTTGTATATTATCAACCATCTTCAAAATTTTTGAAAAATGCATGAGAAAAATTATATTGATTTATTTGTAAAAATTAAATTACTTTAGTATAAATCAGTGTAGTTTCCTTCAAGGAAAGAGTACTGATACTCTATTTGATCATGTATCTATATTTTAATATACGCAAAGCTTTCGATACGATAGACCATACTTTATTACTAAAAAAACGATACAATTGTGGATTTAGATTGAATGTGTTTAAGTAGTTCAAAAGTTATCTGGATAATAGAAAATATATAGTAAAAATTAAATAACCATTGCAGCGATAGTATAGTACAAAATACCGGGGTCCCACAAGGCAGTTTACTGTTTCCATACTTGTTCCTGATCTACATAAACGATTTGTTAAATTTGCCAGCCAATAATTGTTTAGTTATGCCGATGATACAACGTTAGTTGTTGATTCCCGGTACCCTAAGTTACTCCAAAATCTAGTGCATGGGGATGTAAACGTTATTGTTAATCGGTTAAAGTTGAATCGTTTAACGGTTAATAGTGGTAAAACGAAATATGTAGCTTATTCAAATCAAGCTTCTGTTAACTGGAATGGCTTCGAATTATATTTAGCAGACAATAGTGTCTAGCTGAGTATGGTCAGCGAAATTAGATATCTTTGGATTTAGCTTGATCGTAAATTAACTTGGAGCGGACATGCGTTTTATTTATCGAATTAACTTAGGAAGCTGAATTATCTGTTTTATTATTTAAAACAGTTCCTTTCACCCGTTCATATAAGACGTCTCTATCTTGCGTTATACCACAACCTGTATTTATGGAAGAATAAATTGGGGTGTAATGTCTAAGTATCATATTAAATTTATAGAAGTTCTTCAGCGAGCCGTATTAAAGATAAGTGCACAGAATCAAAACTTTAAGAACTTAACGAATTTATAAAATTGCGAACATACAATGACATCGCGTTGTTTTAAAGGGAAAATAGGAGAAAATGATTAAAAAGTACGTGTATTCGAAAACTTACGTTTTCTGTATTTTCTATAGGCTGTTTGAGAAAACATTTAATTAAACTAGACAACGTGTTACATAATGAATTTGTAAACA
Source organism: Coronaproctus castanopsis (assembly GCA_032883995.1). NCBI lineage: Eukaryota > Metazoa > Arthropoda > Insecta > Hemiptera > Monophlebidae > Coronaproctus > Coronaproctus castanopsis. The sequence goes on from CM065052.1 coordinate 291,279,898, forward strand.
AATTACCATTTATGCGAATGAAGTATCTAAATATTTCCTCATTCCGACAAGAAAATAATTATTTAATTAAGAAGTACGTTATTATAAATATAAATAAATAATGATGACGGAGGCGATAATTATAACCATAATAATAATAATAACATACATGAAACGCCTTTTATCAGTATTATTTTTATCAGCAATAAATGAGTTGCGTTGTAACAAAATAATTAACGGACCAAGGCTAAAGAACAACTTATTAAGAACGGGTAGGTACGCGCGACTTTTACTAATACTATTAAATGGATCGCGTTATTATGTATAACTACAAACGTTAAAACCAAAGTACACAAACGTAATACGAATACGGCTACTAGTTTCAATTTTTTATTTATCCATTAATTTGGATGTTACCCTTTCATGTTAACCTTCTCGCATAATTTTTTCCAACAGACGAATTTTTCTGTTTCTTCGATGCAACTCTTTAACCTAGTTCCATCGCATAAATTAAAACTTTAGGCTACTATTCGTATTTTACGCGTTCCTCAATTAAAATGTTTATTAAACAATAGTTTCGTTATAATTGTTATTACAATAAAAATTCGTAGTCATTTCAAATGTACAATATAAAACAGAATTATTTTCACATTTACTCGTTCACATTAGGTCTAATTTTAATTGTGTTCTGTGTAGGAAAATAATACCTTATACGCGTATGTACATAACATAATACTTATTTATTTTTTTTTAGATTTGAGAATATACCGAAATAGCGTGTAATAATTTTATAAGAAGACTAAGATCGTGAAAAATAATGATCTTAACGCATAACGAATCTAACACGTTTGCATTAAACGAAGTCAGTAGTTTTTTTTTTTTTTTTTTTTTTTTTTATAGTGCCGTGTTTAACTACCGAGGCTATTACGGCACTGGTGATTTAACAGTTAGATGTAGTAACTGAGGTTAGAGGAGGAAAGGAACTGTATAACTGAGGGAATAGTTGAAGGACTGTTGGAGAGGAAAGCAGATAGGGTATGCGGATGGATATTGGGCCGGTAAGGGAGGAGTGTAGGGCAGTACAGTAAAATATGACAGATAAGAGAGGGGTTTAGGAGTAAACAAAAGGGGCAAAAAGCTGGCGGATTGGTACGTTGAAGAAGGTGGTCATGAGAGAGTGATATGTGACCAAGGCGGAGCCTGCTGAGTGCTATGTAATTGGAACGAGTTAAATTGGCAGGTGGTTCCCAGAATCCTACATTGGATTTGATGGGGAGAAGGAAGTTATGGTGGTATGAATTCCACTTCTGTTGCCAGTTGTGGTGGAAGAAGTATTCAAGGGCTGTGTTTAGTACAGGGGATGGCGGTGCTTTAAAGGATGTAGGAGAACATAGTATAGAATGGGCTGCTCTATCCACCACTTCATTCCCCAAAATCCCCTTATGACCTGGAACCCACAAGAGGGATACTGGATCTGTATCTTGTAATAATTTGTAAAGAAGAGATTGTATGCAATTAATTAGAGGGTTATTTGATTTTGTTTTCTGGAGGGCCAATACAGCTGCAAGAGAGTCTGTAACGATTAAAGTTTTGTTGTCACTGGGATTTAGAAGTAAGTGCTGGAGACAGAAAAATATACCGTATAACTCTGTGTCATAAATAGAGCAAGAATCATGCAGTCGTATTGGATAGCATAAATTGTTAATAGAGAATGCACATGCTGCAGGGCTATTAATAGAATGGGATAGGGATTTGGCGCCATCAGTAAAACATAACAATGCTGGTAAATAGCTATTTATTAAGTTATTCGCTTTCATAATGAGCTCATGCTCGGCCATATTCTTATATTGCAGGAGGATTATATTGGTATGTATATTCTCTTTCCAAGGGGGAGGAGTTGGGTAATTTGATTTAGTCATATTATAAGTGCTGTAATTTATGTTGAAATCATTTAGAGTGGCTGTAAGGCGAGGGATAGGATCAAATGGGAATTTGGGAGAAGAGTCATGTATAGGGATGGAACGGAGTATTAGTTTAAATGTTAGATATTCTCTATGATCATGTAGTGGGGGTATCCCTAGTAAGGAACACATGCTCACAGCCGGTGATGTGTGGTGAGCGCCAAGAATTGTCCGAAGAGCAGAATGGTGTATGGGATCTAGGCATTGTAGTAGCTTTTGGAAATTGCTCATCATCGTGTTTTATCAAGCGCATTGCTTCTGTCTGGTATCCATGTTCTTTCATTTCTTCCTGTTGCCTGCTACGCTCTTAATCTCTTTATACGTCATCTGCATTCTTCTTTTTATTTGATACATCCAATGTCTTCCCTTTTTCTTCATCCTAACGATTTTCTCTCCATTATCACTGCCATAAAGGTGTTATAGCGCAGTATGTGTCTTATTTGTCGACTCTGTTATATTGTTTCCATCCACCAGCTTTTTTTTCCCATTTACCATTTCCAAAACCTCCGAATTCCTCTTCTTCCGCGTCCACAAGATCTTCATTTTCCGGCGATGCACATTTCGATAAATATCGGGAGAAAATAACCCAGAAATTAAAAAACGACAAGATATAAACGTAACAATTTAAACTTGCCCGTGTCGATTAAACATCTATTGCTAATTTAGATTTAATAAAACAAACATTACTTAACAGCAATGTAGTTCATTCGTATAAAAAAGGAAGTGGAAAACCTAAATCATTCTTTGTTAACACCGTTTTCATATGATAATCAAAATAGCACTAAACAGAGGAAATTACAAAATGAAATTAAAATTGATAACCCAGTACTTCGAACAGCTGGTAGAAACATTGAATTTAATATAAATAAAGAATAACTGATAACAATAATAAATAAATTAAAAGATCTCAAAGCTGTTCCGATCTTGACAAAACTACAAACTAATAAACCACTTACACAAATATACTTTTCGAAAGATTAGGGCTTAGCAAGTTCTATGACAAAAAACAAACGACGATTCCACAAGTGCGAGCTCGTACCGATCAATCTGTCTCCTAAATGTATTTTTGAAAATCTTTAAAAAGATATTAATAACTATAATCATGTACTACGTTAATAAAAAGAAATTATATACAACGGGTAATTTGGTTTTACCGAAGGGCTCTGAACCGAGCATGCAGTAAATTACGTAATTTTTGCAATCAAAAACATCATTAACAACAAGCATACATTAATCATGGGCATGAACATAAAGGGAACTTTCAATAATTATTGGTATTTTTTTATAAGTGAAATACTTTCTGGAGGCAGTACATTACTAAACACCCTATATCCTTTATATGGGAAACAGAATTGCATATATATATATATATATATATATATATATATATATATATATATCCTAGGATTCCAACAGCGATTTACTCATTAAACTTTATAACATAGTTTTAACAAAATTAAATTATCATAATTTTAACTATATGAGTATGTTACAATTAACGAGAAACCTATAAAAACAGATGTATATGTATATGTGCATGTTACGTGTAGAGAGTAAGAAAGTTATACTGACAGGAAAAGAAACGTATGAAGTGCTTACACAAGGTGTTACGAGAGGGGCGGTAGTGTGATCATTCCGGAAAAATGTGATTTGTGTCTGCGATACAGTGGATATCTGAAGGATGTGAACAGAATGAAAAGCAACGAGATGCACTTGTAGACGATTTTTTCCAAAGCGTAGGCTACATAAAGTGACAATAAAACCAGGGAACAGATTCACTTATATTTCGATATTGTAGAACCGGGGTAGACAAGAAAGATCAGGCTAAACCAATTTATATTGTGTAACATTATAGAGATTATTCCAAGTAGCTTTTCAGTATTCTTTATGTGCTTTCTTAATGATAAGCGGAAGCTATAACATTATAGAGATTATTCCAAGTAGCTTTTCAGTATTCTTTATGTGCTTTCTTAATGATAAGCGGAAGCTACATACAGGGTGTGTAAGCAATAAATGAACCAAGGTATGTTGTACGCTTAGCCTAATGATCGGCAAGTAAATTCCCTTTAATACCAGCGTGACCAGGAACCCATGCAAACTTAACAGAGATACCGGCACCCTGTAAAAGTGCAATATGGTTACGAATTTTAAGTATTATTGGAGGGGAATGAGGATTATAATGATCTTTTGACCTATCGGATTTAACAAGATGAAACGCAGAATATATATATATATAATAACAAACCGAACAAAATATAACACAATCACTAAAAGTTTTTTAATCGCGATATTTTGATGCATGCTTGAAAATGACGTAACTGTCGAAAAGCTTCGCGATTAAAAAACTTTTAATAAAGTCACTACTCTCAAATATATTCACGTATTCATGTGGGAAATTTTATATTGGTCAGACAGGAAGGCCAGTGTATGTTCGTATTAAGAAACATATAGCAGATGTAAAATACCTTAGAACAAAAAAATTTGCCGTGGCCGATCATATGTATAATTCAGGTCATACCATAAATTTCAATGATGTTTATATTTTAGAAACTTTTGAAATTAGTAAATATCAAGATAATTAGAGGATGGTTTTCGTTTCAGTGATATTTAGAATTCTATCCTAGGTTAAATTAGGCAAAAACACCACGAAAAAAGAAAAAAAAACAATGTGAAAAATATGGATCAATCAGCAGCTGGAAGTGGTCCTTTAACAACCAATCAAAAATCCGTGATATTGGTACTAGTAGTAATAGTAGTTACAGATATCACCAGGAAACCAGCGTTCCTTTGTTCAAAACAATGATGTGCTACCTACCGAAAGTTGTTTAGTATTAATATATGGGTTGTCCACAGCGGTCCACTATTGTGGAATATGTAATTTAATGAAGCTTTAAAAATACAATACAATGAAGAAGTAGATTTTTATAAGTGTACAGACAATTTTCTATTCATAAAGGAAATTCAAAGTTGAACTAGAGAGAATAGTTAATGACCTAATGATGTGAGGTTAAAATTCTGTGAAAACGTATTTCATTTCACTATTATTACTAAAAATGAAAAGGAACAACATTAAAGTTCGATACAAAGATTCTGAGCTGGAAGTAATTCAACACTTTAAATATTTAGGTGTAATTATTGAGAATAAGCTATCTTTTAAAAATCACACTGATACAATATCATCAAAAATGGATATTAAATATTGTCAATTTTTACGTTTATGGAAATACATGCGGCTTTAATAACAATTACCAACTAATTCTTTATAAGTCACTGGCCGAGAATGCAATGAGTTACTGCTGTTCAATATTCTTACAAGGGATAATGCTGAAAACTATGATTTATTTAAAACAAAAAACCTATACCGAGTTCAAGGGCAATAATTAATTTGTGTATACATGACGCATGAAACCATATCTCACAGCGCAATCGTTGAATTAACTTGAACTCTTCCACTAGACTTGTTGATGGAAAGTAGAGCGATTGTATTTGTGCTTTAAAAAAAGAGATAATTTAGATTATATTAATCGGCATATAATTGAATAAGTGAATTTTTCTAACCAAATAATATTTGGCGAGACATAAAACTATCATAAAAAACATTATTACACTGTATGTCAACGTAGGTGAGGACAAGATATAGTTGACCGGTAAAAACATTTAGTATCATCCTTGATATTAGTCATGGATTCCAACTAAAACTGACACCTGACTTTTACACTACACAGCTATTAACAAATTTTAGAAATTTTGCTGAATATCTTTTTAAACTTAAATTAAGTAACGAAGACAAGTGTTTGTACGCAGCTGCAGAAACAGCTCAACACTTAATATTCGACTGTCCTATATACGAGAATATAAAAAATTTTAACCAAAATAATTTTAATCTAAAAAATGAAACTTTTGTCAAAAAATTCCAAGTATTCGCTTTCAAGGTTATTCACCTTAAATTCAATGTTACATAATGATGTCTTCAAAAATATGATAACTATATAAGTATACTTTAACATGATTGTTTGTCTTTGTAAATATAATCGTACATATATAGAGGTATACATATGTTTATACACTTATATTCGGCATGACTAAATGTATGTGCATTATTGTGATATACATGTTGTGTTTGTAACAAGAAAAAAATAAGAATGTTCAGTACTCGTGGATACTCATAGACACGTATGATTAACAGATAGTTGTAATATTAAGAGAATTAACATAAGTGCCTCCCATAATGCCTATGTTGACGCTGTATATATACAATTATATAACAAAAAAAAGCATACTTTATAATTACGTGATCAAACTAGTTGTAAAAGGGATGCTTCATCCTGATTAAGCCCCAAGGCGATGCAGGATTAAAACATCCTTTTAATATTAACGAATATATACATGTGACATTGTAAATAAAACATAGAAAGAAAAAAAACAAATATAAACGCAATGTTTAACGTACACATTTCTTATAGATAACAATAATCAATCGAATAGATAATAATTTGAAATTTTCTAAATATAAAAGTTGCTAGGAAACAGTAATGATCGTCGTTTCACATTCAACAAAAAATAAATACAAAATAAAAATCGATCGTTCAAAATAAAATAGTAATACAAAAAAAAAATATTTTTCAAGAGATTATTTATAATATTTTAAACTATAAAACCAAATGTTCTAAAAATTAATTTATATTTATTACTAAGAAAAATATTCTTAAGGTATTCTAATAAACCTCTAGTAATACTTTTGATATTTTTCGCAAAACATTACCGTAATTAAAAATATTCTCGAAGTTTTTTATTAAATATATTTTATTGAAAATACAGAATCATTACGATACTAATCGGATTCCTCGTTGAAAAAATAATAACTAAAAATATGACGTGTAAAGAAATTTACAGAATATCGGTGGCTATATTTAGTCACAAAAATAAGTCAGTTTCCACAAAGTATATAGATAAAGCAATACGCACGTTAAATATATAATGCGCTAAACTTTGAACTTTCACGTTTATTGAATTGTAAATGAAATATTGTTTACTTTTTCCTAATATAATTTTTAATTACTATCATATCATCAAGTTATACTAGTATTCAACAAGTAATTCACGTAATTTTTGTCGTTTATTTTCTCTCTTTATTTTTTTACAACTCTATTAACTTAAACTAAAAATTTTTATTTGTGTCAGACAGTAGTAAAAATAAAATTCCAATGTACAGATTAACCAAATAAATTCAATTACATAAGAAATAGGAAGGAGTGGCAACGCTAAGTACCGATTTAAGAACGTACGCTATAGACAGCAAATTTATCAAAATAAGCATTTCGCAATATACCTTCACCGATATTGACGAGTTAATTATTTTTTCTTAATTTCAATTCAACCTTGAAACGGTTTATTCGTATGCTTTCGATGAAATAATATTATTACAAAAAGAAAAACATAATTTGTTATCATACATAAGATATTTTTTGTTAATTTAATAGATAATAGAACACTCTTTAACGAACGATAAATTTTCTCGACTTCCAGGAACGATATTCGAATAAAAATATTTTTTTATAAATAAGTGTAAGTATTTTATTAAAAAAAAAAAAAAATAGTGACGTACTTTTTCATCAGCAATATTATTATTCGAAACTTCAAATTTTTCTTCATTTGTACACAGTTGTAAAATTAGTAATTAAGATTATAAATACAAAAATAACAATTTAAATAAAGTCTTGTGGAATAATAAAATCAATTTCAGTAAAGCCAACGAAAATATTGTTCGTTTGTTTGTTTTTTTTTAATTTACTAGAATTTTGTAACACCGGTAACTCATAACGTAACTAAATATTTTATTTATACTGGAAAAAGGACAATATCATTAAAAACCGAAATATTTACATTCAAGTTAGTAAACAGAAACAACCGTCGTCGAACAAACATGTTCCCTGGCCCATAAATAGGAAAGGGAGACCGTTATCTCGTTGAAATAATGACATAGCACGAATTTGAGAAGAATTTAATTAAGACTCCAGATCGGAAAAAAGATGCTAGGCAAAGTCTAAGTTCACCACACTAAATCGTAAATCGAACACAACAAATTACGAAACTAATGCCGAACAATATATCTACAAAATCGGCAAATATAAACAGCGGCTGTTACAGGTATTACCGAATAATGCCCGATGATATACTAGAATGTACGATAAAATTAATAAAGCGATAGAATAAACCGAAAAATTCTATAAAGTATTTTCATTATTTGCTTTACTCACACCACCGCGTAAGTTTTAATTCATTTTTTTATCGAAAAGTAAATACGTCAGTAAATACGGGTGAATTTGAAGAAATATCGCTTTTAAAAATTTAAGAAGCACCATAAAAATACGAATAGAAAGTGAAGAATTGAATTATCGATGAAATAATTATAACGAAATTACATTTTAATATCAATCACACAGACACACATACACATAATTCATCATAGTTGATATCTCACTTTGACCTATATGTAATGCATTTAATGTAACGTGACTGTTCTGTATAGTCCAGTTAGAAACGTAATAATGTTTTTGGTTTTTCCTTTCTTGTATCAAATTCCAAGTAGTATCGGGTAACCAAGTTTTTCTGCTTGGTTTATTTTTATCCTTTGCAACTACAGATATCGCCGTCTCATTTATAACTTCTTTTAGACGTATCCAGGAATGTTTCGGATTAGCTTCTCTTAGAAACTTTTGAAATTGATTTTATCGATTTTAAACGTAATCTAACACGGGAAACTAATAATTGGTGATCAAATTAAGAATTACAATAATGATGAAAAAGTTTCTATGTCGCGAGTTGACACTCGAGCACTCTAGCAACTATATCTCCGTGACATTATATTGTTCGCTTACACTAAACGTATAATAAAATCCTTGTTTTTAAAATATTTCACAACTGCTAAAATTTATCGTTTAATATAACAATATTTAGCCAACCGAGTAATCTTTTTTTTTTTCGTTTTTTTTTTTTTTTTTTTTTTCGGAAAATATATTTAGGTACAAATTGCTGAAAACCATCTAAAAATAATCATATTCATAACGATAAACACTTTAATCGCGTAGTCATCTCATAAATTTCTGAAATTATAACCAAACACGTCAGTTTTTTTTACATAAATATCAGAAGGAATCTGTTTGCTTTTTTTTTTTTGAAACTAATTTTATAAATTTTTGATCGGATTTTTTTATTAAATAATTCCTTCGTGGACTACAAAATATTTTCGGAAACCATAAATCTAAATGGTACATGATATATAAAAGTTCGATTATATTTACCGAAAGCAAATTTCGAAAGTTGTACGATTCGGACGGCTAATGCGATCGAACCGAAATTTTCAATGTATATTTAGATAAGTATTAATAAAAAAATGGCAAAAATATCTAAATTTCCGAAATTTTATAGGGGATCTATTACAGATTGGGGCCATACAATTAATTTTTAATTACTTAATACATTACGTGTATGTACAAAATTTCATCCAAATCATTAGACATGTTTGTGAGATGCCCGGCGTGTATATATATATATATATATATATATACACGAAAGTTAAGGAAGCAGTGGCACATATCCAAAAATCCTGCATATAAAACTACATTTAACAAACAAAACACGCTAGACGCTTGTTACAGAACTTAAAAAATAAATCACTAACAAGTAACTGAAAAATTTATCTCCTTTGGCGCAACAACATTGTTCTCTAATGAAAAGCTGCAAGGAATCTAGATGGACCAAAAGAATCCGCTTGTCCAATAAGAAAATCAGATGGCAGTTGGGCTCGTACTAAGGTTGAAAAGGCAGAATTGTTTTGAGAGTACTTTGCCAACATATTTAAATCACATCCTGTTCACACATCACCACATTCCGACTCCTACCTCATAAAATGATTAATGTACTTTGTCACAAATTGTCGTCATCCAAAAACCGCAAAAATCTCCAACCGAGCCATCATCGTATCAATCTATTTCAATCTTACCGGTACTTTCTAAATTGTATGAAAAATTGCTTTTAAAAAGGAATGCCAATAGTAAAGTCCAAACATATAATACCTTTATATCAATTTGGCTTTCGAGCAAAACATGGTACAATAGAACGAGTGCATCGGGGTGTTGCAAAAATTGAAAAAGCAATAGATAAAAAAATTGTTTGTGATACCGTATTTTTAGACGTAAGCCAGGTTTTCGACCGAGTTTGGCACGATAGCCTAGTGGAAAAACTTAAGTGGCATTTTCCATATCAATTAACGGAGTTATTACTATCACACTTAAATGAAATACATTTTTATGTCAAATACAGTGATGACCAGTCAGGGGTACATCCGATACAAGCAGCTGTTCCACGGGGCAGCGTACTTGGCTCACTTCTCTATCTTAACTATACAGCGGATATCCCTACACCGTCACATATCGATGTAGCGACCTTTCCTGATAACGCACGAATCCTGTGCTCAGGAAAATGTACCAAAAATGCAAGTAAAAACTTGCAAACTGCAGTTAACGAAATATCATCGTTGGAAGATAAAAATCAGATTGGAAAGCCATCCAAATAATATGGGGAAGGAATTGCTAAATAGGCAAAACGAAGCCCGTATATTTAAGAGAAAACGTTTTCAAGACCTCATGTTAATATACGTGTGTGCCAATTATGGGCGTGGGTGTGTATTTACATGTTGATATGAATGTAATGTATACATGTATTTTGATTAATAATTAGCTACTTTCACTGGATAGGTAGCTTATACATTATTATTTTAAATTAAATTACGTCTAAGTAAATATATATATATATTCTTCATTCCTCAATCTTTCGATTGGTGGTCAATATGTAGAGCACTTTACTTTCAAGTTGCTGGTTTTCGCCATTTCTTTCAATTTCTGATACATATTTACTTTTTCAACTTTCATTATTTGGATGATGTATTTTGCCTCGGTCTTCCTCGCGATCTCTTACCATTTATTCTTTCTTCGATTACTTTGTTAAATATTTGATCATCCTTATAAAGACACACACACATATATATATATATATATATATATATATATATATATATATATATATATGTGCACAAATTTCCGTACAAGTAATTTTTAATTACTTAATACATTACGTGTATGTACAAAAATTTCATCCAAAATCGTTAGAGCCGTTTCTGAGATGCTTGCGTATATATATATATATATATGTGTGTGTGTGTGTGTATGTATGTGCAAGAATTGCTTGTTTAAATATATTAAATAAAATTTTAATCTAAAATTCATACATAAACAATTTTTTGCTTCCAAATTTTTCTCGAAACTGGTAACAAATTTAGAAAATATTTATAAGAGCTAAGAACTTATTATAAATTTAATTTAATCGATTAATCTATATTTTACTTTTTATTATTTTTTTTTTTAACGAATAAGTAAACGTGATCATTTATTAATAAAATAATCACAAATAATCGGTAACTAATTGTATTTTTTTTTTTTATATAAAAAACTTAACGAAGTTGGTTTAAGAATTTTTTCGCGAAAATGCAGTTTAATTTTTATACTTCGAATATATACAGTCGAAAAACATATTGAAAATGCCGTAACGTCGAAATACGTAACATAATTGTGATCTAAACCAAAAGTTACCAACCGAAAAGAAAACGTATTAAACACTATTTTTTATTAAATTAGACTTCCACTTAAAAACAGCTCTATTTTGTAATAATGCGAGGAAAAACAGTAACTGACGAAAAAAATGTTCACATAAAAATTAATTACTAAAAATTCAGTATGGGCAATCTTCTTAGGGTATTGTTTAAAACTAAATTACAAAAAGAATCAGCGGTAAAATCAAAAATCAAAATGTAAACATTAATCGATTACCAATTACGCAACCGATAAAATTTGAAAGTACGAATTCGCAGTTAAAAATTAAATTTCGATTAACCGACAAAATAAATGTTCACAAAAATATTTTACTAAAAATTCACTACGGACAATTTTCTTACTTCTCGTTCAGTTACTATGTAAAACTGATCTACCAAAAGAATCAACGGTGATGAACTAGAAGTACGATTAATCTATTTTTCCTTTTACTTTTATGACGTTACCATTGAATTATTGAAATTGGAACACACTTATTAAATTTAACGTCACGAGAATAACAATATATATATATATATATTGTACGCGCGAGGTGTGTGTGTGTGGGTATAAGCGTGTGCATGGGGAGTAGCTATCGCGATTGATTTGAACCATATGATGAACGAATTGCAGAAAGTTCTAAATGTGATAATAAAAAATAAAATAATATATTTCGTCATATAATTCCGAATAATTTAAAAAAAAAAAAAAAAAAAAAAAAAAAAGTCTTGCTAATAAGCAAACAGAAGACGAATCCCCCGAGATGAATGTAGACATATTCTAAAATCGGACGCCAACGTCCAAGAAGAAATACCACACAAAGCGTCGTCAACAGGTTTACAAATCCAATTACTCGATAGATAACGAACACTTTTTTCGATATATAATGTTAAATATTTAGTAATATGTTCACTCTGTTTTGTAGAACTTTCGAAAAATATTTTACGATAATTGTGAACACAAATAATGCGGAGAGAGTAGTAATTAGATATCAATGGGCATGGCATAGAATTGCAATACATAAATTCGAAGTTATTTTTTGATAAAAAATAATTACGAAATCTATCATCCGGCCTCTCAAAAAGTTCAATATCGATAAATTATTTGTTATCCTATATCGAAAATTGCATTTAGCACTCATATTGCCGTGAAAAAGTTGAAATCTATTGTCAACGTTAAAATAACAGATTACTATATATATATATATATATATATATATATATATATATATATATATATATATATATATATATATATATATATATATGTATATATATAAAGATAAATAAATAATAATAGTCACCGATATCACGACAATCTGGAAACGGATACGGCTGATTTCCGGTAATGCTAGAAAACAGTGTATCGCTCATAAATTCCATGTAATCTTCATCTACCATCATTTCGCTTTCATTACTTAAACAGTTCATATTCCATTCTTCCGTCATATTGGAAAACTAAATAAGGTACGTACATATGAGATTAATATCGTTTTAAATTATAAATAATCGCGATTATACCATTCGTCTACAATGAAATAATAAAATTGACCCTTTCGTAAATTGATCTAGTAGCAGTAGTTCACGTTAAAGAACATACAAGTATATTCATAATTTATAGAATTCAGTATGCGCGCACTTTTTACTTTGATAGTACAATATTCTTCCACCGATTTATATATTTATTGAAATGATTTGCTTCGAAATATTCAATTTATTTGAAGACATGCCCGAAAATTATTATTATTATTTTTTTTTTAAAATAAAAGAACAAGTTTATCTGTGTTACATCTTATATAATTAAATATTTGTGAGCCAAATATTCGAACGAGGAGTGGCGTCATAACTGATGGTTGTGCAACAAATGGAGAATTAGCATTACAAATATAATAAATAAAAAGTATTCAAAAATAAGTGAAAAGAATATATACATGCATACATACATACATACATATATATATATATATATATATATATATATATATATATATATATATATATATATATATATTCACGCATATATGTATAAAGAAAACACTAATTGTTAAATATATATAACAAAGCTTTTCGCAACATGTTCAAATTATAACTAACTTTATTATTAGTAATGAACAATAAAATAAACTATGAATAATAACAGTTACAAAGAATATATATCAAAATATACTAATTCTTTACTTAACACTAATAACAACCAATCTATAACGTATCCAGTTTTTTAAAACAAATCACTTCATTGTACATTAATTTCTGATACAAAATTACATCAGGTTATAGTGCTATATTTCTTTTTACTATTAGTGCAACAAAAAATAAATACTAATTTTGAAATTTGTACGTAATACTTAAATCAGCAATATAACTCACATTTAATAATATACAATTTGGACCCATCTACGAGCACAAGTGAAGAAAATTATTCACGTTTACTCAGTAATTGATAGTAAGGGCACAATCTGTCAAAAAAAAAAAAAAGTTGGAATGCTATTTTCATCAGAGAAAGGAACGATGCGGCACATATTCAATTTAGAATAAATTAAAAAATCGCAAAATACAAAAAACAAAATACGGCGATTTATGCACACTTTATTCGCTACAGTAACGACCAATTACTGTATCCATGTACAAATTGTAATATTAAGGGGTAGATAGCTAAACAGTTTGGAAGTGAAAGGGGGAGTGCGACACGGGTTGTGTGTAAAATGTAAACTAGAATTATTTAACACGTACGAAGAATATAGAATAAAAGTAGTACATGAGAATTGACATCATAAAAATAGAGTGTCCGATTTCGAATTGAAGGTACGTCGAAGAAACTACAGTGATGGTGGCTCTGCAGAGGAAATATTGAATGAATGTAACGTATCAACAAAATTTCATATTCCTTCCAGTTTTACAACTGTGTTTAACATTTAAAAACCTTAAAAATTGTACAATGCGCAGATGATTTCGGGGCTTAGAAAGTTTAGCTCCTACTTATGTGGGTTTCAACTTTCAGATGACATTATACGATGCGCAGGTGATTTCGGGCTTAGAAAGTTTAGCTCCTAGTTATGTAGGTTTCAACTTTCAGAGTGCATTATGCGCACCTACGGTGTTGAAGATAACGTTAAAAGTGGTCTAGATTTGATTGTCTTAGATCTAAATACAACATTAGTATTTCGCAATCTTTAATCATTACTAACGGAAATTCTACTAATCTTACGATGTATATAGAGTCTATATTACGTAGGAACACTTTGATAACAATTAATACCTTAGTAACTCGCAAAATCCTAATTCGATCGTGAAACTACAAATGTAAGTATGGTCTTTCATACCCTATGCACTTCCCGTAATTAGTCAAGAAATTACTATCGCTAGTCTACATTATAAAACTCAGTTAAATCTATTATACTTTAATGTACATATTTAAGACTTCAATGCGTAGAAAGTGATCTGAAGAACGCGCGATCTTTATACACCGAAACAATGAATAGCCTTGATCAAACAGATCTCGATGGTCGGCATCGATGTTCTCGTTTTTTACAAAGAAACCGGCGTTCTCGACAAAAATGAATGATGAGCGTGTTGCAAAGCTCATTGAACTATTGCGTTCAAGTAAATGCTACAAACAAAACACACGAAATAATAAAGTGATCAGCACAGTTTAACTACGACCAACTGGATGGTTCTAGACCGGATCGCGTTCTGTGTGATACCCTATATCGCGACGTTCAACAGCGCGTTCTGTATGCCCGATGCTCTATTAGTCTTTTAGTATTTGTACTGCATTTTAATTTAAGAAGTACAATTTAGGAACTAACACGCACGAACACATGCGCGATTTCAGAGTTATTAATACGACATTTGTAATTAGTTTCAGTTATTCATACAACAATACTAACTCTTAATTTTAGCACAAAAGCTGCTTGCAGTTTTTTATGCGCGCTTTTATTACAATATACGCTATATTTAAAATAAAATGCATGCAGTTAAAAAAAATGCGAGAATTCCGTTTAATAATAAGAAAAGTGAAAATGATTTTCACTCTTTAAATGCCTCGTATAATTCTAAACACCGATACTATTCCTTTAAATTTAATTTTTCGTTCGTATTTAATACGAAATCTAGGGCAACCCAGAGAAGACGGACGGTTTTGTTTTTTTAATAGCGCAATTGGCAACACTCCTACAACAATCCTCCATATTTAGTTTACACACGAGAGATTCGTCTTTGTTCAGTTTCAGTTATCATGTCATCCTATAACGAGAAAGAGGGCTCGTTTTGTGTGGAACGTCATTTTCGGCGTGAATCAATCACAACACGTGTAAAGAGAGTTTCGAAAAGAATTCAAAGTAACGCGACTTTTTTTTTGTGATGATACCTTAAGAGCCGCGTTTACGAAACACGTCCACGAGATCTTGAATACCTAAAAACTCGAGTTTCTGAAGAAATTTCAAAAATTCAGTGGCCTATGCTCGGGAAATTTTGTTAAGACGAAATGAATGTATTATTGCAAATGGCGGTCGTCTGAATGATTATGTTCCGCAAACGATTCTAAGCTAACCTCTCGTTTTCCTATTTTAATATAAAATTTCATTCAAAAATTTTGGTCGATCAGTTTTTGAGCTATTAAAAAAAAAAAAAAAAAAAAAAAAAAGTCCATCTTGTATGGGTCACCTAAAATGATTTTTTTTGTGTATTTTGAAACGGATTTGTATACCATAATCCAACGAAAGAAATGATTTGATTACACAAATATTACGATATTTTTAATCAACGAACATTACAAATTTATCAACAACATCATCATTTACGATATAAAAAATTATTTAAGTTTTTCGAACCAAGAATTTTTAAATATCGCTTTTGCCGATTAAATATTCGAAAACGGATTTGGGTATATATGATAATTTTATTAAAACGATGTGTTAGAAAATAATAATATATTTCGGTCGATATATCTGTAAATACATGTACAATACTAAAATATATATATATACGTAATTTACTTACAATATTTCCATCGTCCCGCGGCGGACTCAGCATTTGATTTCGATAAAAGAGTCTCCATTTTTTATATTCGGCAGTTACAGCGTTCAACTTTCTTTTCCAATATTTCCCTTCCAACACAACAGCCTGCAACGATTATTAAAAGAATTATAACGTGTACACTTTATCAATCGTAAAATATAAGTCATTTGTAAACGTTAAAAATGAATTAATGGATAACGAGCATAACCATTTTATAATGTCCTTATTATTTATATTATAGATAAAGAACATTTAAATTTATGGAAATAATAATTTTTACCCATTCATCGACAATTGTAGTAATAATTTTCATTCCAGGTGATTATCAATAATTTATTAAATTTATATTTGTCGAACAATTTTTTAAAGTACTAATTGCTCATTACGCAAAAAAATATTTTATACGATCAAGCTATGACGAGAGTGGCATAGCCAGGGGGATTTTGGAGGTCTGGCACCCCCACTTGAAATCAATCTGATAATAAGAAAATACATACTCGTTGTTAAATGCAGTTTTGTATTTGTTAAACCTATTTTTTTTTTTATTTTCATTTATTTTATTTAAATTTCATTATTTTTGAAGTAAATAAATAGTTTTGTAATGTTTTACAAATAATAATTTTTATATTATATGTAATCCTGTTCATCTGTTGATTTCGTTTTCGTTAATATTGATAACAAAAAACAGGCCTGGCTGTCGCTGTTTTATTTCAGCTCGGACCGGTATTTTGTTTAGTCGTGTGCTAAAATAAAGATAACCTCTTTCAAATAAGTATAAAAATAACTCTGGTGGATTGGATTGCTTACGGTTTGGGATTTAACCTACTTGAGTCTCGGTTATTTACTTAAAGTTCAATTTATAACTTGGGTTTACTGTTATAATTTAGTTTTGTTTGAACCCCCCTCTTCAACCTAGTCTGTATGACGATGTTTCACTTTTACACGTTCATCGATAGTAAAAAATAAACATCGATCGAAAAATCTTTTAAAGTACAGATTATTAGTCACAATAATCGGGGCATATCGCGAATATTCGTTTATAAAATAAAATTATTAATTTTTGTTAAAATCTCCCATTACCGACTGGAAACTAATTTCACAGCAACGATGTAGTGAAAATATGACGAAATTGGGTAAGAAGAAAATGAAAACAAGTTGTTTTTAACAGACAAACGAACTGTATAAAATTTATATTAATCGTTCTCGAAAAGAAAGTAATATACAGATAAATAAATAATTAAATACCAGATTCCTGCGCAACTAGATTTTTCGGTTAGTTCAAAGTTTAATAGCAACAAGTTACTAATCACCTCGAATTCGTTAAAGTGGATCAATTAAAAAAATGAGTTTATTTTACCCCGGGCGTTTACTAACAAAATCGCGAGGTTGCAATTTTTTGTTATATATATACATATATGTATGTGTGTATGTATAATTTAAAATGAAAATTACGTAATTATTAATGATGTTCGTTAGACTTTTTAAATTAAAATTAAGGAAAAATCCAAAAGAAATGATTCGAAATTTTTCTACACAAAATAACATAATTAACCGAACAGACGTTTCCAGTGTGACCTAGGCGAACAAACAAAATTTCCAAAAAAATGAAAAATATGTTCTCCTCAAATAACAATAAATGAAAATTACGCATTTGTATTTATCGCAGCATAGATTACATGTTTTTAAATTTTTAGATTTGAAGTAATAAAAAGTAACAACACGGATAATTGACAAAGAAAGTAATAAATAACTATATTACTTATTTGAAAATAACAGTTGTAGCTAATAGTTAATTATTTTAGAACATAATTCAGAACTGAGGCAGTTGAGGTCGATTTTTGAGATACATAATATTTTTTAGGAGGAACCGTAAATTATCGACTTTCATATAACTAAATCACATCGACCTTTTTTTAATAAAAAACTAAGAGGTTACCGTCCAAGTGGTTTCTTGTAGAAGGTGACTTCATCACGTTCAACTTTTATAAATTTGAATCTTTCTTAATTATCGACGATAATTTTTCTCCTTATAATCTTTTTCCCCTTCTAATTTAGAACTGACGTGGCTAACCTGTCATCTACCAAATGTAATGAATGTGAAACAAAAAAATTAAAAAGGAAAAAAAATTTAAAGGAATCGGTCCAGCGATAGAACTCGCAAGTTATGAATGATGGCAGCTCGAAAGCATTAAGTCGGTAATACGTTTTCTCTTCAGCCATCTAATCGCCGATTGAACTTGCAAACTAGGTAATGCGAGCAGCTCGTTGGATTACTTGTTCCACATATTGTATCTGAAGATCTTTATGCAATGTGTAGTTAGTGACATACCATAGAGCGCCAGCTATCCTTCGTAGTATCTTACTCTGGTACCGCTGTATTTTTTGAATGTTGCTCTTAGAGGAACATCCCCACAGTTCGCAATCGGTTTAAGTATCGCATTGTATCTAGTTGCGATCTGGGTTCTAATAACCACTTTAATTTTGCCGTCTTGATATTTAATTCAGTCCTTTTTGCCATTATTATATGTGACAACCATGTTAAAGGCAAATCAAGATGCATTCCTAGGTATCTAATAGAAGAGTCTTGAGGTATTGTTGTTCCACTTAATGAAACTTGATATTTTTTGATTTTTTCTTTTAGTAAATAATACATGTTTACATTTAGCTTCGTTTGCTACTTTCCAAATGCTGAACCATTCAGCGGTCTGGTCTAGCGCAACCTGAAGATGCCGAGTGGACGCACTAGGACACTCATGTGAAGCTAGTATTACCGTATCATCAGCGAAGGTTGCTATAAATGTATTTTCTGGAATATCTCTTGCAATAGGAGTAACCCCCAGGATACTGTCCTGAGGTACTCCAGCCTGAATTTTATGGGGAGATGATTGATAATTATTAATTATCACTTGAAAATATCGATCCTCCAAGTATGATTTCAAAGTATTCTAATATTTTGTTACGTTTATTCTATCAAACATCTGTCATTCCAATTATTTACTTAACCTAACATGCAACGTAACCCAACCTAACTTACATCTAACCAAGATATTCGTGAATTAATTTTCAAAATTCTTACACCGCAAATTCTGCATATTAAGGTAATTTTATATCGTTAGAAGCTGGCAGTTTTTGTAAAAAATCAAAAAATAATATAAATAAGTATCCAAAAAATTAGATCACATCCATATTTTTCGATATTTTAACAAATATTTTCTTAACAAATATATAATAATTAATCGGTGCTACATTTTATATCTTGTAATTATAACAATAACAAAGAAGTTGTTAAATCATATATTATATATATAGATAGATAGATAGATAGATAGATATAGATAATATTGCCACGGTGAGGTAGTTGCTAGAGTGTTCAACGATCATGAGTTCAATACCAATTTTTCGTCATCATTTAACTCTTCATTATGACGAAAATGTCAGTAGCACCTCATCCCGCATAATATATGCCCGAGCACCTCGTTTCATATAATTAGTGCCTTGGATGGTATATATACTTAATTCAGTTATTTAAGTAAATAAAAATAATAATAATGATACCATAAGAACAAAATTGCTTATTTAATCTTGTGGTATAAAATTTTAAATTAATAAAGTACACTTAAAATAAAATAATCACAAGAATGTGCACGATAAATTTCGACTGATTATGAAACGAACTGATTTTTTTCAGCATACATCACAACCTAACAATACTAATAAAAAACTGTATTTAAAAGTATTAAATATTTTAAAAGCAATAATAATAATTCCTGATCTGTAACAGTAAATTTTTTCGATTGTAATTTTAAAAAATAAGCATGAAAATTAACATGAACAAATGTTTCTTATTTATTCCAATACTTTTATAGATAAGGGAATGAACTGTATTCGCATGAAATTTATACATAATTTTTATATGTATATATATATATATATATATATATATACATATATATATATATATAAATATAAATTATTTGAATGTTTCTTAGGCTAATTTGGTATATTTCGATGCGTCTTGGATTAATTTGCGTTTATTTCATTTCCATTCGCTGTGATGTTGCGTAATTTTCAATTCATAAATATCTTCACATTTTGATCTACAAACTATACAGTTTTTTTTTTTTCAATTGTAAAAAATGTTTACTCTTCGTGAATAATGTTAGTAACGAAATGAACACTCTAGTGTAACTCACTGCACTCTATGATTTCAAACTTTCACATTTAACTTATTTTTATCTATACAGCTTATCAATCTTCAAAAAACATGTTAATTTAAAAAATTATTTGACTATCTTATTTTCGATAATGCCGCCTATTTTGTAAAAGTCTATTATAATTTTGATTAGATTAGTAACTTTTGGTTATAAATTGAATATTTATGTTTTAAAATTAATTTACTCCAATGTAGGTCACGATTAACCTATAAGCATATCAAGATTGTTATCTAAAATGAAAAGTATCTACAACTTACAATAGATAAACGGATCTTTTCTTTAAACGCCTGCAAACAAATAATTCTTATCAATTTGGGATATTGCTACATTCGCCCTTTTATTCTAGTTCATCGAATATTTTTTTTATCGTTCGTCGATTATGTTTCTTAGTTTGCTAATAGATAATGCGAATCTGTAATGTAACAAATATATTAACGATCAGGTTTGCTTAAAAAAAAAAGTTAGATACAAATTAAATAAGAACCCGTGTGCTATAAAAGTGCATAATTTTACAAGTGTTGCGCATTCGTTTAATATAATTTATTGAATAAACAACAAAAAAGAAAAAAACACTAAAATGATTGAACTTTTTAATGAAAAATCACAGTTTTCGGCTGTTAAGCCATCATCAAGCGAAGATAAAAATAAAATATAAAAATATGTACAATTTATAAAAAAATATAAAATATAAAAAATGCTAATTTAGATATACAATTTACAAAATTTAGCGTAAATAAAATTGTATATATTTTGATTTTTTATTTTTGATACGCCATTTACATAAATTGTATATCTAAATTAGTATTTTTTATAAGTTGTATATATTTTTATGTTTTATACGTTCACTTGATAATGGCATAACAATCGAAAAGTTTTGTAATGATTTTAACTTCTTTTTTGTTGTTTATTTACACTCTTTAATTAATAATTTATTATGGTTGTCCTATTATTACATATTTATTAAGTGGTAAAAAGAATAGAATGATAAAAATCATACTGCGCTATTTTTTCAAAGTAGATGAAGGTAATTCAAACATAACCGGCTAATAATAATAACTAAGTTTTGCGAATATATAAACAAAATCTGTTTGCAATTATAATTACACTTTTCCACCATGAAATTCGTGAAATAAATAGACTGCAAATAATAAGATTTCTGAATTCGTAACCGTGAATAATGTCTAATATGCTGTAGAAATATACAGGAAATGAATATTAAAATAAAACACTATTAATATCGATGTTTATTTTAATAATGGACAAGGTCAGAAAAAAAGGCATTGAGGAAAAAATACAAAATAAAAAAAATGAACTATAAATAAAACGATGAATTCGATCAGAATTACGAGCGTAGCAATATCCCAAATGATAAGCACTATTTTTTGCAGGCGTATGAACGAGAAGTTCCGGATAAGTAAATATTTTGTTTGCTTCTTACTTTATGTTATAATTTGTATTGTAGCCAGTGAAAATTCTAAATAAATTATTATTAGTAAACATATATTTGTTATGTAGTTTATTAGATCAAGTACGCCGACTTGAAAAAAACTTGGGGAGCAAAAGAATATTTTTTTATGTTCCATAATCATAACTCATTAATAAGATTGCTTTCTTACATATAAAAATTATATATATATATATAATAAATATGTTGATATATCGGAGAGTAGAGATTTTATGAATTATAAACAAAACGAAATCATGACAGAGTTGAATCACTATAAAAGTTTTCTATTGCAAAGCTTTTTGACATTTATGTCATTATCAAGCACACAAAATAAATCTTTATATCAATTACCTGAAATATTCATATAACGGTAACATTTTGTATATTTTAATGTCTAACTTATGATACTGTAAGGGTTACAACCCTTGAATAATAATCATTGAAGTGGCAAAGTCCTTAATTAATAACCGCTAGGGGGGCATGTCCCCTGTATAATAACTTAGAGGGGTGACCGCCCCCCCAAAGTCGGCGCCTATGTACTACATAACTTTTAGCGTCTGCGGTAACAAATAATACACAATAATCGAATTTAACAACATATAAATTTAACAAAAAAGTCTTAAAATATTATACAAATTAAATGGAACTATGATAAAAATTGTTATTTAAGCCAAAAAATAAACTAGATGCATCTTTCACAATTTAAATACACACGAAAGAAAATATTGTGTTTAAGATGCTTATATTTACACTTTTTCTATATAAAGAGTAAAGACACATAATTATAGTTAGGTTCGATGTGAACTAATAGAGAAATTTTAAAGCGTGGTTCAATGACATCTTAAAAAATTTTATTCATAATTTCTTACAAATTTTTCGTTTATATATATATATATATATATATATATATATATATATATATATATACATATATACGTAAATAGAGATAGTGGATTCTCTTGATTAGCCGAATCGTTTAAGATATATCATGTTCGTTAAGTTATAACAACTGGATGATAACATAATCTTTAATAATACCTCATTCCGTTTCAATTTAACATGTCACAGTTGTTCCCATTCCATATGCCTCGCTTTCTACACAGTTATTATGTACATCAGTCGTCCAGTCGTCTAGGCGTCTGCCTTGTCATCGATATCGCATATAACAGTTGGCACTTGTATCGGTAGTAAATATCTTTCTAATATATAAATATTAGCTTTCTATTTTGCGTGTGTTTTGATGTACACACGAGCGGATAAATGACTATCGGAATAATTCTCAAATATTGATTTTGTATTAACTGAAACTTAATGTAAATTGATTTACTGCTGCAACTCTAAACAGGACAGTTGTATAAAAGAATCGAGTTTCATACGAAGTAAATTTATTGCGATTAATTAATAGGCTTTTTCTTGAAAATCAGATATAAAAATTCGTACACGTTGTCTTAATGTTGTCACCGATTTTCTTATTAAATATTATTATCCCGTGTTCAGCGCAGTTCCGAGATATTTGGTATGCTCTTTCACTTTAAAGTACGATTACTGATTTTTTTTTTGGCATTTTTTATAAAGGAAAATAAGATTAATAATTTCGAGTCGTGCATTTATGAGTTAGAATCATTACCTGAATTAAAAATAGAGATTACTAGTGTTTTTTTCAAGCTGAAGAAACATAATGTAATTTAATAATGTCATTAATAAAAAATGTTAAAAATCCTTTTAGGAGGTTATTTTAGAAAAAGAACAGAGATAAAGTCGCTATCAAGAAAGTATTTAAAACTATTTGTGTAGTTGGACACAACTTTAGGGAATGTAAAATAAGAAACGCCAACAGCAATTTTTCTATCGAACTTAACAAATTTTTTAATAATGTTATTTACAATATTTTGATGGTCAATTCAATAAGTATATATAATACGTACGCTACAAATATAGTTATGAAAAAAAAAGTATGGAATTAGAAACTACTGTAAAAGTTTCAGAAAAAATAGCCTTTATACACTAAATTGGTCTACATAAAATATAGTACGAAAAGTACGGTCCAAACATTAAAAAATCACCAGAATCCCTCCATCATTCTAAAAATAACTTGTAACAAGAAAAAAATATTATTACAAAAATAATATTTCTATGCAATCTTTTAGAATTATGCACACTTAAAAAAAAATGATAACAATTTTTGCTTTGCCTGAATAAATTAACAATTTTATCGCAGATTGAAAGATTTTTAAAACGCATTATTAACATTCCACTATTTTTATTACCAAATCCGCACGAAAATACAGTCTTTGTTTATGATATACATAACCATGAAATATCATAACTTTCATAATACTTCAGTCTTAATTACATCTCAAAAAATCTGTCTAACCATCTGTGTATGACATTCCATAGACACATCGCATAACCGATATATACAACATAAAATAAATAACGAGAATGAGAAAATACGAATAAAAAGAACTTACTATTTTGAAATGACATCACGGCTAAATTTAAATTTCCACTAAACAATTCTATATAAATTTCGAAATATAAACTTAGTTCATAATTTATTATTAAAAATATATATTCATATATAATCCGTTACCTCTGGTTTACTGTGAATATCCACATCTAAAGGGCATGCGAATTGACATACTCCTGTATTTTTCTTTATGACAACTGAAAATAATTAACATAGCAAAGATTATTAGCGGGAAAATACTATTCGTGCATGGATATTCAATTGTCAACTACATTAATAAACCGATCAATAATGCGGTATTTTAAAAATTAAACAAAATTTAAATACAAATATTAATTCTCGTAATCAATGTACCTTATTTTCTATGTTACCCTCTGTGTGATAATATTTCGTTATATTAAACTAATTTCGCTGAGTTTTTTTTACACATTTTTGATTTATAAAACTCTAGTTTTCAAAATTCAATGAACCTAACGATGTTTTCATTTATTGTACGATAGTTACGATGTTATTAATTTTTAGAAATATCAGATTATTTAGTTTTATCAGTAAATAATTATCGCAACAATAAGCAAATTTCACAAGGTAACCTTACACTTAACCTTAATATACACTGAAATCTAAACATACGATAAATATTCATAAGCGTGTTGGATAAAATTGTATGTAATTTATCATCAATTAATGTGACAATATAACAATAAAGAAAAGTGATCATTGTACATACAGCAATTGAAATAACGTTAATATTTAGTTAAACAATGATCAACTAGTACAGATTAATAACGTAATATCTCTAGCAGTAATAAATAAAG
This sequence comes from Coronaproctus castanopsis, assembly GCA_032883995.1. NCBI lineage: Eukaryota > Metazoa > Arthropoda > Insecta > Hemiptera > Monophlebidae > Coronaproctus > Coronaproctus castanopsis. The sequence goes on from CM065052.1 coordinate 291,305,443, forward strand.
AAACGAAAGAGAGGAAACAACACAAAACTCAGCGCATCTGTCGCATCCTGAAACTCTTTAAAGTAAAAATTGATCAGGAAAGTATATAATTGTTGATAGTAATAGGACGACGAACAGGTGATCATCTTTTCATACTACTCGCTCGCGTAATAAGTATTTATCGCGAATATTATAATTAGGTAATTAAAAACTGAGAACATTTTTAATTAATATTACAAAATACTCTAATTATCGACGTTTTTGATTTAACATGCGATTACGTAGAAAATGTGTACGCAACTGACACTTTTATTTTTAAAAGTATGCACGTGCGTTAATGAGTAGTCTCACTAATCGGGCGATAAACATATTTAAATAATCTGGTCGAACATTGTTCGTCTCTTAAGATTATAGGTAACATAAACGTACAATACGAAGACGCATTTTATTTGATGAGACCAATATATATATGTGTGTGTATATATACATATTTTATACACACACATTATATATATATATATATATACATATATATTCGAAATTGGCAATGTTGGGATCACGGAAAATAATTTATGCACGATCCAAAGTCTTCCTCTCCAACCAATATTTCTTCATCCTCAAGAAGTGTTCATTTCTTTCATCCGTCCATATTGCGCTAATTTTCGTCTTTAGTTTTTCTTTGAAACTTCACAAAATTTTTAATCGATTGCCGAAATATTCGTCTATTTTGAATTTATTCTTCTTCTCTCTTCATTTCGGTTAAATCATAACTTCTACAAAACAAGATATTTGTGTATTCTGATTTTTACCAAAAAAGTCCAATATATTTTTCGTTAGCCCCTCGCTGACTTTGTACTTTAAAGATGGCTATAGAATTCCACACGTCGTTTACGCACGGTACCCGATATTTTGTCGGCTATTTCGTATACCTCTTTATTCGTTTAACCCTTGGCGAGTTGAGGCGGCCTATATAAATATGTCTCACCAGTTGTTTTCCCAACAGCATCAAAATCCAAAAGCGTCTGTCTCCAATACAGCGGCTATTAGGTCAGCGTGGAAAAGTCGAATTATATCCTACGAGTAAACACAAAGAATTAAAACGTGTAGGCGTGCAGGTAGATTGATAAATAGGGACGAAAATTAAAAATAAATGTTCGTACGGGCTAAAAAATGGAACGAAAGAACTGAATATTTTAACGGAATATAGAAAGAAGCACAACGAACATTAAAGAAGGGCCCATGGAAATAAAAATGTTTAGCAGGAAAAGAGCAAAGGAAAACGAGCACTTTATAGGATGAAAAAAGGACTAAAAGGCGCAGCAAAAGGATGATAATAGTTCACAATTGCAGGATCGATTTAATAACGTTCTTCAACTTCAATTCTATATATATATTTATAAATAATCATATGGGCGCCAATCTACATCGCATATAATCAGTGATTTGAGCGTTATTGTAAAAAGAATGTACACTCGGCAAACAACAATAAGACAATAATGACGATATATAGATATAAAGCGAATTAAAAGCAACAGCTCGTAGATTTCTTAATAGTTTCAGTCACACATTGTTAATTTTTTTTATACGAAATTATAAATTATAGTTTACATAGTAATTGAAGACTCCTAAGTAGAACACAATTTGCTTTTAGAATTGAAGCATTCTACAACCTTGAAATGACCATTTTTGTGAAGATCAACAATTTTGATAACATTACAAGTAATAAATATCCGTACAATACAAATTGTTTCACCGCATTTTCAAACTATATGAAGGAAATGTTATATATATGCGCGCGCGCGCGCATACACACACGCGCATATATATATATATAGAGAGAGAGAGAGAGAGTGAGAGAGAGAGATATTATATAAAATTTTAAAGCTCGCTGTTAAACCATCAAGTGAACTTAAAAAATAAAATATAAAAATATATACAATTTATAAAAATATAAAATGGGAAAAATATAAATTTCATATATAATTTGCAAAAATTCATTGTATATACAAAATAATTTTTTACATTTTATATTTTTACAAATTGTATATATGTTTACGTTTCATTTTTATGATTACTTGATAATGGTTTAACAGCAGAAATGCTATGTGATTTTCATAGAGAAAATTGTAGTGATTTTAACTCCTTTATTGTTATATATATATATATATATATATATACAAAACCATAAAACAATTAAAATCACTAACATTATTTCATTATGAAAAATTACAAAAGTTTTTCGGCTAAATGACTATTAGGTGAATATCAAAAATATATACAAATTTATAAAAATATAAAATGTAAAAAATATTATTCAGATACGTAATTTACAAAAATTATCAAAGTGATAAAACAGCATTTTTAAATAATCTGAAAATGAATGTAGTAAACAACACAATCAACAATTTCCAATATAAAATTTATGCATGAAAATAATAACACAATGGCAAATAAAACAAAAATAAATAAAAACATCCGACAATATAAAATTTATACATAAACAATAATAACACAATATCAACTAAATTAAAAATAAAAACATCGAACAGTATAAAATTTTATACTGTAAACAAACAGGTAATATTTTTTACATTTTATATTTTTATAAATTTGTATATATTTTTATAATTTATATTTTTTATAATCACTTGGTAATGGCACAGCCAAAAAGCTTTGGGATTTTCATTTTTAAAAATTTAGTGATTTTAACTCATTTTTTGTTGTTCATTTTTTTAAAAATCGTTACATTCCAAACTTTAGATGTTTTATAATATATATACACACTATATATTACACACACACACACACGCGCATATATATATTTTTTCAATATAAAATTTCAAAGCTATTTAAGCTTACTTCAACTGAGTGTGAGAAATTTTCTTTTAATAGTAATTAAACGTGGGGGTATGCGAAATTTAACCTTCAAAAATTTTCGTTTAAGACAATCCTAGTATATTACCTTCGTATTAGAAATGTTAAAAAAAAAAAAAAGTAATTAACATGGCGATGAGAAAAATTGCACAAATATTAAAAAAATAAATCTTTGTTATTCGGGACGCCGTTTCTTTTAAAACATGTTAATCGTACGTATATAATATTTTTCAATACTGGTCTTTATATATTAGGCTGATTTTAAACAGGTTTCGAAGTTCACTAACCACATACTAAATATTCTTTTTTTCAATATAGATACAACCGTTAAACAGGTTTTAACACGTATTACGTAAATCTATCCATGTGTATATTCGATTTTGGTCAAGGCGTATATATCTAACGTGATACTAGTATAGCTTTTGTAATTCTTACCTAAAACGATGTATACAACTCATTGGGTAGCAAAACGAGGAATAAATAAACAAAAACACACACGTAAAGATTGACTAACAATTTTTTTAAAAAAGAAAAATTTCTTACTAATACAGTTTTTCCTCGATAAATTCAAAAAGGTAACAAATTTCATATGCTTAGGTGAGGTTATTCAAAGAATGAATCGGATGAAAATGCGTTGAAAATGAAGGAAAGAAAATTGGAAACGGCGTTTCAATTAACGCGCAATGTATACAACAAAAAAATCGATATCAATAAACGTCAATTATAATACAGTCATTACAATACGCAGTAGAATGCATGGAGCTAAATGATAGTGTAAAAATTGAATTATTACAAGGGGGAGAAAAATAATATAAGCAAAATTCTCGACCCGAGAAAAGAAAAGGAACTGTTCAAAGACAGGCCCCAATAAAGAACTATATGAGAAAGTAGAAAAACCATGTAACGTTATAAAGAAAAGATCAATTTTCGCGCATATTCAGAGAATGAACAGACTAACAAAACGAATCTTTCAGCATTTTGATAAGTTGGGAACCAGCCAGGGTGGTTCTTAAATACGAAAAACGATCTGGATGAACTGCAAATCGATAATCCAACGATTGATAAAAGAATAGAATGTAGAAATAAAATTAAAAAATTCGACAGATTTGAAGGAACCAAAAGTAATTGCACCGGATGAACGGGTGATAGAAAGAAAAAGCATATATGAAGAAATACTGGTTAGAAAGAAATGAAAAACTTTCGTCGTTTTCATATGGTGGCTCATATTCATAGATAGCTAAATTCGAAGAGAACAAGAAAAATAATTTTCCCTCGTATTCACATAATGGATTTATTTACTCTTCCGAAAACTTCCGATTCGATTGAGAATATTAAAATGTACAGATATATAAGTAACTATTTAATTTTACACATCCCTACAATACTTCTTACTCTGCCTAATTTATAAGTAGCCCTTTCTTATTCATTCCATAATATATAGACATGGGTAAACTGTATGGAAGCCCCCTCAAAAAAGTAACTACTTCTTTTTACGCCATCTCTGACCGAAGTTCGATCAACATAACTGTCCCAGCATGATCCTTGGACACCTCTGCCAATTCTGTGGATGTCTTGTTGTACCAACGACGCATATCAGCTCTCAATGATATTTTTCTCCTCCCTTGATTTCGATGTTCTTCGATGACATCATTCAGGACAAGTTGGAATAAATAATACCTTCCTGGATGTCTATTTATATTACCCTAATATTTTAGTTTTCTAGAGCGCATAGTGTACAGCAGTTTCATTTACCTTTAACATTTTTCGCAGCACATCTGTATTAGTAATATGGTCTCTGTATGAAATATTTAAAATATGGCGATATATATATATACATCTCCAACACTTCGATCTTCTTTTCAAGAGCTGGTGTGAGAATCCAACTTTCCATATCGAAGAGTAGTACCGGCCATACATAACATCGCACAAAACGTAGTTTCTTAAGTGGAGGTTAATGTTTTTTTCGGATCGTCAGATTTTCATGTTTAAAAAGATCTTCCTTGTTTTTTCTACGCGCGTTCGTATCTCGATCGATTGATCGGTGTCTTAACATTCAGGAACTCTGTCTATGACTTGACCATTTAATGTTCATTTAATTTTTAATAACGACTCTAGTATCGTTTATTCTATGCATCGCTAACCATTTTGTTTTGCTTACATTTATTTCAAGGTCATAGTCTTCGCTTACTGTAGCGACTCGATAAATCATTTCTTGTAACTTATCAGTGTTATCTGAAATTAGGACTGTATACGTCGACATATCTGATATTTGAAATATAAAAGTTTTCCATGTTGATACCATCGTCATCCATGAGTGCTTACATAAAAATTCTTTCTGAATGTATATTAAAGAGTAAGGGCAAAAACACACTTAGCGGTTTGACCGCCGCGTTTATCGAGTCGGTTTTAAATGCGTAAAACACATTCGTCTGTTTTCTAGCGTTTTTAAAGCGGTAACCGCCTGTCGGTTTCTTGGCGGTTTATATATTTACCAGGAAAAACGGAATATAAAATGAACGAATACAGAAACAAAAACCGCTTTGAAAAACGCCCTGTTTGGTTTAATACATCTGAATGAATGCAAACGAGAAACGCTTCTAATGTATAAAACGCCGCGTTTCACGCCAGACAATCACAAAACGCGTCGGTTTTAAAACCGACAGGCGGTTTCGCCGCTGTGTGTGTTTACACCATAAGAAACGTATTTATCTGAAACCGACTCGGTTTTACTTTCGGGAAACGCTTCGGTCGAAACCGCTTAATGTGTTTTAGCCCTAACGGTGACAATATGCAACCTTGTTGCACACCTTTCTTGATCGGTATTTCTTATTTGTATATTATATATATATAAATTTTTAATTTAGAATGATTCTAAAAATACCGTAGGTGGATATTCGTCACTTACATTGCATATGCCAACATCGCCAAATGACGTTATTCAAACGTATTTTATCTTTCCATCGCAAACGGACTCCTTTAAATCGATTCCACTTTGGGGAGGTTAATTTTTGTCTGAAAAGAGAAAACCGAGATTAATTAATATGTTGTCTTTAATTTTTTTTTATTATTTCAAATACACGGAACGCAATTATACACGGCCATTTCGATTCTATACTCTTGTTAACTACTTAATCATTAATGTCCTAGGATAATTATTATTATTTACACTGGCCATGTGGGTCGAATTAAGGTCCATCTCTACCGGTGGTGGTAACATTTTTAGAAATCTCCTTCAAAGGTAACCTATCTATATGAGTGTTTTGTAAGTACAAACTTCCTTCTAATCTATCCAAAAAAAATTAAGACTCGTGATTTTCTTCGACTTTTTAAATTAATGGTGCTTAATTCGTAGCAACGTGCTCGTGTAGTCATGATCAAAAGATATATAAAAAATCTAGATAAATCCAGAAAAAAAAAAAACATTAAAAATAACGTAATTATTATTTATTGAGTAATTGGAAACAAAATAAAACAAATACAAAACTTAGTGTAATATATCAACCACGATTACCTCAATAATAAAAATATTCCCCGAAATTTCAAATGCTATGAGAAGTAGATTTTTTTTTAAACAATCCCTTTCCCATTATGGGTTTCCACCGGTTTTACCCGTCGGCAGACAACCCTTTGTCAGATTTTTTAATTATTTTTCCCTCTTCTTCATGTGTGTGTACTACAATGGCGTGCGTGAAATATGTTATGTTATTAAAATGAATATTCTCATTACTTCTCAACTGCTCTATTATGATTGTGTTGTTATGTTTATGTTACTGTGGGTGTTGCGAAAATGTAGATGTTATGTGACCTCTTGTATTACCAAAAGGTTTGTTTTCTTATTGTGTGAAATGTATTTATGTACTACTACTATTTTATTGCTGAGAACGGGTAGACCGACATATAAAGGGTGTTTTCGTTTATAAATTTTTATAATGATATATACACTCATAATCACGCCTCATATATACACACAACAACACAACAACACTCATACGACATAATACAATTATTTTAATACTACTTATCCCGTCAAGCTTTCGCTTGTCGACGGGTAATTACATTTCTTATGACTTAATATTATACATTTACGCTTAATATAAATTTTTATTTTTATTACATTTATTATATTGATTTCTTTAATTACCGTTTATTTATATAATTATAACTCATTTACACTCTCACATACTCTCTAACTTAACTCCCAAAGTGAGCTTAAGTTACCATGCTCTCACACACACATACAATAGTAGTTTTAATTCATATTACCTTTCAATTTGCAACACAGTATATTTCCACTCTAATCATCCACATATAGGCTCCCATTTACACCAAAATTTTTAATTTTCCAATCGGTAGTAGAACCCTGGCATCCGCATTGTATCATACTATATTTGTATTTCATAATCCTCGTCATTTCATTATTCTTATAGTATTTTATCCACATTTTCCTTATTTCGTAACAATTTTTTTAATTCACGTTTTAGTTTCCTCTGCACCCTTTCGTTCAATATTTCTTCTGGTATCACGTTCATCATAAGCAGCAATATGTACACATCTGTCTGATTTCCATGCTTCGATTTCGGTATTTGAGTATGATATTTTTGTATCTTCCATAGATCATATGTTATTTCTTTTCTTTCCCTAACTTTTACAGGTTTCCGATTTCTAATATAATCCAACATTCTAACCATTAAGCACAGTCCTTTTATATCCAGCATGTTTTCCTCCTTTAAAAGTTTATGTAATTTACTATCATTATGTCTTGTAATTAGTTGTAAGGATTTTCTCTGTAAACGATCGATACGTACAGTATAATACTTCTTAGCTAAACCCGATGCCTGCACACCATATCTTAATCGTGAATCTATATCAGCGCATAATATACTATTTTTAATGTTTCTTTGCTAACGTAGTTTTGTAATGTATACAATGCTGGCAATGTTGCTCGATTTTTTTTCCACAGAACTTATGTGTTTATTCCATCTTAAATTTTCGTCAATAATTACACCCAAGTATCTGTGTTCTCGTACCATTTCTATTTGTTCGCAATCTTTGTTACTGCACTTATTCTCCTGTTTCATGTAATGGGCACAATCATTTGAGTGCATCTGTAATATAGGCTTGTATCTTTCTATATCCATCATAGATTTGAAGAACATACATTTTGTTTTTTTAGTATTTATTATCAGGTTATTGTCATGGGCCCATATGCTAATTTGTATTAAGTCTTTCTGCATATTTTCAACGGCTATTTTTATATTTATATTTGTCGTTATTATCGCTATGTCATCGGCAAAAGCATATATTTTACTATAATTTAAATATTTTTGCAGACCATTTACATATATATTAAATAAGATCAGGGATAATTTGCTCCCTTGCGGTACACCATTTCTCATTTTAAATTTAATTCCTTTTACTCCGGATATACTTACTACGCTCTTTCTATCACTCGGATTATTTTTAAACCAATTCCAGACTTTACCCGTTACACGTATATTATTCAATTTTATTAACAATTTATCGTGGTTCACTGTGTCAAAAGCCTTTGTTAAGTCAATGAATGTCACTATCACTTTATTTCGCATCTCCAGATTTGTCCTTATCTCTTCAGCAAAATCGCCAAGTGCTTGCGATGTTGATTTGTTTTTCTGAAACCCATATTGATTTCTATCAATAACATCAAAGTATGATCCTACATACTTTTCCATTATTTTTGCTGTAACATTGTTTATTGCAATAGGTCTATAGTTTGTGACTTCGTTATGTTTTCCTTTTTTATATATCGGTCTTATTAGTGATGTTTTCAATCCTTGCGGTATCATTCCATTTTCTAACGTTTTATTTATTAAGTTTGTTATTTTCTTTGATTTTTATCCTTCACAAATTTCATATCCTTAATTCTTATATTATCGTTACCACAAGATTTTTCAGCTACTAATTTGTCAATAATGTTTCCTACTTTTTATACCGTTGCTTTAGGAATACACATATTACTACGAGCATAACATACATTTAACTTTAAGTTTAGTATGTTACACTTGTGTTCTATTCTTTCTATATTATGCTCAAAGTCCTCACTAAATAATTTTATTACATTATGTATACCATTCTTTTCACAGAAGTATTTTTCTATTGTTTTATCAACCCCAAGAGTGGTTTCCTTACCTATTAATTTCCTAACATTTATCCAAGTTTTTCTAATATCACCTCCAGATATTCTGAATTTTTCTCTGTTAAACTGATCCTTTTTCGTCTTAATCATTTTGTTTACATTATTTCTCAGCGCTTTGTACTTTTTCCATAGTGATGTGTTATTTTTATTTTTTTTTTTACATTTTTTGTATAATCGATCACGTTGGTTTATCATATCAATTATCTCTTTGTTTATCCAATTTTTTATAGCAGTTATTTTCCTACATTTTTTTACTGCCCTGTTATGTTTACATGCCGAGTAATTTGGTCGAATGTTGTTTTTATTTCTTCGTATACTTCGTCAGCATTTTGATAGTCTATGTCACTATTCATATTTATACCATTCAATTTAGTTTTAATTTGTCTTTCGTTGTAATAGTATATACACGTTAGATCTGTTGGTTTTATATACCACTTGGTATACACACCTCACATTTTATCATAATGTGATCGGCTATTTTAGTGTTAAGATTTTTATGCTTCATTTTAATCGATTTATTTAGCTGTTTAGTATAAATATGGTCTATCTGGGTTTGTGTGTAACAGTCGCCCTTCCATTCTTCCCTAGTGTATCCTTTCATTCCGTTCATATATCCCATTTCTACCAGTGTAGTTTGGTAATTTAATGCTCTTAAATCATTTTTTGCAGTGTCAATATTTATATCACCTATATACACTACAGGTTTTTTTTCGTAGAAACTTTTTATCTAACTCGACAATTTCATTTATATATTCTTTTGTATCGTACGTTGGTTGTCTATAGATAGACCATACATATAGTTTAACTTCGTTTACACTTAATTTCATTAGAATACTTTCCGCCGTCCTCATGTTATAATTTATCACATTTGTTTTTATATTTCCATCTCGTCTAATATAGATCACTAGCCCATGTTTAGTACCTATCTCCTCCAAATTGTGATATTTGTCATAGCCCTCGATGTTGTATAAGGACATTTCGTATTTATTTACATTAATTTCTCCTAATATTAGTATATCTATTCCTTTTATTTTACACTGTATCATTATGTCATTCCATTTCATCCTCAATGATCTTATATTCAAATACACTATAGTAAGTTTAATTTCCATAACAGTAATTTTTGGTTATTTTATATTCTCTTTACATATTTTACACTTACATACACACACACATACACCGCATTCTTATACACAAATATTTAACAATTATATTAATATATATAAATTTTATCTTAAAATTTAAAAAACTTGTTATATTATTTATGTTTTTTCTCTTTCCACATTTTACACTCACATACACACACATATACTTTATTCCTATATACATGTATTTAACACGTATATTTATATGTATAAATTTTATCTCAATATATAGGATTTTTGTTTTATTCATTATGTATGTTAACTTATATACTTCTCAATATCTTCTTCCGATTGTGTACGTTTAGGTCGAATTCCTTCATTTTTCCTTATAAGTAGTTTACCCCTTTTAAACCACACATAACGATATCCCATTTCCCTGGCTCGATTTTTTGCCTTCCACATTAAGTCTTTATGAAATGATGGACATCACTTCGTTTATCTATATCCTGTTTCTGTTTTCATGTGATCCAATCGGCTTCCTCTTGCTAATTATTTCTTCCACTTTCTTTCTTTGTAATTTCGCTATTATTGTCCTCGGTTCTTTCCCATTCTGTGTATAATTTGTATGTCTTCTTCTTTTACTTCTACGTCAATTTTTTCTGATACTTGTATAATAATATTTTGTAGATTTTCATTTTCACGCTCCTCGATTCCACAATTTCTATTTGATCTCTTCTACTGTACTGTTCCAACTCGTTTACTCTAATATTTAATTCGGTTATTTTGGCATCTTTCTCTTGGTTATTCTTAATTAATATAGTAAATTGTAAAATTAATGTCAAATATACTTTCTTTCTTTCTTTCTTTCTCAATTAATTAATATATCTATTTTATTTTTTAATTCATCATTTTTAATTTTTAGCGCATCGTAATTATTTTTTAAATGTCTATTTGCATCTGCGCGACCCTAGATAATATTTCTTTTAATATCGACTCATTTTCTTTATCTTCATACAACGTTATCTGCTTTTGTATGTTTTTTTTCCTTATGACAATTCTGGCATCGCCCCACGCATCTTATCTGCTTTTGATCGCGTGTTATACGTTTGCTGCGATATTGTTGTACAGTCGAAAATGATAACACTGTTTGCAACCACCTCTACATTTGATGTACTGTCCGTTAGTGGGTAATTCACCGTCGCGTTCATTACACAAGTTAGACATATCGCGCGATTATGACGAGTAACAATATATGTTAAATACTAATAATATCATATATCATGTAACACTTACTACTACAAAATTGATCTTCGTTTTAAATGCCCTCTTAAACGAATAGAGCAAGACGGAATAGGCGTCAATATCAGAACTACTACTACTATATTTGCAATTTTTGAAATTTAACAATAATTTCTTATACTACGAGCATATTACATATAATGTATACATACATGCATATTCAAAATATGCAATTATCCAACATATATAAATAAAACTATCTTGTTTCAATTATTACGCTTCTTGTTGTTTCTTCTCTTCTCTCTTTTCACCTTTTCCTCTTCTGTACACCCTTTCATACATCTATTTAATCCAATATCATCCCCCTTATTTTAATTCTCCATTTCCAAAAAAAAAAAAAAAATGAAAAAACAAAATAATAAACGTTTTAATCGGCTATCAGTGTTCTTTTTTGTTTTGGTATATTTCCTTCTTTAATAGATTTATTTATTAGTTTTGTAAGTACTGTGTAAAAATTATCGTTACATATTTGTAAATCTTTTATCCTAACTTTATCATACCCTGCAGCTTTTTTTTTATTCATTTTTTTTTATTACTTGTTTAATTTTTTCTACTGTTGCTGTAGGTATATATAAATTAATTTCCGGTGGCTTGTTATCTGTGTACGTTTCGCAATTTGAGTTGTATGAAAGTATCCAATATTTTTTCTGCCATTTCTTCACCATCTCCTATATACTTTTTAATTATTTCATCCACTATTTCTTTCTGACGACCTCCTAATATATTCTTTATTATCCTCCATGTCTCTTTCACATTGCCACTTACTTCACCAATTTTTTTGTTGTACTCTTCCTTCCTTAATTTTAATTTTCGTCTTATTTCTCGCTTGTTTATATAATTCCTCCAGTTTCTTATTCCTACGTCTTTTCCTCCATTTTTGAAATAAAATATCTCGTTCTCGTATAAATTCTAAAATTTCTTTAGTCATCCATTCTTTATTCGCCACTTGTCTCCTAGTTTTTGTATTACTTTTATGCACATTAGTGCGCTCATTATATATCTCTCCCCATTTCTCCATTATTTGTGTGTACATTTGTTCGAGACTTAAGTTCTCCATTATTTCCCATTTCTCATTTTTCAAATTTCCTTTTAATTTCACCTCATCGATACTTTTTTCTGTATTTTTTCTTCCTTTATATTTTGATTCATTTTTACCAATTTGCATCATATTAGATAATGATCGCTTATCTTTGCGTTTATTAACAATGAATTTACTTTTGTTCCTTCTTCGACTCTTACTGCTATGTGGTCAATACAAGATTTTGTGCATCTATCCTTTACGTATATGTTTGATAAATAATAATTATCTATTTTGTTATATGCACGTGATGTGAGATGTAATTTTTCGATACACGTAGTACATTAAGTTTGTTGTTCATGTAAATTTAAATATTGTAAATACACTTTTACTTACTTACTTACTTACTTCTCTTGTATTCTCTCTTATTATGTGACTTAATCCATTTCCCGAAATTACATTTTCATATCTATTAACTATATTATTTACTTTATTTAAATCTATATTTATATCACCGATCACTTATAACTCCTTCCTTACTTATAACTCCTTCCTTATGCCATAGGTCTTCAACATTGATTGAAATTCTGTTACAAATTTCCATTTATCTTTACTCGGTGATCTGTAACATGTCACAATTGTTATTGCTCTATTCGTCTCTATAGTTACTTTCCCTATGAGTACTTGACATTGTTGAAAATTATTAACTTGCTTTAACTAAAACACACATAGGTTTCTCACGAGAATCATAATTCCCCCTCCATAATGTTTTTCCTTTTTAATATAATATTGTTTATATCCTTCCAATTTGTACATTCGATAAGTCTCCTCTTCCCTGACATTTGTTTCGGTCATTATCATTATTTGAATATTTGCATGTTTCAGAAACCCTTCTAATTTTAACCAGGCTTTATTTAATGATCGTACATTCAAGTGCAATATGTTAATTCTTTCCTTCTCATCATTCTCCCCACTGTTCTATATTTTGAAATACATTTATTTTTCCCATCTAAAACTGATATGTTGCCATTCACATTTTTTCCTTCAAGCTCCTTATCTATCTATATAGATACATTCCCCTTTTATTCCCACATATCCTTACACGAATACAATAATTATAATACTTCGTGATAAACATTAAACTAATAATTACAATAAGCTACTGATAGATGTAGAATATCTTGATCACCGATGTAGTTAAAATAATTTCCTAACGATTTCTTTTCGTTATCAAATATTTTAATAGCTTTGCTTCTATCTTCTTTCTTGCGTAAACATGTCCATTCCTTGTCCATACATATTTGAAGTTCATTTACTGAGCTCGAATGTTAGTATTATACAGTAACTACTTATTGTATTGTGTTAAATTTTCATTTACATATATTTTCCTCCTATCCGCTCCGTTTTTTATTATCTCTTTCTCGTATATTGATGTTCTGTTATTTTTTAAAATTTCAGCTACTTTCTGACGACCAACTTTTACAATTATTGGCTTCGGTTTATTTTCATTTTTGCTAAATAGCTTATGGGCCGCTTGGATATTTTCACAATTTAATTCCACTCCCATTTTCGCTGTTACAGCTATTAACTATGTCATTTATATTTTCGTCTTTATTTTCCGTTATTCCATGTAATTCGATGTTGTCTCTTCTTGTGTATTGTTCCAATTGATTTATTTTTATCGTTAAATTCCTAATATTATCGTCCTTTTCTTCATTTTTCTCTAACAACTTTTCAACTTTTTGATTCCACTTCTTTTAATTCTGTTCTTAATTTCATATTTTCCTCAGGTATCTTCTGATATTGTTCCGCGAAAAACTGTACCGACCTTTTTATTTCGTCTAATTTTGACACCTTATATTGTATCTCTTGAACAGTTTCTAAAACTGTACTTATTTTGTCCACGATTATATTATTTTCAAACCTTTGATCCTTTTCATTGCGGTCAACACACCTCCATTTTTTCTTTTCCTTCTAGTTTTTAATAAATTTTCCGTTTTTCCGCTACATTTTATTTCGCAATACTGTTTTTCACATTGCGAGCACCGTAAATAACCGGATGTTCCATCTCTATTCCTTTATTACATCTGCCTCATTCCTTTTTTTTTTTTTTTTAACACCGGCAATGAACTTTATAATATGAAATAAATAATTATAATTTATATACGTATATGGTAATTTAAAGTATATGATCAGCGAATGAGGATAATATTCTCGTGTTTTACGTTGCTATTATTATTATAAATTACGTTCGAATAATCTTATCGCACTTTGTAATCTGTACTTAGATAACGCGAAGAACGCAACAACGATAACCGACCGAAACGAAGATGCATCAGGTAATTCAAAATAATACTAAATATTACAACGAAGGAATCTACACAGCTTGAGTAACAAAACAAAGTAAATTACTACATACAACAATACATATTATTAAGAACAGAACAGAACAGAACAGTTTATTGAATAATTTACAATTATGACAAACAGTAAAAAGAAAAATGTGTACCGCTATAAGCTTACCACACATCTACGTAAACAGAAAAATAATTTTAATTACTTAAGCATAATGATAATTACATACTAACAGGAAAATACAAAAAACCTGTCAAATAAAAACCAAGCACTTCTTCAAGTATTATTACGATTAAGGAAATTACACATAATTAATAAGAATTACAAATTATATGGGTTACATTAATAAGTGAACCTAAACATATTTAAATTGGAGAAAGTAAGAACTAGGTATACAAATATTTATTATAAATCTAGTTATTGCATTAAATTTAAAGCAAATTATGTTTAAGTCGCCTATGTTTATATCTGGTATACATGAAATCAAGTTGCTTGGAATCGTAATTTCCGATCGACGCAATTAATTCATTAGTGTGTATTAAGCATTTATCACAAAAATGATTTGCTAAATAAAGTACAAAATCTCTAATATAGGGAATTCGAAGATCAGCATGCATGTCAACAATTTTTCTGTACCTGGGTGCATCTAGAATACATCGTAGACATCTATTTTGCAGAAGCTGCAACTTATTGTAAGTAGCAACAGAAATTGAGCTCCAAACTGGGCAGGAGTATGTAATCACCGGGCGAACAAGTGTTTTGTATAGCATTAATTTATTATTAATGTTAACACGCGACTTGCGGTTAAACAAGGGATAAATCGTACATATAGTTTTGTTAGCTTTAACCATGACTCGATTTATGTGTTCTGAGAAAGTTAACCTCATGTCTAAAGTAACACCTAAATAGCGAACATAGTTTGACCATCGAACTGATGCAGAATTTACTTCGAGCATCGCGGGAAGTAAAGGCCTTCTACGAGTGAAAAATATGGATTCTGTTTTTTCCGGATTTATATCAATTTGCCATTTGTGAAAGTAACGTACAGTACGATTTATTGCTATTTGCAGCTTGTTACGTATTGCAGTAGGCCTGTATGAGCTACAGAAAAGTGCTGTATCATCGGCATAAAGAGCAACCTGAACATTTGCAAAGGTGGGAAAATCGGAAAGATATAAGATAAATAAAAAGGGCCCCAATACACTTCCTTGTGGTACTCCTGCTGAACACGTCTTCATAGTGGATTTGTCATTATTAACTATTACATAAAATAATCTGCTGCTTAAATAATTCGAAATTAATTTGATTAAGTATGGGGGAAAATGGAATCGAATCATTTTATAGATAATTCCTTTATGCCACGTCGTATCAAAAGCTTTCGCTACGTCGAATAAAATCATCCCCGTATGTTTGTTACAGTTGAAATTATGTGTAATGAATTCAGTTATTCTAGCGATCTGGTGAGTAGTTGAATAATTATGACGAAAACCAAATTGTACTTTGGGAACAATCGTATGATTATCAGAATGACTTATTAGCCGAGAGAGAATTATTTTTTCTGCAATTTTACTCAGATTGCTTAACAAGCTGATTGGACGAATATTACAAATTTGAGTAGCGTCCTTACCTGGCTTGGGTAATGCAATGATTTTACCCACTTTCCAATTAGAAGGAAAATAACCACATTTAAACATTGCATTTATGATATTTGTAAACTCAACAATCGCTTTTTTAGGTAAATTTTTTATAGCTCTAGTTGAGACGTTATCATTTCCCACAGATGTTTTGAGCTTAATAGATTTAATGTTAGCAAAAACTTCTCTCGGTGAGGCATAATGAATATTATTGAGTGTGCTAATATTTTTTAAGTAATTTTTGACAGATGATTGAATTTTATTAACCTGATAGGAAGAGGCTAAGTTGAAATTACGCATGTGAGCTTTAAAGTATTCTGAAGCGAGCAGTTCAGCTTTATCACGATTTTTATAAACGTGGCGTTGATCATGCGTATCATAGAGAGGTGGGAGACATGTATGTCGTTTATTATATTGCTTACAAACTTTCCACAGACTGTTGTCATTAGGTGACAGTTTAGACAGAAAGTTATGAAATTGATCATTTTTATATTTATTCAGCAGAAAACTAACTAGTTTATGTAGAAGGTTTAATATATATTTTAAATTTCGGTACTGAAAGTGGAAACGGTTTTTGACATAAAGCCTTCGGATATGATTTTTAAATTTAATTATCACCACGATGTACATAGGTAAACTGTTATATGGTGTGTGATTTATTATTTTTTTAGGTACAAAGTATTCAGTGGAAGTAAGAATTAGTTGAGTTAAATCGTCTAAATGCTTATTAATGTCAGCGATACTATGAATGCGCATGTTTAAATTAATACTGTTAGATATAAACTGCTTAAATCCAGACCAGTCCGCATTTTTATAATCGGGTAGAACGCATTTATCTCTTTCAACCATGTTATTAGTAACAATTGTGAATATCGGGTTGTGATTAGAGGACAGCTGAGTCATTGAGATAGGAGTGGTAATTGAAACATTTTTAACAACAGCAAGATCGATGATACTAGGTCGAAGTCCCGCAGCATCAGGGAAAAAAGTAGGGTAAGCAGGAGCGCAAATATTGAAATTTGCTCGTGTACTTATATCATGAAGTATATTACCAGCTGCGTTGTTAGCAAAACAATTCCATAACTTATTTTTGGCATTGAAGTCGCCTATTAAAATAACTTTATTATCAACTTTCATCAGAGTGTGAATATCGTCAGAAAATTTGCGCATGCAATTAGGAGGCTTATAAACAGCGAAAATAGAAATGCTACGAGTTTTCCTGCTGTAATTAACATTATTACTAGTAGTGTTGTTATATCTATTATTGTTAGTATGATCGAGATAAAGTTTTACACCAATAGCTTGTATACAGTTTAGTTGTGGTGTGATGATCTCTTCAAACCGTAAATGCTTGTGTATAAATAAAGCAACCCCACCATTTCTATGGCACACGTCCTTCCTACAAATGTTATAACCGGGAAAATGTAATCTGCAAGAACTATCCAGTTTAGTTTCAGACAATGCGATAATATTAATTTTATTTTGTATAGCAAAGTGATGCAATTCATCGTACTTGCGTAGAATGGAATTACAATTCCAAGCAACTATACGAATTTCATGTATTAATGACATTTAGTTTAAATAAATTCAATAATAGTTTCTATAACGCTTTGTAACTTAGTGAAAATGTCTGCATGTGTCAAAGATTTCAATTTGGTTATAACAGATTTAACGATATTAAAAATTAACTTAATATTAAATTCACGAAATAATGATAATAGATCGGTTATTGAAAAATTATTATTCTCATCATCAGTACGCACATCGTTGCTACGAGTCTTAACTGCAGAGGAATAAGACTTATTATGTCTATTTATAATGCTATTAGGTAAATTTACATTAGTATTTAAACCTGTTTGACGCTGTGTGTTGGAGAAACCTGTCTTCGTAATAGAAATATGTTTTTTATACTTCGCATTTACAATTTTTTGTATAACACTACATTGTTCAGAATTAGCAGAATGTTCCCCATGACAATTGGCACATTTTATAATATTAGTGGTACAAGAAGAAGTTGAGTGGGACTTACTACATTTAGAGCAACGTTCGGGAAGCTGACAGTTTGGTGCTACATGACCAAACCTAAGACAACGAAAACATTGTAAATATAACGTTTTTCTTACGTATTTTTCCCATCTTATAACACATGAAAAAAGCGTCCTAATATCTAGAATGCTTTGCATAATTGTATTGGGCGGAAAAGTTATTAAAAACACCGGTAATGGTGTTATAACAGTAGTATCATTTTTTTTATTAAATTGAGTAACTGAAACGACATCAACAGATGTTTTTAATTCTGCTTCAATCTCACTACTCGTAAATGAAGAGGGCAAACCCTTGAGAACCATTTTAATCGGTTTATGTTCTTTTGGTAAATGCGTATAAAAAGGAATGCTAGCGTTTTTAAGAAATGAAATTAAATTATTGAAGTCATCATTTGTTTGTACAAAAATAGACGTATTAGTTCTATTATAATTACGTATTTTAAAATTATTTTTGATTATTTCTCTTATGTTCTTAAACAAATTCTTAAGGTTTATTTTATTATCAATATTTACAATTGTGATAGGAGGGTAAGAAGCTTTATTATTATAATTGTTACGTATAGTCGATTTTACGTTAATTCTATCGTTATTATTATCACTTACATTGTCATGCAGCGTTTGACGAATAATAGTTTCATCGATATATAAAGGTTCAAAACGATTTTTATTACAAGATAAAGTAGCCGGTTCTTGTTTCGATCTTTTTGTCTTGCTTCGTCCATTATGCCCTGTGGAGGCATGCCATTCAGAAGTATCATCTTCTGAGCTAACATCACCGTCGGAATTTCCCACCATTGCGTAGATATTTCTACGAATACTCGATTTTGCTGTATGATGTATACCAGTTGAAGTTGACGGCTCACTACCATCAATCAACATATTATTTACACTATCATCGAAGTTAGCAGTTGTAGTACAACCACCTGTGGTGACAACAGCGGACTTACGAGGCGAGCGCGTTATCATAACTTCACGTAACGAAAGAACGAGCGGCTAGCCGCAACTGCCGATAAACGAGAGGGTAATCAATACGACGATAGCGAGAATAATAATACCGTATATATCGTAAGATAACAATGAACGCGAGTAACAAGCATTATACACGGAACATTGTTACGGTATAACAAGAAGAATTTTCGAATACTTCGATAAAAACCCTATAACGCAAATCGCCTGGTTCCGTTAAAAAAGATCTTAAGCAAATTAAAGTCACGGAAAAAGACACTATGAATAGGAGCAGGTTCAGAAGCGAAGTTAATACTTTCCAGAGCTTTGAAGAAAAAGTGAAGAAGAAAGCTGGTGTTAAATGTACAGATGAAAGGAGAGAAAAACACAGCAAGCAATGAAAAAATATCGGATTGAAAGGAAGAAGATGAAACAGCCATCCATCCTGAAGATATTTTACGTGGTTCAGATCCATAGGTGGCCAATTTGAAGAAAGAAGAATGATAAAGGTAATACGAACATTAAAATTGAAACAAGCGCAGATATATGAGGAAAAAGAAAAAACGACTCGAATAAAACATGCACCTTAAGTATACATCCGATAAGTTAAGAGAAATTAGCGAGCAACAACAATTATAAAAACAAATTAAGTAAAATCGAGTAAGATAGAATAATATATTAAATAATTTATACAATTGTGTGTGTGTGTGAATTGCACTCTTGAACTAATGTTTAAACAATCAATATATATGACTGATTAGTAATTTAACATGTATAGAGAATATTAGTGCATTAATTAATTTATATTATTTATATACATGGGTATCGTTTACACGACTAAATCGTTCGGCTTTAATCGCTTAGAAGCGTATAACATTAGAGGTAGTATGTCGAGCAAATGGGATGGTCTTTTGTAGTGTAACTCTGGAGTTGCGCAGAGACATCAAAGAAACTGATTATCTGATGTTTCCAAAATAAGGTGCTGCACGTAATTTACCGAATGTCATGGTACCACGAAGTCATACATCGGAATTTGAAAGCCGATTCAGTGGATTAAATTATCCGGAGGTTCGCACAAAACCATCTGATGCGATTACAAATATTTAAACTTTTATACATAGAACTGTTATCAAGACTCAAGAAAACTAAAATGAGGAACTTAATCTTGTAATCTTTTTGAAGAATGTATCATACTTCTCCTACACGTGATTATATGTATATATATAAATACACACACACACACATATATATATATATATATATATATATATATATATATATATATATATATATATATATATACTTTACGATATTATTTATTAGGTAGCCACGCTTTTGGCTAGTTATAAATTAGCAAATATAAGAGAAAAAAACTAGGGTTAATTACAATTTTCTGTTTTGTTAAATTAGTAGATTCCTAGAATACAAAAACACTCCCAATTTCCGTATATTTGTTTTTCATAAATGTCAAAAATGGTTAATTTTAACGAGTTATGAAATTAAAAAATCTATGGGTACCAGTTTTTTAAGATCCTATAGGAATAAAATGATGAAGTATGGATATGACTAGAATGAAGGGAAACTAACGAAATTACATAATAACTGAGACGGAAAATGTAGAAAAAGAAGCAAATAATAACAATCCAAAGTTAATATGAGAAAACAGCGACAAAATTACACTTATAAAAGGGATGGTTTCCACGCGATGTAACTGATGAATTAGCGGATAATAGCAGAGTAGTCGACATTTCTATCAAAAGTGTTAATTTTGTTGATTTTTAACATGATAGGGATATAGATATACTCAAATTTTGCTTATAGCTAAAGATGAAACTAGCTATAAAAATTTACTCAAACTATCAAGCCTTAGTTTTACTAAGAATGATCGTAAGATATGCGAGCACATTTATTTTGAAGATTTAATCGAATATCAAAAGGGATTAATAGTGTTATGTAGTTATACCGACGGTATTGTGGGAAACTGCTAACTTGCAACGAGGAAAGAACGATGCTATTTGCACGTAAATTACATGAAATTTTAAGAGGTCGTTTTTAGTTCGAGATTGTGAGACATGACAGGGTTTTAATTTTTAGAATATATATAATGGCGAACATTAAGTTCTATAAAAAAGATTAATCATACTTCTAATTAACCTAACCTAATATGAGCGAATGTAACGTAAAGTAATCTAACCAAACCAATGAGCGGGACTAATCCACGCACAAAGTAGTTAAAATAGTTATTAATGATACATATACTTTAAACAAGTAAATTAATAAATAAATTTTAAAATAACTAAAATAATAAAAATAAATTAACAAATAAAAATTCGAAGTTCGGAGAACAGAACAACAACCATGAGGGCAACAATGGCGAATTTTAAACAGTCTCATCCATCCAGGAACTAAAACACAGAGTGACAAACACAAAATAACAAAAATTCAAACAATAATAATTGTTAGAATAAAACAACTCTATCATTTATTGTTATAAAAAAGTTAATAAAAAATAAAATACACGATTATGTTTTTTATTATCAGAAAATAAAAATATAAATAATCCTAATATTATCGCGTGGAAGGCAATGGCAAAGCACCACAGACATAATATAGTACTCTACAAAAACATGCAGAGCTGCACTGTGTCGTGACAACAAAGCCATTACAATCAGTACTCCCGGATGGGGGCCCATCTACGCTAACGCCATTTTATGATTTCTACTTACACTGCATAACAGAATATGTATAGGTAAGTAACCGAATACCTCCGATACGGGGACGGCACTTAATGATGATGTAATTTACATTAAAAATATTGTTCGCCTTTTTAAAAATTTTTATAGTGCTTTGTGAGCCAAAATACATCGATTAATCCAAGCCCATTTTGAAATGTTTTAGCACTCTAGAAATGATCCGTTAAATTTTTAAAAATGTGTAGCGTTGTGTTGTAATTTATTATGAGGTACATACAAATTGTAGAACAAAGCTATGTCGTCTGCATATAAAGCAACCAATATTTATTTAGGGGGAAATCAAAAATACAAAATTGATGTAACAACTGTACAGATATATCAGATACCGATCAACTTGAAACTTATACAAGACACTACTAGCTGGAACAATTAAAGTCTTATATAATTACGTCATATTATATTACTTTATATATATATATATATATATATATATATATATATATATATATATACAGTGGCGTAGACAGATTTGGTTGAAGAGGGGGGTTCAAACAGAACTAAATTATAACAGTAAACTCAAGTTAAATTGAACTTTAAGTAAATAACCAAAACTCAAGTAGGTTAAAAACGAAGCCCTAAGCAATCCACTTACCAGAGTTATTTCTATACTTATTAGACGTCGAATATGTAATTCTGTTAGAAACAATAGACGGCAGAAATATTTAACGTCACTGGAATACACTAATAGTATGTTATTGAAGACAGAGGGAGATGTTTACAAAGTATAATAAATTCCGCGAAAAAGTAAACGATACATAATGATTTTATATTTTTTTAAGGAATAATACATAGTAATACTTAACTCAATTTAAAATTTAAAATCTATTCTTCGCGTTTTTCTACAAAATTCTTCTAGTACCTCCTCTGGCGTGATTTCAATGTCAGTGTTTATTGCGCTAATACGTTTAATCTTTGTTCGCTCATCGTATTTCTTAAATAGGTTTTTAAACGCTTTAATGAGCTAATTCTACGTAAGCGTTTAAAATTGGGAAACAGCAGAAAATTTTCAATAGAGTCCATCTTTATTTTAGCACATGGCTAAACAAAATACCGGTCTGAGCTAAAATAAAACAGCGACAGCCAGTATCAATATAACGAAAACGAAATCAACAGATGAACAGGGTTACATATAAGATAAAAATTATTATATGTAATATATTACAAAACTATTTATTTACTTAAAAAACATCGGAATTTAAATAAAATAAATGAAAATTAAAAAAAACAAATTAGCGGCTGCAAAATTGCATTTAACAACGAGTATATATTTTCTTATTATTAGATTGATTCTAAAGGAGGGGGTCAGACCACAAAAACCCCCCTTGCTACGCCACTGTATATATATATATATATATATATATATATATATAATGGCGGAGAAGAGGAACTCGGGTATATACAGATGATAATATAATTATTAATGATAAGTCCATAAAATTATTGACCTATATTATGTATAGCTGAAATTAAATTATATGCATCTAGTTAAATAAGATATTTAATCTACAAAATTAACTTATTATATTATATTATTTGTAACAACAAATTCGCAAAGTTTTACCCATTTTTACTGAATTATCACATATTGAAATTTGTTAAAGATTACGCAACTTTCCATATGGTTTCGAACTTGTACAGATCCTTGTAGTCATAATTTACACACACATGTTATAATAATTTTAAATTTTCACTCATCTTGGTTTTTTCATTAATATATAACACAATTGTATTATCGTGTGCATGTGTGAGTTAGTATATATTCAACAGACAAAAAAAAATATATAAATCCAAATATCTCAAAATACGTATATAAAAGCGGATAAAACTACAATTTTATCGTACACAAAACGAAATAAGAGGTAAATTAAAAGGGTCCAGTCACAACGGTAAAAAAAAAATTTATGAGTACAGTAATTTACGACGAATTTTTCAACTTATAAAAAGTGCGGATAATTATAGTTCGTTCACTGCGTTTTGCGAAATACATTTATTTATAAATGTCAAACGAATGAACTCGAAGTAGTTGATTCCATAAAAAATAATATCAATTAAAAGACGAGTCCACATTGACAGGCTCGCGGAGTACACTAAACGAAGAATAATATTACAAATTTCTGCTTGTTCGCTACCAGTGATATCGTCAATAATTTATTACTATAAATATCGTACAGTACTCGCATACGAGTGTGTTCATCACGCCAGTATAATAATTATTGCCGTTTCAATTAAACCAAATTAACAAACAACTAGTAATACAGTATTCCTACATAACCTACGTAAAAATGAATCTGAAAAACGATCAATGCTATCTAATTGACAAAAAATGATGAAGTTAATTTAAACAATAACACATACTACTATTTGGTAAATAATTACTAAGTATCATTTCGCCTAATATAATAACGATAACAACAACAATAAGAGCGACCAAAAACTATAATAATACCAATATAATTTGAAAAGTTTGGAATGTAGTGTTATATATATATATATATATATATATATATATATATATATATATATATATATATATATAATTAATAATAAACAACAAAAAGGAGTTAAAATTTTAAAAAATTTCTTCACGAAAAGTCGCAATGCTTTTCGGCTGTTAAGCCATTATCAAGTGAATATAAAAAATAAATTAAAAAAATAAATATAAATGTAAAAAATATTACTTAAATACACAATTTACAAAAATTAATTATTTTTAAATAATCTGGCATTAAATGTGGTAAACAACACAATCAATAAATTCAGCAATACAGAATTTATACATAAACAAAAACAAACAAATTAAAAATTATGTAAATAAGTAACATTTTTTACATTTATATAAATTTTTATATTTATTTTTTATATTCACTTGATAATGAATTAACAGAATTTTTTATAAAGAAAAAATGTTTAGTGATTTTAACACCTTTTCGTTGTTTATTTATTAGTTTGCAGACCGTAAAAACATTTTATACGACATTGGGGATAACATTTTAAAAGGAGTGAATGTAAAAAATAAAAATAAAAATGATTGACGACCTAAAATAGATGCAAATAAAACGATAAAATAATTTAAATTCTAACTAATACAGAGCTTAAAGAGTTCATTACAGTTGATGTCTTAATATTATTGAAGTTCGTTAACAAAAATATATTCTACAGAAGAAGAAGGAAGCTTTATTTCATAATGAGATATTACTAAATCTAGAAAATTAATAAAAAAATTAGCCTACTGGGAAAAACGAACAAAAGCCTGCAAGAAAATAAATAGAACACGATAAAAAAAAAAAAAAAATCATGGAATTAAATGAGCAACCTATGATTAATTCTACGATGTTCGTAGCTAGTATAAAATGAATGGTGAGGACTTAGCATATCGTAATCACCTATGAAATTAATCTATTTTGATAAATACATATCGTAGAACTTTTTCGATAATTTACTAATATAAAGATTTTAAATTCTGAGTGCATATCAATAATTTTTGTAGACCTGTGACCATTTAGTATGATTCTGCAACAGTGATTTTGAATCAGTTGTAGTTTTTTAAATGTACTGTTTTTGAAACTGACGGCCAAACAGAATATACGTAGGTTAATCTGGGCCGAATAATACGTGTATATAATAATTTCTTATTCATCATCATTAGTCGCATCAGTCTTTTGACTGGTAGCGCTGCAGCCTCCTTTTCCATTCGCCTCTGTCTTCCGCCGTAATTTTCAAATCGCGATAGGTGCCCATTCCTACGCTATCCATTATTTGTCTGATGTAGCACTTCCTTGGCCGTCCTCTTCTTCTTCTACCTTCTATCATGCCTTCCAATATTCGTAGAACCAATCCACCATGTCTTATCACATGACCTATCCATCTATTTCTTCTTGTGCAGAGGTGGTTATAAAATTCTTTTCTTCCTTTCACTTTTTCCATAACTTTCTTGTTTGATATTTTTTCGGTCCATTTGATCTTCATCATGCGTCTCCAGCACCACATTTCAAATGCTTCCAGTTTTTTAATATCCACCTTCTTGAGTATCTACGTTTCGCTTTCGTAAAGTGCAATACTCCATACATATGTTTTAATTAATCTTTTCCTCAGTTCTATTCCCATATTACTGCTGAGTATAATTTTCATTTTCAATAATTGTTGCTTCGCTATGTTTACTCTGTTTTTTATATCTTCTGTATCGTTTCCGTCTTGCGGCACAATACTTCCCAGATATTTGTATTTGGATACCTGTTTCAGTTTATCACCATGCAATTTAATATCGATAGTTCTATCCTGCCTAGCACTAGTTACCATTATTTTGGTTTTATCTTTATTTATTTTCATGTTTATTTTCTTTAGCTCATCGTTTAATATTTTCAATCCGTTTTCTAACCTTTTCCAGTTTTCAGCTACAATTGCAATGTCATCTGCGAATCGGAAGCAGCATATATTTTCTCCATTGACAGTAAGCCCTTTATCCTTTTCTTTCGTAGCGTTTTGTATGGCTTCTTCTATGTATACATTAAATAGCAACGGTGAAAGCTGGCAGCCCTGCCGTACCCCTTTTCGGATTCTAGCCTTTACTTCTTTATCATTTATTTTCAATATCCCTTCTTGTTTGGTATACATCTCGTATATTATTTTTATATCTCTGTTATCTATTCCAATTTCCACCATCTTTTTAAACAAATTTCTTATTAACGACAGATAAATACGATCGTCGATTAAAGATTGTCGTAAGTATACTACGGATCGCTTTGTTATCAATTATGTAATTAATATTATCAAATGGATAAACGAGAATTCAGGATGTCACCTAAATATCGAACTTGGTTTCGCCGGTGAATACTTTTGCGATCAATGTTAATTTCTACTGCACGACGCCGCGCTGGCACCTTTATGTAACCCATTACTTATGGTACTTTACCTGTAATAACCCGCTCTAAATCCAAACTGTTCGTCTATAAGAATGCTGTTATTTTCCAAATGTAACTGTAATTGATTTAAAATAACCTTTTTTGATTATTTTACTAACAGAGCTTAGCAGACTGATTAAACGAACGTGATGTACTTTTATAATTCTAGCAGTTTTGCACTGTGTAGGAAAGTAACTTGTTTTGAACACACCGTTCGCAATATTTGTCAAATATACGATTGCTTTACAAGGTAAATGTTTAATCACCGTTGCAGAAAATTGATCATCGCCGCGAGATAAGTTGTTTTTTATATATTCTATAATTCTGTACCACAATCAAACAGATTGATGTAAAGTAATGAATTATTAATAGAACAGAATAAATAGCACTATCGGTGCAACATATATTTATATGCGACCGGCTGTTTATGAAATGATTTACTATTATAAAGAATTCGCAGTTTATTCTTACGCGGAAGGGGATTTTTGTCAATATTTATAATCACAACCAAAATTTAAATAGTTAGATAAGTTGACTGGCATTAAATAATAAAATATGAATTTTAAAAGGTATATATTTTAAAATGGTAACTTTTTCTATATGCGAAATAAATTGTAAATTGAAACGATGATCGGATTTTATTTTTTCAGAAAACTATATTTTGGAACATTATAATGTATTAAGATAATAAAGGCATTTTGGATTTTGTACTATAAACTGTGTCTTAGAAAGAGAAAACAATCAATTTGAATATGTCAACATTCGAGTTGGGTGAGTGATTTTTGAATGAAATGATGAGCTCAATGAGATTATTAGCAGAAAAGAAAATATTCATATCATAAAAAAATAAATATAGAAAGCCGGTTGAATTAACGAACAAACACTACGAATGGAGAATGAAAATAGAAAATCAAAGAATTAAAGCAGGCTGTAGTGAAAACGAATATTTTTAATTGGGCATTCTTTGCCGTAAGGAGTTTATAATAAATCTGCATATATTTACCATTATTCTCATACGATTTAGCGTTATTAAATTAAATGTTGAAGAAAATTCAGTAACGAAATCTGCCAAACTTATTAATCGCGTCATAGGTCGGTTCAATATAAATAAATACACCCGATTAGGTGTCAAAAAGCATTCGGCTCCACTTGACATAATGGAATTATTTTAAAATAATCCACCTTGTTTTCTCAATTATCTCATAATAATGATTAAATTATGCTTATCTGGTAGATTAAAATAAATTGTCAAAACTTAGTTTGCTGGGATGACATAAAGTAGCTTACACGGACCTTTTCTATATATATAGTTAAACGATTTCCACCAGTTTAAAAGAAGATCTCTCTATGATACTGCAGTGTATATATTATGAACAAACTGAATAAAGTATAACATGAAGTCTCAAATAATGCAACAAAAGTAAAATAAAAATTAAATCTTAAAAAACAAATTATTTTTAACAGGAAAATATCTAATAAAGTCGAAAGTTAATCTCATCTAAAAACAAACCGTTTACATTTCATAATTGTATTCATGATAAAATTGATAAATCCATTGAGGACTATTTAAAAGATGTTCAATATTTAATAAATATTCTAAACTCCGTCCTAAAATTAAGCTAATAATTTAGAACGTATAATTTTATTAATCTTATGTATAATCAGCAAATAAAAGCTACAACGAATTATACAGAACAAACGAATAAGTCGTATATTTATACGGTGGAGGGGGACCAGCTGCTAAACATTTCAATAATAAACGCATCAATGGTCGATATTCGATTGTTCGACAAATAAATGACAACACTCGCGAAACACTTTAATGTAAAACGTACAAACGAGTTCAAATTCATAAAATAGTTTATTCATATAAATACACACGCTACTTTCCTTCGATATAATTTTCGTGACACATTTACGATAATATATATATATATATATATATATATATATATATATATATATATATATATATATATATACATATATATATAATTATAGTAATCAACTACGTTATATTTAGCATGCTATATAAAAACATGTGGTATTAGTTTTTAATCATTATGTTTGATTATGTGATATCAATTATGTAAAGAAAATCTTACATCATTCGAATAAATGTATAATATAAACATAGTTAAATGCAGCAAATACACTGCTCGTCAAATTAGATATATCGCACATATTATAAGCGCATCTAAATATCCTGATACCATATATATAATATATATATAGATAGATAGATAGATAGAAAGAATAGGCATTGACGACGAAGATTTACGAATCATAAAAAAACTGTATTGGAACCAGTCATCAAGAATTAAAATTGAACAACACACTCTGACCTTAGCCAACAGGCCGACAAACGATACCATCAAAAATACCACCGTGGTGTTCCAATATCCAGACAGACACGTCCCTTACAGAAACAAATACCACCACATCTAACTCCAATCTATCGTCGAACTTCAACCAACTATTGGCTAAATATAATGATTTTACAGTTCACTACACAGATGGAGCTAAAAAGGGCGATAATTGTGGATGCGCTTTAGTACACGAAAATTTTACCATCCATGTTCCCCTTCCGTCAACATTCAGTGTGCTTTTGTGTGAATTATACAGCATATTTTTAACACTAACTGTACCAGATACCAGACTCTCAAACTTACTAATCTGCACAGACTCTCTAGATGCGGTCAATCTCAGAAAAACTACATGAATTCATAAAATTGATCATGGAAGAATGCCATGGTTGGAAAAACCGGATCTGCATAGCATGGATACCAGGCCATGCGAATCTAGGCATCAGCGCGCGCGCCGACAAAGCGGCAAAATTATCGTGCTTCATGGGACCAGTCCCAAAAATTCCAGAACCTCCCAGGGATGTTCAAACATTTCTCATATCCGGTATTCAACAACAGTCGATCTAGAGATGGACCGACATACCAATGGAATCAAATTCGCTTCGTCTTCTGAAAACAGTTCCAAAACCATCTGTGACCACTATACCTGGAAGACGAAATGAAGTGGTTTTGTCTCGCCTACGTATAGGTCATACCATGTTAACACACGCTTATTTGCTGCAACAAGTGATCCCTCCTTTCTGTCACTTTTGTAACACTCAATTAACTACCCTACATATATTAATCATCTGTCCTTTATATGCAAATATTCGTTCCTCCCTAAACATGCCTAGATCTCTACCGCTAATCCTTCAAAACGTACCTTCTTCTGAAAAAAGACTCCTGTCTTTTCTTAAATCATGCAATCTATATAATTTAATCTAAAGTCTCCTTTTTCCGTGCGTCTGGCCCTTGTTGCAGTACATAGCACGGTTAAAATAAATTTAAAAAAAAAATGAACAGAATACGGAGTACGTGGCGATATGTAAAGGTGCGAGGCAAGGTTGTGTCCTGTCGCCATTGTTATTTAATATATATTCTCAACAAATTTTTGAAGAAGTACAAAAGAAATTTAAAAATTTTATTAAAGTAAATGGAACATTAGTAAACAATATCAGATATGCAGATGATGTCATTTCAATGTCGAATAGTATAAAAGAATTTACAGAAATTCGTAGATGTTTCAAACAACATGCAAAGAATACGGATTGCATCTAAATATTTACAAAACAAAGTACACGGTAAGTAGGAAAAAACTTCACTAACAGCTGATGGAGAAACAATAGATAAAATAGGGAATATCGAGTACTAGCAACATAAATTCGGATTGAGAAAGCCCGTAATGAATTTTTTAACCTTTAGGGCTATATTATGTAGTTAAACCATAAATACAGAATTAAAACTAAGGTCGGTAAAGTAGACGTTAGAGAAAAAACTAGACGCCTTCGAAATGTGGCTATATCGCAGAATTCTTTAAGTAAAACGAACTGACAAGATAAAAAACTGTGAAGTATTAAGTCGTTTAAATAAAAGTAGAGAAATAGTAAAAGAAGTCAAAACATCGATAAATGAAATATTTTAGACATATAATGACTACATCTTCTTATACCAAGGGGGAAGAAGAAAAATAACATAGGTGCCAAACTTAGCGCAGTGCTTTAACGCAAACGCAGTTGAATTGTCCTCCCGAAATTCATCAGATAGACAAACAGCTGGCAAAATATTAGTCGACATTCGGTAACAGACATGACATGACATGATGATGATGATGATATATATATACACAAAATTTGAAAAAGGTTAAATTTACATTCTTATCGAAAAGACTAATACAATGTAAGTAAATTAATATAGACATCAGACTTGAAGAAAATTATGATGTTTAAATAATTTCTAATATAAATAAAAATTAAATTTATGGTAATATTGTGTTCTTCAGACAAGGTTAACTGTTAACTACGTAGAACATTAAAAAATCCCCTATAACAATCAAGTATTACAAGAGTATATATATATATATATATATATTTATATATATATATATATATATATATATATATATATATATATATATATAATGTACAAGTAATTATTTTCAAGTGCGTCTGTATGCCCAATGAGTATAAATAATTGTATCTAATCATGAACAGGGCAATTTGGTGAATTTTTAAAAAGGATTATCTCCATTTCAATAACGCTTACGGACGTTGACGTAAACGACTTTACTTTCTTATCGCCCAGAACACAACGTAATCTATACACACAGATAACGAGTAAAATCATAACGATTACCGAATTCTTCACTACGAAATACCGAGAAGACGTTAGTTTATTGGTTTAATGACTTCCACGCAAAGCAAACACACCCATAATAGTATGAAGCCTATCAGCGAGTACTTCAAAAATACCCATACGCCATTTTTCAAACGTAGAAATTACATAATGATAAATACACTAACACACGAGGGCGCATTTATATTACAAGCAAATGCAGTACTCACAAGTAAAAAAAAAACAATATCTTTAAAAACGACGAACTGGCAACACATTGGAATTTTTATGATTACTGTAAATTGATAGTCTCGTGAACAATAATCGACGTATCATCATTTGGGATTCGTACAAATGAAACACTTCGAATATGATATTTATTGACGACAACTACCTTAATAGTATAACCGAATGACGGTTAAGCAATTCGGCTCTCTGGTGCCGGCAATTTCCACCACAGACCTAATATCTCTTGCCAACATGGATATATCCTACGAGTGGTCATCGTGGCTAGTTAGTTCTTCCACCCCTAGATATTATCTGGCCACATCACCTACGCCCTGGTACTTTAATTTGTCCAACATACACCTCAACTTCCGAAAATTTATTACAACCATCACCCGTTTACGTTCTGGACACAATCGTTTTCCGGCTCACATGTTTCGTATTGGGATTTCCAGTTCCCCATATCGTTCCCATCCAGCCGATTCACAAATTATCGCCGATGAAAACCACATCCTTTTCAATTGCAGTTTTCACACACCTGACCAACTCGCACTCCTGAATTCCTTAATATCCATCGGTTATCGTCCTCCTTTCTCTATCACTTCCTTAATTTTTTCTAATGACTACTCCCGTGTTTTCCTCCTTCTTTACAAATTTCTAACCAATTGTAACATCAATATAAAACAACTATTTATCAACACGTTAGTGGGTTGTGATTGCTCCTCAGCAGTGCCCCCCCCCCCCAAAAAAAAAGCTATTCATATCTAACTATAACAATTCCACCACGATTATGAGTGAGTACTTTGACAAATGAAAATAGCGTTTTCTCACCTAGATGACAGAACGGCGAATGTAAAAATCTTTTAAAAGTGACTAAATATACCGATATTTCTCGAATTATTTGAAATATTCTCTCATTTACAAATAGCATTTGAGCGGTTTAACGAAAAAATTAAAAACTAAATATAAACCAGTTAAAGCGTTGTTGAGATTTAATTTTCGCAATAAGCGAAATATTTATCGAAATAAATGAATAATTACGTAAAATTTTAAAATCAACATGGTCGCTCTACGTTGTAACAAATGCTGCTTCTGCTAATAGATTTCAACAAACCTGCAGACTAATTAGAGAACAGGAAAAAATTGAAGAAAACAACCACGATGAAATACCGAACGTGTTGTCTCGATCATTAAAATAAAAAATATTAAAGCCGCCTAACTAATCGAATATACACGTAAACATTTATCAGTATTATTTCGAGGTTAGACGAATACGATAAGGAACCGTATATTATATATAAAAAAAAAAAAAACAGTTAAAATTACTAAAATTTTTCCTTGTGAAAAATCACAAAGCTTTTCGGCTGTTAGGCCATTATCACGTGAATATTTAAAAGGATAAAAAATATAAAATCGAAAATATATTAATTTAAAATTTTAATTTACAAAAATCAGAAAATTTAATAACAGTATTAATAGAACAATCTTAATAAGTATTAATAAAACGATCTTAATACTGTTATTAATTTTGCTGATTTTTGCGAATTGTAATCTTAAATTAATATATTTTTGCATTTTATATTTATCTTTTTAAATATTCACTTGATAATGGCCTAACAGCCGAAAAGATTTGTGATTTTTCATAAAGAAAAATGTTAGTGGTTTTAACTTGTTTTTTTTTTTGTTTTTATTTAAATTTACGTGCCGTGTACCGCAATTATAGCTAGAAGCACGGAACTAAAATAATTACAACAAAGTTATTAAATAATTAAGGTATTAGATAATTATAACGAAGATATTAACTGTTTACAACAAAGGTATTAAGATAATTATAACAAATGCGTTAATTTGATACATTTTAAAAATTCGAAAACTCTATTAATGATATCCGTGTTATCCCTCAGCAAACTTTGCAAGTCGAGCGATGCGATCCCGTACTGTTTTCGGTATTTGTCGTAAATTGGACAGTCTACCAATAGATGCTCGACGGTCAACTGACAACAACATTGTAGGCACGTTGGCGGCGTACTTTTTTCTAATAGATGAATATGCGTTAATTTTGTGTGTCCTATAATTGACATAATACTACCTCTTCCATTCTGCTACTACGATGTGCTGAGTGCCACTGCTTTGAAGATAATTTTATCGATCGTAGTTTATTCACCGTAGATATTCTCTGCCGGTTACTATTCCATGTCGATTCGAAATGATGCTTTAAGTATTCTTTGAAGTCAGCTATCGGTACATGGATATTTAGAAGCGGATGCGAAACGGCTGTTCTTGTTGATACGTCGGCTATTGAATTACCATATATATTGCAGTACGAAAGTATCATGTTCTTAGATGTAGTTTGTAACATGAGTTTTATTTCGTTAGCTATTGGATGCAAATTTTCATTATTTAATAGAGTTCTTAATGCTGAAAGCGAGTCAGTACATAAAATGAAATTTTTATTTCTGTTGGAATCTGCGTAATTCACTGCGGATCTAATGGCGTATAGTTCTGCTGATAAGACTGAAAACGTAACTGGAAGAGCAATTTGAAAAACTACGTTATCATTAACAACTACCGAGCAACCTACCCCTGCTGAAGATTTCGATCCATCTGTGTATATAAATTCATATTCTGCATGGTTTTCTTTAATCTCCTTTAAAGTTTCTCTGATCTTTATGTTACAGAACGTTAGATTCACTTGTGTGTGCAACTGTGCCCAAGGCGGAATAACATCGAGGTTTTCGCGAGATAATATTGGGAGTTCGACGTTATATGCTTGAATGAGTTTATGCAAACTGGGAAGATCGGTATCTCCTTGAGTAGCCAGCGCCAGTATGGTCAAGTATTGTCTTCTTAATTGCAAGGGCAATTCAGAAGCTTCGCATAAAATACTTATTATTGGTGATGTCCGGAAGGCTCCAGTTGCCAATCTTAGAGCTGTATTTTGGATCGCGTTTAGAGACTTTAATAATGTCGAACTCGCTGTAGTACAAGCAGGGATTCCATAATCCAATTTCGGCCTTATTAGAGTGCGATATATCGTTAATAAGCTATTTCTGCTGGCACCATATGTTGTATGTGATAGTTTTCGCATTAGATTTAATTTCTTTTGTTGTTGTTTATTTGAATAAAAATCACTATATTCCACATTTTTCAAATTATGTTATATATACGTATATATAATTTTTATTCGAATAATTTAAAACGTTAATAACATAAACAACTAAAAGAACCTGATAATTATCGTGAATAGAAAAGGTTTAGAAATTTTTAAACGAATTGACAAGAGAAAGAAAGAGAGAATTTTATTTAAACAGTACGATATACGTGTAACAGCATATTCTTACCCGATATACCATACGTAGTAGTGCTGTATTAGAGGGAACAATAATAACATGTAGTATAAATATTCGGTTACACGAGAAAAAGCAAAAAAAAAAACCGTAAGAAAATTCGGAAATTCGGAATGTAGCGATTTTTACTTGCTATATCGTTTATGTATAAATTTCAAATTGTCGGATGTGTTTTGGTTTATTTTTATTCTAACTACTATTGTCTTTGTTTATGTATAAATGATATATTGTTGATTATTATTGTTTACCACATTCATTATCGGATTATTTTTTTAAAAAATGATGTAGATACTTATAAAAAGCCAACACAGACATCTCGAATCACCGGTTAAGTAATATAATCAACGAAGTCGGCGTAATCTAGTTTATACAAGTTCTACTGCAACGTAAAATAAATAATTCATTTAAATTGCGATATTTCTCTCGGACGAAAAACAATACAAAATACTTCGACTTCTTCACGACGGTATTCGAGCACGATGAAATATTTCATTAATAACGAATTAGCAATAACTGAATTTTACATCGCCTTAAGAATTCGACGATAATATAAAACTAATAATCAATCGTAGTTTTATACACTTAAAAAAAAAAATTACAATCCTATTATATAGTTCCTGATCAGAAAAGAGTCGATAGAAAATTGATAATTCGAGACAAGATGAATGATAAACGAGGAAAAGGACGTGCCCAAACCGATATATATAGATCAAGTCTTGAACAAAGTTGTCACTTGAAGAACCGGACGATCGAAAATCGGGATAACTGGCGACGAATTATACGAAAAATTGATGGATTACGACGCTAAAACCGAGTAATGACGATGATAGTACCGCGGGCTTACTAAGATTTCAACGACCATATTTCAGAGTTTTAGTAGACCCCTTAATTAATTTTATTCGGAATCGCAGCTGATAAAAATATTTGCGTCAAAAAAATTGGGGAACAGCCAGCGATTCGCGAATAAAAATACTTCAGCGTTTTCAGGCGAAGGTCTTGCGTAGCATTGTGGGGTGTCCCGCAGTATATTCGTAATGACGATCTTCATAAGGACATCCACGTGCCAACTATAAAGGAAACTCTCAAAATCCACATTGAGAGATGTATCCAGCGATTACAGCACCATGTAAATCCACTGGCGGCCGATCTCAAGGATAACAGCGTTCAGCTATGTAGCAGATGTTAACTAATGTTCATCAAATAAAGAATGGCTGTCGTTGGACAGAGTTCTATTAATATTCAATTCATCTAATAACAGTGCTACTTATTATCCACCTAGCAGAGATTGTATGAAAAAAAAAACTAGAAAAAATAATTCGAACAAAACTATGCATTAGACCCGAAGAAATTTTAAAAATTAATTTCGCGAAATTTTGCATCTTTTTTTCTACATGCACGACAAACAATCCTATCAGTATTTCCGAGAAATTTAAAATTCTACGCCCAGTCAATGCAATCGTACAGACTAGACGATGACGCAAAATATAAATCGCGAACTTCTCTATTGAAACGGTTTTTTGAACGTTGAAATAGAATGCATACAAAGGTCTGTCTGCAGACTCGATCGCTCATTAACGGTCACTTTGATTCCATGCGCCAGTAAAACCTTTAACTATTTCATTTGGCAAATCTATCAATCTATATTTATCTAAATTCGTTGTCTCTTATAAACTCCCACCCGTGTTGACTAACTGTCGACAATTTATTTTTTCACTGTTACACATACTTATCACACCTATAACCCGATGTAATAGTAAATCTGGTATCAACTTATATTTTTACAATTCGTTTTTAGTTGTTACGACTTATTATGGATGGTCTCGATGTCACCACTCAATGCAGACAGCCACGCACAGCTGATACTGATTTTATAGCGCGCGTAATTAACCACGTTACTTACCGTTCTATTTAGTTATACAGTCGTATAAATATTCTCAAATTATTTGCTTACGAACACTTATGACGTACCGCACAGTTTACATTTCGTATTTTGAGTAACAAAGGTATAATCGGCAAAAGTTCGCCTACACAGACGTGCAACGTGAATAGGGTAGATGCAAAAATAAATAAAACGAGAATAACGTCGAAGGAAAGCAGATATGTCGTCGAAATTATACGCTGTTTGAATTTATCTGGTTCTCGATTTGGTTTAATTAGTCATACACGAAACCATCTAAGGGGGTGCCTATATATTACGACGATCGTAGTATGTTCACGTTATAATAAATCTAAATTTATTATATTGAAGGTGGAAAACTAATATTTAATTTAATTAATATAATAAAACAAAATATATATATAATTATTTATTTAATTAAAAGTAAAATATATTAAAATTATTATAATATAACCAAACCGGATTTGTAGTAGATAAACTGTTATTATACAATAGTTAAAATTAATTTTAGTTAGTCAATGGGGAAAAAAAACGTAAATTAGTTTGACCAAATAATTTTAGTTAATACAGCCAGTAAAAATAAATTACAGCCAGTAAATAATGAAGAAAATCCAGTAATTTTTGTTTAACAAAAATGTATAAAAAGGGATGTTTGTTCATTTTCGAGAGAGTCCTAGTTTTTGAGTTCAAACGTTCAGTCGTTAGTTTCCTGATCAAGATGGTTAGAATTAAATAAAGAAGGATGGTTGAAATAATTACAAATCCGGTCAGGTTAGTTTTTTATTTATTATTTTCAAGTAAATTAAATTATTATTTTTTATAATTAATTCATTAATAAATATATAATAGTTTTTTTTTTATATAAAATAAAATATTCCTTTATAAATACTTTATTTTTTTAATAATAATAATAGTTTATACGAGCATTCACGCAATATAAATATACATATAAAGGGTGACCCAGAGACGACGGACTGTTTTGTTTTGTAAATAATTGGTAACATTGCGACAACAACCGCGTGCTCCGTGATTAGTGTAAACACGAGAGATTCGTCTTAGTCCAGTTTAAGTTATCATGGCGTCCTATAACGAGGAGCGCGCGTTATTTTCGGCGTGAATCGATTACGACAGTGCAAAGATAGTTTCGAAAAGAATTCAAGCGATATTTTTTTCTTGTGGGCATACCTTAAGAGCTCTGGAAGATCTGAAAACTCGGATTTCGGAAGAAATTTTAAAAATTCAGCGACCTATGCTCGGAAAAGCGTTGGAAAATTTTCTAAAAACTAAATGAATGTATTGTTGCAAATGGCGGTCATTTGAACGATATTGTGTGTTCCACAAATGATTATAAGCTAAATCTCTTACTTATAATAAAATTTTGAGTTATTCAAAAAACAACAAAACTAAAACCGTCCGTTTTCTCTGGGTCACCCTATATATATTTTTGTTCAACTCTGACGATGAGTGGTGTAAGTTTAATCGCAACGTTAAGATTATTAAGTAAGTTTGTAAATTTGAAAAACGCTTTTCTTTACAAGGTACATTATTAAAATTTCTACGTATTTGCAAAACTATCATCAAATAATACATTTGAGACTTCATCCGCCGATTTATTTAAAATATAATCCGTTCATCGTTAGGTGATTAATACAAAATTATATTTTTATTTTGTACGAGCATTTTTCTTTGTACCGCTTTACGTTAAACACAAGAATATCAATTTCACTATTTTATCAACAACTAGCAGCCGGTATTACGAGCTTACACACTTTCGGTAAATATTATTACGAGTAAAGGATGGACACACAAACAACACCGTTTAGTATTTATATTGACAAAACGAAAAGTATTTATTACCTTCGCATGTACTTAGATGAAAAGCTGACGTGGAGAATTCACATCGCCAAGATGAAAAAAGGGAGGTTATAAAAATAAAAATGGCTCAAGTGTATTAGTTATATTAAACCAAACAGAAGTACGCGTTCGTTAAGTTATAAACTTTTACTTTGTAATCAAGTAATCAAACCTACATGGAGCTACACGCATGTCAACTGTGGTGTTGTGCTAAACCGAAGAACATACAACGTACGCAGCGTATTCTTAGAAAAACAGCAGCCGCTATACGAAAGAAATTCAGTTATCCATCGCGATCTCGGAGTTCTAGCGATACCCCAGTGATCGAAATTACGGCTAGAAAATATTAACAACGAGTACAAAATAGACACGTAAATATGGAAATAAATAAGCTGATTGTAAATTCGATATTCGGAGATTAAAACGAACAAATTAGCCTAGAATGATACCGATGAAAATTAACTTCTGTCGGGAAGATGATTTTATTGCAAGCAAAATACCAGAGTAATGCTAATTGTTTCTGAACAGATAGCATTTTAATATCATCACATTTGTGATGTTTCATTTCAAGAAAAAAATTTATATACAACACGCGCATTTAATATAGCAGACACGTACGTACATAAATAAGTATCGGGAAAGCAAACTACAAGAACCTCCTATGTGCGTTCAAAACATAAAGAAACTGATAACAGAAACTAAACACAGCAATACAAACAAAACGCTATAATCGAATGGCTATATACTTTCTGGAGGGGGTTGGAATCAACGTTATTGCCAAATATATATATATATATATATATATATATATATATATATATATCCGCTGTTATTCGAGTAGTATGTTATCAACAAAAACGTAGCTTATCACACACTTAGCAATATTATCGTCTCTCCACCATTCCGCTAATCGTCGTAATTACCGTTCGGACCCGTCAACCTATCGTAAAACGACGTAATACTTGGTCGTTCTGAAATGATAAGATAAACGATCACAATTGATATACCTGGTCAACAAAGATTGCCAAGCCACGCCAACTATGAGGAAAGTAGTTTAGTTTTACAACGGGAATCAGTTGAACTTAAAATTTAACAGATAACGCGTATATAAAAAGAAAAGAAAATATTCTAATCAATCCGTACGATCTGATTTTTCTTTTGTCTACTACTTCTTACACATATGGAAGAAGACACATAACCGACGTACTGTCTTGTAAAAGTATTCTAATGAACGCTTCTTCTTCTTCTTATAATGTAATATCGCGCGTCAACTCACACAACAACCAATTAACATATTACGGTCCGTTATAATCACATCGTACCATACGTATTTCATATCTTATTAATTAACTCGTGCCAATGTGAAAAGCACAACGATGTTGGTTCAAATAACGCTCAAGCATTGAAAAAAACCCACATGAAAACTACAATAAAATAACCGCGCTATGTTCTCCAGAGTTGTTAATTTAGGCACGGTATAAAACGTTATTTCTGAATCACTGTTAGTACCGTTACTCGAAAACAACTGTTCTTATTAAACGTTATTTAATCACTGTTACTTAAATTTATGTTACGAAGATTATCTCGATTTTAACGATTATGTTTGAAAATAATTTTTTAATTACATTTATGTTTTCATGTTTTTGCGTTTTTATAACTAACACAGTGATTGTTTTCTTTCTAGTTTCTGTTTCTTATTTCTATCAGCGATCAATAACTTTATTCACGAAAATACTATCGTTCTAAAAGCGTGTTTAATGATTATTAATGTAAAAATGAAAATTTACTCATTATTAAATAAATTTTAAGTTATCATTTAAAAATAACAATTTTTTAACTTTTGATTCCGTAAGTCGATTCTTCCACTGTGTCAATAACTGTCCAGCTTTTGAAAAGAGTTCGTAAAGCACAACACATTTTCTTCTTCGCCAATATAGACAAAAGCAGGAAGAAACGTTCGTTTCTCCTCCGGTACATTAAAGAATCATCTTGCCGTGCAGAAGATCTTCTTCTTCTAAATACCTCTGTATTTCTAATATGGATTTTGTTGTTGGTGTTGTAATTAGTTGGATTTTAGACTGTGACTTGTCAAACGATGACCAAACATTCAGTTCATTTTCATATTTGCTATTACAGATGTGTGTTGGACTTCTTCTCGTATTTTACTTTTAATGTTCTCAGTTACATGGGAAGTCGCTAATTTTTTGACCTCTTCTTGTGCTTCTTGACTGGTAAATGCTAAAAGTTTGTACCGAAGATCGAGAAAGGTACAGACGAATAAGGTCCTGGGTTTTTCCCAATGTTTTTCAGTCTTGCGTTTATGCCTTCATCGATCTTTGTAATTACATTTCTTATGATAGATAAAAAAAAAACACGTTTTTCTAATAGAACAGAAGTAATATTTCTTAACCCATTTGTTAATGGTATAACCAAAGAAGCCGTACAATAATTTTCCACACTAACAGTTTCTGTTACAGATTGAAATAGTTTAAAAACTATTACAAGTTCAGATGCCATTTTCCACTCATCTGTTGTCAATAAGGGAAGAGTTTTTTCAATAAGAGCAACTGTACTACGAATTGCTGTTTCCAAATGTGTAAAGCGTTCCAACATAAAAAATGTGAAATTCCACCGCGTTGAAACATCTTAAATCAATTTCAGTGGTTCACATCCTTGGTTCCGTTGATGTGTTAATAACGTCATATTGAATTACTTTTTTTAAAATGACCTACTAGCGTTTTCATTTTACTTATTAAATCAGCAATATCAGGAATTTTTAAAGCATCTTGAACTATCAAATTGGGTGTATGGGCAAAACATCCGAAATGTTTCCACCCGAGTTCTTGTAATATCGCATTTTTATATTGTTAGCATTATCTGATATTACAATTTTTTTATCAATACGCCATTCTGTAGTTACTCGTTTTATTTGGCACCCTAGATTTTTACTATTATATGCGAATCTGTCATTGCAGAACTCACCAATAAAATTAATAAAAAAATGAGCTGTAAGTGCTATATAACTGGCCATATTGACTGATGTCCAACAATCAATTGTAAGATAAAAACTTGGGCGAATACGAAAATGGGGCCGGAGCGTTACCTGGAGCATCATACCGACATTTTTCAGATAATCATAATAAACATCTTGCGATAATTACAATAAACGTCTTACGATAATAATAATAAACATCTATGAAGAAACTAATTTTTAAAAATAAAAATCTTGGAGTGAAAAATAATTATTTTACAATGTGAAAAAAAAAATATTTTTCCAGGTTATATACATATATATATATTCGGGGGCAACCTCACGAAGTGTGATGTGTAATATAAAATCCACCAGCGGATTTCATAGTCTCTCCACTTCTATTCCGGCATCTGCCTGCACGAGGCGCCCCTGCTAAGCCGAGCAACCTGGTGGAAGTCTGCGGTAAAAATCCCAGAGGGAAACCAGGTCGGTGAACAGAATGATGTACGGGAGGCCTGAGAAGGGCGAATATCGAGTTCAACTTGAAAAAGGCCTTCTCAGATCGAATAGGAACAGGGACAGGTTTCCTATTCTATGGACACTAGCGGATGTTTCTGATGTAAGCTTCAACGGTAGCGTTCAACACCCTTATGTACTAAGGTACTGTCTACTCTCAGCGTCTGTCATGTTAGGAGCGGCTGAAAAAGGTGTCTGTTCCGTATGTTAAGGGCGGCCTATTAATAAAACTATAAACCCTCCAGCAGGGTACGGGAAACCACTGAAGTTTCTTCCCTCGTAAATCATGCAAAGTAACGTAAAAATATGGATTTTGCCATGCGACCCGACTAGCGATCGGCGCTCTGATATCCGGTATCGGAGTATGAAATATGCGACCGGCCATATGGATAACGATTCCCAGTTATCTCGTGGAAAATATGCGACTGAGAAAATAATAAACAAGACGGTACATGGAATGTCCAAGGATTGCTTCAAGCTGGTAAGCTGAAAATCATAGAAATGGAGTTGCAGCGCTATAATATCGAAATATGCGGCCTGTCAGAAACACACTACTAACAATCAGATAATTTTACTACTCATAACAATGTAATATATTGTTCGAGTAATACAGACGAAAGCACTAATGGTGTAGCAATAATAATAATAAAAAATTGAGCCATCTAATCAGTGACTATGTAACTAAAAGTGATAGAATTATAATGTCAAATTGGATACAAAACCAATAAAAACAAACATAATCCAACTATATGCACTTACATGCGCAGCAGCAGATGAGATAGTAGAAACATTTTATAATCAATTACAAGAAGTGGTTGATGGTATCTCTAAGCGTGAATTGATAATTATAATGGGAGATATGAATGCTAAAGTAGGTAGATCAAATAACGAAAGACACCTACGTGAAGTAATTGGAAAGTTCAGATTGGGCCAACGTAATAGTAGAGGATATCGATTTATCGAATTTGCAATTACGAATCAGCTAACTATTGCAAATACTATGTTCCAACACCATCCTAGAAGACTAAGCACATGGAAGTCTCCAGGTAATACTTATAAAAACCAGATCGATTACATGTTAGTAAGTAAACGATGGAAATCATCCTGCATAAATGCAGTAGTTTACCCAGAGGCAAAATGTGGCAGCGACCACAAACTATTAGTTATGAAATTATATGGAAGGA
Source organism: Coronaproctus castanopsis (assembly GCA_032883995.1). Lineage (NCBI taxonomy): Eukaryota > Metazoa > Arthropoda > Insecta > Hemiptera > Monophlebidae > Coronaproctus > Coronaproctus castanopsis. The sequence goes on from CM065052.1 coordinate 291,349,170, forward strand.
TTAAAAAAATCGACGATAGGACTAAAAACGCGACAAAGATTATTAATGGCAGATAAAAATAAAGATACATTTACAAACATCTTTGACGATATGGTTAAACGTGGGAAAACAAACGATCTACATTCAGTTGATCAACATTGGAACTGGTTAAAACCACCATAAAAAGTGCAACTGAAAAAATTGCAAACTCAATACAAACGAGACAACGAAAACCTAGGTTTTCAACGGAAACTATGAGACTCATTGATGAACGACGAGCACTAAAAATAGGAACACTAAAAACAGAAGAACAACTGCAGATGATTAACAAAAAAATCAAAAGAAGTTGCAAACGAGACAAAAACAACTTTATTAGCTCAATCTGCGATGAAATACATAAACACGCCGATCATAATGAAACCGAAGACCTATTTGGAGAAATTAAAATTTTAACAAGAGACTTCAAAGTCAAAAATTGGGCAATAGAGGATACAGATGGTTGTCTAAAAACAAACTTTACAGAAATAGCCGAAGTATGGAGAAGATACTGTCAAAATCTATATGATTGTGTCAATACGGCAGAAGACAATAAAAATAATGCTATACATCCAGAAGAACCAGATATATTACGAAGGGAAATATCAGATGCCACAAAATTCTTAAAAAATAATAAAGCAGTTGGAACCGATAAAATACCTGCAAAGATATTAAAAATAATGGGAGACACTGGAGTCGACGAATTACATTCAGTATGTAATTCTATATGGAACTGTGGTATATGGCCAAGAGAATGGTGTAGATCAGTATACATATGTAGATCAGTATACATACAAAAAAGGGGAAAAGTATTAAATGCGAAAACTATAGAACCATTTCAATGGTACCACATGCGAGCAAGATAATGCTTCGCAAATATACAAACGGATAAAAGGGTTAACAAAGATGCAGATTAAGAACAAACTGGTTTCATGAAAGGGTGCGGAACGCGTGAGCAATATAGATTACCATAAAGCATTCGATATTGTAATATGAAATAAACTGTGACCAGTACTGACTAATATGGGTGTCTCGGAACATATTGTACTAATGATAAAGAATCTATATGGAAACAATAACAATGTAATTCGAATGGACAGAACAGTACAATCTGTTGAATTCTACACTAAGAAAGGTGTTAAGCAAGGATGTATTCTATCAAGCGTTCTATTTAACATTTATGGAGAATACATTATGAGAATGGTAATGCATGAATGGAATGGAGGAGTTTCTTCTATAGGTGGGCTAAAAATTTCCAAAACACTTATTACATCTGACCTTAGCGAAATGAAAATACTTCTAAAAAAGGTAGAACGCATTAGTCGAGAATATGGACTTGAAATAAACAAGTCCAAAATAAAAGTAATGATCATAGACAGAGGAAAACGAGTAAAATTTAATGACAAAACTTTCGCAGAATTTGAAGTAGTAAACGACTTTGTGTATCTAGGATCGCTAATCAATAGTGAAGGGTGCGCAGAAAAATAAATAAAACGTCGCATTGAAATTGGTCGCTGTGCTATGGTGAAACTAAGCAAAATATAGAAGGATGACTCCATTAATAAGAATATTAAAGTAAAATTAGTAAAGACGCTTATATTTTCAATAGTACTATATGAAGCGGAAACATGGACGTTAAATAAAACTAGCCTAGTCCGACTTAACAGTTTCTAAACGTGGTTGTTAAAGTAAAATTAGTAAAGACGCTTATATTTTCAATAGTACTATATGAAGCGGAAACATGGACGTTAAATAAAACTAGCCTAGTCCGACTTAACAGTTTCTAAACGTGGTGCCGGAGGAAACTTCTCCGCATACCATGGACCGCAAAACGAACAAATGCTTCTATAATACAAGAACTAAACCTAACGCAGCGGTTAGCTAATATGGCTATCATCAAAGCGATAAAATATTTTGGCCATATCGTACGTGGTGAACGAAACTTGGAGCTATTAATAGTACAGGGGAAGAACCGAAGGGCCGACCACCGCAGAGGTGGAAAGATATAATAAGAAACTGGAGCGGATTAACAGTACATCAGTGCGTGCAACGGACACACGACAGAGAAGCATGGCGCAAAATGACACAGTTACTGTATGATCACGATGCCCCCTTGGGGTAACCGATTACAGAGAAGAATATGTATATTCATAATAGCTAATGATCAGTGCATATTGAATATATATATAAAACATATATAGATATATAAATAACATTTCCCATGCTGAAAGCATTGGAGAAATGGCTGACCAAAAATCGTTCACAGAATTTTTAAAAATCGAAAACGGAATTTTAAGTTTGCGATTTCTGGCTACCAGTTAATCTAGATAAAATGTACAATATTACATTACTAATAGACTTCGACGTCTACTTTCGTCTAACGTAAACCTCAACCCCTATCTATCATACGACCCTTAAAAACGGCCCAAAACTCCTAAACCATTTAACACCCATTTTCTCAATTGGTATTTTGTTTAAAATTACGACTGTAACGTCATAAAACGCGTATTTCAATTCCGCTTAACTTTTGTATAAACAATTTTCCGCGCTTTCGAATCGATCGCGAATTATTGTGAAAAGTGTCTATTGACATTTTGGGTTCGATTTGAAATTTTTTTCGCGGTTTTTTTCTCTTTATAGGATAAATCTTATATAGAAATGACGATTTGAAGACTAGAATTGTTTAAAAATTTTTAAAAATTCGTAGCTCGTGACCTATCGATCGTAATGAAAAACTGTTTTCATTTCGAACTCTTTGTTGCACAAATTAAGCACAATGTTGCCAGAAAACTTCTGTCAACTGCTGAAGTCGTACATAGAAAATAGGCGCTTCAGAGTAAAATATGAAGAAGCGAATTCAAATTTTCAATTGATACGTGCTGGTGTACCACAAGGAAGTATCCTTGGTCCTGTGTTGTACACACTATATACAGCGGACATTCCGACCACAGATGGGATTTTTACTGCTACTTATGCAGATGATACTGTCATCATGGTAACCAGAGACACCCAAATAGAGGCAATAGATGTACTTCAAAGACACCTTGACAAGATAGTTAGGTGGATGCAAGATTGGAAAATCAAGTTAAGCGAACAAAAATCCATCCATGTTGTATTCACGTTTCGACCTGTCGACGTGAATCATAATATATACATAAATAATGTTCAAGTACCTCTAGCTAGTTCAGCAAGGTATTTGGGCATTCATCTTGATTCACGATTAACATGGAAAACACATGTCAAGCAAAAGAAACATCAGTTACAGCTCAAAATGAATCAGATGCACTGGTTAATTGGTAGAAAGTCACCTATAAATTTGTACAGCAAGAGGTTACTTTATCAAACTATTCTACGACCCATCTGGACATATTATGGGGCTGTGCTTCTGCTTCCAGTAGAGCCATCATTCAGCGTCAGCAGAATAAAATTCTTCAGACGCTGGTTAACGCACGATGGTTCCAGCGGAACGCTAATATTCATTATGATCTGAAGATTCAACAGGTTGATGACGTCGTTCACAACTTTGCAGTCAAACATGAACAGAGACTGCATGGTCACACAAATAAAGAAGCTATTCGATTACTGGATACTTCAAATGATGTGAGACGCTTTAAGCGGACACATCCAGTAGACCTAGTTCATAGATAAATAATAATTATAGTTTTATTGAACACAATTTTCATAATTCATATTTAGTTACTATTAGTGGAAACTGATCACTGGATCAGCATACAAAATACGTTAAACGATCAAAGTCACTAATTATTTAACCTATAGGTTAAGATTGTAGTTGTGTAACTGCCTTCCTAAAAGGCAGTATTTATTAAAAAAAATTTCGAACTCGTCATTTTAATATCCCGTAAATCGGTTCTATAAAAATTTTTCAAAAATCAAAATTCAAAAAGTCAACCCCTCCAAAACCACCCCAAATGTTTTTTCGAATTACGACGACGACTTTATTTAATAGGTTTTTCTATGCCTATCTAATTAGGTAATAACAATTTTTATATAGAGACTTGGTATCGAATACCTTTAGATGGTCGGACGAATAATTAGACGGCTACTAAAAAAAGTTGAAAAAAAGGGATGATTTGTAAAAATTTCAACTCCTTTAAAACTCGACTTTTTCCGAGACCTGGGTGATAGATAGAGGGATGATATTTACGACGGAAAATGTTCGTGAGGACATTTAAAAAATTCTCTCGGGATAGATTTCCGATTTAGGCGTCGGGTTTTATTTTTTATAACGTCCTAAAAAGTCCTATTTTCGGGCGATTTTCAAAACTTAAATACTGGTGGTGTTGAACACAGGGGTAAGTATATATACGCGTTAAAATCCCCGTAAGCGAATTAATCAAACACACTAATCTCCGACAAATGTCATAACACTTTACGCGGAAAATTGCACCGGTTTCATCCCCCCTTTGTGGTACAAGGGATGATGAATTTTAAGGGCAGTCTTAGTCTACATTTCTAGCGACAATACGGACGAACATTTTTTATTAAGAACTTTCTTGGATCAGACCGTATATCCTTAATGTTATTAAGCTTGTTAGAGAAAAGGGCAAATTGTTGATGGTATATATATAAATATAAATATAAAAAAAATTAAAATACATAAAAATAATTACGAGTATTTTAAGCGAAATATACAAAATTGTCAAAATTTTATTTTCAAATTATAATGACCCAACAAAAAAAACGCGTCTATTTTTAATTTTTTTTTTAATTCCATAAAATTTTAATAATAAATTAATATTTTATTACAGATTTTATTCGTTTGTAGTAAATTGATTAAAATTAAGTAAATTAGTTTATTGGCGATAACATATAAATTGATACTTTACCTTTTTTGTGTGTGTATATATATAGGAACAACTGGGATGAATTACCCGGGGCAACACATGAAATGTATCCCCCCAAAAAAATCGTTTTTAGTCAGAAACCCAAATGTAAATATATTTTTTTATATATATTTGAAGTATAATACAAAGTGGTATCCATTTAAGTTTATTGAAAACACGTGATATTAAAAATAATTTGTATTGTCCTAATTATATGAAAATACCAGTACAATTTAGAACGACACATTTTATTATATAATTATTTATATTTTTGGGAAATATGTACTTTCATTAGGTACATGGATACATATATGTAATATATACATGTAATATGGGTGTGTGTATGTAAGCGCATGTATATATATATTACGACGATCATCGTATGTTCACGTTATAATAAATCTAAATTTATTATACTGAAGGTGGAAAACTAGTATTTAATTTAATTAATATAATAAAACAAAATATATATAATTGTTTATTTAATTAAAATAAAATATATTAAAATTATTATAATATAACCAAACCGGTTTTGTAGTAGATAAACTATTATTATAAAATAGTTAAAATTAATTTTAGTTAGTCAATGGAAAAAAAAACAGTAAATTAATTTGACCAAATAAATTTAGCCAGTAAAAATAAATTACAGCCAGTAAATAATGAAGAAAATCCAGTAATTTTTGTTTAACAAAACTGTATAAAAAGGGTTGGTTATTTATTTTCAAGAGAGTTCTAGTTTTTCAGTTACAAAGTTCAGTCGTTAGTTTCTTAATCAAGACGGTTAGAATAAAATGAGAATGGATGGTTGAAAAATAATTACAAATCCGGTCTGGTTAGTCTTTAACTAAATTATTATTTTTCTTCATTAATAAATATATATTAATTTTTTTAAAAATATAAAATAAAATTTTTCTTTATAAATACTTTATATTTTTTTTTTATAATAATAATAATAATAATAATAATAGAATATAGGAGGTATCTTGTAATATATATATATATAATAATTAATTTCGTCTATCTTGTTTTAATTTTTAAGACTTATTTTCCTCATAGATGTTTATTATTATTATTATTCGAATGTGTTTATTATTATTATCGCAATATGTTTATTATTATTATTATGGTAAGATGTTTATTATGATTATCGCAAGATTTTTATTATGGTTATCTGAAAAATGAGAGTATTAGGAATGCTGACTTGTGGGAATTATTCCTTCGCCGGCGCGTGGCCACATTTTCGTCAACGAAAAACTTGTGCCACTGGCTATAATATTCTTCATTTATAACAAACATTCTTCATATAATGCGGGCATTGTTGTTTTTGTTTGTACTGTCCTGAGGGTAACTGATGTGATGGATTTAATGTAGCAAGAAAGTCTCTAAACGCGTCTTCATCTACTAAGCTAAATGGTAAAAAACTTTGGGTATGAACAGTTTATAGAGTTTATCGCAACCTGTTTTCCAGATTTATTTAATGTTTTTGACATATAATTAATAATTTTTTTTTCGTGTTGGTTGTTCAATTATAAAACTATTTATTTCACCTATATTAATGATAGATGAACTGCACAGAGCAATAAATATAGAAAACAGTCATCAGCAAGGTTGTACAGCTGCATTTATTGATGTCGCTTAAACCTTTGACAAGGTGTAGCACCAAGATTTTACTTCTGTCTAGTTCATACTGTTTAATTAATTCTTACATCTACGACAGACATTTTTAAAACATATTACAAAAAGTCCGCTGACCCTATTTTTATATCGATCTAGAACCGGCGGATAACAACAAAGAAATTTATCAGCTAAAAAGCTTATGTAATATTAGAATCAAAGTAGAGCCACCTCGGAAAACAAACACTAATTCCCAATGTATACGCTGCCAAGAATATGGCCTCACCAAAACCTACTGCTATAGACCATACGTATGTGTAAAATTCGGAGAAAAGCATGGAGACTTGCTCAAGGAAACTAGAAGTACCATCTACATGCTCACCTTGCGATGGTAATCATCCTGCCAACTATAAGGTGTGTGTGGTGTATAAAAAATATCGGCGCGGACAGGAAGGAGCAATCCAAGAAACATATAGTACAATACGTGAACCGACACTGAACGACTAGAATATCATACGCACGGGTGACATCAGTAAAAGTAAATATGTTAACGATGGCACAAACATAGTGAATTTACTAAATTACTTCTTATCCCGATTTGAAGGAATGTTTAGTCAACTAATAGCGCAAAATAACGCAATAGTCAATATGTTGACGCAGGTCATTATTAAATTAAGGTTTATTAAACCATGCACAAGAAATCATATTCATATTCCGGGATATAAATGATACTACAGAATACATCCATCTGGTAAAGTCCAGGATGGATGTTCTATAATTATAAAAAATAATATTAAACATTATATAAATGAGAATTACAAAACAACTGAAATTCAAGCTACAATTGTAACTATCGAACAAATACATTATATTGCCCTCCACAACCCAGTAATAAGAATTGACCAATCCGAGTTACTGGCCATTAGATGTCAACCGTACACCAGACTTACTAGACCTGTTCATTGTTAAAGGCATATCAACCAATTACATTAGAGTTTAATCGAGTTTTGATAATATTTTTAGCGATCATACACTAATACAATATCTACAAAAATAACAATGAAACAACAACAGAAAATATTGCCCAATAGAAGTACAGACTGGGACTAGTATAGAACACTTCTCGAGGAAAACATAAATTTATCAATTCCATTAAAAACATAACATCAAATTGAAAAGAGTATTCACACTCTTACTGAGCAGATGCAGGTGGCAATATGAAACTCGACTACACCGGAAAAAAAGTGTACATCAAAATGTGTACATTAAAATAACTACGCGAAATATATAAGAGAGAGAAAAACACGATTATGTAGATCATAGTAAAAATGTAGATTATCCTCAATTAAAAACCAGCTAAATACGGTAACGAAACACTAAAAACAGTACTTAATAATTTTAGAGAACGAAAACTTCAATGCATACGTGGATAACTTATCTCTCACACAACAAAATGAATACAATCTGTAGAAAGCTGCTAGACGAATAAAAAGACCAGTCATATGTAATCCTCAGTTAAGACAAGACGATTGGACATGGGAAAGAAGTGGCAGGCAAAAAGCTAATGCATTTGCAAAATATCTAATTTAAACAAAATATAACGATAGTATCTATGACTTACGAGATAACACTAAGCAGAGCCAAGTGGTATAAAAATGTTCTCCTGGCAAAGTTTAAAAAACATTAAATATTAGAAAATTTCCCGGATTTGATATGATAACAGCAAAAATGTTAAAAGAACTACTTAGAAGAGCAATCATAATCGTTACATATATATATTTCATGCCGTACTGCGAACATCACACTTCCCAAAACCAGTAGAAACTATCGCAAATACTAAACCGGGCAAAGATGACACAAACCTAGGATCACACAGGCCGATCTCGCTACTACCTATGTTAGCAAAATTATTCGAAAAATTAATTATTGTAGGACTAAATAAAATAATTAATTATCCGTCGACTATCACTCAACATCAATTTGGTTTCAAAAACAGACACTCTACTGAGCAACAAGTACACAGAATGGTAAAAATTACTGAAGACGGCCTCGAGGGTAAAAAAAATACAATGAAGTAGTATTAATCGATATTACTAAGGCATTTAACAAAATTTGGCACCACGGTTTACTACACAAAATCAAACCAATGTTGCCTATAGAATATTACTTAAAAATTAGCAAATTTATAAGGGTATTCAATAAACATTATAACAATAACAATAGAATAAACTATAAGAGGGGAATAATATTATATAAAAGTATAATTATGGCAGCGTAATCTATAATGATATGTTAAATATCAAACGATTTCAAAACAAATTAAAAGCTTTCCAGAGAATGATTTCCATAAAATTAATCAAATCTTACAGAACAATTATTACTAGCATTGTTATTGTTGGTATTAAACCGTTGGTGTATGAGATTGAGAAGCATATTAATATTTTATTGATAAAAAATAATGTAAATACAACTTATGAATTTAACAACACGCAATATCAGCATCCATACTATTTGCATCAAGAAAAAAAGCTAACAATTAAACAATTCAAAATAGTATTGGATGAATATTATGTTAAAAAATATCAAAGGTTATGGGATGAATACAATGGACTAGCGAAACAATATTTTCCCAGTGTAGACAGAAGACTAAAAAATGTTGTATTCGTGCCAAATTATTTCAATACACAGTTTATTAGCGGACATGGATTATTTAAAGACTATCGATATAAGTATGGAATATCGCATACGAATGAATGTGCAACATGTAATTTAACCGATCATGTAAAGCATATACTGACAGGATTACGTCAACGCTGATTTCGCATATATAAATGCAACAGAATTGGTGGATAAGCAGTTCAAAATATTTGACGTTTTCACAGTATCAGAAATAACATACCGCAAAATACATCTATATATATTTTAATCGAATTAATTGTATAATATCACCTTAATGTAAAATGGGCTGAACTGAGCACCGTTAACTTAATTGGATGGGCTCTTTTCAGTTCATTATTTATAAATTACATGTATCTCATTTATAAATAAATTTACCCCATCGTAATTTACGAACTGGGGACCAAAAAAAAAAAAAAAATATTACTTACTAATCAAATCATTAAATGTTGAATATATTGGAGAGTAGTGATTTTAGTAATTATAAACAAACAAAATATAACACCGTTTAACCACTAAAAGTTTTTTATTGCGAAGCTTTTCGACGATTACGTTATTTTCAAGCACGCACAAATAAATATTACCAAATTATTTGTGCGTGCTTGAAAATTAATTGTCGAAAAGCTTCGCAATAAAAAACTTTTAGTTATTAAACGGTGTTATATTTTGTTTGGTTTATAAGCAAATCATACCTAGGTAATATACAATTTCAGGTCAAGTACGACACCGGTTGATCAGAGGTGTACCCTATTATGGCCGGTGTTTCACAAGGAAGGGTTTTTGGATCTCTCCTATACACACTGTACACAGCAGATCTGCCGAAATGATTTAGTTTCGCTGGATACACCTTGCACTGATCATTAATAGATGCTATTTATTAGTCAGTTATAAATAATGAAAAAAAAATGTCCAACATACTTCTGTCTTTAGTATATATTAATTCGCTCAGTCTACATTTTCATTTAATATTTATCACCGTTGCTTTCATTTTTGTTTCAGATTTTTATATATTTCTTTTGAAATACGATGAAGATAATTTGGCACTCATCCCCCGCGGCAATTGTACGAATCTCGATGTTTACGATATTATAAGAAAATTGTTTTTTTAACATAAGGTAATATAGTTTCCTGGTACAACGTCAGAAAATATTAAGTTTCAAAACGAAGGGGCACGATTTTCTCATGATGTAATAGTCCAAAAGTTACCGCGATAACCTGTTATCGTTTATCACTGTGTTATCAAATATGAAAATGAAATTACAACATAATATGTAAATAAATGTCTTATCTTCAGAAAAGCGAATAACTCTCTTATTTATACACGTCGGCGTACTGTTGATTACTATTATTTTTACGCGCGTTATTTTAATTATCGACATCCAGATATTATTTATAAATTAATAGATGTGCTATACTAGGTGGTATTCGTAAAACAAGTTTTTTGTCCTTTCAACTTTTTGAACATTCTCAGTTGGATCATCAAAAATTCGATATAATTTCTCAGGTGACCTTGAGCAAATTTTAAAGGAAACACATTAACGAAAATGTTACCACCATAACCGTACATAAAACCCAGATCAAGTCAAACTGAATGGAATAACGTTAATTACAATAATATATATATATATATATGTATGTATTATATATATAAAACGTCCGACGGACATACGACTAATTTAAAACAAGTAGAAAATGGTTATTAACCCATGCCTTCCAACAAGCGGTCTTAAGCAGTAGGCACGTCTCATTTTTATTACCAAGAACACGACGAACGTTAAACAACAAACACACACATATATACACACACACTCGATCACGCACAACAAAATTGGCTGCTATAATACCTAAACACACACACACTTAACTCAAATAAAACGGTGATACGTAAAGTATAGAAACCCGCCTACTTACATAACATTTAAACAAAGTATTAGTCCGGTTGTTTCTTTTTTAATTCGTTCTTGACAGTTCCCTTTTAAAGTTCATTTTGATCCCGTACATTTTTTCTACATTATTCGATAATACATATCAACCGTTACAAACATTTATAATGCGCAACATATACATACAGCTAATACACGTTTGTATATAGACGGACAGATAAATGTAGAGATAGATAAACATTTCAAACGTTATGATAAAATAGGAACCAACACACACACACACACACATTTTAACCGATAACGACGCTAGCTTTGTTGAACCCGTTATAGCCGTATGTTAATTTTTCTTCATAGGTAAAATTGTTATACATGGAAATTTTACGTAATCCGGATAAAATGTCACAGAACTAAAATTACAATTTTCACACGTATAAATTGAAAATAATTTACCATCCGTATCTAACGAATAAGAAACAGTTCTGTAGTATGCTTAGTGACTTGTTTACTCTAATTTCAGCGTTATCGTACTACTTATTCGTAAAGGAAATTTTCGAAGACATTTTTTTTTTAGTAAATACAGGTATATAGTAGTTGTTAAAATAAACAAAGGTTTACCGACGAAATTACAATATAGGAATAACAGGATACGCTTTTAATAACCTCGAACGCGTACTTTATTATTTTTATTAACATCACTCCAATCAGAATTAACTGAACACCATTAAAAATAATCGAATAAATAAAAAGTACATTTTTACATTTACAATAAGAAACAACGATCATCTACACGTATCAAAATAAAACACAATTCTTCCCGTGTATCGCGATATAAATAATACTACAAAAAAAAAAAAAAAGCTTAAAGCAAAATAAAATGCCGGAAAAACAAAACCTGAAAACAATTACAACTAAGGGAAATGTAACAAAATTAAATGTAAGATATTATAGTGATGTAAAATGGTAAGTCAAAACACTGGTGAAGCTAATAAGTTAGTAACAAATTAACTTATTCCTAAGGTGTATAGTCTCGATAGAGTGAACAAGACATATAAACACGAATGATCTAGTGAGAGAGAAAAAGAAGGAAAATGTATTAAATAGTTGTAAAAAAAAAAAGCAAAGAACTAGTAGAGTAATTATTTCTACGAATCGCTGGACCTCAATTATTAAGATTAACCAATCCTAAGAAAATCTCGGGTCCAAAGCTTTCCAAGCCACCAGGAAACGATGACTGCTGCATACTCGAAATATGAAGCCGGGTCCACAGCTTGTTTAAAAAATGCGCGACGTGGTAATCGTGTTAGAACATGAAGATGGTCGCCAAGTCTACTGCTAAAAACACTATACGCGATTCTCCTGAAATATAGATAATGACTAAATTTTAAAAAATTAAATACACGCTTTCGAAACGTGATTTTATCATTTCCTAAAACACGAAATGCTCTGACTCCGAGAAAAATCATGCTGTTAATTATATAGTGGGGAACAACGTGAGGCAGCATCAAACACCACAAATTATTTTAAATTTTCGTACGAAGGAAAACTGCAGGTAAGGCGGCAGGCTCCAACAGGACGGCCTAGACTGACCATGATGGATATTTAATTATTTAATAATACAGATGTAATAACGTGACAATAAAAGTCAATAAATTATGACAATAAAATATTACATTAATTTTCGGACGTAAAAGACAGTGGGGAGCAGATAGCGGTAAAAAAAAAGTGAATTATACATTCGTAATATTAACGAACAATATATACAAAAGAAGTTCAGCGATGACTAAATATGATAACATCGAAAAATAACGGAAATTCGGTCGTAAACTTATTTGACTTCTCGCAAGGCAGTTCCAGAGAATAAATGAAACTTGAATTTCAGATAATTCTAAATTAAAGATGATGCGAATAAAAATATTTAAACACAGATGCCAAACGATATTAAGAAATTTAATTCGAGAGTTTTTGAATCTTCGGAAAGATCAAAAAATCATATAATACACGGATTTTTTTAACGATGAAAACAATATAGAAATTGTAGAATAAATAAAAATTTGAAATAATTAGAATAAGCGCGAAATTATTATCATCCAATATAATATGATGATTGTGAAATAGCAAGGAAAATATTAATAATAGACCCAAAATAAAAGGATTAAATGAGCTAAACGGCAAAGATGTTTTTCTTTTTCTTGTTAAATTAAAAATATCAACTTTCATAAAAAATGTCAGCTCCATGTTTTATGAAAAGTTTTGCATATATATATATATATATATATATATATATATATATATATATATATATATATATATATATTCACCGCCCAAAGAAAACAATAATTTTATAATAATATCGTCAATTTATGCAATTCATTAAGCAATAACAAATGTCTATATTAATAGAAATCGGCGATAATAAGAAACATACTTGAATAGGATAAATAATTTTGTAACTCAAAAAAATAATCCAATCAAAATTCCGAATTATTATACAAAAATTGTGTTATATAATAAGTTAAAAAAAGTGTACATTATTTACAATTCATAAAACGAAACTAATTCAAGTAAATTCGGTTCATTATTTTACCTTTAAAATGAAAAAAAAAAAATATATAACAAGCAATGAATTTTCAATTAAGTATATTAAAGAAATAAATATCGTTGAAAGTTAACAGACACTTTGAACATGAAAAAATAGGATTCAAATATAGAACCTTACCACTGATGGTGAGTAATAAATGGCATTAATATAAAACTGACAATATGACAAATAAAGTGACAGAGATCATAAAAAATATAACAATAAAATGCAACTCACCGTATACGAATGTGTAAAAGAATCTAAATAGCAAAATCAATTGTTAAACACAGATTTGAAAACAATGAAAAGCCTTATTACAATTATGACTCTCATAAGAAATACATAAACGGCTTCCTAGCACTAATGTTTTAGCGTTCTACTCGCATCATCTGAATTCAAATTACGTCGGGGATGAGAATTTTTCATGGTAAAAAGGCCTCCAACTAACTCAGCTATATATCTAAAATAAAGAAGGTAAGGGAGATAAATTAATTCGCACAGGATAGGTCCTTTAGCCAATCGTTTTTAAATGCTCGATCGACGAGGATCGGTTAGGCAACATGAATAACATCCGACCTAATAGAACGCTTACTTTAAGAAAAACATATCCATTTATTTTTTTCCAATAATTTCAATTATAATGAATTAATGAATAACAAATATACACGGCTTTTAAATATACAAATAAACAAGCATTTTATTATGTGTTAAACAATCAGAAAGAAATCAAATTAAAAAATATTTTTATACTAAAGGGTTCCAATTTCAAAAACCAAAAATTTAGTTCTTTAAGAGTATCAACCAGTTTTATTACGATGATCAAATGTATATCTATCGTAATGTAAAAATTAAGTATGTAATAGATAAAATTTACTTTTAACTATGTTACTATATTAAAATGCACGCGCAAACTGTTACACATCTTTAAGACAAAAACACCATAAGTTTTCAAATATTATCCCGGGAATATTTATAAATTTTACATTTTAAAATCATACATACATACATATATACCTTCATGTAATTCATGAAAAATCCTATCGCATTATCTTAAAAAACCACAATCTTAAAAAGTGAACATACATTTCATATACGAAAAATATACATTACCTGTATGCAATGGTCATACACTGAAAGAGTTTAGTCAACGAAGTCTCTATTGACACACTCATAATTTGAGAACTGCAGTCTTGCATATCTTCAGCAGAGTTGGAGAGTCTAGAATTAGTTCTAAACGGAATTTCTACTTTCTTCGATGATACTTCGGGCACAGGAACCGCAACTTCATATTCATCATCCTGAGCATCAGCATCGAAATATGATACCATGAAATGACCAGAATGAATAGTCTCCCGTTCAGACCTGTTAGTTGTATAGGCATTCTCCTGCATCATAACAGTTAACATATTCCTACACATTAGTACAAATAAGTTTTTCACGTTTTAAACTAACTACAAAATAACTCGGTTTTTTAAAAAAAAAATGTAACATAATATTAGAGATCGCGCACTGCGCAATATTATATCTTGAACGTTTATCAATCTCCGCGAAATCAGACAACACCAACAAACTATTCTCCGATATCAACAAGTGTTATCATATGAGTTTATCATTTACTCTCATATCATTATATCGATTACTTTTTTTTTGAGTTTGTACACACGTATGATCTAGTAATATTTTTTTTAAAATTCAAATTAGTTAATTTTTTAAAGATTAAAGTAACGATCTTATATACATTTAGATATATATGAAAATAATAACATATTTAAATTGTATTACTTGTTTTGAATTAAACGAACAATAATTTATGTTATGCATTATAAATAACCTAAAATAGTCATCAAATTTGAAAATTGCACATGATAAATTGGACTTCCTTGAAAGAACAAAACTTCTTAAACGATCCAAAACTAACCCTACAATGCATGAATTTTTTATTTTTTGTAAAAAAAATATTTTTGGATAAATATTATCGCACGATACACGAAAATTAACATTATATAATCATATACCCAATTTTGTACTCAAAAAACTTCAAAAGCTATATGTTCCAAATATGCAACATTATGCATTATACATAGTAAAAAATTGTCATTTTTATGGGGTAAATATGTATTATATAAACATATAATGAAAAAGTTTATAGTTAGAAAACGATATGGTATATGTACATAATAATGATAATAACGTTACTAATCATAGCTTGTACACCCTAAATATGGTAATCTCTAAAACAATTTTTTGTTGAAGTGTAACACAAAGTAACACCACATTTTTCGCAAATTGTACTACTATAACCTGTGCAGTTTGTCCGTTTACATCGGCCACGCTTAGATATTATAGGCCAGTGTGATAAACCATCTTTACGAATATCATTTGATGGAGCAGGTTGCATAGAAGGCCTGGCCTCTTTTTTATTAATGGTTCTGTAGGTGAATCTGTTGGTTTACCAACTTTTCTTTTTGGATCATTTCCCATATTGCACAAACAAAATTCAACTTCTGTTCGGAAATCAATTAGTTTTATATTTGAATTTTTTGCTTTCTTATACAATATCCACGCATTTATCACTGATGTATCAATTAAGTGGTAAATAATTCTGAAATACCATTTCTTACTACGCAGAGTTATACGATTTCAACAACATACGAGTTCATTAAATCAATAGCACCCATATGCTTATTATATTGTATGATCACATTTGGCTACAGAACATTCTCATGTTCTTTGTTTCTGCTGTTGAAACGTTGTATTGTTGTAATCGGCTCTGTTGCAGCAAATGTAAATAAAAATGTTACAATTTTCGTATCCTCTACATAGTCACAAATAATTGACAGTTATTGATGTTGCTGTATCTACTTACAATTGTACCCCTATTTTTATTCTTCATGTCGTGAACAGTAGGTAGTTCGCAATTTGTCAATCGATTCCTTGCGTACCAGTTCCCAGTGACAATATACCGTTTTTATATAAAAATTCTTCCAGCGCACTTGACGTGAAATAATTGTCAAAATATATTTTGTGTGCTACATTTCTTGGGATAGATTCTACAAACACGAATAACAACATTACTACTGGCATCAATATCCGGTTCTCTTGAATTTAATACTGGTATCTAACCAGTATAAAATTCAAGTTCGTAGCAAAAACCATCTTCACCGCGTAATGTAAATATTTTATAGCCATATTTATGCATACACTTTTAGCAAACTTCTCACTTTGGTCGCACATATCTGTTCACCAACAGATAAAATTTCCGTCATTGGAATGGTTGCAGATCTTTTCCTTAGTGTTTCAACTAATGACTGCACTTTAAATAAACGGTCATAACCCAACTGATTGTATTTTTTTTTATGAACATTATCGTTAAAATGTAATGTTGAACGAATTTTCTCAAACCGGTTATAAGTTAATGTATCCGCTATCGGTGAATACCTATAATTTCGATGCCAATATTGTCGAAAATTCTTGCAATTCATAACTGATTATTACTCGAATTTCATTCAGTGTTGGACGTTTGTTTCTCACAAATCCAGAATTATTTAAACTGTCCTATAAATTATAAAAATGTTACAAAGTTTGAAGTTGTGTTTCTGTGAAAATTTTATATAACTGCATAATGTTGCATTTGAGCAACAAATATTAATATAGACGTAGTTATAATATACGTGTTTATTTAAAGTTACTTACCATTTCTATGAATAAATAAAACTTTCGAAAATATTCAAAAAAATCCATTTTGTTAAATTACAACAATGAGACCGTTTTGAAAAATAATATAGTACATAAACACTGATAATGAATATTATTTACTTTGCTACAATGTTACAAGATCAAGCAAACAATATTTTCTTAGAAATGAAGGTCTACACAACACGTTAATGCGCAACGTTGCGCGCTAACAACGTTTTCAGAGTGTATATAACGTATAATAGAATTTGTTGCACAGATCTTTACAAAATATACAAAGTCGTAATCAACTAGAAGAAAAAATTAATTTAAAAATATCATTAAAAAGTAAGGAACAGATTGAAGCTTCTATTGAATACTTCAATAATCTTATGTAACAGGCTGCTTGATTAGCTACACCAAACAAATTTAAAAATGAATACAAACCATCTGTTTACTATTCTGCAGAAATAAAGCAAGAAGTAAATCTTAAGAGACAAGGAAAAAGTGGCAAAAATATAGATTTCCTTCCGATAAAGCAGCACTGAATTATCAGACAAAAAAAGTAAAAAAATTATAACAAAACTCAAAAAAATAAATCATTTAAGGAATATCTATCTAATCTATCGCCACTGAAGCAAAGTGACTACTCCCTTTGGCAAGCTGTACGAACCTTGAGAAAACCTAAAGCAGCACATCCAATTAGGAAATCTAACGGTAACTGAGCTCGTACAGATCTTGATAAAGCAGAGGAATTTTGCAAACAACCTTCAAACCCAATGCAGGCATTTTGAATACTCTCCCTATGTCAGGCAATTCTGATACATCAAAACCGATAAGGCCAACTTCTGCGGAAGAAATTTAAAAAATAATTAATCTAATGAATCCTCATAAATCTCCAGGCTACGATCTAATCTCAGCAAAAATCCTGAAAAAACTGCCAAAGAAAGGCTTAGTTTTATTAACATATATTATTAATGCTATAATTCGGCTTGAACACGTTCCCATTCAACTAAAATTTTCCCAAATTATAATTGTGAAAAAACCATCAGTCACCAAGTGAACTGACATCATATAGACCATCTCTCGTTGTTACCAATACTCTCGAAGCTGTTTGAAAAAATCATGGTTGCCTATAGTCGAAGACAAAAAAATTATCCCTGACCACCAATTCGGTTTTAAAGCTAAACACGATACCATCGAGCAAGTACATTTACTGATATGATAGAAATATCTTTGGAACAGAAAAAAGTTTGCGACACTCTATTCATGGACATTAGTCAAGCATTTGATAGAGTTTGCCATGAGAGCTTATTGCATAAAATCAAATGTCAATTTCCTCTTCAAATATTCAGAATCCTTGAATCATATCTCAGTGAAGAATCACAAATATATTCAATAGAAGCAGGAGTGTCTCAGGGTAGTGTGCTGGGGCCGCTGTTGTACCTCATATAAACGGCTGATGCTCCCACTCTGCCTGACGTTGAAATTGCTACTTTTGAAGAAGATGACACGGCTATTTTGTGTTCTGACGAGTGCCCAATAAAGGCAAATACGCGTCTACAGCTAGCGATTGACAAATTATCGAACTGGTTTATGACATGGCGTATCAAAGTAAATGAAAACAAATCGATACACACAATTTTTACTAATCGGAGATTAAACGATAGAAATGTAATGATGAATGGAAATATTATCCCATTAAAAGACGAAGTCAAGTATTTGGGAATATACTTGGATAAACGGTTAACGTGCAAGAAACATATCGTAACGAAGCGTACTGGAATACGCATTAAAATTAATCAGATGTACTGGCTTTTAGGGAGAAAGTCAGAACTAGCAGTTGAAAATAAGCTATTGCTCTACAACCAGGTCATCAAACCTGTCTGGAAATACGGATGTCAACTATGGGGCTGCTCGAAAAAGAGTAATATAGCAATTATACAAAATAGATTTCTAAGAATTATTACAAATGCGCCATGGTATGTGACCAATCAAACTCTGCACACAGACTTAAAGATAAATTACGTAAAGGATGAAATTGTGCAAACAGCTAAAAATCATGCCGTAAGACTGGAGTCTAAATAATATGGCAGTTGCACTGTTTAGATAACTCTGCAGTCATTCGCAGATTTAAAAAGAACAAAATTTATGGATCTAGTAGAAAGTATACATTCCGTATACATATTGTATGAGATCCTGTCACTGTACAGGATTCTTTAACAAGCCATATGATACTGAGATATTACATTTACTTAATAGCCTACAGAGCTAGTTGTAAATTAACAAATAAAAAAAAAAAAAAAAAAAATTGTAACATTACGCATTGTAGGGCTAATTGTGTCATAAAATGTGTTAATGGACTTACAATATTGACTTGATTACATGATTAACCAGTGACGTATTAGTAGTCTTTATAAAACTATCCCGTCTACGTCTTCATGTAGATAACGAAAAATTCATTCCTAGCACATAGTTTGGTTTTTGTCCGGGATATTCCACCACCCAACAAGTAACACGAATTACGGAGTTTATTACGCATAACTACTCGTAATAAACATACTGGTATGGTTCTGCTGAACGCTGCGAAAGACTTTCCATACAAGTAGGCATAAAGGTATTATTTGCAAAATGATACAATGTAAATTCTCTCGTTATGTAATTAATGTTATTCCCAGCTATTAAGCAGATTATTTTACGTTATCATAGGTCTACCATGAAAACACGCTAAGCGGGGGGTTTCCAAGATAGTATTTTAGGTCCCTTTCTATTTACTTTGTCCTTATTTGATTTCCCTAATCTACCTGATGTTCAGATTACTCTTTATGCGGACGACACAGCTCTTCTCTGTACTTCTTATATACCTAAAGCAATTACTAATAAGTTACAGACAGAAATAAATCGAATCTTGGGTTATTATAAAAAATCGCAAATTGATTTAAATTGCGATAAAACTGAGACTATATTTTTCACCCGCAGGCGTCCCGCATTACCTGCCGAAGAGTTAATTCCACCGTAGTAAGCTGGTTAAAATATGTTCGTTACCTTGGAGTAACCTTGGATAATAAACTAAATTTTTCCGAACACGTCAATCATAATACTGTGAAAGCTAACAAAAGCATATCTGCACTAATTAACAGAAAATCATTTCTTAATGTTAATAATAAATTAATTCTGTATAAAACATACTCGTCCCTTAATCACGTACTGTTGTCCAGCTTGTTGTTTTGTCTGAAATACTAATTTTAACAAATTACAATTATTACAGAACAGGTGTCTCAGATGTGTACTAAATGCCCTTAGATACTACGGAGTCGTTGACATGCATTACTGCCTTAAACATGCCTTATATTAAGCATCATATACTAAATTTAACGCGTAAGTTCTGCGATAGTCCACGATAATTATTCAATTTCTACCCCAGGTTATTACGATTCTAGGCAACTTTAATTTATGTATAGTAAATATAAATACAGCAGGCTCGAATATAACGTTATTATAACGTTTAACGTTATATGACACTTATTTTACTATTTATTATAAATAAAATACTGATTTTAGCATTTTTGTAATCCTACGAAAAACATGTTTTTTTTCCACTTGGATATTTCAACACTTTGAAACAAGTACGGCTCCAAAGTGAATCATCTATGTAGGTACTACGCTGCGTTAAGTTCAAGTTGAAGGAGTACATTATTTTATTTTTTAATTTGAATAATTCATTTACCATCGAGAATATTTTTTTTTCGAACACCGATTAAATTTGCATACTTTATATTGGTCTTCAACAACAGCGTCATTACTTGTCTTTTACATAAAATCACAAACGATGTAGTGGAAACATCGGATTTGTTTAACTAATAGAACTTCGAATTTTGATTTATATTTCCATATTCGACTACTTAATTAATATTCGACACGTTTTTAGTTTAATAGCAAATAATGACGACTTTGTTGGTTCCAATTGAACGTTGTAGTTAGTGAAGATGAGATGTTGCATAAATCGTTAAATTGTCGTTTATAATCAAAGGTTATCTAGATTAAATTAAAAGTAGTTACGTAGCGCATTTTTCGAATTCTGCAAAATTTATTTTCTGTAACTTCCTACGACTACATATAAAAAAGGAAACAAAAAGTTCGACATAAATATATTATAATAATAATAATAATAATAAGACAAATGAGATAAATATTTTAAAATCATTAATGTTGCGAGGAGTTAAATTATGATTTAATTGTAAGAATTCCTTTACTAATAAAATTACTGTAATAATTTTAGAAATATGGCAGAATAGATGTACAATAACCTTCAAATTGTTTCACAGTATTGAAAATAGATTTAGGATTAAATGTGATCTTAATGTATATTTCTTTTTCAGTCAGGTTCTATGTATGGACATGGTAATAATATCGGAAAGTATTATAACGTGTTGTGTGCCATAAGACCATCTGACTCTTGTCCATATTTTAGTTCTGACACTGATACGGTTGTATATATATATATATATATATATATATATTTTTAAATTTTCTTATACCGCTGATATCCGCAAAATAAATAGTAAATAATTTATATATAATTGATAATTGTATAGGATTAAATTCAGATAACGTTAAGTCATTTAATCATTATGTTTTCTATGCGTGTGCGTTATAAATAAATATTATTCCCAGCTCGAATAAGTTGAAAGAAGACAGGTTAATGAAGTAAACTCAAAAAAGAGGAAAATATATATCCAAGTTGATTTCAAAGGTGTTTCTACAACATGTAGAAAAGAGGAACAAACAAAACTATGTCACAACTGCAACGCCACTAACACACCGTCTAATAACACATTAAGTCACATACAATTGTTATTATTATGGGTTATTATTAAATTATTGAAATTAAAAAATTTATATATATATATATATGTTACCGACATTTCGAACTCTCCAGATGGGATGCCACGTTGATTGGGCCACGACCGTTAATTAAAAATGAACAAAACAAAACAAAATAAAACGCAGTTAAACTAATAGATTACGGATTTTCGAACGCGCACGATTTTCAAATACGTTTATTAAAACTAAAACTGAAACTAACTTAAACTGAACTAATAAAACTAAACTAACTTTAAACTAGAATGAAATGAATTAATTTAAAAAAACTAACTTGAATTAATTTGAACTAACTAACTAAAAATTAAACTGAACATCTTCTTTTATACTAAAAAATATGCATATATACACCCACATACACATATATATACAGACCTAATTAGAACTTTCTAGATTTTTCTGGAAAGATTCGTTTATTATTATTGTATATATTCACATAATTAAATAAGTTATTTAAAAATTTTCTAATTTTCAAAGTGAATTTTAATGTGAAATAATATAAGTAGTATGACACGTTGTAATGCACGATACAAACGCACATACATACGTACTCAAAAACACATTATTTTAATTACACCTTCAAACTTTCATGGTTGATATCCATATGTCTATAAAAATTATAGACGTACACATTATTTTTTGAATCATCTTTCTGCACAAATGTAATAATCTACATCACAACCTGTTTTCAACTATTTCAGTTTTAAACCAGAGAAAGTTGTAACGGATATCGAATCTGTTCGTCGGTATTCTATGATTATAATATATATAAAAAAAAAATCAAAACCAAATATATTTGACATTTTCCTTTTTATTGTTAACTCGTATGAAATAATTTAAGTTATCGAAAATTAAAAAATAAATATATAAAGAATTATTATGTAAAACGCGGACATTATAATAGTTGGTACCGTCATTTTGGAAATATCCTTAATGAGTAAATAAACAATTTTCATATACATTTATATATAAATATAAT
This sequence comes from Coronaproctus castanopsis, assembly GCA_032883995.1. Lineage (NCBI taxonomy): Eukaryota > Metazoa > Arthropoda > Insecta > Hemiptera > Monophlebidae > Coronaproctus > Coronaproctus castanopsis. Next base: position 291,372,312 of record CM065052.1, read on the forward strand.
ATGAAATAGTTTTTAAAGAGTTTCAAATATCAGTCATACGAAGTTAAACAACTCAATTTGAAGAAAGTTTAATTCTTAAAAATATGCCCTTAATATCATACAAAAACATCCTGGAAAAGTTAGAATTATCATCTGGGTACTACAAATCGATTAATTTATTTTAAAAAATAATGTTATTCCGATGCACGCTCACACGCACACATACATATTACATACATACATACATATATAAATTTACCGAAGATATTAGTTAACATTTTTGTATAAATATTAATTTCATTTCAACATATATACATGTTCCACAAATAGAAAAATATTTTTTAACATTAAAAAAATGTTTAGTATTTTTCTATTTAGAACATTATTAACTTTCGCGATTTGGTATTTCAAAAGTATAAAAATATTTCAAATAAGTAGAATCGTACTTTAGAAAAATTATATAAAAATTTTTTATCGTATAGTAGTATCATTTAAAGTACACACACACACACACACAACATATATATATATATATATTTCGTTCTAATTACGTTATATCTTAAGAAAACGGAGAAAATGTCTTAATTAATGAAATTTCGATGTTTTTTTAATATTTAGTTTCGCGTATGAATTTTATATATATAAAAAAAACACACAAATAAATAATGAAAAAGAAGGGCGCTGTAAAAAAAAAGGTGACGACTTTAATATACTTGATTAAATATATTAATTAATTATATAGGAACACGTATAGTCAAGGCGCGCACGTTTTGACTAGAAGAATCAACTTTGGTGGACGATTCGAGCGACTACGGGTCGCGTGTATTTGCATTTTGTCACGATCACGATTTTAAAGCCACCGGACACTTTTGAGGCGCTGATTTCTTTTCTGTTTCCGCTATTTGAACTTCTTCCAAAATCTGAAAATAGGAATAAAAATAATTAACCGCGCGTCGATCGTAAAATATAAAATTAAGTAATCGCTTTAAAAGACGAAATGCCGATAATGTTTTGGTTCCCGACCACTCTCATATTAACAATATGGCAGACTGGGCTGCCAAAACATGCAGCAACCATGCTTACTCATCTAAATCGTACCATTCCACGTGTAGATGCTTTCAAATGAATATCTCATCAATTAAATCATAAATGGTAGTCCTTCTGGACGCATATGCCAATTACTAATAAATTAAGATCGATAAAATTAGACATTGCACGTTTCATTACTCCTTCCGACTTATCGCGTTAAGCTGAAATAGGTTTACATCGTTTTAGACTCGGTCATACAGCTATCACAGTTACCTACTTCAGCGTCAACTTTCTCCGTGTTTTTCTTGCGGCAACAATATCGATTGTACTAATCACAGCTCCTTGCGTACTAAATTAGCTCTGCCAACGTCTTCGAACGAATTACTGAATTCGAGATAATATGCATCGTGCTCTTCGATTCTTCGCTTCTAATCCGAGTCTTCTCATCAATGGGAAGAAGAAGAGACGAAATGTAATTTAAGATGTACAAATTGAATATTTATAATTCGAAATACACTTTTAAACTTTCACGGTTGATTTCCATATATTTACCGAGAAATTTCATTTTTTAAATAAAACACAGTATCAAATTACGGATACAGGACACGGGAGCCGAAATATATAACAATATATGTAAGGAATTAAACATTGATTAACTAAACTATAAACGTGTCGCCGGAGGAGAATATTGATATAATTTAGTCTAAGTGAATCCATAGCTTCAGTATTATGAGGGATTATTGCGCATTTGTCGGGGTTCGTTTATAAGAAACTAGTATTATGCGGTTGATTTATATGAAGAGTAAAAAGTACAAAATGAAAATACGCTGTTCATATTAGTTAATTCATGTACGTAGAAGCGTATTTACTAGTTGATTTGTGTTTCAATTGTATGTTCAGAACAATACGGCTGTATGTATATATGTGTGTGTGTGTGTGTGTATCCATAAGTATGTACTACATTATAATGAAAATGATCTATCTGGTACGTATAACAAGTCCAAATTCGTTATCCTAAGTCGCTTATTATTTTATTTAATAATTAATAACGCGCTTTGTATCGTTCGGATTGTTCGTGCATTATTGTGAAATAAGTTTTGTTTGTTTATAACACATCGTGCACAAAACTATAAGTTACTGCTGTTTCGTTTATTTATTACATTTTATATCGCATATTATTGCTATGAAACTGTAATTTTGAAATTTTGGAGAAAAAGTCAATTTTTGGAGTTTCGAAAATATTTAAGCCCCTCTAAAAACTTTCAGGACTTAAACCCGATTTTCGAGACGATTGCATAAATTTTGAATTTTTTATATCGATTAAAAAAAAAAAAATCCACAAATGCATTCCAACTATTTCTAGACCATTCGAGATTATCTTAAATATAAAGGGAAAAATATATTTTAACAATATATATTTTTGTATGTTCGTTATATCGTGATTGCTATAGAGTTGTATATCTATGTATGTATGTATGTGCGTGGACAGAGCACGAGTTAGTTTATCAATCGCTTATATATATTTAATTATTTACATTATTTATCGCTTAGAGCGTTATTCTCGATGGCGTAATTTCAGACGGTGTACTTCATTAGGTTAAGGTTATAATATTTATTTCGACGAAATGGTTATGAAGTTTTGTTTATTTTTTCGTTCATTATTTATCGAAAATATAGAAATATAATAGTGGAATTGAAATTATTATTATTATCATTATCATTATTATACTTCAAAACGATAAAAACTTAATCAGAAAACGCGCGTACCGTTATAAGTCGTTCCATTCCGAATAGAAATCCTTCTTCGTGATTTCCCGGAGACCACGGCAATTTATGAGTTAAAACTGTATTTGAAGGAGCGGGTCGTGTCTTGGCGAAATCGATCAACCAAGCGCCGACTTTAGTATCATCGTAAACGACAAAAATACTGCTACCGACTATTTCGTGCGTTTTGAAATAATACGACTGATCCAATTTCGCGTAAATTTCTTTCAAACGGCAGAGTAACCGTTGTCGCACATCTTCGCGATTGCCTAAAAATAGGGACAGCGTATCCGTTACTTCTTGACGACTTTTGACTTTTTTCAAATCGGTCACCGGTTTTGAACCTCTGAACTGTTAAGTATATATATAAAAAAAAAACAACACAATATACGGAAATTAGTAAAATAGATTTATGCCGAATAAAAATTTCACCTTTACTATAAAGAATACGCGTATTAAATATTTTTCTTAAAGCAAATAGTCGGTCGTCGGAATAGCCTATAGAGCACGGATTTCCATACGGAAGATACCGGGTGTGTAGAAAAATTATCATCAGATAATAAAAATATAAATAATTATAATATTATCGCGTGGAAGGCAATGGCAAACCACCACGCGCAACACTATATGCGCGCTAGTAACAATACACTATACGAAAACACGAGGGGTTGCATTGTGACGCGATAATAAAGCGATTACAATCAGTTCTCCCGGGGGTGTGTATCTATTTACGCTGGCTCCATATTACGATTGCCTCGTACGCTACTTACACTGTACAACAAAATATATACAGGTAAGTAGTCGCCTACCTCCGACACGGAGACGGCACTTAATTATGATGAGTCGTCGATTATCATAATTGCCAGAACGCTCGACTTTGAACGAGGTTTCGGAATAAACTACGTTAACATAATTCTTAATTATCACGGAAAAGACAAGCGCTCCGTTTAAATCATACGCGCGCGCGCATCTACGTTATAATAAACGCCTCGAATGCTAGACCATTTTGTACGTGAAATAATAACGTACAATGGGCTAGTCACGATAATTTACGTTAACAGTGAGATATTTTATAAAACGCAGTTTATTCGAATTAACGAAACGAACATATAAACACAAGTGTGATTTTTATCTGGCGATTAAAGAAAAATCGTCTAACCGTACAATATGTAAGCTTAACTCATATACAAAAAGTTGAAAAAAAAATTGCAAACAGTAATACCAGCACTATATACATTAAGGAATTATGTCAGTTGTGATACATTAAGAACTGTATACTTTGCATTGGTTGAATCCATATTAAGGTATGGAATTCAAGCTTGGGGACTAGCATCAAAAGTGTACATAGAGAAAATAAATAGATTACAAAGAAGATGTTTAAATTTAATAAATAAAGATAGACACGAGGGTAAATCATTACGAGATTTATTAAAAGAACATAATGTATTGTTACGGGGCTCTATTTGTTTATTAAGATATGGGAACATTTAACGAATAAGAATTCTATACAGATTAAGGAAAATACAGTGAAAAAATATGAATTGAGAAAAAAACTAAAATATAATTTACCATTAACGAGATCGAAATTCGGTGAGCAAACGGATACAGTAGTTATTGCAAAAATGTTAAACCGAATTACCGGATTATATAGTTGCAGAGAAAAGAAGGGGAAAACTAGGATTGAAAACATGGTTGCAAGATGAAAGTAATGTAAAAAGCATCACAAATATTGAAATTTAAGGTATCAATAAAGTATGACGGCGAGCCACTAAATAAGCAAACAATGTGACCTACTACTGTAATTGAAGATATCAGATAAGTAAATACACAAGATAGGAAATGTGGGAGTGAAAATGAGAGAGCAAATGTATGTGCAAGTGGGGTGAATGAAATTAATATATATGTGGGCGTGTGCGTGTGAGAGTGAATGATAACAAATTGGTATATATATAGAAATGTATTATGTACAGATTGTATATATTTAAAGTTCTGAGGGAATATTCGTCGACAAGCAAATTGCTTGACGAAACTATGTATATAGAAAATAAGGAATTTTGTAAATGTTCATGGTTTAAAATTTCAAATATATATTTAAAAAAAAAAAAAAAAAAAAAATACCGTTGATTTATAATAGAAACTCGATCGTTTTATTAACTAAAAAATGTGTTATTACCTTTAGAGCTTCAATACGAAATCCCTGGCAACTAGTGGAACTTTGTTCTTCTCTGAATTGCATATATCGTAACTTAGTCACCGCTCTAGAAGCGTACTCTTCCGCAGTAGGAGAATTGGGATCGACCGCTATCATCTGCGAGTAAATTAATAATAGCATTTTATAACACACGACCAAAGCTTATTATTCAAATTTTCAATAAGTTTTAAAACAAGCGCTATTAATTTAATTTTTAATTTAAATGACGCCCGATTTTCGGTTAAATTTAATAAGAAATGTAAAATACTTCAATAACATTCTAACCCATTTAGTCAACGTGATCATTATACGGCCATGAAATTTTAATGCTAATAACATTTTTTATTTTCCGGTTGACGTTAAATAACTCAATTTTAAATTCGCTTAATTTAATAATAAATTTAAAATACCGCATTCAGTCGCGATGATATGGTGAGCGTGAATTTTTAATATTGATAAAATTTTTTATTATCCGGTTTACGTGAAATATTTTTAAAAAAATTAAAATTTTCTTAATTCAATAAAAAATTTAAAATACTGCAAAACAGACTAACGTTCATTATACGGTACATGAAATTTTAATGCTAATAAAAATTTTTATTTTATGGTTAATGTGAAATATCTAAATTTTTTTTAAAAATATTTACATAAATAAACTGGCAATTATCTACACAGTTCGCTTAAGAAACGGTATTGTACAATAAACACACCTGTATAAAATTTATAATTTCGTGTAAAAATTTTAAGTGTGACTGAAATAAATATTTTTAACACTTTATTCGATTTCGTGTTACCTTCTTTTAAAATCAATACAAAGGGTTATTAACAAATAGCGCGCTTTATTTTCCTTCTACTAAACAACTGCACCATAAGATAGCGCTAACTGCAAGATATATAAAATTTATACTAATTCAAGGAACAACGATTTCCGACAGTAAAGTACGTCGTTGTTAATCGAAAAAACAACATCGCACATCATTAATAAATGGAAACCGACTTCCAATTACATTACATTATCTAAAACGAATTTCGTTTACATTTAAAAGAAAAATTTTACAATTTATCAATCGGCTATTATTAAATAACTAGGTTTAGTTTATACTCCAAAAATCTCGGTAATTTCTATCTAATGTATACATCGAACGTCGTTCATTTAATATAATCGATTTTGATTATTTAATTAATTTGTTATAAACGCATATTTATTTATCGACGAACTTTTAGTAGCTAGAATTACCAACATAACCGTAAACAATACGTATAGTGTTCATAATATATATATATAATATCATTACGTCAAAGTAGAAAGAAAAACAAATATAATTTATAGACGTTTAATTTGAATACATATATTATAAATATATTACAAATATATATAATTAAAGTATCTATGAATTCAACAAGCATTTAATTTAAATAAATATCTAACGAATCTCTATAATTAACGAATTCTATAAGTCTAGAATTTTTAATATATATATATATATATCGCTAATGGATAAAACAAAAAATCTATCACATGATATATTATCATTTTGTTACTTTTTCCTTCTAGTAGGTTGCACTTATAAATTCATAGTTTATAAGCGTTTAATTTAAATATATAAATATATTACAAGTGTATATAATTAAAGAATTCATAAATCTATAATTGTCAGTATATATACAACATATATATCTCGCTAATAGATAAGCAAAAATTCTATCCCACGACGCGTTATCATTTTGTTACTTCTTCTTCTTCTAGTAGAGGAGGTTGCACGTCAATAACCATTAACCGTCTCAGATATTCGTGTATGTAGGTTAACCTTTATCGCTTCGTACGCTTTATTAATATCAATATTTTTCGTTTTGTATCCATCCTTTTCCTTTTGGTTACAAGTGTATTTATTTCCTCTTTTTTCTTTTTCTTAATATCTCCGACTATAATATATTTATCCACATCGATTAAACACGTTCTTATTACAAGTTTTATCAATTTTGAAGCAGTATACGTCTACATTTGTATTTGTAGTTGATTGTTCAAGATACCGTTACATATTTCAACACGGACTGTACGTAATACCGTACTATTCTTTTTCAAAGCTTTGAAGCCTTTTTTCTACTGTTTAATATTTTTTCCATAAAAGCTTGTTATATTTTTATATATAATATATATATATAATATATATATATAATATATATATATATATATAATATATATATATATAGTATAATAACAAATGATGGAAGAAGTATACACGATATATAAGATTCAGCGAAAATTGGCATTTATGAAAAAGAAAGGTTTATTAACATTAACACACATTAATATAAAAATGAAGAATAAATTGGACAAAGCATTCGTACGGAGGGTTTTACTTTCAGATTGGGAAGTTTGAACGATTGATAAAAAGACGCCATTTGAAGGAGAATGTAAATAATAGCATGGACACAGAAAATTAGTAACAAAGAAGTATTTAGATTAATCCATTGTAATATAGAAATTATTAGGAAGGTTAAAAGAAAAAAAGATACAAATGGATAGGTCATCGCAATAAATATTTAGCACAAATAACTGAAAGTACCGTAAAAGAGGAAGATCAACAGAAAGGCCAATAATGAAATATATCAAACAAATACAACCCGATGTACAAGCAATAGGATATAGTAACATGGACCAAATGGCGATATCCACAGAATTCTGACATTCTAAATTAGCTGTCCACTAATCTTAACAATATCGTTTTAAAAAATCGATGACAGTCATAAAACAGTAAGCGTCTTTTATAGTTTATCTTAAATTATAATAATCCGACGATCGATTTTTCTCATATATATATATCTCACTAACAGATACACTAAAAAAAAAAAAACATTTATCACGCGATACGAATAAAGCGCGCAGTTAGATTATCGAGTATGCACGTCTGAGAATATTATTTACCTTAAGAAATAGATCTTCTCTAGCGAAAGTATTCTGAACTTCGGATTCTAAAAAAGTTCTAGTGCCCATTTTAATGTCCATCACGTTCGGATCGTTAAATCCGTGTAACAAGTCTTGCAATTCGATGAACGTTTCGCCGCAATATTGAACTTCTCTTAGATATCTCGGCACGATATCTCTCAGAGCCGGTTCTTTCGATAAAGCTTCGTACACAGCTCGTTCGGCGCCCCCGCTACATTTTTTCCAAATAGTACCGGGACCAGCAGGAGCGAAACAGTCTGGATGGCCAGATAATTGAAACCAAGATTTCGAAGACAGCGATTTGTCAGCCATCGATTCTTTTTCATCTTTAATCGAATTAGCGATTGGCGTTTGTTGTAAAATGATATTGCTAGCGGGTGCGGCTAAACCTAACGCGTTCTGAAAAACAAAATTATTAAAAAAAATTACATATATATATAATATAAACAATTAAAATATGTACAATTTTTCGATGTTAATTAATTATAAATTTTTGTAATTTAATAATGTTAAGTACAATGCTACAGGTATATATATGTTTATTTTATTTTTCGATCGGGAAAAATGGGTGAACGGAAAACAAAAATAACTACTACTAATAACAATCGTAGTAATTATTAATGTTATTCTATCTCATTCGAAATCCGTGTGTTAGATCGAAAAGAATAGTATGAAAAGAAAAAAATTAGTAACGAATTAGTATTTAGATTAATCCGTGAAAATGGAAGCTTATTTGGATAATTAAGAAAAAGAAAGTAGGAAATAGACAAGTCATATTTTCAGACATAATGAACATTTAACAGAAATATTTAAAAGAATGGAACTGATATCAAGAGGAAGCCCAAGAATGAAATATACGAAACAAATACAACACGATGTACAAGCAGCGAGATATAGTAACGTGGAAAAAAAATTGCGCTGTCCATAGAATTCCGACATTTCAAATTTGCTGTCCACCAGTCTGAACAAGATTGAGGAATTAAGATAACGATTCTGTCACTGATTGACGAGCATAAGCGTCTTTTCTGATGGTATCCTCCTTACCTTTCTTTTTGATATTTCATAACACACCTTAATCTTCCGTTATCAGGTATCTTTAATAGATAAGTAGTATCACTAATAATATATATCACGTATACATACATTATACATATATATATATATATATATGATATAATCATCCTCAGCACCATCATCGCAGCGCTATATTCACGGGCGGGCCATCAGTAGGAATGTCGATAAGATTCTACGTTCGTTTGTCTTGAAGGTACGTTTGTCCAACCTTTAAAACTAATTTGTCGTCCTTCTTCAAGGAAAACCCCTCTATCTGTTAATCTGACGTATTTTGCATGTTATATCTGACATCTTGTTATTTCGCACTGGTATAAAATTTCTTTATTTCACAATCTAGGCGTCCGGGAGCTACCTTTAACATCTTCCGATGTAGTCACATTTCCATACATTCGTATTAATACCTTTTAATTTAAGGGCGTACACTCGACGCCACATAGAAAGTATACCCTCGAACAGTATTTAATATATGTATATGTATGATATACGTACACCCGTGAAGACTTAATACAAAATAATATTTATTCTATATCAATAATCAAATTGAAACTTTAAAAGCGAACGTAAGTAAAAAGGACGAGCGAGCGGAAATATGCATTTTTCTATATGTAACGAAGCTAGGAATAATTAATAAATATAGAAAAAATTGCTAGAGCGCTAGACTGTCAACTCGACGGTCTCTGGTTTTGATCCCGCGAGGAGATAAAAATGTTTTTCATAATTATATCACGGATAAAGCAACAGACGCATAATTAGTGCAATACGTCAATGATGATATTAAATCGGACGAGAATAAGCTAAAATTAGAATTAAGAGAAAATATTTGGATAATTTAAAACTGATTGAAAAAATTCGTACGCACTCTTTGTTCAAAGGAGAGAAAATACATGACGATATATATATAAGATGGCCGACCGCTACGCTTAACCTTTCTAAATTTAAATTTGGCGTATAATAATTTCAACCGGAGCAGACTTTCTGGTGCCAGTTGTTCGAATTGAAACTGGTTTGGAAAGTTCGAAGAAATTAACCGGTAAGTTAATATCATACATTTCGAGCATGATAAGAGTAGTTTTTCTCTTTGTTCTTACTTAGTACACTACTTCCTTTTTTTTTTCTTACCGCGACAGTTTTAACACCCATCTAAACATATATTTTCGCGTGAAAAAATGTACAAGCGATGTACAAAAACTTCAACTATATACATATATATAAAAAAATATGTACGGACAGCCGAACGATTAACAAACGAAAAAGAGCACGTATATAATAACAGCGACATCGTTCCGTATTATTTTACTTTAGTATCGATAATATAATCGATACCTCCCGAAAATTTAAAAGGCCACCCGCAACGTTTCTCAAAATTTCAAGTTGACCAATTTATACAAATGTTACACTGTAATACATATATAATTACACGCGCACAAAAACCCACGTGTACGAGTGCGTGTGTGTGAATAGGTGTACAAGCGGTAGTCAAACTCGTTAATTGCCGTTTTAAAAATTAACAACCTACCCAAAAAAGTCACGTGGAGTCAAATGAGATTTGACATTTTCTAAAACCGGTACGAGAATTATAATTACATAAAAGTACTAACGATCGTTGACGGTATGAACGATAAAAAAATCTATAAATGTAATACAAAATAATTAATAAATACACGATATCTAAAAGTACACTTATACGATTAGTCACTTATACGACATTTAGATAAGAGAACTTAAAACAAAAAAAAAAAAATGAAGAAAAAAAAACATGTTAGCAAAGATAAACGTAAGAACTTAACGGAAACGATAAATCCTGTAAACAATTATTTTTAATGATCTATTAGAATGTTCGTAGGATCGACGACCTACGTAGACGTGCAGTGGCGTAGCCAGACTTGATTGAAGAGGGGCGTTCAAACAAAACTAAATTATAACAGTAAACCGGAGTTAAATTAAACTTTAAGTAAATAACCAAAACTCAAGTAGGTTAAACCCCAATAAGCAATTCACCTCGCCAGAGTTATTTTTATACTTATTAGACGTCGAATATGTAATTCGACTAGAAGCAATAGACGGCAGAAATATTTAACGTCACTGGAACACATTAATAGTATGTTATTGAGAACAGAGGGAGATGGTTACAAAGTACAATAAATTCCGCGAAAAAATAAACGATAAATAACGATTTTATATTTTTTTAAGGAATAATACATAGTAATACTTAACTAAATTTAAAATTTAAAATCTATTCTTCGTGTTTTTCTACATAATAAAACTATTTATTTACTTCAAAAACAGCGAAATTTAAATAAAATAAATGAAAATAAAAAAAAATAAAAAAAATAGGTTTAACAAATGCAAAACCGCATTTAACAACGAGTATATATTTTCTTATTATCAGATTGAATCCAAGGGGGCTTCAGACCCCCAAAAACCACCCCCTGGCTACCACACTGTAGACGTGAAAATTCATAGAGGTCCGACTAAAAAACGTAATTCTGTACACGTTAATACGCAGTTATTTGGTATCTTTATTCTTTTTTTTAAAATTAGGAAGTATCGTTTTAGTTATTATTTCACACGATGGGAGCGCTAGAGTTAGCCGAAAACCGTATTTATCGTTTCTGGCTATAGTACTTATTTATCGATACGGGTACACGAAGCTCAGGTTGTATACGTAGAAGTGCATAGAGGTCAAAACGTAAGTCAATTTTATATTTTTGTACTGATGTTAACTTTTTTTTTTTTTAAAATAAAAAAGAATTTTTAAATTATCCGTGCGACCCATCCCGTTGATTAACTCGGATAATCGGGAATTCACTGTACTGATTACATATTCAACACTTATTAGAAAATATATATATATATATATATATATATATATATCAAACTGCAAAAAAGATGCTATCTCTGAATTATCGATAGTAACTGAAAGTGTTAACCTTTTCAGTGACAATACTCCCGATGCGGCACTATATATATATATATATATATATATATATATATATATATATATATATATATAAAAATCACAATAAGAATCATTTGGTTGACCATAGTATGTTTCAATTCTAAAAATATTTTTAGTGTTCTTGTTAATTACTTCATTCGTCAAAAAATTATTAATTTCATGTAAAAAAAATTTAAACAAATTGATAATGGTCGACTGAATAGGTAAAAATTCTAATATTGGACGCGTTTAACTTAGAATTACTTTATTAATACTTATTCTTCGTACGCGTATTAAAGTAACTTAGGTGGAGCGTCAGTGAGAACATCTTCCACGTACACACACGTCACTACAGATATTTGTCTGATTGTAACTTGAAATATACAATAATGAAAATGATAATACCAATAATAATAATAATATATAAAGAATCGGGAGGTGCGGAAGAAGTTAAGATTGATCTAAATCAGAAATTTTAATAATGTCAAAAGATGTAGATAAGAGAGAATAGAAATAAAGGTTAAAGTATTAGATATTTACCAATAACAATATACTGACATGTATTATACGCTACATACTATTTAAAAATAAGTAAATAAAAATAAATAAACTAAAATTATCGGTCATAAATGAAAAATCTATAAATATAATTATCTCGTAATTAGTAATAATAAATTTTTATATTTTCCTTTACCGTCGACATAAAAATGAGTTTTCTTTTTTAATTTTGCCACGTAACGCGCAAGGTATATATATATATATATATATATATATATATATATATATATATATATATATATAATATATATATATATATATATATAAATTATTTCCGGGTAATAAATATGGAGGTATCCTATCAGCAAAAGTTTTAATTACGTTAATTACTAGTTTATTAACAGGCGCATAGGAAGCACTTTCAACATTAATATCTTTTATAAAAATTTAAAAAAACAAAACATCATCATTAACGTAATGACCGGTCAACGAATTATACGATAAAAAAATATCGATAAAGATTATCATTTCGATTAGAAAGTTATAGAGAGTAATAACTTTCTACTAGATTATCAGCATATAATAAGGCGACAAAAAAATTAGAGCGAATTAGACGAAATATTTTCTTAATTAAAATTTCAACAGACCAATACAGTATTTTACGTACAAAGGAAACGTATATAATTGGTTTAAAACATATATGTAGAAAATAAGTATTATGTTACAGAAATAAACAATGTACGAAGTGAAGGTGTAACACAAACTTTTGGTGTCCCACAAGGGAGTGTATTAGGTGCCTACTTGTTTTTAATATATATATATAAATGATATGTGTAATATTACGGTTAACGGTAAGATATTTAGCTACGCAGACGATACTGCATTAGTGATTACTTTCCGTTATTCAAGTACTCTTAAACGGGGGTTGGCGCGAGCTGAAGTTAAAAATTGCTGGATGGCTGAGCGAAACCGACTAATTGTTAATGAAAAGAAAACAAAATATCTAATTTACAATTATCATCTGTGCGACGGTATGAAACTTCTGCTAAACGATAAATATGAGATAGAAAGAACGCATGAAAGGGATTCAGTTTAATTATAAGTGAACGAGAAATAAACATCTAGCTAAAAAAAACTAAGGAAATTGAATTATCTTTACTCGTGCTTAGAGCGATATTTAATTGTTAAGTATCTAAAACGGTTATACCTCGCTTTGTACCAACCGGGTCGAAATTATGGAATCGTTTACTGGGAAGGGCCGGGCTAAACAACATATTAAGCCGATTCAAACGTTGCAAAATGGATTGGAAAAATTTCTTCTTAACGAAAAAATCCTTCTTCTCATGACATAATCCTACATGTTCGAGAGATATACCAATTACAATTACTAGACTATGTCTTCAAGAATAATCCTTACAATATGTTGCGCATCATGGAATACAGTACCGAAGTTGAACAAGTGTCAGAACTCAAATTATCTATAAAGGCGCCGCAAGCCTTTATTAATGAGGTACCTAAAAAATAGAACTTTTTCTACAAATTTATATGTATGTTTATATTGAGTACTGAGGTGTGTGTGCATTTGAAAATACCAGAGTTAGTTTAATTCATATTATACGCACGTACACACCTGTATCGTAAATAACTTTACGCTTATCCAACATTTATAACATTTTTATTTTTTATCAGCTATCGCATAATTATTTTATAAGCTTGTTTAATTAATTTTCCGCAATAATAAACATGGTATATTTAAGAAAATAATGGTATTGTTTATGTTAATATTCGCGAGTTATCGCAGCATGTCGTTATAAACCGTTATATATAAGAAAGTAAAAATAAAGCTTGATTTGATTTGATTTGAAAATGCGTAATGCAGGCGAGCGCATTGTAGGAAGTGGGTGTCTCTGATTTCTCCGTGATAATTAAGGGTTTTTTATGAAAAAATTTTACGTCGTGAGTTAGGATCGAACTTTCGACCGTTGACAATCGAGCGCTCCGACAATTATGCCACCGCGGCATATTACGTATACTTAACAAAACATGATAGGCAGAATTAGTCGGAACGACCTTCTGTAAGAGTCGCAATATAGTTTATTTAATGAATTTATTTTTCTTTTCACACGTATTAAATTATTCATTTTAGAAAATTCGAGCAAAACAAAAACGGAATTCAGTTTTAGCGGATTATTATTATATTTTTTATAAAAAATATATATGTCTAATATCTCGTCCGAACTTACATATATTTCACTTTTTTTTTTTTTTAAATAAATAGTCCATACTTAGTCCATCCGGTAATATCCGTTCTTGTAATATGATCAAATTGTGTATTTTTCCTCGTTATTGCCCCGATTAAGTTGAAAAATTATTTTAAATAATTTTTGTATCAATTAATTTAGTTCCCACCGTATTGCGCTCTGGTTCGAAATAATAGATGTCTGAAGAAATTAAATAATTACGACGGGAGAATGAGATACCCTTAAATTTATAAACGATATTAACAGGTGGCTTATGACAGAGTAGAAATGGGTTCGTTTGAGGGAGACCCATTTTCACTTCTCTAGAATATAAGTTATTAGTCAGTAACAGTTTCCGATGCGGTATATAATTACTTTATTCGCGGTTAATAAATAAAATATTCAACAATATAGTAACGTACCAGCGCCAAGAATTTTAACAGATGATGTTCGTCTTTATGACGTAGTTTTTTAATACAACCGATATTGTACAGGCCGTTACGACTGGAACTATCGTTGTCGGATTTCGTTTGTTTCTGAAACAGAGAAAAATAAAATACAAAATTATTAAAGGAATCCCGTAATAAATACTGTTCGATTTCTACGACAATAGTTCATAATATTTCGAAACAAATTAGCGATAAATAACGTTATTATATAACAACATTTTTCGGTAATAGATGAATTATCTTTAAACATTGGTAACAGACAGAAACATCCTGTTTTAATTACTATAAACGCGAATTTATAAATTTCATCGTTAAATGACGGTTTCAGAGGAACATGCATAATTTTCGTATAAGTTTATTTTCAATCACGACACGTATTGATAATAAAAATAAAAATAAATTGACTGCATTCGAAACGAAAATTAAATTTTGGAAAATTATATATATATATATATATATATATATATATATATATATATATATAAACCAATTAAACCACTTTATTAAACTGCGGTTAAAGGATTATTTTTTGACGTTGGTATTCCGTCTTATCGCGCGGGAAACATTATTTCATGAAATAGATATATTCTCGTTAAAATAATTCGAACCACAATTCTCTTATAAGTTAATAAATCGATCATCGAAAAATTAAATATACATGTACACAATGTTGAATAAATATCGTCATTTTCACCATATGCAAATTAAACATGTCCACTCATCTAGTCGGCGTTAACAATATAGATTTTCTACTGCTCGAGTAAATAAATATTATTTAATTTATAGGTTAAGTTGTCTTTTTCTACGTGTAAATCTAAATATAAAATAGGAATTATTCTCTTAAAATTGAAGTAAACCTAATTGAACCGTCATTTAAAACAATTTCAAAAATACGTCGATAGTTTAGAAAAATGATTTTACCGATTATTATCATATACAACGATCTATAGTAATTACGTTGAACTTCCTACAGATAGCGATGGTGCAAATGTCGACAACTTTAATAGATTGATTACATTTTAGAATTTTTTTCTATTTTCCTTCCTGTAAAAAAAAAAATGCTAAATTCTCTACTTTGAAACATACATCTATATTTAACTCGTATTGCGTTTTCGAGTTGACAATTTCAGACACGCGAAAACAATATTCTATTTTTAAATTATCACTTGTCACTCTATATACAATATAATATATACGCGTGTGTATAATAAATTATGGTCATCGCATATAATTTCTGTATGTGATACACAAGTACTCGCGATTTAAAATTGTCATTTGTTAAATAACGTCTAGCACACAATTTTATTTTTTTTAAACAGATAAAAATATATTACAACTACTACTAATAAAATAGCGGTCACTCTTTTAACCGCCCGGTTACAATAAACTAGGTTAACTACGAGCTATTTTTAGCCCGGGTTAAACCAGAAAGAAAATTGAGGGCATTCAACTACGAAAGATTGAAACGATATTTAGGTACCGACTAGTTATTTGTATTGCCGATGGAAAAAAACATGCCACTTACCGCCGTTATTAAATAAACAAAAATAAAAAATGATTAAAATCACCAAGTTTTTATATTAAAAGATCACATAGCTCTATTAAGACATTTAGATATAAATAAAGATATAAAAAAAATATAAATATATAAACAAAAAAAAACAAAACAATAAAATGTAAGATAGATCTACAATATTACGGACAAATTACAAAAGGAAATAAATTATAA
Source organism: Coronaproctus castanopsis (assembly GCA_032883995.1). NCBI lineage: Eukaryota > Metazoa > Arthropoda > Insecta > Hemiptera > Monophlebidae > Coronaproctus > Coronaproctus castanopsis. Next base: position 291,389,150 of record CM065052.1, read on the forward strand.
AATAATCTGACAGTGAACGTGGTACAAAAATTTAAATTATAATTTTACTTGTACTTTATTCATTAAACAAAGGAATATATATATATTTCGTGTGGCTTTAAACTTGATATATACACACACACGTGCGCTTTTTTCTCTTTAACGAACAACATTTAACAAACTTTGAAAATTATTCTTTAAAAAAAAAAAAAACTAACTTCCGGTGACGCCAAATTCAAATATTTTACGTTAATGGCGGATAAAGTTAATACTTTCAATCGTTCATTATCAAATTTTTACACGCGATAACAGAATGAAAATGACTCGTCAAGAAAACAAAAAGTAATATTTTATTGTATATAATACATTATAGATGACTAAATAATGTTTAAAATACATGTAAATATTGTTAGATTGAAAACATTTCATAATGGATAATTATTACGGCAGCATTGATGCACAGTTCAGTGCATACTCTCTGACTGAAAAGGTTAATGTGGGAATTTTAAAGATTTCGGAAACAATTTTACATCATACACTATTTAAACGTTACATATAACAAAAAATCGACAAATATTTTCATAAGTTAAGAATGACGATTTTTGATGTAATAATCGGAAAATAAGAAAACTAAAATCATCACAAACGTATATACAATTAACACTCTGAGTAACATTATTTCTTTTTTAAAATAGTCGATCAGAAAAAGTGGACATTCTATTCTTTTTCGGTGATATTAAGTTAAATTTTCGTCCAAATCGAAATTAGGTTAATCGATTGTTTAAATTTAGTTCGAAATAGATTCGAATTTTAAAAGTTTAACTACAAATAAACTGCGCGCGAACGATTAGTTTGATTTAGCTTTAATTAAATTTTTTCGATATTAACAAAATCGATTGTTTTCGCTCGTTACGATCTTTAATATTTATAATTTCTTGAAAAATCTTCAAACGTTGTTTCGATCGTGTTAATATTTTCAAATTTTTCTTTCCAGATTCCTATTTATCTGTAAAAATCTTTCAAAATTTCGAAATATACTAACCAATTCGTTTTTATAAGCTGCTTCCAGTTGTTCTCGCATTTTCTTGACCGAATACGCCGCGTCTACAGAACGATTATGATGCGTCGAAACATATAGAGCGCTCGTTTTGCTCATGGTCATATTTACGAAGAGTATTTTTAATTCAGTCCGAAAATTTAATATTCGACAAAGATATAATAAAAAATATATATTAAAAAAAAAATAATTTTCGACGCACCAAAAAATTATAATCTTTTACGGAAAAATCGAAAGTAAATATATTTCATAAAGTAGAAAAAAAAAAATTAAAAACGTTCCAAATAAAATAACTTATTTTCTTATTAATAATTTAAACCGGTATTTAAAAAAATTAGTGTCGCGCTACTTAAAACACGCTGCACAAGTAACAACGTTACTAACCGTACATAGGTTTTCAATTGGAAACGAATACAACAAACTCTACACTCTGCACAACCAAATAGTCGATGACGTCAGTCGATATGGGGCGGAAGAGAAAGAGGAACATTCTTTTACGGCCAAATAACACGTTTCGAAACAAACCAACGCAAAATCGTCCCGTTATCCATTTAAGCCAGGCGTCATATATATATATATATATATATATATATATATATATATATATATATATATATATATATATAAAGCACGTCATCAAAGCCGACGCACAAAAGCAACTAGGATGCCACGCTATTTTAAAGAAACAGAAATGATAGAGCCTGCCATATTGTTATGATTCTTATCGACGTACATCTATATACATTGGATGTAATAGCGCAGAAGTAGTTATAGCTACAAATAGCTAAAACAGTGCGCAATAACATTAGTACCGGTATTAGCGGCACGCAATTTGAGTATGAAAATTATTAATTTTGGAAATATACATTGAAAAAATTGTTTACAAAAATTCCCGAGAGTCTACGACATTGTTACAATTTTTATCGATGATATATCTATATTTATCGGATAAATGTTACTTATGTAGTAAGTAATAGCAGGAGTAGTTAGGTAGAAGTAGTAACTATTAAGTAATAGAAGCAATAGACAATAACAATTGTCAGTACGCAATTTAAATATAAAAATTATTAATTTTGAAAATATACTTTGAAAAAATTTTGAAATTACACAAAAGAAATGCCCGATAGCCTGCGACATTGTTATCGATGTATACCTATATTTACTCGATAAATGTTACTTAATAGCAGGAGTAGTTAGGTACAAGTAGCTGGTAGCAACTATTAAGTAATAGAAGCAATAGAGGTAGTACGTTACCACTGCTATTAGTAGTACTCAATTTAAGTATGAAGATTATTAATTTTGAAAACATACGCCGAAAGAATTTTACACAAGAAAAAAATGCCCAAGAACCTGCGATATTGTTACAATTTTTCTCGATGTATATCTGTTTTTCCCTGCGGAGCACAGGTTGTTGTAACTAGTCACCTTCGCTAATAAATAGTCCCTCGACCGCAATATGGTGCCAGATTTCATTGGCGAGTGGTAATTTCCTATTCGGTTGTTAGGAAAGCTAAATCGGAACTCACAACATATGGCCGATAGGAAAAGGTGTTCCTACCATTAAATACCGTTAATATTTTACCGCATTAATAACAGCAGACTATCAGCAGCTCGCTCGTGACAAGGAGCCCCAATCGGGCTGGTGAATACCAGCCTAGAGCCAGTAGGTTAGTCTCCGGCGCCTTAAAACCGGACCTTTTGGCTAGGGAAGTAAACCCGGTAGCAATACACTCGTGTTCTCCCATGCTCTCGTTGGTACGGCACTCTGCAGGAGAGGGTAAACACGTTGGAGAATCGAAATTAGAATCCCTAGTATCATCGAACAACAATATAGGCATTGAGACAAAGCTAAGTTAAAGTTCAAGAAGCAAAAATAAAAACAAAACCAATAGCAGTGAAAAACATTAGAATAAAGAATGGATTACACATAATAGTATCGGTATTGCAACCTGGAATGTAAGATCTCTACATCAAGCAGGTAAATTACCAAATGTAGCATTAGAAGTAGAAATGTTACAAATCGATATCTTAGGAATTAGCGAAACGCGTTGGATAGGATGCGATAAAATAAATGTGAATAATAATTATGATTTCATATATTCCGGAAAAGATACAACACGAATATGGTGTTGGAAAAGAAACTAAGTAGATTAGTAAACGGTATATTAACAAAATCAGAGCGTATAATATTAATAAAAATTGAAACCAAATCTAAAACAATTAATGTGATACAAGTATATGCACCAACAGCTGAGAGTAATACCGATGAAATAGAAACATTATACATTTATTTGGAAGAAGTACTAACAAACACAACAAATAATGAGTTCGCATTTATACTAAGGGGATTTCAATGCCCAAATAATAAAAGAGCTGTATTGGGAGCAAAAATCAAACGTAAAAATAGGGCGTGATTATTATGAAAATCATTGCAATATATAAAAAAAAAAAAGGGTCTTAGACAAGGTTGTCCTTTGTTTCCTAATTATTTAATGCATATTTAAAAGAAATCATGAAATCTCCAAAACTAAATGCAATGGGTTTTAAAATCAATGGGCTTACAATAAAACATACGCAGATGATAAAGTATTAATGGCCAAAACGAACAAGCAGATGTAGAAAATGCTAGATATTATAAATAAAGAAGGAAGAAAATACAACATGAAAATAAATGTAAATAAAACAAAAATCATGAGATTTAGCAGACAGAAAACTAGAGGGACAAAACTGGAAATAGATGGACAACAATTAGAAAAGGTAAAACAGTATAAATATTTAGGAGTTCTGATTATAGAAGATGGGCGTAAGGAAATAATTTTCAGCATAACAATGGCCAGAGAGGTGTATGGAAATCTGGAAAACGTTCTGAAAAACAGAAAGAAGGACTTAGAAACAAGAAAACGAATATTATACGTTGCTACGTATGGTCCGTGTTGCTTTATTCAACGGAAATCTGGACAATACATGCAGACTGCGAAAGAAGAATTAACGCCGTTGAAATGTGGACATATCGACGCATGTTGAGAATTCCGTGGACAGATAAGGTGACCAACCGAGAAGTGCTGAGTAGGTGCAATGTCAACAAGTTGAAGTTAATGGATGATATAAAAAGAAGAAAAATCAAGCATATCGCTTACAAAATCCGAGAAGAAGAACTTTTCAACCTAGCAGCACAAGAGAAAATTTCAAGAAAGTCATTTAGAAGAAGAAAAAGAATAGAATTAATTACCACAAATACAGGAATTAAGGATTTCGTCAAATTAATTGAATCAGCCAGATGTCGATGTATATAGAGTTCGTGATGTGCAACCTCCCGAATGGGAGATGCTACTTTTATGATGATGATGATCTATATTTACTCGATAAAGCAATAGTAGTAATCGGGATAAGTAAATGTAAAAATTGTTGATTTGTGTGCGGATGTATAATGAACATGCTTTGTAAAAAAATTGCATACAAATATACGTTTAAAAAAAGTTAAAAGTAATAGGACAACGAAGAGAATATTATTAATTCCTACGTAAGCAGATAAACGAACTAGGGAAATTCGCGACTACACTACTTCAATCATGGGGAAGTCCAGAATCTGGAAACATTTCTTCATAGTTATTCGTAGAAAGTTTGTTTAATTTAAGGAAAACAATGACTTAACGTATATCCTCCGGATAAGACTTAGTTATAACAAAAAATTACATTACATTTCTTTATGTTCAACACGAAAATGGTAAGGTAATACAGCAGTTTACATATATTTAAAAATTGCTCATCATTGGAAATGAATAAGTAAATAAATAATGTCTACCTGTCTATCTACACACACACACGTGTATATATATATTCTTCTTCTTCTTATAGCGCCCCTTGCGCATTGGGTGATTTTAGTGCTCTATTTCTTACTGCTTTTATCATCTCTCCTATTACCTTTATTTCCGTCCAGTCCTTTATCCAAACTTCTTCCTGACTCTTAGCCGTTTTCCTTCTATCCTACACTGTAACATCGTTTGTAAGATGTCGTATTCATTTTCACGAATTATGTGACTGAAATACGCAGTTTTCCTTGTTTTTACGAGCCTCCACAATTCTCATATAGCAATGAATGACATTTAAACTTGTTAGAGTAAACCTTCTTTGAAGAAGTACGTTAATGAGTATTTTGAATACGTATTTGGCTATTGATTCTTCGTCAAAATCTAATCTGAAATTTAATGCCGAGGCCAAGCATTTAAATTTTCCACCTTTTAAACTATTTCTCCATTTATCTATAGAACCTCAACTGCAATTTACGAGCGAGTAACTACCATAAAGTTTGTCTTGGGTACGTTCATTTTAGTTCAAAATTCTTGCCCTATCTTTTCAAGTTTATCATTCGTTGTAGGACTTCCTAATTTCCAGCCAAGATCGCCGAATCATCCGCATGCATTTTTCCCCTCTATTTACTTTAATGCAGCATTTTCATCGTTGTTGTCTGAAAGATTTTTTCAAAATAGCGGTTAAATAAAACTATAAACACCCCAAAAGTAGGTTAATGCATATGTACGTTATTACTATAATCATTATATGTGCATTCACCTTTCTACATATACTTCGCAACTTCATTTTTAATTTCGTACATGCATTTTAATCGCGTAATATTAATTTTATTTTAAATGCCGAGCTATCCAATTTGTATTTTTATTTCTCGGTCGGAAAATCATCTTGCTCATCTACAATACATGCCACATAATTAGAAATTTTCAATTTTTTTTTTTTAAATACAGCTCCTGAAAAGGATAACCGTTTTATTGCTGCAATCTTAGATCTAAACTAAATAAGCAGTATTTATAAATAGCATAACATGCGCAAAGGAATAGCCCCCAATGACCAAACTCTGCTTATTATATTAATCGATAAAGACCAATTGATAAGATATGAAACGTTTCAGCCTTCTGAGATCCAGATCATAGACAAAAGTGCCACTGCCTCCGGATTTGGGTGGTAAAAAAGCCTTGGACGTATAACAGTTTTATATAATAGGAGCTAGTTCTTTTGCTTCATTTTATATCGATGTCCAATGAACCAGTGTACATTTGACGTATTTGGGCAACTTTATAATCGATATCTCTGCTCTCCATGTCAATTTTTAATCCATATACATATTTAAGTATTTCGCACAGAATTTGCAACGGAACTTTTGCTGGTTATTAATGTGGATAACATAAGATGGATCTCGCTTATCTAAAGAAAAAGTGACATGAACAGATTTCTGTTAATTTAAGCGAATTTCCCAATCTTTCATTCATTCTGCTATATGATCCAGAACACGCTGCAGATTATCATTTGCTACAAGTTGGGAATGACTGAATGCTAAGATGGCTGTATCATCAGCAAACATTGCAGTTGTTATATCCTGTATCGATTATATGTCCGCTGTGTACAATAAGTACTACATAGATCCTAAGACACTACCTTGGGGAACCCCTGCTTGTATCGGACGAACAGTTGATATAACCAACCTGTTCATATAATATGCAAAAATTCACGATCGGATAAATACGATTGTAGAATATTACATACGTTTGTTGATAAACTGCGACTTAATTTAACAATAAGCCCCTGGTACCTCACACGATCAAGTGCTTGTGCGATATCAAGAAATACAGCAGAGCAGTATTTCTTTTCTTCAAACGCTTTTTCAGTTATCGTTGTTACACGATGTACTTGATCGATCGTTGAATGGTTTACGCGAAAACCAAACTGATGACTAGGTAGTTTTGTGAAGTGTTTGATACGTTTTAAAAGTAGTTTTTCAAATAGCTTTGATATAGCCGGCAGCAGCGAAATTAGCCTGTATGGATATATATAACCTATGTAGATAACATTTTATTAGGAAGAAAGAACAGCAACACAATTAGCGGTTGTGTTCATCAATAGAAATTCTGTAGCAACACTATTTATAGTTTTAGAAAACACAAAATGTCACAGAAGAATATCATACTTCTTGTATTATATTATCAGACTGAAACGTGCGCCAAAGTGTTTTAAAATAGCCAAAATTATTATAATTAAAACAGAAGAAGTCAAATTTATACATATACATTCATATATGTATGTACATGTGTGTGTTTGTGTGCACGCGCAAAATATTTCGGATTTTATAAAATTTTTAGAAATATTACTACGAGAAGGAACAGTGTAAAAATTGAAATAGTTTAAAACCCCAAGTTATTAGCAGTTACTTATAAACTTTAAGTTAAAAATAAATTATATTTATCATCTCACCGATGAACCGAATCCAATTTGTTATCTATTGAAATAAGCCGGACGTGTAGGAAGTAAATACACACTAAAAACTAATTTAACCGATGTTCAAGGTTCTAAATGATAAATGAAACCGTGTTTGTTCACGCACGACGAAGGGAGTAACCGCCTTCGACAGCATTATTTTTCTTTTAATCATGTACGTTTTCAAGCTGGAGTCACTATGTTTGGGAACAAAAAATACTATAGTAACTAACCTGGGTTATATATCATCATTATCATAATTATAATTATAATCATCATCAACAACAAGTCGCATTGTTCGTTGCCCAATATCGTGACCAGCCCATTTCAAACAATGTTTTATACAAAACGGGCTAGCGTTTAAAGTACTAATTATACGCAGTGTATATATATATATATATATTTCCATAAATAAATTTTTATGTGATGATAAATATGTAGACTGTATATGTGCATATACATTAGGACGATCGTTGTATATTCACCTCGAAATAAAAAATAATAAATTTAAGAAATAAAAATTATCTGTATTTTAATATATTTACTTATATATATATATATATATATCCATCACTTACGATACCAATCATATAAATTAAAATGTCTTCGACTAATTCCTGCTCGCTTGCCAGACCACCATATGTTATACGTCCCAGAAAGATTGCTCGATACAAACGGTATATAAGTTAATTTAGCAATTTACGATATTAGAAATGATTTTTAATATTAATTTTCGATATAATGGCAAACGAAATATTTTATTTATTTCTCGAGACAGGTTTAAGGCTCAACTCTCGACGTTCACTATCGTAGTAGTTACAAACGTTACATACAATTATTATTATATATTGTCAAAACCTGGTTGAAGATGAGCGAGCTAATATGGCATAATAATAATAATAATTCAAAATGTAACGCCCCTATAATTACAAGGTGAGTCGAAACTAAAAATTGCGCATGACCAAATCATCCTGTACGTTTACATCCGGTCCAACGAAAAGGAACTAGAAATGAATTAGTCAATGAGGGAATAGCTGCTCGCCCGAATTTCAACGATCGTAGCGCTGTACAGAAAAAAAAAATTGGTTCAACGCAATTAACAACATAAACTGGGGAATGTAGAATCCGGCACGTGAGAAAATAAAGATAGCTATATTAGGAAAAATTCAAGTATTTGAAAAAGAAACAAAAATAATAAGAGCGGATCATCAAGATCTAGAGAGGAGGTCAACCAAAAAGGTTAGTGAGTAAGCATCACAAAAAGTCATTAGCAATCATCTCTCCTCCCGCTAAAAAACTTCGAAACTTCTGCTTTGAAGATCCACGAGGAAGACACGTATAGTAACCCAAAGAATCAGAATCGAATAGTTCGGACTTACGCTCTGACTCACGAGGAAGACGAGTAAAGAAAAAAGCTGGAATTCGAAATTATCTGTATTCTACCTTGAAAACCCACGAGAGAGATGCGCAGGTGGTCCGAATAATCGGAACTTACAAGAGAATCAACTTTTTGGACTATGCATCAAGAAGTTAGAATGATACGCTAGTAAATGACAATTAGTAACACAATTGTGTTGTAAAAAAAAAATCTGCAAGTGCATCAAAATGGCAATATTACAAACATAAAATATCAGGTATTTTGATTCACAGTATTATATATCACGATCACGATGCGCTTATATCAATCCACTGCTGGATGTAAGCGTTCCCATTTTATCCATTTCACACCGGCTGATCTATGTATATCGTCCTGCCACCTTGTATCCGGCCGACCACGACTTCTGCGTCCTTTTCTTGGAAGCCATTCTGTTATTCGTTTCGTCCACCTGTCATCGTTTCTTCTCGCTACATGACCTGCCCAATTCCATTTCAACAGCGCTACACGTCCGACTACATCTGACAATTTAGTCTGCTGTCTTATCCACGTGTTGGTTTTCTGATCTGATATCTTGATGCCCAATATTAATCTTTCGTGGGCTCTCTGTTTCTTAACAACATACTTCGTTAGGCTCCATGTTTCCGCTCCGTATGTAAGCACTGGAAGGATGCACTGTTCGTATACTTTCTTCTTCAAGCTGTTAGGTATATCTTTATTTTTTAGGACAGTACTCAACTTCCCAAAAGCTACCCACGATAGATGCGTTCGCCTTTTAATTTCTTTACGCATTGCTTCCTTCTGTGTGGTAATAATTTGACCTAGGTATATATATTCATTGACCTGTTCCAGTATCTGGTCATCTAGTTTTATTTGTAACCTTTGAGGTGTATTTGTCATGATCTTCGATTTATTAATATTGATGGTTAATCCTGCTTTTTTGGAACAGTTATGTAGATCAGTTATCATTTCCTGTAAGGTACCAACATTATTACTAATCAACACAATGTCATCCAAAACGCAAGTGACTAATTATCTTCCCATCAATATTCACACCTTTAGACTCCCAAGACAAATTTTTGAACATACGTTCTAAGGCTGCTATAAATAACTTCGAAGATATTGTGTTTCCTTGTCTGACGCTTCTTTTTAACGGTATTTTATTTGTTTTTTCCACCAGCTGTACATGCATTATTGGCGAATTATAAATATTTTTAATTATGTTGATGTATTCATCATCTATACCATTTTCTTCAAGCGCCTTCAACACTGTCCATGTTTCCACGGTATCAAACGCTTTATGATAATCGATGAACGCCATGTGCAATTCCATGTTGTATTCTTTGCACTTAGATATTAAAATCCTCATAGTGTGAATGCGATCATGTGTTCTGAAACCGAATCTAAAGCCCGCTTGCTCGCACGGTTGGCAGTAATCTATTTGTTTCGTCATTTGATTTGTAATCATACTTATATAAAGTTTGTACATATGTGATAATAAGCTAATTGGCCTGTAATTTTCTAGACTAGCTGTATCACCATTTTTGTGTATTAGGATAACATCTGCTTCATTCCACAGTCGCGGGATAGAGTTCTCTTTTAAACATTTGTTGAACAGATTTTTCAGCAAATCCAAAATCTCCTCATTTCCTTCTTTAATCATTTCTGGGATTATACCATCCGGCCCGCTAGCTTTGTTATTTTTCATTTTCTTTAAAGCGTATTTGATTTCACTTATTGTTATATCCGGTAGGTTTTCCTTATCCTCATTTATTGTTAATTTATCTTTCATTGTAGGATTAACTTTTGTGTCATAGAGATCTGTATAGAATCTTCCGACCTCTTTGGATAGTTCAGTTTTGTCTGTAAGGATATTTCCGTCACGATTTTTCAAATTCGTCAGCAGCTTACTTCCCATCGACAATGATTTCTTGAATACTTTAGGCCCTCTGTTATGCTCAATTACTTCACAAATTTTCTTTGTGTTGTTTTGACGTATATCACTTCTCAATTGTTTTATAATTAATTTATTCAATTCTGCCCACTCAGTTTGATTTTTATCTTTATCCACTTTTAGTTTCCTCCTTCATGCCATTAGATCTTTTGTTGCATCACTTATTTTACTGTTTACCTTTTTTGTACGTGGTGCAACTTTAACCGCAGCTTCTTTCACAATTTTAGTAATCTGTTCAGATTGTTTATTTATTTCCAGTGTTTTAATTTCTTCAGATTTCTGTTATATATACATAACGTAAAAGAATCATTTGTCGAAAAACAAAATAAATCAAATTTTTGTAATGTACAATTATCCTAATCATAAACATTTTCTATTTGTATTTGTACTTAACGTCAAAAAAAATTTCGTTAACCTATTTGTAATTTTATATCGACCAAAATTAAAATTGTTATTTCAAGATAAGTTTATTATTGCATCTAATAAATTTTTATCTATATTTTAGCACGTAATCTTAGCATTTATTCGAACTTAAATTTCATGCATGTGATTATTATCATTAAATAACTCACTTATACGGGCAGTGCTGTAATTTATTTTCGCGGTTTAAAAAAAGATAAAATACAGATAGAAAATATTATAGAAAAAGGTGAAATTTATGAGATAATATAAAAAAGAGAGATAAAATCGAAAAAATAGTAGTAAAGAGACATAGGAGAAAGTAGAGAGAAAGCGAAAAAGAGATCATATTTAGAGAAGAGAGAAAGTCATATAAGGTTATAATATGTTGGGTTCCTAAGCAATAAGAACGAAGTCCACATCCGTTACGTACACACTAGGATCCTTGTTATATATATATATATATATATATATATATATATATATATATATATATATATAGATAAAAGTACGCAAGATCGAAATAATCACCTGGAAATATATTTTTAGCTCGGAAAAGATCATCTTGATTTTCAGTGACGGTTTGTGAACGTTCACACTAGATTTACATGTACATATGTACATACATGTGGTGTGTGTGTGTGTGTGTGTGTAGCCGTTTAAGATGATAATTTTTTTCGAGGTGCAAGAAAATAAAAAATCTTATACATAGAAAAAAAATTATTTGTAGTATTTAAGTAGCAAAGTACGTATTACATTTTCCGCTGATTTATATACTTTTCTTTTGCTCAAGTTTTTTTTTTTTTTTTCATATAAATATATATACTTTTCACATTCAGACATTTAACATATTTCGTATATTTAACAGTTAATTAATTGATTTGTCCTCTCTTTTCAATAATTTCAGGTATTTATATTACAGTTTGTTCGTTTTCTTCATATGTAATTTTTATGTTATATTTCATATGCGTGTGCATAAACTAATTTAACTAGTATTAAGTTTTATATATATATATTATAACGGAACGTTTAAAGCGATGTTTTGTTTAGAAACGGAAATCAAATTACCAGAGCATCTATGACTCGGTACTGGTCAGAAATAAAACGTATATTTAAAAAAATAACGTAATAGAATTAAATAACGGACAGAAATAAAATACACACCGAGCAGATAAGTGGACTACCGAAGTACAAGTTACCAGAGACAACAATCTTTCGAAACACGTTTGGAGGAAATTAAAATCAAAATAAGATAAAGATATCCTTCGCTAAACTTGAAAGTAGAAGTTTGCTTTTTGTGGAAAATAAAGTAAAAAGTAAAAAAAAAAAACGACAAATTAATAATTTTTTATTATCGAAAATATAAACGTTTCCGATAAAGGTCGTGTAATTTTTGTTATTTACTTATTAATTCATAATTTAAATTTTCGAATAATTTAATTATATATAGCAGGTGATATCAATCGCAGAGAGCGAAGCAAAATTACAACAGACTTGAACTACTAATTAAAAAATGTAAAATGAAAATAAATGTAAAAAAAAACAACGAAATAATGACACGCTCAAGACGGAAAATAAAAGATAGAAAGATAAGGATATATTTCTAGACAATCAAAGATTTCCGCAAGTACAGAGAAAGTCTAATCGCAACGGACGGCAGGAAGGAAAAGGAAATTAGAAAAAGAATAGCACAAGTCAAAAATGCGTTTAATAAAAAGAAGACCTTACTTACTTTCAAAAATAGTTCATTGCACACGAGAAATGTATTTTTCAAAACTTACGTTTGGAGTGTGGCATTGTATGGCTGCGAAACTGGGACTACCTCGAAAAAAGAAGATTTAAAACGGAAGGCTTTTGAATTAGGGAGATGCAAAAAAAAATGCTGAAAATATCTCGGACGGAGAAAATCAAAAATAAGGACGTATTTAAAAGAGTGAAAGAAGAGACGAGGTTAACGTCAGTAATAAAAAATCTAAGAAACAGTATGATTGGCCACTTATTAAGACATTCTTCCCAAACTTGATTGATGACAAAATGAACGGAAAACAGTCGAAGGGAAGAACAAAATTTCTGGAAAACGTATTAAAGAAAATAAAATATTCTGAAATCAAAAAAATGGCCTTCGATAGACAGTTCTAGGTGACAGCTATGTTCCACACCAACCCAATCGTTGAAAAGATAAAGAAGATATATATTTTTAAATGTTTATGAATTTTCTCAAGTTAAATGCGTCTTTTTGGTATTAATTCGTTCGTATTATTACTACAGTTTCGAGACACAAATCATTTTTGGTTTATTCTTTTAAATAGATAAAATTTTTACAATTCCGAAGTATAAACTGATTTTCTTTTAGATAAAAATTGCGACTGTTTATATCGAATTATTATTATTAAGCTGGAGCACGCATTCTTTTTAAACAGTTGATAAAAATGAATTTTTACTTTATTACCGGAAGAAGTTTTTTTCGTTGGAACATTTTAGACGATTGTATTTTGAATGGTACCAGCCAGTCTTATCCTATGCTATAACATTTTGGGGCGGTATAGATTTCACATTAAAACAGTAGACGTATTACAGAAATCTATTATACGTAATATAAGAGGAAATAACGATGCGTTATTATTAGAAACAGGATCTTAACACTGTCTGTATAAACTGCAACTGTTGACTTTTGTACTAAAGAATTATCATAAATTGAATATATCAATCGATATAGGAAAAACTAGATCAGCGGGAGTACCTCAGGCCGTTGCCTCAATAAAACTCATATGAGATTCCAGGCTATTTACCAAGGAGAGCTGTAGTATTCGATAATTTACCCGGAGAACTAAAAATTAATCTTATAAATGACAGCGTCGAAAACTATTAACATCGTTCATTTCGGGTAAATCAAATAATCAACAATGGTACATAGTAAAACTGGTTTGGCTTAGCTGCGAAGTTACTAGCATATGAGTATTTTACTATACTTCTTAAGTCCGGTATTTGGATATTTAGTGCGTGTGAAAGTACGTATATGTAAAATTTTAACGTTATCTTTTCGTACATTTCACCTCCGGTAGCGTATATCAATAGACGTTGTATACGCGTACGTGTGTGATACAAACGTGTGGATGTGTATGTGTGTGTAGTATATAAATGTATATCGTATAAGTAAATGACACTCGCGTAACTAGGCGCACAGCCGATGTTAATAAATTAAATAATTTTACATGTAACTATTATTCGAGAGGAAATAAAATTATTTTATTTGATATAGTTAAGAAATATTTTTAACATTACGACGATACGCTGACGTCAAACATGAAATACATACGCAGCCGATCGGTTCGCATAGATAGGTATTAATTACACTTCGAATATAGCGAACGCGGAAACACCTCCGACAGAGGTCGACAATTTGTTTTTTATCAATTTCGTAAAACAAAACGACAATATTTTGATTATTTTAATTTCTAAAGTTGTCTTTAGCGATAATTATATTGGCGATAATAAAAAACAGATTTATATTTCCGTTCATCTTTGTTTTCTGAACATGATTGCTGTAGTTTCTTCCAGTAATAATGGTTCTCGAAATCTGTATTCATTATATTTGCAACGTATATATAATTAACAAAAGAACGCGCCGCTACATTTATTCCGTACCGTCATTGTCATCAGGTCGTTCACCCCCTAGAGGGCGTTTCGTGATCATGTGGCAATCATCGTTGCGTACCATATCATCTAAACTTTAGCTCGCTGTGGAACCTTTCTAATATCCAGGAATGTGGCTGTGGTGCGGAATGCCAGTCTATCGATCATATTGTAACGAGTGCCCTGTGAGGGTTTATAAGCAGACTGGACCGAGATAAAGGACCTCACCCGCAATGCGATGGAATGGCTCAAACGATTGGAAGTGAAGCTATAGGACAAGACGAATATAGATCCCGTGCCCAGGGACATACGCAAAAGTAAAAAGTAAGTTTAGCTCATTGTACAGATTGATACGAAGGTAATCCAAATTGTTTTATTATCATATGGAGGACGACCTTTCGGTCTTTTCGGACCTTCGATCGTATAATCCGTGTTTTTAAATTCCGCCCGCTGCGAATGGCCGGCCCGAAATATTTCATCACGCGGAGAACAACATCAGCTAATCGTTGTATGAGATTCAACTCAATACGCATTCATTAGTTCGTTTCGCTGTCCACGGTATCCAGTACATTTCCAAACTGTTGAGTCGGTTTATGCCGACTTTATCTAACGTCTATGATTCAGCTGCATACTACCGACAATGCTAATATCCTTATAAGTTTTATTTTCGTGTGTTTAGTAATGGAACCGTGTTTCCATATTCTGAATGTCACGATTATTTCTCCGTCGTTTAAATACGAGTTAAATTTTTTGTGTAATTACCCGAAATACTTGTTTCATACTTTCACTCGGCAACTGTGTTTGTAATATTGCTTTCCATGCTGACTCTATCCCTTACTAATACACTTTTGCAACTTTACAATTTGTTCTCAAAAGTTTTTTTTTTTACAATCCCACGATACGTTAAGCACGCACAGCTTCCGATTTGTGCGTGTTCCCCGTCTGAAAGCGTATACGCAAATTCGACATCCTATTACGAGGCGTGAATGTTATACTGGAAGGTATTTTAGAAATTTAAAAAAAATGCACTTCTTCACTATACTAACAGCATTTAATATACCGAAGCCAGAGCGTGGCAGTTTAATTGACCGAAATTTGTATAAATCCGAACATAGTTAAAATCCGGTTTTTCCAAAAAGGAAAATCCTCGTTTTTACAATAACAAAAAGATTATTTTTTTCTCATATATCCTAATGTAAAAAAAAAAAACACTTCCACGTGTTTGTGTTTCTTCGCTTTTTTCCTGATTACAACTAATTCGACAAAACGCGTGGTTAACGGTCGCACGACCGTCACCCGGTGGAGTATAAACAGTTGTTCTATTGTCAAGAGTTTAAAATAAAACGGAGATGGGTAAAAAATTGAGGACACGTGATAGCCTCAGCCGACGCCATCTTCGTTGTTAATTATTCAGTTAATTATGCTTAATTACGCGAAAGAACGGTAAAAAGGCGGCGCGACTAATTATCAGGTTAATTAAGTCACCCTCTTCACCGTCGAGATAGTTGTAATTAAATATGTTCGATAATTCCATTTGAGTGTTTTTCTTTTAAAAATATAAGCGTATAAATTAAATATTACACAAACCAGTCAAACAGCTATATGGCGACCACGTAATTATTACTATTATCATCATTATTGTTGTGAAGGAGGAACACATAAATAGCTCACGTTTAACTTCTTCAATTATTATTACATTTCCTCGTAAATATTTATTACACCAATTTGTACAGAGAATTTTTTACACACAACGAGAAAGAGAGAAAAAATGAAAATAATTTTCATGGGACGATATTAAAAAACATAAATTGTGACCGTTTGCTTGTATTTACATCCGCTAATTATTTTTTTTATTAACCATATAATTAATAAAGGTACGATCTTAAACGTTTAATTAAATAAGTACCAAAAATTATAACACGAAGCGTTTAAAAAGTAATTCTTATTTGGGATATAAGTCCAATAACTAAACCCAATAAATATATTTAGATAAATAAAATCTAACGGATGTCCACGTTTAAAGATTTCTGCCCACTAAAACGTACTATACTAGCATCGTAACCGACCGATATATGCGAACAAATATTCTTTGCTCGAATTCACATGGGCGTATGCCCACTAGACCGTACCGTTACTGGTCGATATAGCGTGCCATGCACGTATAGTCAACATTGGCCGGCGAGAATATCCAACTTGGTATGCTACTTTTGAAAAGTGAAGATCTACGCGTTTTTGTAGGATGAACAACTGATAGAATGTGGTAGATAGATGGATGAAAAGTATATTTAGAAATGGTACAAAAATAGCGAAATTAATAATATAACGCATACTCCTTACTATACGTATACTAGTTTAAAAAGTATGCCCAGTTGCTAACTAAAATAAAACACAGGAAAAACCCCTAACAAAACCTACATACTGTTCATAAAGCTATGTAGAATATGATGGATATTAAACTATTTTAATGGTAGAAAGTTATCGGTAAGATATAAAGGTACGCAATATGACTCGGTTTATTTTGGCAAAATTTAGCTCAAGGGAGCCTACTCAGTCCGTTATTATACATAATTTATACGAAATCGATAGAACAAATTCAAAATAAATCGATAGTGATATTTCAGTATGCAGATGATTTGATGATAAGTGGAGCAGCAACTTCTATAGACTTAGCAAATCAAAAATTATGGATAGCGCTAAATAAATTGCGAAGTCTCCAAGTTACTATACAATTGGATATTAATATGGATAAGATTCGTGGTATCTTGTTCACAAGAAAATTCTTCCGTACATCACCACTACCGCGCATTAATAAAGTCTATTGTCTTTGAGCAGTCCACCAAATACCTGGGGGGTAATGTTTGACCCTAAAATGTCATGGAGTGAAGAGACCAGATTTTTGTTACAAAAGCGCAATAAAGGACTTAATGTACTACGAGTCATTACCGGAATGAAGTGGGGTGCCTATCCAATAGTAGGTCTTCAGATCTATAAAACACTCATCAGATCCCGTATAGATTATATTGCGCCATTCATTACTTCTAATAAAACACAGCAAAAAAATTACAGGTTATGGAGAATGCTGCCCTTCGCTTATGTTTGGGCGCCTTGCGCTCCACTCCCATTAATATTTCACAGGTAGTAGAAGCTGTGGAGCCTCCCTTTTCGCTAAGACAGAAATTTATATCCGACAAATTTTAACTTATAGTCAGGAACCTTCGCATAATCAACAAAAATATACAAATCTCGCAATAATAAATATTGGCTTGGTAAAAATTTATCCAAGCGTGGAATTAAGGTGAAGTTTAAGTGGGTCCCTGCCCAATGTGGCGTTCATGGAAATGAGACAGCGGATGCGATTACCAATCATATTTCGAATTTCAAAGCTTGTTAAAAGGTAAAAAACATGCTACTATTCAAAAGTAAATTCCAAAAGAGCCCTGGTTTAAACATGGGGATCTCTCCATAAAGATTTTGTCTCTGTGTTTATTAGACTAATGAAGTGGTCATAACTGTTCACCTGTCATTTTGCCAAATTGGGGATGATCAGAATTGGATTTTGTGAGATATGTAATATCGAAGATAGAATCGAACATCAGATCTGGTCCTGCCCAAAATACAAAAATATAGATAGCTGTATGTCTGAACTTTTATCGGCAAGGAATGCACTGTCAATACAACTTGAATAGCTTATTGCGGGTCCTATCTCCTTGGATGTGCGTAGATTATATAATTTTATTAAGGCCAATAATTAATTTTATAAATCCACTTAAACTGGCTAAAGGGAGGGAAACTGGGGGGAGGACAAAAAACTATCGATATATAAATTTATAAATATTTAAATTGATAAGATAAACAATATTTTTTATGTGTATTATACACAAAAATTAATTTGAACAGAAAATAATGCCAGCTACACATCGTAATAGCGTGTAGTTAATTATTTTGTGTTTGTAGCGTTTATATTTTAGATACAAACTTGTACGTGTGCAATCCCCTATGTAATTTATAAAAGGCATAATTAAATTTAAAAAATGTTTTTTGCTGGGCAACACATGGTAATTTCAATGCCTTGTAAATGTGTTCAAACGTTACATAGACTGGAAGATTTAGAATTATTCTGCAGCACATATTTGGAGCCGTTGTAACTTCGCAATTGTAAGTTTTTTTATAATTTACAACATCCAAAACATATGGACAATATCAAGAAAGAGGTCGCATATAAGAAAATTGTAGATGAAATGAAATAATCTGGTAAGATTATTCCTCGTATTTTACAAACTTGTTTAATACATACTATTTTTCGTATTTTACAAACAATTTAAAATATTTAAAATTATTTTCGTTTATTTTTGTATTTACAAACAAATTTAATTATTACAAAAACTTATATATATATATATTTTATTTATTATATATTTAACATATACATTACAATTGAAACAAAAAAAACTGTAGTAGCATGCAAATTTTTGCTTATTGCTACTAGTAGCGATTATCTATAAATGTACTTAATTTTAAATATTTCCAAGATAAAAACCGGAAATTGGTTTAATAAAATAATTTCATTCGGTTTAAGCGTACAATCAATACTATACAACTGCCTCAGGTGATCATATTTGTTACATTTGTATATTATATGTTGCACATTTTCAACTACATTACACTTGCAGTTGTGACATTTATTATCACCGATTATATTTAATTTATTCAAATAATATCCAATGGAACCATGACCAGAAAGTATCTGAGTCATGTAAAAATTTACTATAATCGTTTTATTTTTAAAACGATGTATTACATTCGGAAGAAATTTACTAATTAATTTATCTTTTGTTAAAATTTTGTATCTTACACTAAATTCATTTAAAATTTGTGTATTCAACTGTTTAATTTTACTTATGACACCATAATTATTTTTTTAGCATTAAAAATTAAAGATCTTTTTTTAATATAAAGATCAATAGGTAAGATACGAGCAATTATATAATGTTATATTTGATACAGTAATATAAGAAGAGATTGAATCAATAAGAAATTTACGGCAGTTACAAATTACATTATGTATTTGCTGCTTAGTTAAATGTTTGAAGTAGACAACAGCACAATATGTATATAATGACTGTACTAAACCTTTATAAAGAATCACCTTAGATTTATAGTTAAGTCCCCATAATTTACGACCAAGAGCTTTAAATATATAATAATATTTGTTGGTTTTATTATTTATATATTGTATATGCTTATTATAATTTAACGTATTATCTATAATGAAACCCAAATATTTTACGTGATCAGTAGAACTAAATACATGATTGTCAATTTTAATGTTATCATAAATTATCTGATCAAAACTTTTATCTCGACCAGAAACAACCATAATTTGAGATTTAGAAATCTCAAATTTGAGATTTAAGGCATTTATTATTGTTTTAAGCTTATTAATAATTTCATTACAATTAGAAATATGAGACGATAACGTCAATTTACTACATAAATTAACATTATATACTAAAAGCAGATCATCTGCATAACTATACAACCGTAAACCAACTAAAGCGTTATTAAAATAAGAATGTATATTGGAATATAAAATGTTCCACAGGACCGGTCCAAGAACAGACCCTTGTGGAACTCCAAAATTATTACTGACATCTATGATATCGTTCTGATATTTCCAAGTAACTCTCCTATTGGTTATAAAATTATGTACTAAACTTATTACATTAAAACTAAATTCATTTACAATTAACGTGTCAATTATAACTTGACGATCACAGTTATTGAAAGCACCTTCAATATCAAATGAGATAACAATAGGTCTATTATTACGTTGTTTATTTTGTGATAGATTATCTATTACATCTGATATAGCTAATTCTGTAGAATAATACTTTCTGAAACCGTATTGATACGGATTGAGCACAGATGTACCGTTAATTTCGTGATTTAAAAATTTTAAAATAATTTTTTCATAAACTTTACTTAACGAATTTAACAAACATATTGGTCTATAACCATTTATATTACTGGTATCTTTATTCGGTTTATTTAACATGATTATACTAGCACTTTTCCACATAATTGGAAACATATTAAGCTGTAAAAGCTTATTATAAAACGTTAATAATAAACTCGGAAAGTAAAAATATATGATTTTAATTACCTCATTTGTTATACCATCGGGGCTTTTTTATTGTTCAGATTCTGTATTATTTCCTTTAATTCAAAATACGTCACTTCCAATTTTAAATGTTTATTTTTAATTGTAATATTATCAAGTGAAATTGGGATACCATCTTTGAAATTAAAAAAATGTATTCATTAAAAAACTCATTTTAATATATATATATATATATATATATATATATATATATACATTACATATGCGTTTCATAGGCGTCGCATACGGGTATGGAACGCTGTTCATCGGTGTAGTGGTCATGGTAGTAATAGAAAACTTTTTTTCCGTGTCTGACACTTCATGGTATGATACGGCATACACCTTAAGACGTCTGGTGTCATGTCCAATATATATAAGAGCTGTATTGTTTCCGTATTCATATGATTAGGTAAACGCTTCCTCGTGTTCTTGAGCAAATTTCTTAATAACTTCGTTAACGTTAGCCACCTAGAGATTCAAATGAATATCATCATTACGTGAATATCGATTTGCATCTATCATTGCCCGTAAGATTATATTTTGACGACGGCTGTATCATTGCTCGATTGGAACTCATAGTTGAAGGAATTTAATAACCGGTTTAATGATTTGTTTGCGCAATTTGCAGGACATAAATGTCATTATAATCGCGTATAAAAAGCGCGCAATTGACAAAAAAAAGTCATACCATTTCTTTTTCTAACTTGTGTACAGGTGTATTGAAAAAAGCTGTAGTCATATCTTTCAAGCACTGCATTTTAATTTAGTAGGGTGGTGAATTATGGACTTACGCCGATGGAGCGGCTGCAGATAAAAGATGCGATAAGTTGGAACAATGGAGAACCCTAAATCGGCTGCGGAAAGAATAGACACAACCTAATTAATTGATAACTCGCAGACAGTGAGCCATACGATTGTGAAAACCAGCAGGACCATAAACGTCTGTTCTAATGCCCGTTGATACCGACAACTATCAAAGATGAGGATTTAGTAAAGTCCGGACACTGATAAATTAGTGGAGTAATTTCATGTAGATATCACGTTTATGTTTTATATTGTATTTTATATTTATACGTCGTCTCGGACACGATAATAGTAATAATTATTATTCTAGCTCGAACTGCTTGCAAATTTGTTCTCGATGAGACTAACAAACAGTAGATGGAACTTTACGAATCTTAGCGTTTAAATTAAAAAGTTCGGGAAAACAGAGCAGTCTAAAAGAAATACGAGTAAGAGGTTTAATAAATTGTTTATCCTATATTCTTTAATGTAACAAACTGTCCGAAATGTTTCATGATTTTATTTACTTATCCTCAACCGGTGCCTGAATATCGACATTGTGTCCCGTTGCACGATGCAGAGTTTGATATTTCAATTTGTCACCGTTACGGCATAACATTCGCAACTTCATCGTCGTAATTACTAAAACGAGCATCAATCATCGCTGTCATGTCAGTTTCACTGATTTGGTTTGATGATCTCTTCAATCTGCCATCACTGTTCGAACGGCGAATAGATAAATAATAGGCTTGAATCGTGTTTTATTTGGTTGTTATCTCTTGCTTCTTTTGAATGTCTACGGGGTTTATTATATCTCTCCTTTACAATCGACCCTCTCCTGCCTATTAATAATGTAAAATTTTTAAGTATATATAATTTTAGTATTAATTCTAGCATAGATGTATAATTTTCAGCTATGCGTATTAATAGTCGCATGTATCGATCGGTTACATGGCTAAAGTGCAAAAAAATATATATCTAATAATAATATCGAGTACATAGCACGAAACGCAACGGAAAAATTAAAATTATTGGAAAATAAGATAACCGTGTTAATCTAAGTTTATTAACGGAATACGATATTAATGAACTGATTTTGCACTCCGTCAAATTCATCATAATCATCATGATATTGTTCGTTGTCGAACTGCCAGTACATTTACGTTATTTTCATTAAAACTGAGTTATTCTTCTGTTCTGTTGGATAAAAATTTTCCGAAATTAATAAGCGACCATTTTTTTTTTGAGCCTTGCCATTTGATAAATGTAAATCGCTCTGCATTCTGCCGAGTTTTATTAATCGGAGATTTTAATGCGAAACATCGTACCTGGAACTGTTACAATGGTAACAGGGCTGGAAATGAGTTACTAAACTTGTCTGCAACCTTAAACTTTCAAATAAAAGCACCCAATGAACCTACGTTTTTTCCGGGCCACCCGTCTTCAAAACCTAGCATAATTGATCTGGTCCTTACAAAAAACTACTATGAAATTACAGTTCCTATATCAATTGGTAAGCTGTCTTTCAATCATAATCCAATAATATGTTCTCTCGGTGGTACGATAAGGCGAATTGTGACACAACCAAATTTTGATTACTCTAAAGCAAACTGGAGAAAATATCAACAACACATACAAAACGAAGTCAAAATTCCAATAACCTTACACAATCCTTCTTATGTAGATGGTTACATTCGTTATCTTAACTCTATTATCTTAAAGACCGCAGAAAGCTCCGTCCCATTATTAAAAGGGAATGTTAAAAATTTTTCGATCTTCCTTTGCAAATAATAAAAATAAAAATTATTATAGGAAACTTTATCAGAGATATCATAATGAAAATATGTATATATTTAAACAACAATATGATAGGTTGAATAAATTAGTTAAAAGAAAAAAATGCTTGTTACAACACGTTTCTCAGTAATATACCACAAATGAATAATCAACTATGGAAAGTAAACAAATATTTTTCCCGTTGACAAACAAAACTTGCCTCCTATTAAAAAACCTGGAAGAGTCGATATAGTAGCGTACTCAAAGGAAGATAAAGCTGAGCTTATAGCAGAACACTTTTAGAATATACATGAACAGAATAAAGCAATGTCCACACGATATCACGAACGGAAATTAAAACAAACAATAAATACATTTTTAACAAATAACGTACCTGCATTAAACTATGCTGACTTAACCTCACCGAAAGAGGTCAAGAAATGCATTAGATCACTAAGAAATACATACTCTACCGGACACGATAAAATTAGCGTAAAAATGATTAAAAATTTATCTCGTAAAGGTATAGTTGCTCTCACAGTGTTATTTAATTCCTGCATTCGTTTGTGCTACTACCCTCTGTCGTGGAGACTGTCCTTAATTGTACCTCTTCCTAAACCTGGCAAGGATGCTTCCTTGATGAAAAATATACGACCTGTTAGCCTGCTCAGTAACATTAGAAAAATTTTTGAGAAAATATTACTCATTAGATTTAATGGTATTCTTAATAAGTTCCAATTCGGCTTTCGACCGAATTTAAACACTACCACACAGCTAGTAAAAATTTGTGATATAATTACTGATAATTTTAATAAAAATAAGCACACTGGGCTAGCACTGCTAGACATTGAAAAAGCTTTCGACACTACTTGGCACGATGGAATTCTGTATAAATTAATAAAATATGGTTTTCCATATCAACTAGTTTCCATGACTAAAGCATATTTACATAACAGGAAATTTTATGTGAAAATTAAAAATCAGAATTCTAAAGTCAGATATGCATCGGCAGGAGTACCTCAGGGCAGCATCCTTGGTCCATTCTTGTTTATTATTTACATAAATGATATTAGTACAATTAAAAAAGTTGATGTTAATTTATATGCTGACGATTTCCAGGCATACTAGACAGTATCTTGAGGTGAGCGTCGCATCTATCCAAATTCGTTCTGATTCTATTAAACGTCTTCAATATGTTCGATGAGAATTCTACTCTGTTTGTCAGTTTTTCTCTCATTGTGAATATAAAATCTATTTCATTTTTGGTGGTACAATTCAGACTGCGGCAGATCCACCTGGTTTTCTCCGATTTCTTAAAATATACGTTTATAATATAAAGTGGGAATAATTGTAGGTTATCCAGATGGAGAAGGGACGATACATTATACGGAGATGTAGTAGCAAGACAAGGTAAAGTTCCGAACGCAACGGCGCCACAGCAGAGCATTCGAAAAAAAAAACATTATCGGGGTTGCAGACTGCCTGTTCAGAATGGAGGGACAGAAGAGACTTTCTCTAAGCTGCATACGGAAAAGAAATAATATAGTCCGATCTAGGCGGTTACGTTGAATGAAAGAAGAATGAACAAGGAATTGATTATCGACAAATTTAACTGTAGACTAAAATAATATAATAATAACAAAATAATAATAAGTAAAAAAAAACATCGTATACAAGGTTAATTTATTTTAACTCGATGACACAAAATAAGTAAACAAAACACCATTTCACACGTAAAATTTATTTTTAACCTTCTGACGTAAAGAATCGAAAGTAGAAAAACTAAATGATGCAAAATTGTTTTCTTTTTTTATTAAAATTATTTACGTCATAAAAACGTTTTTTTTTTTTGGCTTCACGAGGAACGCAGTATTAAACTTTTACTATACAAACCATTTGCATGAACGTCACTTTGCTGATAGTGTGCTAGCGAATTAGGTTAGGTGTGGGACTATGAAATTAAAAAAAAATAACTAAAAACATTTAGCGGAGAGCAGACACACACACACACACACACACACACACACACATATATATATATATATATATGCATAATCACAATAAAATACGAAATAAAATAATAACAGAAAGCTACGCGATAAAATGTATGCGCAGCAAATAATAAATATTAGAAAACGAACAGAAGCGAATTGATTTATTAACAAAACGTAAAAGAAGTTAAAGTAACACACAAATTAATTTTCTGACTAATTATACATTAAACAATTTCAGTTGTTTATAAAACTGAAAAGTACCCAACTGTCAATATGCTAAGACGAATATTTACACAGTGGCTGTAGGTATATTAACTTTTTGTCGGTGGGCATTTTGAAGGGTTAATTCTTCTACAGCTATTTTCGATCTACTGCTGGATACAATTCTTGTGTAGTTCACTCATTTTTTTTTCTTAAATGTCACTTTGCTCGGCCAATCTTTTTTAAGCTTACGTTCAATTAAAGTGTAAGTGATCTTCTTCTTCTTCGTGCTAAGAAACAAATATTTATGCGTTACACGGTGTTTACCCAGTATTTTGCAAACGCGTCGCTGTTTCTATCCTGTTTTAGTAATTTATTGAAGTCGCACCTATCTGGGCAACTACTGCAGATGAAAAAATGCTGGATAGATTGCTCCTCGCTACATATATAAGAAGAGCTGTCTAAGATTCGCCACCTCTTCATGTTGTCTCCTGTTCGATCAACGTAAGTGGTCGGTCAATTTTACGGTATCTACATTGTTATTTTAATTGCAAGGAGTTTCTGAATATCTTACAAGATGGCTAGCTTCTGCCCATTTTGATTGTTTTATGGTCTGTGCTACATATTTTATTTTTGTAGCTTCCGAGATCCATTTATTTTAATTTTTATTTATCCTTCGAAGTTACGCCAATCTTTCTTTTTTCAATTTTCCTCCACGTTACTCATAGTTTTTCTTCTATCGCTGCCCTGTAGTGTTCGATGTTTCGCATCCACAAATCAATATTAGCGGTACGCATAGATTAATGTTTTTTTTTTAAAGACTTGGAGGAATATCACTATATTTTGTATAATTTTAACTAAAAAATATGCTAAAGCAGCCAATTGAATTATTCTCTTTATTTCCCTTGCAAACTATTACCATTTTTTATATCCTTGAACTTGTTTCCCAATAAAACCGTTTTTTGTTGTGTTGATTTATCGTTACTTTTTATTTTGGTTCAATATTTGGATCTTCTACACTAAGTTCAATATCTTCACTAAGTATGTCGCACGCATATTTGAGATGTGTGGGAACAGTAAAAATAATTTAATTTTTTTAATTTTTGTCTGTCATTCTGTCTGTCTGTTCCGATTTAACTCAAAAACTATTAAAGCAATAATAATGTGCAGCTTATAGCCTATATTATCGGATTCGTTCTAAGCTTTGTTTCACATTGATAGGACAGAAATTACGATAATTTAAAATGTTTAATGAACAGATATACACACACACATATATATATATACGCATACTATATTGCATTAGAGACGTTTCGAAATAACGGACGGATACATATACATACGTATACTATACTAATATATAAATATGTTAAAAGAAAGAGACAGGAATGTGGTATTAAAAAATAATTACACAGGCGAAGAGCCGTGGGTAATTTCTAGTATTTGCATAAAGTTATAAACAAAAAAGGAAATATGACACCAGTAAACATTGTGTACCGACAACACCATACCACAATATAAATAAAAAAGGAAATATAACACCAGTTACCAAACATTGTGTACCGAGAACACCTTACCGCAATATGAAAATAATAATATAACCAGTAAAAGAAAACAAAGCATTAAATAGTGCAGGAATAAATACAAAACCTGCGGCTACAACAAAATAAACAAGTTTTGTTAATTATTAATTACTAACGATACATTTTAATATTTAAAATATAAACTACTAAATTTAGTCTTCTTAAATGAATACTGTGGTAAAATATACGAAAGTGAGTGACACATATGTCGTGTGTACTTACTTAGTAAAAGAGATTAATACTAATAAATTAATTAATTATAGTTTATTAATACATTATGTTATGTTTAATGTACGAATTCGTTGTTTTGACACGAGCACTTATTGAAAAATTCAGCCGATAGGCTTAGAACGAAATTTATGTAGGGCAGGTTAGTGCTGTCAATTGTAGTATAGCGAGATGCGTTGAGAAATCTATTTTGAATGACTTGTAATTTATTAAAGGTAGTTTTTGATATCGAGGTCCAAGTGGAACAAGCATAGTAAAGTACCGGATGGATTAATATTTTATAGAGGATTGGTTTGTTGTTAATGTCGAGGAAGGACTTGCGATTAAGGAGATGGTACAAGGAACGGAAGACATTATTTGTCTTCGATAATATAATATATCGTCTTTTCGAGTCATTATTGTTCTTCCATATTATCTGTCGTTAATAAGAAATTATTATATACATATATTATTCGGCCCAGATTAACCAACGCGTGTCCTATTTCGCTATCAGTTTCAAACAGTACATTTAAAAAATTACAACCTATTCAAAATGACTATTGCAAAATTATACTAAATCGTCACAGGTATATAGAAATTACCGATACCCACTCAGAATTAAACATCTTATACCTATATTCTTACATTAGTAAATTATCCGAAAATAGTTTTACGATAGGTCTAGAATACATCTCGAAATAGATTAATTAATTTCATAGGAGATTACGATATGCTAAAACTCTGCGTTATATACAAAACGTCCTAGAATTAAGCATAGCTTACTCATTTAATTCTGTGTCTATGTCAATTATTTATCTTGTGTAGTTAATATGTTATGTATGCATGTGTGTATGTGTTCCTTGTATAATTTTGTTTGTTTTTTCCTGTAGCTTAACATTTGTTTCATAAATTTTCTAAAAATAGTATATAAGCTAACTGTTAGGGTATATAAAGTATTTAACTTTATTGTTATGTGTATATCATTATGAAACAAAGCTTCTTCTTCTTCTTCTTCTTCATCTAAAATCGACAATATTTGCTCGAGACTACGTAATTAATAGGCATGCGTTGAATAGTTCCTACAACACGTAATTGTATTTTTTTATTTATTTATTTTTTTTTTGAAAGAAAAGCATTTAAAATAATTATTTCGTTTTGTATTAATTTACAAGAAATAAAATTATATCGAAATTTCATTTTTTTTTTTTTAAGCCAATAAATCCATTATTACGCGTTGACGCGTCAGTTGATAAATGAATGATACTAATTCCATTTAACAAAAACAATATTTAATGGATGTTTATTGACGTCAATCAATTATTCTTGGTACTCTATACATTACATATTTTACGGGGAACAATTGATTATACACATACTTGACTTGTTACTGCTCTCACTGTTATAAATTGTAATGATCC
Organism: Coronaproctus castanopsis; assembly: GCA_032883995.1. NCBI lineage: Eukaryota > Metazoa > Arthropoda > Insecta > Hemiptera > Monophlebidae > Coronaproctus > Coronaproctus castanopsis. Next base: position 291,417,930 of record CM065052.1, read on the forward strand.
TTTTTTTATACATATAAGTATTTAACGTGTGTATGTGCGTGTACATATATCTGAATTTTGTTTCTAACTATTCTCGTAATGAAGCAACACGCATTACATACATATTTATTAATCGCAAAAACAAACTCGTACTTCGTAAGAATAACGATCACATTTTCGGTCATTCGGTTATCCATTAAAGATACCAGTTTTATTATCCAACCAATCGTGAAAATACGTCAAGAAGAAAGATAATTCATTTTTTATTATTAACAACTTATATTGTTCATCTTATTATTATTATTATTATTATTATTATTTGCAATTATATAATATAAATAATTTACTACGCTGTCATCTCATTAACTCGGTGTAGCAGAATGTTCGTTTTACTTGAATTACATCTATCATTTGTTTCCCCTTTTTGTTAAATCAAAACATTTTGTCTAAGTAGATTAGATTTATATAAAAATTTATCGAGAATACGTAATTATTTCTCGTGTATATATCTTTCGAATGAAAATTTTCAAAACTATTTCTCATTAACGCCATCTACAAATTTTGAACCAACTGATAAAAAACTTTTCCGACAGCGATATGAACTAAAGCTAATAAAAACCAAAACGGTTGAAGTATAATCTACGGATATCTATATATATATAAAACAAGATTAAGTAAGAAAAAATAAAATAAAAAATCCGAACATACCGCGCGAAAAAAAAAAAGAAAAATCCTTCATATCAAATTATTCGTGTTAGTTTACGTAATCTTTTCATTGTTAGCTTCGCCAGAATTTCATTTCATCACCTTTGTTACTTTAAATGTTGAATATATCGGAGAGTAGTGATTTTATTAATTATACACCAAACAAAATCATAACACTAATAATCACTAAAAGTTTTTTATTGCGCAGCTTTTCGACAATATTTCAAAGCACGATCAAATAAAGATATATATCAATTTTGATGAAGAATTATTTTTCAAGATCTGTTTTATAAATAAAATTTATTGTAAATAAATCTAAAATTGAAATGACGTCTGGCTAGTGAAATATGTATATCAAATTTTAAGTTGTCGTTATATAAACATTTCTGGTAATTCATATGTAATATTTATTTGCGCGTGCTTAAAAATGACGTAATTGTCGAAAATAAAAAACTTCTAGTGATTATTGGTGTTATATTTTGTTTGGTTTATAATTTGTTACACCTTAGTTATATATAAGGTATTCGAATGACTTTCAACTTCTAAATCTTGTAGTGTACATTAAATTTCCTCGTTTCAAATCCACTATTGTGATTTTTCCCCTTTGCTTATTAATTACGAATCGAATCTTACAGTGTTCTTGATTTCAATCGTATCCGAGAGTTTTTCAAAATTCCGCGACGAGCGTGTAATATTGCCCGTTATTGTAGATTAAATCGTCGATTTTAAAATCACATTTGAAATCCTTTAGAAGCGCCTCTACTTACGTACTTAATTGGAAATAACGCGCGTTCTTGGCGAGAATCTCCTTTTTCGGTGATGAAATTTACCGGATACTATCCTGTCCAGCATATCTCTTCGTCCGTGGAGAACACAGTGATCGACACTTTAAAAATTTTGCCCAATTCGACGCCGCTAAACGCGTTTATACGGCCTTATTATATTGTGCGCTGTTTTCAGTTAGTTTCCTAATATAACAGGATTGCTCATTGATTTTTGCACCTACAAATTCAGTTTATTCTTTAACTATCAGGTCGTTCAAATAATGTTTCAATTTGTTTTTAATAATGCGAGCATGATTTTACTCGAATAGCGCAATTATCCTATAATTGTCCAATGAAGCTGTCCCCCCCCCGGGGAATATTAATATTTGGACAGACTCGCTCCGGGATTTCGACCACCACCCGCGTTTTCCAGACTTAGTTACACAATATGCGTATCATTCTTATTCCCTTTATTATCGCTAATGATCTGACTATAATACATCCAATTCTATATTTTCCTTTCTCGTTACAACAACGATCATATCACAAAATGGAAGAAAAAATAAATCTGAATCCAGCATTAAAAAGATAAACTTCCTTATTTTCAACCATAGTGAGGAACGTATTCAAAATAAGATATGATTCAAATAATAGAAGAAAACTACACACATATATAATACTTATGTAAGTGCATGCAGAAGAGAGAGAGAGAGAGAGATAATGTGTAAAAGAAGTAGGGAGTAGAGAGTGTGAAATCACTAAATTTAAAATCGAAGTCATGAACTCGTTTTTAGGAAAATTGTCGTTCAAAAGTTAGGAGTAAAGTACAAAAAATTGTAAGGTATGCCCCACGATAAGAATCGTTCCTTATCACTAACTCGTTAAACCATTATCGATAATTTCATTTTAATTTTATAATGACGACAATTCGAAAGTCCAACTTACTTCGACCGTAATCGTATATAAATGATTTAAATGAAATTTTGCAAATGAAATTACGATTTCGCTGACATTTTTAATTTTTAAAACTTAATAAAAACCTAATAATAATTGAAGCTCTATACGTCATCTATTTAAAGAACATTTGAAAGACAAATAAGTTAATGATATTCGATCGTGGTCGGGCAAACTCAAAATTATAAAGAATGAAAAAAATTAATTACTAAAATTGAAATTACAACAAATATTGTAATTAAACAGAATTTAGAGAAAATTTTCATCCAATTTCCTTTCGTATTAAGATTTAAGAAAAAAAAATCATTCATTTAGTCGAACAAACTACAGAAAGGAGGATTATCGATTTCCAAGTTTTCTTTTCTCATAATCTTCAATCGATTTTTTTTTTTTTTACAAGTAGCTACTCTCTATAAGACTATTACTCGAATTATCAATTACTTAAAGATAATTACAAAGTTTAGCATTTATCATCAGGTTGGACAGAAGGTTTACACCCGGGATATTTGTTTTCAACTGATTGCAATGATATTAAGTATATTTCGGAAAGATTACAACAATATGATAGACCGTTAGTGATGTAAGGCATACTTCACATGTTGGCGGTGGTCGAATACTCAGTAGATACGATTTATTTATTTTTCTTCCGTTTTGTAATATGAATGTTGCTGTAACGAGCAAGGAAAATATAAGATGAATTGGATGTATTATAGTCAGATCATGCAATTTAGAAATCAAAACATAGCAATAAAATCGGAAGATAGTCTCTCTTATTTACTAAATAATTAATATCCCCCAATTCTATAATGTATGCTCTGTTCCCTTATCCATTAACCATGTTCAGGTAGAATTCAAGAAATTTAGCCTATTCTGGTCCCAAAAAATACGCTTTTCCAGGTCTCTTTCCGAAATCCTTGAGGATAATGAACAAATGATCTAGCTCCTATTGCGATCCCCAAAATTATCCAACATCCTACATGATATTTAAACTCCATTTACTCGTGCATCTGACCAATGTTGCAGTACACGACACGTTAATGAATACAATACAACAGAACTCCGTCTCCTTAGTGCACCGTCTATAGTGTCACGCTTGCTTTCCGTCTTCCAAATCATCATGTACTCCTCACTCTTCTCAACAAAGTTGAATACTCCTCTCTAACTCGTATCTAATAATTTATTTAACTTCCTCTCCCTAGTGCCTCTAGCCTTAGTTACTGCACACGGCACGTTAATTTAGGTTAATTATATATATAATATTTATATATATATATATATATATATATATATATATACACACTTATATATAGAATATCCTTTGAAATGTCGCGCAAAAATAAACGAATGTTTGTATTAACATCGTCAAGATGATAAAAATTATACAGTTTATATAGTATACGCGCGCGCCACTATAAATTTTGAGATTGAGGGGCTCGTACACAAAACAACCGCAGTTAATATATTAACAAGTATTTCTAGTTCCCTGAAACTTCCCTGACATCAATATAAACCTTTAATGAAATTTTTTTAGTTTATACATAACTCGTTTTATTATCGAAAATTAAAGTATTATAAACGTAATTTTGATACATATTTAACTGGTAATACCGGATTGGCTACTTAATAAATGAATTAACAATAATCGTCGCGAAAGACATCTTTCGATTTAAAATAAAGTTTAAAAAAATCATAATTCATAACTCGTTTCTTTAATACACGAAACAACTCATTTTCGCATACGCCTCCAAAAAACAACAACAACAACACAAATAAAATTCACACACAATAAATACACTTATATATGATACTCAAACACACACACACGCATACACACACACACACACACACATATATATATATATATATATAAAAATATATATATAATGTACACATTACAATATATATATAAGTATTAACAGTTTAAAATTAAAAATGGTTAATGATATAAAATGTCTGAGATTAATCATTGACAAACACTTAAATTTTAAAGCGTACTTAGGATAACACGAAGCATTTCAAAGATTTATTATAACAATATATGTAGACTTGATCGTAAATTGTGGGATATAAGTTACAAGCAGAAATGGATGTTATATAAAAAGATGATTGAAAATATATTTATTTATACAGTTCCGCTAATTACCACAATTTCGTTAAAAAGATAGCCATTAGGAATATTTTAACGGATTAACTGGGAAATTTCTTCTCAATACATCATCCGGATATATAGGGTGACCCAGAGAAGACGGACGGTTTTGTTTTTTGAATCGCGCAGTTGGTAACATTTCTACAACTCAACCCGCGTGTTCAACGTTTAGTCTACACGCGCGATTCGTTTTTGTCCAGTTCCAGTTATCATGGCATCATATTATGAAGAGTGGAGCGTTGAATCGACCACGTCAGTGCAAAGAGGATTTCGAAAAGAATTCAGAGCGAATATACTTGGATTAAAGATTGAATATGGTTCATACGTTTTTAAAGGACAGCGTAGAGATTAAACCAATCGGAATCATTAAAAAACGGCTAAGGCAAGATACAATGAAAATACTGCAAAAAATAGCCGGGATGACTCGACCAAAGGTCGGTTCACTTATATAATCTTATTTCAGTATTAGATGATTATAGGAAAAATAAACGGACTTATTTAAATTCTTTTATCGATCGAGTGATTACCGATCACGGGGGACTATAATGAATATTTGTATAAATTTAGGATGAAATGTATCAAATTATGTAAAGTCTAAAGAACTGATGAAAATACGGAAAATATCTTTCTTTTTGAGTGTAAATCGTACAGCAGAAATTGTACCGAGCATAATTTTACTCAGGTAATGAATAGAATGACACATATTAAACGATTTTATTAAAACAACACTTAAAGAAAAAAATCAAACAGAAGTTTCGCCTGTGGTAATAGTGGATTTACAATATGAGCATAGGTAACAAATAATATAATAAACGTATCAATAAGAACATGTAATAATTATAATAATTAAGCGATACATTAATATTGATTATATTATATTTAAATGATGATAAGCTATTTATAATATTACCATCTTTGGCCACTAAGGTGCAAAACCATGGTCTCCTGGTTGAAATTTATAGCATATATATATATATATATATATATATATATATATATATATATATATATATATATATATATATATATATATATGTGTGTGTGTGTGTGTGTGTGGGTGTGTGTGTGGGTGTGTGTGTGTGTGTGTGAGAGAGAGAGAGAGAGAGAGAGAGGTGGAGATAAATTCATAACAAATTATCCGTAATTGTAATTTTAATTCAAATAAATTTAAATCAAAGTTTTTTATTTTTTTTTAAACCGATGATAGTAAAGCCAATACATCGATTGGTGAAGTTTAATTAATTATAAATTTCATTAGTAAGTTATTTACAAAAACAATAAGAGTGAATTAAAAATATACTGAAAGCTGCGTGAAAATTAACACCACTATTTTATCTATCTATCTATATGTGCAAAACCATGGTCTCCTGGTTGAAATTTATAGCATATATATATATATATATATATATATATATATATATATATATATATATATATATATATATATATATATATACATACATATATATATATATATATATATATATATATATATATATATATATATATATATATATATATATGTGTGTGTGTGTGTGTGTGTGTGGGTGTGAGAGAGAGAGAGAGAGAGAGAGAGAGAGAGGTGGAGATAAATTCATAACAAATTATCCGTAATTGTAATTTTAATTCAAATAAATTTAAATCAATGTTTTTTATTTTTTTTTAAACCGATGATAGTAAAGCCAATACATCGATTGGTGAAGTTTAATTAATTATAAATTTCATTAGTAAGTTATTTACAAAAACAATAAGAGTGAATTAAAAATATACTGAAAGCTGCGTGAAAATTAACACCACTATTTTATCTATCTATCTATATATTTATATATCTATCTATCTATCTATCTATCTATCTATATATATATATATATATATATATATATATATACACACACACATACAATACCAACATACACGAACATATAACTTCTTCATTCCTCAATTTTTCGATTGGTGGTCAATACGTACAGCATTTTACTTTTTCTTGTTACCGCCTTTTCCTTCAATTCGTGGTACGTAATTTACTTTTGCATCCACCATTATTTGTCTGATGTATTTTTTCCTCGTGATATTTTCCCATTTACTCGTCCTTCGATTATTGTTGTTAAATATTTTTTATTTCTTATAATATGTCCTATCCAACTACACGATCTTTCGGTTATATACTTCATTCAGTAGAGTTTTTCGTTAATGATCGTAGACACATTTATATTTATATTTTTTGTTTTGTCTGCCCATTTAACTTTTTGCATCGCCAAACATTATATTTCGAACGTTTCCAATTGTTTTTGTCTGCATTTATTTATAATCCAAGTTTCCGAACCATACAAAAGCACGCTTCAAACATAAACCTTTATTAACCGTTTCCTTATTTCTGTATTTACATTTTTAGATTTTAACAATGATTTCTTTATCATAAATGCTGTTTTCCCATGTGATTACACACACACATATATACATATATTGTGTGTGTGTGTGTGTGTGTATTTACATGTTTGAAACCCTGAAAACCTGGTAGATTGTTCAAAATTATTTATGCAGAATAATAACAAACCCTCAGAGATAATTCGTAAAATATATAATCTACTAGATTATACATTATACACTTCTAAATTTGTTAATAGTTACGTTAATAGCATCATTAAATTAAGAATTATTATGTTGCAGGTGTAAAAAAATACGAAATGTGGAAGACTAAACCAACCATTTTTAATTTAATAATTAAAAATTCGTTATCTTTAATTCGATATTCCAAATTTTTTAGCTAATGTTCCAATATATATATTTCAGTAATTACTTACATTTTTCAGTATTTCTTTATTCACGTACGGATTAAAGTTATATATTATTTTAATTCCTAGGACGAAACTTTTCGCTAGTTTCCATTTAGAATTTTTGTTAAATATATCCCCATCTTAATAAGTTAATATATCTAGTTTTTTGAAAACTAATCTAGCCGCATACTACGATTATATAACGTAAATATGAATTTTAATTACAATTTTTAGGCATCTCTTATTATTTAGGGGTTTGTATTTTTTTTTTAAATTCTTATAAAAAGATATAATCGTAAAAAAAAGTCATTCATTTTTTTCGGTAATATTCAACCAATAAATTATCGCTGAAACTCGAACAATATCTTATACTTGGAAATTATTATATATATATATATATATCATCCTTATAATTAGAAAAATTACCTGAACTCGTTTGGAAACATAAGGCGTAAAATAACCAAAATGAAGGATATTGCGAAGCTTAAAATGGAACTAGGCTGATGGCTGGTCACATGATTCGTCGGAACGGTTTGGCTGCTGATGTAACCAAGTTAATTCCATATTACAATAAAACAAGTGTAGGCAAATAACCGATAAGGTGGGCAGATGACTTCAGAGCGCGGATGGGTTCTCTACTTGGTTGTGATTAAGCTCAGATAGAACGAAATGGAAGAAAACGTGCCAATTATACGGTGTTCATTACTACGTTTAATTATTATTATTATTTATAGGTGTATAATATGTACGTTTATATGTTAAACAGTATTGTTAATATATTTATGGGTGGGAGGTCTTTGGCCGATATTTGGCGAAATATAGACTTTATTTATTTATTTTACACATGTTATATATACTTAAAAATATAAATTACGAACAAACTTTTTGTTAGCTCCATAAAGTGAAAACGATTTCTACCAATATCGTTGAAAAATGATTAAAGGGTACTTTTTCTTTTTCCCAACTTGTAGAAGAAGTAAATCATCCTTAATTCGGCTAAGTCGATGACGATTCTAAATTACGTCAAGCCGACCACACAAATGTTACTTCAAACATAAAAGATTCCGCGCATCATTGATTTATAAATGCGTCATTATAATGCGTACTTTTAAAAGCACATCTGATAACATGAATCAAGTGAGTCAACCAAAAATTATATAGTGATTCATAAGTTACATCCGCTTTAATAGTAAAATGATAGGTATTATTTACTACGAGTTATTATTTTCCTAAAACATTATTATATAAAATATTTACACACGCACAAAAAAAACACGCATATATTTTAAAAAACACGCGCACACAACATTCATCACATAATTTTTCAAAAACCAACCATCTCGATATCGAATAATAATAATAATACTATTCAAGGAGCTAGCGTGTGACAACGTTAGAACATATCATAACCGGATAAAATATATGAGAAGACAATAATATACGCAACATTGTCTATCTAGGTGTTATTAAAACATACACTATAAACTGAGAAGCCGTATTAAACGTACAAATCTCTTTGATTTGTACGTTTAATACGGCTTCTCAGTTTACAGTGTATGTTTTAATAACACCTAGATAGACAATGTTGCGTATATTATTGTCTCATGATAAAAAATGAGTCTGTGAAGATGATTTACGATTAGATAAAGGATAACACTATCACCCTTAATCAACATGGTATAATAATAATTGAAAATGGAAAGCCGAGAAGCTAATGTTGTCGATGTCGCTGTATTAGTCAATAGAAATTAAAGCGAAGGAAATATACACTATCGGCGCGTGAAATCAACAAATTATGGAAATTAGAAGTGGTGACTTTCAACAACTGAAATTATTCCCAAAAATTCATCGGAGGCTATCAAGAAGCCGATGCTGTATAATGAAATGCAAAACAACAACAACGTATATTTTAAGGCAATTTACAGAAAATAATAAAAACAAAAATTTTTGCATAATAATTACGTAACGGCCAAGATGGCTCACCGTGCAACAGAATTAATATAAAGGCGCGTAATATAGAAAAGAAAAATTTATACTTATAATGTAATAACAGTATATATATATAAAAGGGGGTACTACGTACCTCCAGGGATTTGGAGCTCTAACCGGAACAGGGCTCCTCCACAGGTGGGGATAGTAGAATGATCAGTGGCGGAAAGTCTCTGGCAGATGATTCCAATAGTGACAGGGCAAGGAAATACGAGTATGTAGATGGACAGCTTGAAGGACCTGTCTATTAAAAGTCTGCAAAATCCTATGACTGACTCACCCTCGACGGGTTTAGGTCGCCGTAAAAGCCTTAAATCGTTACCTCCTCAGTAGCAACCCGCTGCCATGCGGTTAAAATGTTTATCCAAAGGCTAGTAAACCCTGGCTGAAAATCCGGCGGAAGGTAAGGAGAAACCACCGCTGTACTCTCTCAAGAAAATCAACATGATGTACAACCAAAATGTAAATAGTTGTATCGAGGCCGTTCAAATGGACGGAATCGGGCGAGGTAGTAGAGGAAATAAAAGCTGGGTCTCTCAGACCTTCAGTGAGCGAAACCCCGACCATTGTAATAATTGCAACATGGAATATAAGAACAATGCTAAGGCGCTTTTATCTACTCATATGGATCCCAGAATGCTGAAACGCATTAAACCTCATCAATTGGTCGTTACCAATTAATATAAGTATCAAAGTTTACTTATTGGGCTCTTCTTTTGCGCATGTTATGCTAATTCCGAGTACTCTAAGATTGCAGTAATAAAGCGGCTATCCTTTTCAGGAGCTGTATTTAAAAAATAAATTATTTTAATGTAAATAAATAGATAAATAAATAATTATTTATCGCGTTGAATATAAGTTAATTTTTCAATTAAAATAAAACAAAACAATTTGTACTTGATTATTTCAAAATGATCTCACGGTTGAACGTCTTATATTTTACCCGTTCGTTAACGTTCAATGGACGGGGATTACATACTTGTACATTTTTAAACAATTTGAAAAAAAAAAAAGCTCAAAATACCGATGAAGAATATTTGTCAATTTTAATTATAAAGAAAGCCACGAATTTAATCTGCGTACTTAGTAGCGAGATTAAAGGTGCCGACGAAATAAAATATAGGCTTTAAAAAAGTGAATGAAATATTTTTTTCTTGTTTTAAAACTAATGATCAAAATAAAACAAAAAAATGTGCAAGTAGTCTCGTACGATATATTACGATCAGGAAAAGATAAACCAATTACGAAAAATATTAAAGAGAAACGCACGAATCAAGTAAGAACGAAAACATTTAATAGCCTTCGCGTTTAATAATAAAATCGATTAAATTCGTATTATCTCGCTATTATTGTTTATCGTGTCGAATTAATAAAATTATTCCCATCTCATTTTGTTGTTAATTATTATAATAACGTGTATCACATCATCACGGCTTCTATTATCATTCTATAATAATTATCATCACGGCTGCTATTATCATTCTATAATAATTATCATCACGGTCTCTTAATATGAAATTACCGCAAGTTTCATTATTTATTATCGGTAATGCATCATCATTCATTCTCCATCATTATTACAATATTTATTATTATTATTATTATTATTATCGTTGTATTTATTATCATCGTTATTTTCTTATTATAATAAAATGTTATTATAACGTTTGCGATAACTAACCAAAAGTCGAAACCTAATTCAGGACGCAATAGTAGCAAGCAGCGCACGTTAAACGGCATTATTACTTAATTTATAACGATAAGCCTTAATCTAAAAATAATTTTTCGAAATTAACGATAAAGTAGAAAATTTAAAGGAAAAACAAACGAAAATCCACAACAATGAGACGTTTATATATCTGTTTGGGATAATTTTGTAGCGAAACAATAGACAGAGTGCAATTATTTAGTAATTTAATAGGCCGGTTTCGCATTAATTACACAATTATATTGTAAACACACGTTCACATAAACACATCGGCGCCATCGACGAATATCGTTATATTTATCGATAAAAATAAACTTCATACAGCAAGAAAATCGCAATGGAAAAAAAAAGCTTTATCAAAATGGCGCGACTGCGCAACAAAATTAATAACAGAACAAAAGGATAACGTATTCCGGACAGATTGATAAATTATTTTGTAAACCAGTATCAAAGGAACAAAATAACGTTTAATAATAAAAAATAGTGTTTATGTATATATATATATATATATATATATATATATATATATATATATATATAAAATCAGCCTGCTATTTGTTCAACTTTTTGTTTTCGTTATCTGTTCAACGCACCTATGCTTAATGTTTAAGACATTTATTGCCTTTCGACCTTATCAAAACTATAGGGTGACCCAGAGAAGGCCCATTTTATTGTTTTTCAAAACTATAGGGTGACCCAGAGAAGGCCCATTTTATTGTTTTTTGAATAACTCAAAAATTACTCGTCAAAAATTTTTGAATGAAATTTCATTTAAAAATAGGAAAACGAGAGATTAGCTTACAATCATTTGTGGAAAAACTTGTTCGCGAAATTTGAAATTAATAATAGCGGTCAGGTCGAAAGTTAATTTCGCGATCGATTTAAGAAAGTCGGGATTATAATTTAATGTCGAAGCAGAATTGAGAAAAGGTATAGCGAATCGCCTATTATCGTAAGTGGCCAAATAATAATAATAATCGACATCGTCTGACGTGTACAGAACAAATGTTTTACGTAACATTGTGTCCATAAATAAACTCGTTACAGAATTTCGAAATAATATTACATGTCATTCCAATTTCTGCGCTCGACTTTAATTATTCACGGAAAAATGCTTATCGATACAAAAATAACAACAACTATATTAATATTAATAATAGTTATGCAATACTTTACAACGGACAACTGTACAGCGTCATATCTGATATAAAGACGTATTTCTAGGCAGACAGGCAAACATAATTTGAAGAACTTTCACCAATCTTTAGATCTGCTGACTTTTCCTAATATGTCAACATGCGGTACAAAAACAACAACAACAAAACTATATAGTCACAATTGACGTCATATGTCGAATTAATTAAAATAACCGCATATACCTCTTTTAACGGAGGTTTTATAAAATACATCGATTAAATTTTATAAAGAAAACCCCATGTACTCATCAAAGTTACAAATCTATTGATAAAAGTACACACTTGTATATACATATTTTAATGTTCTATTTTTTTTTTTTAAAAACTTACTTGTAGTAGAATGAATCATGTGTTACTAGGATAATAAATAGACAAGAAGTTATATGGCTCCAGAATTTAACACGATTTTACTCTAATACGCACACACGTATATTACTTTATAATGCAAATTTTGACTACACGTGGAAAGTTTATGGAATATTTATGTCAGTTCCAGATCAAACCGGGTGATCTATCTTATAAATGTGGACAAAGTGACACTGTTATGCATATACTTGCCGGATGTAACTATAAAGATAAAATTTAAATATAGTAACTAATTTTAATCACAATTGTGAACTAAAGAAATTATCTCATACGGAAACCAAACTGAGGATTACTTTATATCAGTATACTTAATCATATTACATATATATATATATATATATATATATATATATATATATATATATATATATATATTGTTGTATTGTTAATGTGTGTATTATATTAGTTACATATGTCAATTTGTTTTAATTTTAACTTTATTAATCTCGTTCGTATTAAGCAATTTTATCTTGTGCGCATAATAATAATAGTAATAATAATAATTTAAAAGAAGCAAAAAGGAAAAAGAAAATTGAAAAAAAAAAGTAATTTTAAGTTAGATTGTAAACACTTTCGATTGCTTATTTATACATATAAACTAAGTATGTATTTATATTAATTAAGTATAATTCTATTTTAGTTTAATTAATTTATATGTTTATTTACTTATTGGTTTGATATTATGTACAATCTCTGAATACTTTGATCTGAAGACTGTATTTTTTTTATGAATGTCTCACAGAGGCTATTTATGTGTCCACCTTATTCAATTTTGAATTGAATTGTGCATAAATAAATAAACGTAAAAAAATTATATTATTATAATCATCATCAGTGCTGAACGTAAATATGAAGAAAAAAAAAAGACATTACTTCTATAGATGAAAAATAGACAGTCAGTTCTCACTTAAACAACACCGTCAGATTAAGTAAAAAGTATAATGTTGAAGGGACAAATAGAAACTTAAACAACGCCTTTAGATCAATTAAAAAGTATAATATTAAAAGGTCAAATTATGGTTGTCAGGCAGAACTTGTAGAGTTTATGTCTAGGTCAAGAGCGTCTGTCTGCGTGTTATGTGAGACTTGGCTCAAACCTAATCAGCAGTTTAAGATTCCTAATTATAAAATCCTACGTTGCGATCGTACACATAGAAGGGGCGGAGGGGTGGCTATCATTAATTAATATTGCGAATTTTGGGAACGTAGTTCAGGCTTTGGGAATCACTTTTAAAACACGTAAATTTCAATTTGACTTAATAGCGGTGTGTGCCGCTCCAAAACAAAATTACTTCTGTTGACTGCGAACATTTAATACATAATCCGAAAAAAACAAACATTCTTTTTTGATTCTAGTGGATTTAAATTGTCTCCATTCGGGTTGGGGTTTATATGTACACAATTATGAAGGCCATGAACTTTTGAATTTTATAAACGAACATCACCTTTATATTGTAAACACAGAACAGCCCACACGAAACGCTAGATTTAATCAGGCTCCTAATAATTTAGATCTAATTTTAAGCACATATCCAAGCATTAAGACAGTCAAAAACGAGACCAATGGCACACTAATTGCGACTTGGCAGCACAGGTGAGATAGCTGTCAGGCTGGAAGAAAAACTTATGTTCTTCCCAAAGGGTTTCGATTGAGCTAAAACCAAAAATTGAAATATAAACATTTACATTTATAGTGCACAAGTATCCTCTGGATAAGGTTAGTTTGGCTCAGTTCCATCCTGCCAGCGACTCTTATTGCAAGTTATGGTGGCTCTGGTGTCGAAGATTACAATGTTCACAATTCTCCGATATCCAGCTAATAAACTACAAGAGCAAAATATAGCTCCAAAAGTCTTCTATTATATATGGAATTAGCAATGCTTAGAAAATTTAAGACAAGCAACTAGCCGTACTCCATATAATTCTCAAATACCAACCCAATCGCGAAATCACATTTACTTCGTAGACATAGGTACCTCGCACTTTCTTACTATAATAATTTGAACTTTTTTATTGATGCTTCTTAGCTTAATATAACTACTATATACATACTTTGTCGTCTTTCCCACTTGTTAACTTTTCAACAATTACATTAATACCTATAATAATCCTATATCTCTTATTAACTCAAACCCCTCAATCACTGTATAGCTAAAATACATGTAAGTATCTATATTAATCTTATTTATTACTGCTTAATGTTACCAATATTTAAACATATATATACATCCTTAAGTATTCTATTTATAATACCCATAATCGTTCAATTATCTTTCATTTATCTCTTAAGTTGTACTCACATATCACACACATCTTAATGGATAAAGGGAGACCATGCTCTCATTCCTTTGTCACCTCATTCTTATAAGCAAATTTTGCTATAAACTAATTATACACACAACATATAATTTTGTAATATGTTGTTCTTCTGTTTCAGCACACACTTGCATCAACAGATACTACTATTAAGCACATTAGTTCGTTACATCTTTATACTAACAATTTACTCGCGTAACAAATTAAAGCTGTAAAATTTAAACATAAACACACGTTACCATATTTCTAAATGTACTTTTTGTTTTTGTATTCTTTTTTATTTTGTACTCTTTTTTTTTTTTATGTTAATTATATATAGAACGTACCTCGAAGCATAAATGTACACACACCACCCATAACTGTACTGTATGCGCACATTATATTTAGCACAGGATTGACTTTAAGAACTTCAAAATTTCATTGATGAATATAAAAAAATATATATTTACGAATCATATTACATTCACGTCCTTATTTCGACACGATAAAGCAAGAATTTGTTAATTTCACGCAACAAGTGTTAGCTCTCGCCTTAACTTATCAAACAGGTTACTCGCGTAATGAACCAGCAAAAAAATTGAATAATTATTGACAGATTCTGTACGTACGAAATACACACACACACACACACACATATATATATATATATATATATATATATAAATAATATACGTTATACTACGGTACGGTGTGCAAAAGAGTTAAAATTTAGAGGTTTAACCATTTCACCAGTTCCACTTACTTTATTACCACTTATTCTAATTTTAACGTTAAGTTGACCATGAGATGACAGGTAATTAGTAGAACTTACCAACAGTGCATACATTCTTTAATTTCAAAATGAATTGACGTTAAACAAACTTTTATGTATCAACCAATATCGACATTTTTTACAGTATGCATACGTGCGAGTAATTGGAATATTAATACACGAACTGTTGAGACGGGATATGTGAATTTAACAGACTTTATTTTGTTTGTTTTATCGTTTACTTTCATTTTTTTCCTCCGGCAATCACAGTGCATAGCAGAAATAATAATTTTCGGTATTTTCTTTACGAGAATTAAACTCGATAGCTATGTCCGAAATCGACGGAGGCCCATCTATATTTCTCTCATCACACAATACTGAGGTTTTCCGATCATCTAACTAATTCAATGAAGGTTGGCAAGCACGCAGCCTCATTCGGAAACAAGCAAAAAAGTAATTTTTGTAAATAAAAGATGGAAAAAACTACGTAAAGGTCTTCTTTCTCTGTTACTAAAAAAACAAATGTCGTGATATATCATATTTACTACAGTAGAACTCAGCCGATTTTAGTACTATCTCGCTATGCTATAACACGCGCACCGGCAGTTCTCTGTATACTAGCGTTATATATGTAACATATATGGGACGTTTACACGATGGTTTATCGATATGTATAAAATTCATAATTTGCAAATAATTGCCTTGTCGAAAGAAAACCTAACTAGGTCTGTTAATAAACAAAAGATAAAACCAAAATAATAGAGCGTTAGTCAATCACCTCTCACTTATTACTATCAACTTCAACTGTCTCTCCCCAAAGCTTCCGTGGATCTATTTCTTTAACCGTCTTTTCTTTACGTAGCATAGAGAAAGCCTCTTCTGTCCCCTACATTCTGAACAGGCAGTCTGCAATACCGAACTTTTTTTTTTTTTTTTTTTTAATGCTTTACTGTGACACCGTTAGTTCTGAGCTTTACTTTATCTTTACGTTCTCCACGTATTACACATCCGTATAATGTATCGTCCCTTTTCCATTCGGATAATATTTCCCCATATAGCAACATTTCTAGAGAAGTCAGTATCTTTGATTAAAGTGTACATAGTTCCGACAGTATCGTGTTGCGTAGGCCGTAAAGGCATCGCCATTTATTTAAAAAATCCCTAATAGCAAAAGGAGATTACAACATCGATAAAGTTTAAACGGCCTACAAAATTTTTGATAAATTTGAGCACCGGGGTCACTTAAAGGATTAATAACGGGAAAGACTGTATTAGTATGACTTGCAAAAATATGAACAGTAGGATTCACGAATATCTCCCCGGTGTCCACATCGGAGTGTTGGACGCTAAAAAAAAGTTGATATCCAAAGAATTAATGTATTCGGAATGTACTGTTGAATGAGATTACCGCGGGAAGGGAAAAGAGCCAACTTGGCGATGTTAAAATAATTTAAAAAATATACAACCTTATAAAAATATAAAATGTAAATAATTACTATATACACAAAGTGTTAAAACAGTATTTGAATTATCTCATAGTGAATGCGTTGTTATTCTGTAAAAACTTTTTTATATTACTGATTGTTGATTGTGTTGTTTACCACGTCCACTATCAGATAATTAAAATACTGTAATATACTTGTGTATATAGTAATTTTTTCCATTTATATTTTTATAAGTTTGTATATTTTTTAAATTATTTTTATATTTCACTTGATAATGGCTTAATAGTCGAAAAGCGTTGTGTTTGTTCATAAAGAAAATAAATTTTTGGTGATTTTAACAACTTTTTATTGTTTATTTTTTAAAAAGTCACTATATTCCAAACTTTTCAAATTAACGAAAAAATATAAATTTTGAAAACACGCACTATTTACGAATGTTTACTCTTTGAGTTGTAAAAAATTTTCTAGCCCATTTTTAGCGTTGTACTTCATAAAATAAGTTGTTCATTTTTTATTTTTTAGTTTAGAAATTTAGAAAAATAATTTAAAAATTTATTTTAAATAATTAAAACATTTATCGTGCAAGTACGGAGTAATGATTCATAAATATTCAATTCAAATAATCGCACACAATTTATTCCGGATATTAAACCCAGTTAATACTTCCGCTATTTCTTTTAGAACACATTAATTATCGGAACAGTTCATCGGCCATTATTTATTTCGAGTGATAAGATAAAAATGAAATATCCTGAACATTTTAAAATGTATTACATAATATACAAGTCTATGCAAAACGTATATATGAATGTATATACACATACACAATTATATATATGTATATATATATATATATATATATATACACACGTGTGTATGAATAAATTATAAGATGATAATGTGAAAGAATAGATGAACACTAGAAAGTTATAGCAAATAATTTAGACGAACCAGAGTAGTTAGACTATTAATGTGTATTGCAATAATTGAAAATGATACTTTAAAAGATTATGAGATTAAATATAACGTCGGAAAACGATTATCTTTATATAAATATACAATATGATTACTATATGTCAGTTATTTATTCATATATGTAAATTATGTAGAAACAATAACACACAGCAGTTTTAGGTTTAACAAATAAGAAAAAGCGGGCTTCTATTTAGTTATCATAATAATGCACAGGTGCCTATGAAAGTAGGCGGCTATCGGGTAGTAGCTGTTTCTAAAGTATCTCCGGATGATTATAGGCTTGCACTATAAAGTAGCAATTAACAGGAATAGCGTTAACATCAAACATATGTTTGTCTATGCTAGAAGGGCACTTTCAGTAATTCTTAGGCGTTTTGAAGCATCATACATATATATATATATGGTTCGTGTATATGCTCATATTAATTATCAATGAGAAAAAAGTGGTACCTCACTCCATGTATCTATGTTGTATATAAATAGTGCCTAGAATGCAAGCTCATTTTGTACGTAAAAATAAAATAAACGTATAGTTACTCAGGACGTTCGGCAACTAACAATACGATGATGATTTTATATATATATATATATATATATATATATATATATATATATATATATATATATATTAAACAAAATAAAATCATAACACAGTTTAATCACTATAAAAAGATTTTATTGCAAAGCTTTCATAGCGATTAAACTGTGTTATGATTTTGTTTTGTTTATAATTTATAAAATCATACTCACCACATATTTTTATATATATATATACACTAATACCACCTTTAAAATTTAGAAATCTTGTGAACGAACAAAATGGACAACTATATCAAATTTATGAAACTGAATCTTAATTGAAAATGGCAATAACGGTAACAACTGCTTTTTAATAATGACAGCTTGGCGCGTCAATAAATTGTATACAAACTCGTATGTATTATACGCATAAATTTCAAATTATGCCTCGTAATCGTAGTATTAATATTGTGTTGTGTCGAAACTGTTTAGATACTTATATCTGTCTAGCATATACCTGTTACCTTTTCGTGGAAAAATATAATACTTTAATAAATAATAACATATATCGTCGTGTAAATCATTCTCTCAAGTATTACATGTAACGAAATAATAAGAAATTTCGTCACCAATTGGTGGAATTACACAAAAATATGTGTAAAATAGCATCGTAACCAAGCTAACTTTTAAACACAAACTAGTGATAAATGTTGATTTTTTAAAGAGTGCAAACAACCATTTATGTATTTAATTTAAACGATCGGGCGAGAAATGTAAATAACTAAAATCTAGTATTCATATAAATAATTACGTGAGAGGACAGAATGAAGTCTGATAATGTAATTATACGCTATATAAATAAGATTGTTCTATGTCGCCTATAATTAAAGTTAATATTATTATCTGACTTTTATAATAATCAGCCGTTTAAAAAATTGATCATTCGTTACGAAACAGATATTTTTCCCCCTTCAAAACATGTTCAATAATACCCATAAAACAAGAAATAAAATATAAACGATCGTCGCTTTTAAGTGCGTACTCTGTTCCAAGAATAGAGTTGTGTACGTACATGTTCTACGAAAATAACGGAATCAAAAAATTTTTACAACTTCAAATGCATTCCAGATTTGTCGTTTGACGTCATGATTTTTCGGTCGTAATACAGACGCGGAATATTTTAACGAGTAGAGTATAAACACATCTACGTACGCGCGCGCACACACACACACAGACTTATCGTTCTAGTTTTCGTTTAAAACTTATATATCTCAACTAAACAAAACGGACAATAAATTATTCAAGCAATTCTTACACATAATTTTTGGAATATAAATTCGTAATATATGTTAAAATAATAATAAAGCTCGTGTAATAGGAATAAACATTTCAAAAAGTATTTATGTAACGTTTCTTTTTTTTTTTTTTAATTACAACTGGCTTATGGGCCATCTAGCAATTGGTCTAGAATGCGAAGTAACGTGTTAGGGGTTGACACTCATCAGCGTCCCCCAATGAAAACAGATTTATCTCAAATCTAGGGGCATGGTACGTTTCAATCGTCATAATTACTGTTGTCGAGTAAGTTAGTAACCAAGTTGTTCGTATGGTTCTCTAGTCGTATGAAATGCTGTTTTGCATAACGTTTTATTTCGTCTCTAACGTACGCTATATTAAAATCTCGATGTAAAGTGTGGTTGGACACGTAGCAAGGCGGAGAAACGATAAGTCTAATAGGTTTATTTTGAAATCTTTGCACTCTATTTATATGTGTGTCCTTGGCATAATCGCATAATGCCAGGTCATACGTCAGGATAGGTTTTAACACGGTAAATAGAATACACGGTAGGTATCACGAACTAGTTGCGCAGTAGTCAAACGAAATGTTGACGTCACCGGTGCCCACTAGTTCAGACAGTCGACTGTAGTGTAGTAGTCGTTCCGTTGTTTCGCGTGTTCTTCCGTATTATTTCGTGCTTCTGTCGCCGCTTGTTCGAGTATTTTTTTATTTATTTTTTATTACGGTCAACAAATTAACTTATGCAATTTATGTGGTTTTTTTTTCGTTTAATACTGCCTATGTTATCAATTTTTATACATATATTACGTCATCAACAAGAAATGGTTAGATCGTTTTGATACTATATTATTATTATTAATATTTTTATTATGCCTTGTTGTGTCATCGCTGGGTGTTCTCATAAATTAGGAATCAGTTTTCATCGGTTTCCCAAAGATAAAGCTGTACGGAAACAGTGGTTACATATGAGCAAAAGAGCTGATGACTTTAATATTGAAACTGCCCGCGTTTGTTCTCGTCACTTTAATGAAAATGATTTTGAACGTGATTTGAGATCAGAATTGCTTGGGTATAAACCAAAGAAAAATTTAAAAAAGGATTCGATTCCCATTTGCGAATACCAACATTAATTGAATGCGAGTCAGATATTCAAAATGAACGTAGTGAAAGGTATAACAAACGTGAGTCTAAAAAAGTTGTAAATTCTTTGTTAGGAAGCAACGCTAAAGACATAGGTTTAACAAATAATGAAATTTGTTCATCCAATAACTCTGATATTAGCGATAATAATAAATTTATTAAATTACAGTTAGAAAATAATTCCTTAAAACAAACTAATGAAAGCCTTTTAAAGGATTTGGAGACAGCGAAGGCGGAAATTACGAGTTTAAAAGTTCGGCTAAAAGCGTTTGAAGGAACTTTCTCGAAGTGTCAACAACAAGTAATCGTTAATGGAAAATGTTCCAGCTGGTCTTCTGACGACATATCGAAGGCAATATCGTTAAGGTGTATTTCAAAAAAATCTTTCAACTTCGTAAAAGAAGCCTATAAGTATCCCATTCCAAGTGAAGTGACTATAAAACGTCGTTTGAGCGAATTTGTAGTTGCCCCGGGTTTTATAAATTTAAGTTTGAATATTTTGACATCACATTCAAGAGTATTTACGGACTTTGAAAAAGATGTTGTACTTTCATTCGATGAAATGAAAGTTCAATCTGATATATGTTACGACAGCATTTCGGATATAATCCGCGGTCCTCATTCTTACGTGCAGGTTATGATTATTCGTAGCCTCGTTGGAAAATGGAAACAACCCATATATTATAACTTTGACTGTATTTATTTTTTGAAGTCATTAGAATGATAGAATCTACAGGATTCAAAGTTCGTGCGTTTGTATGTGACATGGGCCCATCAAATAGGAAACTTATGGCCGACCTTGGCGTTAATAATGATAAAACAAATATTACGCATCCGCTTTGTGAAAATCGTAAGATCTGGGCTTTTTACGATGTTCCTCATGCGTTGAAACTATTGAGAAATCATCTTCTTGATCAAGGATACAAATTATCTAGCGGTGAAATTGTAACTAAAGACATTTTTCTAAAATTAATTGAATTACAGAAACAATGAGATCTTAAATTTGCTTATAAGATTAATCAAAATCATTTACTTCTTTCGGGGATCGAGAGACAAAAAGTTCGGATAGCAGCTGAGTTACGTTCAAGAACAGTAGCTGATGCTATTAGTTATACACTTCCAGGCAACGATCATGTTGTAAAATTCTTAAAAACAATTAATGACGGTTTCGATGTGCTGAATTCGAGAATTCCTTTTCATCCAACTAATGAAATGAAAAACGCATTTGGTAAAAATTTAGTGAAACGGAATGAGACATTGGAAATATTGTATAATTTGTGCACATCGATGAGGGTAATCGGTAGATCGAATTTGTTACCATTTCAAATTGCTTTTCAGGTTTCTATTCGAAGTCTTCAGCGGATGTTCTCTGAATTATATTGTGAAGGATATTCTTACATAATGTCGGCGAGGTGCAACCAAGATATTCTTGAATCTTATTTTTCTTTGATTAGAGGCTTGGGTAAATTTTATGATCATCCCTCGCCAACTGCTGTAAATCAAAGAATTAAGTGCCTTCTTTTTAGTAAAAATGCGGGTTCGATAATAAAAACTGCTAATTCCTGGAATGAAGCGCTGGTAAAATTAAGCGCCGACGTAATAAATGAAATTGACAAAGGTAGCGAAAGTAAATCATCGGAATGCGAAGAATTAGAAAAAGATATAAATTTTCACGAAGAAGAAAATGACTTTACTCGCGTGATCGAAACATTATCGGATGATAAAGAAAAGTCGGGCCAAGTAGAAGGTGAAAACAAAGATCTGTTAAAAATGCTAGCTGGTTACATTGCATATCGTGTAAAAAAAAAAAGGACTACATACTGTTTTTGAGTACGGGCATCCAACAAAAATAAATCCACCTAAGCAAACAGACTGGCTGGCAACAATATCGAGGGGTGCTGCGTTAATGAATCCAACCGAGCAGTGATATGGAAAAAGATTTTAGCAATTACCACGGCAGTGATAACATCAATAGGAATTCAGAGTTAATGAAAACATTGATCAACATTTTAAAATTGAGATACAGCAGCATCGGGATTGATGAGTTCGCCATTTCCTGTTTCGTCAGAACACGAACATTCATCAGAATTAAGACGCTAAACAAAAAGAAGTCCAGTAAAAGAACAATCTACGGAAGCAAAAATACCGACGATGGACGAAAAAAAAAAAGGAATAAATTGATAAAATTGCAATAACTAAAATTTGGTGAGTGAAATATTTGCTTATATAAATAAATTTTTATCATATTTTTGGTATTATTTAAAATATCCAAAAATTTAAATGAAACTTGCCTCATACTACAATTTTTAACGAAATTATTGCGTTTAAACAAGTTGAAAAACAAAACAGCGATATACTAATTGCGTTAAATAATGTTAACAGATATAATGTAATTGTTATAAAATTAAAATAAATTAATTATATCGAAAAGAGAGGAATGTAAAATTGTAAATATAATCACAGCTAGAGTAAGGAACCGAAAGTAGCGTTTACGTTGTACATCGTCGAGCTCGACTGGACACCAATGACGTAATAGCTGCTAAGCAGCCTGCGCGTGATCCCTACCGTGTATTCTATTTACCGTGGGTTTTAAGATGATTTTATATATCAATAGTTTGTTTTCAAGCGAGAGGCCGGACCAACGAGCCAATTTAACAGCCTCAGTTTCAGATGTTTTCTCTCTTGCGTTACATGTTTGTTGCATGTTAATTTTTTATCCAAATACATGCCGCCCAAATATTTAACTTCATCATGAATTATTTTATTATTTATTTTAACTGACACAGTATTTACTTTACGCAGCCTAAAAGTGACTTGAGTACATTTGTTTTCCTTTACCATAATACGCCAACGTCTTAACCAGGTTTCCGTTTCAGTTAATGCATTTTGCAGTTTATTTGTAGCCACTGTATGATCTTTGTCTACAGCTATAATCGCGGTGTCGTCTGCGAAAGTAGCAATACTAACTTCGCCACTCTTTGGGAAGTCAGCTGTATATAGAAGATAAAGCACCGGGCCCAGTACACTACCTCGAGGCACGCCCGCAGATACAGGATAAAGATTTGATAATTCATTTCGGAATTTGACTTGGCATGTACGGTCCTCGAGATATGATTTTAAGAGGAGATAATAGGAATAAGGAACAGCTTTTTTTAGTTTGTACAACAACCCATCATGCCAAACTTTGTCAAAGGCTTGTTTTATATCCAGAAACGCACCGACGCATATTTCTTTAGCTTCAAAGCTCTGTTGGATTATATGCGCTATTCGGTGAACTTGTTCTGTAGTTGAATGCTTTTTCCGGAAGCCAAATTGGTATTCCGGTATGCTGTTCTGATTACCAAGGAAAGAATTAAGCCGTTTTAGGATCAGTTTTTCAAGGACTTTAGAAAGGATAGGTAACAACGAAATAGGTCTGTAGGAAGTAACATCCTCCGGTGCTTTACCTAATTTAGGTATCACTACTATCTGTGCTAACTTCCAAGACAATGGAAAATACTGCAGACGAAATACTGCATTGAAAATATTGGTGATAAATAATATAGCTTTGCGAGGCAATTCTATTAATGCCTTACTGGTAACAAGGTCGTGACCTGAACTTTTCTTACGGTTTAATTTTTGCAGCATGTACTGAACTTCGCCCGAAGACGTCGGCGTAATAGGAATACTCATTTGTAACGGGGCATGTAAGAATTCGGTAATATCATCTGAATTATCGCTCTGAGGATTTCTTGGTGATACATATTTTTAAATCAATATCTGGAAATCAAATCAGAAACATAATCCATCAAATTAATAACGAAATCAGGGATTATTTCTTTTTTTTTAGATCTCGGGAACGTAGTATTAGAAATTCTTGCTAGCCGTTAACTACTGACAACGAAGTATAAACAACGCTAAAACACGAATAAAGCAAACAAGAAAAGTAATTGCATCTGGTTTTGTAATTGTAATAAATAAAAAATTCCATGTATTATATATATATATATATATCGATATTTTGAGAAGACGTATGAAAATTTCATGGCCAGCAAAACGTACGAATCGGTACTAAAAGAAATCTGCGTAACACAGGGACTATCGACAATTGTCACAAGCTAGCTAATAAAATTCTTTGGGTACAGAATACGGAAGCAAGGAGAAATGAAATTGGAACGTATAATAATAATAATAATAATAATAATAATGGGTAAGATTAGTGGAAAGCGACCGCCAAGATGGACAGATATTGTTCAAGAAATGACAGGATTGTCGCTTGCGAGAGGTATACGTTAAATAGAAGATGAAAATGAATGGCGTAAAATCAACCAAATTAATAAGTTAATCGGGATATATATCCTATTTCGGGTGACCACTATAGATGATGATGATAATGATGTGATATATATATATTACACTATATGTCCTAATAGTATACTGTGATATACGGTTAACAAATATTTAGATATGATGTGACACAATCTATGCAAGATACGAAATTAAAAAATACAACTAAATTAATGCGGGATTAAATAAAATAACAAAACGACCAAAATTCCATGTTCAAAGTATCCTAGGAAACACGTCATCTGCGAAAATTAAATAATTCTACCTATTATTAATCTGCGAAACTAATTGCACTAAAATTAACCGTACAACAAGGGATAGAAATTGTTCCAATATCGCTGTATTAACAGACTCACTTACAGCTATAGAAAGTATCAACGATCACCGATTAATTAAAACGAAATATCATCCTGTAAGTCAAGAAATCCACGCTAAACGTAACTTGGTGCTGGGTTCCGAGTCATTCAGACATCACTCACAACAACATAGCTGACAGGGCAGCGAAACAGGTATCAACTATGTTTCTTGTTCCACCGGTTGCTGATCCTGCAGCGGCTGTTAGAGTCATATAGAGCATCGGCTGAAGGATACGTGGAAGTTAATGTAGGTAGACACTCCAACCACGAATAAGCTACAGAGTATTAAAACAGACACAAATTCCTGGAAAACATCGATACAATCATCGCGCCGCGAGGCATACAGCCCTTACACACATTTCGTGGCCCGTAATGTACAACTGTTGTCCACATTCTCTATGGGTGTCCTGCTCTCCAATCTTATTACATAACCCGAACTTCTTCATCCACTATTTCTGATAATCCTAACATGATCGATCACACCTTCCAATTTCTAAAACACACTAAACTATTTCCTCTAATATAAATATCACAAACGGTGTCTCTGGCCACAGTAGCAGTGAGACCGCTAAAAAAAAAATTCTACAGAAAATGAAATAATCTTTATAAATATCGAAATCACTTTAAGTTGATAGGCACCAGCAGAAGGATAATGTACTAGACTTTTTATTATTATTACCGTTGTTATAATTACCGATGATATTATTACTATCTTTGCATTCAGAAAAGCACATTCCGCGCAGGATGCAGCTTAGAATTTGATTTATTTTATTAAAAATAACCTTGATAATAACTTCCATACTTGTAATTTCTTTCGACATAAAAGGTGCTTTCAATAAGTGCTTGCGGTCTGTAATTTATAATTTTCGATAATTTTTTGTTCTGTTCATTAATTCTGTTCTCAAATTTTAGTTTTTTAACTACATCTTTTTGTTCCAAATGAAGATCTACCGGCGTTATCCATGCTATTACATGTACAGAACCATAAGAAACATATGCTGATATAACGTTTATGAGGATTCATCATTGTCAGTATTTTAATTTTTTTACATCAGCTTTTTCAATCGATTAAAGTCCGTATTCCGTGATTGATCTAAAAAGCGCATTATAAAATATAATTCTTTTACTAATATCATCAAATTTATTGCGATGCAAATTTTACGTTTAATAATTAAATATTGCTTCGCTAAATGCACGTTGCCTTTTAACGCTTTTACAATTATACTTTGAACCATATCCTTAAGCTTGTTTGATTCCATCTGTAATTCTTATAAATTTTTCCAAAAATTTATTCCAAAATTTTCCACTTTGTCATTGTTTATACAATATTGTCCCCTATAGTAACATACGCACACACACACACGCATATATTAAAAAAAAAACACTCTTTGCATTTATTTTATTTCGGCGATTTATTTTCTATGACGAATTAGTCTCGCCAGGAAGACATTAGAAAATCGAAATGTTTTAATTAATAAAATTATTTGTGGATGTAGTTAGGAAAACACTTTTTTTCTTTACTTTATTATATAAAAAAAGAAAATATATCTGCAATATTAAAAACTGATTATCATTTTCCGGATTTAAGTCGACGTGTTTTATAAAACTACTAATCCGGTTCCCCTAATTAATGATAATTAATGAAAATAAACGTAAACAATTTACATATAATCGATAAGAAAGTATTTCAAGGTGAACATAAACAAATTCGGGACAGGAGTTACGATACTACTGCCAATCAATGAGAGAAGAAATCGCATTCGTCCAGACTAAAAGATTAATGTATGAAATTTGAATAAGAAAAATCTGTTCACGTAAGAAATTATGTAAAAGCTTATATATATATATATATATGCATGTGTTTGTTATATAAAATACACCTATTCAACCACACGAAATATTCAATAAAGAAACAAAATGTTACTTAGCGATATGTTTTTCGGGTCATTTATTTACAATGAAAAAACCTTCAACATTATTTCGCGAATAACATGATCCGATATTACTTATTATTTACGATTTGATAAATTACACATACAAACGTGTTGTATGTATAACATAATTTACGAAAAAAAAAACCCTTTTCATTTACAAACCTTATTTATTTATTTCGTTCAATTGTTTATTTAAAATCACGTCACCGATCATACATCATCAAATTTCTTATCCATTCATTGGCCTCTTTCGAGAGGTCTTTAATATCTTGCCATCCGCCAGCTAACGCTCCATAGGTTCCGACTTGTTAGTAACCCCCGTCTGTGCATGTTGCACTGTGGGTGAAGTTGACCATATTTATTATAGTTGTTTTTTTTTATAAACATGTATATATTTAGCTGTTTTTTTTTTTTGAGTGATTGTTTCTAGTTTGTATAGGATAATGTCGGGCGTGCTTCAAATTCGAACCTAGACCCTTTTTCGCCACCCGTAACGAGTGTCAAACTCTCTGCTGGATGTATGTTTCCGTCAGTTTTATTACTTGTAGATGGAACATCTTGTCACAAGACAAGTCTTGTAACTATTGAAAAACTACACTTCATACGAAATGAGATTTAAAATGTGACATCATCAATAAGTGACGTAGTTTTTTGCGTAAAAAAGGAGAGCCAACAACAACGAAGAAATAAAATCGTCTCCATATGTTTTAAGTGGTCATGGTGAGTTAGCCGTATCGACATCACATTTTACTCGCCGAATAAAACTAGCACTATCTATAGGGAATATGTCTTATATATATTCAATACAACGCTGCCCATTTCAGTTAACTGTTTATCCTCCGATCATAACCCAATATTTATAATCGTCAAAACTGGCAACATACTGTAGGTAAAACATTTAATTTTAAAAATACGAACTGGAATTTCTTTTAGCGTCATATTTTTGATAATATAAACTTAAACCTACCTATTTCTCATACTGACAACATTGACCACTGTCCCACCACTCTGACAAACGTGATTCATGAAGCTATTGCCCTTTCTGTTCCTATCAAGTAGAATGTTTCCCCTATATCTTCGATCCCTTTATATATAACTTCCATAATTAAAATCAAAAATATTGTCAGAAAATCCTATACTAAAAGTCGTTCGCGTACTTATTCACAAAATATTAAGAAATTATTGAATCAACTTTCGATTTTAGTTCGATATTTACTAAATAAACATAATAACGAAAAGTTTAGTAAAATAATTTCTAATCTTTCTGTTAAAAATAATAGCCTTTGGAAGATTACACAACATCATGAAGCACTTCCCCCAATTCATGATCCTCATACTAACACATATGCATATAATAATACCCATAAAGCAGAATTGCTTGCTGCACGCTACCTTGAGGTTCACAGCAGAAATATCCATTTAGCTTCAAGCTATCAGAAGAACAAAGTACATAAAATTATCAGCAGATTTATCGCATCACCTCAGATAACAACTAATATTAAATTAACTTCTCCCAAAGAAGTTTTTACACGTGTAAAATCAACAAAGAAGAAAAACTCGGTAGGTCACTATGGTATCCAATCTACTGTCATTAAAATGCTACCTCAAAAAGCCATCGTCCAGTTAACTAATTTTATTAACGCAATGTTTAAATTTGGGTACTTCCCTTCCAGTTGGAAAATGGATTTTCATTATTTTTTATAACTATTTTCGCAGTCGATATTCATAATTAGATACAACAATTTCGGAATAACCGCGTACAAAAAAAAAACGATTTATTAATAAACGTTCTGATGATGGGCACGGCATGTTGCTACTCGGGTTTGTTAATATATCGTTTTACTTTTATTAATAAATCGGATTTTTTCTTTTTTTCACGCGGTAATTCCGAAATTGTTGTATCTAATTTATTATTATAATATTTATTTTATAATTTATAATAATAAATAATTCAATTTAATATTTGTTTAATGTCCGATTATTAGACAGACTGAATTAAAGTTTTAAAGAAAAACTTCCGACTAGATTTTGTATTGTTATTATTATTTTAAAATAAGTTTAAACGGAAATTTGTATAATATATATCTAGCAGTTATCGTAAATATAATACATATTTCTAAAGTCGGATAATTTTACTACTACTCGCTCAACTAAAGAAAGCTACTTCGATTTTCAATTTTTTTTTTATAATTACATCAATCAGCTCGTAATGACGAAAACCAGTAACTTCGATTACAACATAACGTACGAATTCAATAAACTAACACTAATAAAATTGAAAATACAACTAAATATAAATCCTGGAAGTTTTGAAAATTTTTTTCCCATAATATTATATTTCAGTTAATTTAGTATTTTATTCAAGATGTAAATATGTCTGTGCTATGCATGTCTAAAAAAAATAATAAGTTTAAGTTTTTTATTTCTCTTTTTTACATAACAAACACAAGTTTGACTGTTATTTCGTCGCCTTCATACCACCCACAGAACAACGTTTTTATATATGTACATGGTTCTCCTTTTTCTCCCTTTGGATGTATGCATGCATATGTATACCACCCACAGAACAACCCTTTTATATATGTACATCGTTCTACCTTTCTCTCTCTTTGTATGTGTGTATATATATATATATTTGTATATTCAAAATCCTGTGAAATAAATAATATTAGAATGATTGAATATAAATTAGGGAATTTTCCACGAAGTCAGATCGTTTCACACATATTTAGCCTTTGTTTCGCCGTTTCGTCCTACCTGCTGGAATTCAGAATCCTTTCCTCAAAAGCAAATGCAGAAGGTTCAAATTGACTCAGTAGGAATTCGGATATATATATAATTATCTTAACGATTGAAATTAATGAATATTAAAGGAATAACATAATAAATTTTATTATTAACTATGTAAATAACCGAAACTTTTTATAATTTTTTTTATTTAATTATATGGCTTAATGAATGTATTAATGATTTAGTTAATCTAATTTCATGTATTTCATTTCGTTAAACATTTTTGAGATTTAATAAATAAAAAAATATTTAATACGATTATTATTATAGATTGTCAATTATGACGTATAATCTATTTGTTATTAAGTTGACTTACTTTGCATAATTTTGTTTTATTGATATGTTGAAAGTGCTGTAATAGTTAATTTGATTATTTCATCATGTAAATGGTAATATAAGTAAATTTAGCAAAACAAAATAAAATCGAAGTTAATCACTAAAAAATGTTATTACATAAACACAAATACGAACACGAAGCTTTTCGACTATGAAGTCATTTTCAAGCTATAGAACAATAGCTTGAAAATGACTTCATAGTCGAAAAGCTTCGTGTTCGTATTTGTGTTTATGTAATAACATTTTTTAGTGATTAACTTCGATTTTATTTTGTTTTGCTAAATTCATAAAATCACTACTCTCCAATACATCAACATTAATATAAGTAAACATTTAATTATTATCTGAATTAGTTTTATTTTTTGAATATATTGAGTAAATGATTCATTTATATCGATCGCTGGAGGTTAATGATATTTGGAAATATAATAGAAACACAATGAAAGTTACATACACTTTTTCATGTAGGTATACTTTAATCACTTTCAGCATTTAATTCATCGTATATTGTGTGTTTTATTTGGCTACAATATAGTTTTTTAACTGATGTTTTAATTATTTAAAAATGAAAATGAATTACTCTTTTTTGGGGTGTTTATTTCCTATACAGCAGATTGATCATAATTAACGCTTTGTAATTTATAATTTCATTTCCCTTGTCAGAAAATACATTATTTTAAAAGCTAATATACATATATACCTTTGTCGTATTGTATAAATTACAATCTACTATGTGAATAATCCAGTTACTATTTTTTTCTAAGTTAAATAACTCGTTTTACCAAAAGTGTTAAAATAATATATACAAATATAATGTTAATAAATTTTATAATTATTTCCCTAACACATAAAATAAACAAAATCATGTGCATATTTTATATAATATACAATAATAATAATAATAATAACAGATATAATTTAAAAAATGAAGTATGCTTTATAAATCTATGATAATACCGAACATAACATGTAGTATTAATATTTATTATAGTATGTTAAAAACTAAATTATTGTTATTAAAGTGATTAAACAATATCACAATGCATACGTTCAGAATAAGGCCGCGGTTACGTTGGATCAGAATTCGTGAGAAAAGTTGTGTCGCAAAATTGTCATTGGATATGCGCTTTCACATGCTGAAGTCCGTTTTTGGCTATCTCGAAAATTGGGGGTGTTACGGGGCTTCAAAAAAAGGCCTAAAATGGCACCTTTTTTACTTAACCGTCTTTATAAAATCGAATAATAATCGGATCTACTCGAAAACCTTATTTTCCTATTCGGAACGGACGGCCCTACAATTTTGTAATAACTTAAAATTCGTACGATCCACCGTTAAGGCTAAAAAACATCGCGAAAATTGGGTCAAAATCACGTTTTTCAGGCTACGTGTTTAATCGAGGCGGCTTCTTACCTACATAAATTTAGGATGACCGGTCGAGTTTGGTATCGATAGCTAGATAATTAAATTTCCTATAACCTATATTCTACGGTAAAAATGCGTAAATGTCCAAGTTGAGCATTTATCCGGGCTCAAAGTTGCGAAAATGACGTGCGAAAAAAGTGCACTTTTCGTTAAAACGGACGTAAAAAAAAACAAAGGCCTAACTCGAAATTCTGTCCAAGTCGTACGGCGCTCCCAACTTTCCGAACAACCTCGGGTACGCGGGGCCCTTTTGGGTAGTGAAATTTTTTAACGCTCATTAGTAGGTGGTTATTATCGTTTATAACTCTAGAAAGGTTTATCCGATGTACAAAATTCTATCCAAAATTCATTAGGGCCATTGCCAAGATGTCTGAAAAATATATTTATATATATAAATACAAGAATCATTCATTTACATATATAAGATGTATAACTAACGCAATTTTATTTAATACGTTTCTACCTATCACGGAGTTATGTGCCTTAAAGCTGCTGGATGTCCACAGAAGATTCTATGTTTTTAATGAAGCAACTACATGACCAAACTAAGGGCGCTATAATATGTGACGCGGGATTGACGCAGTTAATTGATTAGAGCACTGGAGTAAAACAAGGATGTGTACTTGCACCTACATTGTTCAATTTCTACATGAGTATGGTGCATCAGATTTTCAATTAGCGTGTGAAACGGATTTGTATACAAATAAAGTTCCGATACGACGGAGGGTTATATAATCTGATGAAATATAGAGCGGAAAAAACTCAGTCATTCGCGGTTACAAGCTTGCAGCATGCAGATGATTGCGTATTAGTTGGTAAACATGCAAATGACCTGCAAGATGCTCTGAAATGTCTGGAAACCGTATATAAAGATTTTAGTCTTACCATAAATTTAAATAAAACAGAAATTATGCATCTTAACAACGATGAAATGGATATCCAACTAAATGGGATTAACATTCAGATAGTAAATTAATTTAACTACTTAGGTAACGTTGTAAAGAAGGATGCAACTCTTGATGATGAGATCTCATCTCGATTGAAAAAAGGCAAATGACGCGTATCGAAAACTATCCAAGAGAGTATTCAATAATAGAGATCTAACCGTTCAGACTAATGTGTCGGTGTATAGTTCAATGGTTCATATATGTTAAACGATATCAAAGTTAAATTTGAAACTACGAAAGCGACTAGAAATATCAATCGAATCGTATAAAATCGATCATTTTCGAACGTTACAGACCTTAATATTTACTTATGTTTCACTTGTCATTTTATAATTTTAATGTTTTTTCCGGGCCATGAAAACATTTTTTTTTTAAATCCGGCCCAGGAGCAAAAACAGTTGGACATGCCTGGTATAACTTCTTCATTTTATTAAGTATAAACAAACTTTACATTTAATAAAATTGTTTACTTATATTTGTTAAATTGTTTGTTGCAGTAAGCTGACAAGTGAAACATATGTATATATTTATTTCAATATTCAATTAATTGTGACACAAACAGTAATAAACATATAATAAGCATACGGGTTTAAATTAATATAACTGAAATAATATGTGTAATGTATTTTAAAATATATATAGATGTTACATATTAGCGTGTATTTTCGAGTAGCTCAAATTCGAATGGCTGATATTGTTGCAAATAAAAAGTTAAATCGTTATTTGGATAACCATTAACATTGTGTTTCACATATATCGATTTAGAGAATATATTGACTGACTACTCGCATGAACATGTTTATTATTGAATAAAATACTATTAATTACCCGAGTATTTCACAAAAATATCCAATTATAAAATAATTAAATTATACAGTATTGTACTAAAGAAATATTACGTAAATTTAATATACCACCTAAACCAATTAATATTTACTAATGGAATATGTCTTTTAATGTTTATTTACAAATAACAGAAAATTTAATCTAAATTATTATTTGTATGCGCATTATATATTTTTTTAACATAGACTTGTCCATTTTACTAATGTTATATATATATATATATATATATATATATATATATATATATATATGTGTGTGTGTGTATGCCGTATATCTCTCTGTACGCAGATAGAATGAAAATTCGTAAGAATAAAAGAATCAGTGAATTGTTACTTAACTGATCTACCTTCTATTATTCACATTCATACATGAACACATGGGAAACATGTAGAAACTGGTTTACTACCACATGTACGCTGTTACTATAGCCGTTCGTAGAACTAACGGACTTATAACTTTTCTGACTTTCAAATCGACGAGGGAAGATCGATGACGTCAAGATTAGGGAAAACGTATTCTTTCGAAACAGATATCACGTCATAGTTTTTACGTTCGAAAAATAAAATGCAAATAAAAATAATCCAGAGATTATGTTGTGATGGCTTGTGATACGCCCCCAACTGTTTAAGGGTATACCCTCATAAACTATTTCCTGATCGATTTCGGCTGAGGTTCGAATTTGATTGCCTGCGGATAATGTCTGTGTTCTCATTAGTTATTTATTAGCTCTTATTTATTAGCTCTTATTTTGTTATGTGTAATATATTTTTTTTCCTACTAGAAGAAATATATATATTTTTTATTTATTTCCTACTTTTTTTCTCTTATATTAGTAAATGCACAAAAATCATTACTTTTTATTTGGCGGAAGAAGGGACTATGTAGTGTTCAACCCTAATTTTAAGCAAGTTTGTATAGGAGTGCCACTTTTATTTTACAAGTACTTTTTATTTATAGAGGGAAGAAGTTTTTAGTGGGTATAAATCCCACACGCTGATTTTGGGTTCCCTGCAGTGCAAAATTATCATTTTTATCATCAGTGTCTTTTGAAGATTTAAAAAAAAAACGCTGGCATTAGGCAATCACCCAGAATATGATGATTATTTAGTAAGCACAGCCGTAACTGCTGTTGCTATTTCATAAATTTCCATTTTTTTCTTTTAACATACAAGTTTTACAGTGTGATCTGGATCTTTTTCCGGTTCTATGCGATAGGAGAATACTGTACATGACTGTAAGCCATTTAGTATTCCTGATATTGGTCTCATAGTTGTATTCACTTCTAACTTTCTTCGCATGTACGCTGTCAATCCAGACAGAGCCTATGTATTACCGTTGTGCTTGTTCAGCTAGCTAACTTATGCGAGATATTATTTACAGTGAATAATAAATACGACGACTATATTTCAAGATATAGCTACATAGACAAACGATCATTTAGATTCTAATAGATAGATCTCATTAAATACAGGAATTGGGAAAATGTTATCGTTCGTTTTAATAAATTTCTAAAATATCGATAAAATTGGTAAAGGTAATAGCAAGCAGAAAATTGACCTGGTTTCAATCACAATTAATAACAAAATTGCCAAGAGAGCGAATAAATTTATCTTACATATTACCATAATATAGAAGCTAGATATAGATACCAAGGTTATTCGTCTAAGGCACTTAATAACAAACAGAACGTACTATATGATAGATCCTGGAATTTAAGCATACGACGACTAGTCTAACACGTTACATTTACTCTATATTGTGGTACGGTATAGAAGCAATCACACTCAATAAATGATAACTTGGACAATATGAAACAACAGAAATATGATACAAAAAAAAAAAAAAAGCCTTAAGATCGCATGTATAATACATTAAAAAAATTGTTAGAAATAGCGAAATTAAAGAGAATGCTTAAGTATTTTATACGCGCGATTAGAGGACATGATCAGCTAAGACGAATACTCGGAAAAAAAAAAAAGGAAATCAATAAATCCGATCAAAGAATAAATATTGTCAAACTCCATTTAGAATTAATCTAAACGCATTCAATAAAACGAGGAGTCAGACAGTGATGTATACCATCGCCTTTACTGTTTAATATATACACAAACCGAATAATTCCAAGAGGCTATATAGAATTTTAATATAGGAATAAAACAAGAATCAACGGAACGTCGATAAATAACATTAGCTATGCGGATGGTGCTGCTTTGCTAACGACATCTCGAAAAGATTTAAAAATTACTTACGGATGGTAAACGTGAAAACTGGACAAAATTTTATATTTACTCTATCTTATCATACGGGAAAACACTAAACAATTTCGAGTTGTGCGAAATGTGGCTATATAGAAGATGTATGAAAATATATCACGGACACAAAAAAATGATTAACGAATTATAAATTTTATTTTTTATTTATTTATCCATTTCTCGGTTCAGAATTAATATCGGGGATAAAAAAATTATTTCACGTGCGTGTAAAATTTGGCACGTCGAAAAAACCGCAATGATCGAGATTTTGAAGAAAAAAGAATTATCCCGACTAAACTATTATTATTATTTCACAGTATTAAGATATTTCCAACGTTACATACAATGAAATGATAGTTTATGGTAATAGTAATCCGATAATTATATAGTAATTTAGATACATAAAGTAGAATTTCTAGAAATGCGTGAATGGCAAAGTACAATCTTTTGTTCACTCACTTCGTAAATACGTCATACACATTCGTATATACATACTCATGTACAAAAACGCAATAATTTTATACAACGGCTATATAATTACACTAAAACGGATGCATTATTGAGCAAAAACATGTAAAAACTACGAACAAGTTTTATTAGATAAAGGGACGGTGATTCGTATAAAAAGTAATGGAACAACATACGATACACAGAAGTTTCATATTATGATACTAATTAAAAACTACTAATAAATATTATAACGAAAGGTTTATTTAAAAAAAAAAAAAAAAAAAGAGAAAAAAAACTCCTAATGTTATAAATAACCATTTATATCTTAAAAAAAAAAAAAAAAAGTAAACGCGAATGAACGGAAGTAAACTGTACACGTGACAAAATATCAGCAATTTAAAATTTCAAATTTTTATTTCACATTATTAAGACATTTCCAATGTTACATGCAACAAATCAATAGTAATGCTGAACTAATAGCAATGAACCTAGCTTTCAACTTAGCTCCTGACTTATGTCTACAAAAAATAGTTATTTACATATGCACTTCACGCACTTCAAAACATCAATCTCGATCGCGCAAAAGTTAAGAACCCGATAGTCCAATATATTTTTCTGTCAGATAGCCAACACACGCAAGAAATCATCATATGTTGGATCCCATCACATTTGAATATAAGGGGAAACGATGAAACTAGAAGCAAAAAATATGTTCCTAGCGTCACAAAATTCCAATCCCAATACAAGATCAAATCCACAACATTAAAAACAGTTTTCATGATGCATGGGACTTAATCTGGATGTGTATACCCACCGCTAACAAACTCCGAAATATCGAGTCAACCACAACTTCATGGAAAACAACCATACCAACACGAAGGGATGTGGTTGTGTTAACTCGGCTTAGAATTGGTCATACCGTACTAACACATAATCACTTATTAGAAAAGAAAAACACCACCAATATGCTGTCACTGCGGACAAGGACCATTAACTGTCGAACACATTCTAATACCGTGCATACCACTTCAAAAATTCCGTCCTAGTCGCTGTATCGCAGTATACACGGCACTTTCCGAGAATTCAGAAGTACCTAAAAATACCATGCAATTTCTGAAAGCAATAAACGTATAATTCGCTCATTCGAATAATTCGCCTCGGTGTCTTTAACCTAAGTTGCAAGGCACCTTAAAAAAAAAGTAAATAAATACAAAATAATCAGACAATAATTTAGATATATTTTATAATATTCCGCGTTTCGCTTTTCAGGAATAAAAACAGTATGACATATTCAAAAATACAATAACCGATGTCGCAAATTTTTCGTTATACTAACATTTTCGACATATTCGTTTAAAAATTTCATAAATCTTTTCGTTTTTTTTTTTTTTTTTGAAATTATGCGATTAATCCAGAAAATTCAGGCACAATTTTGAATCAATAATGACGAAATTTATCTTACATAAGATATCGGATGAAATAGAATAAAATAAAAAATTAATTTTTGAAAATTTTTATACTTTACGGCACCATTGATTAAAATAAGACAAAAAAGAATTGCTCCTTAACCTAAACGATAAATTGATAGGAATAAAAAAAAATGAGCAACGAAACGTGCGTAAATAAAAAAAAAATATTGAACTAAGAATAATAGTAATAATTAAAAAAACGGATTGTAGTTCTAAATAAAGCACGTAGATCGAATTATTGAATATTGGAACTTTAACGTATTTATCCGTAAGTACGAAGCGGACGTTATTTTAAATAGGATCGTCTGAGCGTAAGCATGATTATAAATGATTACATTTAAGCCTCGAGAGGAAGTTATAAGAACCAGAGAAAACAGAACGTAAGAGGCAGACATCGTGGATGTCGGAAGATACCGACCAAGTAATTAGAAGATCCAAGCCAAGAGTAAAAGAGAAGAAGGTCGATCCGCATCAGAAATTTGTTTTACTATCACCAAGACGTTTATATATACAAAAGAAAAAAAAATGATATCGCTAGAAATCCGGAGATAAGGCAATTACAAAAAAATTTATCAACAGAAAAGAAAATACATTAAGTATTATTTTCATGAAACGTACGGATAGAATTCTATTTTTTTTTCCATAATAGTATATTTATTTAATAATTTTATATATTTGTGTTATTAAAATGTAAGATGGCAAACCGATTAAGTTTATTGTCACACTATAAACTTCGTTTACAATCATTTACTTACATTCTATAATGTATCCGATAATTTTAAACTTAATAATATTTAAAAAATTCGTTATAATCTTAATATAATAAATTATGATATTTCCAATTTCTTATTTTTTCCACGGCCAACTTATTAAATTCGTTATATTAATTACGTTACATTACAATCTAAAACTATTCCTCCGCAATTAAAATCCTGCAAGATATCGTTGTCCGCAGAATTACACGCCGTACAGTTTTCTGTTTCTGCTATGCCAAAACGTTTTAGATATTTTTTAAAACCGCCCTAGTAATAAATTGAGCGTTATACAAATTACGAACGTAATTATCCAGTTTGTCATTCGAATTAGGAAAATATCCATATGCTATAATCCGTTATATGTATTCCGAATGATTTGATATTGCTCTGAATAATATTTATTTAGTACAATGTTGAAGTGTCATGCGGGTTTTTTCATTTTTTTTTTTTTATTATTTTTGGTATATGAATTTTCTATTTATATATTCTGCTTGCTGCTTGATTAAATGTTCGTGGATGGTATTAATATTGTTTTTGATCAAAATATATTGATACGTTTACGTATTTCTAAATCTATTGGGGAAAATTCCTGCTATATTGATGCCCAGTAGGTAGTAGTTTTGTAAGTTTTGATCATTTTAAATGTTATATCATTCTCCGAAAAGATCTTATTAATGTTATAAATAACTTTCGATTTTTCGCATTTCGTAGTAAACGCTACTGTTATAGATTAAATTCGGAATTATTATTGATTTGTAAGAGAATAGTCTTTTTATATAATTTAATCTATCGCTATTGTTAAAAAGTTTATTAAATATGAACAAACATTTAATGATTCGGAAATTATCATAAAATTTTAAATTATTTTCAATCGTTACGTGCAAATATTTTACACTTGTCACGCACTGAATATCCATATTCTAACTTATTAAATTGAATGAATTCTATTCATTTATCTTAATAATTTTATTTATATTCAACAACTAAACGAAATTTCTACAAAGCGATCTTTTAAAAACAACAACGCTATCTATCGAAATTTTATAAATACTCCAGGCGGTAATAAGAATTACCTGAAAACATTTGCCGTGATCTCGTAGTAGCGCCGGCTAAGTCTAAGTTCACGGACGCTGTTTATTTATCTTTACCTATTTTATTGAGCCCCTCCGGGGATCCACCTTGTCGTGGTGGAGGGGCTCAGTACTGTCCCCATATTTCCTCTGGGCGATGCCGTCGGGAGTTTTATCTCCTGACTGGGCCATCCAAGGCGGTAAGGTCAGAGGAGTGCGGACAGGAAGCTAACGGATCCCATGGTGTGCGGCAGTAGGCGCATCATTAAGCAGTAAAGGCGATAGTCAAAAGACAGAACGGCGATACATGCTATATCTACAAGCGAAACCGGAGCGGTTCAATCGGTTGTAGTACTGCGCCACAGAAAGAAGAAGAACCCTACTGTGGTAATTTAGTTCCAAGAAAACCAATCATGAATAATACAAATAAAGTCAGTTTTATGCCATGCTATCCGACTGGCACTCGGCGCTGTGACTCCGGGGTCGTAAGTGTGAAATGGACGACCGGCTACAGGGGTATGGACAACCAGGTTCTCTGTAGAAAATATGCGACTGGTAAGAATAAAAATAAAAAAAATGGATTAGTATTGAAAATAGCTACTTGGAACGTTCGTGGAATGAACCAGATTGAGAAACTAGCAATTATTGAAGCACAAATGGATAGAATTCCAATTTTAGGAATGTCGGGGACCCACTACAAAGGGAGCGGACACTTCGTCACTTCAAACGGGAACTTAGTCATCAACTCTGGCAATGAAAAAAAATCACGAAATGGAGTTGGTTTCATTATTAATAAAGTAATTAAAAACAGTGTAGTTGGTTACTCAACTATCAATGATCGAATTGTAATGGTAAAGTTGCAAACAACTCCTGTCAACATGAATATAATTCAAACATCCACAGATGAAGAAATAAATAAATTTTATGAAGAACTTAACGACACGTTTAAATTAATCCCAAATAGGGAGATACTGATAGTTACAGGAGATTTCAACGCAATTGTGGGTGAAACAAAAAATGATAACCATATAAAACATATAGTTGGTAAATACGGTATAGGTAAAAGAAACAATCGAGGAAATATGCTCCTAGATT
Organism: Coronaproctus castanopsis; assembly: GCA_032883995.1. Taxonomy (NCBI): domain Eukaryota; kingdom Metazoa; phylum Arthropoda; class Insecta; order Hemiptera; family Monophlebidae; genus Coronaproctus; species Coronaproctus castanopsis. The sequence continues at coordinate 291,459,006 of CM065052.1, forward strand.
TCTGCACGGAAAATAAACTGGTAATTAGTAACACAATATTTAAGCATCATATACGTAAATTATACACATGGCAGTCATCCAAAGGGCAAACTAGGAACCAAATTGATTACATGCTCATAAGAGAAAGATGGAGATCATTCGTTAAAGACGTAAAAAAAGTTATCCTGGACTAGACTGTGGGTCTGATCACAACGCACTAGTTGCGGAAGTGTGCCTAAAATTGAAACGGCCATCAATACCGAAAAGGAAACCAAATACATGGTGCCTAGGTGAGAATAAGGAATTTATAACGGGAGTTGCTACTGAAATTAACAATATAACGGAAGATGAAATGAACAAATATAATGCAGACGAATTATGGAACAAATATAAAACTATACTAGAAAAGCAGGCCGAAGTAACGCAATCCAGAGATAAACCAAAAAAACCATGGATAACTCAAGAGACATGGGCAATGATTAAACAAAGACAACAATTAAAGATACGCGGTTTAAAGGAGAATGATAAACAAATAATATATAATGAACTTACGAAAAAGCTGAATTACAGGCTTTGTAAAGACAAAAATGAATTCATAAATAAAGTATGCAAAGAAATTGAAAGTCATTCTCAAAAGAATGAAACAAAAGACCTATTCACGAAACTGAAATATATAATTAGAACTTTTCAACAAAGACATATATCAGTGAAAGATAGTAATGGAAGAGTAATCACAGATAAGCAAAAGATCATTAATAGATGGCGAGAATACTGTAAAGAACTAATGTCTGGGTGCAACAAAACACGAATATATAAAATATCTATAAATACAATAGAACAAGAACCACACATACTCCAAGACGAAATCGAACATGCGATAAACAAACTAAAAGAGAATAAATCAACAGGTTATGATGATGTGGTAGCCGAAATGATCAAACCAACCAAAGAAAGAGCGATAAGTTTAACACACCGACTGTGCAATAAAATATGGATAAGTGGGGAATGGCCAAGCGACTGGACTAAATCAATATTTATACCAATTTATAAGAAAGGCGATAGACAAAGCTGCAAAAATTATAGGCTTATTGCGCTTATTAGTCATACTAGCAAAATATTATTATATGTAATTCAAGAGCGATTAAAATATTAAAATATTATATACTGCCACAAATTGCGATGGAACAAACAGGCTTTATGCCTGAAAAAGGAACTCGAGAGCAGCTTATAATAATAAGACAAATAATTGAAAAATGCTACGAGTTCAATACACCTGTAATATTATGTTTTTTAGATTATACAAAGGCATTTGACATGGTGAACTGGAATACACTATGGTATGTCTTAAGAGAGTTCAAAATACCTGAGCATCTAATAGCTTTAATAAGGAAATTATATGAAAGAAATAATGTTTATATAAAAATAGAAGCACAACTCTCCGAAAGTTTTCAAACAACAATGGGAGTACGACAAGGGTGTATACTATCGCCTATACTATATAATATATACAGCGAATGGATTATGCGACAAGCAACTGAAGAATGGAACGGCGGAATAACTATCGGAGGAAAGAAAATATGCAATTTACGATATGCGGATGATACAGTGATTTTAGCGGCAAATGAACTAGAACTGGCAACATTACTGAAGCGTATAGAATATTTCAGCAAGAAAGCTAATTTAATACTAATTAGGGCAAAATGTACCATAATTACTATCGACAAGGCGAGGCAATTGCCTGCGACATTTACGTTGGTACCTGACATAGAGAAAAAAATAGAAACGACATATCTGGAAGCGTATATCACGAATAACGGAAATGACGAAATGAAATTAAACGGCGAATCGGAATGGCCAAAAGCGCTCTAGCAAAACTAACAAGAATATGGAAAGATCATTCTATAAAAATAACAACGAAAAAACGATTAATGGAATTATTGGTATTCCCGATAGCGTGTTATGGTTCAGAGTCGTGGACATTAAACAAAACATTGTGCCAAAAGCTAGCCTTTGAAATGTGCTGCTATAGGCGCATGCTCAGGATTTCATGGATGGAACATCGAACTAATGCAGCTATACTGAAACAACTCGGAATAGAGCAAAAAGATAGATTGGTTCCAGTAATAAAAAGAAGATGTCTAAAGTTCTTTGGCAATGTGATACGACGCGATGAATTAGAAAAAATAATAATACAAGGAATAATAGCAGGAAAAAGAAGCAGAGGCCGACCGCCGACCCGTTTTGTAGACTACATCCAAGGCATGACAGGACTGTCAATGCGGCAGCTAATGGAAGCTGCACAGGATAGAGATAAATGGCGGAATTTAACTGGAAAAATTTCATGATTGGTCACGACGTCTGAAAGCAGACAACGAAGAAGAAGAAGAAGAATTTTATTGAGACTAATTTGCGTATTATGACATAAGAAACAACGGGAAAATATCAATTGTAACCATAAAAATTTATTTTATTTTTACATACACACACACACACACACACACACACATATATATATAAAATATTACATATATGTACATAGATGTTATGTACTTATATATACGTAGAAGTACGCACATGTGGTTGTGGCCAACCACACGGAATCTTGCTGAAGCCAGTAATTTAACTTAGACTTCCGTATAGAGAATGTGGCTGCGCACCCAAGTATACAGTAATGCATATGACACTTAAGAAAGAGGATATTGTTATGATAATAATATCGAAAACGTGTAAATAACGTGGATATTGAAATAAAATAGCAGGTCTATAAAATTCACAAGACATTCATAGATAATCGAATTGGTTGGAGCGAAATTTAAATGAGCCTGTGTAAAAAGAAACACATGTGTTAATGTAATATTTCAACTGAAACTTCGAAAGTTTAACCTGCATACAGATTCTATCATAGCGCCGAAAACGGCGGTTTTTCCAGCTGTTGTAGCTCTCTCGAAGTTCCTTCCATTTTTCCCTGTCAGCCGCTTTACTTGACCAATCTTCTTGAACTTTATTTATATCACCAACCTAACGAGTCAGTGTTCAACCTATTCTACGGGCTCTGTCTGTTGTCCACATTGTCACTTTATTTGCAAGGACTTCCGAATATCTCCCCATATGGCCAGCCTATCACCATTTTGATTCTTTTATGCTTAGTATTATATCCTTTATTTTTGTTGTTTCTTTAATCCACTTATTTTCTTTCTCGTCTTTCAGTGTTATACGGACGAAAAATAAATCACAGAACATATCTTGTTTGAACAAAAATTACATGATTTTCCTTAAACGTTCTAAAAAATGAATTTTAGTTAAAAGGATAATAAATTTTGATAAAGTCACTACTATGTATGCATACATTAGTTATTTGTATATACGAGAATGAAACACTTAAATTCATACAAATATACAACAAATTCATAGATATTGTCAATTGCCATATATACAAAAATGTTTGTTGACACACATTATATTTACCGGTTTATCCACTCTTTAAATGACCCACGTCACAGACTCGGGTGTTTTACGATGGTAGGGAATTGCTGCATGAACGATTGAATCAAAGATATATTTAGTAATTCGCACGTGCGTTTGACAGCAAATGCGATATCTATGTTCGCACAATTAAAATCGTCGATAAATATAAGTAATAAAATGACTAACACACGATTGGAAGTTAAAATATTTCACGGCCATTATCGAGACTGATATCCACTATTTTAAAATACAAAAAAAAATGTATATCATACATATACACGTGTAAATATATATATATAACTGTATGGATTTTCAGAGTCCAGTGACACGATAAACTGAATAATTTCGGGGGAAATAATTAACGATTATCGGATATAACAGACGGGGTCGATTTATTAATTAGTACTTCAAACGAAGTAAATCTACATACTAAATGGTACTCCGACGGGACGGGACCCTCTCGCGCAAAATTTTACCAGAATTTAAATTTTTATCGTAAGTTGCAGGACAGGTTTCAGATATTTAAAGAAACACGAAGCTGTTAACGCGAAAAAAGTGTTTCTATTCTGCGAACGAACGATTGGCTCTCGATATATACATGTAATTTTTTTAAGCAAGCCAGTCGCCAAATCCTTCGGTTTTGTTCATTTCATTTATCTTTTCCGCGAATCATTCGTTATTTTCATGTTGTTATTGTTCCTTTGTATATATCGTTAAATTTTAGACGTGTCTTGTATCTAAAAATAAATGAGTCCACCAATGTTACGACGTATAATTTTACGATGAATTTCGTTAACTCGCAAGGTGTCCATATAATTATTTTAATATTGGCGTTAGCCTTCAATAAAAGTCATGTGGCAAATGATTAAATTGAATTGATACACAAAACGAATCGCACGGGCAGGTACAAGATTTTATATATATATATATATATATATATATATATATATATATATAAAATTACAACTAACCTGATGACCACCCAGCAGTTGAATTGAAACGTGAAATAACTTGTTAGGGGTTAACATCATCTAACGGACGACTGCGTTTTATCCAATAAGAACATCCACACCGTTGTCAAGTAGAATGATCGCTAATACATTTGAGCCAGTCTCCAAACGGCTTATATAACATTATCATACACACGCGACTTCACGCGCATTTTTGCGTTACAACACGTGTATGCTAACACAAATACGAGCACGTGTAGCGACGATGAATGTGTGCACAACTTCATGCACGCTTATGTACTTATTTATAATATGTATATTGCAAATAAGCATCGTAGCGTAGTAACAATTCTTTTTCGTTTTGCTCGCACGAACTGTAGTTGAGAATCTTATCAGGGACGAGAATTTTTGGTGACAAAAAGCCTGTAGCCGATTAAGTTAAATATTCAAGTGGTCAGTAATTGAGGACCAGCTTTTTGAGGATGAAGGAGTAAGGAAACCAACAAAGGTACAAACCACCCTATAATCACTTGGCTAAAATACGTCATTTTTCAATTATGGAACATCGCTTAAGGGGAAGTCCCCTACCAACTTTTCAATTGATGGGACTTTACATATATATATATATATATATATATATATATATATATATATATATGCATGTAAATTACAACTTGCATTTATCACACACTCACGGCACAGACATGGAAATAAAAAAAATGAATAATTAGAGCACGTCCTCATCTAAATACTTGGGACATGCCATACAGGTAACAGTGCATATTCCGACGAGGAGAATGAGCGTAGAATTTTAATAGTAAAATGGACGTTCGTAAGGAAACAATGCGTAATTTATCAGAACACATTTTATCTAGGCATACGGAGCTAAATGTAGACGACAACCGAACGAGTTATCTTAAAAACAGGAGCGTACAAGAATGCGTCTCTCACATCATTCTTAATATCTTGTGGGTGGACAAAATATCCAATGAAAACGTTTTTAAAGAAACAGAAAATTCAAAAATCAAAACTAGAGTAGATGGAACATCTTTCAGGCATATAGTTTCTTCACAGATACCACAGAAGGGAAAATATCTGCAGACGGATATGAAGACTAAACCGGACGTTAATGGATACAGTCAAGAACGAAGAAAATGTTAATAGTTATGCAGAACTAAAAAGATTAGCAGCCAATGGAAAAAAAAAGTGTAAGACTTTAATCAGACTGAAACACATAATTGACTGGAATAGTGTACTATGTAAGCTGGCCGCCAGCTCTTCGAGCAGCCCGCATATCCTGCAGTCATCCGCGGAGTACACGTGTCCAGAATGACTCAATTCAATTCGTGCAAAACATGTCAATACCATGCTCAACGACAGCTTCCGCATTATCACAGGGTGTTTAAAACCGGCTTTCTGGTATTCTTCCAACAGCAGACGGCAAACAGCTGTCAGCAACGAGAAAACGGATAGTTGATGTATGATGTCTGGACATAAAACAGTTGAACGAAGATTGAAGCCCCGCAACACTTCTATAGCAGTTATCAAGCCATTAACAGTAAGACCGGAAATTGCTCGACATAAAGCTGAGGGAACAACGGTTGAAGAAAAAAGATGGAACACCTTCCTCCAAGAGCCTAACTGAAATACGGAACATGGAGTTCACTAAACAGAATAAGAATAATAGAGGTCGAATAGAAGACAACATTAAGAAGTAGCGAATATCTGACAGCTTCTACTATATATGTGGCGAGCAGCAATTTATTCAACATATTTTTATTTATAGTAGTTGCCAACATAGGTGCCACTTTATGACTTACTACAACTGGATGGAAACAAGTCGCGTTTAATCTTTCTTACTATTTTCATCGATAATTTAATGTTTTAATTTATTTTTAATGCTTAATTTTCCCTATCTAAATGCTAAATATAAAACAAAAAATAACACGATTTGACGATTACCTCGTAACACTTTATTTACATTATTATTATTATTATTATCATATCTTTTTATAAATATTATTATAATTATACCATAATGTCATTCATTATCATTTCATACATTTTGTTTTATTCTTCACTGGTTAACATTATCACAATCAGTATCTTTTATATATATATTATATATAAAATTATTATTATTATTTTTTTATATTATTATAACTATTATTTTATTAAATTTTCACGGTATTTAAAGTTGTTTTTTTTTTTTGTTATTGTTAACTTTCCCTATAGAAAAGTTAAATATTAAATATAAAAATTCATTCCATTTGACAATACAGCCTAACATTGTATTTATATTTATAATTATTATATTTTTGTAATCATTATTATAACTACACCATACGTCATTTATTATCGCTATATATAATTTCGTTTTCTTCTACGTGTTTCTCAACATTATCATAACCACTATCTTATTTAAATATATATATATGTATGTGTGTGTGTACGTGTGGTTGCATGCGCGTTCACACACACACACACACATATATATATATATATATATACGTACGAACATTTATTAACAGAAGAGAACAAAGTGAAAATTACGTGAGCTTGTATCGATAATAATGTGTTAAAGGTCCTTTGTTCAATCGTCACTTCGACGTTGGCCGTCAAACGTTCAAACGCGAACGGAATATTTAATAAGGGTCGATGTTATTGTGGAAGCATTAATCTCTAATCGAAATGTCTGAGTTAATAGGACTGTGCCGAACTTTTAAATTTCCATAATAAGGCGATAATAGGAAATGTAAACATAGCAATAATAAACGTATACACCCATTTACGCGTACCTATACTATGGACGACGATAAACTTCGAAATGAAACAATACTTTTCAAGTACATACCCATTATTTACGTACAACTCCTTCGTCGGTTGATACGTTTGATATAAGCATAACAAGAACGAATGCGTCACAATTGACGTAAATAAACGATAAGAATACTTAAAATAAGTGGCGCTTCTGAAATATTTTTAAACCAGATCGGCAATAAAAAAAAAAGCAAATAAATAATTTGTTTAAAATCTAAATTTCTTATTACGCAGAAAATATACACGACGTACCTGCGTCAATTTAGCTATTTAATATACGTGGTATAAAATTTAACTCGCAGAAAGTTTCGGAAATTAAAACGAAGTGACAATTTCAAAAAACCCATTATAGAATCGGACGAATTCGTCACGTCAGAAAACTTAAATTTATTGATTTAAATTAATTAGATATAGATAAAGCCGTTGTCATTAGAAATTTGAAAGCATCAGCGATAAAATACGAGCTGATATTGTAGGGAATTTACTTTTACTACAACAGCTTCTAGAAGACTGATTAATTTTTCTCTCAGTTTCAAAAGGAAAAAGTATAATTTCAAAATTTTTCAATTCCAACATACAACTACCATCGCGATATTATTACATTTATCAATCTTCTTCTTCATAGTAACCGATCTCGGTCATGGGTGGCCATCCAGCGAAGCCTCAATCCTATTATTGATACTGCCCTCAATCGTATGCGGAGTGTACAAACGTTCTGTATTTTTCCCTGTTCATGTTTTAAAATCACAAAAATACGTCTTCTCCATCTATTTTTTTTTTTTTACCTTCTATTCTTCCTATTAAAATAGATTGTAACGAGGAATATTTTGTCCCACGAACCAAGTGTCCGAAATATTATAGTTAACGAATTTTTAATTAATCAATTCACGATCAAAATATGCTAGAATAAAAATTAAGTATATCAGAGGGGAATTATACACGAAGACGGGTTAATATCACGGATTGATAATGATATCGAAAACGCCAAATCCAAAATACTATCGTGATTTTAAAACGATTAGTCTAAAAATATTACTACGAAATGTACATGCAAGAACTGAAACAAAAAGATGCGAAAAGAACTTGAGCCCAGAACAGTTTGATTTTAGACCAGGAATCTCGAGAAGCAATCTTCAGCATGAACGTATTCATTCAAAGATGCTTGGAATTTCAACAACTTCTATCTCCACGTTAAAAAGTTATAAATTACTTCTCTTTCCCTCGATTATTAAAATCCCCCTGGTTACCGATTATTGATACGTAATTACAAGAAAACGTAATTCACGTGCTCCGAGATGAGCTATATCATTTGGACTTTTTTTCTGATTAAATACTTTATTTAATAAATTGATTACGTAAATAACAGTTGTTTTTTGTTATTGATATTGAAGTTATCTATCCTACACCGTCGTTTAAACTTAATCATGAGAGGCAGCCCCTTACAATTTGTCATAATTAATAATCAAAAAATTCTTATACTCGCATGCATTAGAATTATATTTAAGTTATATAATGGTTTTACATTTAAAAAATATAAAAAATACACCGCGACTGGGAGAATCATGTACGGAATATGTACAGTTGGAAATCTACAATAAATATCTATTTACATAGTATCTTGATGTTAGACGCACATAATACAAATCCACACGCATATATACACGGAGACACATGATGATAGGTGAACGGACAATTAGGACGAAGTACGTGGAAAGTAAATTTTTGAAAATTTCGACCAACTAGTTTTTCATTGAGTTTCCGAATTGTTTTATCCAGTTTTGTAGTTTGGGAATTAGAAAATAATATGTTCTACCATTTCTCTTAACCCGCAAGAGACTTGTACTAGTCGCATGTCTATAATCCGGTTATTAACTCTTCAACAATAAAATAACGGAGGTAAATTTCAGTTGAGCGAATACTGTATTTTGGTAACGCTGTTTATAAAATTTCTTAACGTCTACGGGATCGGTTGTCATTAATGTTTCAATTAAAACTATGTATATAAAGTGCATCTATCGTTTATTCATAATTTATGCCTTACCGCGTGTTGTAGCACCTCGACGACAACTTTCACAATTCTCGCGATTGAATTATTTAAAGTAAATAATGTCAACTTCGAGAATATCGGTTTGAAAATTTTATTACGGGAGTTATTTAATCGTTCGAAGCAAAAGACGTTAATTAGTTATAAAAATTATATTGGGATAATAATGTCGATTATACGCCGATGACTAATAGGGCTTTTCTGTCTACATTTGCTGATCACACAGCAGTTATGACAACTCACCGATGTCCTGAAAAGTTTACACAGCTCCGTCGACTAGTAGTCGTTGATAAAATATTTGAACGATTAGACAAACGGAGAGTAGTTGATTGATTAGCTACAGAAAAATTTTGAATAACGATAAATCTACGTCATTAAAATAAAACGATTCCCCTAAACATCTCGGTGTTTATTGGGATCAGACATTAACAAAACTCTGAAACATATAACAATGAAAAACAGCGAGTTGAAAATTACATCAATCACATACGTCGGCTACTCTGAAATATGTCGTTAACAAATTACAATTGTATGCACATTTAACCTTTCATGGTTGATACCCAAACATTCAAGATTTTTTCCGACGTGAACCATGTCAATAAAATATAATAAAAAAGACATGGTTTACACACACACAGACAACAAAAATCGTTAATGCACAATTGCATAATTAAAATCTGCATGCTTGTATATGCAGCTGAACTACTGGAGATGTGCACCTAATATAAAGCGGATTAAGCGCAAAGAAAATAAAATTCCACAGCTGATAATCGGTGCTATACGATATGACTCAAATAAGGCGCTACACAACGGGCTACAAGTGTGATGTGTAGCAGTTAAATTAGCAACTGGTAAGTATAGGGTGACCCAGAGAAGACGGACGATTTAGTTTTTTGAATAGCGCGCTTGGTAACACTGCTATAACGCAAACCGCATGCTCCACGTTTAGTGTACACACGTGAGATGGTTTTTTTGTCAACTTTCAGTTATCATATCATCTTATAATGAGAAGAAGTGCGTGTTTTGCGTGGAACGTTATTTTCTCCATGAATTGATCACGACAGTGCAGAGAATTTCGAAAAGAATTCAAAGTTACACGACTTTTTTTGGGAGAGTGATACCTCAAGAGACGCGTTTACGAAACACGTCTAGGAAATCTGGAATACCTAAGGGATTCCTGAAGAAATTTCAAAAATTCAACTACCTATGCTCGAAAAAGTCTTTGAAAATTTTGTAAAGACTGGATAAAACTTTAATAAATGATCACTTATACTTATCTTACAAGAAATATCGCATAATAAATCAACGCTAAATGTCAGCTTCGCAGAATATTTCTCGGAAAGGAAGGCGCATCAAACATAAACGAGAACCAAAAATATTGTAACCGAAATGTCCGAAACAGTTTCTAATTATAACTCTTTTTTTTTTTTATGGGAATGCCTTTATAGCCTACCCAACGAATCACATTTATTTAACTAACAAAAGTACAGGTCACAAAATAGTTGCTATAACGTGGTTAAAATGTACGAGTTTTGCTTGGATTATCCCGCTATAAATACTTCACAAGGTGTAAGTAAATACGTATGTAAACATGCATTTATAGTTTACGCATGCGCATATATTGACAGCATACTCGCTAGGATCGTAATACGTGACCGAGAAGAATTACACAAGAAACTATGAGAACTTATGGAGGAAATTTGAATAACTGAAGAATTGCCGATGGAAATATTTGAATTAGTTTTAGTATCAATCACAAAGAAAACGACGCAAACAATGTAAAGATTACAGAATAATTAGTCCGGTGTCACATGCAAAAAAAAAAAATCCTCCACGTAATGGAGCGTAGACTCGAGAGATTATAGAAGTCCACCTACATGATACGCAACATCATTTTCGGAACGAGAGACCCATGCGGAGAAAAAACGATGTCCATAAAATCGTACGTACGTTTCGTCAACTGTGGAATAGACTAGCGTAAAACGTTTACTATATCAGGAGTACCGAACAAACTAATTAATATAATTAGAAGTCTATACACGAATCAAACGAAGTTGTATGATGTAAACACGAAAACATCCAACTAGTAAACTATTGGATCAGACAGGATTGCCATTTACTTCCATTTTAGCTGTTTATGCAGACAAATGACTGCTAATGAAACCCTTTAAACATTCAATGAAGGAACTAATTGACAATCAGGCATTTATGTGTATAACGTCACGAGGTTCGAAAAAATGTGATCAAAGCTACAGAACACTACAAACAAGTACGGAACGAGCATCAACGCGGAAAAAACTAAACTGAAATAAAGAACCGATGAAGGTTAGCATAAGACTGACAGTAAACGCGATAGAACAGGTGAAGTATTCAAATATTTGGAGGCAATCGATTACAGAGAACGCATCGTGTCAAAATTAAACTGCAAAATCAGCATCATGAAAAAGAGGTATCCAATAATACTGCGAAACATATTTCTACAAAACAGAAACGAATACTTAGAACACGCGTATAGTCTGTGACCTTATATAAAAACGACACTGGACCATATCCGTAAAGGATAAGAAAAAAATTTAAAAGTATTCGAGACCCGGTTCTGGCGACCTTGCTTTTAAGTCTCGTAGACTGACAATGTAAGAAACGAAGTAAATTTCATCAAGTCCACGAAGTAGGTTCTATTCTACAAACTACAAGAGAAAAGAGGTAGTGAATACGTACTAAGGCATGCTGACCCAATAGAAGGCAAAATAGGCGGAAAAGACTGAAAGTAGATCGACGCTAAAATTAATTGATACTAGAAGTAGGAGTACAGACAAATGTTAACCGAAGAAAATTGAGGGCGGCAGACAGAAATACGATGGCGGACCGGTCATTGAAGTGAACAATCATATAATATTTATTAACTAAAGACACTGGCATTGCAGTCATCTTGTTCGGAGATATTGGCAAAAGTTGTAGGTTAGGTTAGGTTAGGTTAGGTTAGGTTAGGTTAGGTTAGGTTAGGTTAGGTTAGTTAATCATATTATCGTCTTTTTGCCGATAACTTTGCTTTCTATTATACTTTTTATCTAAATTTTTCACTTTTCTACGTGGTTTATTAAAAATCATTTTCGTTCATTCCTACTATTTTTCGTTGTTAGTTTACTTTTCTATTTTTTTTTTATTCTTTTATTTTTCCGACAGTAAACAATTGTGATGAATAAAGTAATACAAATGTGATTAATCTAGCGTTCCCAGTGAGATAATTAGATTATCACTTATCATTAAAGTTGGAGCACTGAATTATTAGGTTATTTGATTACTATAGCTATACATAAGTTTATTATTCAACTTTTAATCGTTCCCAATTATCAAAATCGTTTACTCTTGTAAAACTATTTCTTTTTCAAGTTGTTGGAAGAGCATCTGTGCTTTTTTTTAAAACGCCTTGTACGATTATCAGGGAGAGTAAATAAATGGATTCTGCAAACATGTGGGTTAATATTAAATTGCAATTCGTCAAAAAACTTTTTATACTGATTTATATAAACTTCATTGACATATGGGTGTATTTAGGTCACTATAGAGGGTTAAGTTAGATACATATTTTGGTGCAGATGTAATGATACGAAGTATTTTTGTCGTTGAATTCTCAATATATTGTTTTTACATGCAATTGCATAGAATTCGATTCCATATTTTGAGATTAGAGGTATCTTAGTTAAATAAATTTTTATTTTTAAAGCTTAGTTTAAAGCAGATTTCCTTCCTATAAGAGGATCATAGTTTTCCTTGTTTGAGCCACATGAAACCGTCATGTGTTAGCCGTCGGTCAATATGCATTTCAAGATATTTTACACAGTTTGTTTGCTAAATTTCATTGTCACGGATGTATATTGGGGAACATGTTCAGTAAAAGTGGTATCTATACGAGAGGTTTTTGTCATTCTGCGTCGAATTCGGATTTTCATATTAAATTCGGTTTGTCGATTTCCAAAACAATTTTCAAATTTTTAATTTTCCGATTGTCGACGTGAAATGTATCAATTTGAAAAATATTTATATAAATATGTAAAAAATTATGATATAAAAACGCTTCGATACGTCTAACTAAACCGACTAAGCCAAGGACGTAAAACAATCAGCGATATTTAAAAAAATAAATAAATAAAAAAATTGTTCGCGTTGTTTGACATTATTATATATTATAAGAGAAAGTTTACATTCACCTCTGATCGGACAGATACGATTGTCATCCGATCGCTTACGGTATGACCTTCGTACGTTATTAATAAACTAATAAATAAACGTAAAATAACAAGCGTTTTTATTATCGCGTATTACCTTTGTAACAATCTTTTAACCGTTTTGCGACTAATTTTTCTAGGCTATAAATCTTCAATTATCGTTCCCATCTTTCTTCAGTTAATATACATAAGACCCAGGTTAATTTACGCTTATCCTGGGGTCTGATGTTCAGTGTCTGGCAAGTAAATTCCAGTTAATGGAAAACTGATATTAAGAGCTCCTCGATAGATAAAAATACATACTGGATTGGTAAAAATTTACCTCTACTCATTCGTAGTTGTAACAAACTACACGACATAAGTTTAGTTCATACGGACGGCTTTAAACACCTTTCATAAAACTTCCAAATACTACAGTTTAGATTACTGGTGGATAATAGCACATTCAATACATCGAAAAGTCTCCCAAATGAAGTTAACAATTCCATTGTCGAATCAGTATTGGAGATGGAGTACAACGATTGTGAAATTATTTACACTGATGGCTTTATTGAACATTCCAAAAAGCGATATAGAACAGTAGAAACATCTTTAAGTTGTTCCGCATACCATATGCAAACTCATCATTTTTTTATGGACTATACGGAGCTGTTTCTTTTATTAGATTATATGTATAGAAAAAAAAAACATACTCACCGACTGCGTGAGTGTTTTACTATTTACAATGTGTATATTAAAACCCTCAATACAGCAATGGGTTTGACAACTCCACAAGCGTGGAACTAAGGTGAAAATTATGTGAGTCCCTGTCCACTATGACGTCCGTGAAAATTAGATAGCGGATGCCTTTACTCGATCGGATCTAACTCCGACAATTGCGAAGCATATTAAATTACAATCGGAACAATTAATGTATACCACCATTAGTAAAAAATATATTATTGGAAATTATTTACATAAAAATTTCATGGCTACGTTTGTGTAACCAAAAGTACTCAAAATAGTCAAATTATTTTATTATTTTTCTAGTTTATGTAAAGTTACAGAATCAAGAAATATTAAATATTATTCAAGATGATATTTCCGATATAGATAGTTATTCCTCGAATGATGAACTTGACCAGTTTATTGAAATTATTGAGCTAAGTACGCAAATATATAATTATTTTATTACGTAATAATTTCAAACGTTAGGTGATCATATTTTTATAAACTTAATTATAAAAATGGTATAATCTGCTGATGTTTTATTATATTTCATTTTTAGATGCTAGATGGTGGAGTAAGTAATGCGGATATTGATGAAGAAGTAAATATTACAAATACAAACGATGGAGAATTACAAGATCCATTTTCATACATTCCATTAGGAACCGAGCAATCTGTTTGTTGGAAAATGATATAGAATTATTATCTCCTCACAAATATTTTGACAACTATATTTCACCTATGCTTATAGCAAAGTTTGCGGAATGTACAATGATGTATGCACATCAGAAAAATGATATACATTTTTCCTACACTGAAAATGGCATAAAAAAGTTATTTGGTCTACACATACTAATGAGCAATTTCAAATTCTCTCGAGTCCGAATGTACTTGAATGTTTTTCATGACACAATGACGGTCAATAAATTTTTCAAAATAAGAAATTATCTGCATTGTGTAAATAATCTATCCGATCAAAATCTAAACGACAAATTTTGAAAGGTTAGACCAATTTATAATGACATTCAAAAATATTGTTAATTTTAAAAATGAAGCGTAAAATAAGTGTGGATGAACAAATCGCACCATTTAAAGGACCTCACGAGATGAAGCAGTATTTGCCAAATAAACCCTATCCATGGGGATTTAAAATTTTTATGCTTTTGTGGAAAAATGGCATGTTGTACAATTTTATTATATATCAGGCGAAAAGCACAGCAATTAAAAAGCCGCTTTTAAAAAATAATGGATTTGCTGCAGCAGTTGTACTACATTTCATTCGAAATGTTGAAGCAGGACATGTGTTGTATTGCGAAAATTATTTCAACACATATCGTCTAGTGCAAATCCTTACAGGTAATGGTATTCAATTTGCAGGAACTGTCAGGATAAATAGATTTTTGGATCCTCCGTTCCCCAAAATAAAAAATATTAAATTAAAAAGAGGAAACCAGAAAGATGTGGTATCATCTGATGGCATAGTTATGACACACGGGATCGATAATAAAGTTATAACTATGTGATCCAATTATGTTGGAATAGGAGAAACCGATGTCATCAAAAGATGGTCAAAAACACAACAGAAAAAGTAGGTAAATATTGAAAGGCCTCAAGTTGTCAAGGAGTATAATTCAGTAATGGGAGGAGTTGATAAATTAAATTTTTTAACATCATTATATAAGATTAATACGAAGAGTAAAAAACGGCCGTTAAAACTAATTTTCCATGCTGTTTGCTTGGTTTCAGTTTCGGCAAAATGCACTTGATCTTGGAGTAAAAAAAAAATTAAACGATTTATTACAATTCCGTTTAGTAGTAGCTGATAATCTACTAAATGTGCAAGTACCAAAGCCACACTGTGGAAGCCCGTCTCTCAGTACAGAAGTAGCCGAAAGTTCAAAACAAAATACTGAAATAAGACCGGATATATATGTTAGGTTAGATATAATGAACCATTTTCCTGTACATTCTGATAAAGCTTTATCAACACGGTGTAAAAATATTGATTGTGATGGACGGAGTCGTTGAAAATGTAGCAAAGGTGGCGTACATTTATGTTTAACAATTGAAAAATAATTGTTTTTATTCTTTTCACCAAAAGTAATTACATTTTTACTATAATATTAGTTCAAATAAAATTTTCATTATAACATATTATATTGTACGTATTGGTTGGTATGAGTGTGTGTGTGTGTGCGTAAAAAATAATGTATATTGTTTTGTTTATGTAATTCAGTAAAATAAATACAGTCGAATCACCTTATGAGGGACACGGGATAAGAAGGACAGCCGTTTTTAGGGACAATCAGCAAAACCCCGAAACAAACGTTTCAAATGAAGGTTGTTCTAGTTCACTTTCGTGGGACAAGGAGTCGTTTATAAGGGACAAAGAATAATAGACTTTCAAAGCAATAAATAGTGAGACGGGCTATAAGCCAGCCGATATAAAATGACACTTCCGGGTCGTAAAACGAAAATATTCGCGCAAACAAAAATTGAGTAAAAATGTTTTAGTCATTTTTACAATTCCTTTTTGTTTAAGTGAACATTTTTGTTTTTTCTTCATTTTGTTTGAGATGTCCTCGTGTTGACATTCTTTCATTGACGCTATACTGTTTTTTGCTCTGTACGTTTATTAATTATGCACTCTCCGATAGCTTGTTATGTTCTTAGTTTAGTTTTGCAAAAACTGTAGTGCATCGTGTGGTTTTCTTATTTTTTTTCTTACGAAAATTTTCTTTTCTTTTTTTTAGTTCTGGTGAATTTTTTGTATGAATAAAATGTCGCCTAAATGTTTATCATTAAAGGAAAAAATTTCTATTTCAGACAAAATCGAAATTCAACTTCCCAATATGCCTATTCGGGAGTTAGAAAAAATCATGGGCGTCTCCAAAAACACCATCTCTCATTTAAAAACAGATGAACAGAACTTACGTAAAAAAATGGAGTAGTACTGAAAAGGACAGTCAGGTGGTGGAAAGGAAATGAAAAAGAGAAGGTAAAAACCCAGAGTTTGATGAAGCTCTTAATTTATGGTTTAGCACAGTAACACAAAGGGGTGTTCATGTCAGTGGGCCAATGTTGAAATTAAAACCAAACACTACTTCACTAATTCAGCCACTTGATATGGGTGTCATAAAAAAATTTAAAAGTGCAATATATGAGATGTTGATGCAGCATATCTTAGAAGCTATTGAAGACGACCTGGTAACAGTTTCTACAATGGCGAAAGATATCAGTTCCACAATAACAATACTGCAGGCTATACAATTTGTTGCTGATAGCTGGAGAAAAGTCACTTTTATGACAATTCAGAACTGCTTTGCTCATTAAGGAGCCCAATTATGAAACTGTTGAAATGGAAAGTAATGAAACACCGAATGAATTACTATGTGTGACCAACTATGAACAATTTTCTAATATTGACGCCAATCTGCCATGCTGTGACAATAATATTGAAGACTTGGATAACGAAATTATGGAAAATATTACAATGAAGAATCAAATACAAGAATCAGAAAGTGATGTTGACACGGATGACATTTCCTTACCTCATGTGTCTACTGCAGAGGCGAAAAAATGTATTGAAAAGCTCCGGCAGTATTTTATGCAACAGAATAATGAAGGTGATCCTAGGGCATCATTAGATAACCGTGCAGATTTTGTTCAAACGCAGCAGATGAAGAATTTACACCAAACAACTATAGCGCATTTTTACAGTAAGTGAACAATTTTTACAATGTTTTCTCAACATCTTGTACACAATATGTTAGGTGTATAAAAATTATGTTTCATGTATACTCCATTGAGTCACAATGGTTACACTTGAGTACATGTCTAGATGAGGGAAGGTATCGGTCCAAAAAAAAATTATCTGGGATCATTTTTATATCAGGGAATAATATTCCAAGTTTCAGAATTTTCTCTCACAGATATGATGAGTGTGTTTGAAAGGATTTAAAAAAAAAAAAAGAATAATTTAATATTATATTCGAAATTTACGGCTACCGCGTCCCGAAACAGACTTTTTGTAAAATTTTCTCTCTTCCCGGTCTGCACGTATATAATTAACGGATTTTATTAAAGAATTTTATTTTTTCGCTAGAAACGACTTCGGAGTAAAAAAAAAATTAATGACGTCCAAGGTTTAAAATCATCGTTGAAAATTCGGCGTTTTTAATTTAACGAACCAACCGGTTTTTAATCTTTTTCTCGCTTGCAATTTTACCGCCTTCATTCTTTTTCACCACTCTTCCGTCATTGATTGGAGTCTGTCAAATAATAACAATAATAAGGAAATACTCGAAGGCGATAAGAGATTTTTTATCAACCGCCGCTTCACCCGTATACACAACAGTCGATACACAATACAAGTTTTCAATTCCGAGTAATATACGTGGTACGTTAAGCGGCGTTAAAAGATATCGCCTTTCGTGACATCTGGTATTCTGACGTATTAATACGCCAAAGCGGCGTTAAAAGATATCGCCTTTCGTGACATCTGGTATTCTGACGTATTAATACGCCAACAAAACGGTCATTTAATAACAATTTCTAGTTAAATGAATTTAACGTGGATTTTGGACAAAATCCGAGATTTTTGACTCATTAGCTAAAGATGAGTCTCTAATGGCGTGGAACTCTCTTTAATCTCTCACAAGGATACCATTCACTCTATTCAGCTAGAGCATAAAGATCATTGGGAACTGATCTACACTGAGAGCATTAGTCAACCACCTCTCACTTATTACTATCAACTTTAACCATCTCTCCCAAAAACTTCCGTGGTTCTATATCTTTAAGAAGATTAATCATAGGGGAATTGTACACATCAGTAGATTACTAATTGAACATCACTTGTTACCTGACCACCTTTACCATGAATAACTTACAGAGGTCCCTTCTTTCCTCTCGATTTTGAACAGGCAGTCTGCAACCTCGATCATGTTTTTTTTTTAATGCTCTGCTGTGACACCGTATCGAACAAGGAGTTCGACAGGGTTGCGTACTCTCCCCACTACTATATTAGTGAGAGAGAGAGAGACTAATGAGAAATGTTACAGAAAAATAGGAATGGATGTATATAAATTTGGGCGGAAGAAAAATTTCAAATACAGTGCTATTTGCAAATACTAAAGAAGAAATGAAGGAATTTTTAAATAGAGCGGAAAAAATGAACGCACAACTTGAAACTGAATACATCTAAATGTTCCTTGATGGGGATTGACAAGATCAAAAAGCTCCCTTTTAATTCAAGAGCGGGCACAGAAAGCAAAGAAAAAGTAATATACCTTGCAAGAATGTCGTGGAAATCTTTCCGAAGAAATAATTCCATTCTACAAGAATTAAACATTAAACTGCATCAGAGATTAATAAATACAATACAATACCAATGTCTTAAATTTTTCGGTTTTTACGAAACAGCATAGAGAAACAAATTATTCAAGGCATAGCAGAAGGTAGGCAGAACTAGAGGAAGACCACCAACACGTTGCGTGGACTGTATCAAACGAATAACAAAAATAAAATTTAATGGAGATTTTGCGTAAGACAGAGTATTGGCAGACGTGGAGGAAATTAACGACTAATTTTTTCAATTCATGTGATAGTCAAGACATCTGAAATCAGATACACGAGTATTATTATTTCTAATCGTCCAACTAAATGGCCGCTTCCACACTTCCATTATATATTTCTACATAATTGTACGTTAACGACAGCACGAATGGAAACTTGACAGTATGATTTGGAAATTGTGCCGTCTCTTCTTTTTTTTACGCCAAAGTTTGGCGATCTACATAGCTGTTGCGTCTTTGTCCTTGGATACCTCTGTCAACTTCGTATATGTCTTTTATTGTACCACGAACGCATATCAGCTCTCTACGACATTTTCCTTCTCCTTCTGGCTTCCAATGTTTCTTGATGACACCATTCAGGAGTTGGAATAAATAATACCGTTATGGATGTCTACTTATTATATGATCATAATATTTTAATTTTCTGGAGCGTGTAGTATATAGCACAGCAGTTCCATTCGCTTTGACCTTTTTCGCAGCGCATCTGTATCGGCAATACGGTCTCTGCATGAAACCTTAAAAAATACCGCGATATAATTACATTTCCGGCGCTTCCATCTTCTTTTCAAAGGAGGATGTATTTTTACTAAGCGTAGTCATTAAATCATTTCGTTAAAATTAAAAATGTTCATTTCGACTGAAAAGAACATGTAAAGCGTTTAGGTGTTATCATGGATAGACGACTTACATTTACTAAACATACTAATGATCGTGTAAATAGAACAATATCAAAAATGTGTTTTTGTCTATTTCCTATATTCAACAAAAAGTCCGCACTCTCCACGCAAAACAAATTTTTAATATACAAAAAAGTAATTTTACCGAATTTACTTTATGCCGGCCCGGTCTGGTCTTATACTAGCAGAAGTAATGTAAACCAGGTGCAAAGACTGTAAAACCATTGCATTCGAATAATATTGAATAAGCCTCGATTTACGTCAATCAGATCTTTACATGATATGTTAAAATCACCTTATGTACAGAAAATGATTAAAAGATATAATCTGACATTTATAGATATTCGGATATTCCGTTAGTAAATTCTACAGATGATTACGATTACCAGTCTCTACGGCACAGGTATAAAAGACATAAGCGCAGGCGCATAAAACATGTCCTTTACCATAAACTAAGATACTTATAAGTTTATTTTGATAAGAAAAGTTTGCATTGTTATCTTTAAGAGAGCAATGATGTCAGCCGCTTCTAATATGGAGAACAGACGCTGACCAGCTAGTCGCTCCACTGGAGAACAGACGCTGACCAGCTAGTCGCTCCACTGGAGACAGACGCTTCTGGATTTAAATTTTGTTTTCGTTCGAGGTTGCCTTAAGGGAAAGACAGTCACAGGATATATGCAAACTTTTAGTATACAGTTTCTCAAGCTGTCCATCTGCATCCTCGTATCCCTTGCCCTGACACTAAAGAATTAGATTAGGTAGGAGCTAACGCGTCAGAATATCTTACAACCAATTTAGTAAACAATGTTAATACGATCGAAAAGAAAGGAAAGAAGATAATCAGAAAAATCCTCGGACTAAGATATGAAAATGATACATTGAAATTAAGAACTAATTTCCACATCGCAAAACACTGGTCATAACAGACTTCCTCTCCTCTCTACACGTCAAGATAATAAAAACACTTAATATTAGAAATTCAACACAATCTAAACACACTACATAAGGAAGGATGGGAAATCCGCTTTCTGTGGATCCCAAGTCACATTGGGATGCACGGTAGCGATAAAGTAGACCTCGAAGCTCGGTCTATGGTACTTTCATCAGCACCAGAATACTCACCACCTCCACCATCATTAGCTCACATACTCATGAACAACAGCAAGCAGGAATGGACGACCGGCTGGACCTCACAAACAACCTTCCTTAGGAACATAAAACCAACTATAGAACCTTGGTGGCCTCCAGATGGCACAAGCAGAAAAGAATATGGCACCCTAAACCGTCTAAGAGTGGGTCATACAGCCATATCACACAATTACCTTTACACCAAAAGCCCTCCACCAACAAACTGCTCCTATGCGGACATCTAACAGACCCAACAGTCACACACTTAATATATAACTGCCAAACACTCACACCACACAGGTTAAAACACAAAATACAGGGCCCAATACACAAAATACTTTCAAACAACTCTCAATCAATAGTTAGCATTCTGGCTTTTGTAAGAGAAAGCGGACTCCCAGCACACATATAAACTAAACACACGTCTCCTTATGCTGTAATAACCCTGGTAGTTACAAACAGCATATGGAGATTTACATAATAAATAAAAAAAAATATATATATATATATATTAAATAGTTAAAAAAAATAACAAATATTATGCGTAAAAAACGGGTCGGATTTTATGGTCATCTTACAAGGATGTAATCCGAAAGATTATCCAAAAACAATATTCGGTTTTTTTGATAAAAATCAGAATACAAGAAAAGTTAAAAAGGACTTAGATGAAATGAAGACTGAAGAAGAAGAAATCTAAAATAGACACAACTGTTTAGAAATAAAATTGAAAATTCGAAAGTTTCAAAAAAAAAAAAACAAAAGAAAAACTGGCGCAATATGGACAGATGAAGGAAAATAATAACATCGGCAGATGATGAAGAAGTACTGGCAGAAGATAAGGACGATGAATCATACATAAATTATTTCACGTGGTCCTTAGATGGCCTAATTCGAAAAACAAATTATATTAGACAAAAATGTTTTATTTTACTGGCTATAATCGTTTATGTATAAATGTTAGGTTTGTTGACTGTGTGTTGTTTACCACATTCACTAACATTTTGTAAATAACCGTTTTTCAATTTGATATTTTTGTAATATTGTACATCGGAATGATTTTTTTTTTACTCGTTATATGACAAAAAATCTAAGAAATCATCCTTTTATTTTCCCTACTAGTCATGTCCACATTTTTAATTCGTCGATTATAAAGCTATTTAATAATTCGATCTATCTAAGATATTCTTAACATTCTTCTATATGGCCATATTTCGAACATCTTTATTATGCTAAAATCTGCTTTACTAAATGTCCAGGTTATGTTGTAATCGAGCAATCGAGCTAGTCTCAGTTTAATATTTTTACATCTTCTTTTTGAGCCATATTCATCAAAGGTTGGAGTTCACATCTTTCTGCTGTTTGATTCATGCTTGCCGGTTTCGTGCCAGATGGAAATGTTTATATTATATATAATTTATATATCCAACACTATGTCTCTTTATTAGACCCATCAAAGGCAAGTTCAGTTATGAATATTTTAAATACATACTATTTACATGATATTTAACAGGTTGGTTTTTTTTTTTTACATTTTTTAACTACAATTAATGTTCGATGAGACGATGTGTGCACGTTCAGAGAACTACCTCACACAAGCATTGTTTGAATATGTAATTTGTTCTGTTCACAGCACTACACGGTTACATGCATACGAAGCCTCTGAAACGTACGTTTACCGAAGGATGTTGAAAATTTCTGATCTTAATCACGTAACTAATAAACATGCGTTGAACATTATGTCGAACATATAATCTGGAAAAGGAAATTTATGTTACACCGTGAAAAGTATGATATTTTCCATCTTGTATCGCCAAAGAGGACCCGATGCGTAAACTTTACACGCTGGGAAGATAATACGAAATGTCAATATCAAAAATTCAAGAGGCGTACAGAAATAAGCAATCAGAAGATCGCTGACCTTCGACCGATGACGTAACAAGAGAAGGAAACAAATTTGCCCAAAACCGCAAGTTAAAATTGGGGAAAAATCACGACTAAAAGAAGCCGAAAGTCATGTCACATTTATTTTTTTAGAAAAATCTAACCAGGGTAAAAACCGGCAATCGAGGAAAACGAGATGTAGCGTGTGTTCCCCTCATAAATACCGATTACTATTATTATTATCGTCCAATATCCGCGTCTAGACTAATGGAGAAACCGCGAAACATTATAATATCCGCTATAAAAATGGAAGTTGGAAATTCCTACGCAAGCACAATAGTAATTATCTTATATTAAAATTAATACCGTTTTCTATTTAAAAATTCCGAATTTTTCAAACTTTTTGGATTGTTTTGTATCGTTTTGGTAAAAAAAAAAACAAAAACAAAAAACCTACAAAGCGATCGATTTCAATCAAGCCGGAAAATTATTTCCGACCTCGTGTCAACGACCATGACGATTAAATGGAATAAACTTGTTCAGAGTTACGTTTCGTCATTCGATATTAAATCGATACAGGTTGGGAAAAATCAATTTTCTATTATTAGTTGACGTCAAGGATACGCTATTAACTAAAAACATTTTTCGTGTAAATTGAGTTAACGATAAATACTGGCGACGTTTAAAATTAATCATTACTAAAAACGACGTCCGGCATTTTAGCTTCATTTAAATAGTCTTAAAAGGTATTCGTGCGGCAATTTCTAGGACTCTGCTGTTAAAATGACGTCACATTCACGCATATTAATTCGACTACAAGCATAATAAACCGTAACACTAATATAAACCAAAAAGAAAAATAATTTAATTCAAGACGTCAAAAATTTAATACGTATCGCGCGCAGTGAATTAATAATTTCCGTTGCTGTTCTCTTTATACGTATGAACTTGATTCTACGTTCGCATCAAATCCCATTCCCGTAATTCACTCGTAATTTCTTACGACACACTAAATAAAACAACTAACACTTTGAAATCAATCCTGCTCAATGCAATAATTACATCTTTTTTTTTCCAGGCTTTTTTGTGGTCGCGATAATATATCGTCATTTAATCATTTTTTATTGACACGATTTAAGCGAAAAATATATATATTCTTCTTCTTCCCATTAACGTGCCATATACAAGGCCGGCGGCACGGATGAGAAGACTCAAATTAAAAGTAAAAGGCCGGATGATTGGATGAATCGAAGAACACGATGCATCGTCCTGAATTCAGTAATTTCTCAAAGTCGTTGGCAGAGCTAATTTGAGCTGTGATTACTATAGTTAATTAGGAGATGATGCACAGATATTCAAATATATTTACGTTCCCATTTTCTTATATTCGTCGTTGTTTTCGACTCCCAGGCTAGTGTTTATTTTAAGAGCTTTAATTTCGATAGTTCACACAAAAACCACACGATAATTATACTACATAATTTATGAGATTAAACCAACGAGGCAGATAATCTTTTATTCACTAACCACATGGTCGAAATAGCCGAGTGGCTAACAGCACGGACTTCTATACAGAAGGTACCGCTTCGAATACTGTCGACGAAGCAAAAGTATCATTACAAAATAAAAATATAAATAATCCTAATATTCTCGTGCGGAAGGCAATTGCAAACCACCACGCACAACATCATATGCTCGCTAGTAATAATATAGTACACTAGAAAAAAACACACGGAGCTGCATTACGTTGTGACAACAAAGTGATTACAGCCAATTCTTCCGGGTATGTGTATGTTATCTTTGTACGCTACTTACACTATGCAACAAAATATACATAGGTAAAAATAGTCGCATAAATTGCCTATCAACCTCTGGCGGTTGAGGATAAATAAACTACATATCAAACAAGAGCTAACGTTTCTTTTAAAATTGATAGAATTGTTATACTATTTTTCACGTTCGGCATATTATAAAAATATAATCGAAATTGTAGTATACATAAATGCCGAGAAATTTTGAAGGGAATCTAAAAGCTTTTGAATAAAAACTTACTATACGTAGAAACGGAAGTAAAAAAAAAAATTTTGGGTATATAAAAGACGTTTGTAATAAATAAGACGCATATACGATTCAGGTTCTTAATTCATTTCAATACGTAACGCGTATCGACGAATTTTGACGCATATGTCCTAAATTTTGAAATTAAATCCAGATAATAAAAATGCCAGATGGTAATTTAAACCGTCGACCAATAAACACAAATGTTAACAAATGAAGTTATTTTTAAAACAGTAAAATTAAACACGCAGCACGTAAACGAATCGAACGAGATTTAATATAACGTCAATTAAAATAATCATTTATTAATTTCTGGTATTATTTTATATATATATATATATATATATATATATATATATATATATATATATATATATATGATCAATTACGTTCGTATACTAAATCATATTCGTGTTGAGATATAATAAAATATACTCAATTAAATGAATAAATTGAAGACCGGTTTTATGACACACACACACACATATATAAACATTTAAAACTGATGACGAAGATTTCGGTGTACAGTTACAAATAGAACAAATCTAGAATATGTTCAACAACAATTACCGCGACGACTTATTTTTATAAAGTTTTCATAAGTCGGAACAATTTTACATCAAACCACGAAGTTCTTCTTCGACGTAGCGTTAGAACAATTGTTTTTTTTACTAGTCAGAACAATTTTACATCAATCCATAAAGTTCTTCTTCGACGTAGCGTTAGGACAATTGTTTTTTCGTGAGTCGGAACAATCTTACATCCTCTTGGGAGACCTGGACTATAAGGGAAAATAAGAAGAAGCGGATATCATTTGAAATATAGTTCTATCGAAGAATGTGGAAAATACCTTGGATTAAAAAGGTCAGAAATGAAGAAGTTCTAAAATTAATGGAATTTGACAGAATGTTAATGGCAACAGTGAAAAAACGAAAGACCAATTATTTGGGGGGTGCATTTTACGAGGGGCGAAAAGTACAAGATCCTACAAACGATAGCAATAGGTATGATTGAAGAAAACAGGAGAAGAAAACGTATATCGTGGTTTGATAAAATATAAAAATGGATCGGAATCAATAAAATGGAAGAATTAATCAAAATAGCGGAGAAGTCAGAACCAACTACAGCAGATTGCCCATTCAATGCATGATGATGATTAAACAATACCCAAATCGAGTTTCATCATTAGAAGAAGCATTATGAAACGTGTATAAATGATTTAAAATACGTAATCGCAATTAGTGTTCGTATTAATTTTAATTGAAATATCAAACTAATTCCACACGCGGACGAACCGAATAAACTGAAATTTCTGTTTAAACAGCGATACAATGTTTGTAAATTATTTTTTCTATAAAATTTTAAACAGATGTTGGTTTTTTTTTTTAGTTTCACTAATAGGGGAAAAAACATTTCCATTATAAGCCCAAGACTACAACAGTAAACTCGCTTTAATGCAATAATATATAACATTACTGTAAACAACCAATTTCACCTTGACCATTATTTCCATATTAACACGCTGACGTCAATATTAAACAACGGATGTGGTAAACAAAACGAAAAAAAAATGACCGTTTATATTTTAATAGATTACAAAACAAAATTTTCAAAATAGAATTGAAATTTATCATTACGATGATTTATCGAAAATACTGAATAAGAAATTATTCATTTAGAATTTACTCACTAATCGTCTCCTAATAATAATTACTTCAACCATTAATGAATAACATGTATGATTCATATATTTCAAATCGCTACTGAACAAATTTCTTAATACTAAAGTAAGATTTCCGTCGGTAACGTACATAAATATATATATATATATATATATTTAAAATTTTTTAATATATTTTGGGCGTTATAAAGTAACAATCACAACTTACTAACAAGTGATTAAATTTTAGACGTAAATATGACACTGGCTTAGAAATTTAAAATAATAACGCGTATATATAAATAATACCGACACTCGTGTGCGAGTTAAGTCGTCTGCAAAGAAAAAGAATGATAGGAAGAGGAAATCAATTATGAGTACGAAGGTTTGAGATTAGTCCAATGCGTGTTTGGCAAATACGACCACAAAAAGTACAGCCGCAACAGATATTTTTGATGCTTTCAATTTTGCCTGCTTCTTTCGCTTTTCAACTATAGCCTCGCAATTCTTGACGCAATTTGTTCTCCACTGCAGTCTACTTGCTGCCAGCTGTTCCCAGTTACTGTCCAATTCCATTAACTTGACTAATTCCAATATTTGATCTTTGTATCTCCTGCGCGGCCTTGCTTGTTTCCGTTTACCTTGAATTAGTTCTCTATGCAATAATATTTTCGGAAACTTACTGTCCTTCATCCGTATTACATGGTCTATCCAGTGGAGCTGTATTGCAGCCAATAATTGTTCTAGGGAGTTACTTCCATTACGACGGAGAACGTCACGATTTGACACAAAATCATCCAATTTAATTTTTAATAATCGCCGTAGAAACCGACGATGAAAGCGTTCCAATTGCTTTATCTGTCTCCTGTGTAGCACCCATATTTCGCTTCCATACAGTAGATTTGGGAGAATAACCGCCTTGTACACGGATATCTTAGTATCTTTATTGTTAAAAACGCGTTTATTTAATTTAGCAATTGCTTCTGATGCTCGGTTACATCTGTAGTTGATTTCTTCATCCATTTTTTCTGTAGACAATATGTAACTTCCCAAATATGAGAATGAACTCGTTCTACAGGTATGGAATTTAAGTGTTAATCTTGTTTACGCGTAGCAGAGGTCTGCGATAAAATTTTCGTATATATATGATTATATAGTTGTTCGAGTAATAACTGCTCATCGTGACCCCTTATGTACTGTATCGTGTACCAGCTATATCCGGTGACTTCTATTTTGACTGGTTTTCATTATCATGTTTCGGGTTTGAGAGCTCAGTGTTAATAAATTGTCCGTCCACAAAGACGGTGGTGTGCTCCTCGTGGTGTTGTTCTATGTACTGATGCAGTCAAAATGTACTTTTCTAAACTGTCGTTTCCTTTCCACATAACATGTCCATAGTATTTTAAGATTTTTCCTGGCGAATATCGGAGAGACGTTGTTTTATTCTTAATTGATCTATAATCGAATTAGTTGTCCGTTTTAGCCGTCCATAGAATTCTTAGCATTCTCCGCCAAGTCCATATTTCGAACGCAACGATTTTTCGTTTATCTACTTCTCGTAAGGTCCACGTCTCTGCTCCATATAGGAATAACGAGAATATAAGAGTGTGTATAAATCCACGTTAATTTGAAAATAAAGAATTTAACATTAATCCTTAAATATCTGATTTCAGAAGATGCGGTTTTTTTTTTATGTCGGTTGTTTTTTATTTTGGAATATGAAGTACTGATCTCGAAAGAGAGTGAATTTAATATCTCGAATAAAATTTCTGAAAAAGAAAATTGCAATTTTTTCGATGCGTCGAAATTTATCTCTAAAGTTCCAGAGATACGTTCACCATCGAGGAACATTAAACCCGAATAAAAGATTTCTTAAAAATCTAAGACTTTTGCGTCCACTAACTAAATGGACGATAACAATCGCGCATTTCTTCTCGTCTTATTTTGAAAAAGAAATTACAAATAAATCGTTTTTTGAAATTTTTGAGAACGACAAACGGGAAATTACGATGGAACACGTTGAAACTACAATTACGATCAGAATTAAAGTTGTGCGTAGATAAAAAAGAACAAGAATGCGAATAGATAATTCGCTTATTACGTTACAAAAATTTGCAACAAGTAAAACTCGTTATCTCGTTTTTTAAAATTATAAACAATTTTCGCGGCAAACTGCATTCAACTTTTTTTTTTGCAAAAGCAAAACAATTCGAATAACAGAAGTTGAGTATTAATCTTTAAACAAAATAAAATAGTGTTCAAAAACGCATATCGGAAACACGATAAAACTTAATGTCAGTAACATGCGCGTATAGAGTTAAGTTCTTTTTAGAGTTTTACTTCGTAATTGTAAATTCAAATAGTCGCATCTATGTAATAAATGTTATTTTAAAAAAAAAAAGAATCGATTAATATTGAATAATAAAGAAATACAATAAACGATAATTCAGTTTCGAACATTATACTTAATGCTAGTAGAATTATCAGTTCTAAACCAAAACTAAAAAATCAACTCGGAGCGCGCTAATTAAAAATTTAATTTAATTCAAGGCGCTAATTACATCGAATATACAAAAAACAAAAATAGATATAGATTAAAATCAGGTCTAAACTTAAATGTCAAAAGAAACCTATATTTAACAACCATTGCGGCAATCTGGATGTATGGAATCGAGCTGTATGGTACCACATGTAAAAGCTTACGGATACAACAACAATAGTCGGAAATACTACGTACAGTCATGTCCGCGTCGATTTATGTCTCAAATTTAACACTTCAAAACGACCTCCTCATACCATCCAGTCAAGAAACTTACGCTGAACAGAACAAGAAATTTTTCGAGAAACTACAAAATAGTGCAATTCCAAACATAAGTAGAATGTATACATGGCCGGACAATCCCCAGAGACAATTGAAAAGAAGAAAATGGTATGTCGCCACGCCCTTCCTATTACTAGAATATGACAAATCTGATTTAATCTTATCTTTAATCATCTCAGACTAGTTGACTCATTAGAGTCGTTAATCTAACACTTACTTCTCCCTTTATGTTTACTATCCTCCTAATTCCTTTTTCTTCGTCTGTTTGTTGTGGTATTATACCCGTACAACGGGAAAAAAAACAACAAAAAAATCCTCTATTCACGCTGTTTCCCAATAAAGTATGATTTCATTTGGTTATTATATCATAAGTATGAACAAAGCGAATCGCATAAAAAGTACATTTAATGATAATAACAATAAAAAATAGTCAACCCAGGAATGGTACGGATATATTTACATGGGTTGCAGTTTATATAAAGAACTTAAAAAAAAAACAGCAAACTGTTAAAATGATTTTTAGTTAAAAATCATTGAACCGGAAATGACGCGAATTTCTCTTTAAACTCTATTCGAGAGAAAATATAAAAGCAGAATATACGACCTAGTTTAAAGAATTACAAAAAAAAAAAAATAAATAACACAATAAACGATTATTTTTTTAAAAAGAAATGTAATGACGTCAAGACTATATATATATATATATGTAAAAATCATAAAGGTGTAACATTATCTTTGAACAAAAAAAAAGTGATATAGTAGAGATACAACAATCGTCGAAGAATCAATTCCTTAGGCAGGGCATTCCTTTCTCTTAGAGGGGGACCCGTGACATTTAGGAAGGTAAAACAACACGGACGCGATTTAAACGCAGATACGTATAGAAATATACATCCGTTACGTATTAGTCCAGGACGCAGAAATAAATTGCGGTTAGTTTTAAATCTTATTATTATTTTTATTTTTTTACCTCGGCCGCAGACGACGGTTATATGCAACAGTTTCACGATATAGTAAATCGCGCGATGTTGTATTTCGTGGCCAGAGACATTAATGAGGACAAGAATATAACGCGATAAGCGATAACGAAACCAAAGGTCACTATTGACGTCAATCGAACGACCAGTCCGGCCTACAGTTATTACCACTTCTTCATTTAATTTCACACTTCTCGAATAGTTTCACTACTAGCGCACATAGCCTCAAAGAGAAGAGCAAACTCTACAAATACCGCACGAACGGACAATAAGCAAACTACACACAGCGTAACTGCCCCATCAATATATATATATGTATATAAATATATATATATATATACACTATTACTATATATCTTGTTTCCTAGAGGAGTACTCGCGCTTCCAACTCTAGCAGATTATTACGATACGCAGTTTTTATTTGTATTTTTTAACACGTCAGTTACTAATTCTGAGATGAGTTCAAGGAGTTTAGTAAGATGATGGAAAAAAAAAATGAATATTCAACTAGATGCAAAAATATTTTATATAAATAACATTTACTTTTAATGCACGCACGTGTTTGCATTAGTTTATACATACGAAAGTAAGACGTAAAAAAATTACATACACGTGTAACGACAAGAGTACGAAGTGATCAGTTATTGAAATTTTTTTATAAATAAACATCATTCAACTTTAGAAAGAAATTGCATTATCGATAATATTAATTTTTCCAAAGGAGAAATCTAACAACAGCGTGTGGTTTCCGGGTAAAATCGCGTTTTAACTAGCCACATTTTCCCAATACTTTTTAAATCCTAACTTAGCATTAGTCGTCGGGATAGCCTATAGAACACGGACTTCCATACGGAAGGTACCGAGTTCGGTGGTGGAAAGGAAAAGAAAAAGAGAAGGTAAAAACACAGAGGTTGATGAAGCTCTTAATTTATGGTTCAGCACTGTAACACAACGAGGTGTTCATGTCAATGGGCCAATGTTGAAATTAAAATCTAAAGAGTTTGCGAAAAAAATGGGTTATGAAAACTTTGCAGCTACGGATGTTTGGCTTGCTCGGTGGAAAGGGAGACACGATATCAAATTCAAAAAAACTCATGGAGAAAAGGCAAGCGCTGATTTGACAGGAGCTGAACAATGGAGTTCAAGCAAAATTTCCAAATTCCTTCTAAGTTACAGCCTGAATGACATTTATAATGCGGATGAAACTGGTTTATTTTATCGAGCCACTCCAGATGGGTCATTAGTATACAAACACGAACAACTTATTGGTTCGAAAAAAGCTATGGATCGTATCAGTGTGTTATGCTGTTGCAGTGCAACTGGAAGTGACAAAAAAAAAAAACCGTTTAGTTATTGGTAAAACTAAAAAGCCACGTTGCTTTAAAAATTTCAATGTAAGTAATCTGCCAGTAACATATTACGCAAACAAAAGTGCATGGATGACTGCTACTATTTTTTCGAAATGGTTAGAAAACTGGGATATAGAATTACAGAGAGATTCTAGAAAGATTTTACTCCTTATTGACAATGCAACTTCGCACCACACTGTCGTTAAACTGAAGGATATTCAAATTGAATTCTTACCTCCAAACACTAATTTAAAAGTGCAATATAGGAAGATGTTGATACAGCATATCTTAGATGCTATTGAAGACGACCTGGTAACAGTTTCTACAATGGCAAAAGATATCAGTTCCACAATAACAATACTGCAGGCTATACAATTTGTTGCTGATAGCTGGAGAAAAGTCACTTTTATGACAATTCAGAACTGCTTTACTCATTGTGGTTTCAAGGAGCCCGATTATGAAATTGTTGAAATGGAAAGTAATGATACACCGAATGAATTACTATGTGTGACCAACTATGAACAATTTTCTGATATTGACGCCAATCTGCCATGCTGTGACAATAATATTGAAGACTTGGATAACGATATTATGGAAAATATCACAAAGAAGAATCAGAAAGTGATGATGACACGGATGACATTTCCTTACCTGCTGTGCCGACTGCAGAGGAGAAAAAATGTATTGATAAGCTCCGGCGGTATTTTATGCAACTGAATAATGAAGGTTACGGCATCATTAGATAATTGTGCAGATTTTGTTCAAACGCAGCAGATGAAGAATTTACACCAAACAACTATAGCGCATTTTTACAGTAAATGAACAATTTTTACAAATATCAGGTCAGGTTCTACCTTATGTATTTCTCCTATATTTTTCTCTTAATTTCCATATAAATAAATATTACGCATTAATAAGGTTATAAGTATGTTAATTGTTTACTAAATTGTATATATTCTAACAACCACTCGCTTCAATAAGAGATTTAAAAAAATTCGCTTTAATGGGACAGCCGGTTATAAGGGACAAATGACTTCCGCCCGATGTGTCCCTTATAAGTGGCTTCGGCTGTATATATATATATATATATATATATATATATATATATATATATATATATATATCGAGACAGAATATCAAGATTTTATGATAAATGAGATTCTAGTAATGAGAACAGGAAAAAATATGAACGAAAATTATACAGTATAATTATATATAACGCGATTAACAGTTACCTTATCTATAATGACGCTGTAAATTAATTACCGGTCATTTTTTTTAGAGAACAGTTTATTATCGGCAACTAACCGGTCAAACTGCTTCTTTTTTAAACAGATTATAATTTAAATCTTTTTCAGTCTTTTCAAGAAAAATTTAATAAAATCCATTCCAAAAAGATATCACTTACAAACCAGTTTTTCTGATATTCAGAAATAAGCAACTTAAATTGGAGGTAAAAAAAGGAAATCGTAATCAATAAGAAGGACAAACGATTAAATTCGCATGATAAACTATTTTCATTATTAGCTAGATTTATGTTAAACATCGGCTCAGTAATATTTACTTATTTTGTTATATTATTTATAATATCGTCCTACGAATATTGTCACCGTTTTAAGTCATTTGCTTTTTCCTTATTCAGCAACTTAAAATATTATACCTCCTTTTACACATTAATATAAAACAAATTAATTATTTTAAAATTATTTCAAAAAGACATAAGAAGTTTTAGCAAAAGTTTGTCGATATAAAATATATATATATATATATATTTAAACTCAAATATGTTTTATTTCTATGGCCTAAGGTAAATGTTTGTGTTCCACAACAGAACATCATTGTTCCCGGGCATGAACACGATCTTGTCGAGAACACCCGTGTAAATACAATGTAATGAGATTGAAAGCAGTGGGACATCGTATAAAATTAGAATAGTCAAAACTTTATACATAATCTCAAATAATTTTATACACATCCTAATTTTTTATATTATAAACATTCAGAATTGAATGATCCTAAGAAAGTAAACAAAGGCCATCAGCTTTCTCAGAATCAACTGTAGTTAAAAATCGAGTAAATTGGTGTAGTTATAAATTTGAAAAACGTATGTATATAATGAAAACTATAAAAACTCGCATGTATACTGCGACACAAGAAGGCAACGCGATATCACCAGTGTATAGATTTTCGCTATAAATACATAATAAATATTGTGACAAATGCAGAGAAAAATGTCTAAAAGAAGAGGTCGAGGCCGACCGGCTAATAAATATGTTGACTAAACACGAAGAATCGATTCGAAGAATGCTTATGAGTCGATGGATGATCGAAATAGATGACGTGACTACACTGGATCATGGACGATTCACGACAATCAGAATCAAGTAGAAAAAATGCGATAAATAGCT
Organism: Coronaproctus castanopsis; assembly: GCA_032883995.1. Classification (NCBI taxonomy): domain Eukaryota; kingdom Metazoa; phylum Arthropoda; class Insecta; order Hemiptera; family Monophlebidae; genus Coronaproctus; species Coronaproctus castanopsis. Next base: position 291,493,736 of record CM065052.1, read on the forward strand.
GGTATTAGTTGCGCGTCCTGGAGACCACCAGCGCATTGGATATAATGAGCCCAATCATGTAAAATGTGTGGCTATGTACTGTGATCTCAATAACGACCTGCAATTTAAGAGTCCAGCCTTGCAGTGTTAATGCGACTGATCAAAACACTAAGGGATGTCAGATACAGACTATTAACATCGCAAACTTGAATACACGAAAACTAATACTAAAGACCCATAATTATCAGAGACATTGTACTGGAAGCAAACTGCAAATGTAAACATAAGCGTTAAATACTCCGGAAAACGATGTAAAATAATGAGGGTATTCGTCAAGGTTCTCTATGGTCACGTGGATTGTTTAATGTATACATACAAGAACTAATTAAGGATGCCAACATAGATCATTCGGAATTTAAAATAAAAGGAAAAATAACCAATTGTATCAGTTGTGCCTACAATAAAGTCATAATAGTAGGACCTATGAAAAAAATACAGACAACGCTGAATAAACTGAATAAATCAGGTAAAAAATGTAGTATGATTATAAAAGCTGATAAAACTAAAATGATGAAATTCGCGAGATTAAATAATATAACTGAAATATCGAAAATCAGAGACAAGATTATAGAAAATTATGTATTGGCTTCGTTATTTAGGGGCGTTCTTTACCAATAACGGAAGAGATACAACAGAAACAAAAATCATTTTGGGAAAAGAAGTGTTTGAAAATCTCACTTCTATATTAAAGAACAAGAAACTGAACATCGAATAAAACTTTGATTCGTTCATTGTTACATCGTTTGCATTAAAATATATGTGTGCGACATGATTACTGAGCGCAGAAAACGCTAAAAGGTTAGGGGCCTTTGAAACAGATATCATGAGAAGATTATAGCGAATTCTTTGGACTGAAAAAAGGAATCAACAAATATGTATCAAAATTAAGCCTCGAAACACTGACAATAGTACAGGGCATGTAAATATATAGTTCACAAGATCAAAGATAGGGACATTTTCATTCTCGTGTTTCAAGGAAAAATCGAAAGGAGAGCATATATGAATAATGCACGCATATATATATATATATATATAAATATACACTCGCATTTATATGTATATATTATGCATATATTTACACACAAGTACCAAAAGAAGAAAGTACATATTTCCTAAAAATATAAATAATTATATAAAATTAGTGTTGTTCGAAATTGTGCTCTCGTTCAACATATGGCATTGCCATGTAATTCAGAATAATACAAACTATTCGAAAGTTTCCATTTAAATATATTGACTGAAATAGATGCGTGTTTCTTTTTTGTTAGGTCATTATAGTTTGAAAATTAAATTTTTACAAGAATTTGTTATATATTCGCTTAAAATACTAGTAATTACAAATTATTTAAATTTAATATTATTTTTCTACAAAAATTGTCCAACTGGTTTCACAAATATCTCGGGAATGAAAATAGTCGTAAACGAAATTGGAAACAGGAAAATTAATATGAATTAAGCATAATCGAAAGAAAAATTTAATGTTGATTTTTAAAAATGGGCTTAACCAATAAAGTTTAGTTTCTATACAACTAAAGACAAACATTAACGATATAAAATTAAGAACAATGCAAATCAATAAAACCGTAGCAAACATTTGAGGACCAAGTTACAGCAAGTAGTAGTTTTCTTTACTCCTTCCAAATTTCTTTTTGTCCCAAATGAAACTACTAACGGCACAAAATACACAAATTTTCAGATCAAAATTCAAAAGGGGAGACTAGTGAAGTAAATCTAGTAATAGATAAAAAAATTAAATTATATAAATTAATAATACGACCTGTCAACGCATCGATTTTCAGTGATTGCGGTAGGTGGTTATCCCATCCTTGCCATTGCGATTAACATTTCAACTCATCGATGCAGTATATTCGACTGTCATAATAATATACATATTTACGATATTACATTTGATTTCCGATTAGAAATTATTTCAAATTTAGAAATATCGTCCACCTTATTTCGTTCGTAACTTATGTAGCAATAAATGCGTAATAATGACAGAGTAGACGTAACAGTTAGAAAATAACAACGACGAGTATTACGAAATTTTTAATTAAGGTAAATAATTAAAAAATGCTACGAATTCAGCAAGGCCAGAAATTTATGCTTCCTGGACTATACAAAAGCATTTGATATGGTTCAGTGGAACACATTGTGGAAAATATTAAGGGAATTCGGAGTATCTGAACACCTCATAATGATAATTAAAAAATTATATGAAGATTATACCGTACATATAAAAGTAAATAGACAACTATCTAAAACAAGGACTGTCACCAATACTTTATAATATATATATGAAATGGATTATGCGCTAAACAACTGAAAATTACAACGGTGGAATAACGATTAGTGGAAGAAAAATCTGTAATTTAAGATGTGCAGATGATACAGTACTATTAGGAGCGAATGAACTGGAAATAGCAACACTTTTAAAACGAGTAGAACATTTCAGTCGAAAAGTACATCTAATATTAAATCGTTCGAAATGCATCATAATAGCCATTTATAAGAGTGGGATACTGTCTGAAACATTTACGTCTATACCTGATATCGAAAAAATATTTTTTTTTTTTTGGCCTAGGTCAAGCTAAACCTGTATGGCCAGTACATTCTAATTAGAGGATTGCATACTAAACTACAATTTTAAATAATAATTTTGCACCTTAAAATAAAAAGGAAAATTAGAAATAATACCCTGTAGTCACCGCTTAATAGATAATGTAGGGAATATGGAGGGAAGACAGTGAAAGATATCAGTTTATTAAAAAATATTTGTCTATTATAATTAAATTGTGGACAATTAAGGGGGAAGGTGATTTATATCCTCCAGGAAATTTATGAAAACATGACTAGTACACTGTCCCTGATTAACTCCATTTTAAAAACTTAACACTATACGGGAATGACCCGTGCCGTAACCTATTGGGATACGAGCATACCATGGAAATACCGGAAGATGCGACTGAACAATTCTAACATCTTTACCTTTATTTGAGGATCTGCAATATTCATACCAAGAGTTGTGATAGTTTGACTGCATTTTAGAGCGTATATCTGATGATGGAATAAATGGGATAGGATACTGTTTAGCAGCAACATCCGCCCTTCATTAAGTTTAAATCCAGAATGACTAGGAATCCAACAAAATTCTAAAACACCGCCTAGATGAATAATTCTTATACATTTGTCTGATATATATCGAATATTAAGGGATGGGAATCAAACCTGAATTTACAGTTGTGTATAGCTAGGAACGAACTAAGACTATCACTACACATAACGTACTATCCTGAACCACCAAGCACATCAAGTATATAATCACAAGCTTTGTCAATAGTCATTAACTCGGCTGTGAAAATGGAAGCGTCTGAAGGGAGTTTGAATTTTTGGACTGTTACATTGTCAATGACAAAGGCAACACCCACTGAATCAGAATTTTTATTACATTTGGAACCGTCGGTAAAGATTTTTTGATAATTAGGAAATGTTGATTGAAGTTTATTGTTAAACCATGTATCTCGAGGAAGAGAAATATATGTATATTGATAATCAGAGAATAGAGATATATTGACATGTAAATTTACTAGGTTGTTACTATATGGTAATGAAAAGTATGCGGAAGGAGAAGCAAAAGACTCCAACCACATATCTTGGAGCATAGATCACGAGTAATGGAAATTATGTAAATGAAATCAAAAGACGAATCGAAATAGCTAAAAGTACCCTAGGGAAACTAATTAAAATATGGAAAGACCATTCTATACAGATAATAACTAAGAAGAGACTAATTGAAGGGCTAATATTTTCGATAGTGAGCTACAGATCTGAATCATGGACGCTAAACAAAACTTGTCGTAAGTTAGAGGCATTCGAAATGATCTGTTATAGAAGAATGGTCAGAATACCATGGACGGCACATCAATCTAACACATCAATTTTGACAGTTCTGATAATAGAGCAAAAGGATAGACTGGAACAGAAGATAAAAAGAAGAGCTCTCAGATTTACGCCGAAATGGATTGGAAAAGGCGGTCATACAGGGATTAGTAGAAGGAAAAAGAAATCATCCATACATCGACTATATTCAACATACAGCGAGGATAACATCGACATATCGACGGAAACGGTCCAGAATCGGAATGAATGACAAAAAATAGTTAAAAGTGCTTATGATGGTTACGACGTCTGAAAACAGACGACGGCGAAGAATATAATAATTAAGCTATTTTTAAAAAATTAATTTAATTTCTTATGTACGTTATTATATTTGAGGGAAAGTTAAATTCATTATATATATTACGCTGACGACTTACTTTTAGTGTACAATTTAGATACATGTTCTAAATTAAATCTTTCGACTCACATAAATAGATGTAATGAAGTAATTAGTAAACTTAAAACAAAGCTGACTCTTTAAACCTTAAGTTTGAAATTAGCAAGTCTCAAATTATGATTGTAACTAGTCGCGATCAAACTCTTGTACAAATTTTAAGTAATAATATTAAGCTTAATAATCATGTTTTCAGATACACTAACCACATTAAATATTTAGGTTTTATTATAGATAATCAACTGAAATATAATAATCATATTGAATACATAAATGATAAGGTCAATAAATATTATTATATTTTTAAATCACTTGGTGGTAAATTATGGGGACTAAATTATAATTCAAAGTTAATACTATACAAAGGCTTGGTGCAGAGTTTATACTCATATTGTGCTCTGGTATCTACTATGCTTAACCAAACAGCTAATTCATAAAGTAAATTCGAATTGCCGAAAATTTTTGATTGATTTAACATACTCATATATAACTGCTTCAAATATTGTTATTCAAACTATTGCATGAATATTATCTAATGATCTTCACATTAAAAAACGATCACTTATTTTTGAAATTAAAAAAGAACATAATAGAATTATAAACAAAGAACATCTTAAACAACTTGATTTGCAGATTTTTAATAAATTAAAATCAAGATATGATGCTCAAACTAATGGTAAGTTAATTAATACATTTTTCCCAGATATAATTAAACGTTTTAAAAACAAAAGGATTAAAGTAAATTTTTATGTGACACAGATCCTTACTGGTCATGGTTCTATCGGATACTACTCGCATAAATTACAAATCATCAATGATGGAAAATGTCGTAATTGTGAGAGGATGCCCAGCACATAGTATACGCATGTAGTAAATATAACCATCTGAGAAAATTGTATAATATCAATTGCTCTCTTAATCCTGATGAAATTATTCTATTAGAAAAATTTCCTATTTTTATCTCGGAATTATTTAAGATTAAACATAGATATTGATAGTCACTACCGGTAGCCATAAGCTACTTTCGCAGGTTACTCTATATTTTTTATAATGTGTATATATATATATATATATATATATAAATGTATTATAAGGGGGGAAATATATATATAGGTCAGTTTGAAGGAGCTCTCCAGGTTACCAGTACAGTGTACATACACAAACACACACACACACAATTGTCTTAGCCGCTGACTAGAATTACAGTATACACGCACATACAATTACATTATTAAATCAAACAAAGCACAACTATTACCATACAACCGTAGATTTTATTTGAGTAGATTGTGTGAATGACAATTCGTATTCTACCTATTTTCATATTTTTATAATTCTTTATATATTATATCTAGAGAAGTGATAACAAAATACGAGTTTGCGTATTAATTGTCATAGGACGATAACTGGAACAAAACTACAAGAAAGTGAGAAATATATCAAAATCAAAACGACGGGTAGACGTGAAGATGTAAAAATTGTAGGTGAAATGATTAATAATATAAGGTATGCAAATATTATTGAAAACAGTAGAAAAACCTACGATAAATATGGAATTACTATTATAATACTAAAAAATCCAAAGCAAAGGTACAAATAAACCAAAAATAATTACTGAATTAGAAGTAGTGAATTAAGCTTGGCTTACCAACACCGAGGATTCAAACGAAGAGATTAAATGCAGGGTGGAGCAGGAAAGGATAACATTTATGAAAATGAAGAAAACTTTAACACCGCATGGAATATTTCTTTCAATAAGAACTAGAGCTTTAAAATTCCATGTATGATCAGTATTGCTATATGGCTTTAATATGGGCACTGAAGGCTAAAATAATAAACACTATAAAAAATTTAAAAATGCGGTGTTACCGCAGTATACGGTACATACCGTGGATAGAAAAGATGAGAAACGAAGAAGTATTAGATATATTAAAAAATATACAAAGAGTTGTTGGATACAATCAAACGAAGAAAAAATAGCGCACATGGGACACATATTAAGAGGCCCGAAGTATGTATTGCCGCAGACTATAATCATGAGAAAAATAGAAGAGTTAACAGAAGAGCAAGATTTGTTCCTCAAGGAAAAATAGTCGCCAGAGTTGCTACTAACAACTGAGAACAGTCAAATGGACAAAAGAAGAAGAAAATAATTTTTTTCTTACTAAAATGAAATCACAGAATTCAATGAACTTTAAAGGTTTTTTAAAACCTAAGAAATGAAAATAAAGTATATGTTTATAATTAATGCAGCATTTCCCGCCATTTTTTTTTCTATGTTAACATTTACTTCTATGCAATATAATACGAAATGTTCAAGAATGCAAATAATTTTTATTTTGCTCACATCATATATTTAAATCGTTAGCCCAATAATCCGGTATAAACATGAAATAAAATTACATAATTTATATATTTATTAAATACTTCAAAAGAATAAACATAGTAGGAGAAATTAAAATAATATAGTATCGACATGGTTTAAATCAAACTTAAAACAAGCAGAACATTAATATCATTTACATAAACATTTTATTAAAAAATAAAAAACAATTACTGAATAAGTTCGTGTTAAACAAATATTTCAACAAACGAATCATAACTTGAAATTAAGTTGCAAATAAAACTGAAATCACGATAATTTAAAATTTTATACTAGTTAATTTAAATTTTCATATTAATTAAGTGAAATGTTTATCTAATTATTACAAAAGTTAAACTTTTTAATGTAAAGTGTAACAATGAAATATACCGCTACATTACTTCCCACAAAATACCCTTAAGATATTAATTGGTTCAATTATAAACAAATATTCAAATCAAATTAAAATAATTTATCTCCTTGATTGCAAATATATACGAAAAAATTGAATGTATAAAAGTAAGATTACCGTATAACAATAGGATAAAATTAAATTAAAGTAATTTTACAAATAGAGTAAACATAACACTGCATATATGCTGAAACACACATATAACTGATAACTGTAACCTAAAAATTATTATGCTCATATTGCACAAACTGTAAATACAAGTAAGTTTACAGTTTACGTAAAACTTGTATATTTACGTTCTAATTTATCTATATTATCATATTAGCAATTTATATCGCTTTTTATAATTTTGTAAATCGTTTCTTATTAAGATGCAATGAGACAGATTTACGTTTAGCAAGTGAAAAGGCTGAAAGAGTGGCGGCTTATTAGTGTGGAAAAATATGATATATTTTAATCCTTCGTAAGTAGCTTGAATTTTTGAAATGTTACTTACACTAGTTCTTCCGTTGTACATCTAGTACGGTAACTTGAAGTAGAATTATATCTTTATATGAGGTATATTTTTAAGTACATATTCTAATATACGCAATTGATGCAATTCATCAATATTTAGAAACGATTTTGACGAGAAGACAGTTTTCTTATTAGAAACAGACCAAAGTAAATGATCCTGCAAAACCTACAATGGTTTAACATTCCGTTTAGATGTACATTCTGTAACGAATGAAATACAGCTGAATATAGACGTATAACGTTTCCGCTAGGCAAATCGTTTTAACTACCAGAAAAGATAATTCCATCTCCTAAACTTTTTCGACTAAATATAATAACCGTTTATTCTATATCGTTATTTCAACTCATATAGTCGCGCTAAGCGTACACTCTACTGAACAGCAAATACACAGAGTTGTGGAAACAATCGAAGAAGGAACTGAGAATAAAAAATACAACGAAGCAATTTTTATTGATACCTCTAAAACCGGCAACAACAAAATATGGCATGAAGGTTTGTAATATAAAATTAAAAAGATTTCCCCCGAAAAATGTTATCAATTACCGCAACCCTATCTAACGAACAGGCTATTTCAAGTCATACACGCTGGTGTGCCGCAGGACAGTGTTATTAGGACTCCTTTAATACTCTATACCGCTGACTTACCAACCGATTACATATACAAGTAGCAATATTTGAAGATGACACAATGTTAATTGCATCTGATAAAGATTCTAATAAGGTCGTTGCCGTCTTACAGGCAAACGTAAACACAATCCTTCAATGGACACAAAAGTGGAATCTACAAATAAATCCTGAAAAATGTACACCCGTCTATTTTTCCGATAGAAAAGTTAATAATAAACAGTTAACTTTAAACAATATACTGGTACGGAGAAGCAAAGGGACAAAATGCCTCGGAGTACATTTAGATTGCACTCTGAACTAGAAGGTTCATATACTTAAAAAGAGGAAGGAACTGAACCTAAAGCCGAGAAACCTATACTGGCTTATACGACGTCAATCGTAGGTGTCACTATGAAACAAGTTTTTAAAATACGATACTATGGTAATACCAATATTGACCTACGCTGCACAGTGTGGGGATGCGCAAAAATTGGAATCGGGGTTTTAGAACAAAGTCCTCAGAATGTCTTCGTACCTCACCAATAAGCTGATTCATCGAGATTTAAGGTAATATAATAGTCATCAATATATATATATATATATGTAACCTTTAAAAATATAACATTTGACGTCTAAATTAGATTAATTCAGCATAAAAAACACATTAAAATTTTTTTAAAAACTAACCTTGATGTATATTCGTATAAATCTCTCCATATCTTCGATTAAAGCAATTATTTGCACGAGGTAATGAAAAGGATGTTTTTAAATTGCGAAAAATCTAAAGAAATAAAACTGTTGAACAGATTACTCGTGGACACAGTCGATAACATAAATGTAGTAATCAATTCAAGAACATACGAACAACGTCATAAAGAAATTGATACAAATATGTTAGTTTAAAGATTACAAATGAAAAAAGAAAACGCATTAATTTATTAATTTAAAAAAGAAAAAAATATAGTCTTGTTTGTAAAGGTGCACGCTAACTCGTATTCTGGTATTTTTTAAAAGTAAATATTACCAACAACGACAATGGCAGTTTGTATACCAATATGAGAACGTACACAGTCAAATCGAAAATCCCCCTTCTATTAACGTTGACATCTGTAAGTCTTCTACAATTATAGTCGAATAATAATTACCATAATCAGGCGCGATTATATATATATATATATATCAATCATAGGTATTAAATATTGCGTTTATTTCATTACAACTTCATTATAGGTTTACAACTCGCCTCTATTGTTAACAACTGAATCAATAGTGCAACATAACGAATTAGATATGTACTAGTAAAGAAAGTCAAAGAATTTCGATTTTAAAGTTAAACAACCTCGACTAAATACATAGAAAATTTGAAAACCGTGAAATATATACATATATATTTAACAGACCCTTAATAGGCTATTACTAAGATACAATCTTAGCCGTTCAGATAAATAATTATCATCATTCTTACAACATTATTTGGTAGCCAACTTAACCGCTAAGTACAAAAACGAGTGTGGAGTACGTATCACATTGTTTACGCATCCATTATACATAAATTTACTCATTTACAAGACTAAATCTGCGGGGTGGCGACGAACTAGTCGTCTAATTCCATGTTCCGTATTAAGCAGTTATTTTACTTCTACGTTGACAATGCTGTACAGCCGTTGCTTGTGCAATTTAGCGAACTGCGTGATGACATCATTAATGAACATCATATTGAGATCAGAATGGATGTCATCATTACGTGAGTAACGATAAGCATCAACTATCATGTTTTAACGGCGTTGCATAATATACCGATTCGACTTGGCAGTACAGCCCCACAGAGCAAGGTCATAAGTCCAAATAGGTTTAATAATTTTCTTACATAGCAGAAGTTTGCAGGAAACATCCAACTCCGATTGCCTGCCTATTAACCAATATAATTGACGTGTTTTATTCTTGATCTGCTGGGTATTAATTTTAACATAAACTTTGCAAGTCAATCGTGGATCCAAATGCATGCCTAGGTACATTATTATGATAATGAAATAATTTTAAAAACATTTCGATCGAAGAATAAACATATGATCAAACGTCGGCGATGAAGATAAACGTTATCGCCAAGCACTATTTTTCACTATATGATTTTATTTATATTCTGGTTTGTTATTTTCATAAACAATTTAACACGTTAATAAGACAAAATTAAAATGTACGCAAAGTTTCCGTGGCAAACATATTAATTCAAAACTTTTTCAAGATAACTATTCCATTTCTTTAGCGCATTCCTATTCGTTATCCTAACCGTTCACAGTATCCTTCACATTTAGGTTGCGTTTAGCAGTTTAATGCTTTCTATATTCACCATCCAAGTCTTCTGATGCATACTTTACAAATGAACGTAGCTTTCGGTTTATTAATATCGCTTGTAAGCTATTCAACGACTGTGGAACTCGTGACTTATTTCGTTCGATGCCTCGGCCATCTGTTGTGAACAGCGAACCCAGATAAATGAATTCCTTAACTGACCCCATTGTTTCATTTCCAATCTTTATTTTTATTTCTTCATCGGATATCTTCATGAACTTTTCATTATGTTTTTTCTTAACGTTTATTTTCATAACTAGTTTACTGACTTACTTATTACATTTATTCAGCATAATATCTAACGAGGGTAAAAATTATTGTCCATTATGCTATTATTTCATCTCTACAAAATATCCTAAAGTGATGCAGAACAGAATATCAAAAACAATTACCTCAGTAAGCAGACTTCAAAACAGAAAAGCCTTACATGACTATGATACAATGTATACAATAGATGGAACGAAATCTATTAACAAAAACTAATTAAACAATTAATTTGCCAGGAAAGTATATGAGATAACCAGAGATTTCAAATTTGTGCAAATAATTTTAATGCCGTTAATATCTAAAGATAGAACCTTCCACATGCCCTAAGTGTTCTTAAAAAGGAAAAACAAAGTTTAAATGAAGAAAAAAAATGATCGGTCTCAAGGCAACGTACTGACCATATACTACTCAACATTTGTCAGTTAAATTACCAAAGTATTTAATTTTTGTGGTGACACATATTCGAAACTGTTGAAGAAAGTTTAAATGATATGATCCATAAAATAAGTGAATACCATAGGAAATCAAACATGCAGCTTTTATCTCCAAAATTGCAAGGATGAAAGCCATCTATTAGTTACATGAAACAGTATGAGCACTGAATACACTGACGCTCTTAAGTGTCTGAGAACATAGCTTAACATTCATAAGACATTGCGACACAGCAAAATGAAGATAATGGCGAGAACTCATATGGAAACTGAAGAATTCTAAATAGAGATGTAAAATTATACCTACTATGAATATAATTATTGACACTTTACTATCTTGCAGGACAGTATACGTACCTAGTTTGGAGCCATTTGGCGTAGGTAAAAAAGATAAATGTTGCTCTAAATGAAATATGCAGAAAATACAGATAAATAAATACATAGAACTGACTGAGAAAAAATTAAAGTCTAGACAGTAGTTTCTGGAAACAGTGGAAGACTAGAAACTTGAAGAATTCAGAGCCGTGCCGATGTAACTTAATTTTTTTCAATAGGTTGTTATTTAAAGTATGCAGTGTGGTCCGGAACAAAATCTAGAACACTTAGATAAACGCGAATTATTGGGTACTTTTGACGCAGATAATATATATTTATATAATGAAGAATAATTAAGGTTTCTGATCTATTGGACACAAAAATAAATAGAAATCGACTGGACAGTATGTAATTACAAGCGAGTACAGAGCTGCGTTATTATTCACAGCAAACCCCTCTATTCAGCTCTCCAAATGTCCACAATTAAAATCAGTTTGTAGCAGAGTATTTCTTACTACTTCTCAGAAGACCTTTAAATATTCGTTGTTTGTTTATCCTAGTTAATTTTTCACTATACCGTAATTCTTCCTAGATACTTTCGAGATGACAGCCTATCGAAAAATGATGAGAATATCATGGAACGCGTTTCGAACGAACAACTCTATATTGCAGGGATTAAACATTGCACCATGCTGGAGATTAGTAATCACAATACAGCGTCAGTGCCTTTAAATATTTTGGTCATATCATTCGACGTAATGGCTTAGAGAAATAAATTATTCAAGGAATAGTACTAGGAAGTCGGAATCGAGGAAGACCTCCCGTACGTTTCATTGATTAGATCAAACAGCTAACAAAATTACAGATAAATGAAATCATGAGTAAGACTGAAGATCGCTTAGTGTGGAAAATGTTACGAATCTTTTTTCTTCTTGACTGCATGTGTTAAATCACGACATCTGGAATAAGATTAACGCATATGATGATGATGTAATTCTTCCGGATTTTATCACCTTGTATACTGATACCAAGGTTCTCGAATGCATTAATTCCATCATGGAATGGCAAACCAATCAAAATAGATTCTCAATTTGAGAAGGGACTGGTTGAACAAATAATGCAAAACATTCCCCCATGAACTTTCGGCTCAACTCCGATACTTTTGCTGGCTGTTCAATTGTCTTCAAACTATTTTTAATCTTTCGCTGTAGATTTTTCAATATTTCACTCACACCAATCATTTTTAATGTATAATTCTCACTCAGTATTTAACACCCTATCAAGTGCGTTCAGCCATAATCAACATCCGGTATTCAAAGAAATTCTCAAATTATTACTGTTAGACCAGATCAAATAGTAAGATTTTTATAGATCCTTGCCCAGACTGATAGTTGAGGAACCGAACTAGTAGATACGACTGCAAAGGAGACATCTGCGACACTGTCAGTGACAAATGTTCCTGTCCCAGCAACAAATCTCAAGATGCATATGAAACACAATCTAAAGTCTCTAAGGGTGAAAAAGTGGCAGCAAACACCACAAATGAATAAGCTTCGACTAATTAAGGCTCCATTGTCACCTTACAATATATCACTTCCAAATCGTATGAATAACAATTAGGCCATACTTACGGACACCTATTAAATAGAACTGAAGTCCTCTAATGCGACATCTGCAGTATCATCCTCACCATTTACCATATCTCAGCGAATGTCTTTCATACTTTCTGGGGAAAGAGTTCATCAACATCGCTCCTTACACTTCTTACACATAAGCATTTTAAACCAGAGTGTACCAGTATGCTCTTGCAACAGTCTATTGCTATTTCTCGAAGTCTTTGAAAGAATTTTTTTTAACGTTTATTTCAAAAACAGTAATAATAAAAATTATTTATTAAAATTTTGTAATCATCATATTAACCAAATGTATACAAATTGCTGATATTTTAACGCACCTGCCAAAATATATCCAAAATGATGGGAAAACACTTTAAACATAAATTTTCGAGATTTTCAAAAAATAGCAGAAAATTTTGCGTTATCTCTGAATTCTGTTTTGATCCAGACAAGATTAATAACATAATTAATACACGTATAAAAAAAAAAAGAAAAAGATGGAAAAGAAAATTTTCTGCAAAATTTGAACCTGTAATAATATTCTGAATATCGCTAACGAATACACACGCAATAACATACACGCGCGCATATACATATATGAAATTAATGCTTGTATAAGTAAAATATATTTTGGTTTTTAGACACAATCACATCATATATTTTGAGAAATTACACATTTCTGCAAGCTGATAGATACTTATATTGCTAACTCTTGACAACCATAGTCTGACTGTGAATAATATATGTTCGGCACTAAAACTTACTGTTGGATATGATACTAGTTATTTCTTTGACTTAATGTAAATATTTTAATTTAGTTATATTCACTGTACTACAACTTTATGATAAACGTCTGATATGTGCAATTGAAAATATGATTAAATGGTTATCATCTTGTAACAAACTCGGAATTAAAACATATATGCACAGAAAGAAAACTAATGAAAAGTCAGAAGCAAGGCAAATAAACAATCGTGCGTAACACTTACTAAATAACTATACATATATATCATAATCATCATTTATCCACTCGCGGTCTGAGCACGGAGTACCATCCAAAGTAGCTTCTTGCTACATAACCCACATTCAAAGGCGCTGATGTTGCTGCAGTTTGCTCTTGTCCTGAATAGGTGGTAAGGTTTTTTTCCTTTCTGCCATGATTCGAGCTTTTTGGCCAGAACATTGTAGGTAATTTGTAACTGCACTCTTCCATTCTTTCCGATGTATGGATAGTTTCTCCTACTTTTTGGAATCTATTTCACAATTTTTTAATATTTGCCCCAAGAAATCTTTGTACCGGCAATATATATATATATATAAAATGAAAATAGAAAATAATTAGCATTGGGATGCTTGACATGCCAACATGTTCATATACAATTGCCTAACAAAGGAATAAAAACGACCGAGGGTTTTTAAAATTTAATTTTCTTTATTCCGTTAATAACTTTATCCCAAATAAGTATATCTTTGTAAATATTAGTTTTTTCCAATGAGTAAACTTTCATGTTAAACATTATAGATCAAAGAACGGTTTTTATTTACCAATTTTACTGAAAAATAAAACGCAAATGTATGCACTACGAAAGTAATAGGATAAACCAAGAGAAGAAAGTTCACAATCAAGTCTGCTAAACAAACAAAAGTTAAATGTAAACATATCGTATTACATTTAAAGTTATTACCTCATTTTCCCCATTAGTTAATTTACAAGTTTTGTTCTGTGTCCCTTAAGCTCATTATAAAATCATTTGAACACCGAATGGTCGTAAAAATTTACGATAACTCCTTCTTCCTACATATTTTAATATTCACGTGTCAACTGATAAGCCGCGTATACGATAAGATAAAATAGATCAAATCGCAAATTAGAATGAATTACTCAATAAAATTAAATTACTTTTAACGAGGCCAATAATTGTGGTCAGCCACGCAACTACTAGACGCCCGATTTAAACACGTTTTTTATTATATACTTATTATACTCTAGGTAAATTTTGATCACGTGATCTATAAATATATCAAAAAAAAATTTTCGAGGACAAATTTAAATGTTGTTTTTAAAATTGATCCGTTATAACATTTACGTTATAGTGTAATGAAAAGATTGCGCAAATGCCTATATAGAGAGTCGAAAAATAAAGTTACTCAGAAATATAGTAACTTCGAAAAATGTTGTCTCCACAAAAATCACAAACAGATTTTGTTCGATAGTATAAAATCCAAATTACTTAAAAGTGTTGAAAATCCGAAAATAAATTTTAAAAAATAACCGTTGAATCGTAACCCGGTTGGGTCGGAAAAACGAATAATAAATAAAATAAAATAAAAATTATTTCTAAGTCTGGCGAAAACTCGCGCTCATAAATATTTTGTAGCGATGTTTTTCAGCGTTATACATACATGAAGACTTATAACTAGCATCTCGGTATTTCTCAACAATATCGTCTTTTAAAACAGATAAAGCAAATAAGAACGTGTAATTACTCTGAATATTTTCATACAAAACTTTAAATCTTTTCAGAATTTTCACCTTATATCAATTAGAGCTTTGTTTCGTATATTTATTGGTATACCTGTAGAGTTTTTCCCCCATTTTCACTATATCTATAAATACAGTCTAATATTAATGAACGATCCGAATAATTACCGCCAAATGTAATAACAATAACTTACTTTTAGAAATGAATGGCTATCCTTCTCCTTGGTTCCGAAGCCTTTCGCTTTCAAATACTGAAATTAAATATTAAATAAATTTAATCATTTATATTACTATCAAGAAATTATATATATTAAACATAATCATAATAACCTAATGGACAAGTTTATTTAAATACTTACACGTTTACCGGTATAATACATAATTTTAAGTTCGCTACGGTAGCTTAAAAATAATCATCGAATAAACGCATTCTAAACTTTGTCAGAAATAATACAAATTCGAGTTACTCCGTTGTATGATAATTGTTTGAACAGATTCGCGTTCAATTAAAAACGACGGAGACAACCAACGATAAATCAATTAGATGCGTAATATGTACACGCGGCCAATAACGAATGGGTAACAATTATCGTTAATACACATATTCGTAAATAATAAGTTTTAATTATTATTATTATTATTATTAGTAATAATTACGTCATTATATGACATACAGGAAAAAATTTACATTCGATATGTGTTTTCTAATTTCAGATTTGCATACTAACGAATTTAACGATAAAAGAAAAAATAAATAAAACTAGATGTGGTCGTCTGAAAACATAACCTGCGAATAATAAGAATTATTTGAATTACTTTATACTATTCTTCCGCGTGTACCTGAGTTTTTGACTACTGCAGTTATCGGCGTTTAGTTTAATTATGTGCTAATATTTCAGTTCATTTAATATATGTTAATATGGTGGATATGATTATAGGTTTGTTTGACAGAACCTTCCAGTGTGTTACCTAACCCGCACTGTTTCCTAACAGAATTAAAACCCGGGCACTTTAACATTAAGTGTGATATATATTGTTGTGTCAGTTGTGTAGCGACACTCTATTGATGGAGTAGATTTAGACATAATTGTAGATTAATGGTGTGAGTCGTAACATTAGTTTTGTTAAGGCCAGAAATTCATGGCGTGATACTCTTTCAGGTGGTCATGAAAGTTTATTTTTTATTTTTTAAGAACTCCAATGATGATGTCATCTAAATATTCTATAACTGTCTGAAAAAATGTATAATTTTTATTTATCCTACAATTGATTCGAGAAGTAATAATGAATTCGGGTACGAAATATATTTCGTGACCGAACACCGTAACTAATACAATGTACGCTATTGTTGCCGAAAGCATTAATTATAGATAACGCAAGTACATCCGTGTACGAAGTACTAGTGCCTTCTCCGTCATTCTTGAAAACCGGCAACAAACGTATTAATAATAGATTTTTGTAACCGTGGATTCGTGTAAATGATAATTATAAATGTATATTTATTTTATAATTAATGAATAAATAATCATATATAATAATTTGTTTCGATTAACTATAATAAAATATAATTAACAACTATTTCAGGGGCCGCTTGGATGTAGTGAATGAGCTTGAATGTTTAGTCAAAACTGAGATCGACAATTAATGATCAGCGGAATCACCCAAGTTAAACAAGTCCAGTATTCCAGAATAGCAGTTAGCAAAGGATTATATTTCCTTCGTTAAAGACAGTTTCTTTTCATTTTTAAAAAAAATGAAGCGCAGCGCTGATTTCTATTAAAAATACTAATAAATACCAATACAGTTCTTGTTTAGAATTTATTATTATTATTATTTAATATGGTTTACGTGCAATGTGTCTCAGATGATAGAATAATAGTATATAGACTATTAATCGTTAGTAAAATTTTGAAATATAATATCATTAACAGTTTAGTAGAAGTAGTCAGAAACATTAGGATAAGAAAATTCTAGAATAAGCAGCTTAAAATGACACTCGGTGAAAACATTCAGAATTCAACAAATCATAATAACAAAGCACATAGAAAGAAGATTAATTAAACATTTAGAAAAATAAGTAATAAATATAAATGACAAAGTAGCAGGCCAATTTCGCGATATTCAACGGCATAAGATAAATTTACCTAAAATGACACAATTTTCCTAATAAAAATTACCAAAAATCGTTGTAGATGTACAGCACACATAAATACATCCGTACACAGACACACCCCATACTCTCTGACCTATACTGCACGTGATCGTAACATTTGAATACAGACCAACACAGTCAATTTTACATTATGATCAGATAATTTAATATTCAAAAAACAGACTAATTTTAAGGCTCATAAAACGTCAACAAGATAAGCTTAGAACCACACGCAAATGAACATATCGTGAATTAAATAACAAGAATTGTCAAACTCAATGTTCTTGTTTTTGTATTCAAGTTACGGAAGCTAAAACGAAGGAGCGTGCATTCAAATAATCTTAAATGCAGTAATAATAATTTACGGTTTTAACAGGTTATTCGCACAACACTTACATTTTAAACAGAACTAAAATCAATCAACATTTCAAATACAGCGCAATCGCTTTCGTCATCATCGATTAAAGAAATTACGTCAATAAATAAGTAAGCCCGACATAAATTCCCCAATACTTCAATTCCCTAAATTCAGGATTATTAAATTAAATGTGAATATATTGATTATTTTAAAATTTAATTCTAGATTATTAAATTAAATACGAAAATAATCAACATATTTTACTCACTTAAAGACAATATATTTCAACGGTGTTATTTTTTTTGTACATTCCAAAATGTATAATTAAACCATTTAGAACGGAAAATATAACATAATAAGTGTCTTTCTACAACAAAATATTTTATATATATATCATCATCATCACGTTGCGTTTTTGATTTCCAAAGATTGCATACACCAACATCTATAAGCATTTAAATCGAATATATGTCCCTACAATCGTCTGCTCCTTGCTGCATCCACTACGTCTTTAACGGTTTTTGGCTCGATTCCTGATGTTATCATTTCTAGTCTTTTTTTCCTCGCGAATGCTTCCCTTCAATTTTCCCCGTATAGCCAGCGTGAATGATCCTGATTTTGTGCGCCACATTTTCTTCTCTTCATGATATCATCTACTGTGATCATCTTTTCCATTTTTTTTTTTTTTGGAGCACTTCTTTATTTGTTCATTTGTTCTCTTCTCCTTCTATGAGATTCGCCACATACGCCAGAGTCCACATTTGAAATGAGTTTAATCGTTTAAAACATTCCTCATGTAAAGTCCATGGCTCTGAGGCATATTTCACTACCGACATTTCATAGCATTCATTAATTTTCATTTTGTTATCCATTTTTAGTATCAGCCGTAAATTAATGCCTGTTTCGCCATTCGAACGCGCGATCTAATTTCTTTAATACCTCCTACGTCATTTGTGAACGGAGTTACCAAATATTTGAACTGTCTGACTTGTCTCCACCATTTCCGCTTCAGTGTTTATCTTAGGATCTGACTTGTTGTTAGGCGGGTTTGCGTGAACCTCATTATTTTAATTTTCCAAAGTTGATTTTCAATCCTCATTTATACCCTTCTCGATTTAATTTAATCACCATATTTTGCAACTCTCAAGTTGAGTGTGCGAGCAATACTTTATCATCTGCATAACTTATGCATCCTACCGGGGATCCATTAGTCCTACCGCCAACATTCTCTATCATCGCATTTTTCATGATTTCTTCTGCGTATATGTTGAATAATCTCGGCGAGAGCGGGCATCTCTGCCTCACTCCTCTTGTTATTGCACATTTTTTAGACATGAGTTATATACAAAATGTATATATATATAATCATGGGGTTTTCAGTCATTTGACTAGTTCGCCCCTGTTGTCCAAGTCCTCCACCTTTTCCTACCCATTGTCCGTCTTTTTAATTCCGCGTAGGTCTTAATATTTATATTATGTACACATACACACACACACACATACATATATATATATGCACACATTTTATATAATAAAAATATTTCCATGTGAAAATGGGATGATTTTAAATAAGGCTATGGCCACGACTGGTATGTAGTGAACAAACTAAAAAAACTAACGTTTTATTCTAAATGTAATATTTAGGATAACACTCACTGATTATGACAGCATAATTTTAATTCAATCAAAAAGAATAATTAAAAATAATCAACTTCAACAAATAGTCAAATTTCTACACGTTAGTTTAGATTAGAATCCAAAAATTATATTATTTGTTTTGTTTTCTTTTTAATGAGATTGAAGTAACAGTGTACGTAATTACGCGTTTACAAACATATATAATTCTAAATAAGCATCAAAATTGTTCATGGCAAGTAGTGAGCTAATATTAAAGGGAAAGCAAACTTTCGGTATAATTAATTGGTTGCGTAATTCAACGGAATGTGCAGAATATTCACGAATATACAATTCGTATTGGCACATCTTGTCGAAATTAGTCGGGTGGGAACAAAATGGATAATCGTCGAGTACAGATAGTAGCTGAAATTTCGAATCAATTTATCCGGAAGATGAATATTTGTAAACTAAGGAACATTAAAAAATCGGCGAGATTTGATTCTGAACTCTGATAATTATCTGAATTATTCGCGTTAAATAGTACCGTTTCTTTATTACTACGATTTTGACGTTTTTTGTGACTAACATGTGAGTACTGTTTTTGAGGAAGTTAATAAACGTGTTCAACGCTATTTAACAAGGTTGGAAAAGCATAAAAATCCTTTGGCCAAAAATTAGCTTGATAACTAGAGATCGTATTAAACCAACAGATCTTTTAACTGTTTAGGGGAAAATAAAACTATTGAGTACTTTCTCATCATATGTCACGTATCATATATGAACTACTTGAAGGCCTCCAAGTTGGCTAGTTGTAGTTTAATTTTAAAATAATAATAATTATTATTAATGTCGATAAAAGCATTAAATGAAAGAAATACGCTAGAAATTCAAATTAATAATACAAAACAAAGTATTTTCAAAAGAGATAATATCTGTATTTTGGAAACGTCTTTTTGTCAGAAGAGTACATACATCGGCGTGATGTTGCATTTCTCTTTTCGTAGCTGTTTTGATTATTTCTATCACTTTTCTGTTGTTAAAACTGATTATCATTTCTAGTCGCTTTTTCTTCTTCATACTTTCTTCCCTGTAATCTTCCTGGAACTGCGGGCATATATATTACTTTTCTTATTATGCGCGCAGAATATTTTTTCTACCTTCTTTCAATATCTTCGAAAGACGTTCACTTTTCCACACCTCTGTACTCGCTACCTTTATATTCGTCATATTCTTCTTAGTATCCACAATTCAAAGGTATTTCACCTTTTAACGATTTCTGGATTTAACGTTCATGTTTCAGCTGCAAATTTCAATAAGGACATGACGTAGTACGAGTTGAGCTTCATCTATTTTAACTTTCCCTCTTTCAGTATGGCTTCCAGAGGTTTCTGAATGCTTGTTTGACCATTTCGATAATATTTTTAATTACCTTTATATCTCGACCGTCAATTACTTAAATATCCATATTCTTTCACTGTCTCCATCGTGTTCCCTTTTCGGTTTTTAACTTGAGATCTATATTGCTATTTATTTCCCCTTTATTGATTTATCTTATCTAGCATCATGTGCATTTCTTTAGTCTATCTAGCCAGGAACACTCAGCATATACATAGCTTATGTATCCGATTGACAGGTACACACCACATAACTTGGGGAGCCCGGACGAAAACACGATTGGAGCCCCTTAAAATAGAAAATAATATTTTACTAAAAAAATATTAAATATTTTTCAAAATTTTAACCAGGTGCTTATGCAAATAATTAAGTAATAATCAAATCAAATCGAATCAAATCGAATCAAATCGAATCAAATCGAATCAAATCGAATCAAATCGAATCAAATCGAATCAAATCAAATCAAATATATTTGTTACTACACATGAAATAAAACAAAAGATCTTACTATGCTTAATTTCCTAATGCGCATAGGTTGCGCAAAGGTCTATATTAAATCTATATACAAATGATCTTACACGTGCTTACAACAAACTTAAACGAAATAAATTAAAATCTTCCCACCACCAATATTAATATGGATACCAGCTCGACAGTTTGCAAATATAAACTTATAAATAAATAGACATATATATAATTAAATATTTATCTACAATTTAATCGCGCCTAATCGTATAGATTCACTCCCACTCGCATGGTCGCAATACACTGAAAAATAATCTTTTTCGTCTATTGCATACATACATCCACATTGAAACAAATACACATACATACGTATTCACAGACTCGCTAAACCTACCTATACATACACTGGCGCCCGTAAACGTAGGGCGCATCAAGTACCAACATTCCCAACACATACATACATAACATGTTTACACATTTACTTATTCAGAATATACTTCGACAAGTACTTTCGTCGCCGCCTACGATTTATAAGATCATGTTTTACCACATTCGGTAACTTATTATAGAGTACAGCTCCTGCATATACAGCCTGCATCCTCGTGTGGTATTTCTTAAACAATGGTACAAACGCTCTTTCTTCGTTTGCAAATCTAGATTTTCCTCCTAAGCGTCTTATATGAAAACGTTCCCGATTAACACAGACAAAATTTAAAAGGTGAACTTCGTACAACTGCTGAATTGTCAGTAATGAATTTTCCTTGCTCCTTATGTTGTTGATATTAATTATTTTAAATACCGCATTTTAAAGAACTTGTAATGGTGTAATGTGACACTTAGCCGCACCACCTCAGTGTACTACACCATGTGACAGAATGGGTTCATAAAAGGCTAAGTACAATCGACGCAGGTGACTTGATGAGACATATTGCGTTAAATAGTAAAATAAATAATTTAACTTCCACAGCTTTTTAACGACATACTTAGCATGCGTGTACCAGTTTAATTTGCTATCTAATTGAATACCGAGATATTTAATGTCATCAACTGTATTAATCACGAAGTTATTACTTAGTCTTACATTTAGATTCTGCCACAGACATTGCTCTTGATTACTGTAAACCATATACTTCGTTTTCGTTACATTCAAGATTAATCGATTACAAGTTAACCATTTAAATACCCTATCCACATTGTTTTGGATCAATGTCTGCATTATATCTGGAAAACGCGAATTTATTAAGAGAACTGTGTCACCAGCGTAACTTACTATTTTACCCGTAACATTTAAATTACATAAGTCATTAATATATATTAAAAATAAAAAGGGACCGAGCACACTTCCTTGCGGTACCCCTGATTCCTGTATTACGCACTCACTTAAAGTATCTTTTATTTTTGTAACGTATCGTCTATTATTGAGATATGATCTGAACCAGTTATGTATGATTCCTCTGAATCCACAAGCATACAGTTTACGGAGCAAAATACCATGATCAACTGTATCAAATGCTCTACATAAATCGAAGTATATAGCTACGACGGAACGCCCCTCCTCCACGTTGTTCGCGATGTATGAAACATGGTGATAGTGGGCGCCATCAGTATTTTTACCCGGTAAAAAACCAAATTGGTTTTCGCTAAATAATTTATCTTCAATAGATACTTTAACATGATATCTTTAACACACTTCTCTAGTATTTTAGAAATATTGGATAGAATACTCACAGGTCTGTAATTAGCCATAATTGTTTTGTCATCACTTTTATAAATTGGCGTAATTGTGCCTAATTTTAAAATTTCCGGGAATTGTCCATGTTTCAGGGATTCGTTGAATAAATATGTTAATGTTACTACGAAAAAATCAATATTTTCTTTTATTAAAGCAATTGAAATTCCATCAAAACCAATAGAAGCTTTATTTTGTAAAGAAAGTATAGCGGTCCTAATCTAATTATGCGTGAAGTCAGAAAAAGCGAACGAATTTAGATAATTATGAATATGTAAATGCTGTTCTTGTGTAACTTGCTCTGCTACTACATTATCACTCAATAAATTATTTACGCAATCTTTGAAGTAGTAATTGAAACTATTTGCTGCTAATTGTTCATTGCCATCGATGATAGTTTTAGTGTTATTAATAACAAGTTCTTTGATAGACGAATGTTTTTTACCAATTACCCGATTTACGATAGACCAATAGAATTTTTGATCGGATCCGTGTTTATTTAGTAAGTTAGTGTAATATTCTTTTTTAGCTTTCCTTGAAGCTTGTTGCACAGTTTTGGATATAGATTTATACTTAATTTTAATGGATTTATCAGTTGGGAACAATTTTACAAGTTTGTACAAAATATTTGTTGCTCGCGTTAGCTCCACTACTTCCGATGAAATCCACTCGTGTCTACTACGATAGGATTTACCTTTCCTAATTTGCTCTTTACAACTGTCAACAATCTCGGTAATTTTGTTTATATACCACTCAAATTTCTCATTTATCGTGGCTTTGCTAGTATGTATCCCGGAGAAATTAGCATTGGACAAGATTGTTTTGAATAAATGTCGATTAATTTGGAAATAGTTTACCTCATTCGATACTATATGCCTATCAGTACGGATAAATTTAGCCGAAAGACCACAGTGTTTAGTGAAATCTACATCCACTATCTCATACGTACATTCGATCCTCAATTTGCAATTATCTGAACCTCGAACAAAAATATGGTCTAAACACGATTCGTAATTGATAATAATAATAATAAATTCTCTTCATATGTTTTAAACTTTATAGTAAATATAACGTGAAATGGGCGTGAGCGCTGAATTGTAAAGTTTTTTTTTTTTTTTTTTTTTTTAAACTGGGCTTCCACAGCGGTTTACCCATTACAAAAAATAATAAATAATAGCCTTAATATGTAACTATACAAGTATTCTACAGTCTATAATAAACTTATATAAGTAAATGTAAATGTTCAAGTTGCGGATGGAGAGAAGGAAAGGAATATTGACTGGGAAAAGAACGTGTACTGAGATGAGTTGATTGTATAAAGTAGAACGAGAAGAGAGGTAGTGAGAACATTCTAGAAAAATGTGATTTGCATCATGTCTGCAGGATGAGAACAGAAAGGAGATGAGATAAGGTGCATACGAAACAGTGAAGCAGGTAACCGATTTTTTCCGAATCGCAGCCTACACATGGTAATAATAAAATTGCGAAGTAGACTAACATGTAATGGGACATTGTAAAACCAGGGAAAACAAGGGAGATCCGGTTGGAGTAGTTTGAACTGTGATGTGGTATATGGGTTATTCCAAAGAGTTTTCCAGTATTCTTTATGAGCTGTTTTAATAAGGGAGAGAAGATCGATACAGGGAGTATAAGCAATAAGTAAACTAAGAGGGGAGAAGAATTTGGCATAGTAATCAGCAAGAAGGTTCCCTGTGATACCAGCATGACCAGGAACCCATGTAAATTTAACAGTGATTCCGACGCCCTGTAATAGAGTGATATGATTAAGAATTTTGAGTAATATGGGAGAGCAATGTGGATTAAAAAAAGAAAACTGCAAGGCAGAGAGACAACTTCTAGAATCAGTAAATATTACGACTTTTTCAGATAATTGATTGAGTTGTATAAAGCGGAGAGATTGAAGAATAGCTACCGACTCAGCTGTAAAAATAGAAGAAATTTTTAAAAGTGTAAATTTTTTAACAATACCTAAAGAAGGAATAACAAAAGCAGCTCCTACGTAATTGTTAGATTTAGAACCATCTGTATAAATGGGGAGAAAATCAGAACAATTTTCAGAAATATAGAATGAGAAAAAGGCGTTGGCAACAGAGGATGGAACTGAAGCTTTGAAGGTTTTGAAAGAATCTAAATCTATATCAAAGACTGTATCATTATTAGCGAAAGGAAAATTAAAAAAACTTGAGGGTACAGAAGGAAGTATTAAGTCACTGTATCTTGAAAGATGATGAGCAGAGAGACATAATATTGGACGTCGATTGAGAGAAAATCTCCATTGCCGGAAAATATCGTGGAAAAGAGGAAATAATGATGATGTGTTAGCTGAAAAGCAGTTGATCATGAATTTGTCAGCTAAATATGTTCGCCGCACTGATAAAGGAGGGACTTTTGCCTCCACCTCTAATGCTGATATAGGAGTAGAAACAACAGCCCCTATAGCCAAACGCAGACATATGTTTTGAAGTTTGTCCAAAGTAGAAATAAATCTTGAGGGAGATTTGGCAAATAAAAAACTACCATAATCCATGACACTGCGGATGAAAGATTTATACAGAAGAATTAAAACAAGAGGATCACCTCCAAAGGTAGTGTGGGAAAGAGATTTTAGTAGGTTAATACGTTTACAAACTTTAGAGTGGACAGACAGCCTCGATATGACTACGCCAGTTGAGTTTATAATCCAGATGGATACCTAAATATTTGTAGGATGTGGAGAATGGAATGTTGTGATTGTCAACAAGTAGACCATTTAAAGAATGGTTAATGCGTCTATAAGAGAATACAACAGCGACACATTTATGAGGAGAAAGGGAAAAACCCAAGTTTCGTAGACAAGTAGTAGTACGATCTAATGTATTGTTTAGTAGCTGTGTGCCAGCTGTAAGATCGGCATTAGTCCATAAAGCACAATATCGTCGGCATAAGGTAAAATATTGGTGTGAACATAAGTACAGACCCCTGAAAAGTTTGTATATGTATATATTGAATAAAACAGGGCTTAGAACAGACCCTTGGGGTAAGCCTAAATGAACAATCCGAATAAGAGGGTCAGAGATTGAAGAATGTTTGAAAATCAGAACCCGATTAGTAAATAAATTACACATGGCCTTGACAAAAAATGAAGGAATCCCTAAGGAGTAGAGGGTATCATATAGCGTTGAAAGAGGAATAGAGTCGAAAGCACTTTTAATGTCTAGAAAACAAGCGACAAGGTACTTTTTAGATATGTACGACTTGTATATATCAGCAACCAGATGAGAAACACAATGTAGAGAGCTTATATTATTCCGAAAACCGAACATTCCCTGAGGATACAACTTATTATTTTCTAACCACCAAACAATTCTGTTTTTTAATATTTTTTCATAAGTTTTACGTAAACAGGAGGCAAGAGATATAGGACGATAAGATGTATTTCCATGGGAAGAGTTTTCTTTGTTAACTAGAACCACAAGAAAATGAGACCAGCTTTCAGGGTAGGAACCAGTGGTAAGAAAATGATTGAAGCAATTTAGCAGGATGAGAATAGCAGAATGAGGAAGGTTATTTAGTATTTTGTATGTAATTCCGTCGCAACCAGGAGAAGAAACTTTTTTGTTGAGGGAGAGCCTGCTTAATTTCGGATAAACTAAAGTTAATCCTTTATGAATAATGATAAGTTGTTTTTGTTGTATTTATTATGATTATCTAGTCAGTTAACTTTATTAATCGTGATTTTTGTAACCTGTGTTATTTATAATTGTTCGTGTTCTTGTTACTCGGTCGGTAATTGTTACTCGGTCGGTAATCTAAACGTGATATATAAGTGTGTATATGTATATACGTATGTACTCTTCCTATTACGCTCGCGATCTTTGAACTCTCGATTCGTAAACATCCTCTTCGGTGCGTGCACGCCTCATCTGCGGGGCGCGCACGTTGCGCGCTACCTTCTTAACATTTTAACATTCGTTCGTTCGGAGTATTTATCTAGTAATAAACATGCCTCTGCAACGTTCGCCTCCTTCCACGCCTAAACCATCGCTCGAATCGGCAGCTTGGGTTTTATCTCAACAAAACCACCACACATCAGTAGTTAGCAATCGTTCTCCGCTTATCAGTAATACACCGTCAATCGGTGAGTTCGTTCCGATATCTTTATGTAATAACAATAGTAGTAGTAATAATACACCGATAATCGATGTGTTCGTTCCGATACCACTATGTAATAACAATAATAGTAGTAATAATAATAAAAATTCCACTGACACACAATTAATGTCTACCGTACATTACGGCCAACACGTTTATCCTCCTATTTTATCTCCCTCTCACTTCGCTACTTCTGATGATAATATAGAAAATAATCCTACACACAAAAATGATCATAGCTGGCAAGTTGTAAATAATAGAAAAAGAGCTAGACCTTTTATGCAAAGTGTTTCAACTGACAGTTCTGACCTTAATACAAGTAAAAAAAGCAATAATAGATTTGCTGCACTGGCTGTTGAAGATCAGATGGAGCAAAATGAAAATACAGAACAAGTAACAAGGAAGGAACCCAAACCGCCACAGATAACAATATATGGTGTTAATGATTATAATAAAATGATTAATGACCTCACAAATATTATCCCATCCAATACTATTCACTGTAGGTGTTTAGGTGACAAAAGAGTGCAAGTCAAAGTTGACGATGTTGACAATTATCGTGCTCTTGTAAAATATTTAAACAAGGAAGGTATTGAGCATCATACTTACCAGCTAAAAACAGAAAAATGTTTTCGAATTGTAATTAGACATTTACACTACTCAGTTAGCAAGGAAGACATTAAATTGGCACTTGAAGAACATGGTCATAAAGTAAAACATGTTACAAATGTTAAACATAGGGTTAGTAAACAACCACTACCCCTTTTTTTCATTGACTTGGAGCCGAACATAAATAATCCTGATGTTTATAAGTTAGATACACTTTTATTTTCCAAAATAAAAGTGGAAGCTCCACATAAAAAAGATACTATCCCTCAATGTTTTCGATGTCAAAAACATGGCCACACTAAGTCTTACTGTAACCGTGCATTTGTTTGCGTTAAGTGTGGTGAAAACCATAATTCCCTAAACTGTAATAAAAAGTCTAATGAAACACCAAAATGCGCTAATTGTGAAGGAAATCACCCTTCCAGTTATAAAGGTTGTGCTGTATATAAAAAATTGCAAGCTATGAGGGTAGCTACTAAAACTGGGAAGAAATACAATGAGAGAAGTGCAATAGTTCAACCATCAACTAGTTCTGCTGCAGATATCCAACAACCATCTATTCTTGATATACCACAGGAGCATTTGCAGAGTCGTTCTTACTCTCAAGTACTTAAAAACCAGCATCAATCGTGTCAAAGCAACTCTCATAACAATGAGAATGTCAACATTGCTATAACACTTCAGACATTTTTAGCTGAAATAAAAACATTATTTAAAGATATGATGCAGCAGCAAAGTCAGCTTTTAAGTAATCTCATGAACACTATCATGACAGCTTTACTTAACAAGAAATGAGCTACTTGAAAGTTGTAACTTGGAATGCTAATGGTGTATTTAACCATAGACAAGAACTACAAATGTATCTAATACAAAATAATATTGACATACTCCTGTTATCTGAAACACATCTTGTGAGTACACGTCATGTCACATTTGTTGGTTATGACTCATACTACACCAATCATCCTGATGGTACAGCGCATGGAGGCACAGGAGTTGTCATAAAAAGTGATATAAAACATCATGAATTAGGAAAATATAATCAAAATTACCTACAGGCAACTAGTGTAGCAATAAATTGTACCTTAAACAGAACCATTGTTGTGTCCGCAGTTTATTGTCCACCGAAACATCGTATAAAGCAAGAACAATTTAGTGCTTTTTTAAAAACACTGGAGCCTACCTATATAATAGGCGGTGACTTTAATGCCAAAAATATTTATTGGGGATCTAGGCTTACTTTGCCAAGAGGTAAGCAGTTGAAATTAGCAATTGATGATAATAAAAGTACTGTTATATCACCTGGTACTCCTACCTATTGGCCAACTGATCCATTGAAAATACCAGATTTGTTAGACTTTTTTATAACTAGAGGGCTACCAGAAAATTTCATCGATGTTATATCAAGCAATGATCTATCGTCAGATCACTCGCCAGTGATATTGACATTAGGCAGAAATATCATTAGAAAACTATGTAAACCAAAGATCTTTACAAAATATACAAACTGGGATACTTTTCGTAACCAACTAGAAGAAAAAATTAATTTAAAAATATCATTAAAAAGTAAGGAACAGATTGAAGCTTCTATTGAATACTTCAATAATCTTATGCAGCAGGCTGCTTGGTTAGCTACACCAAACAAATTTAAAAGTGAATACAAACCATCTGTTTACTATCCTGCAGAAATAAAGCAAGAAGTAAATCTCAAGAGACAATTAAGGAAAAAGTGGCAAAGATATAGATTTCCTTCTGATAAAGCAGCACTGAATTATCAGACAAAAAAAGTAAAAAAATTATTACAAAACTTAAAAAATAAATCATTTAAGGAATATCTATCTAATCTATCGCCACTGAAGCAAAGTGACTACTCTCTTTGGCAAGCTGTACGAACCTTGAGAAAACCTAAAGAAGCAGCACATCCAATTAGGAAATCTAACGGTAACTGGGCTCGTACAGACCTTGATAAAGCAGAGGAATTTGGCAAACATTTATCAAATACCTTCAAACCTAATGCAGGCATTTTGAATACTCTCCCTATGTCAAGCAATTTTGATACATCGAAACCAATAAGGCCAACTTCTCCGGCAGAAATTAAAAAAATAATTAATCTAATGAATCCTCATAAATCTCCAGGCTATGATCTAATCTCAGCCAAAATCCTGAAAGAACTGCCGAAGAAAGGCTTAGTTTTATTAACATATATTATTAATGCTATAATTCGGCTTGAATACATTCCCATTCAACTAAAATTTTCCCAAATTATAATTGTGAAAAAACCATCAAAGTCACCAAGTGAACTGACATCATATAGACCAATCTCGTTGTTACCAATACTCTCGAAGCTGTTTGAAAAAATCATGGTCAAACGTTTAATGCCTATAGTCGAAGACAAAAAAATTATCCCTGAACATCAATTCGGTTTTAGAGCTAAACACGGTACCATCGAACAAGTACATCGCATTACTGATATGATAGAAACATCTTTGGAACAGAAAAAAGTTTGCGACACTGTATTCATGGACATTAGTCAAGCATTTGATAGAGTTTGGCATGAGGGCTTATTGCATAAAATCAAATGTCAATTTCCTCTTCAAGTATTCAGAATCCTTGAATCATATCTCAGTGAAAGATTCTTTTCTGTAAAATATGGCAGTGAAGAATCGCAAATATATTCAATAGAAGCAGGAGTGCCTCAGGGTAGTGTGCTGGGGCCGCTGTTGTACCTCATATACACGGCTGATGCTCCCACTCTGCCTGATGTTGAAATTGCTACTTTTGCAGATGACACGGCTATTTTGTGTTCAGACGAGTGTCCAATAAAGGCAAATACGCGTCTACAACTAGCGATTGACAAATTATCGGACTGGTTTATGACATGGCGTATCAAAGTAAATGAAAACAAATCGGTACACACAACTTTTACTAATCGGAGATTAAACGATAGCAATGTAATGATGAATGGAAATATTATCCCATTAAAAGACGAAGTCAAGTATTTGGGAATATACTTGGATAAACGGTTAACGTGGAAGAAACATATCGTAACGAAGCGTACCGAAATACGCATTAAAATTAATCAGATGTACTGGCTTTTAGGGAGAAAGTCAGAACTAGCAGTTGAAAATAAGCTATTGCTCTACAACCAGGTCGTCAGACCTGTCTGGAAATACGGATGTCAACTATGGGGCTGCTCGAAAAAGAGTAACATAGCGATTATACAAAGATTACAAAATAAATGTCTAAGAATCATTACAAATGCGCCATGGTATGTGACCAATCAAACTCTGCACACAGACCTAAAGATAAATTACGTAAAGGATGAAATCGTGCAAACAGCTAAAAATCATGCCGCAAGACTGGAGTCACATCCGAATAATATGGCAGTTGCACTGTTAGATAACTCTGCAGTAATTCGCAGATTAAAGAGAACAAAATTTATGGATCTAGTATAAAGTATACATTCCGTATACATATTGTATGAGATCCTGTCACTGGACAGGATTCTTTAACAAGCCATATGTTACTGAGATATTACATTTACTTAATAGCCTATAGAGCTAGTTGTAAATTAGCAAATATTTAAAAAAAAAAAAAAAAAAAAAAAAAAAATTTATACGTCTAAAGGTATAATGTGATATTTGTAAACTCATTATAGTTGTTTGTAAGATTCGCAGTAAGTATGTATTTTTAGTAATGTATATTTTAACAAGCAAAGAGTAGATACATGTGTTAATTTGTAGGACTCTTACAACAAGCTATATAGCTTGACGGGATCTTTGAATACAATGCAAATGCAAATTATATATGTAATATATATATATATATATATATTAGTGTCCGACCGAAACAAGATTTTCAACCGAAACCGAATCTTCGGCCTCGGTGTTAGTTTCGGCCGAAACAGAAACCGAAACCGAAACCGGAACTTATTTAGACATATTAAACTTTCTATTGTATATTAAAATCTGGTGTATTTTATACACAAATACAGACAATTAACTTATGTAAAATACAACAAAAAGTAATAGTTGCAATATTTAACAAAGATAGTTATTATTTATGTTATATTCACAATTTAACATTAAATAATAAATTGAAATGAGATTTAATATTCGTAATTAAAAAGTCTTATATTGTACGCTAAGAAAAGTAATTTTTCTACGTTTTCGCCGAGCAGATTACTCCGACTATCTGCGTATATTTGTCCAGCGGCACTAAACAACTGCTCGCTGGGAACACTAGTAGGTGGAGCAGAAAGATACTTTAAAACGGCTTTTCTCAGGGTAGGATATGGACTACTGTTCCAATAACAATATATGTCAGCATTACGTTGCAATAATGGCTCCGACAGATAAGATTGAATTATTTTTTCCAAAACAGTTTTTTGTTCTTCAGATATGGTTGCCTGCATCTGTTTAGGAATATTATCGTGTATATCCCAAAGACTTTCTATTTCTTGCTGGAGGCTGGCAATACCAATTCTGTAGAAACTGCCAGAAAGTATAGGATCCTCTACGTCGTCGTCATTATCTGTCAAAAAAGATATTATTTCTCTCATTGCAGCATCCACTTAATTGGAATTGAGATATTTCGATTTAAATCTTGGGTCCAGCATTGTCGCAGCCATCAATGAAGGGTGCCTTTTTATAAAAGAAAATTTGGTATTCAATGACTCGTACAATGAGTTTTTCATATTTGTCAGCATCTCATCTTCCTTTTCGGATCGAACTTGTAGCTTGCGCTTTAATAATGCTATCAAAAGTATTACTATTGATATGCATGCGCCATCAAATCATAAATCAAGTGTGGGCTCATAGAAAAATTTTAAACAGGCTGTGAAGTTCGTTAAAACATTCCATTCATTAGATAAAAGAGTATCAATTTTACCATAAGTATATTGGTAATTAAACACAAGTTATAACCGGCCGCGCGACAATTAATGAGTCATAATTACACTAAGTTTCGGCTAATATTTGGCCGAAACCGAAACTATGGCCGAAACTCGATTTTTTGGCCGAAACTAGCCGAAACCGAACCTTCGGTCGGTCTTTAATATATATATATATATAATCGAAGCTAGTTTGTGTTTTTTTCGGGCAGTCATGGTTTCCAGTTATTTAATAGAAAATAACTGCGTTCCTAAGTAAGTATAGAAATAACTCTTGATGACCGGGAAAGGATAATAGTTCGGGGCCCAAAAGCATATAAAATCAGCAGCTTGGTTTGCGCTTCAATAATAGGTAAGCTTACCAAGTCTGTTACAAAAAATTACTTTACAAAGGACCGCAAAAAAAAGCAGGATCATATTAATAAAGTTTATGGCGTCGCTTTCGAGAGATAGAAAAAGTATTGAATGGAACATGACACTGCTGTGAATACTCTACTTTTTAGTGTCTAGATCGTGTAAATTACGAACAGATTGTGCCCTTTAGGACGTTGACATGTTTCAGAACGCATCACGGTCTATTTCCGTGCTACGAGGAGCATTTCCCTCTTAGGGAAACACCTCGTTAGTACATTTGTGAAGCAGGGGTATGTACGATTAGTTATTTAATTAACGGTAAGATAAGGTACTTGCCGCTCACAAAAACTCAAGTACGGCAATTTCCTACGGTTAACATCATCAATTTATTGGTGCGACGGCGGAGAGCTGGACAGATTTCTGCAATCAGAAATCTACCGAACAATCGGGCGAGATATCGTGTGCTTCCTTTATAGGATCGCACTTGAAAGTGGAGATGAAGTTTGCGCTATACAACACAGGGCCGAACTCATCACCCGAAATGATGCCATACGGTCCTGTCAAGTCGCAATCATGCTTGGTGTTGGGGCGGTGGCCCTAAGGAAGGTTCACTGAATGACGTCATTAATTATGAGCTCAACTTTCGAAACGAAACAATGGTAGGTTGGAAGTTGACGGATCCACAACTCCTCATTTGCGCCACCAGATTACTGGCTGGAAAGCTGTTTAGGTCTTTGGAAGGAACAGGTCGATGGTATAAACATGAAGGGATTATTAGTCCCAAGTTGGGGAACGTCGTCACGAGGAAGGTGGAGAGCCTTTCAAATAGTGAATAATTTATTGTGCTTTTCATGGTATGATTACTAATATTTAAATCTAAAAAACTTTCAGTAGATACCACGTCACTATTTTGAAAATAAGTTGACGTTTCGGACATATTTACACAATAGTTGATGTTCTGCCTCGATAATGGATAGTAAAAATGTGTCCGAAAATCGTTTTTTTTCTAGTATCTACCCACAGTTTTTTTTTCATTTTAATATTTTATATATACATATACATACATACACATATATACACGCACACACACATATATATATAAATAGATAAACAATGTATTTACGTTTGGGTTTCTGTTTGATAAAGAGATTTGAACTTTTTACATCTTTGGGTAGACACGAGCAATTTATCCCAATTGTCCCTCCCATTTTGATGGGCCTTATTCGTTTATTTTAAATCCAGTGTACCGATTTTTAACGTTTTTTTATATAGGTCACACACAATTTGAAGAATCCTGTATGATCAGAAAAGTCAAACGATTAAGGTATAAAAAAAATAACCCACGATACCGCTTCAATTTTTGCGATGAAACTGCTTGTTTATCGTTCTATACACAATAGTATTTCCATCTCATTCGTTGACTATTCCAACTATCTGTACGTTGAGATTTATTCTACTACCTCAATATCTATGCATCAAGTAATTATACACACCTTATTCAATACGAACGAGTCTTATTCTTATATTTACGTGTAAACTTAATTATTAATTTGTCGACGATTCTATACTAGTTATTTATTTCATTTATGACTTATAAATGGAAAAAAAATTTAAAAATGGATCAAGCTTTATATTTTTGACCTTTGTAACAAATCATTCTTTTATTAGTATTCTCAGTAATTTAACACAACTAATTGTAACAAGTTGTCAAGTCAGTTTCCTGTTCTAATTAAATTAAATCACCCAACGAAAATAATCAGACAATTTTAACGTGAGAAAAAGAACAACAACTCCCGCCATGCAAAAGTCATTACACAAACAATTTATTTTTAACACGCAAAAAATACTAATATGAAGTAATCTGACCTGGAGACACAAAAAATTATGAAACGGTGATTTATATTTAAAAAGAACGAGAAAAAAAGAAAAGATTAATTGAAAGTAATTTTTTATACCGAAAAAAAGTCACGCATAATTAAACATAAGAATAATATATTATAACGAAATCTCATCTAATTAATTATTATTCCAAGGAAAAAATTAATAATTTGTTCATTTTTCAAGATTCATTAATTATTATTATGACGACCACTGTTGTTGTTTTGATACGTTATTTATAACACTGATAACTGTTTAAACTTGAATAAGTAATATGATTTAAATTATAATCTAATTTTCAGATAATTAGGAAATTAACACATAGTGCTGCAACGAAGTGTATATATATATATATATATATATATATATATATATATATATATATAAGATTTTCTGCATATCATTAATACCCACTTCCTTTCGACCCATGTTGTACCATTCTTCATATATTGCCATTGCTACATCTTCTTCATATATATAGGAAATTAAAATTCTTTCCAGTCGTATTGTTCAAATTGAGCATAGTAATAATCTCCGCGTTGTATGACCCATAATTCATGCCTACATTTTTTTTACAGCAATATCGGTTTTTAGCTAATACTTCCTTCCTCCGTTGGTTATTTTATTATTCGTCAATAATATAAAATTTCCAATACTATTATTAGCATTTCCCGTTCATGTTTAGTCATCTTCTGTTTCATATCCATATAAGTTAATACTAAATATACATACCTGCAATGGTTTCCTTCTTTTTTTTTTTTTTTTTGTAGTTCTTAAATCTATACTCTTTAATATCAATAGATCTGACATATATAATTCTATTTCAACTTGAACGCTTTCACTTTTTATATCTATTTTACTACTCCGGTCATCCTGAATAATTATACTACCCGAATCATAAAATTTATCTACCTGTTCTATTTGACATTCAATAACACTGATATTAATTTGATTTCGTAGAAAAAATTATTTTTGCTGCATATTAATATTTTTAATATTTTAAATATTTCGTTTTTTATATCGAACTACTGAAATCTAGGAAATACCCCCTCAATATTCGATATGATTACATCAATAATGACCAAGTAACTTAGGCGGAAAGGAATTATGTTATTAATGTATATTTCTTCTTCTTTTTCTTCATTTGCCATTATCAGTCCACTGCTGGACGAAGGCTTCACCCAACTTTTCCCAGACGCCGCGATATTGAGCTTCATTCCGTCAATTTGACCTGAACTTTTGGATTTCATCTACCCACCGTATCCTTGGTCGTCCTAAGGCTCGTTTGCTCTCAGGTTTCCGCGATGTTGACACATTTATCCAGCGGTTTTCGGCTCTAACCACATGTTCGCACATCTCCATTTACTATGTTTAATAATACTTATTGCATCTTTAACTTTTGTTGTTTCTAATATGCGCTTTGTCGTCCATTTGTCCATCAGAGTGATCTCCAGCATAGACTTTTCCATTTTTCGCTGATTAACTTTTATTTTTTGTTCCATTTTTGTTGTTGTTAATATCCATGTTTCACTAGCATATGTTAAAACTGGTATTACACACTGATCGCACGCCTTTTCAGGCTTAATTTTAACTTCCTTAAGTATGCTTCTAAGCTTTGAGAATGTCATCAAGCTAATTATATTCTTCTGGATATTTCACTTTCTAAGTCGTTGTTTACTTTAATTAATTGTCCTAAATAGATGAATTTATCAACCATTTCCACTTTTTGTGTGTTTATATTCATATTCTTGTATTATTTCTTACAAGCTCATTGCACATATATTTAGTTTTATTTACATTGATTTTTAAGCCATATTTGTGTGCATTTATCATTGACTGCCTGTATCATTCCTTGTAATTTTTCCAGGCTATTTGCAAATAATACAATGTTATCCGCGTATAGAAGGTGCGTCAAATTTTTGTTTCCGACCTGTATACCTGCAGTTCTTGTAATAATAACTAATTCATAATTGCGCAAATAATAATTAAGAATAAACCAAGGAAAGATGATTTAATACATTCGACTAAAAATAAAAAAAACCTACTCCTCAAATTATCGAACATAACCCTATTGTATTTCCTACTAGCGCAGTAATCCGATCGTGTCAACCTAATTGATACAATTTAAATTTATGTATATTTATAATGTAATAATAACTAATTCATAATTGCGCAAATAATAATTAAGTATAAACCAAGGAAAGATGTTAATCGCTCTTATAAAATTCTAGGTTTTATTATAAGAAATTCATATGTGTTTAGAGATCCATGGACGCTACTGTCGCTTTATAATGCATTAGTGCGTAGTCCTTTAGAATACTGTTCAATTATTTGGGATCCGTATTATAATAAATACATTAGGTTAATTGACAAAGTTCAGTGTAAATTTTAAAATATCTATATTACCGTATATCAGGTATTTACCCTAAATATATGAATTACGATATATTATGAAATATAATGGATGTGAGGTCTTTACACTACAGAAGGAAAAAAGCCAAATTAAGGTTTCTTCATGATGTATGCAACGGTAGAGTTAATAGTGAGTATTTAACATCAACCGTCTCCTACGTTGTACCAAGACAAAATAGGCGATCGAAGGGTTTTTTTAGTGAGCCACGCGCACGAACAAACCTCGGTTTAAGTTCTCCGTTGCCGTCAGCTTTCCGCTTATATAATTCTCTTTTGAACATATTTTCTTGTATGGATATATACTTTGATAACAGATATTTCTTTAATAAGTAACATATTTTGCGATGAGAACAGGAGTTTCGCTGTTGTCTATTCCAATGGTTCTAGATTGTTATTATGTGGTGTGTGTTTGGTATATGTGTTCCTTTACTAATATGTACATGTAGTGTATACGTTAAGGTTTATATTGTATTTATTAATTTGTTGAAGATTATTCGTCCGTTTATTTCGAGTAAGATTGTGTGAATAGGGTGTGAATGATGTATGTTTTAATGAGTGTGAGACTTGTGAATGCGTGTAGTTTTTCTGGTATGTTTAATGGGTGTGAGGCTGGTGAATGTGTTCAATGTATTTTTTTTTGTACTTTTAATTTTATAATTCAGAAAAAATTATTAA
This sequence comes from Coronaproctus castanopsis, assembly GCA_032883995.1. Taxonomy (NCBI): domain Eukaryota; kingdom Metazoa; phylum Arthropoda; class Insecta; order Hemiptera; family Monophlebidae; genus Coronaproctus; species Coronaproctus castanopsis. The sequence goes on from CM065052.1 coordinate 291,532,152, forward strand.
TTGTATTATTTTATTTATAAGCCTACACTATAATTGGCTGTTAGCTGTTGTGTGGCTTCATTAAATAAATAAATAAATAAATAAAAAAGATGATTTAATACATTCGACTAAAAATAAATAAAAAAATACTCCTCAAATTATCGAACATAACCCTATCGTATTTCCTACTAGCGCAGTAACCTGATCGTGTCAACATTCAACCTAATTGATTCAATTTAAATCTAGATCGAGTTGGTGATATGGAAAAGGAACCTATTACTTACAAGTCCATTCATTAAGTCAGTAAAATCTGTGTCTGATGTCAACAAACTTATTAAGTTCATAGTGAAGCTTCTTCAAGTACTAAACGGACCCAGTCGAAAAGTAAAAACTAAAAATGAATATTTCAGCAATATTAGTTAACATCTAAATAAATATAGAGATTAGTTCTTAATTTTCTCAGATAAAAATAGAAATTTAATAACACAGGAAACAATATTACTTAGAAATAAATGTAAATAAGAAAAAAATAACAGAGAACTGTATTATTTTACTAATAAAGCATAGATTACGCCATGGAAAAATTCGGTCAAAGAACACAATTTGTGGCAAGCGAAAAAAGCCGAAATACGCATCGATTTATTGAAAATCAGACGTATTTATTCGTTCATATACGATGTTCAACTGTACAAATATTTTAAGAACATATCAATTTGAAAAACACACAAATAACCGCCACGTTATGATGTAATTCATCCGTAAATTATAAAGCAGAAGGTTAACTGGATAAATAAAAACTAGAATGACTTTCAGTTATTGAACGATACAGCATTTAAATAATTTTAAAAAATATAATGCTATTTAAGCTCTTAAACCAGTTAATATACATTGTTCAGTTAACGACTATTCTAGACTGAAGTATAAACATGTACTTCACTGATAAGGATTAAAACGCTCTTGTAACAAAATATTTTACATAAATATTAAATAATTTAACGTATCAATTGAAATTTAATCGCAAGTAATATTTTTAAAAATATATTAATAACAACCGTATATTTCAGAAAAAATTATATGTATAAAGGTGCAAAGTAATAACTCAAAAAATAAAAATAAAATAAAGTATGTAGTGCAGATGATTGATAATAGGAAAATTATGTATCAATTAATCTACATATATATCGTTTATATATTATAAGTATTTCAAAATTAGGTGTAGGAAGTCCTTTGCAAATGTACTTATATTTAAGGGCAACAGTCAGGATGACAAAACATAGTCCCAAACATTATCGTGTAATATATCATATGTACAAATTTAAAACTTAAGAATATTATAATTTAGTTTATATTAAAAGAACGAAAAAATCTCTTCATTAACGATTACAACGCTTGCCGGTGAATTATTATTTACCACTATTAGTAATATCACTATTGCAACTATTGATAAAAACGCATTATTATTATTACTATCATTATTAAAAGGAATATATATATATATATATATATATATATATATATATATATATATATATATATGCATTCCTTCATATACATACATATTTATACATATAGAGATATTGGAATAACATTTGTATTATGTAGACATTACTTGGAGAGGATTGATCACCTATTTTGAAACCATTTTTTTCCGCATTATTAAGTGAAAGTACTGAAGCCAATATGAATAATTTTTTTTATTTATGACAAGTGGAAATTTGTATTATTTTAAAGTTATCTCTATATTCTCTAAAGTAACAGCACTGATATATAGTATGGTGAATTGTATTGGGAGTATTTATTTTGCAGTACTGACAGTTTGGTGTGTTGGTTAAATTGAATCTATACAGATATTTGCCGAAGTTACCATGTCCAGTTAAAATTTGTGAATTAAAAAAAGGTTATATCCATATTTTTATAACTGACCTTTTTCAGGATATCAGGAAAAAAATTGTGGATATTTCTTCTATTGTTGCCTAAATCCCAGTGTGGTTGCCAAATATCGTAGATTTTGTTTCTAATACATTTTTTAACTACTTTCATGGGCAAACAAGAGTCGATATCAGAAGTACTAAATTTATCCAGGTAGGAGTCCGAATTAGTTTCAATAATTCTTTTCCACTTTTGTTGTTTACTTTGTCCCATGTAGTATTTCTCGAATTTAAATCACCGAGTAATACAAATTGTTTTATATTATTATTTATATGCATGTTAATTATATGAAAATATATATCCGATAATTTATTTGGTGGAATATATATAAATATAAAGATTATATTTTTTATTTAAACTATTAGAATGTTTATATTCATCATGACTAGCGATTGTTTTTATTGCTATTTCAGGTTTAGCTATTATAATTAGCTTGCACTGCATTATTTTGTTATAGTTATTCGGTATAATATTATTTTTGCATCTATCTGATATTAATACATCTAATTTCTTTGTAATTATGTTTGTCAATATGTCCCTAGCGTCTTTAGAGTGATTTTCGTTATATTGAAGTATCCTCCTGAAATGTTTTGGTTTTCGCTTTTTATTTTATTTATTATTTTAGTTATTCTCATTTTTGTACTCTTATCCGTAATATTTTGCGTGAGTTATTTGTAATTGCGTTATTATTTCGTTCAAATTAAATAATTCATTTTTCATTATCAGATTTAATGTTTCTTCTGCGTTTAAAATTTAATGTTCTATTTTTACATTTGTAAATTTTTTCCATCATGCCTTTAATTGTAATAGTATTTTTTCAACTGCGTTCTGTTCAGTTAGTTTGGTTTTTTAATTTTTTTGTGTTTTGTTTTAATTATAAGCTAGCTCAACATTATTTTTATCTGTTTTTTTCCTTCTGTATGATTTTTATCATTTCTGCCTTAGTTTCTTTTGGCACTATATATCTATTAGTCTCCTCTATCTCCATTTCTTCAAGACTAGTTAAACCAGATGCTGCCGATAAGAGGTTATTTGTTTCACTCACCTTTAACTCTTCTATGGAATTGAATTCTTCTGCAGTCGTTGAATGCTGTCTTTTTTTACTTGTACTATTAGCGTTTTCCTTCGTTATTTGATTATATTTAATACCTTCTGTACTAATAAAAATTCCGAATTGTTCACCTTCAAATGTTAGGATTATTGAGTCCGGCATTTTTTTCTTTTTATTTTCGTCATTAGTTTCATCAGGTAATAATATGTACACCTGTCTTCTAAAACTCAAAACGTGCTTGAAAACTCCTTCGCGCATTCCTGATTTAATGAAAGTTACTGGTGATGTTGTCTTGAATTGTAGTTTGTTTAGTGCCTCTTCTATAACGAAGTTTGAAATGTGAGGGGATACATTAGAAAGTATTATTTTTTTAGCCGAATGTATAAACTTTCGTATTTTAAAATTTTTTTCGCCGATCGTTAACGTGTTCTCGCTTGTAATTTTTTCAACCAAATATTTATTTTTTAATTATATACATATTTTATTGTTAGAGATTCGGGACGCAAATAATAAATTTATTCGATTCTGTGTATTTTCCGAGCGCCTATATATATATAGTCTTTTAATTTAATTTCCGTTATAGCATGTATTACAATAGTTTGGGATTGTTTTTCAACTAATTTACTGTACGGTAGATTAAGTGTAGTATTGTTCCTGAAAGGGTCATTTTATTTACCGTCAATGTAAATTAACATAACACCTCTTACCGATATTATCCGATGCATACACGCTTTCCGAACGCGCGGCGCCCTTATTGTTTGTCAGCGGAAATCTGATAAAACACGATATCGTTTAATCATGAAAAGGAACTCGATTTATTATTCGAATATAGTACGCGCAGTAATACAAAATACACAATTAACACAACGTCACATAACCATGAACAAACGAAGCTGTTGGTGGTATTAACCTAACTATTGATCGAAACTAACTCGCAAGCAATATTACGTTTGAAAAATTCTGTTTGCTTAGTCTAAGTTCGCATTATTAAATATTAAAAAATAAATAAATAAATAAATAATTCCATTTTCCTAGGCGAGCGTACAAGTTGAGTGACTGGTTTTCATAGGGAATGTTCAGTGTTAAGCTTCATTTACACTGTAGGTACGGTCACGCTCCGCTCAAGCTTCGGTCTCGATCCAGTAAAATATTCTTAAATGACAAATAATGTAACCATTCACACAAGTAACCCTCAATTTTTTATACAAAATTATAAATTTCCGATTATGAAATAACGCTCGTAATTATCGTATTGTGTTTTCTGTGTTCATTTATATTGTAACGTATATATATATATATATATATATATATATATATATATATATATATATATATATTCTCCGTATTTCTGTCAAGAGCAGTATCGTAAGATGCTCCGCTCACCCCAAAACACCGTAAGTCGAATGATAACCTACCCATCCAACCGGAAGAAGATAACACCGGTAGTAAGTATACACACCACACATCAGATAAGACTCACACAGCCACACAAAAATTATTGAAACACACACCACCACCACCATCATTAACGTTTAACCCCAACACACACGAAACCAACAAACCCGGACATCATGATAATAGTATAAACACCGATATCGATACCTGTAAGAGCAATACCGAGTATAATAATCAGTTTCCCGCGACAAGCACAATTACAACTACATCGGAGATATCTACCTCGCATAACCAAAATAAACCGTTAATAAATACAACATCTAAAAATAGTGAAACATTTTCGAGTAAATTAAAATATACCACCGCCAAAAACAAAAAAATCACACCGTTAACTGCATTTAATTATCCTACGGAAGAACAGGGATTAATTTTCCCTTATCTATCCGCACACACTATACGCGATTATTTTGTCGCGCTGACGGATTTAGTTGAGAAGCATTAAATATTATTGCTGCATCACGCATAAGTAAAGACCGAATAGTCATCTTCCTGAAAACAAAGCACGTAACAGACAAATTTTTTGCAAATGGTGGCGAAATTAAAATAGGCGCACAAATAGTTAAGGCTCGCCGTCTAAGAAGCCCAGCCAACAAACTAATACTATCAAACGTCTCAGCCACTATACCAAATGAAGTTATTACATCACATCTAACATCAATATTCTTCTTAAAAATGTTATCTCCCATGTCAATTTTGAGAGTAAACCCATCTGATAACGAATTTGGACATATAGTTAGTTAGAGCAGACAAATTTATATTGAACAAACGAATTGCAGCAACATACCATTTTTATTGCACCACAACGATACTGACCAACGAATATTCATACAAATCGAAGACCATATGTACCAACATTGCAATAAAAAACAAATACAAACACCAAGTACCCAAGTGATTTCTGTAACTAACCTTCTAGAACAAGCAAATACCGAAAGTGGAAAAAGTGATAACAAATATGAAAAATTGAACAAATTGAATGATTCAAAAGCTCCAACCAACACAACTATCAACAATAGAGACTCTGATGCACAACCACCCTTCCACAAAACGACTCCACGCATCGACACCAGACTCACCACATGAGATATGTGAAATATCTTTTATAGCACAATCAGCCCCAAAAACAATTAACAAGCCCCCTCACATGCAGATAGTAAAGTAATGCACCAAAATAAAAAAAAAAACAGCTTCTTAAATCCCAGGGTCCTGCAACTCCATCTCCAAGTTTACCCAATGCCAAATCTAACTCTTCTCTAAAGATCGCACCTGTGAAAGAAATAACCGAAAAGGTAAACCATTGTTTGATAATAACCAACATAATTTCATTCTTGATTTCTCCAATATCAAACATTTGTGAAAAACATAGCTTCTGATCCTGACTATCTAAGCTTTACCCACGATTACACCAACGACAAAGAGGGTCTAATACATGTGATATCAGCGACCAAACCAATCCTAAATGGTATGAGTATAAAAAACAGGTGCTCCCGAATTATAAAACACCTTAGCAACATGACTATACAAAGTGACATAAGCGAGACAAATGCTCTCCAGACAGATGAATAAATTTAAACCGATCAAACTAATAACAAATAGCGAACTACACACAAAACCAGAATAAATATAAATGATACCTAAAAATAAAAAATATAATAATGCAGTGGAACTGCAGAGGCTTCTATAACACCAGCCGTGAACTTAAGCAGCTAATATCATCACACTCTCCGGCAATCATGTGCTTACAGGAGACACACCTTAAACCCCTCAGATAACCCACAAATAAAGAACTACAACATCTTTAGGCATGACAACATCCATGTTATTAGGGTTAAGGGTGGAGTGGCAATCTTAATTCACACTTCAATTCCTTGTAATCCAGTAAACATAAACACACCACTACAGATAATAGTAGCCACTGTCCACTTACCCTTTATACCATATTCGAGTATCACCATCCGAAACTCTCTCGATAGCTGTCATGGAATCCAATCCATAGTCACACAACTCAAAGTACCCATAATTATGATCGGCGACTTTAATGCTCACTCTCCCCTCTGGGGAACATCTTTCACCAACAAACACAGTCACATTATCAATGATATCATACTATCTACTCCCACCAAGCCACACACATTTTAACGTGTCATATAACACATTTTCCACCATAGATCTTGCCCTGATTTCATCTACACCATACCCTATCCTCAGTTCTTCAGTGTTTGATGACTTGTGCTCTAGCGACCATTTCCTAATTATCATACAAATCACAACACCAAACACTACTACTCAAGTAACATAAACACCGCATCTACTTTTCCATAAAGCAGATTGGAAATCTTATACAAATGCAGTGAAGATACCCATCAAACCACTCAGTTCTATTAAAGAAAACCTGAACATATTCCTTGAAGCAATCTTTAAAGCCGCAGACATAACTATATCCAAATCAGCTCCAAACATACATCCAAGAAGGGTCCCATGGAGGTGCAATGAGATTGTGGTAGCAATCCAACAATGCAAACGTGCACTCAGGAAATATAAACACTCACAGTCAATCACCGACCTAATTCATTTCAAAAAATCACACACCATAGCTCGTAATCTCATCAAAAAACAAAATGTGAATCCTGGCACAAGTTTGTTTATTCTATCCCAGAGTCAGCATCAAGTCATTATATGTAATCAAAAATTAAAACACTTAATGGCGTAAGTTCCATACCCACTCTCCTATGTCATTAAAGATAGGTGGGAAAACTATTTTTGATCCAAATGATGTAGTCAATTCCAACGCCCAATACTTTGCAAGCCAATCTTCATCCCTGAGATATTCGGCCGCTTTTCTTGATACAAAATCAGCGGCTGAAAAAGAGCAAATACATTTCCCACAAGATCCTGATGCACCATACAACTGTGACTTTAATATCTCAGAACTAGACTTCCAGCTCAACCAACATACACCTGTACCCGGTCCAGACTTAGTACATCTTTATATGTTAAAATACCTTCCACCAAGTGCAAAACTATTCCTTTTAAATTTATACAACCAAATATGGAGACCCAGCATCATTCCCAAAAGCTGGAATTCAGCTATAGTTATTCCAATACTAAAACCCAACAAAAATCCCTTCTTCCCAGATAATTACAGACCAATATCTCTTCTGAGTGTTCTTTCAAAAACGCCGGAGAAGATGGTTAATAGGCGTATTTTATTTTTCCTTGAAAATAACAATCTCCTTCTCCTTTGCAAGCTGGTGGGCATAAGACAAGATCTGCTATAGATCATCTGCTCACTTTACAGAGGCAGATATTAACATCACCACATGATAAATGCTTATTCTTCAATTTAGAAAAAGTGTTTGACCGCTTGTGGCGACATGGACTATTAATACAAATAAAGTCTGCCGGCATAACCGGTAATTTAGCCAACTACTTATGCAGTTTCCTAAACAACCGAACTTTTCAAGTTAAGATCGGTTTGTCAAAATCAACACCAGTTCAGACTGACAACTGTATTCTACAAGCCTCTGCACTTAGTGCAACCTTGTTCATGTTATATATCGATGACATAGCAAATTATATCTCACAGCCTGTTACTGCTCGGCTTTACATTGACGATCTTAATATATCTTTGTCATCCAGTATTCCTTCTATAATGCACAAAAAATCCTACAAAAAACCATAGATCGTTTGCAGCAATGGTCTGATATGAAATATTTATATTTTTCTACAATCCAAATCGTCATACATTATTTTCCATAAGAGGCGTCTATCATCTCCCAGCTTTTCTTTAAGTATAAATAACTCTCCCTTAACAGCCAAAACAAGAGTAAAATTTTCCTAGGTTTATTGTTCGACACCAAATTAACTTAGGGTTACCATATAACTGAAGTCAAGAGTAGGTGCTTAAAACTACTCCCAATTCTAAAATATTTATCAAACACAAAATACAATATAAAAACCCAAGTCCTCTTAAATATCTATAAATCTATAATCCTATCACGAATCAACTATGGGTGTCAGGTATACTCAACAGCCAGTAAATCTATATTAAGAACATTAGATACAGTACACCATGCTGGACTTCGATCCATCCTTGCAGTACATCCCTCATTACCATCAAATAGCTTATGTGCATTAGCAGGATGTTTTCCACATATATACTGCAGAAAATACCATACTTACCTCTATTTAAGCCGTCTGTTTAGCTACAATAAAACATTTTCATACACCAAAGAATGTACATCCCCTAACCCCCATTTTCCAAATGACCCTATACCAAACCTACTTAACATACTATCAACATATCACATAAGCTTCATTCCAAAATCAACATTGAATTACAATATAATGATACCTCATTGGGACCCTTCCGAAACAAAAATAGATTTATCTCTCACACAGCAAAATAAATCTACACACCCTACAAATATAAAAGAAATGGTATTAAGCACTGTTCAAAAATATAATGACTACACACACGCATACACAGACGGAGCAAAATTTACAGCAGGTGGCGAGAATTCACCAGCAGCTTGCTCTTACCAAATTGATAATATACTACACTCAATCCGACTGAGCGATGGCTGCACTTCTCTGGATGCAGAGTTGTATGGAATTATGTACTGTATTCAGTACATCAGATCAGCTGTACTTCCATGTCGAAAAGCATTGGTTATAACAGACTCCCTCTCCTCTCTACAACTAATATGCCGTCCAGATAATAAAAATACCATAATATCAGAAATCCAACACAATCTACACACACTATATAAGGAAGGAAGGGAAATCCGCTTTCTGTGGATCCCAAGTCACATTGAGATGCACGGTAGTGATAAATTAGACCTTGAAGCTCGGTCTATGGTACTTTCACCAGTACCAGAACACTCGCCACCTCCATTAGTACACGTACTCATGAATAACAGTAAACAGGAATGAACCACCGACTGGACAACCTTCCTTAGGAGCATAAAATCAACCATAGAACCTTGGTGGCATTCAGATGGCACAAGCAGAAAAGAATATGGTACCCTAAACCGTCTACTTGTGGGTCATACAGCCATATGACACAATTATCTTTATACTAAAAGCCCTCCATCAACAAACTGCCCATATGCGGACATTTAACAGAACCAACAGTCACACACTTAATCTACAACTGCCAAACACTCACACCACATAGGCTAAAACACAAAATACAGGGCCCGATAGACAAAATACTCTCAAACAACCCTCAATCAATAGGTAGTATTGTGACTTTTGCAAGAGAAAGCGGACTTCTAGCATACATATAAACTAGACACACGTCTGCTTATGCTGTAATAACCCTGGTAGTTACGAACGGCATATGGAGATTTACATAATATTTTAAAAAAATAAATAAAAAATAAAATAAACATTATTTTGATAGTGTTATAATCATTACGTGTATAATTTCATGTGGGTTAAACGTTATCAAGATTTTCAACGGAAAATTGTAGATTTTGGTACCCGTGAAATAATTAAAGACTTATACATAAAATACATGTTGTTAAAACCTATCTCGATAATTACTTCGGTGTTTAACATACGGAATTTTTATATTTACAAAATTACTCAAGCAGTAACAATAAAAAGTAGTATTTCATGTACAATATTGCTTTTCGAACGACTGTAAATAGTTTCTAACACGTTTCTATGAATATTTTTTAAACAGTCCACGTCATACAAGTATCTCTTATGAGGAAAATAATTTTTTTCGCATTAAAAGTTCATCTACCATATTGAGAATACTTTTAACCAGACAAATAAAATACCGCTACTGAATTTGTAATAAATGCTCTAATATTAAATAATAAATAAATAAAACAATTCTGCATATAATTTTGCGTATATACGTACATTAGCGTGTATTTTTAATAAAAATGAAAGTAACTAAACAATAATAAACATTTTATTAAAAGAAATATTCAACAAAATATTTAACAATTTTTCGCTTGTATAAACTTGTATCTGTTTATTACAACATCCAGACATAAAGACATAAAGCGACCGCTTTATAATAATTTTAGTCGCAATTAACCGTTTTTCATCGAGAAAAAATTGTAAAAAAAATTTATATATTGACATTTGACGTCAAGCCCGCTGCGTTTACGACATGTTTACGTTTACAACAATAAACTGTGCTTAAAATTCGTCTGAAGCAATATTTTATTTCAGGCGAGTATGGTAATGACCCAGAATTAAGAGCAGACCACCTTGACTTTTTCTTAGTAAATTATTTCGATAACGCGAACATTTCTCGACGAAATATATACCTTTACGCGGAATTCGAAATTAATAAATACGTAATTGTATAGATTTAGCAATTATAATTTTACAAATCAATTATACATCACGCATAAAAACGAAATATGCTATATATACACATATATATATATATATATATATATATATATATATATATAATATATATATATATCCCAGGGGGTACTACGTACCTTCTGGGATCCGGAGCTCTAACCGGAACGGGGCGCGTCCACAGGTGGTGGATAGTGGAATGGCCAGTAGATATACTGGTTAGCTGCGAATAACCAATAAGCAGTCGCGAACCAAGAGCGGCTACTGGTTGAAAGTCTCAGGCAGACGATTCCAGTAGTGACAGGGCAATGAGACACGAGGATGCAGGTGGGCAGCTTGAGGGACTGCCTTTCAAAAGTCTGCATAATCCTAAGACTGTCTCACCCTCAGCGAGTTTTGGTTGCTGTCAAAACCTTACCAATGCTACCACCTCAGTAGTAAAACCAAATCCAGAAGCGTCTGTTCCCATAATGGGCGGCTCCCTGGTCAGCGTCTGATCTCCATGTTAGGAGCGGCTGGAATATATACTTGTCAATCCGCAGTAAGACAGCGTGACAAGTTCTATGTCTCAATACCTTCATGAAAAACAACCAGATTATACGGCCCTTATTCTCCGGAGGCTTGATTGGTCCGGAGGAAGGTAGTATCCGGAATGAAACCAAGAAGGCAGAGGGTGCTAAGAATCCCCGGAGTATAAACTACTACCAAAAATCAAGTTTAGTAAAGATACATTTAGGAACATTGAATTGTCGCACTTTATCAAACCAGGCGCGTTTAATAGAACTGGAAAAGGAAACAGAAAACATCAAATGGGATATAATAGGACTGTGTGAAATCAGAAGGAAAGGTGAAGAACTAGTAAAACTTCAGTCGGGCAACCTATTCTACTATAAAGGAACTACATCAGGTAGAACAGGTGGAGTTGGATTTTTAATAAATAAAAGATTAGAAGATAAAATAATAGAAACGTACAGTATATCGGACAGAGTAACCAGCCTTACGCTATCACTATCAAATAGATATAATTTACGAATTATACAGGTATATGCCCCAACTTCCAGACACTCAGAAGAGGAAGTTGAAAACTTCTACCTTGATATAAATAGAGAATTAAATCGAAAAAAGATCCAATTTACATATATAATAGGTGATTTCAATGCTAAAGAAGGGAAGAAGTACCCAAAAGAAGTAGCAATGGGAGAGTATGGAATTGGTAGCAGAAACGAACGAGGTGAAAGATTAATACAGTTCGCACAGTTTTCGAAAATGTTTATAATGAACTCGTTCTTTAAAAAAAGGGAAGCGAGAAAATGGACATGGGAATCACCAAATGGCATAGTCAGAAATGAAATCGACTTTCTACTAACGGATAAAAAAGACACAGTGAAAGATGTCAATGTGGTTAATAATTTTAACATAGGTAGCGATCACAGATTGCTAAGGGGCAAAATACATATAAATATTAAAATGGAAAGAAACAAGCTCGTAAAAAAGGTAAACTTACCACTGGACATACAAAATCTAACAGCGAATAAAATAAAATACCAGGAAACACTGAGGAATAAACTTGAAAACACTGATGTGAACGAGATTAATATTATGGAGTTAATAAAGAACACAGCTCAAGAAGTAGGAGGAACAAAGAAACGCAAGGATATTAAAAAATTGACGAACGAAACGCTAGATCTACTGAAGAAGAGAAGGGAAATGAAAAACAACGTGAATAAAAATAACATAGAATACTGCGAATTGTGTAAAACAATCAGGAAACGTATTAAAAGTGACATCCAATATTACAATGAAAGAATTGTTGAAGCAGCAATCGAAAATCAGAGTAGCTATAAAGAAGTAAAAAGAAAACTAGCGATTGGAAAGAAACAAATAACAGTATTAAAAGAAGGAAACGGGATAATTTCAGATAGAAGACTAGTAATACAATACGTAGTTGAATATTATAAAAGCTTATACGATTCTACGGTTGATCTTCCAGAATATCCACCCTCAGGAAACTCACCTCCAGCAATTTTAATGGAGGAGGTAATATATGCGCTAAAGGGAATGAAAAATGGAAAGACGCCCGGAAATGATGCAGTAATAATCGAAATGATAAAATTAGCTGGAACAGAAACATTACAACATCTTACGGACGTATACAACACATGCCTAAGAAAACGTAACATTCCAGAGGCTTGGAACAATGCCACCATTATACTAATCTACAAAAAAGGGGATAAGAACGACATAAAAAATTATAGACCGATTAGCCTACTAAATGTAGTGTACAAAATATTTACAAAAATAATAAATAATAGAATAAAACAAGCATTAGATGAAGCACAACCAAGAGAACAGGCAGGGTTCAGAAGTGGATTTAGCACAATCGATCACATACATGTTATTAGAGAAATAATTAGTAGAAACAAAGAATATGAACAACCACTGGCGCTAGCTTTCATAGACTATGAAAAAGCTTTTGATTCCGTATACACAAGCGAGATAATTAAAGCATTAAAAGAACAAGGAGTAGATGAAACGTACTTAGAACTATTGAGGAACATCTATGCAAATGCAAAATCAGCAGTAAGATTACATGAAATAACACCAGAATTTGAAGTAAAAAGAGGAGTGAGACAAGGCGATAGTCTCTCGCCGATGTTATTCATATCTGCTCTACAAAGAGTCTTTCAACAGTTGAATTGGCAAAACTTTGGTATTAACATCGACGGGGAATATTTAAATCATTTAAGGTTTGCCGATGACATAGTTTTGATAGCAAAAAGTACTGATGAGTTACAGAGACAGATAGAAGAACTAAATGAAATTGGCAAAACGATGGGCTTAAGCATTAATCAACAGAAAACTAAAATAATACTAAACGAATTTACACCAAATAAGGACATCAAACTTGAAGGCAAATATCTGAAAACAGTCCAAGAATGCATATATCTGGGCCAACTGGTTAATATCTCAGGATCGTTGTATCAAGAAATAAGTAGAAGAATCAGACTGGGATGGTCAGCGTTTGGACAAAATTCGATTATTTTTAAATCAAAAATGCCACTGCTCTTAAAAAAGAAAGCGTTTGATCAATGCATCCTCCCAGTGATGACATACGGTTGTGAAACATGGACGCTAACCAGGAATTATAAATATAGGTTACAAGTAGCCCAGAGATCAATGGAGAGATGTATGCTATCAATCACTAAGAAAGACCGAAAAACAATTGAATGGATTCGCGATAGAACAAAAGTAACAGATATAATAGAAAGAATAAACAAAATGAAATGGCAATGGGCCGGTCATATAATGAGAAGAACAGATCGAAGATGGACAGCAAGAATCTCGCAGTGGTACCCACGAGGGAAAAAAAGACCCCGACGACGACCGCATATGAGATGGGATTACGAATTTAGACAAAAATTAGGAGTTACCTGGACCAGAGCTACTCAAGACCGGAAGAAATGGAGCAAAATATGTGGTTAATTCATGAAGAGGCTACACCATGAAATACTGGTTGATCAGCTGAATATGATGATGATGATGATGATATATATATATATATATATATATATATATATATATATATATATATATATATATAAATCGCAAAAAATTCGTAGGATTAAAATATGTGAACAAACATCAATTCAATTTTAAATATTCTTCATATATTAAAATGAACTTTCGTAGGGTCCGTACGTTAAAACAGTATGCAACAAATTTAGATTATTTTTATAAATACATACACAGATATATATGTATAGTAATGAGTATATTACCGACATGATTCAACATTTACTATCAAGTAAAGAAAACGTTTATTTTTCAATTGACGTAACTTCACGGTCAAATTTTAACTAGAAAAACTGCACTAATGATTTTTTTTAAAGACACTGTCAAATCTATTTTTAAATATTGTTCGGCGGTTCAAATTATTTAAATAAAATTAAACATTATATAAGTTCCCATTTATTGTTTTTAAAGTATTTAACATAAATATGAAAAATTATTTTGAAAACTGAAATGCTGAACTATCAAACTGCATTGCTCAAAATACGTAGAAGCATAATTAAGGCGTGAGAGAATTACATAATTAATAAGGACATTACTCTAATTATTAAAAACGATCACAGAAGAATAAAGATTTTCATGTCTCCAAAATCGAGGGAAAATTAAAAATTAGGTTAGGCATCGTTTTTATTTTTAATTTATAATTCAAGTCAAAAAATTAGTCCAAATTAATGTTAAAAATATTTTATGATAACTTGATTATAATTATAACCAGGAACGTATCTATTGAAACGTATCAAAATACACTTTTAAATTTTCATGGTTGACACTTATACACATTCAGAATTTTTCTTTTTCAGCATAAACTATGTCGTCAATTTTTTTATTTCGTAACGCTTCGAAAAAATTGAGACCGGTACTGAATGCGTAGGTAATTTTTATACAATTACACTAAGAAGAACGCAATCTAGACTTAATGTTGTCCAGATTTTGAGGTAAACAAGTGCCTTGCTGTGCGCACATAAGATTGTCAATTGTCTTTGTCATCATTATTCTGCGAGAGACCGGAGTTGTTTACTAAATTAATAGTTGTTTTTATTTTAACTTCGTTTTTTTCCCTTGTTGAAATTTAGATGCTTAAAAACTTCAGTCGCTTCGCGAACAATTTTAAAGAAATATTTTCCAGTTTAAACAAGCTTTCAAACTCACTAACTGTATTTCGTGATTCTAAGGACACTAATGCAAAATCACAGTAGACGTATCTTTTCTCTTATGTTTACAGCCTGCTTTGTAATCTCTGATTGATGTTTTTACTACTTTTCTCAATGCACGAGTAAGGAATTTTATATACACCTCAACATGCCCTTTGGGGGGAGTTGATCCTTGGCGCTTTGTAAATATTGTTTTATTTTTTTTACACGTAACAAACAAACTTTTTTCTTTTTCTTTTTTTTTTTTGTAAAAGTCTGAAGGCAATGGCTACAAAACGAACTCTTCTTTGTTGGTAGAATGTTTTGTACTCCAATTTTGTTTACCGGTCCTTCTTGTCAAACCGTTAATGATCATTGCGTCTTTTATATTCTAATTTCCTTCTTTGAAATAGTTTTAGCTGCATGCAGCAAAGTCTTGTAGATCCCTATTTAATAACCCGGACAGTGGTGCGACTGCTTGTGCACATACTTATTCATGTGAGTGTAAGTTTTAAACTGAAATTTTTAAGCCATCCAAATTTCGACAAAAAGGATGGATACCAGCTAAATTCATTCTGGTTACCGGCTATTTCCTCGAGAAGAAAAAACAAGTCAACTCCAGTCCTCAACAGAATACTTATGACAAAAACATTTATAATCGTATCTGTATATATAGCAAGGCACTTGCTTATCGCAAAATCCGGACAATATTAAATCTGGACAGCGTTCTTTTAAGCATAATTGCAAAAATATACCTAATCTCCGTTCGAAAATGAAAACCGTGACTGTATTCGAAACGTTATGTAATAAAAGAATTGGCATGGTTTATACCGAAAAAAAAAAAGTGAATATAAACTGAAAAAATGTTATGTTCGAAATTTTATAAAAATAATTCTAGATATTAAACATGAATACATGACGATATACTACCATTTACGCATTATTTTATTAAGTCCGTCGAAAATGTCTATATAAAACGTTAATTATCCATTTAGATTTGAGTAACGTTGCATTAGATAATCAGACGTATCTTAGACTTTTTTATGATTCCTGCTAACTATAAAAGAAGCGGGTTAAAAAACGCGTTCTGAAAATCAGGTACTCTGTAACATTTAAAGTCTGACAGACACTTTATCACTAATAAAAAGACAAAGAAAATAACTTAAAACTGAACTTGGGAACATAAACATATTAAAGAAAAGCGATGGTGTGAGAGTTCTACATATGACACCCATCAAGACTTTATAAATGTAACACAGATCGAAATGTTATTTCGTTGTTGACGTGAACATTCTGCGTTAAATAAAAGACCAAACAGTCTTATACCATTACTGGATGATGATATACGTACAGATGACAGCCATATGAAAAGAAAATACTATGTATACAATACCAATCGAAATGCTTATGCACTGATAAACGATAAATTCATCGCGTAGTCTATTTACGAAGATATAGAAAAAAAATGAATTAGCTCCCTATGACTTTAAGAGAACAGACTTAATTCTAATTTATAAGGAAGAATATTGTACTGTAACAATTATGGAGAAATATCCTTATTCACGAGAATGACGCCGTAAATAGTTTCGAACATACCAAACCATTATCGTCCGGGTGGTATAAATTCTATTTTTATATTCAGGCAGTCGTAGGAAAAGTGTCAGGGGCAAAAAAAAAACATTTACGTTCATGAACATCAATAAACTTTGAATACGATTTATGGACACTTTTTCTCTTGACGAAAATTAATGAAATTTTGATGAAAACTGCCGCCAAATTTGGTCGGTTGATGATAAAGTCTCACTTAAAACAGGTCTACATTCTAGTTTTTTGTCACTATTCTCAGACATTTGTACACCACAATCCATTTAAAACCCTACAAAGTGAAGTCGATACGATGATCAATAATTCGTTATTTAATAACGATTTAAGATGTGTTAATTAATAGTATATGCCCTCGAAACATAATACAACCAATTTTAGAAATAATCCGTAAACCGAATTTGGTCGTGCTCAAAAATTGACGCATCTGGTTAACAACCAAACTGACTATTTTACTACAATATGCTTCGGACACATGTATGTACCAGAGACGAGTAAATTAAAACGATTTTATCAATGTGTCCTACAAAAAATGCCGCAAATTCGTACATAAACATTCACTCACTCACACATATATCATCGTATTGTTCGTTACCGAACGTCGTGTACGTTTATTTTTACGTACAAATTGAGCTAGCATTCAAGGTACTATTTATATACGACGCAATGTTATACGGAGTGGGGTGCCACTGCTTTCTTTACAATAATTATGAAAACTTTCTATGTTGCGTGTTGGTTTCGAACCCCCGACCATCGAGTTGACAGTCGAGCACTCTAGCAACTACGCCATCATTATGTACGATAGACTTCCGAAGAAATTACTTTACGATCAGCTTCTTGTTGGCAACAGTCGCATTGGCGTTCTTGTTGACGCTATAAGGAATATTTATGTCAAATACTGGATGAATACGAAATTGATTCCAAGAAATAGAAGAAGCTAGCAGTGGATTGAAAAACGTGGGAGCGAGTTGTAGAAAATGGTCTACAAAAAGCAAATCAAAACGTTCGAGCTGCGAAAGAAAGTGGAGTAGATTAAGATTACATTAATACTGGCTCCTTTACATGTGATGCATACGAAAAAGAATGAGAATCGATTTAATTAGCAACCTTAGGACCCCATAAACGCGTGCCTATTCAACTCTTTTTTATCATTCCCTTATCTTATTTTCCGTTCCGAACTATGTCGATCTCTCGATCGCCCGATCCGCCAAGCACTAGGTCGGCTTATTTCTTTAATTAATTTACTTTGATGTTCCACATTTTGAACCACTTGTCTACGTTAGTTCCCATTGCAAGATCACTATTTGCTGATAACATGGCTGTATCGTCAGCGAACATAGGCGTTGTTGTATTGATGTTAACGGGAAATCAGAAGTATAGATGCTATATAAAATCGGGCCAAGTACGCTCCCCTGCGGTGCAGCTGTTTGTACAGAATATATTTGGGAGTGTACCTCATTCATTACAACTTGAAAGCACCTATCAGTCAAATATGATTTCAATAGTGAGTAATATGGGTGACGTAATTTCTGTTTCAGTTTACAGAGTAAACCTGCATGCCACACTCTATCGAATGCCTTCTCAAATTCGAGAAATACGGATGTGCAATATTTTTTGCTCAAAGGTTCTGTTTATAATAACTACTCAGTGAATTTGTTCCACGGTACTGTGCATATATAACGATCTGTTTCAAAACAATCACACCATTTATTCGATCAGTTTGTGTTCTTATCGTCCTGTAATAATCAATTCGGAGTTATATGCACAAATTAATTTCATATTGTTTTTAGATATAAACATAATTACTGATTTCTCCCGTAAAATTTTCTGCTACCTACTGTACGGTGATAATGACAAACCATTACAAACCATTAGCTTTACCGTTTTAATTACTGCTATAATATGGATAACAAATTCAGTTCTACCATACACAATTTAGAAGATTGCCATTTATAAATGCCACGCGATTGTATTTTCATAAATACATATTGTTAAGTAGCTTTAATTGAACCACAAATGAGAAATGACAATAATTTTCATCAGAAAACGACAAATTACTGACTAAGATAATTCGGGTTAAAGAATGAGAAAAGTAAAATATTAAAAACTTAACAGTCTTAAAATTTGAAACATGAAATATGCACGAAGCTATAAAACTTAAATAAACCAAACGATTAATCCAGTAAGGCTACAAATATATTGGACAGTGCGAAAATATATAGCAAATTGAAGTAGATTTAAATTCCACGATTAATCTTCTAATCGTTTCTATGATATTAAAAATCATTCCCAACGTAAGAAAAACGATAACTATTGTAAAAATACAGGAAACTATGAAAAATAATATGATAACCCAATAGTTGTTTATTAAATCCCAACCATTTGAATAACAAATGTATCGATAAAATACTGTATACAATTAATCACGTTCTGTGGAAAAAATAATAGATTCAAAATGTGGTTAATATAAATGAAAATGTTGATATATATATACAAAAAAAATCAGAAAGCAAATTTAAACGGATTACTTCATTTTAAAAAAATATATGAACTTTACATTTTACAAATAAATGATACGCATATAGCACGATTTAAATAGTTGGTGTTACAGAATATTTAAAATGATTAAAAATATAGATCGATCACTTTACAACTTAGATAAATCCGAAAAAGTGTCTCATATTTTCTGCAACACCCGACGGATGGCATATAAGTAAAATGAAATAAGTAACAGCTTCCCGCATTTCGGTTAATATCAAGATCCACTAATCATTAACAATACTATTCGTGATTAGATTTTTATGTGAATAAAGTCTCTTTTCCATATTAAAAACTGACAAATAAGTAAGACGAAAATTAGCGTGAAAAATTTAAAACAACTATTACAAAATGATTACCAATTTACATTACAATAAGAAAGAATTAAAAACATTAGAAACAATAACATTATGTTCTCATTATACTTTTATAATTGTAATAAAATTCAAATATTCATATATAAACTGTAACTAGGAGCCAATCATGGTTTACTAATTAGGAAAGTAAATCAAAAATTCATTCTAAATTTATACTAAACAAGTTACTTGTTAATTTATTTTTTCCTTGGTAATAACAAATAATATGGAACATCTATTAAACTGGAAAACTAATAAAAATATAGGATAATTCATTATTTTCAAATTAGGGGGCAAATGAACCTCCAAGGTCACAAACTAGATACAATTTAAAGCAGATAGTAATAACATTAATCACCATGAAATATTTCACAGTAAAATACTTCATGCGTATTATTCATATTTAATTATTTTTTAACCATGAAAGATATAAACTAGAAAATATATTATTATTTGTCTTATCTATAACATTTTGGAATACACATATGGCTAATATTTAATTAATTATTCAACATTTTAGCTTTAAAATAAATTAAACACTTATTAAATTTCATACACTCCGCAATGAAATTCGTAGCATTTAAAAGACACGGGATTAAACTTCACTAAACTTCACTACGGCATAAAGCTCCAACTACAGAAATATCTACTTGTCTTAACTATATTTATAAATAATAACATTATTTTAGAATCTAATGACCAAAAAAACCTTGCTCAACAACTGTTAAAACCATTTTATAAAGTTTCTAAGCATACAAAATAAAATATTCAATAAAGTGGCAAGTAAATAATATGAATATTGAAGTTCTTACATCACAATTATTATATACCGAAACACTTGTGTAGGAATTAACATTAATATCTGGGAAACAGACGTAATTATACAATATTTGATCATATTCCAAATAGAGGTACGAATGGTAAATAATTTTACTATAAAAAATGCAATAATTAATTAACTGTAGTTTTTATGCCTTCAAATTAAATCAAAACAAAAATTAATATAATTAAAAATAAATCCATCAGAATGAAGTCATGAATTTCATTAAAGTTGCATATAATTCTAGTGAATAATAAATTTTTAGCCCGTTCTGTTTTATACACATAAACGAAAAAGTACTTTAGAAATTAAAATATGATCAAAATTTTTAATGCATACCTGCTGTATCTCTTTACGTAATTCGTACGAAGTACAATATGATAAAGGTGGAAATTCGCAAACTTTTGAATTCATTATAAATTTAAGCGTACAAATATATAAAAGAATCAGCGCCGATTTTGAATAACAAAATCTATAAACGCATCACAACAAACAATCAAACTAGGCTTCTCAACTATCTCAACATAAATATCAATAACTAAAACTATCGTAAAGTTACCGCCAATAATTCATTAACATTGGAAACAATTTGTTCCGAACGAAATGAGCGGTATACGACGCACAAAAATATAATTCTGCTGTATGTTTTTTAATTAACAATTTAATATTTTAAACATAAATGTCACCCTTACACATATTATTTTGACCAATTTAGTGAACATCAGATTTATTTATCATGTTCGATTAAAAAAAATTATCTATAAGTCAATAAGAAAACGCATGTATTGAGCAAACGATTCCAGTAAAATTGCACTTATTCGTCACTCATCTGCGAAGTTATTGTTCAATTCTAATAATCACCGCTGAATTATTAGCATTTTTACTTGTTCAAGAATGATTCATAATATTTTTCGAGGACATTCTTTTTATTTTGTGTATAGTGAGTACTTAAATCTCATACCAATATATAATCAAGTGTCTCGCAAAAAAACATGATTACACTGGTATAGATAAATAAAAATAATTACAAATGCCGGTTAGAATAAATTTCATACTTATTTTTTCAAATAAAAAAAAGATTACCACGGACCTTGATTTTATTAACTATATAATAAGGAGAGAAACTATGAATAACTGTAATTGTACAATGTTCATTTAACAACATATCAACAATGCTGCTTATTACCCCACAAGTCAGATTGCTAACAATTTTAGAGAAAAAAATTAATAAAAAGTGTAATTATTTCGTCTTTTAAATTATCACTAATCATAAAATTAATTAGATTTCAAAGCATATTAGTTATTATTATTCTTCTTCCAATCCATATCCGTTGACGGATATTTGCGATCAAATTAACTATTATGGTTTATTTCATTGCTGTTCTGAAGAGTTCTGTGAATGTTGCTCCAAACTAAGTTCTTAAATTCTTGAACCAAGATATTTTTCTTCGTCCCTGATCTCTTTGTCCTATTTTCTTACCTTGAATATTTCTCTGCCGTAATTCATATCTTCTTTCATTTCTAATTATGTCGCTAAGTATTCCAATTTTCTGGATTTTACTATGTTCAGGATTTCCAGTTCTTTGTTAATCTTCAATAAAACATGTTTGTTGGTACGTTTCTGCGTCCAGAAATTTTCCAAAATACGACGATATAACCACATGTCAAAAGCACTCAGCTTTTTCAACACGTTTTCCGTTAAAGTCTATAATTCCACTCCATATAAGTGTATTCAAAAACATGACATCGGAGTAGTCTAATTTTTGTTTGTAAATTTAGATCCCCCCTTACATGTGAATAATATGTTCGTTTTATTAAATGCATGCCTTGGTTTCTTTGTATCTGCATTTTAAAGCTTGAAATTAATCCCAATTCACATTACAGTTACATTTTAATCGAAATTAAACTTATTCATAGTTTCAACTGCATATATTTGCAAAGTCCCATTCATAATATACAATGTACTGAACAAATCTTATAAATCACTTTTGAGAGATCGATTTGTAAAGGTTCTATATTGTCTCAATATATATGTTCTTAAATTCATATATATATACACGCAGATAGGAATTTGCATAACGGAATATACGATACACATAAAAAGTGGAAAAATGTGTATGTATAAGGGAAAAATAAATCATGTTCAAAAAAAAGAGTGTAACGAATGAATCATTATTTCCTTATAACCGATTTTCATGCATCATAAAGGGAAAATTAGTATCACGAAAAATTAAACCATGAATTTGAACTTAAATATAAAAATAATAAATATCATACGTATACATGTAGTTTAGAATATTATAAAACTATACGTTTTTTATTAATAGTAATATAAAATTTGATCTAAGTCCTCTTTTCTAGGTGACATTTCTCATACTTCGGTTGAGGAAGTATCCCAAAAAAAATCTGAAAATGTTCCTGTTCAAATTATACAACATGTCAAAATGCATAAATGCTAAAATATTTCCTTTACTAAACATGGGCAAACGATTTATTTTCTCAGCATTTTTCCAAAATGAATTTTTTAGTCAAATATTTTGTTGTTCTGTTCATGTCTGTAAGTGAAGCGCCAGGTAATTTTTTTAACTTAATTTGCGAATTTACAACTAGCTCTGTAAGCTATTAAGCAAATTGAATATCTTAGTGTCAGATGAGTGACAAGGTCTCATTTAATATGAATACAGAATGTATACTTTATACTAGATCCGTCAATTTCATTCTCTTTAATTTACGGGGATGTCCGCAGAGTTATCTAATGTATCTCCCATATTATTCACATATGACTTCAGTATTGCAGTATGATTTTTTTTACTGTTTGCACAATTTCATCCTTTATGTAATTTATCTTCAGGTCTGTGCAGAATGTTTGATTCGTCATATACCATGCCGCGTTTGCAATGATTCCTAGAACTCTATTTTGTAATCTTTGTGTAATCGCTATGTTACTTTCTTTCGCACAGCTGACACCCGTATTTCCTGATCGGTTTGATAACCTGGTTGTAGAGCAACAGCTTATTTTAAATTGTTAGTTCTGACTCTCTCCCTAAAAGCAGGTACATCTGTTTAATTTTAATGAGTATTTCAATACGCTTTATTATGATGTTTCTTCCACGTTAATCGTTTATCCGAGTATAATCTCACGTGCCTGATTTCGTCTTTTACTGGGATAATATTGCCGTTCAACATTACATTACTATCATTTAATCTCCGATTAGTGAAAATTGTGTGTATCGATTTGTTTTCATTTACTTTGATACACCATGTCATAAACCAGTCACGGTGTTCATTGTAAAAAAAAATATTAAACCAACAATTCTATTTTAACATTTAAAACAGTTTATTAAAAAATTAATTTTGAATATTCAAAATATATAAAGTAATGTATCTTATTAAATTAGGTTTAACATGTAAAATTTTAAATAATAAATAAACTTATTTACGGCGCGATACGAATGCCTAAAAAATACTTGGCCGCTTGCTTTGCTAATTGTTAATGCTGTTCGAATAAACTAATATGTAATATTGTGTTGTTAAAATTTTTGTAGTAACTAGTTTTGTATTGTGAATAAAAAAATAATTTAAAGTATTTTTTGTGACATATTTTGTTGGTAATATGGCTGGAAGTTCTGAAACAACAGGAAATGAATACACTGAACTTTACATCGTTGTTTCAAGAGATGATTTTAATAAAATAAATTCTAAACGTTTTAAATCGAATATAACTGTGTACGATTTGAAGTCTCGATTAGAAATAATCTGCGGAAGGCAACCGGATGATATGTGTATTACGTTATTAGATTGTGACAAACGTGAAAAATGTAAATTAACCGATGAAAATAGGACTCTTAGTTCTTATCATGCATTAAATGGTGATACGCTATTAGTAGAAGGAACTGATTTTGTCAAATTTGATGATAATCTGGAAGAAAGATTTCAGTTAACTGATGACCAATATTTAAAACGGAAAGGTACATTAAGAGAATTTTTAATTCAAAATAAAGTGGGGAAGTACAACCCTGAGCATTTAAAGCACACAGCCTCTGAAATTGAACGTTTAAAAGAAGAAAAACAAGAACGTATGCAAAAAGATGAAAAATTACTTGAATCTATTAATATAGGTGATAGATGTGAAGTAAACATTCCAGGTAAAATTACCAGTCGCGGAATAGTTATGTACAAAGGTAAAATTATGTTCGATGATGAATTATGGATCGGAGTTAAATACGATGAACCAGTTGGAAAGAATAATGGATTTTATAATGGCGTTAAGTATTTCGATGCTCCACCGAAGTATGGAGATTTTGTAAGTCCGTCCTACGTCACAGTGGGCGATTTTCCTGAAATATGTGAACTGGATGATCAAGAATTTTAATATGGCTTATAACAAATGATAGAAACATTCTTCGAATTAATAAACATTAATTGGTAATACATATATATATATTTAAATTTATAATTCACATTTTTTTAAGAAAATATGTCTTGTATAAATAAAATTAATATTTTTTATTTTTTTTTCATAACAATCAGCGGGAGAAGGAGTAACAAAACGCACACATATATTCATAATATTAAATTGTCTATTTAGAACTATTATTTCTTAAGTTATCCTGAAAAAAATCGTCTAATTTTAGTCATCTCATTTTAGCACAATTATTTAAGACAAAGTATTTGACACAAAAATTTCAATACTTTTGTACGATCTTTATGTACTTCTTAGTTTAAACTTCTATATTACATAGTGTTCATTTTTTCATTCGTAAAGACGATGTTTAATAAATTGTTATTAAACTATTTTCTAATTCAAATTTATTCAAATGTTTAATGTATTAACATACTACGTGTGCAGAATGTTGACTGCGTATTTATAATTATCATTTCAGCAGGACATATACATCCTTTAATATTAGAATAAAAATTATTTTGTAACTGCTTTATCTGATGTGAGATCACATTTCGACGTTTTTCTTTAAATATAAACCTTGTCCTATCTTCACGTTTATCATTTTGAATTCACTTCCGGAGGAGTTAAACTAAGACGGAAATGTTAAAAGTGTATTTAGAATGAAAATTAATAAGTATTATTAAAATTGCACATTGGCTATCAATAATTACGACCAATAAGGTTAATTCGTAGCATACTTGTACAACTCAGAATCGATTGGGGCTTGGATAAATTGATGTGTTTTGCTTCCCTAAGCGGGATAAAAAATAAAAAAAAAAACGCGGAAAAAATTTTTAATTGTAAATTACAACCTTTTAAATTTTACTTATAAGTATGTTTATAAACATACCTAGGTTAGGTTAGATTCGGTAAGGTTTATTTCGGCTAGTTAGCAGTAGAATTAAAAGAAAAAACGAGAATGACACATTTAAACCAGAATAACAAAATACCTAGGTTAGGTTAGAATCGGTCAGGTTTATTTCGGCTAGTTAGCAGTAGAATTAAAAGAAAAAACGAGACTTTCAAAAATGGTTTCCGCGGATTTTTAACTTCGTAACTCGTTAAAAATAATAATTTTTGATATTTAAAAAAAAAAAACGAAAATCGGGAGTGTACAAGTATTCTTCGAATCTACCAAAAATTATTTAAATACTGGAAGTTGATTATCGTAAAACATACAGAAAAATCAGTTATATGATCGAGGAATCGATTTTTTATCCACGGCTCATATTGACATATGACTTGATAATTGGCCTTATAGATCGAAGGAAAACAATGTAATATTCAAAGTGTGATATGCAGTGTACCTTACAAAACGGGCATCATTTCGTGGAGTCGCTATAATGAAGAATTAATCATAGTTTGCTTTTATAATAATTAGTGTCCATTTCAATTATATTTATAAAAATTACCTGTTTTTTCACAATTGCTTTGTATTCATTATTTTAGCTACAACCTCTATCATGATATTTATTTACCTTTGCATTTTCATTTCATTCATGTAAACTTGTTATTTGTTCATAGAGTATCATTTTGTATAATGATCAGGACTCAGTCCCTATATTGTTGGTAAATATTAGAAAAAAAAATTACTAATATTTCTTCTTCGTATAACCGTCCAACGTCTGCTGCTAAACATTTCCCCACTTTCGTTATGGGTACTTAATTATCTTTGAATAGAGAGCTGTTGAAAGTGTCTCGCATGTTGGAATACCTGGTTCTTAAATACCAACTTTCTTAGTTTCGGGTTTTCACCAATTTTTCGAACATAAAAATATATTAACGGTGCGCTATATGCAACATGACAGCGGACATCGGACGATTATAGAGCAGGAAAAAATACATGTTTTTCTTGAAATTCGTTTAACATTTAAAAACTTGAACATTAATTTTTTACAATGCGCAGTAAGCTTGGCTCCTATTTATATAGGTTACATGATGCACTCCTGGCGTTCAAGATAACGCCGAACATTATTTTTACTGTTCAGTGTTATCAAATCTAAATACAACGTTATTAACTTAATCTTTAATTATCACTAAAGACATATTCATTAATCTCGTGCTGTATATGAAATTTGCGAAGTATAGGAAGTTCATTAACAGCAACTTATACATTAGTAACTCAGAAAAATTATAATTTAATCTTAAAACCATACATTTCGTATGTTTCTTATGTTATAAATTGACTAAAATTATTAATATAAGCTCTTATCGTACTCGCCATCTCGCGTTGCAATATTGGAATTATATACCGAGTCCTTGCAGCGCATTGCACTTTAATTTCATCCACTATCTTAGATAAGTAAATTGTGCAGGGACCACACAAACTACATATATATAAGATTTTTCCCTACTTCTGCCAATTCATTCCTAGCCATGTAGGCTATCTATGAAGGGTATTATCGTCTTTTCTTGTATAGGGGATACATATCCATTGATGTACTCGGTCCATCTCTTAAATTAGGTCGCGAATTCTAGTTCTTTTCAATCGTCTGGTTGATGCGACGTCCGGGAGGGTAATTAACTATTGCAATGTCCGCTTATGCGCATTGCATGTCTTACAGCCCGCTGCTCTATTGCTTCGTCGACTATGCAAATCCAAAGTTCGCGATGAATAGCTTCATTGGTAACGTATGACGGCATTCTGTATATCAAAGTTTTATTTTCAAAGCGTTGTATTATATTTCTGTTTTGTCTTTTTCATTGGAAGTCCTTGTTGGCTTTGCATTATATATTAATACTTTATTGGCTAAGGAGAGATTCGAATGATACCCTATTAGCCAGTAGAGAGATTTTAATTTGATATTTAGTCGTTTTTTTTTTTGTAATATATGAATTTTCCAGCTTAATGTGCGATCTAAGTATTCTGGATGCTGTTACTTCTTGGTATAATATTTTTCCTAATGATAGATAATTTTGATGATCAGTTCTATTGGTGAATAAGATACGAGTGAATTTTTCACTTCTAGTTTCCAGGATTGAACCCACTGTAGAACAGCATCCGAGCTTTCCTGAAATGCTGTAACTGCTACTTCAGGTTTCTTGTCTTGAGTAATGAGCAATGTGTCATCGGCAAAAGTAGCCATTAAAAATAAAAGTAATAACAATAAATTCACGCATGAAACAGTTTATTTGTTTCAGCAACTAACGTTATTTTTGAGATTTATAATAAAACAAAATATATTACAGTCTATTTTTCCTGTTATTGTTGTCGGACATCAACATTATATGAAAATATATAACATACGCAATAAACAACACGCACACATGGCGACAAAACACTAATTTAAACACTTGTACTTTAAAAATTTATATATGTATATACGTGTATGAGCAACTGATGAAATATTGTAATTTATCAAAAATAAATAAAATGCATTTGAAATACCATTATTTACACACGCATATATAAATCAAAAAAATACGGGACAATTATGACGTACAATAAAATTCAAAAATTTTCTATATTAATTTTAAAGTTTATTTTATAATGCAAAAAGGTGTAAATTTTTATAAAGCGTTAATTTCTTATATAATGAACGAATTGAAATTATGTATTTTTTTAATCTAATAAATTATTTTTTTATTTTTTTATAGACGAAATTTAAAAATATTTTAATACGATAGTATTATTCCGGTAAAAAGAGAAATGAAAACATTATACAACAAACGAGCGTTGTAATTACCTATACGAGAAATTAAAAGTATCGTAGTTATTCGATAAATATGTAATGCAAAATTCCAATATTATTATCAAATAAGTTAATCATTCGGGGAATTTTAAAGCTGAAATAAACATAAATAAGTGCATATGTTTTAATACAATAATCTCGTTTCATAAATGCGTACGTATTTATATTTCATAACTGTAATATACAATACATATATCGAAAAAAATGATTTATAAAAGTATCGTTAAATTTTACCGATGGTTACTAATGTTTCTCAGATGTTGAAAAAATGATACCGATGATTTGCTCGTGTCAATACGAAAATTCCGATCAAATGACTGCGTTAATTTTAGCGTTAAAAAAAAAATAAAAAAAATAAACAAATATTAAATATGGTCTGAAAACCGAAGATGCAATTGGGGCGGCTGATAAAAGAAAAATTCTAAACTAACTCTATCACGTTTAGCTAGTATAATATTTTAATGAAGGAAATATTACTGTTAGATTACGAGGATCGATCGTTGTATAATTGCCACGGATAAACACAAGTCTGCTTTATAAAACGGTTTGAAAAATACATTAAATAAGTGTACATTAACGCGGAGGAAACAATTTCTGTTATTCGGCCAATTCATTAAAAGAAGATAAGATTTTCAACCAAATTAGTTAATCATCAGCCTCGTACCGAAATGCTGTTTATAAATACGCAATATTTAACGAAAAATTGTAGTTTTGCGGAAAAAAATATATGATTTGTAATAAACCTTCAATAAAGGGGATTTTAATTTCACCAACGTAAATTAAAAAGTCGAATGAAGAATTTAATTTTTCTCGGTTTTCTAACAAGAATAATTTGCTTAAGAACCGAAACAAATCCTAATATACTAAATCGGAATATGTGTTAAACTTACCAGACTATTACGAATCGAAAAATTAACACAGTTCAACACCCGAAAGTTGAATAAATATTCTAAGCACGAATTTGGTAAACGTAATTAATAAATAAGACCCGAAGAATGTCGAATGTGACAATGTAGAGAATAATGAAAAACTATTATTGCCGGAATAAAAAATGCGAGGTTATAACTTTGTTTTTAAATTTTTAATAATTAAGTTTTTATATTTTTAAATTATTAACTTTGAAACACGTATAAACTATCTTGATACACATTATTTTTTTTTAAATATATCCTATTTATTAGAAACGTAATTTCTACTCGATTCTTTATATACACTTTAATAATTCTCGTTTTAAAAGTTAAAAAAAAAAATACTATTTTTTACCGATACTTTAAATTATAATAATTTTGGATACATATACCGAAATTATTCATAAATACTATAGTAATAAAAATAAAAATAAATGTTTGGAAAGTAAGAATTAAGGCAATTTTTATATAATTTATATAATATATAAAACGTGGAAATTAACGGTTGGAAATGTAACCGAACGATTTATAATATTAAACATCTTGTACCGTTAATTTAATCGTGTTACGAATATTTAAAAATTTACTTTCGTTTAAAAATCACGCCTAAATTATGATGTAATCTAAGCGTTTCAAAACCAGAATTGAACTCGCGATGATGAGTGTTGTAAGTAGATTCAAAATGTAAAAATTACATATGAGACGAGCAGTGTATTTAAGTTCAGGTAGAAAGCTAACTCAATTTTTGTATTTGGGGCAGGACCAGATCTAATGTTCGATTATGACATATCTCACAAACTCCACTTCTGATGAACCCCAACTTGGCAAAATTACACAGTTATGAACAATCCTTAGTCTAACAAACACGGAAACAAAATCTTTATAGAGGAAATCCCCATGTTTAAACCGGGGCTCTATTGGAAATTGTCCTTTGAATAGTGACATATTTTTTTATCTTTTAACAACCTTTTAAGTTCTAAACATGATCGAAAAGAACGGTACATTTAAGCTCTGGAATTAACTATCCCCATTGCAGATTACCGTGCTTCTCAATGGCCGGAGTTAGACCCGATCGAGTAATCGCATCCCGGTATCTCATTTTCACGGACGCCATAGTGAGCAAGGTCCCATTTAAACTTCATCTTAGTTCTACGCTTATAAAGTTGACAAACCCACTGTCGTATTGATAGCTCTAATATACTGTACACAATGTCGAATATTATTGTTTGGTAATTACCAATATTTAAATTCGTTATTATTATTTTAATAACGCTATCATATTAGCCGACAATTATGTTTTTTTTTTTTCGAATGTAACGAAAAATGAAACACATTTCAACTAACATCGCAAACATAAAGAATAATGCTTACTTTCCAAAAAAATAATTGAATTAGCATAGCTAGTAAAACGAAAAGAGACAGCCTAGTCTCTTTTAGTTAAAAAAAAAAAAAGGTTTAAACTATTTTTGATTCGCGTATGTAAGTAATTATGAGTTTAAAAAGTTTAATTTACGAGGATATTAAAATTTTCCAAATAAACTCCGGCTTATCACGTATATATACCCACACATACACACAGAGCGCGCAAATAAATATATATTCGTAATTACATTAAAACCGATACAATAATTGTAAATGTTTATTTATATAATTGTCCGCAGTTTTTTTTTTTTTTTTAAAATATAAATGGGGTACAATTTTTAAATAAATAATAAGATTTCGCGATTAGAAGTTTGCATACAAAAAATAAATAACAAAAATGATTGCATTAACAAAATAAGACGAAGATAATTTTAATTCTATTTTCATATTATACCATGTTTAAAATATAACGTATAATGTTTATGATTCTATACATGCACATATACGATTAATTATACTTAATGTTCATTTAATAAATTTCTGAATATTACGAAATTTAATATACACGTTTTAACGAAGAAATGACTTTTTTAAATAAAAATGAACTTCGTACACACATACATATATATATATATATATATATACATATTTTTAGTAATCAGTCTCAGAAGTAACTATAACATATTACTATACCTCTACAATGTTTATTTTTAAGAGCCCTAAATGTTTAATTTATTCATTTTTAAAACTGAAATGTTAAAACATAAAATAATGATAGAGAATATGCTTTTACCATGATCCTTATTATTTTTAAATTATTTCCCCCAAAACGAGTACTTTGTTCAATCTCTTTTCTTATATATTATATATATATATTATTCAATTACATTTTACAAATATTATTATAAATATTGAAACGATGATAATTCATAGTATAATAAGCAAAGCCTACATTATTCATTATAAAATCAACAATCCTTACTACAATATAAAGACGCATTTAAAAGATTTCAATGTAACAAGTGCAAATGACAATAATATTACGTTTAAAAAATATTTAAAACACACGTTTTGATTTTAACATTTAAATGAATACTTTTTTCTTCATTTTTCGTATTTCTCGTTTATTTATTGTCGGTCGTTTAATTAAAATTTTGAAAACGACGTTGAATTAATTTAATTTCATCGATCTCTTAAATATTTTTTATATTAAAAAAATCTAACTTAATAATTTTATATATACGTACGGCTATTAAAACCAAATTATCCTAAAAAATATAAAAAAAAAGACTGCCTTATTATAAAACAAGTTATAGGACCTCGATACATACGTATATATATATATATATAATATTTTACTTATATTAAAAGAAGACAAAACAAAACTACTCGAAAAAAGACTACAATGATAAAAAAGAAAAACAAAAAATAGCTAATATTATCGGTATACAATTATTACACTACACACACACACACTATATACAAAGGAATTACTTTAAAGCAGACCGCCTTTACGACCGAACAGCATCGAACTTAAAGTGCCTAAAGTGGACGTGACGCTAGATGTAGCGGAACTAGTAACGGATTGAGTCGTTTCTTTGGTGACAATCGGAGTTCCGGATACGGTGCCTAAATCCGGTCGCATTCTAGCGTTACCGTTCAGAACGTTTCTCCGAGTCCGAACAGATGACGTTGTTCTCGATGGCGGTAACTGACTGAGTCGTTGTTCTAAAATTCCGGTTCCCGGTCGACCCGGAACGCCGGTATAATCGTTCGTATTAGCGGAACAGTTATCGTAATTGTCGTTTAAAATATCTAAACCGGTATCGGTAGCGGTAAATACGTTACAAGATGCAGCCGGATCGAAAGTTGTAGATATTAAAGTTTCTAAGCCGATTTTTTCCACCGTCTCGACTAATCGAATTCCCGTTAACATCTGCACAAGTGAATCCAAATTCATATAATTTATTTATTAACTTATTCGTTTAAAAAACGTCCTCGTTTATTTCGATTAATCGTTTATAAATATACGATCGACTAGAAGTCGATAGGTTTATTTAATCATCCATAATAGTTCTTCTCGAGAAGATAATAAGAATTTCTCAACCGTCGATCCATTTCATATATATTTTTTTTAAATAATAAAACGAAAAAAGTCTTCGTTTATTTCGATTAATCGTTTATAAATATACTATCGACTTGATCGATTTATCTTTTCGAGAAGCTAATAATAAAGTTTTCAAGCGTCGATTCGTATAATACGTCGTTTAAATACGAATACTAGAATTCGAATGTACGAATACGAAATAAAGTCGTGCGTGTATACATTCGCATAACGGAGAGACGCAAGTAATTCGATTGTTTACCAGAGAAAAGCAACATTATAAAGACTTATGCGCTACCTACCGAACTATAACAGAAGGGCTTCTAAGAAAAAGGAATATTACGAGAAAGAAAAGTTCGATAAAGATCATTATAAATGTGACTGTAATAATAAAAACATATTCAATTATAACACGATCAACGATGTGGGCCAGCCATCAAATGATTTTCGGAAACTAACAAGATGAAAAGAAGCGACAAAATAGTAGACTCTGTCGAATATTAGTCGACAAATATATAATAATAATAATAATAATTTAGACATTACAGAACCACGGGATAACGAATATTCCGGGTTGATTATATAGGGTGACCCAGAGAAGACGGACGATTTGGTTATTTTTTTAATAACTTAAAAACTACTCGACCAAAATTTTATTTAAAAATAGAAAAACGAGAGAACAGTCATTTGTGGAACACAATATCGTTCGGATGACCGCCATTTGTAACAATACATTCGTTTAATCTTTACAAAAATTTTCGAAGACTTTTCGAGCTTAGGTCGCTGAATTTTGGAATTTCTTCAGAAATTCGTGTTTTCAGTTTTTCCGGATCTCGTGTACGTGTTTCGTAAACGCTGCTCTTAAGGTATCTCCACACACACAAAAAAAAATCGCGTATTCTTACTCTCTTTTTGCATTGTCACGATCGATTCACGCCGAAAATTACGTTCCACGCAAAACACGCGTTCCTTCTCATTACAGGATGCCATGAAAAATCTCTTCCTGTGTACACTAAACTTGGAGCATGCAGTTAGCGTTGTAGCAGTGTAAACCAAATACGCTATTCAAAAGTTCTCTGGGTCACCCTATATATTTGCTGAAAATAGATTAATTTCCCCATATTCGAGCTAAAAACATCGATAGAAAGTGTAAAAGCAGCGAATATCTATTCACAAATAGTTAACAAGTATAAAAATTGAAATTATACATCTACCGGATTGTTTAATAACAATATAGTAGTATATTTATATTTATTTCAATACAAAAATTTTATATATACCTACACATATGCCAAGTATCCTTAAAGTTATCTTATACAACCGAATGACTTTTCAAAACTAATAAAGAAATAATAAAAAAAAATAAAAGTAGGAAAAATTAGAAAAAAAAACCTATTGGCTGGAATTGTATAATAATAACAATTTGATGTTCTTCCTTCGAAATGATAAATTCGATAATTTTAGACATTACTATAACTTTATTAAATATAGAACAATTTTTTCTTATTTTTACAACGAATATATACAAACTTTTTCTCATACTCTCCCTTACAGCCTATATATATATATATATATATAGGCTGTAAGGGAGAGTATGAGAAAAAGTTTGTATATATTCGTAGATTTAATTAATCTTATTTTTATTATTTTTTACAAGATACCTAATAAATTTACTTTCGTGCCCATTGAAACAATCGATTTAAAACAAAGTTATCCGTAGTTTTAATAAGTATTGTCTCTATATAGGGTTCCTGTAATACTATTAGTTTAATCGCCACATGATTTAAGGCCATATGAGACGTGAACGTGTTCTTAAACTTTTCATTAGCGCTTTCATTTAATTGATATCGGACAGCGATCAGCGTTATTTCATATACATATCGCAGATTAGAGATTTCGTATTCACCAATTATTATTTATCCGGTAGTCTTCATCGTATGTTTTGAATGCGTATTAAATAGAATCGACAATGAAATACATTCTTGTCGAACTCATTTATCCGTATGGAATTCCTTTATTTGTATATTCCGGACTATTTTCACAGTTACCATTTATCTTCATACAAATTTCGTATGAGATGGACCTTTCGATGCAACCACTTGTAACACTACTGATTATGAGTTGCACCATATGACGTAATTGGTCACATTTATTGAAGTCGATAAAATACAGGATAAGCATTATCTTGCATTCACGAGCCTTTTCTATCCGTACTCAAAATTCATAATCTGTTCTCTTGTACCATGTACCTTCCGAAAGTCTTTTCGCTCCATTGTAAATTGACTATTCCTCAAATTTTATTACATCTTTTCATTCTGTCTTTAAAATTTCCTGTTCTCGCTCGGTAGATAAACTAGTTTTTTTTCCCTTTTCTCACTCGTATCTTTATGTGCATATATGACATAGTATTCTCTCCAAATATAAGATATTTCATTTGTATCCGTTTTTAATTGTTCTTGTCTGTTTTTCATTGCTCATTTGTTATCTAAATGTTGTACTTGAAATCGATGAGATTTTTATGCTGATTTTCTCGAATAATGCGCAATAAATTTATTCTGATCTTTCCTACGACTTTTTATTAAATTTCTTCATTAATACTACAGATTTTTTTTCTCTTCGCTAAGTTTTATAATGTCTCTTCTGAACGGTTTCTGAGGCGCAATTGAAGTCTGCATATTCCTAGAGTTCTGTCATTTTAAGCCTATTTACGATTTAAACCAATCCTCTATAGTTCATCGGGTGGAAATATTTAAGATATCTAGATTTGGGATATTTCTGAATTCTTGTGAACGTCATGCACTCTTTATTTGTGTAAATTTTACCGCGTACTCGATATTATTCTTGTCATTTTTTTATTTTCCACATACTTTAAGGAGACAAATATAATCTGTGGTTACTTTCACATTGTTATCCAGGGTACCCATTTGCATTTTTGTGTGACGCACACTTCATCGTTTCCTGGTTACAATGTAGTCTGGGTCCTATATTGGTCATATGGTGCTTTCTACATGTATTGAGTCGGCCTGAATGTTATATATATATATATATATATATATATATATATATATATATATATATATATATATATATACACTACGATACATTTTTTTTACAGTGTTTAATTAGTGATGGGTGTTAATTAGCATTAACTTTGGAATTCGGGCAAAAAACTATGTACTTAAATTTTATGACGAAATTTATCGAAAAATAAATAATGTACTACCACAAGAAAACCCTAACTCTCGAAGAGCAATTTTTTTTCTTATTTTATTTATACGATGAGTCATAATCATATAAAAATAAACAATAATAAAAAAAAAGTTAAAATCATTAAAATGGTATTAATTAATACACTGTGCTCCATTTTGCTCAGTTTTTGTGAATTGTAATCTTAAATTAATATTTTTTCATTTTATTTTCCTGATCTTTTTAAATATTCACTTGATAATGGCCTAACAGCCTAAAAGCGTTGTGAATTTTCGTAAAGAAAAATTTTAGCGATTTTAATTTCTTTTTTATTGTTTATTTTAATAAAAACCACTACATTCCACATTATTCAAATCATAGTCTTATAATTGATTTTTTTTAAAAAGGAATAACACTTTTTATGCCTTAAGAAGCCCGAATGGAATTTGAACATCTATAATAGATAAAATATATATATACAAATTTTATAACAACAACAGTTTTATAACAATTAAAAATAAACAATAAAAAGTAATTAAAATCACTAAATCTGTATTAAAAAACACAAATGTGGAATGCTTCATGATTTTGCACGCGTCGTCTGTGTACAGAGACCACACAAAAACCTGAATTTTTGTGTTTTTTAATGCAAATTTAGTTACATCCCGCATCACTTCAAACAATTAAAACACAATAGTAAAATACAGATAACAAACAACTACTAAACAATATAATTTCTAAAACGAGGTGATTTCTTTCACACGTCTAAAACTACTACGTGCGATTGTCGGACCAACAATAAATTGCATTGCTAATATCGGAAACGTGTGATACGTACACGAATAGAAAACTATTACGCATTCAAGCGGAACTATGGATATATATATATATATATATATATATATGTATGTGTGTAAATAAAGTAATGATGCTGACAATGCCGGAAATGAGACCTCTCCAGTACGAGTTTGAACTAACTAGAATCAATTGTTCGTAAGTAGTGTTAGTTTTCGTGAACCCGGTTTGTTTTTCTAATGCGTTCTAAAAATAAGTGTTATAAATTTCGAGCAATGGTGTGCTATCAAATTTTGCTTCAAAATTCACAGTGCAACAGAAACTTTTGAAAAATTTCGGCAGGCCTATGGAGATAGTGTTTTGTCAAGGTCCCAGATTTATCGGCAGTTAAGACATTGAAGAGTTGAATTTGAATCACACTACCGTTCATTAGATTTTGACTAATGAATTGGTGATGAGAAAACTTTGTGCAAAAGTAATTCCGAAAAATCTTTCTCAAGACCAAAAGGATCTCTAAAAGGAAAGGAGTCTTTACTTTTTGGGATCGATTGAAAGTGATCCGATCCCTATTTTCTAAAAAGTGTCATACTGGTGACGAGTGTTGGGGTGAGTACGACTAAGAAACCAAACGTCAGAGCATGTCATTCTCTCCCAGGTTGAAAAAGCAGGAATGAATAAGTCGAAGATCAAATGCACGTTGTTTTTTAGATAGCCACGGAATTGTCCACAGACTTTGTGCCTGAAGGCCAAACGGTCAATCAACAGTTTTACCCGGAGTCCCTTGAAATACTTCGAAAAAGATTCATTCGTGTTAGACCAAACATCAAGAACAAGTGGGTGTCCCACCACGATAATGCGCCATGCCATACAGCAATCTCAATAAACAGGTTTTTGGCAAGTAAAAACATTCCTGGATACCCCAAGGCCTCTTATTCACCAGACTTGAGTTTTTGTGACTTTTTTTTTCTCCCCGAAATTGAAAAATCACCTCAAGGGACTTATTTTGTCAAAACATCTAAACGGCTGTAACCGACGAGCTGAAGGCTATTTTTGTATCCGAGCTCTAGCAATGCTATGCCGTCCACCACTGCGTGACTTCCCCCAAGGTATTTATTTTGAAGAAAACAATGTTAAATTGTAATTATATTTGAATACAAAATTGAAAAAAAATCAGCCTCATTAGTTTTTTTACACACCTTGTACATATACATACATACATACATATATATCACTAAAAAATTTATTACATAAAACACAAACACGAAGCTTTTCGACTATGAAGTCATTTTCAAGCTATTGTTAAAAATGTTTTAATGGAACCTGAACTAGGTCGGGAGATTTATAATATTTTAGTTAATAAATATAATGTAACAAATTATGACATTAACATAATATTTAAATATTTAAAAATATGTATTAAAATTAATAAAACTAGAACAAAGATTTGGTTTAACCATAAATGTTTAAGTTACAATATTATACCAAATTATGCTAAAGTTATTATTAAAAATAATAATAAAATTCCACAAAGCATAAAACATAAAGCGGAATTATGCTGGATTAAAGCTGAAATAAGTAACTTACATAAAATTCTTAAGTTATTTAATAAAATGAAAGACAGTTTAAGAGAAGATATTATAAGTTATTATACAGATGAAATAATAAATTTAGTAACATCAAATTTAGTTAACAAATACATTAAACAAAAAACAAAAGAACACAGTGATATTGTTAACAAGAAACTCAAGAATTTAATTAATAAACAATGCCCTCAAAACATACACCAGTTTCACAAGTTCCATGACCGAGTAATTAATTTATCAGATATAAGTTTAACAAAAGATGATTTAAATATTCTTAATAAAGACTTAAAATATATAGACGGAAATAGTATCAATATATTCAAACAAGATGAAATAGAAAAGATGACAGTAGATTGTGAAAATATTATTCAAAAAGTTAATCGAAATGTCAAAAATAATTTAAGGATAGAAGTTAGCAATATTTTAATACAAATGAAGCAAAATAGTAATAAGAAAAATCAACAAAAAAATACAAATCAAGCCTTAAGTAAATTGAAAGAAAAACTGAAGCACAATAATTTAATGCTTAGTAAAGCAGATAAAGGTAATTTTATAGTAGTAATAAAGAAAAATGATTATTTGGAAAAAATGATAACATTCATTGATAATAATAAATTCAAGAAAATTAAGAATCCAACCAACAGATTTAATGAATACATCAAAAAATAAATAAAAACAATTAATGGAAGTACTGCAGAAGAAAGTAATACAACAAATGATACCTTAAATAATTATTTCAAGAACTTCAATTTCATAGAAATGAATCCAAAAGCACCAATTCTTTCAGGTTTAATTAAACTACACAAGATTAACAATCCAATAAGACCAGTATAAATGCACCATTTTACAAAGTTTCTAAAATAACTAAGAAATTTTTACAGGATAATTATGAATTTGAAACACAATTTAATGTTAAAAATAATGTAGAATTAATTGATAAGCTGAAAGAAATAAAAATTAGTAATAATGATATTCTTATATCACTAGATATAGTTAATATGTATAATAATATACCAATAGATGAAGTAATAAGATATATAGAAGATACTAAAATGTATAACAGTAGGTTTAAAAATCAATTTATAAATTTATTAAAAATTGTATTAAATCAAAACTATTTTAAATTTAATGATAAATACTACAAACAAGAAGAAGAATTAATGTGTAGATGATATATTAATTATTTGGAATAACAAGTTGGAAACTTATGAATTAAATAAATTTGTAATAGAATTAAACAGCTTTAATAAAAACATTAAATTTACAGTAGAAATAGGTAATAAAAATATAAATTGCTTAGATTTAAATATTAATATAAACAATAATATATTAGATATTGATATATACAGAAAACAAGGAAACTTATGAATTAAATAAATTTGTAATAGAATTAAACAGCTTTAATAAAAAAACATTAAATTTACAGTAGAAATAGGTAATAAAAATATAAATTGCTTAGATTTAAATATTAATATAAACAATAATATATTAGATATTGATATATACAGAAAACAAACACTAACTGAAGTAATAATTCCAAACGATTCTTTTCATGC
Source organism: Coronaproctus castanopsis (assembly GCA_032883995.1). Taxonomy (NCBI): domain Eukaryota; kingdom Metazoa; phylum Arthropoda; class Insecta; order Hemiptera; family Monophlebidae; genus Coronaproctus; species Coronaproctus castanopsis. The sequence continues at coordinate 291,572,548 of CM065052.1, forward strand.
AAAATCACATAAAGTAGCTAGTTTCAGAAATTATTGTAATAGAGCCAAAATTATTTTAAACTGCAACAAAAACAAACTTAATAAAGAAAATAATATTATTAAACAAATTTCCATAGCAAATAAATACAATCCGAATATAGTAGATCAATTATGGAACAAACCAAATAATAGTTCTTTACAACATCAAAAAGAAAAAGATAATTATTTAGGATCAATTAAATATATAGGAAAATATAAATTTTTAAAAATTTTTAAAAAGTACAATATTACGATAGCAATAAATAATAATAAAACATCATTTAAATCAATTTGCAACAATAAAATAGAAGATTATAGGGTATTACAAAAATCTGGAGTATATAGAATAAACTGCTCAACATGTAATAAGTTTTATATAGGTGAAACAGGACGTCAAATAAATAAGAGACTAAGAGAACACTTTAATTCATACAAAAATGAAAATGATGATAAGTCACTTTATGGTAAGCACTGTAGAGAAGAAAAACATTTTATAGAAAACATTACAGATAATATAAAAATTTTACACATAGAATATAAATTTAAAACAAGAAAATTATTAGAAAAACTACAAATTATAAAACATAGAAGTAGTAATAATTTATTAAATAATATGATTAATTTTTATGAAGAATTAATTTTAAAATCGGTTTTATAATTACATGTTATTGTAAAAAAATATTTTTTTTTTATATCTGGCTATTCAATGTATAGATATTTATAAGTTTTTTTTAGTAATATCTTTTGTTTATTTGTAACATTTTTAACAATAGCTTGAAAATGACTTCATAGTCGAAAAGCTTCGTGTTTGTGTTTTATGTAATACATTTTTTAGTGATTAACTTCGATTTTATTTTGTTTTGCTAAATTCATAAAATCACTACTCTCCAATACCTTATAGTGAGTGATACAACTGATGTAGTGTGTGCGCTAGCCATTGCGGATCGTTATTACCGTTGATTGTACAATTATCAATTACTCTATGTGACGTCGATTAGTCAAAGGCCGAAACGATTGACGAATATAATAAATACTACCAAAAGCAAAGAACATATTTATAAATGAAATATTATGCCGGGATGAATAAAGATTTTACTGAAATTACATGGATTAATTTTTTAAACAAAATTGAATTATATATATATATATATATATATATATATATATATATAATATATATACATATATATCGATAATCGACATTGTATTCGTGTAACCCAGATCTTCCGTGATGAACAGGAGCATCACTGAAATAATTAAATCCCGCGTGTATCGTATTATTTTTCTATTTTATCGTTATTTTCTTTTCATGAGTTCGCGTTAAAAATATTCCTTAAAAACTGACGATGTTCGGACAATTTCCAATTCTATCGTCTGAAATTTCAATTTGTACGTATTCTTTTTTCGTAAGCGGCTCTATCGAATTATGTTACGGAACGAAAAAAAAAAATAAAAATGGAATATCATCGTTATTATTATTATATAATTACAGGCTGGAGAGTATTATAGAAAACCGGAAATTAGTCTACCTTGGTACTGTCCCGTGAAATAGATAATACGATCTTCTACTTTAATTGAAGGAAACATCACAGGAAAAATGAGAACAGGTAGAAAAAAAATGAAACTGAATATCGTCTAATAGATCAGCGTCAACATCTATTGAAAATATGACACAGCAATAACAAAAACGACAACAACAAGAATATAAATTAAGAGAAATTAATTATTCAAATCGATTAAAATAAATTAAAAAATTTTAAACATAAAAATTTAAAATAATTTAACGATTCGCTTTTTACTAAAACGTAATGTGACATCGTAATATGCCCATTTTATAGTAATTTTGAACAATGTGGAATGTAGTAATTTTCAAAAAATAAATAAATAATAACTAATTAAAATCACTACATTTTTATGTACAAAAAGATGGCCAAGACTTTTTCTTTTTAGTTTTAACTTTATTATTATTATTATTATTATATCGTATGGTCTCATAACTCTTTCCGCGACCGATATACCAGAGAAATTTTAAAGTTTCTTCATCCATATCAGAATATAATTTATCCGCATCAAAGGTGCCCCATAGGTCGCGATTAAATAAACGTTCGACATTATGTATCAAGCAACATTAGTATCGATTTTATTTCGCCTCATTTTCCATTTGTTTAAGTTGTACCTGGTTCGTGCCACTCCAGTTCTTATTCTGTTTAAGGTGGGCCGTAAACTTTAAATCGTTTCTCCTTATTAGAGATTCCGTTACATTACTAGCGTTTTGAGTTTTTAGTCTTTCAGATTTTACCGAGTTTTCCAACTTTTCGATTGAAATATCTCTTTTATTTCTGTCCTTATTATCTATTAGACATTCATTACCACATCATTTTATAATCGAAACTATAAAATTTAATATATCTACAGATTTTTCAATTATCTTCAACGTACCATTTTTAACTAGACACCTAAACATAAGTCAAAGTTAAATTACTTACACGCGAAGAATTACACTTAAATTTTAACACTCGTTTTCTGAGTTAGTAATGGAAAAAAATTGATATGAAATAAAAATTATTAAAAAAAAACACAACAAAAAAAGCGTTAGATTAAAGCGAGGGTAGAAATATAAAGCAGTTACCTATGCTGCGGTTGGAGGAATTTAGTAGCGAATGAGGCAAGGGTATAAACTTGTTTGGTTTGCATATATATATATGTGTGTGTGTAGTATGCATTATATAGCGTCGTTTAAAGCTATGATAACGAAAACGGTCATTATCGGTGTTGGTGCAGACGATAAACATGCTGTTACGAGTATCAATAGGAGGAAAAAGCTATAGCGGAATGTTTCGTATTTTAGAAGACGTAACATTCAGCGTTAATGAATAAAGCGCACAACGCGAGCACTAAGTCGTCATCGTCGACTGGAACGCTATCATCATTGTCGCTACTATCAGTATCAGCGGCGACGGTATGCTGTACCTTTTTATCTAACTGGGATCTGGACGAAGGCTCCGTACTGTCATTTTCATTAATGACATTATGTTTTACCGTGCGCGATCGAGATCTATGGCTGGTACAAGTAGGAACCATAGACGAATTGTCGACGATGTTTCCCGTTAAAGTTTTCCTTAAATATTCAGCACCGCTGGATACTAAGTAACCTGATAATAAAATCAAATAGGTAATAATAATAATAATATATGCAATGATTTGTTTTTTAAAAAATCAGCTTTAAAATTATTAATAAAAATTTATTAAATAATTTATAATAAAGCTTCTCGGTAGTTATGTTAGAGTTATAACTTGAATAATAATAAACGATAAAAAAAAAAAATTAATTATTAATAATAACGATAGTAAAACTGATATTTCATTTATTTTTGGCATACAATCTATCACAAGTGGCTAAGTATTAAAAAGTATTTCGACAGTTCTCCCTACATGACACATTAAATAAAATAATAATACTTTTATACCGCATTGCAATATATTTAATTAACACAGTCTACTAGAATCCTGATGATATGGCTGCCAGTGAAACTAGTTATTATGTTTATTAAATATATTGTAATACAGTACATTTTTCATTTTTATGTGCACTTGCACAAATAGACAATAAGCACGTGAGTTCGGTTAAACATGTGCCAAAGTATGACGGCGTCTGTTTCAATAAACAGCGTGCCCGTTATGAATTATGCAACAATAGTAATGCCTTGATCTGTACGACTTTAGATCATTCTGCAGACGCAGAGTTTGTAAGTACGTCTCCGGGCATTTGTAGATTTAGTCGACAGATATGTGGTAGTATCGACATGTAGATTCGCCGAATTTGAGTTTGGATGATTACAGCATTTGTCAAAGAATGTTTGGTATTTATTCTGATAAACCTGTATGACTGTGGGTACTTGCACATCATAGTGTAATGTATCATTGCTGACGTAGTAAGGAACGTCACATATTATTCTCAGCACTTTTGGCTGAAACTGTTGCATACGTTTTAAATTACTAATTGCTGCCGACCCCCATAATTCGATTCCATATTTCCATTTCGTCGCTAGAACTATATTGCAGAGCAGCACCTTGTTTTGTAACGAAGTTTTAGCTTTTTTTCCTAGGATAATATGCGGTACCCAAGTAAGTTTTTTATCCACAATAAGAGATACTTTGCAGTATCCGCCCGAGTAATTGATCGCTGATCATAGTAGACTGGAGGACACGAACCCATCCGTAATATAAGTTACATTTGCCGATTTATCTGCGTTAATTCTTCATTTCGTGCACCGTTTTCCCATTGCTTGTAGATGAAACTGAATAGATCGACATTATCGTCAGCAAAGGTAAATATTGATGTATAAGGTGTTGTAGGGATAACTGCTGTGAATATCATGTACAGAGTAGGTCCCAAAATACTCCAAGCAGAATGTTCAGAGTCGTAGCGCACACAAAATTTCCTTTTTTTTTTCAAATATGATTAGATTAGTCCGCTGGTAGAAACTTCTTCAGTTTATAAAGCAAACCATGATGCATATTTTATCGAAGGCCTGAGATACATCTAAGAAGATAACAGGACAATACCGCCCTGTCTGAAAACAGGATGAGATATCCTAAGTGGCTAACAAAAAAGTGTTTCCGCATTACTTCCTAGGTGATACATGTAGGTATTTTACTTTATTCAATGTTGGGATGGTTCTTCCATTTAACTAAATTTATTCATTTGCAAATAATTCTCGCAATTTTCGATAATTTGAACCACTTCTCCAACTGTCGAAGATGATTCTGAAAATTTGTAGTAGAGTATAAAATGTAAATGTATCGTTTGCAAATATGGCTATAGTACAGCCTGGTTAAACTCAAATGTATGGCATATAATATATTTGCTCACAAGTACCGTTTATATTACTTGAAAGTATCTATATAGGATTATAGTAATACGTAGTACTCGTTGAGTTTTATTTTTGTAACCCGTATGTCATACTTTATCTATATCGAGATACAGAGCGGGATAATTTTTTTTCCCCCGAAACCATCGTTGATAAACGTTGACTATCCGGATGAATTTGTTTTACAGTGCTATGCGAACTCCTGAAGTCGAATTGTAAATTGGATACTATGTTACTGTTATAAAGTATCGGTTTTAATCTTCTTAAAATTAGTTTTTAAACCAGTTTTGACCTAGTCGGAAGCAGGCTGATGGGTCTGTATGACCTAACTAGTTTTCGAGATTTTTCTGGTTTTTTCAACGTAATAGAAGTAAATTTCCACTGTATAGGATAGTAGTGAGTACGGAGTACATGGTTGAAAATGTTTTTTTCGTAAAATTCTGCCTATTCTGTCTGTGGTGATTTTTATATAAGGTAACACTACATTGGCAGCAAACTCTTCTTTGTTACTAGATTTTTCTTTTTTCGTTTCAAATTTTTTTTCTTCAGTGAATTGTATCTTGATAATGACGTGATTATTGAAAAGTTTTGGTGTGATATTTTTTTATAGTGAATAATTTTGTTATATATATATATATATATATATATAAACTACGAAAGTACATCTCAAGGACAAAACATTCAAATATAGTTAAAGGAAGAACGTTTATATATATATATATATATATACACATATTTCGATAAAATTAGTTAATATCTTACTTGGAAAAGCGAAAGGATTAGACAGCGGAACGATGGATGGTGATACCGAACGCGAATGATCGGGCGATGCTTCTGGACTGTTACAAGGAGTAGCGGTCGGAGTATAGGAAGGTGTAACCAAAGTTGACGGTGTGGCCGCTTTGATGCCGCGTTCGTTCAGTAGTTTGGCTAGTCCTAATGTTACTGAAAACGTGCATGTCGAATCACGTCGCGATCGTGACGGTGTACCCGGTACTGTACTAGCTCTACTATTACTGACGGTGCTCATTCGACTGCCACCGATACTGTCGACACGCGATACGTAGTAATATTAGAAAAAAACAAAAAACACAAATCATTGAAAAATGGCCTTCAATTGTTTTTTTTTGGTAATCCCTATGCAATATTATAGAGCGTTTTGGGAAATTAATATTTTAGAAAGTGGTGTTACGTATTATATACCAGAAAAAATACTTCGTTATATATATATATATATATATATATATATATATATATATATATATGCATTTAAAAAAATTATTTCGAAATTTTTAAATAACGAAATTGCGATCAATTCGTATTAATACAGATTTAGACAATATTATTCTACGAAACTCGTTATTTCAGACGTAATCGATAATCTAACATAAAATAAACAACGTAATAATGTTTCTATTGCTCTTCGTTTTGATGCGGAAGGAGAAAGTGTGATCGTGAAGTTATAACAAACGCATTAATCGATGGATGTTAAACATAATTTTGGCACCGAATAAGGTTCAGTTTTTGGACCGGTTTTGTGGAATATTTTACCTTCTAATATACAGTCCGAATTAATAAACATGGCTTACGTTTGTACAGATACGCATGAAATATACTACGTTTATGTTGTAAATTGACGTTGTCATATCATATTTATAATTTTAATGAAGTTAATAAGAAGTTTAATATACTGAATATTTTATGCCTCAAATTTGAGATTACCACATTTCGAACTATGTTAATATCTGGTCGAGAAAAACACCTCCCGACCGAGTAATATATAATAGTATTATAATTAATGACCGTGTGTTCAGTTCTACTGATAACATAAAATATTAAGGATTCATTGTAGATAACCGATTACAGTATAACATAACATATGCAATATATAAATAACAAAGGTAATCAATATTATTATATTTTTAAATTATTCGGTGTTAAATTATGAGGAATTAATTATAAATAAAAAAGAATTCTATGTAAAAGTTTTTTACAGTTATTGAATTTATATTGTACTGGCGCATTTTTCATAAACAATAATAAACGTTTAATGTAAACAGCAAAATTTCTAATTAATTTAACTTCTTTACATATTACTTTTTTTAATATTACGTTAGTACCGATTTTACGCATTGATCTTTATATTAAAAGAATGATCTAACTAAAAAGAAAATAATGGTATTATAAGTAAAGTAATTGTGAAACAGTTTGATATACAAATTTAAAATGAATTTAAAGTAAGATATGGTAACGATAAATTAATAATTTCTTTCCTAATAATGTAATAGAATATATTTTAAAAATAAAAATATTGCAGTAAAATTACGTCACTGATACCATCTGGTTATGGTTCTGTTGAGTATTATTTACATAAATTAAAGATTATCTGGGACCATATATGTTGTGACTGGAAAAGTCACGAAATAGAAAACGTTAAACATATAATTTATGAATGTAGCAAATATAACCATATGCGATAAATGTATAAAGTAGACTGTATATTTTTTTTTAAACTCAATAAAACTATTTGATTAGATCAATTTTCTGTTTTTATATATATATATATATATATATATATATATATATATATATATATATATATATATATATATATATATATATATATATAATTGCTCTAATTTATGCGAGCTATTACAGTTTTGTTATTTATTAAATTGTATTATATATATATATATATATATATATATATATATATACATTTTTTTTTACATGTACAACTATAGGTATTCCAGATGATAAGAACCCCTTTCACTGCAATTACGTTTTTTATTTTTTATTTAACTGTATGTATTTTCTAACTAGATAAACAAGGACGAGGAGCAATTCATAATATTACGAAATAATTTATTCTCAATTCAGCAGAGAGTAGTTTATTAGTCTCAACATATTTCACTTCGTACACATTTTCATTATTACATTATTGTCAACCACAAAGAATCTTAATTTATTCCACATAGTTAAATTTTAGCACGTATATATAAAAAATTACGTTTTGCGCTACTTATCACAAATTACATTTACTTTATATTGGCTACTTCTCTAAAAAATGAGAGTCTATTAAAATAATTATGTCGTCCTCAGATTCTAGGTCACATCGATTCAATAGGTCATTAGATTAGGTAAAAAGTACGCCAAATATATTGAATCATAGGGAGACATTCACGTCTTATTTAACATACAGCTATATGACCATGAACATATGCAATACAGCTATGATGGCATCAAACAGATAAATTACTCAAACGATAATAAATGTCTTCCATTGATAATTAATATCAGATTATTTGAACGAAACGAATCATTGCACACCGATTTAAAAATTAAGTAGGTTAATGAACTCATCGTCGATCTGGCTTGTCGACATTAAAAGACTTCATAACCACCCGAATCTAGACGTATCAGAGCTCTTACTTATTGGTCAGGACTTACGATGTCTTAAGGTGTATGCCCACTAGAATGTATAGTAGCGTTCCATATCGGTATGCGACGCGTTTGAAGAATGTTTGAGTTTATAAATTTTCATTCACAGTGATTATCGAATTTTACTTTGTACATCTATTTTAATTGCGAACACATTCTATCAGTTGTTCATGATCTCCATATTTCGACACAAACCACAGCACAAGAACGCGTAGATCTTCACTTTTCAAAGATAATTACTAAAGTGAAACGCGACAGCAACGCGATTGGCTAACCGGATGGTGAACGAACAGACACATGAAAAGTATTCTCATATTGACTTGATTTAGTATTATTAATTAGAATTGATAATAATTTAAAGTCATTTCTAAGATTATAATATTTGTGCAACGTCCTCTGATGAGCAGAGCATATTAAGCCAATTCAAACGCTGCAAAAGAGATTGGTAAAATTTGTTCCTAATCAAAAAAATCCTTCTTCTTATGACATAATCCGCAATATTCGAGAGATTTACCAATTACAATTACTAGACTATGCCTTCAAGAATAATCCTTGTAATATGTTGCCCATCACGGATTACTTTATCATATCAAATGGAGAGGGGATGGTATAAGTACCCAAGTTCAATAAGTATCACTCTAGAATTCAAGCTATCTATAAAGGCGCTATAATTTATAACGCGTTGTTAATGTATATAAAAACCGACCTAAAAATTTTTAAGAAACGTCGCAAGTCTTTAATGAGGTACCTAAAAAATAAAAAATAGAACTTTTCTACAAATTTACATGTATGCATATATTGAGTACTGCAGTGCGTGTGCATTTGAAAATACCCGGGTTAGCTTAATATTATATGCACGTACACCTGTATAGTAAATTATATTAGATTACGCTTATCCAACATTTATAACATTTTCATCGTTTTTAATTGTATAGTTTATGATGTTACTCACGCGTTATCGCGCATTTGCAGCATGTTGTTGTAAACCGTTATATACAGGAAAGTAAAATAAAGCTTGATTTGATTTGATATTCGATCACTGAGTTCTCAAATTAGCTTTTTACAATTTTAAGCAATATTGTTTTCAATTGTCAATCCGGTTTTCTAGTATGTATATATTTAATATTTTTCCTCTTATCTGTATTTATACATTACACTTTTTTCAGATAAAATTAACACGCAAATATGTTTGTACTCATAATAAGGATACAGGAGGAAGTCATACCATAAAAGATCTTCCAATTTTAACAAATATTCGATTCCCTTGGATTCAAAATATATTTTCATTTATTGTAGATTCATATTTTATCATTATCATCATCATCATCAGTATTTAAGAGCATGCTTTTGTCGTTGTAGCTAGCCAATCATTTTCTTCCATTCCTTCCTGTTGTCTGCTATGTTCTTCATCTCTTTATACGTTATTTTCTTTTACTTGATCGATCCGTGTTATTCTAGGTCTTCCCCTTCTTCTTCATTCCAATTTTCCTTCGATTATGACCTTCATTAACGTGTTATGCCGCAGTATGTGCCCTAGAAGTCTTTTGCGTCTTCGCTGTATTGTTTCTATTAGTTCCCTTTTTTCATTTACCATTCCCAAAACTTCTGAATTCCTTTTCTTCTGTGTCCATGAGATCTTCATCATGCGGCGCCAACCCCACATTTCGAAGGCTTTCAAGCGTTTTTTTAAATTTGTGTTAACACCCACGTTTCTGAACCATATAGTTTTTATACTGTATTGATAAGCGGATAGACTTCATCGCGTTTGTTAGGAGGGGTATAGTAGATAGATTTCCACGTATATTATTAACATAAAATTTTTAACGAAAGAATAATTATCGTGAAAATAATTAAATATACATTTTTCTCTTTACACACACTCACATATATATATATACAAAATAGGTTTCAATTATCGAATGACGATATTACCTGGATGTTACGCTGGTCCCATCATCCGGATGCAAAACAGTGCTGTTGGTATATGTGTATATAGTACCAGATGGTTGAAAACTTTTACCCGGGTGAATTATTTCTTCATCTTCTTCTACGTCTGTTAACGAATACATACGTAAACCTAAATCTTCGAGTTCGATACCACCTCTGGTTTTAATGCCTGGTCTATCTTCCAACAAACCACTCATTGACGGTGTAGCAAGTTGACTCCAATGATGCAAAGTTTGAGAACCCTCCAGTGGTTTCACAATCTATATAAGTTTGTAAAAATTTTCCTTAAATTCTTTACAAAGTACTAAGAAATACGAATAACTTTTCTTCATAACAAGATTAGAATAAGATTTTAAGCTTTCACGGTATATAATTTAATTTATTTATTTAAAATTGCGAACACGTTATAAAGAGAAATCACCCTAATAATACACACATTTCCACTTCAAGTTAATTTGTAGAAACAGGAAAAATGTGGGAAAATATCGTATATAAACTATCACTTGTATACAACACAAATCTATATACACATACATGTATATATAAATCTTAACATTCGTATTTATCGCACATGTTTTTACAAATATACATACATACACATAACACACACAAACACTTATGGTCGCACAATACAATAATAATAGGGTCGTATGAATAAATCGTTGTGTATATTCTTATTGGAATAAATTTCGAAACCGGGAATAATAATATATATGCTTATGGCAATCATTTGAACGAACTTACGAATCAAATAACTCTCGATTGCAGTTTAATTTACACCAGAAATTAAAAATGAGTCTCTTGTAAGTCTAGAGCAAAAATTTTCAATTCGAAAAATAAAGCAGTAGTGTTTAAATATGCGAGAATTGGACGGTTATTCATTATATCACTCGCATTTAGTACAAACCATCTGTTAAAGGCAGAGTAATTCATCATTATTACTTTAAAACAGCTGATTTCCGCAAAATATTTATAATAATACGCAATTCATGCATATTATCTGAAATTCATGTTGGAGAACTGATATAGCCCATTCATAATTTATATTGAAATTGTAAGTGCCAGCGATATAATTCAGTCACTCCTAACATGGGGAACAGACGCAGACCAGGTAGTCGCTCCACGCTCCACTAGAAACAGAACGCTTCTGTATTTTCGCCGAGGGTTAACAAGCAATCGAAGGAAAACGAAGTTTTACAGACCGCCTCCAACCTCTCTTTGCCTGCTCATCCTGTCTCTTCGAACAGTATTGAGATCGAAAAAAGAAGCAAGAAAGATAATAAGAAAAATCTTCGGACACAAAATTCGAAAACGATATGCTGAAACTAAAAACGAATAAAAAGGTATACGAAATAGTCGAGAAAATAACATTCAAAATAAACGAATATTTCGACAAAAATAGAAAATTTTGGAAGTTTATAAAAAAAATAAATAAAACATACGGGCAGATGAAAGAAATGAATATCCGCACAGTTAGAGAAGATGTAAATTATTTTACGGGTCCAAATATGGCTGAATTCGAAAAAAAAATACACAATTCAAAATTATTAACGCATTATCAAAACAAACAAAATAATTTAAATTAATCATAGTTATAAATTTCGCGTATCTTTTTAAATTAATTTCAACTTGTATTTAATTTCCTAAGTAAATCAGAGGGGATGCTTTGATTTGCATATAGTTTCGAAATTACGGTGTCAACTAGTACATCATATAATTTATTGCGAAACCATATAAATCCAATCAGAATACCCAATGCAATTCGATTAACAACTGAAGCTATACTGGTGTTAATTAAAGAAGAATTAGTTTTCTCAAAAATTGTATAATCCAGTGTGAAATAAAACGGTATTCATGGACTATTTGTACTTCTTTACACATTTACCACACACAACATATATACATATATAAATTTGATTCGGAAAATCGTCATTTTTTTTACTTGCAACTTAGTAGCAGGCAATTTCCAAGGCATTCTGCTATACGTGCCGGTGTAGCTACTGGTAGACATAATAGAGTCTGGTGTTCTACATTCGGACGGTATACAATTCGCTGTATTGAAAGTGCCGGAATACAATGCAGCTCGTTTCGCGTAAACAGCCGCCGGAGTTAACCTTCTTAACGCTTCAGCTAAATCCGCTGATCCAGGAGCTCCCGGAATTCCTTCTGGACGACGAGCTCTATATATTAATATGTACATATAAGAAATACAAGTTTTAAAGTACCGAATTTCCTACACACATAACACTCACACTAAAAGAAAGTATTCCAAATCCAAATATAAACGAACTGGCATTGTAAATCGTAATATATATCAGCCGACAGGCTCGGACTAATGCTTTTAAAGACCTGGGGGCTAATTACTTATCCGGCGACCTCTACAAGGTAAAACCCATAAAAACCAAACCCTCTAAACCCCAAGACGTTAAATCCACATAACCCAACATGTCATAGTTTTTACCCGGAAATTTATTTAGGATATTACACCGCATATTCGAGTTATTTCGACATAATTAGACAAAATTAACAATTTTCAGAACGATGTCCCGTGATTTTATTAACACATTTTCCATTTGATTTTTGAAGAGAAACAATAGGAAAAACTAGAAATTTGTTCGTGGTAATCGTCATCCAGTAAATAGGCGTTTAAAATGACGTTGTAGCTTTCTCAAAACTTAAAATTGCAGATCTCATTGAAACGTTCGGACATGCGCACAAAAGAGAAACCAGGATATCTCAAAAATATGCTTATTTGTACTATATTAAATGAAACACTAAAAAAAACCCTCATAGCTAGAACATGATAAAACCTAGTAAAATGAGACATGATAGAAAATAATTAACGCGATTGTGACGATCTACAGGATGATAAACAGAAACTGAAGTGATGAAAACGGTAATTATTAAGAATAGCCTAGCATTATTGCGTTAAACTTCAACTTAGAAGAAGAAGGCAGTGTGGTAAGCACAAATTATTTAAATAATTTGAAATATCCGAGGTAAATCGAAGCATTGATGAGGGAACTATCAATTTCATAAAATTTTAAGTAGCTAGATGTATTTAAGTCGAAATAATAATAATAATAATAATACTTACGGATAAGCGTAATCGTCCGAAGAATCTGAATCACTTGTATAACAATCGTCAGTTGCGCCCCAAGAATATCTTTGACTAGATGAAGTGGCGTATGTAGCAACCGACTTTCCACTATTGTTACTGCCACTACTGTTATGACTATAAAATGATGAAGTTAACGATTCGTTTTCGTATGCACTTCCCTCACTAGATGACAGATTACAACTACCAATTTTACTTCCTAAACTGCTATTCCTAGATACCGACCGTATCGTTTCAAATACTTTCCTATAATGAGAACTATTAAGAAACAAATAATATCTATCAGTATCAATAGTATTGCAGGCTAATTACAAGAAATAAATGAGGTGTGACATGTGTTTTATGACGCGCGCAAAGTAAATTATTCACAAAAAAACTGTTACATTTTAAAACGTGTATCAATAATTAATAATTATTTAAAATCAGTAACGTTTTAAATATATCACTTTTTTCATTTGTACGTTGTACTCATCATTTTCTCCCCCTCATACAATATATATATATATATATATATATATCATACACATCCATCATTCACATACGAATTATGAACGGCTATGTATTATTGTATAAGCATTGTATTACATCGAAAATTTATCAAAATTATATACTTTATTGAACGTTACAACTCAAAGATATATAAATATGGAAAGTGTATACAAAATAAACTATTTAATTCATAATTTAATTATTCGTTCTTATAATTGCATTTGTACATAATAACGTGTCAGTATAGCACACACGTACGTATACGCTATATATAGCTACATAATATTGACGTTAGTTTAAAATTACAACTAAGACGAAAATACATTTTTTTTTTAATTACACAGTGAGAATCACTTTGTAGAAAACGGGCCCTTATACGAAAGCAGGGAAATTTAAACAAATATATGTACTCTAGAGATTCCTCACTGCTCGTTTCAGTCATCAATCCATAGTACTTTTAATGAAAATTATAAAAATTGCACCAAAAAGAAAAATATAACATGGATTACAAAGATTGCGTTACCACAATAACGCAGTAAAAATATAAAGAATAAAAGGAAACGAAACGTTAAATACTGAAGGGAAAAAAGCAAATAAAAACCTGCCACTACAAAATACACAAGTTTTCTAATTACTAACAATACACGTTAATATAAGAACTTAAGTCTAAAAAAAAAATACAAAAAGTGGGTGACATGAGTGTCGTGTGTACTTACTAAGTAAAGGGGGTTAATACTAATAAATAAATTAATTATGATTAATTACTACATAATGTTATGCGTTTAAGTTGTCTGTGTTTATATTTGGAATACATGAACGAAGTTGCCTGGAGTCGTAGTTGGCAATCGAGGAGACGAGTTCATTGTTTTGGTATGAGTAATTAAAAAGTCAGTCGATAGTTTAGAACAAAATCTCTAATACAAGCTTCGTGCATGTTGTCGATTCTGGCATAGCAAGGTGCATTGAGAATACATCTGAGGCATCTATTTTGAATACCTTGTAATTTATTAAAAGTTTTTGAAATATAGCTCCAGGCAGGACAAGCGTAACGAAGTATTGGACGGATTAGCTTTATAGAGGATTATCTTGTTGTTAATGTTGAGGAAGGACTTGTGATTAAGGAGAGGATACAATGAACAGAAGGCATTGTTTGTCTTGATTGCGATATTATATTAGTGAAAGTATGTATATTGTCGAGGATCACACCAAGATAACGAACCTTATCACACCACTTGTATTTCCCTGTACCATCAGATTGTCAGGTAGAGCTGGTCTCCTACAGGTGAAGAAAATAGCTCCGATTTCGTTCAGGTTTGTGTTAATTTGCAATTTATTATAGGATTTAAGTAGCCGCGATATTCTATGCTGTAGATCGTGCTAGGTCTATCGTCGTCAGCAGAGTCTAACTTGCGCGTTGGGTGGGTAAATAAAAGTGGTCCAATTATACTACCTTGCGGAACATCCGCAGAACAATGTGATACGAGGTAGCGCTACCTACGGGCACATAAAAAGATCTATTGCCTAAGTAACTGTAATTAAATTAAGTATATTGGAAATTTACATTTTATCATTTTGTAAAGAATACCCGCGTGTCAAGTTGTATCGAATGCTTTGGCAACGTCAAGTAGTAACATGTCGGTATGTTTGTTTAAGTTGAAATTGTAGGTGATGGAATCAACTATCCTCATATTTGTTGGGTCGTAGAGTGATGAGAACGAAAGCTGAATTGAAAGTTTGGAATTATGTTATTGTTGCCAACGTGAGTTATTAATCTAACATAAATTATCGTTTCAGAAACTTTACTTAGGTTACTCGGTAAGCTAATTGAAAACCTGCGGATTCTTTCTCCGCTTGGATAAGGCGATGACCTTGTCAAGTTTACAGCTTTGTGGAAAGTATCCCAGTTTAAAGATACCGTTCATTATGTTTGAGGACAAATTTTATCAAATAAACAACAAGGCATTAAGAGCACAATCAAGAACAGATCACGTAATGGAGATAGCAAGAAAACTAAAATGGACATGGCGTGGTCACGTCATGCGAAACAAGCAAGTAGCTGGACTAAAACATGTAAAATGTATGGAAAGAAAAGACCAAAAAGACGATATCGTTAAATGTGGGGACCAGGTGAATGAAAAAATCAAGAGATAGAACGATTTGGAAGCAAATGGGTGCTGGATATATGTCTTTAAAGTAAAAAAAAACCCCTGAAGAAACATTTGCTCAAGTTGGGCTTTCCTTAATATTAATTTTTATTATTTTGTATAGGTATTTTTGGTGTATTCAAATAAAATTAAGACTATTTTTTTAATTATATATATAAACTGCCAAAAACATCGCTCATATAACAACGAGATATATACCCAGATGAACACATAAAACTTGTCAACGATGTGTTCTCGTAAAATACGTCTGATAAATACATTTTTTATTTGTTTGAACGATTACATTATGTATTTTTACTAAGTCTAATAAACTTATATAAACATAACGTTTAAATCTAGAAAGTATTAATAAAAGTATAATTTAATTTTTTGTTTCACACATAAGCTGTTACCATATCACTAATTTTTTCAGTTGAAAATTTTAACAGGTTATTGTCCTGCAAATATTTATTGATTTCAAATAAAGTTTAACAACGTCCTTCCTGTTATTAGTCTTAATATTTCATAATGGGGGTCTGTTCTGCTAGGTAAAGTAATAATCGGATTGAGATTTTCGAAATATATCGTTTTATTTCCTGAAAGAGAAACGGAATTAGCGTGATCTTATAACCTGATGAAAAACAAAAGGAGAAACGAGAACTGACGACCTTATAATAAACGATTAAAAAATCGATGTTAAGCCAGCTGATTGCCTTCCGAGATGTAGCCTCTGTCGAAGAATGTTAAAAATATCATGAACGGAAAAGATATCGAATACATCGTTACTACAAAAATTAAATAAAAAATTAGAGACGAAAAGCAAATTAGCCTACTTCGGTCGTGTTTTGAGATGCAGAATGACGAAAGAATCGTAACAGGAGTTAGAAAACTTGAAAGAATGGACGAGATTTAGTGCAGAAATTGCGAACAGTATGTAACAGATCAGATGCTTAGCGCAGGATACTATTTCAATTACCATGCTCGCAACATCATGCTATCTACTAGCAGAAACACAAATAAAAAATTTATCAATTTCCCCCAGCCCTCGTTGGCATATTCCCTAATTTCGCCCAAAGAAGTGAACAAATACTGTTAATAAACATTTTTTATAATTTTATATCAGTTAATAAAAATCATAGGATTACGATTTCAATCAAACTACTTACGCGCTATATAAAATATAAACATCGTGAAATTAAGCACAATTTACACTAATGCGTATACACACTTAAAATTTTTTATAATTTCATTTTTTTAAGTCAGTTTATTTACTTATCTATTTTCTTTTCTGTTTACTTGGCTGGGTTCTTTTTCTTAAATTTTTCCTACTAATTGCACCCTAGTAGTTAAACGGTACATATAGTTATATATATATATATATATATATATATATATACACACATACATACACAAGCAATTATTAATAGTCAATATCTATCGAACGTACGATGCAAGAAGAACAATGGTCATCGAACGCGGATTTACTGCATAATCAAGAAGTAAATATAATTTTGTATAAATTGAAAATTATTGCAAATGTTGTCTCATCAAAATAAACAAATCGGTTTCTAGTAATTTTAAAAGAAATTTTAGCGAATTCTCTTTTAATTATCTATGAAGAAAACCAGGAATGCAAAGGATAAAAGTAAAAAATGATCTACAACGAACAGCGATGTCCACTAACAGGTGTCGAAGTCATGTTGCCAGAAGCAATATGTGTGTATGTATGTATATAATATAAATAAAGTTTTCGGAAAAGTTTTAAAGGTCTGTGTTTTTCTCTCTGTTTCCAAAGTATCGCACGCAATTCAAAATATATTCCAACAGTTTGTACTAATTTTAAAATTTCGACAATACATCTTTAACCCTTTTAGTCATAGTATGAACTTTCGACACAAAATTATAAATAACGCGAGTTATACAAATATTTTTGAAAATGACATATTTTACATCCAGCAGAAAACATACAATTTTGTTAGCGTAAAAATTTCACCAACCATATTGAATGAAACGGTTATTGAAGCAGTTCCTCATGCCTCGAAAAGTTGTCATTATTAACGAAATCGTCGGAAAAAAAAATATATATATTTTAATATATATAACACTTAAATAGTTTTTAATTCGACACGAAGTAATGCATGGCTTCTGTTTACGTATAATAAACTGAAGCAATTTCAACGCGGGGCAGTTCAATCTGATTTAATTAAATTAAACGCGAATAAATTAAGAGATATATATATATATATATATATATATATATATTTATACTGGGAGGTGGTAATAAAAAAATATTTTGAGATAATAATGATTTTAATGTACGTTATTGGGCTAATGATAAAAATTAATGAAAAAGCAATTTTATTAAATTTTCAAAAGTAATTTTATTTGTCCGTTGCTTTACGATTAAAACGAACAAAACACATGGTTCATAAAAAACGAGGGTGATAATCAACAAAAAAGGAAGAAAATCGACGAATGAGGAAACGGAGGAAAAAAAATGGAACGTATAGCTGGTTGAAGATTTTTATTTTTTATTTGTTTCGTTTATTTCTTTACCAAGAATTACTAGATACGAGAACGAGGGAACAGATATTGAATTAAAGAGATGTATGGGAGAGGAACCAGAACGGGAAAAGGGGAAAGAGAAGAGAGAATAAATCAGAAAATATGGTCATTAGAACGATATAAGCTTTAAAGAAACGTTATTAGCTATATTATAATAAGGGATCTGTCGGTTGTATTCATTTAAGTTATTTACTTCTATTTAAAGAATGTGTAGAACTTCACTTACGTCGGATAATAATATACTTCGCATATGTTATGTAACGTTAAATTAGGAGTAAGATTTCATCTGTCTGATAAATATAAATGTAAGGAAGCTTGATACGTATTATATACGCAGTATATGGAATTATTGTAAAATTTTAAATACTGCAATAAACGAAAGCACCCTTTACACGTTGGTCTACCCGGTCGCAGCAATGGAACAGTAATTTTACATACACGCACCTCGCACATTAAAAACACAAACTATATGGTAATACACATAAGAGGTCACATAACATACCTACATTGTCATAAAATAACACACACCCAAAAGAAATAAACTAGTTGAGTATTAATGGTAGTAATGAATTTATAAACATAACAGATTTCACACATACCATGATAATATACGCATGAAGAGGGAAAAATGGAAAAAGAATTAATAAATATGACACAAAACATTGTCCACTGGAGTAAAGCCAAATACAACTCATTGCACTTCAAGAAACAAGATTCACAGATGAAGATACAATGTAATCGGAAAGTTATCGCATCTTTAAAGGCAAGAGTGGTAAGGTATCTGGAACAAAGATATCATATCTTGGAATTGGAAAATAGCGTTAATTCACCCCTTCATAAAAAGGGAAATAGAATCGATGTTAATAATTACCGAGGAATATCGCTTCTACCGGTGACGACAATATTCTTTCAAAAGGCAAATGAGATTTGAATATGAACTAGATAAACAGGGTGGTTTTAGAAAAGGAACATCTTGTCCAGAACAGATACTAAATTTGAAATTAATACTAAAATATAGGAGATTGAGATGCAAAAAACATAATAGTAACTTTTGTTCACTGCAAGAAGGCTTATGACTCTATAGACAGAGAAACATTATTTAACATATTAGACGAATTGGGTGTAGATAGTAAACTTATTGCTATTGTTAAACAAACATTGACAAACACAGTATCCTAAAGTTTATTTATTTACAAAACAATACGGCGTACACAACAGCATAACGCCAATTATAGTGTACGCTCTTACAGAATAATTATAAAGTAAAAGTATGAACAAAAATAAAACTGAACCACACTCACACAACACGCTAATTAATATAAATAATATTTAGATTGAAAACAAAAAAATACTAATACAAACCGAAAAATGATTCTAATGTAATACAATACCCACATACAAGCACACATCCAAAAAGCACAAAAAAAACCACAGAAATATACCAGTCATACAAACAGAAATACACCAGTCATACACCCATACTCTCATGTAAACAAACTCTCCATCAAGGCACGCACATATGACCAAAATAAAATAAACTTACTGAAAAGTAACAACTGAAATATAGAGTCTAAAAAAATTTATTATATACAAATTTACTATCGAAATGAATATCTAACTGTGGATAAATATTTAGTATGTTATTATATAGACGTAAGGTGGATAAAAGTGGTGAGTTGTAACCTAGATTTGTACGAGCATGCGATTCATAGAAAATACGATGTGACCTACTATTAACACTGGGAACCATAAATGAAATTGTAGATAATAAATAATTGTCATCTATGCGAGCGTTACAAAGATCATGCAGGAACCTCAACTTACTTATCTTTCTTCTAGCACTCAAGGATTTAATATTTAGGATATCGCATAAAATATTATAACTTAAAAATGTTGGATAGACACCAGTTTGGCGGTAATAAATATACCTCAAAAACTGAGATTGAACTTTTTCCACCATATGAATATATTTAGTGTAGAAAGGATCCCAAACCACAGATGCGTATTCTAATTGCGATCTTACAAGAGTGTTGAATAGTAACAGCGGAGTCCTAGGATCACGAAATACGCATGAATTTCTAATGATGAAACCCATAGTTCTGTAAGCATTTTTGGTAACATTACCAATATGAGTTGCAAATTTAAGCTCGTTGTCAATATAAACCCCCAAATCCCGAACACAGGTTACATTACAAACTGGAACATTACCCATAGAGTAATCAAAGAGACATTTATTTTTTGTACGGCAAAATCGAATATAAACACACTTCTTATAATTAAAAGGTAAATAATTATTGTCGCTCCATGTCACCATTCTACACAAATCATCTTGCAACAATTCACAATCACTAACAGTTTTAATTGATCTAAAAATTTTTAAGTCGTCCGCAAATAATAGAAATTTTGAATGTAAGTTAATTCCTATATCATTTATGAAAATATTAAATAATAGTGGACCCAAATTAGACCCCTGTGGTACTCCGGAAGTAGGAGTGTATTGTTGGGACTGGTATCCGTTAAATAATACGTAACACACACGCGAAGTTAAATATGATCTAAATAACTGTATGTAATCGTCAGAAAATCCGTAATTATGTAACTTAACCAGAAGTAAACTATGGCTGACTTTGTCAAAAGCCTTACTAAAATCCGTATAAATACAATCAACTTGAAGACGCTGCTCCAAACAGTCAGTAATTAATTTTGTATATGTAACAAGATTAGTTGTAGTAGATCTAGACCTTAAGAAACCATGCTGTTCAGGAACAACTCTAGGCAAAAAAAATTTATACAATCTTTCATATAGAATTGACTCTAATATTTTGCTGGGTACACATAGTAGGGAGATAGGACGATAGTTTTCAGCTGCACAACGATCACCAGACTTGAAAATTGGAACAACCTTAGCTGTTTTTAACAATACAGGCCATTTACCTGTTCCAATAATTAAATTGTTAGGAGAAGTATCAAAACTGTTCCAAATAAGAACACGAGTATGACAAGGAGATGGATTATCTCCAATATTATTCAACTGTGTATTAGAAAAGATAATTAGAGAATGGAGAATTAGAACAAAGGAAGAAGGTATTCGAAGAATAAGATTAGGTAGAAGAAAGAACGACACAGAGATCGATTGTCTAGCAGACCATTTAACGATTTTGTCAGATAACGTGGAAGATGCGATAAAACAAGTATATATATTTTAAAGGAACAAACGGGAAAAGCAGGATTACAAATTTCTTTTGAAAAATAACTAATGTCAGAGATGCTCCGAAATATATAAGAACGAAATCCGGGAAAATTCGAAGTCATAAAATTTAAGTATCTGAGAGAAATTATACAACCAAGTGTGTTGGACAAGGAAACCATTATAGAAAGAGCGAGAAAAATAGAAACAGCATTTCAGTCAACGAAAAATTTGTACAATAAGAAATCGGTGTCTATAAACGAAAAAATAAAACATTATAACAGTAATTAAGCCAGAATGTTACAATGAATTCAGTAAACGGTATTAATACGATCGAAAAGAAAGAAAGATAATCAGAAAAGTACTCGGATCAAGATATGAAAATGATACATGGAAATTAAAAACTAATAAAGAAGTATATGAAATAGCCGAAAAAATAACAGATACTTTGCGACAGAAGGGTCGAACTTTACGGTCATTAAAAAAAAATATTCGATTTTTTTGATAAAAATCAGAATACAAGAATAAGCTGGTTTGTATAAAAAGGACTTAAACGAAATGAAGATAGAAGAAGAAGAAATCCAAAGTAGACAACTATTCAGAAAGAAAACTGAAAATTTCGAAAGATTCAAAGAAAAACAGAAGAAAACAACTAATGGACGAATGATAGAAAAGAAGAACATCGACAGCGGATGAAGAAGTACTGGCTGGAGAGAAAGAATCGTGCATAAATTATTTCACGTGGTCCTTAGATGGCCTAATTCGAAATATATATATATATATATATATATATATATATATATATATATATATATATATATATATATATATATATATATATATATATTAAAAGGGACTAATTGTTTTTATTAATAAGGCAAAACGATTGTTTATTACAAACAACATATTTCAAAAGTACTAAGACCATATATTGTGTTTTTATGAATTTTGGTATACTTTTTAATTCATTACACAAGATCGGGTATTCGATTTCTTTTTGCTTTTCCTATTGTTTTATATATAGTTTGCTTTTCAGTTTTTTTTTTTTAAGCTTGTTTCTATTTTTACTCTTTCATTCTTAGAAGTCTACTTATTTAAACTGATAAAATAAATAACAAAATTTGCTGATAACTATAATCGAATTAATGACTAATAATACCATATATTTGTACATACATTATATATAATAGAGAAACAAATCAGCGATTAACTGGAAAGCTAACACATATTTTGATTTATTTTCTAATCCTACAGCGCAGACCTACATTATTGAGGAAAATCTCCACCCTCTTTGTAACAAAATTCGTTGTGTCAAGGACACGTTAAAAATTGAATCTTTCCCCGGAAAACAAGTACGATATAGATTTAACAGAAACTGTTAAGTTCACGTTGTGTAAGTCTTTTAATTCATTTTTTAAGGTGTATTTCAAATACATTTAGGGATTTTTTTTTTTTGTAAAGATAGCGTATAACAAGAAATTTTATTTCATTAACCTTCCAAGGTGTGTTTTACATTTAGCTAGACAAAAAAAACTTTTTTTTTTTTTTTTTGTTATCATGTAGATTATACCACGTTGAATGCACCGGTTCTCATTAGATCGCCGAAGTTAAGCAACGTCTGACCAAGTTAGTACTTGGATGAGTGATCGTCTGGGAAAGTTTTGATGTTATGTCGACGGAATAGTCGAATGACTAAGAACACGGACTTCTATACGGAAGGTACCGAGTTCGAATACGATCGACGACGCAAAAATTATCATCAGAAAATAAATTAATCCTAATATTATCGCGTGGGAAGGCAATGGCAAACCACCACGCACAACACTATATGCGCGCTGGTAAACAATCTAGTACACTACAATAACACGCGGGGCTGCATTGTATCGTGACAACAAAGTGATTGTAATCAGTTCTCACGGCTCTGTGTGTGTCTATATACGACGCAGCATCATAATTGCCTTGTACGCTACTTACACTGTACAACAAAATATGTATAATAAGTAGTCGCCTACCTCCGATACGGAGACGATACTTAATGATGATCATCATGGCATATAACAAGAAACCTTAGACAAAAATTATTTTCATTAATCTTCCAAGGTGTGTTTTACATTTAGCTAGACAAAAAATATATATATTTTTTTTTAACGATGGTAAGAAATCTTATGAAATAGGATGTCTATCGAATGTATTAATTCGTAATATTAAAATAAGGATTCTTACGGCGGTGTATATAAAATTGTGGTTTAGTTATTAAAAAGGAAAACCGTAAAAAAAAAATTGAAATAGAATACTTTCGTTCAATAAGAAAAAGAGGAATTACAAGAAACTCAACGCGTTCGTTAAATTCTTACTCGACCTATTTAAACTCAAGAACTGCAGATTCGATGTAACCGCGTTTTTTAAAACGCACCATTATTACAAATAAGTAACCTACATTACGTTAAGATTTACACAGGAAATTGTATAATTTATTAATCACGATACTAACAACAGTCTTGGCCATGATTATCGTGAAGGTATTGTTGGAACTGTCACGCAAAGTCATACTGTTTACTGCAAATATTTTTTCGGATATCCGTTGAAAATAAATTATCAATATATATAAAAAAAATTGAATAAAAAAAAAAACAAGATTAAAAATACCGAAGTGCAATCGCTTTCAAATCAAGGTTACCAAACTTATTATTTCATCTCCGTTTTTTGTTTCGAGGGACACACTTCAAAGAAACGACTTCGATATCCTTTACATAAAAGGAAGAACGAAAACACTCTAATCAACAATACACTGCCGTTTAAAACCCCCCTTTTTTTCAACTCCATGACTATCAACCTTTTCGATGATAATAATAACCTAGAAATATTATAATAACTTTCAATGTTCGTGGTAAATTTAAGAATTTTACAGATAGCCCGGCACTTCTTTTTCTTCGAGTACACGCCGGGGTTTTCATAATAAATTGTAATTTATTATTCAAAAATTTTACTTCCGCTAAAGTAGTTTACACACACACACAATATATATATGTAAATAAGTTCGTTTTATTGTATACAAATTTAAGAACATTATTTACAATTTTGTTTTTAGCGAGAGTGAAAAAGATGTTTGTAAATAAATTTGATCGATTATTCGATTATTAATTGACTCACAATGGGAATGAATCGATTTTTGTTTTCTTCTACCTAAATTAAATAATAATAAATTCATTAACAGTTAGAAAAAGTATCTAAAAAAACGAATTAAATGTTAACACATATTACATTTCAAACGTAATTTTGAATAAAGCTGAAGGACGTAGAAATTTCAGATTAATATTAAAATATTTCTTGCGCGCAACTAATTTTTTCTAATTATTAACGATTATTAAACATCAGGCAATAGATAAGCGGTAATATTACGGACACAATCACTAAATTAGAATAGGAAATTTTCATAACACTAACGTAATACTTACATTCGATCGCTGCTAATTCCGGAATCCAGACTTAGTTCCGAAAATAAGGAACATTCCAATTCAGTACCGAGCGAATCGTGATTAGATGCTGTAGAATAGGATGTACTGTGTAACGATGGGTAAATTCCGCCGCCATGAGCCGTTGGAAGACCTTTCTTCTTTTGTTTCTTCAACGCATCTTGAGTTTCTTGCAACAAGCCTAGTACTTCCATGTACTTGTCTTTTAAATCTGACAATTCGATAGCTAGTTCGTTTTGATTTTCGCGCGTTATTTCTAGCAAATTCGATAACTCTTCGTTTCTTTCTCGAACCTGTTGTATAAATAAATAAATGAACAAACGAATATATATATATATATATGAAGTATAAAATTCATAAATATATCATTCAGTCGAGAACAATCCAATTACATCGGAAGAATTAAGTCGATATATATATATATATTTTTTTTAAAGCTGGAATTATATTATAAAATTAAAATAATTCCACTTTCGTCACTCGTTAGTGAAAAATATTCCAACAGTTAAATTTCAGTAAAAAGCTTTTGACCGCATTTAAAAACTTTGGCGGTTGTCTTTCATAGTTATAAAATTTACTTTCGGCAAAAACTATGTACGCAAGTTAACAACTTTTAACGTTTCGAACGGACTTGCATCATACGTAATCAGAACTGAACTAAATCACAAACCTCCGTGTCAGTTCCTCTTTAGGTACTTTATTAATCGGAACTTTATATTCCTACAGCTGTGATTGGCTGCTTTATCATTAGATGATGCTATACGATTGGTCATTATATCGAGCGACAATTCTTCAGTAACCACTATTTCAACTTGTTTGGCTTCCAATTTTCTCTCATTATTAACTCTATTAGTACAAGCTTCCAAGAGCCTGGAAATCGAACTCCCGCGACCCTACTGAAATTTTTATGTTTCTTCATTAACGTTTCGAACGGACTTGCACCTTTCATAATCATAATGAAATTAAGTCACAAATCCGCGTGTCAATTCCTCTTTACGTACTTCTGTATAATCGGAACTTTATATCCCCAGAACATTGGTTGTTTTATCATTAGGTGAAGTTTCTTCTGTGCCATATGATTGACCATTCTATCAAGCAACGATTTTTTCATAAGCACTATTCCAACTTGTCTCTGTATTCATTATTAACTATTAATACGGGCTTCCAAAATCTTGGAAATCGAACTCTATCTGCCCTATTGAAATTTTTATATTTCTCCATTTTAATAGTCTCTCGGAACATTCGCTTTCCATACTAGCATTTGAAGCAGGTTATTTTATAGATTTCAAACAAAAGAAGATACTGGTGTCAGTATGGAAAGCAAATTCTTCGGTAGATTATTGAAATAGAGACACACATAAAAATTTCAATATAGGAAAGATGAATTTCGACTTTCAGATTCATTAATAGTTAATAAAGGAAAGTTGGAAGGTAGATACAAAGTGGTGACTGAACAATTGATAAATCAGAGTGCAAGGGATGTATCGCCTAATAGAATAACCAATCTTAACAAAAAAGAAGTTTCATCTGATGGTGAAACCCATCACAGCGTAGTAGGAGTATTAGCTCGGGACATTAGAGTTAATCACAGTCTTAGGAGTATCTTGCGTACGCGGGTTTTTATCTAAAGTAAATTTTATAACACATTTAAAAATATAAGTGAAAATTTAAACTAATTTAAACAATTAGTTTTTAAAAATAAGTCTGCGGAAATTTATCAGTTCCGTAAATAATCTTAAAAACGACTATTTTAAAGTCGTTGAATTGACGGAAAATACGCAAGAAGTTTTAATAATTTGGTCTCTACTACAGACTTTTACAAATAAAATCTAAACGAAATGAATTGAGTTTTTACGATTACGTTCGCCCATTACGAAGATTAATATCTCAAACGTTTTAAAATTGTTAAATATCGCTCTACTACTAACCGTTGTCAATTTTTCTTCACTATGATTTAATTTATCGGCTAGGCTTTGCGAAAGTCGTTTATACATACTACTCTCGTCTCGGTACTTATCAGCGTCATCGTTGATGGTTGATAATTCCGTTTTAAGTATGGCAACTTGAGTGGCGAAATCGGTAACCAATTTCTGTTCTTGTTCTTCCACTTCGTCAGTCTGAGCCGCAAGCAGACTGGCTTCGTTACGTAACGCGATATTTTCTTCCTCCAATTTACCGATTTTATTTTGTAAAATCTCGAAATTAATCGTACCGGTAGGAGTGCCTGAAAGAAAATAATTAAAAAATATTTCTTTGGAACGACGATTTGTATAATAAAAACCAATTCGAACGTTCACAAAATATATCTATCTATATTTATATATATATATATATATATATATATATATATATAAAATTTAAAAATGTACTGGATAATGAGGAGCTCCAGTAAGCTAACATAACTATTACTATATAATTTAATAATAAAACATATTTGGATGTACGGCGCTGTAATATGGTGCGGAAAAACCGGCATCATATAAAAAAGTAAGTCGTAAAATCTGACTAACGATAGTGCTAAATAACGATTCTGAATAGTAAAACGATATAATCAAATAATAAGAATACAATAAAAAAAAAAAAAAATGTAAACGATGTTTGACGATGTTTGTAAAGCGTCTAATGCGGAGGTTATCCATATCGTAGTTACAGATTTTGTTAATTAGAATCGTGAAGTTTACAATGAAATTTTTCTGAAACTTTATTAACGAATAAGCGAATATCTCTGGAAGGTTTGTCTATGTACATTTGTTGATTTTTTTTTTTGTACCTAGGAGCATTCGATATAATTCTGTAACACAAGTTTTGTATCACTTGTTTGTAAGTACTGTCGGAGATGGAAATCTAAACCTCGATCGAATTATATGTTAAATCAACTACTTTTTGTGGACAGCATTAAAACACGACCCCTCCGATTAAATATAGGACAAAACATCCGAATGCGTTTTTATTCATTATTTATAGCCGAGTTTATGAGAAGGTTAGTCGAGATTTCAAAGTAGTAGGGAATACATGCATCATTAAGAACATTAGATACTGATTTTGGAAATCTTCTTGTAAATAGTACAACTTCAGTCTTATGTAAAAGATATTAGTAGCCTGATTTTATAGTGCTGTCATCGGCATATAAAGCAGTTTGAACAAAAAGTATAAATATTAAAAAAAAAAAAAATGCCCCAGAATACTGCCTTTAGTAATGTTAGCGTAATAGGTTTTTAACAGAAAAGTTAGTAGAGAGAGATGGGTAACATAGTAATATAGAATTATCATTACTTAAGTATGATTTAATTAGTTTAACCAAGAGGGAATTTAAATTGAATCATTTTAAATAGGATTCCATAGTGCGAGGCCCGTATCTAACATCTTTTCGACATCGACCAACAACAATCTTATCATTTTCAAGGTTAAAGTTATCAATAATGTGGTGTGCAATCCTCGGAATCTAGTAGTGACCAGATCTAAAACCAAATTACTCATTGATCATAATTAGTGTTCGAATAGTTTAGTAATTGCGTTAGTATGATCTTTTTAACCAATTTACTTAATGTGTTCAATAAACTGGTGAGACGAATGTTCTTAATGCTAACGGACCTTTTCTTTCCAGATTTTGACTACTTCCACTGAACGGGAAAGTAACACAGTTTATTAAATATATTATTGATTTATGTGGCAAATGTTTGATCAGTGTAGCGGTTATCTTATCAACACCATAGAATGATTGAATTTTGTTTTCCTAAGCGCGATAAAAAATTTAAAAAAAAATCGCGAAAAAAATTTATAATATAAATTACACCTTTTCAAATTTTACTTACAAGTATGTTTATAAACACGAAATAGGTCGAAGTACGAAATCGTGTAGGCTGGGTATCATTAAAGGAAAAAATGATGAAATACCAAGCTAGATTAGGTTACACATTCGGTTAGGTTTATTTCGGCTAGTTAGAAGTAGAATTAAAGGAAAAAAAAACCGAAAATAACAAAATACCCGGCTAAAAGTTAAGTTAGATTCGGTTATGTTAGAATCGGTCAGGTTTATTTCGGCTAAGTAGAATTAAAGGAAAAAACGAAAATGACACATCACCCGGATGACTGATAAATCGAAATTTACGGTAAGATCTAGTTTTATAAACTGTTTATTATCAACTTATTTTTCTGTATTTTTCCTTTCAATTTCTACGTAATTTCGTTATTTTACCTTTATTCAAGTCATATATATATATAGATATATAATTTTCTTTCTATAGGACCTTCAAAAATGGTTTCCGATAATTTTTAACTTCATATACTCTTTAAAAATAGTCCTTTTTGACATTTCTGAACAAAAATTACGAAAATCTGGGGTGTACTGATACACTAGAAATCTACCGAAATGAGCTTTACGCGTTCCAAGTTTGTAGAACTAAATTAAATTTTAGGTACGCTACATCTACGATTAATTTAATACATTTTTCGAGAAACTTACCGGCGTCGGAGCCATTGTCTTCGACATCGTTAGTTAATATTTGTATCAATTCCGTTTTCTTGAGCAATTCGTGACTTAGCTGCGTTATTTTTTCGTTAGCAACTTTCAATTCGGATTCTAAAGTAGCAACTGTATTTTCTAACTTCTGATTATTGCTCAGAAGCTCTTTTCCGATACGAGCGGTTAATTCGATGTCTTTTTCTTTCTGTTAACAAAGTAAGCAATTTATTAGATTTCGAGAGATTATTACTAACGTTTAAAGACTAATCGAACACTTTTCGAAGTGACGATAAAAAATAGTCACTTTCAGCATCATCCGTTTATTTTAATTTATAGGTACGTAATATTTGTCTTTTTTGGACAAAACACGTTGATTTTCCAGTGAAGAAACAAAAAAGTTATATGCTTTACGTTTTATAATCCGAAGATTTCCATATGGATGTTCATGAACAAATGTATTTAGCCGCCATTGCGTTCGATTTATTTCCCGGCCTAGTACTTTTCGTATTGATTCGGCTCCTACATTAATTTTGCTCTCATCCATCCGACGTTGACACGGTAGCCGATGTCGACCGTGGAATGTTCAATAACACTACCGTCCTCAATATGTTAGGCTTTACAACTAATCGATGTCGTTACACTTTTCCTATTAATACATACGACTTACTTTCTCTAAATAATGATCGAATTTTCTTTCTATTGTATAGGGTGACCAAGAGAAGACGGACAGTTTTGTTGTTTTTTGAATAACTCAAAAATTAGTAGACCAAAATTTTGAAGAAAAAAAAAAAATGTTATTTAAAAATAGGAAAACGAGAGATTAGCTTATCATTTGTGTAACACAATATCGTTCATATGATCGCCATTTGCTGCAACGGTACATTCGTTCTGTCTATACAAAATTCTCAAACACTTTTTCCAGCATAGGTCGCTGAATTTTAGAAATTTCTTCAGAAGTCCGAGTTTTCGAGTCTTCCAGACCTCGTGGAAGTGTTTCATAAACGCGGCACTTAAGGCATCCCCACAAAAAATCGCGTAATTTGGAATTCTTTTCGAAACTCTTTTTGCACTGTCGTGATCAATTCACGTCGAAAATAACATTCCACGAAAAACGCATTTTTTCTCGTTATAGGATATCATGGTAACTGAAACTGGACAAAAACGAATCTATCGTGTGTACATTAAACATGGAGCACGTTTACGTTGTAGCAGTGTTACCAACTGCGCTATTCAAGAAACAAAACCGTCCGTCTTCTCTGTGTCACTCCATATTATTTTACTGTTGATGGCAATATATAACTATTTGATGTCATCGTTGTATATTTTTTTCTACTCTAAATATCTATATCTAATTATTCTATAGAGTAAATAGCTTAAGTTAACGTATTCAATAGAGACATATTCGATCGGTAAACCACCGTGAAACCCCGGTAAAAGTAAAAAAAAAAAAAGATCAAAACAGAGTCCCTTCTGCATATTCAAAATCTAAATCTGTTCCCGGACATAGCGATTTTTCTAGAGAAGTTGTCTGAGTTTATAAAAATATGAGCTAGTAATTTTTACGGCATCACTTTGGGTAAGCTGTAATGGCATCCCCATAAAAAAAAAAACACATTTTTTTTTAAACCATTTCAATCACCGTGATGCCCACAGTAGTATATGAATATTTGATGTTGGAAAAAAGTTGTATATTTTTGAAAAATAAGAGATATTCGATCGATATAGAATGTTTCCATACATTAAATATTTATATAACACATTCGAAATTAACATATAAAATAACTATTTTCCATATCCTCGAGTAATTTTTTTTTTTTTTTTAATTATTCACACGGCAAAAGTGTCAAAAATTGACAATGCGTGAATGAAATGGCTATAGTCTTATATATACTTTTATTTGTACAACATTTTTTAAAAAGAGAAGAAAAACATACATTGATTGGGAACATGTGTATTACATTCACAACACACACAATAATAAATTCATTAAAATATTTACGTGTCACATACATTTTAAATCTTCAAAGCCCATGTATAACATATATCAAATCTAAAATAATATTAAATTTCGTTTAATTTCGAATTTAGTTTCCTTTTTTTTCATGATTTTTTTTCAAAAATAAAAAAAAAAACAAAACAGAATTATATCAAAACTGTACGATTTTTAAACTGGTTCCACCGAAATGAGTATAAATCACCGTGTATTTATCATAATAATGTATATTTGATGATTAAACAATGCAAAATACCGGGGGAAAAAAAATTCTCATAATTATCAAGATAGAAAATAATAAAAATTATTAAAAATATCGATAGCGGTTAAATAATAATTTCATTTAGCGGATTAAAAATAAATATATATATATAGTAAATAATTTTGTTTTGCTAGTATGAATAATTCGATAAAGAAAAATACGTTCGGGATTTTAGGAAGCCGAAAATTTAATTGCGGTAATTAATACGAAATACGTGTCCTTAAACTCATCTGTGAAGGTTATCCTCGAACAGTCAAAAATGGTGACAAAACATTAGCAAATGTCTAAAACATATTTTTTAACATATCGATTATTATCTATTGTTCTATATAGAAATTAAACGCATATTAACAAAATTCAGTTAAGAAGTAAACCGTGCGCGAAAGTGTAATAAGCCAGGCTGCAAGAAATAATTTTTCAAGGTTGCGGTCTTTTCAATAGGTCGTCTGACTTGACTTCCTCATCACATTTTGTATGGTGGGTGTAAAACTGCAACTTGCAGGTATAATATGAAATGATAGAGGCAACTACGATAGATCGTTCATATCGAATGTAAGGTGTTACAGTACAAAATTCGAATAAACACATATACGTATAAATGTAACTTACGTTTTCTAAACATTCCAACGAGAGAGACACATGATTAAACTTCGTAATGCCAGTTTTTTTTTTTTTTTTAAATGGTTCCCCATTCCGAACTTAGCCGGTGAGCAAGTATATTTTAAAAAGAAAACTTGCTAGAGGGAACTAGATGCTTAATAAATAATTGTAAGTGTTGCGTAGCTAAGGTAAATGTGTATAATAAACATGAAAAAAATAATCATAATAATGTATGTGTAGTAGTTCCCTGCTTACTATAACTTAAATATAAACTGTTTAGGGGTGAAAAATAATATAGCCCCCCCGGACCATCAGGATGCGTGTATAAAATAAGTTTGTATAAATAATTATAAACCAAACAAAATATAACTCCGTTTAATCATAACAAGTTTTTTATCGCGAAGCTTTTCGACAGTTACGTTATTTTCAAGCACGCACAATAAATATTACATTTTTTTTTTAAAGATGTAATATTTATCGTGCGTGCTTGAAAATGACGTAACTGTCGAAAAGCTTCGCGATAAAAAACTTTTAGTAATTAAACCGTGTAATATTTTGTTTGGTTTATAATTAATAAAATCACTACTCTCCAATATATTGAACATTGTATAAATAAGACAAATATTACGAACAGATAAAAAACTATAAAACAAAAAGAAGACTTGAATCAGTTGTAAGTTTTTAAGTGTACTGTCTGAAATAGATAGCCAAACAGGACACGCCTAGGTTAATCGGGCCGAATAATATGCGTATTTAATAATAATTTCTTATTAACGACAGATAAATATGATCGTCGATTAATGTCGTAAGTATACGGATTGCTTTATTATCAATTATATAATTAATATTATTATTGAAGGATAAACGAGAATCCAGAATGACACCTAAATATCGAACTCGGTTTCGCCAGTGAATACTTTTACCATAAATGTAAATTTCCACCGAAGGTAATTGTCGTCTCCGTGTAAATAGTATAGCTTCAGTTTTATCAGTGTTCATTTTTAACCCCCACCGTTATTAAAACTTAAAAATGGAGCCAGCAGCCCTTTGTAATCTGCTACTTATGGTATTTGGCCAGTAAGATTTACAATATAATGCTAAGTCGTCGGCAACCTAAAGCATAAGGTAACTTGGGTATATCATTTATTAATTCGTAAAATTATTTAACCCTCCGTTAGTTGCGCTCGCTCCAGTAGACTCATCACGCTACATTTAAGGTGTTTAAAGCTGTTTTTTCTTTAAAATTACAATGAAATTTATTTTTTATTATCGACTTAATATCTGTTAATATTTATAAAAATTATAACACATTGATGAAATATAATTGTATTGATTTATTAATTAAAACGGTAGCAACGGAAACAGTCAGTGTCTATATCCTTTCAAGTTTTATTAAAACGTTTCTGACACAATCGTTTTGTATGTATACATAAAAACTAACGTCATTTTTCACAGGAACCTTGCGTTTTTTTTTTTTTTTGTTTTGGTTTCATTATAACAGTGACTGAAATACTTCCTTTTACCTTTATCGGTATTATTGCATTTTATTTGTTCTTCCTTATCTCCTTTTTGTGTTTCCGGTCGATACTTTTGTGGTAAAATTAGTAAATCCTTGGGTAGATTCTTCATTTCTGACCTTCTTTCTAATTGTGGTGTCGCAAAATTTACGAATTAATTTTTCAAGTTAATCTCGTCTGCCAGTGAATTTTACACCATGTCCTAGACATATCGCTCTTGAATTAATTCCCGCTACATCTAGAATATGATAAAAAATTACCACTGACCACCTTCCTGTAGATCGTGCTGCGTTCGATGTAGCGCAAAGTTCGTCCTTAAATATCTACACCTCCTTTAGGATCGTTGTAAAATTCAATTATTTCCATATTTTTTTTCTCAATTAATTTAGAATATGATTAAAAATAGGTCCGTCTTAGAGATAACACGAACGTAAAAAACTTATACTTGAATTATTTGTTAAAATATCGACAAATTAAAACGGTATGGATCCACTAGACTAACGGAAGGTTAAACATCTTTTTATAGGTCGATAACTTGTTTCATGTCGTTAGTTATTTACTTCGCAATCGCGTTAGTTTAATCAATTAATGTGTAAGTTAAAGAACAACCTTGAAAGAATATCAACGGGTAGTTTAATAATAATTATTTATAATCTCTCCTAATTTCTAATGTATATTTTATAAATACAACTTAATCGTTTTAAATATTTGTGAAAGCGAATATTATAAGAATCTTAAGTTTGTACTTTAATAAACTTATCGATGATCGTTTATAACGTAAAATTTATTCATCAGCCCGATAATTAACGCGATTGCGTTATATCTTTTAAATGTTGATTAATAATAATTTGCGTAATAATAAATAAATGGAGATTAAGTGACAAAAATTTTATATAGAATAAAATAAAGACGATATTAACATAACCAACATACTTGTTATACAATATAATATATTTAACAAACAATATTATAATGACAGCGGGTGAATCTCCCCTCTCGAAAAAAAGAAGCTAATAACAGACGAATAAATTTTATTATTATAATATACATTTATAATGTTGAATATATTGGAGAGTAGTGATTTTATAAATTATAAACCAAACAAAATATAACACAGATTAATCACGTACGCTTGAAAATGACGTAATTGTCGAAAAGTTTTGCCCAATAAAAAACTTACTAGTGATTAAACTGTTATATTTTGTTTGGTTTATAATATATATATTAAAATAAGTGTAGTTATTTTTAAAAATGAAAGAAATTACAAAAATATAGTGTCGCTGAGTACTAATATTTTTTGTACCTTAAAAATCAATTCACCATCACAGTTACCAACAGCTTTAACGAAGAAAACCATTAGCGGATTTATTGCAAAATGTTGTAGGGAACTATTTAACTGCTTCTTGATCAAAAAGTAACCTTTAGTTCATCAATTTACTTTATCATACTTATTACGAGAACTTAATGACAATTCTCTACGAAGTTCATTTAAAATAAGAAGATGCTCTTATATTGGGTTATTAATCCATTCAAGGCTCGCATATAAAAGTGCTGGATAAACAAAACAACAGTTTTGACTATGGTTTTTCCCGGCAATTTTCAATTTCGATTTTTGTGGAATTTTCCAAATAAACTAGACCGAGTATAATATGTCGAAGAATTTTCAATGATCGTAGAGAGCTTAAAAATAAATTTGTCCGGATGATCAAGAAATTTAATAATTGCGGGAATACATTCTTGTGAAAAGCTAAAAATGTGTCTCTCGGATTACTTTTTTTTTCATCTTAGTTTTTAAAGGATCGTATCGAAATCCGAAAGATTCTTAATATCATAATGTTACTTCTGTATCAGTGGTACGTTTTTAAAAAGGAAAATTGAGAAAATATTCGTTAAGATTTTTCCGAGGAATTTATTTCGGTAAACATTAGCGCGATGATACGATAAGCTTGAATTACGATGATGAAAAATGACGATTTAGTTCGTCGAATAATTTAAAAAATAAAAATTATTTTCATAAAATTTGCGGACAATAATGAACAAATTTTCAATTATATAGATATGCGTTAATATTTTTGATTGACTGTATAATCCGCGGTTCCTATACACAAATGACCAGCCTATTGTCAAGGACATGAGTCACTTCATTTACGCGGACGACCTGGATTTTGCTTGCCAAGGAAAATCGTTCGAAGTAATTGAAGAAGAACTCTACTTTAGTAAAACTAGAAGAATACCACGCACAGAATCACTTGAAACCAAATAAAAAAAAATCAGTGCACTGCGTTTCAACTGAGAAACAGAGACGCTAACAGACAACTATAAATAACATGGCAAGGGACCAAAGTGAATTTTAATACTATGTACCTCGGAGTTACATTTGATAGAACACTATCCATCAAAAAACACTACCCGAACACTAAAATTAAGATTGAAGTCAGGAATAACGTACTACGTAAGTTAGCCGGCAGCTCTTGGAGCGCTAGCCCGCATACCCTGCCGACATTAGCACTGGCACTATGCAACTGGGATGCTGAGTACGCGTGCCCAGTATGAAGTTATTTATGCGAAACATGTCGATACTGCGCTAAACGAGAGCTACCGTATTATCAGAGGGTGTTTAAAACCGACACATCTGTCGATAAAATCCGCGTTCTTTCCGGCATTGCTGCAATTAGACGGCAAACAGCTGCCACACATTGAAAAGGGCAAGCAGGAAACGGATGGTAAACATATGATGTTTGGAGTTTGGACATAAACCAGCTGAACGAAGATTGAAATCTCGTAACGATTTTGTGTCAGTTATCAAGTCATTAACATTAAGGTACGAAACCGCTAGACATAATGCATAGAAGGAAGAATGAAAGCATTGTCCTTCGCAATATTAATTTCCAGCGATCTAGGTATTTTCCAACAAACCGTGTCCACGTTACGATTAAGATGAATCGGGGTAATCTCAATCGGTCCGAGTAATGAGAAAGGAAGAATGAAAGCATTGTCCTTCGCAATATTAATTTCCAGCGATCTAGGTATTTTCCAACAAACCGTGTCCACGTTACGATTAAGATGAATCGGGGTAATCTCAATCGGTCCGAGTAATGAGAGATGTACAGAGTTAAAAACAATAATAGTTTTTATCAACTACAAAACTTAATACTTTTAGGAGGATCAAATAATTCTTCATATTTGCTACGAGTTAAGTCTTATTCGTTTTCAAAAAAAAAAAAAAAAAATCCGTAGTATTTACGATTTAAGTCTCCTATGTAAGCAAATAAATAAATCTTTTATTAAGTCAATTCTTCCTGTTTGTACGTTACACGGTGTTTGAGTAAAACGCGACGATGTTTCCATCCAGTTGTAGTAGATCATTGAAACCACATCTGTGTGGGCAACTACTGTGGATGAAAAGATGATGGAAAGATTGCTCCTCGCCACGTATACCAGGAAGAGCTGTCAGACCATTTCTTCATGTCGTCTCCTGTTCACTAAACAAATTAAAAACAGTGGCTGATTGAACAGGAGACAACATGAAAAAGTGGAGAATCTTTGACAGCTCTTCCTGGTATACGTGGCGAGGAGCAATTTTTCCATCATCTTTTCATCCACAGTAGTTGCCCACACAGGTGCGGTTTCAATGATCTACTACAACTGGATGGAAACATCGTCGCGTTTTACTCAAACACCGTGTAACGTATAGATCCTTTTCTTCATACAAACAGGAAGAATTGACTTAATAAAAGATTTATTTATTTGCTTACATAGGAGACTTAAATCGTAAATACTACGGATTTTTTTTTTTTTTTTGAAAACGAATAAGACTTAACTCGTAGCAAATATGAAGAATTATTTGATCCTCCTAAAAGTATTAAGTTTTGTAGTTGATAAAAACTATTATTGTTTTTAACTCTGTACATCTCTCATTACTCGGACCGATTGAGATTACCCCGATTCATCTTGATCGTAACGTGGACACGGTTTGTTGAAAAATACCTAGATCGCTGCAAATTAATATTGCGTATTTTATGGACATTTTCTTTTTTCAACGAACGTTGTAAACCGAGACTAATTATCGATTGCGAATTTCGTCAGACACCAGGGTAGCATATTTAATAGTTAAAATTACAGACGAATTTCTGAAATTTTAGCGATATAAAAATTCGCGAATAAAAGAAGCTTAATCTTACTTCTTCGAGTAATCTGGTCACTGCTTCGATATCATTGTAGGTTTTTGTCATTTGGCTTACTCTGTTGCTGCATAGAACTGTAAAAAAAATCAAGACAAAACAAAAACCGTATTAAAATTAATATAGCCAACTTAAAATTATTATCATTATTATTATAAGACAAAATACGTCGTATATAGCTACCAAAGCCAAAGCTTATTTCATAATATGGTAATAAAATTAAGGGGTGGGTCGAAAATTACTAGGGTGTTTGAAATGAAGTATCTCGGAGTAATGTTGGATAGTAAAATAAATTGGGAATTATCATTTACTATTTTTAGCGCGTAAAATAAGAAAGCTAAATTACCTTTTCTACTATTTAGTCCAGTATTTTTCTAAATCTCAATTGTTGCGCCTTTATCTATCATTTTGCCTGTTCTGACATATGGTATAGTCCATTGGGGTGGTGCCCTGAGTTATCATGTTAATACAAACGCTTCGAAATACAGTAATACGTATTATTGATAATGGCGATAATAGAGCAAAAGGAAAATCAACATTTTTAAATGTTAGGAAACTATATAAATTTAAATTACTCAGCTTCGTAATAAAAAATGCGGCCACATTTAATATTTCAAAACGAGTTGGTAAAACGAGGGCCACGGATGTAGAGCAGGCAGTAGTTCCTCGATGTACTAAGTATAACTCCTGAATGCAGGCAGTCTATAATGGTGATGTATTATATAATTCTTTACCAGTAACTGTTAGAACTGATCTCAAAAATTTCAAGCGACGTCGAAAGAAAATTTTGGTGGACTACATTGTTGGGATGAGTTAGTGAATAAATAAATATATAAGAAAAAAAATCTCGATAGGGATTGACGTTTGTGGGCGTGCATGAGATATGGATGTTTGGCTGCAGTATAATATGAAGGAAACACGTGTGCTAATATGATCGTATATATGTTAAAGTATGTGTGAGTATTAACGTAAAGAAATAATTTATTTCGATTACTTTGTTCTATTATTATTTTTATTATTAATTTATATTATACTGTTTTATTTGATGTACAGATTTTTTGTGGTTAATAATATATGTATGTAATTACGTTGCTCGGCGATTAATTTAAAAAAAAAAATTCATGTTAGTTCATGTTAGTCTGGTGCTCAGGTTTGGTGAATGGTATGTATATTGTTTATATATATATATATATATATATATATATATGTAACAAGATCTCCTTTATGTGGTATTTATTATGTACTGTTCTCCGAATAAAGTTTGATTTGATTTGATTATTACGTTAACCAAATTGATTTAAAATATTTCATAATCGGGACTAACCCAAATTCGAATTTGATTTATTATCGATAATCGACGAGTATAAAATTATTCTAATAAACGGAAAAATGATCATTTCTTCCTGTTCTATAGTCGCGTAGAGATTTAATGAAATAACAGGATTTTAAATGTTTAAATCGCTTCCCATAATCAGAGGAAAATTATATTTATTTCAAAAAGAAATAAATGAGATCAATTAAAGAGTAACGGTAATCTACGGAAATAGTGAAATAATGTAGATGACATCGACAAGGATTAGTAAATAATAAAAGCACAAATAAACGAAGAATATATATACACACACACACACACACACACACACACACACATATATATATTCTCTCTATCATACACATACACACGCTTTATATATATATATTTTTTTTCATAAAAATATTTTTATTTCATAACAACAATTGGCAACAATAAAAATCGGAATAGTGTGCAGCGGGATGAGGGAAAGGATTCAAAATAATAATAAAAAAAAATTATTTATCACATACAGTCTACGGAAAAGCAATATATATTACATGTATACACACATGCATACATGTATATATAACATAATAACACATATATACACATATTGTGGGTGACGATGGGGCTTTCGTTGCACGAAGGTTAATAATAAGGGACCCTATACATTTTAGGCGCAAAGCGAGAGACCATTAATCTCTTAGGAAAACGAACGAAGAATGGAATAATAAATTATTACACCGTTCACTGCGAGCTGCACTTAAAATTCAAAAGCCATTACTCGGAGAAAGTTCACTTTTCATTTCTGTCTAAACTTGAACTATATTCAATTTTGCACAGTAGCAGCTTCCGTTATAGTTATTTTTAATTTGTTTCCATGGTACTAGCTTTCTTCTTTTTATTTACGAAGCAATAATTTATTTTTTAATCGAAACCGCCATCTATGTTTTGTTTAAGATTTCTGTAACTGACGTACGTCATTCATCGTTATTTATCCACTGGAACATCTATACAATACAAACCCGCACGCAAGGCAACTGTGGATTTATAAAAGTTGTGATAGTATTGAAGTTGCGCGTGAACTGTATACTGATGGAGCGAAGCGTCGATTCGCCATTCTAAGTACTAATACTAACTAGAACATCATTATTCGATATCGAAGGCCAGAAAAAAAAAACCAGACAACCGACGCACATAGTAATTGTTGCGAAAGCGAGACAGGCACAACGGAAACAACTATGAGTAATATTTTATCAGCCAGTTGTTAAATATAACTAGACTGCGCAACGAAATTTTCATCCGCGGCACAGACGATATTCTAATACTGAACCCTCGGAATGTAAATCCTTGCCAAAACCGGTAGGACAATAATGTAGGTAACCACATTATATGACTATATTTTTTTTTACCCCCCTTTAGTCATTGATAGAAAGGAAGTTTCTAAAAAATTTATTAAGCTGGACTGTTTTATTGCATCTTCGAAAAGAATCGTATTTTTTCTATTCAACTAATTACTCGCTTAATCGTACTCCGTACGAAAAAGGTTCTGAGAAAAAGTTCATTTATAGATTTTTTTTAAAAATGAAAATGTAATGAAATATTTCTGGTTGTGAAACGAGAATAATAAATAAAATATTACGAAGTATAAAATTTTTAATCTTCATATTTACAATATAAAATCTAATCGAAATTCCTTTTTCATATAATAATCGATTATAAATAGAACATATATATATATATACACATATATGTATGTATATTTTTGGTTATTATATTACCCGAAATAGAAAAACAATCAGATCGATTAGTTTACGTTTTAATCGCTCCAATTATTTCACTAAATCGATGAAACTAGACCAACTTAAATTACGCGCGACAGAAGGTGAACGAACACTATGCAAGAATTTGACTGAAAATTACTCATTTCCTCGCGATAAATATAATCTTAAATATTGTATTCGATACAAGCGCATAACGATCAGGTCTGGTTCACATTGTTTACTATAATTGAATAAATATATTTTTTACGTAAATATATACGTTCAAATCGGCTGTTTCATTT
The DNA here is from genome assembly GCA_032883995.1 of Coronaproctus castanopsis. NCBI lineage: Eukaryota > Metazoa > Arthropoda > Insecta > Hemiptera > Monophlebidae > Coronaproctus > Coronaproctus castanopsis. The sequence continues at coordinate 291,614,175 of CM065052.1, forward strand.
CTTTTTGTAGATTATTTTTTGACTTCGGGGTTTTAAACGGAAACGAAATTTAAGGGACTCGAAGTAAAATGTTTTTCCAAAATGATCCGCGGCTATTTAAAACGTGATGTAAAATTTGTTTCGAACGGTATTCGACTTTGGTATGTGTTCGGAATAATCAATTGTCTTGAAAATGCCTCGTCCGTTGATCGTGCGCGACCTGTGTTCCAATCTCGCCAAGAACGGTAATATTTAAAAATACAAACATATTTCAGCTCTGCATGTAACTGGTCGGTAGTAATATCAGTTTGCCGGGAAAGAAAAAGAGCTCGTGAAGGCACTAGTTACGCCGGGAATTTGCTTGTCTAGTCGTCGATCAATTTTCGAGTTAGCTTAGAAGACGTTCTTACCAACTTTGAAACTATAAATTACCTGCAAATATGAAATTTACAATTAAATTTCATATGTACACTGCGATAAAAATTATCTTCGACTTGATGTGTATAATCGATATATAACGGATTAGTAAAAATAACTCATCAACATTTGTCAATACGATCGAATGAAACGCGAATATTATTTATAGCGGACAGCGTGTACTATAAGTCTTAGAGTTTTAGTAAAATTATCTTTTAATGAATATAATACATACAAGAAAAAAAAATCTAGATTAATGAAATAGACTCCACTACGCCGAATGAAGGGAAATAACCGAATTGCGAACGGAGTAAATAGATGAAAATAGTTCGACAGAAAATTATAACTTTATAAGCGTCGGTTACAAGAAGTACTTAAAGTAAATACGGAGCAGAAACATGGGAGCGGACAAAATTGGCCGAAACAGTGGAGCGAATAGCAAAACTGGAACGGACGTTGGTTGGACACGTCGCGCGTAGGGACAAAACATATCCTACAATGGAATTCAAAAAGGAAAAGAGTCAGATCAATAACGCGGTGGCGAGATTGTGAAAAATGCCGGGATCAACTGGATCCGAGTTGCACAAAACAGGAATTATTTGAAATGTCTGGGACATGAGTACAACCCAGCAGTGGGTTAATATAAGTATAACCTGATATAAATAACGATAAGGTAAGTATAAATAGTTCTTACGGTACTAGATGATTAGAAGGCACTCATATATATATATATACATATTTATATTTAAAGTCCAACCAACTCGAAAGTATCCTCGTTAACCGGAGATTGAAACAGGTGGGCAAGCCTATATGAGGTGGTTTGTTACATACTTTTCCCTCCTCTTCAACTTTAAACTGGTACTAATTTGTTAATCAATTGGACGGATAGCTAAGTTGGTTACAGACATTTTTGACATTCAAAATCTTCTGTCCTTGTGGAATTCGAGCTTAGGTCGCGTGAATAAAACAATAAACCATTATCGCTACACTATGAGGCCTTTATATATATTATATATATATATATATATATATATATATATATATATATATATGTATATATATATATGGACACACACGCCCACCAAAATCGCATTATATACTCTACCGTTCTTCAATAAGCGAAGATAATAAATAAAATAATGACGACTTTCGCTGTCCGTACCTTACCGTACCACATTTACCACCACACACATATTAAGTATTCACGTGACCTTGCCCACACGTATACACACTACGACGGCGTTAATCTTAAATCTTTTAATGCTTATACGAACACATAAAAAAATCGACAGGGATATCCAGTAAAATATAATCGCGCGCACACACGCACACATATATAAGTTATTTCTGTTACCTAATTTAATAAATTCTCAAATTAAAAAAAGACCGGAAAATTGGTTTTAAATTCTTTTATTGAGAATTAATTTTGGCAGTTTAAATTATTGTTACACCATAATTTCATTTTCGTATTATCGCGAAAGTTCGACTAAAGCTTTAGTTAAAGTTTAAAACGGTTTAAAGCGAAATTAACACGTTGGTCTATTATTGAAAAACGGAAAATGCATTTCCATGTGTAAACACACAATAGTACATCGATAAGAGCTGCTCTAAAGTATTTGAACAGGCCGCAGGGAGTATCGATTTCCTCTTTAACTAAAGTGAGTACGTGAGGCGGAACTTAGACGGCTTTAATAATAATAATAATAATAATAATAATAATAATAATATCACTCTCACCACAAGGACAAAAATAACCCTAAAGAATTATTCGTTTCGTAAGACGATGCAAGCTATGAAAGGCAACCCTTTTAATCTGATGGCTGCATAGAACTGCGTATATCCTATATTGAAAACGCTTTAAAATTTCGCATTTTTGGGAAGCCAGATGAAATTTTTCGAAGTAAGAAAACGAATTTGATGGTGACGATTGAATGTAGAATACTAACGTTAAAAATTAATTGAAATTAAAAATTTATTTTCGAAATAAAACAAACGAAGCGTGTGAGTAGTAATACAATATAACACGACACACTAACATTTATAATAATGATATATATATATTATATATATATATATGTGTGTGTATTAGCATTTTTATATACAATATGATTTTTACATATATTACAAATTCTGGAATCTGCAATTCAACACACATAAGTCTTATGAAAAGGGGATTTACAAAGTCACTAACTACAGGTGTTCTTAATAGCGCATGTATTCCTTGGTTCAAAGAATTAAAATACTTAGGAGTTACTATAGACTCTCGACGAACCTTCATCAGCCACATAAACTCGGGTATAGGTGCTTTCTCCTATATTTCATGAGGAGGGGGCCGTGTTTTAATACTGCCCAAAAAAGTTGATTTACGCTGCTATAATTCGGCTGAGGTTAACACACGCGTGTCCATTTGGGTTTTAATCTTCGACAGTAGTTACAAAAAGCTAGACAATTATTAGTGAGATTTTATAACTTACGTCGTTGTACGGTGCAGGTTTTCCCGTCATTTTTCCCGCGACGAATGAATAATTTAATATTTATTTTGTAATTATACTAATAGCTTTGTAATTCAGTATCTAATCTAATGTTCTTAATGGTGCATGTATTACATAGTACTTTGGACGCTTGACTAACCTTCGTCAGCCACATAAACCGGGTTGTACATAGTGCATACGCAAGCGCCCGGATATTTTCTACTATATTCGTGAGGAGGTCATATCTTAATAATGTTAACAAAAAGTTGATTTACACTACCATAATTCGGCCGAAGTTAATATACGCGCGTCCAGTTTGGGTTTCAATTCACTTATAGAAAGTTACACAAGTGGTAGTACAAAACTTGCGTTGCAGAATTATATCGAATACTTCTGGGTACGAAAAAACCCAACAGACGCATAAACAATTATACCTTTCAGATATTCAGTTTTTGTTAATAAAGATTCAGCGAAATTTTACCGTTTACTATAATTTGTTAATAGTATATTATATATATATATATTAGTATTTAGATAGGTTATTTCTGACTACGGGTAGTGAGATTATGACTTACTTTGTTGTGCGGTGTATAGGTTTTTCCGCCATTTTTCCTGCGACCAATAAATAATTATATATATATAAAATGAAGTTGATTTTATGATTTAGTTGCTCACACTCTATCGATGTTAATCGATTAATGTTATATGTTGTTTTATGTACGAAAATAATTAATAAATAAACGCTTCTTCGCATATAAAAAAAATAAACAAAAGATAAAGACATCTTTAATTTATGGCAAAGTTCCCATAAAACAGATGTCTACCAGGATGGATCGGTGAATGTCCATTTTAGTATTATTTTTACACACCCAAGAATTAATCGTTAAAGCGATTTCTCTTCACCGGATTATACATCATATAGTATATTATTATGTCGGCTATACAATGGTCGTTTTAATATTTTTACGATGTTTAATTATTACAAAATGTACACGACATATTTTCCGGTAATTATTTAGGTGGTAAAATTATTTTACAAGCAGCCAAACATCGCGGTATTATCACCGTAAAATAATTATTCATTATGCGTGACGTATAGGATCGTTTAAAATTTATATCAGACGTATTATACATATAAATTTTTAACTTTCTCATTTTTAAATTCACTTCCTGTAAAGATAAATTTTAAGAAGTAAAATCGCTACGCACGTCCACAGGCCACGTGCGTTACTTTCAGTTATCCGGTGTATCATAGTTATATGTAGGATAGGGACGGAAATTTGGACCGGTAATCGTAATTATAAATCCATAAAGAGTATTTAAATTTTCGTTTAAATAATGATTTAACTTCCCATATTATATATATATATATATATATAACATATGGATAGCACTGAAATATGCATGCAAGAAACATAGATTAAGAATGCAGAATGTGAAAGGAAGAGATATGTGCATTCGAGACATAGTGCAACAGAAATATGATGGGACGATTACGTAAATAAAAAATGCGCCGACAATACTCTCACGAACAACAGAAGAAGTAGTAAGTATTTAAAAAAAAAGGCCATTAAAATATTTCGCAAATAAAAACCGATTATTTATGTCGACGATAAAAATTAAAATATACTCAGAACATATTATAGTAACAAAAAAAGAGGATATTATCAACGTCTAACATATCGGATACTCAACATGTAGAAAAGAAACATGATTAGTACCACAAAGATAAGTTAGAAATGTAGGAATATTAATCATTCCACTCTAAAGTACGTTATTAACATCAACTTTATAGAATCAAGTTTAGTAATATAAATAATACGTACTAAAATATAATTAGAACAGATTAAAGTAAGAAAATAGATGGAAATGATAACGAATAATACATACCGACCACTTAGCATGTAGAAACCTGATTTATAGAATTAAGTTCAGTAATACGGCTATAATAAAACATTTTGAAGTGAACTTCTATTGGCGCGGTTTATATGAGGAGTTAACCCGCAAAACGAGCGAGCGAGCGAAAATAACAGACGGATATATATATATACACATACACGTATACATACGCATGCACACACACACACACATGTATATATATATAATCGTTTTGTTGCATTAGGTGTGTCAATGAAGTAACGGACGGAGATATATATATATATATATACAGTTAAATCCGCTTTAAGGGACACATCGGGCGGAAGTCATTTGTCCCTTATAACCGGTTGTCCTTTAAAGCGAATTTTTAAAAATCTCTTATTGAAGCGATGAAGTGAGTGGGTGTTAGAATATATACAGTTTAGTAAACAATTAACATACTTATAACCTTATTAATGCGTAATATTTATTTATATGGAAATTAAGAGAAAAATACAGGAGGCATACATAAGGTACAAGAACCTGTCCTGATATTTGTAAAAATTGTTCATTTACTGTAAAAATGCGCTATAGTTGATTGGTGTAAATTCTTCATCTGCTGCGTTTGAACAAAATCTGCACAGTTAGCTAATGATGCTGTAGGAGCACCTTCATTATTCTGTTGCATAAAATACCGCTAGAGCTTTTCAATACATAGATAAGGAAATGTTATCCATGTCATGTATTTGTTTCTTCTTTGTGATATTTTCCATAATTTCATTATCCAAATCTTCAATATTATTGTCACAGCATGGCAGATTGGCGTCAATATCTGAAAATTGTTCACAGTTGGTCACACATAGTAATTCATTCGGTGTTTCATTACTTTCCATTTCAACAATGTCATAATCAGGCTCCTTGAAACCACAATGAGCAAAGCAGTTCTGAATTGTCATAAAAGTGACTTTTCTCCAGCTATCAGTAACAAATTTTATAGCCTGCAGTATTGTTATTGTGGAACTGATATCTTTTGCCATTGCTGTTAACAGGTCGTCTTCAATAGCTTCTAAGATATGCTGTATCAACATCTTCCTATATTGCACTTTTAAATTTTTTATGACACACATATCAAGTGGCTGAATTAGTGAAGTAGTGTTTGGAGGTAAGAATTCAATTTGAATATTCTTCAGTTTAACGATAGTGTGGTGCGAAGTTGCATTGTCAGTAAGGAGTAAAATCTTTCTAGAATCTCTCTGTAATTCTATATCCCAGTTTTCTAACCATTTTGAAAAAATAGTAGCAGTCATCTATGCACTTTTGTTTGCGTAATATGTTACTTGCAGATTACTTACATTGAGATTTTTAAAGCAACGTGGCTTTTTAGTTTTACCAATAACTAAAAGTTTTTTTGTTGTTACTTCCAGTTGCATTGCAACAACATAGCACAGTGATACGATCCATAGCTTTTTTCAAACCGATAAGTTGTTCGTGTTTGTATATTTGTTCAGTATTATAAATGTCATTCAGGCTGTAACTTTGACGGAATTTGGAAATTTTGCTTGAACTCCATTGTTCAGTTCCTGTCAAATCAGCGCTTGCCTTTTCTCCATGAGTTTTTTTGAATTTGATATCATGTCTCCCTTTTAATCGAGCAAGCCAACCATTCGTAGCTGCAAAGTCTTCATAACCCATTTTTTTTTGCAAACTCTTCAGATTTTAATTTCAACATTGGCCCACAGACATGAACACCTCTTTGTGTTACTGTGCTAAACCATAAGAGCTTCATCACTGTGCTAAACCATAAGAGCTTCATCAACCTCTGGGTTTTTACCTTCTCTTTTTCATTTCCTTTCCACCACCTGACTGCCCTTTTCAGTACTACTCCATTTTTTACGTAAGTTCTGTTTATCTGTTTTTAAAGGGGAGATGGTGTTTTTGGAGACGCCCATGATTTTTGCTAACTCCCGAATAGGCATATTGGGAAGTTGAATTTCGATTTTGTCTGAAATAGAAATTTTTTCCTTTAATGATAAACATTTAGGCGACATTTTATTCAGACAAAAAATTCACCAGAACTAAAAAAAGAAAAGAAAATTTTCGTAAGAAAAAAAAAAAATAAAACCACACGATGCACTACAGTTTTTGCAGAACTAAACTAAGAACATAACAAGCTATCGGAGAGTGCATAATTAATAAACGCACAGAGCAAAAAATAGTATAGCATCAATGAAAAAATGTCAACACAAGGACATCTCAAATAAAACGAAGAAAAAAACAAAAATGTTCACTTAAGGAATTGTGACTAAAACATTTTTATTCAATTTTTGTTTTACGATCGGAAGTGTCATTTTATATCGACTGGCTTATCACTTGTCTCACTATTTATTGCCTTGAAAGTCTATTAATCTTTGTCCCTTATAACCGAGGCGTTGTACCATTAAAGCGAACTAAAATAATCTTCATTTGATACGTTTGATTCGGTGTTTTGCTGACTGTCCTTATTAAATGACTGTAGCTCTTATCCGGAGTCCCTTATAAGCGGAAATTATAAGAATAAACTTGTTCAACTGTTAAATGTTCTAATGCAGATTTTTTAACGAATTTATTATATAAATATTTTTGCGGTAAAAATGTACCCCAGTAACGCCTAGCGTTCCCCTCGCTGATGTTTACATATTTATAAAACTGGCAAATGTTGAATGTTATTCAAATTTTGTTATTTATATATATATATATATATACACACGATACTACCGCTACCTATAGAAACAATACGAATTTTATTACATTGCATAAAAGAAATTTCGCCTGTTTCTTGTTTGTAAACATACATATAAGTAAAATTAAAAAGAATTTAATTTATTTACGAAATGTAACAATTGTACGCCCATCTCGGTGAGTATATTTAACCATTTAAAAGTTAATTTTCGACAGTTCTAAAAAATAAGCTATTTTTTCGGACGGTGATCTATATTATACATATGCGTGTGAATATAAATAATTTGGAACGTGCGGAATGGAGCAATTTTTTTAAAAATTAAAAATCACAAATTTTTTCTTCTATTAAAAACCATTATCAAGTGAACATAAAAATATAAAATGTAAAAAATTAGACAGATGGAGATAGAGAGAAAGTGTAAGATTCCGTTTAATTTAAACCGCGATCACAGTTCCGCCCACTTTTTTTAGAGCAATAAAATACTCGCCTATAATTGGATTACCGTTATCCAAAACGATTAATTTTAATTATTAGCCGAGCAGTAATTTCTTCGAACATTGTTTCGTCTAAATCCTTTCCCATATTCTACTTTTCTCCGGTCGTAATTAACTTTTACAAAGTAGAATGTTAAACTTAAGCATTTTCCAGATGACACGCCTCCGGAATTGACGATCGTATAGATACTGTAAAATAATTCGGAATCTCGCACGAAACAATAATAGATTAGATCGAGATTGAACGAAAACTATACGGATAAAGCTGTCGGACAACCGGATGCGTCAATTATACCGCACACGGAAGGACCATCTTACAGCTTATCTGTAGAAGAGAAACGTGAGAGAATTGTTAGAAAAATTACTTACCACAGTTCCGAATAGCTTTTTTTCCCCTTTTTATTAAACAAAAATAAGACGATAACCTCCATTTAAATGTAGTTCAGGACGAACTGATATTAGACGAACAACGATTATAATAATACCATTAATTATGTCTACGTGAGAATCGAATTTATTTATTTATTTTTGTATTACTATCAAACAAAACGGAGAAACAAACAAAAATTTCCCAGGCGGCTTAATTTCAGTTCTCTCAATTCCATTATTTATATTACAACGGAGTAACGGTTAATTAATCAATTAGGAAATAGGCAAATAACCGTTACGAGCTTTTTATATGTTTTACGTGGTTTCCTTAACATATAGCGAAGTAGTTGCATTATTATTATTATTTAATATTAAATTAGGATAATGTACCACCTTTAACCTATAATTAATGATAACGCTTGCTCGTTTATGACTCATACTTATCAAATACGCAGCACGCGCGGTGTATATATATATATATCCATTTTCTTTAATGATTCTTCCAGTTCTTTTTCACTTTCTGCTTCAACGAATCTAATCATATTCATTGTTTCCCCTTGTATTTTAATACCCGATTAACTATCGCCTCTTCAATATATGCATTAAACAGGAGCGGCGATAACGAGCATCCATGTCGTACTACCTTTTTAATTTTAGTTTGTCTTGATTTATTTCCATATCTTATCACTGCTATTTGATCTCTATATAAAGCTTCAATGATTCCCCTATATATTTCCAGGGTATTCCTATCGTTTGGAGCATTTTTAAGGGTTTCATCCATTTTACTTTATCGAATGTTTTTTTCAAGTCTATAGAAGCTATGTATATTTTTTCAATTATTGTTCTTAGTACTATAATAGCTCCGCCTGTTCTTGTTTTTCTTCTAATCCCAAACTGATCTTCCGTAAGGAATCTCTCTGCATATAGCTTTCAAATCTTCTCTGTATAATTTTGATGAGGATTTTAGAGATATGCGCGTTTAAGCCCGATAATTTCCACACATGTCTCCTCCTACAGCTTTCTTCGGTATTTGAATGACTACATTTCTTCGAAAGTCCTCAGGAATAACCCAAATTTCGTAACTATTTGATATCTCCGCTTTGTGTCAGTAGTTCTGTTGGAATTCTATCAATCCCTGCAGCTTTGCCCTTCTTCAGATCCTCTACAGTTCTGTCAAACTTACTTTTAGGTATGTTCTACCCATGTTATCTATTTTTACATGGTTTTCATTTTCCAGAATACTTCCATACGTTTTATCACTGCACAACCCTTTCAAGTATTCCTTCCATCTGTTAAGTTTCTCAGTGTTATCCAACAACTGTTTACCATTTCTGTCTTTTATATTATTATGTGTTGGTTTCATACTCCTAAAATATTTTTGGACGATTCGATAGGCGCCTTCAATTTACCAGATTTTAGTTGTTCTTCAATTTCTTTGCATAATTAGTCTATTCATCCTCCTTTTGCTTTCCTTATTTTTCGATTTCATTCCTTATTTATACTTATCTTGTCCATTATTATTAATTTGACAGCAATTATTATAGAATCACATTAAAAAAAACCTTGTAAATATTAAAATGTACGCGAAAATAATAGTTTTAAGTTGTTTAAAAATATTTTTTATTTTCACCAGGAAAAATATCGAATTTAAAATTAAATATATAGATATAAGAAGATTTCAGTAATAATTATATATTTTTAATTCAATAACTTTCATTGTTAGTTGAGCGCATCGAGTACTTAAGTAGAATTTGATCTATAATTGAGAATTAATATAATTACACGTGCTTAATACGTAATTGCGGGGTGCTAGTGCATAATAGATTTCACTAGTAAGGATCGTCGAACTCGAACATTTCATACGAAACACGAGACAGACAAATCGTTTTGCTAGTTCTATAAAAGTTACAACTGGAGACAGTCGATTTTTAAGGAATCACGCAAATTTAAAATTTTTAGTGTAATAAAAATTGCGTGACGCAATTGTCCATTTGATTAATAGAAATAACGACGTAATTAAAAATGATAGTGAACGATATTTCGATCAGATAGAAATAAAACGATTATTTATTATAAACTAAACGGAAGACGCGAACGTTGCAATAAAACTCTTCAATTCCTTTTCACCATGGTCTAATTTCTCAATCTATGTTGATATGTCACTATAATAGGTTGGTAAACATGCCTCCTCGGCTGTAGTTAAATCCAGCTTTCAGAATTTGGTATCGAATTATTAAAATATTCACACTAAAACGAATTCAATTGATTGCGTATTCGTCATACATCAGACAGATATCATACGTTACTATATTTCATTATTCGCTATTAAACTCGTCATCAATTACCACTGCTTCATCCTTCACAAATCCTCTCGTCCCATTTACAACATATCTTCTACGCCAACCTTCGTTCAACACATCCTTATAGAATGCTCGAAGTTTTATCTCACCTGGCCCCATGTACGTCTTCCTACTACAATCTCCGATTTACTCTTCAACAATGAACAATAACAAATACAAAACTTCCTTGCAATGTACGGTGGTACGTTAATGGATGAAAGTAAATTAAGTAAATAAAAAACCGATCAAGGCTAAGTATATACAAATACCTACGAAAATAAATTAACTTAAACAGTATTACATTAATGAAACTGAAATCGGTACAATTTTACGTCTTTGAAAATACGGATAGTGTTTTTCAAAGCAACATCGAATGCCTTCTTTATACCGGACTGCTCTAACTACTGCAGTATGGTACCTTTTAAAATTCAAGTTTCATTGTTCAAAGTATTTTTGTTGTTATTAAGAAGTTGTGGATTATTCTTAAGTTTTTTTTTATGATATTATTTTATTTTGTCGTTTTTTTTGCTCTTTCTTTGTTTAGTTAAGGCATAAACTCATCACTCTTTATTTGATTGAAGAATATGTAGTCCTTCATCCCTTCTTCCATCGCATTAAATTAATGTTTGTGTGGAGCCTCCTGCAATTAGGTAGGGGTATCTCTTTCTTTATACAAGTCCTTTTGATTATAAGGGGAGAGGGTTTCTAGTGTCCTCTGCAGTGCATGCTTGCATGTGATGCTACAACGAATATTAAATTATTTTTTTTTATCATTGGTGTCTTTTGAAAATTTCCCCCCTCGCGTTTAAAAAAATCGAATTAAAATAATTTGTTATCGCGCTGGATAAAATAGAAGTTAGAGTGTAAAAAGAGTTTACGAATGCAAACTTCATAAGTGGAAGACAGAGATAGTTAAGGAGGAAGAAAATATTTGTAACAAAACTTCAGCGCAAAAACGCAGACAGACAATTTAACCCGGTCAAGGTTAGAAACGTAATAGGGGGGTTAAATTTCTGGCATACGTTTTAGATGCAGAATTAGGACGGACATTGTTGAGAGGAATTTGATTTTCGCCGATTTAACTTATTTAAAATTAATTAATAATTATAAACTAAAGATCGTTTGATGAGTACGTTAAAACTGAAAATTAGATATGAAAAATTAAATATAAAACTTAGGAATTAATCACGTGTAACTCCGGTAAAATTTAGAATTGTAAACGAACTGACAGGTAAACTAAAAGAAAATTACTAACGCGCATTAATAACCGAATTAATTAAATTAACAAATTATCGTTAATAAAAAGGAAACTTGTTTAAAAAGAATAATATTAAAAAAAAATAATCAAAAATTAAAATTATAACTGAAAAATCTGCTCTACATTTATAACTTAATATTTACGATAGAATTCTAGACATTTCGATGTTATCAAGTTTTTTACATTTCTCCTACATCTGTGTATTAGTTCATGTTGATACGTAACAATTCACTTCTGTACTTCTTCGAGATTTAATCAATTATACACGTTTACGCGATAAAAATTATCATTAGGACGGTCGACTGTACATCGAAAACTTTAAAGCTCCTTTATGATGGTTCTCTCTACTTCTTAGATGTCGATGAAAAACTACAAAATAACCAGATGAATTTCGTCGATCTGGTTTTTGCTTTCTGTTTTACAGTGCAGAAAGAAAGAAATATTATTTAATAATTTTCATAAATCGAAGAAGAATATCGATCAAATGTTTACAGTTTTATCGGAAGAATTAAATAAATGGAAAATAAATATTAATGAAAAGAGAAAAAAAAAGGTAATGAAGATCGGTAAAAACGCATTAAATAAAGTGATAAACATGAAAATAGATAATAATCAAACGGAACACAGGTCACACAAATACGTTACCTAGGAAGTGCGACAACAATATATATATATATATATAAAATGTTGAATATATTGGAGAGTAGTGATTCTATAAATTATAAGCCAAACAAAATCATAATACAGTTTAATCACTAAAAGTTTTTTATTACAAAGCTTTTAGTGATTAAACTGTGTTATGATATATATATATATATATATAATATAATATAACCTACCTTTACATACATACTATAATAAAGCTGCTAAAAAATTAGTAAAAACACTGTTCATAAAATAAACAATAATAATAAAACACACACACGCATATATATATATATATATATACACACTCTGATGATGTTGTATAGTGCAACCTGAAACATAAGTAAAAAATTATTTATTCATGGTTTGTAGTGTTTTCTTTGTTTGTTCTCATTGTTTACATTTCCTAGTGTATTAAAAAACTTAATCATGTATTGGATATAATTCTCGAAAAATATCAACCATTTTACATTATTAGGGTTGGGTAATCATTAAATTTCATTTACTATATATAGTGGTATACATATATATACACATAATAAATCAATTTTTTCTACTCGAATCCGAATTTGTTGACCTTAATAAAAACCCCGATGAGAAGGGTTGGGAACTAATTACTACATGGCTTATTATATAAGTAGCGTAATAATGCGACTAAACGAGAACATTTATGTTCATAGAAGACGATCGTAGGTAGTAGAAATTGAACAAAGGATAATTAGATATTATTGTATTCGCGTCTTAAATTTATATATGTATTACTCGTTATTCTTATTCATTCATCGAAAACGGAATAATTTACGATAGGACGTTTATACGAAGTAAACTACAAGAAGGAGTTGAAATCACTAATTTTTTTTCTTTATGAAAAATCAAAAAACTTTTCGGCCGTGTTAAGCGATTATCTAGTGATTTTAAAAAAAAAAAACAAATAATTATTAAAATATACATAAATGTAAGAAATATTACTTGGATACACAATTTATCAGAATTATAGTGATAAAAGAATATTTTTAAATAATCTGACAGTCAATGTGGTAGAAATTGATATCTAAACAAACGCAGTAACAATAAACATAAAAATAATTACAAACACCCGACAATATGAAATATGAAATTTGTACGTATAAATTTCATATTGTTGGATGTTTTTGTTTATTTTTATTGCTATTGCGTTTGTTTAGATATAAATTTTATATTGCCGATTGCGTTCTCTACCATATTCACTATCAGATTATTTAAAAATATTGTTTTATCACTATAATTCTGATAAATTGTGTATCTAAGTAATATTTCTTACGTTTATATATATATTTTTATAATTATTCTTTTTTAAATTCACCCAATAATGGCTTAACAGCCGTAAAGCTTTGTGATTTTTCGTAATGATAATTTTTTAAAAATAATTTCAACTGTTATTTGTTTATTTTTTTTTTAAATCAGTACATTCCAAATTTTTCAAATTATGGCACGATAATACGATTTCATAAAAACGTCGATTGAACGATATTTACACTCACACACATTATGTAAAAGTAAATTATCTAACTGAATACGTATGATTCGATAATAATAATCGAACGAAACGCATTTCGCAAAATAAATGACATCAAAATTTAAGCCGAGGACAAATTTGCACGGTGGGTTATTAAGCTTATGCATAAAAGAAAATATATACCTCTAAATTAATTGATACGTAATGGGGAGGAGGCATCGTGCATATCCACTGAACCACATTCGAACGGGATACAGGGAAATCCATCATCTCGATTCAACACATCGAGCTCAATTACCCGAAAAGATCCAAATAAAAGTAATATTACAAGAGGACTGACTGGTCTGTCCTGGATAAGATTGACCGGATGTTACTAAATGGGAAAAACCGCCGGAACGTCCAGATTTTATCTTTTTCAGCATATTACGATTATTATTATTACTTCTAATACTTTACTACGGGCTCTAAACTAACAGCTCTAAAATCTATCGGTTTCGGTAAACGTTTAATTAATATTATCCGGTGAAAATGCCGGCACGGTGCGAATTCGGAATTAAATTTAACTTTTCGTACCTTCCATAAGTAACTGTTCGTCGTCCAAGTAAGCTTGTGGCGAACTCGAACAACGCGGTCCAGCGAAATCGTCGTCATATTCGTACGGATCTTCTTCGGACGATTCCGGCAACTGCCGTTCAACTTGTCCAGGCAGCAGATTCTGCCATCCGTTCCGATCTGAGAAATTATGCGGCCTAACCGGATCAGGCGACCGTTCTCTGTCGTTAGCAACCTCTTCGGACGTTCCTTCTGAATTTTCTTCTTCGAATTTATCCACCGTGACGATTGTACCGGCGAATTTTGTCCGATCATCAGTCGTATTCAAACGATATTCATCGAAAAAGTCGACCGATTTTTCCCCTTTTTCTTATATTTTTAAAAACGTTCGATTGTAGCGAGTAAAACGCCGATACTTTCGCGAATTTAAATAAAAATATATCGAAATTTTTTTAACAGTCGGTTAATTATTTCTTCATCGAGCATATTAAACGCTAAAGAAAAAAAATTTTTATATATTTTAAGAAATACGATTTAATCAACTAATTCGAGTTTTATTTATTTTTTTTTTTTAAACGAAAAATTTACACTTAAATATATAAACATACGAATATAACTCATAATAGTAGGAGCTATTATTCGAAATACGCAACTAATTATAGACCGTCTCGGAAATAATTAATCTATTTTTTATTTTATTTATTTATTATATTTTTATTTTACTACGAAGGTCATTTGCGTCCACGGAAATTAGATACAATAAATTACAGAAAAATTGTTTACTACTTATAACACTATTTGTTTAGTTTATAATAATTTTTTTAAATCGGTTATTTTTAGAAAGTACTCGCTCTATTACATCTTCATTGTCCTGTAGTACTTCATTTATTTAATCGTTAAAGGGAAATACGTAAAAATTAAACAATAAATAAGTAGTAAAAATCGCTGCATTTGTATTAAAAGACACACAAAGCATTTCGGCTATTAAAACTTTTTAAAGTGAACATAATTAATAATAAAAAAATATAAAATGTAAGAAAATACTTAATATTACAAAGAAAGGTAAATAACTTTCCTTTGTAATATTTTACATCTGAATTATTTTCTTACATTTAATTTTTTGTTTATCTTTTATTTTTATTATTAGTATTATTTTTTAAAATTTATATATACGTGAAAATGGCTTAATAACCGAAAAGTTTTGTGTCACTTAATATAAATTAAAGTAATTTTAACTACTCTTTTTATTGTTTATTTTAAAAAAACTACATTCCACACCGGTTAAGAAAAATAATACACCTATAAATAAAATATTAATTACGTAATTCGCGTTTTAATTTTTTTAATATTCGAAACCACGAGAATATTATTTTAATTTCTAATTAGGTTTACTACACGTCAAATTAGGAACATATATATAATATCTGACTTTAATCTCAGCTCCTGCAAAACAAAAACTATGTTAACGGAATTAGGAACAATCTCAAAAAATAGGAAAATATCTAAACCAAATAATCTCCTTCACAGATAGAACAGAAAAAAAATAAACGGCAAAATAACATTTGGGATGGAAAATGTTCTAGTCATTAAAGGAAATATTTGGACGAAATATCGATCGTACAAAAAAGGCTCACATCTATAACACGCGTGTCCTTCCTACCATATCAAATATGGTCACTAACGAGTAAGTAAAAGTATAAGAAAATACAGATAGTTCAAATAGTAATGGAAAGAAAAATGAACGGGATAATAAGAGGGTAGCACAAAGTAGACAATAAAATAGTAACATACAAATCGAGAACGGAAAATGTTCTCCAAAGAATAGGTGAAATTGGGTTGGACATGTTATTCGAATGAAAACAAACAGATGGACCAGTTAATATACTGAATGATTTTCAGTAGACAGGAGAAGGTCTAGGAAAAGACTGAAAATGAGATGGAGGGACGATATTGACACACACACATGGGTGCGTAAAATATAGAATCGTCAGAATTGGAAACAAGTGGGATTAACGTATGTGGACGCTGTAGACTGGAAGAGGCCAATGCGAACGGACTTAATTTTCCTAATGTAATATACTTTTATCATATTTAGTACAACAAATTAACACGAACAAATTAGTATGTGTAATATCATAAATGTATGTTTTTAAAAAATGGAAACGAAGTAATTGTAATTGTAGTTATAACATACATATATATATATATATATATATATATATATATATATATATATATATATATATATATAAATAAATCATTCTCATAACATAATAAATTGAGTATTTCACCCTCTTAATTTATATTCGGAACACAGAAATCATCCGTTCATTTCTATATATTTTCACTATACGAAATTACATTTTGTACCTCCTTAATTTCGAATTACATGACGGACACGCACAAATATATATATATTTATTTATTTAAAGTTTTATAATACGTCAGTATAAAAGCTATCGCCAATTACTGCACAGCACAGTATAAGGAAAAACAATAAATATACCGTGCACATAATGTGCGCAACGAAATTATTAATACTTATTTACTTAAAAGATCACACAGTCATATATACACATACAGATAAAACCTAATTACATATGCACACATCATGTAAACCTATCAAGTACACATATGCACAAATAATTCCGTAATATATATATATATATATATATATATATATATATATGCGCAACTGGACTCTCGAATAGTGTATATACATATAAAATATCTTCATAATATAATAGAATTTTTTATTGTCTTAATTTATATAGAAATTTTCCATCCATTTCTAAATATTTTTACTACACCGAATTGCATTTTTACCTGCTTCATTTCTTATCACATGACCGGCATATACATACGCACATATAGACAGTCACGTCAATGCAGAAGCAAGACAACTGCTTCGCATTAAACATGGAATTAGACGACTTGTTCGTCGCAGTCTTGTAATATGTAAATTTATGTATAATGGATGCGTAGCCAATGGGATACGTACTCCACACTCGTTTTGTACTTAGTGGTTAAGTTAACTATTAAGTAATCATTAAGTTAAAGATGATAATTATTTAGACAAATGGCTAAGATTGTATTTTAGTAATAGCCTAAAGAGCTGTGTATATATATATATAATTTTCATAACATAAATTGTTTTTATCGTTATAATTCTCCATTAATTTCTAAATATTTTTACGATACGAAATTGCATTTTTGAACTTTTTAATTTTCTTGCGGCTTTAGAGTAGTACATATATACGTGCACATGTTTGATTTTAAACAGTATATCAAATTACGGAAGACTTATTCATATTGGTAATGCAAGGGAAAATGATTGTGAAGGTAACCTTAAGAAGGAAGAGGCTGGGGATATATTACGACAACTTAGTTATCTACAAAACGTACGATGTAAAATGAAGGCAGCCAGGGAAAAAAAAAGATTGTAAATAACAGACTGTTACAATTAGAGATGCGCAAACTCTTTCGTAGCAGATGTCACTTCAGGAAGAAGATACACACACAACACACATATATATAATATCAGATATAAATTAGTTCCAAGAAAAATTGAGTTTTTTATCGCGTTAATTTATATTCGAAACAGAAATTATCCGATCAAGAAATACTTTTACGATATGAAATTACATTTCTTACCTCCTTAATTACTAATAGTAGGAGGGGTTAGACCAAATGACTCTATTATTAAGTTTCGCTCCGAAGCAAAAATACAAAAAGTTTTTTTTTTTTTTAAACACATTTACAACATTTTATTTATACTGATTACCTACTGACCGACAAATAATGAGAACAGCAACATAACGGAAGTGGGAATAATTACGGTGCACGTTCTATTCGATATTCGTGTAAGGTTTTGAAATACCAATTACGTAATTCGCTTCGCAGGTATATTACTATTATAACATTATACACACTCGGGCAAACGACAAACGCTTCATTAAGCTCTCGCGAGACATTTTAAATGCAATATTAATATCCGTTCGAAGAACAATTTCCTAAAGTAATTATCGTAGTAATATCGCTGTATCAAATATTAACGATAAATCTATTTGTTTGCAGAAATAGGCTAATTATCTTGAAGTTACTTCAGATTACTCTCGTATTTTATTTAATTTATAAATCTATCGATAAAACGAGAAAAGCTACTCGAATACTCGCATTAATGTTCAATTAGCGTCTTCATTTTTCTTCCGTTAACAGGAAATTAATATACACCGCCATTTTAAGACCTAGAGGTTAATTTACGCTTGTCCCGTCTGATGTTCAGTGTCTGCCAGTACTCACGAAAAAAAATAAAATAAAACTCCGGTTAGTGTAAAACCGGTGTTTCAGAATATCATTGAGATACAGTACATGCGCATTCAATACAAAGTATCCCTCATCTTTATGTATGATTGTATTTATAAATTATCCCATAACTTCGTGGTAATAATTTAATTCAGGTAATCAATCGGACATTACAATATGTACAATCCCGGCATGCGTTACATGAGATACGAGCATCGTCCCTTATTAATAGCAAATTTTTGACGTAGTAGTAGTATATATATATATATATATATATATATATATATATATATATATATATATATATTTCAAATGGTTTCCCATTCCGAAATTACGCAGTGGGGCAAATTTATTTGAAAAAGTTGCGAGTATAAAGGTGCAGGGAACTAGAATACTTAATAAATAACTGTGTGTAAGTGTTGTGTGGCTGAAAAGTATACATGTAAATGCAAATTTAGGTGTGTGTTTCCTTGTAGTGTGTAACTTAATATATTTTATGATTAAGGGATGAAGAAACATAGTCCCTTAAGCAACTAGGATGTGTGTGTGAAAGAGTTTGTGCTTTAAGAATAATATTATTATAATAATGAAGACCTACTATATTATCGGATCAAATCTGCGTTGAAACTAGTTCTTAATATATATATGCTATATACGATTTTTATAAAATTGAATTTAATACGCGAGTTAATGGGTTATTTTTTCCCAATTTTTTCTATTGTTATTTTAGTTCGATTTTGTTTATTATCTCAAGGATACTTGGCAAATATTTATGTCGGTTATAAAATTTTATATCGAAATAAATCTTTTGAAATCACAATCGTCATACATATTTATTTACGTAATACCCTAAATAAAAAAAATCGATAGGATTACTAGAATGTACTACGATCGAATCATATTAAACACGATTGACGAAGGAAAAATTACTACGTGGACGTACCAGATTTATGGGACCATTTTGCGTGTCGTACGGTTGTTTGGAATGAATCAGCCAGACGACCGTTGCATAATAATTAATATACATACATTAAAATCAAAAGAGCAACATAAACACATACACATGTGTTCAATATAGTGTATTAATCATACTCGTAGCAATTCGTTGAAAATACCTTCACTTTTTAAAGTTACTTCATTTTTTTTTTTTAATTTTAATTTTAATTTATTCGAGGAACTCACTGTCATCAGTTTTGATATTTAATATAAAAATAGATTTTCATTTATTTTTTAATAGACCTACACGAACGTCATTACAAATTACAAAAAAATGCACATTTTTAACTTAAAGTACGTCATTGTCGGGTTAAATATATTGCGCAGAATTAACACAAATAAAGTTCCAATAAACCAGTGGCGGCTCATACATAAAGTTATGGTTGCACAATCACCATGGAACAGCGTAAAAATTGATGATGCAATAAAATAGTTAGAAGTACTAATTATTTGACGGAGATTAAAATGAAATAAGTGAATTTTAATTATAGAATATATTATAAAAATTAAAAAATATTTTAAAAAGTGCTTCGAAATGCCTAGTTACGATGGTTGCAACCTGAAGAAGGCATCGGAAAGTCATATACAGCGTTATATGGTGATTTTTCGCCTAATGCTACTATGGGTGTATTACATAGAGTTGTAATAGTGACTGCTGGTTGCAAAACGTAGAGCCATTGAAGTGTACACACTTGACACGGAGTAGGTTTTCCTGCTTGTTGTTCATAACACACGGGCGCGGTTGCATGGGCGTACTACCGGCCAACAAACGAACGAGTCTACGACTTCTGTTCCATCTCTTTTTCTTCTTCGAATTACTATTGGTGTTTCTTTTACTGTGCACAGTTCAGCGTGTGAATTGTTTCATTGCCACTTTCCAGTCGATGTTTATATTATTACCGACAGATGTTACATCGAAATTTTTTTCCCTTACTGAAGTTTTATTATATACGGTAATTGATAATTTCACTTTCGGAGGATTGAAAGATTATTTAATAGTTTATCGAACTGTTTCGTTTTAGTATTTTAAAAATTTCGTACTATTCTAATTGTATAAATATTGTATTTTTTAATATTACATTTTTTTATCTTTGGATTGGTAATTTTACTTTATAATTTTTAGTTTTACTGATTACGGTTTTAAAAGGTTCTTGCATTTGTATTACAATTTATTGACTTCGAAATTATTAATGTTACTTTGTGATGTTGTGTGAAACAAAAATTTTTTTGCGAGTCTATGTTACGGGGGGGAGAGAGATGTAATTGCAACCGCTAGATTTTTTAACCCGCTGAATATAGATGAGAATGTTTCAGATGGAAAGTAGGAAAGGTATATTAGCAGGAAAAGATGTTTATACCGAGTTACAAGAAGACGAACGGTGCGAATATCAGAGATAAACGCCATTAGGGATCCGCGATATAACGGATGTACGCAAAATATGATCTGAGATGGATTTTAAACAGCGTACCCGGATGTCCAGATTGTTTTCCCGAATGTACGCGTTAGGAAATAATAAAATGGCGAATAAACTTGAATTTGTATATTATAAACACTATTGTACTACTAGTTATTTGTAGGAAGCTTTGCGGTATTTTTCACGATCTAATTTGATAACAGGAACCCGTTCCACGTTGAATGTTGCAAGGAATAATTTGCGAATTAAAAAATATTTACGGCGAATTCGCTCCAATATCGGTGTGTCTAACAGGAATTCACGCGAGCTTAACGGAGATTCTTGTATACCATGTAAAAAAAAACAATCGTACTACAAATTTTTAGTGTATTATAGAAAAGGAATGCGAATGATAATTCGTAAGAGATAGTTTTCTTTAGAGTAGAATAAGATTAGGAGTTTTCGAGATAAATTCATGCGAGCTTAATAGAGATTCTTGTACAATGTAAAAGGGCTATTACGAATTTTATAAGAGAGGAATGCAACTCGTAAGAGTTTTTTTTCAAGAGAACATTACGAGTTTTAGAAATAAATAATTATCTAATTAAATAAAACGTAAATAGCTATTAATAAATAAATAAATAAATAAATAAAAAGTGTATTTTTTCATTTAAAATAAGAAACAACAATTATCATCTACACGCTATTGACTTCGCAATAAAAGTAGAAGAAATTCGTAAGAAATTTTTTCAACTCATTATTAGGAAACCATCGTTATGCCGGGTAAAATAAGCGGGGAGAGTTTTAAGCCGTCAACTTAAAATATTGTTAGAAAATAAACTTTTGAAGTACAAAAAAAAAAAAAAAAATTATAATGAAACGTTTATTGCGCGAGTATTTTTCAACGATACAAGTAATAATGTACAACTTTACTTTGAACTTACATATTAGTAAACAAAATAAATTCAGTATTTAGCACGTTCGAAAACATTTTAAAATTAAAATTAACGTTTCAAAATTCGTTCTATATAATAATAAAAAAAAAAACCTTTACAGACGTAATTATCAATTATCTATTCTAAATAGTCCATTAATTATAAGTAAATTTTCTAACTCTAAGTCGACTTAAATCATTTGATACGATAGACAATAGTACCAACCTTCGCGAAATCGCCGATATAAACAATTATTTATCGGCCACTACTCGTAATAGTGAAGAAATGTCTTTGTTATTTTTCAATCAACAAGAGAGAAAACTATCCGCCGATAATATCGATTTTAAAATATTAATAAGAAGCCGTACTAATGAACATATATATTCACATATCGAAATCATTATTATCATTAAGATGATTATTATTACCGGTTTCATTATTCGCTATTCTAAAGATTAAATTAAAAAACAAATGATAAATATTTTCATTTTAGACCGAACGAAAATACAAAACAATAACTTTCTCTACCAGAATTCGTGTTTTCTTGAAAATTTTATTTAATACTCGTCAGATTTATCAACAATAACAACATTTCGAATTCGATCTACATAAATGATAGGACATTCTATAATCGTCATAACAAAAATAATATCGTACAAAGAATACCTACGTGTGTTCGCGTAATATTTTTATAAATGGCGGAAGAAAACCCAAGGAAACTAGATTCACGGTAGTCTCAAGGAAACTTAATCTAAACGAAAAGCTACTTTCGGATGTCAAAGAAATTAAAAGGAAGGCAAAATATAAATATCTGGACAGCTGGCTGACACGAAATAATGATTCTGACATGACGAACTCGTACTGAATTAGCTAGAAATACATTTATGAAATTAAGAAGCTTCGGGATAGGAAATTAAGCTTACAGAACAAAAATAAGTTACCGAAATGCTATCTTATATGGAAGCGAGACCTGGACTATAAGAGAAAATATGAGGAAGCGGATATCATCGTTTGAAATGTGGTGCTACCGAAGAATGTGGAAACTACTTTGGACTAAAAAGATCAGAAATGAGGAGGTTCTAAAATTAATGGGAACCGACAGAATATTAATGGCAGTAGTGAAAAACGGAATATAAGTTTTTTTGGTCATTTTATTACGAGAGGAGAAAAGTACAAGCTACTACAAACGATAGCAATGGGCATGATTGAAGGAAAATCAATACGGGAAGAAAATGTATATCGTGGATTGATAGCATAAAAAAATGGACCGGAATCGATGAGACAGAAGTACAACAGATATTCGATGCATGCTGATGGTTAAACAATACCCGAATCGGGTTGTACAAGAAGAAGGAAGAAAACAATAGTTGTGACATAACACTTAAAATTGTCAGGTCCTGTCTTATATTATAATATAAAGAGCACATTCGTCTCCGGTAAGCCAGCTATAAAAGTTCTAGTTGTAATGTGAACGAATATAATTAAGATACAATGTAAGCTTATTTCATTTACACGAAAATTTCTTCCTGTTACAGCTTTGCATCATATGCAAGGTTCGTTATTAAAGAAAAGAGATGTGTGCGATCTTGGTATTATATTCGATAAAAAAATTAACTTTTAAATTCAACATCATGAACACAATCCCTAAAAAATGTTCGGTTTAATTAGTCGAAGTAATTTTAAACACGTTGAGACACATTTAATTCTAAATATTTCATTAGTTCGTTCGCATTTGGAACCCTACGTCTGATGATTTAATAACTAGAATTGAAAGTGTACAAAAGAGGTGTTTAAAGTTCTCGCAATTTATTACATCAATGTTATTTATATTTCTTCTTCGTCAGTTAGATATATGCAGTTTACAAGGGCGAAGAAAAGAAATTCGTTTCTGGCACAGTTTGATCCATGTTAAGATAAATTGTCCCACTCTATTAAAAAAAATGCATACCAAAGTTATTTTTTTTTCAGCGTTCGTCCCATTCGTACGCCGGCAGTACAGTTTGCAACAACTAAACAGTGTGCATGTTCCCCTTTATATTCATTATTTATACTATACGACAACCTAGAGGAAAAATATCCCGAATTAGATTTCACAATTATTCTGGAGAATTCTTACAAATCGTTAAGGGTTTAAAATAGCGTGAAGTTGGGCCATCCTGTCCCTCTAAGTGATAATATTATGCGTGTGTGTATACTAGACTATATCAGAGTGTGCTCTTACATACACATATATATATATATTTATTATGTTTTCGTACCAATGTGAAAGTACGGAATTATTTGCGTGTATGTGAACTTGATAGATTTACATGTATGTGTGCATATGTATTTATGTATATATGAGTGTGTGATCTTTTAAGTATAAATAAGTATTAATAACTTTGTCGCGCACTTATGTGTGCGGGATATTTATTGTTTTTTCTTTTATGCAGTAATCGGTGAAAGCTATTGTACTGGCGTATTGTAAAATTTAAATAAATAAGTAGAGAGTGTACATACTTATATTTTAAATGAGCAGTTTTTTTTACTGTTATTTAAATTTTTTTCCTTGCAATTCGTATAGTTATGCTACATTTATCGATAACATTATATAAGGTTTTATTTCATATTTCCGGCGAGTAATTTCGGTACACACAAAAAAAATATGTAAATTTTCAAGTACACGAATCCTCTTCTGATACAACGTTACAACATAATAGGAAAAAAAAACTGTACATACTGATCATAATAATACGTAGTGTTTAACGCAGACGTAGGAAATGATTATAAAACATTTGTCAAATTAATTAATTACGTGAATTACGATTAAAGACAGATGACACACTATAATAGAATGTGTTTCATTCTTTTACGCTCACATCGTTTATATTTTAATTGTAAACTAGTGTACGTATAATAGTCTACGTTGTTTATATACGTCTATAACAATAGTTTTTATGGCTTTTCAGCTGTTGCGTGGGCTTCATTTAAAATAAAAATGTATCTAAGAAGCAGCACAGGTAATTTCTTATTAGATGGTCAATAATTCGTGCAAATTAACGCATAAATGAACATGTATTACACTATTTTTACTATTATTATTGATAAGCATTCATCGCACTAAACTGTTTCGTTTGTTCAATACACGAATAATATTACTTTAGTAAATTAATATCCTTTTTTTTTAAATATTTTTTTTGTGATTAAATTCAGTTATATACTCATTATTTACATCTCAGTGTTCACATTTTAATTACCATTAGATGTTATGTGAACCGTATATAAATAAATAAATAAATAAATGAATAATGATAAATAAATGTATGTATATGGTAAATTAAAGAAGATATTAAAAAAAAAAGAAAATACCTCCGAGTTTAAAAAGTATGGTGTTTATAATCAATGCGTCCTGCCAGTAATGTTATACGCCACGGAAACATGAATGAATGAATGAAAAATTTTTATTATATATTTACACATAAACTAAAAACAATTTTCTTTCATAACTTAAAGCTAAGTACCCATACATATAAACCTTAGCAACTCCAAATTAAAAAAATTATACTTTTAAAATTATTTAAAGAAAGTAATGCAGCAAAATATGAAAAAAAAAACCTACAGAAAAAACAGACACACTGAGGAAAAAAAAATTAATAAATCGATAAATTAATAAACCAAAAAACAACGTGTTTAGAAATAATTTTACTCTTTAAAAATATTTATATTCAACAATAGGTTAATAATTACAAGAATCTGTGTTTTAATCTACGATGCTTATACTTAGTATAACGTATGCGTAGGTGTTCCATATTGTAATTCCCTATTAGCCGAATTAATTAATTTTGATGAATTTTACAGTTTTCATAAAATTTTTTTAATACTTTTAATAATTAAAGGCACGTTAGAACGAATAAATAAAACACAAAGAGCAATTGAAAGGAAAATGTCGGGAATAACTTTACAAGACAAGGTAAAAATATCTGAAATAAGAAGGAGAACTAAAGTAAAAGACGTTGCCAGAGTAATCTTAAAAAACAAATGAAGATGGGCAGGAGACACACGCTAGATCAGATGATAACAGATGGACGACCAGAATAAAAGAGAACCACGTACACGGTGGGAAGACGATATTAAAAAGATAGACAAGGACTTTGATCAATGCACCGGATAGAAATATATGGAAACAAAGGGAAGACGCCCTGCAGTGGATTAAAAACGGCTCATAAAGAAGAAGAACAAGATGTATTATGTATCGTAAAATGAATCTTCTTGTATCGTATGTTGTTGCACGGTTTTTATTTGAATTTATCGAATTTGTACCGTCATTATATAAACCTTATTTGTACAATAATGCGCTACAGCTTTATCGTTATTGCAATAAACGCGTACAATGTTTTATTTATATTTATAATTTAATTATTTAAAAAAAAAAAAACATAAAACATTACTCCGCTCAAATGAAAACCATACCACGATAATTTTTATTTTGAATTTCATACGGAGAGTAACGAGTGATTTAGAAAATATCGATATTTTTAAAAATAAAACTTAATTTTATTATTCGATTAAACGAAAAAGTTCCTAATTTATGGCGCCCAATCGAAAATGTCATTCAGCTCTCCCTTTTTAATACGTCGATTTGTTACTTCAAAAACCCTTTCAGCGGGATGTCTGCTACATGTGATACGTGAAATTTTAACAAAATTTCTTATTTTCCGATTGACACGTGAAATGCGTCGATTTTAAAAGTATTTATATAAATAAGGTTAAAATTATCCATCTAAAAAGCGGAATTGTATAATAAACACTCCGTATAAAATTTATAATTTTGTGCGAAAATTTGATAATGCACGAAAAGATTAATTACGATTTAAATAGAGAAAACGAGCGTTTTTCAACATCAATTACGAAATGATACGCATCCGTCGGCTGTACGTTAAAACTGGAAAACGCGTCAACTATATCGGACAACGAGTCCGACTTGATAAATAATAATCTTATCAAGTTGACGAGACAACACCCGCGTGGTTTTTAATGAGGTATGTTAATTAATTACGTTTGTACGAATTTAAAATCACTTTACCTTGACCAAAAAAATAATAGAAGCGAATATAATTTTTCTTCTTTTTAATAAATCGTATTTAGCTTCATTAAAACGATTTCTAACTACAATCTTGGACTCGGTGCAATTCACTTTACCACCAACATAACAACAAACTATAGCAACAAATACCCCCACGGGCGAACCTACATCTCAACATAGACCTTCAGCTGCAACAATTCTCAAAAGAAGAATCGAATATCAACACTTTCCTTTCCGCATATCAACATACGATCAGAAAATACGACAGTTTCAAAATATTATTTACCGATGATTCCAAAACACGCCATGGAACAGGTTGTGGAACAGCATCCGATGAAGAAATTATTCTCCGTTACTTTCTTCCAGATCTATTTACTATTCTGTCGACAGAACTGTTTGCTATGCTATAGAATATGTAATAAACTCTGATCCTCATTCTTCTTTTCTCATATGTACAGACTCACTAACCGCACTTACTTCTCTTCAAAAATATAACTGTCCTCATCAACATCCAGTAGCCAAATAAATTATTCGCGCTCTTTGTGATGTTTCGTTCGCGTGGATTCCATCACATGTTGGAATCGAGGGAAATACGCTCGCGGACATTGCAGCAAAAGAAGGCTCGCTATTTTTTTCGTTACCAAACATCAAAATACGACCAAAGGGGCACATGTAATGAAGAAGTTATTACAGATATGCCAACAGCAGTGGATCAGCACTCCAAATCTCTCATTCTGTTCCAACTGCAATTCCCATGTTACAAACCAACATCTACTCTTTGGCTGTTCGATTTATAATTCCTACCGAACACATAATTCTCCAATCGTCCACCTTCTCTGAAATCCTGTCTGATCATGTTAATGTTGAAAACGTCTCCTTTATTTCTCAAGATCACAAACTTATTTCAATCCATTTAATTCCTACATTCTCATGCTTCTGGCCTATGCCGCAGCACACGGCATGTAAATAAAGAAGAAAATGTTTTCTCAAAGTGTCGTTAATAAAATATATTTACCTGTAGGGATTTTCTTCATAATAACCTTTTCAGTCACACATGACATTTTGACACAAAATTAGAAATTTTATTCAAATTATACAATACAGTTTTCTAGATAACTATAGGTAATTTTTACCGTATTTAAATATATATTTTTAAAAAATTCAGACGTTCCACGTCAGCTAGAAAATAAACAATTTTGTTAGCATTGTAATTTCATGTATCATATATAATGGACATAGTGACTGGAGTTAATGTTTCGTCCTGTAAGTAAGGTAGAAAATGACGCTTTAATTGTCCCGAAATAAAATAGATTACTAGGAGATTTTTTCTTTTTTAAATCAGGATTACGGTTTCAAATAATTAATAAACACGTCGATTATGATAACATTTACGAGCGGGGAATTTTAAAAGAAACGTATTTTAGTTTTAAAAATTTGAAATAAAATCTCGATCGTGTGAGAACTGGCTGTGGAGGTAGTGCGATACCTGGTGCAATTTTTTAAAATAAATTTGTTCTCCCTGGAGATTTAAGAAAAACTTTTTTGCAGTTTGCAATTAAACGATCTACACTTGGAAACGTGTTTCTAATTTGCTCAGCAACGCGGTGAAGTCCGTGTACAATGCATGTTACGTGTACCATTTTTGAATACAATCCCTGTATTGAATTGGCTGCTTTTACCATATAGGGGGCTGCGTCTGTTAAAAAAAGTAATGCATCATCAGAGTAACGATAGCGCATTATTCAACATTTTGCATATTGTCGAATAATTTACTGATTCCAACGCTTCTGTTGCGAATAGGAAACTCTCACCTACAAAATTAGCGAATCGATTGAAACTAGTTTAGCAGTCATTTTTTGGTTTCGATATGTTTTATGCATAAATTTGTGCAGTCGATATGTAAATTAGAAGCAAGTCAAAGAGTAAACTTTTACAAAATGATTTCCATGCATTACAATTTTTTTATTCATAATGCCAACTTTCATTTTATACAGAAAAGCATTAGAATTAAAAATTAAAAAAATGACTGGTTCTTGAAGTAATTTACAATTCAAATGTTAGTAAAAATAAAAATGTATCCTTACTGGGTGAATCTGGAAGCAATGTTTCAATTACAACATTGGCAATATATCTCCCATTCGCATCGGTAGTTTCATCCATTTATATCCATATTTTATGCCCATGGATCCGCTTCCTGATTTTATTCGCAGTGTTCTCGTATACTTTATCTAGGTAAGTTTTCCGTAATGTAGATTCATCCGGGAATGTTTTCCCCATATGGGTTTCAAAGAAATCTCTTAATTTTTTATCATTCAACTAATGCAATATTGGCCCCAATTCATACCAGGCAGAGTTCCTTAAAAAACACGTGATGTTTTTGAAGTGGATGCTGACGGTGTAGTCAGAGCATCAGTTGAGTATGTCGTTCGGATTTTTTCACACATTTTTCCAGTCCACGAATATGTTTTTCCCTACTAATATGCTGCAAGACGTTGTGTCGTTTTTCGCCGTTAACTTTGCACTCGCACACTTTGCAAAATAAAATTAAATCATCCGTCGAAAAAATATGTGATCCGAATTCGTCAACATATTTTCGCAACACACTTGCTTTACTGCACTTTACTTTAGGCATATTAAATTTTAAACCAACTACGAACAGAACAGTCAAACAGGATAAACATACGATTCTGTTTAATATATTTATGTGAACGAAATTAAGCAAAAATTCGTTTCACCGCTAATCTAGGGAAGCGTATGTTTCACTGTTCAACTCGTCCTAAGGTTGAAATGAATAAAACGAATACGCCTGTATTATACGCACTATCTCACTCCTTCTTTACACAGGTTGGCATTTCAAGAAAAGACACAACAGTGCTTCACAATGGTGTCCTTTGTGTACAGTTGAAGAAAAACCGGTTGTATAAAGTGGTCGTTCTAAATGCGCATATACATACTAGGCGACAGAAAAACAGAAATATATACATACATATATATATATATATATATATATATATATATATATATATATATATATATTCTTCCCGATTATAAGTAAAAAAAAAAGTCATAGATTTCCAGAAAAAAGTCGGAAATAGCATGGAAAATCGGAAAAATTACAAAAAAAGCAATTAAAATAGAAAATTTAGAAACAAATATACAAAAAAAGCTCAAATCTGTAAAAAAATCACTAAAAAAGCGAGAACAAACAACCAGGAAAAGTCTTAATGGTACAAAAAAAGGAAAATAAAAATTGGTATTTAGAAGCGAGGTGTCACGAAACGGATTTGTAGGTGGTTAATATAGGTTTTAATCGTCCCCCCCCAAAAAAAAGAAGCATTTGCTACAACTTCCGAGCCTTCGTAATAACTAATAACAATCACAAAGCTACAAGTAACAGCAACGAAAACAATAATAATAATCATAATGAAATCGTCTATTTTCAAATTCAAATTTATTTCAAGTTTGATCTAAAGTAGTTTATAAACATAAAATAAAAACGCCTGGGTAATAAGCGAATGGAAAAATGTACAAACACGTCATTCGTATACATACATAGTTGAAAACTTCATTCACACGTAACGCGATATTTTTACACTATATGAACATGTAAATATCATAAAACTGGTAGTGCATTATTGAGCAAAAACGTGTAAAAAATACGAATAAGGCTTATCACGTATAAAGACGATGCAAGTTTGATGAATTCTATAAATTTAAATTAAAACTAACGAAACAACATACGATACAAGAGGATTTATATTACGATACATAACAGACAGGATATACAATATTCTCGTATAATAAATAAATACCAATTGCAATTAATGCTCCAGAAATAATAATAATAATAATAATCACGCATAATTAAAGTAATAAAAGTAACACAATATTGAACATGATAACATACGGGCGGGGGAAAGAAAAATACAGTACAGCTCGGAGATGATAACGGAGGAAAGAAAAATACAGTACTGCTAAAAGATGAAAGAATACCGAAGGAGAAAAAGAATAATTCCGCGATTAATGTTTTTTACCTGGTCCATAGTTGGCCAAAATCGAAAATAATAATTGAATAACCGATTTTTTAGTTTACCAGTTGCTTTAATCATATTGAGTTATTTGTTCCTTATGTACCCTGTTTAGATCTGTCGTATACTAACAAAACATCTGGAAAAGAATATTGGATTTCTTTATGGATATAATCCATGTCTACTTCCTCATTATAAATCGTTACAATCAAATGTTTTTGGTTCGATAATATTTCTGTTTTTCATCACTCCTTTTCGTATTTTCATCACCACAATTTGTCGGTTACATTATTCCCTCATCACACTGTTTCCATCCTTCCGATTCGCACACTATTGTAGATGCTGATCACATTTCTTCTTTATGTTCTTATTACACAGTTCCTCCTCGCCAGATACTCCATCAATAACTTATCTCATACTCTTCCTATTAATTGTATTTATTTATTTTCAATTTGTTATAAACGCAGTATGCGCGTTCGTGGTCATTCTCTTGGCCTTTTGCTCGTAATTTTACCTTCTATGAAGGTTTTCATGAAATTATTATGTCTTCATATATGCGATCTGAGAATTTTATTTTTCGTCTTTCAATGTGAGCTATTAAATTTCTTTCTCTTCCTGTATTTCATCTAGAGCACTTGGTCACTTGTTTCCTTTTTTGGCGCCGAATCTCTCCCGCGCAGCTATGTTTCACAGCCGTAGTTCAATACACTTCAAACGTATGATTTTACAAATTTTTTCCTAACTTGTATGTTTATCTTTTCGCTTGTTATTGAAGGTGCACTTCACACTTGTCTTATTCTTCTTTTGATTATACTTCTATTATCTTCTGTTATTGTACTTTATAAATAGCATATTTTTTGGTTCTAACAGAATATCGTGTATTTTTATATTGGTTCGTTGTTTTTGTTATATTTTTGCTACACTTTATTATTTTTGTCTTTTTTATGTTGATATTTATTTTTAATCTAATTCCGCAGCTTCGAATTTCTATTCCTCCGCGTTAATTACCGCCACTTGTGACTTATATAAGTTTAGTATGAGCCGTATATCTTTCCGGTATATATTTTTATCTTTTTAATGTTTTAAATAATATTTTCCAGTCAATGTCGTCAAATGCTTTCTCTAGATCTATAAAAGCTACACACGTATGTATCTTTATTTACATCTAGTCGCCTTTCCTGTGTGAGTTTTAGGGCTAGTTTAATTACGTTTCTAAACTAGTTATACCGTTCGAAAATGTTTACATATAAAACATCGTTATTTGTTTACGAATCGTAACAACGATAAACATTTTCAAACGGATTTAAACTAAAAATATTAAACTGAAATTAAAATACGTAATTTCGACAGACAACCGATACGATAAATAATAAATTAATCGAAACAATGTAAAATGTTTATCAACCAAAAAAAAAAAAAAAAATATCGTGTAAATTTAAAAAAAATAAAGGAATAAAAATGTCGAAGAATAACAAATTATCAAGATTTGGATAATGAAGTAAAGTCGTTGAACTTAAAAGGAATATACCGGGGGAAAGTTGTTTACCTTCATCATATAATATTGATGATAATGCTTGTGAATGTTATTACGTAACGACGATATAAATCACGAATGTACTCCATCGTCGTCGTGCAAAATGTATTTCGTCTTCAAGTGGAAAATTGAAATAAATGACGCGAATACAAGACGTAGTCCCACTATGTTGATATGTTCAGAGGTAACAAGTGGCCATAATTCGATACGATGACCGAATTAAATATCTCGGATTAATTCTCGATATAGGATTAAATTTCTCCGTTCGCATTAATCTATGCCAGCTACAAAACATTGTAGCTTTACCATCTTCAATTGTGACGAACGCATCTACCGGTCGCCCGAAATAAATTATTAATTGATAAACCGAAAGTACCTCCACGCATGGCTATATGCTGCTATCTGGTGTTCGGTTAGTAAAAGTAATACAAACAACTTAAAAAATAAAACAAACGAAATCCGTACTCGATAAACCCAAATACTTTGAAATATCCAAATTTTACTATCTATGCGAAACCTCTGATCTGGATATTGGAAATTACGATTATCAGCAAGAGAAACGTAAGAGGCTTAAATACGTTTTGTTAATGTAAACTTTAAACTTTTACTTTATATCTATATTATTATATTTTCGTACTTACGCACTTTGTACACTTTAGAATTGATAGATTGAATGTAACTTAATCAATTTATCTGTATAATTATTATTTGAAAAATGTGGAATTTAGTGATTTTTAAAAAATAATCAACAAAATGTAGATAAAATCGCTAAACTGTTATAAAAAAAACACAAAGCTTTTTGTTTATTATCGAGTGAACATTAAAAAAAATATATATAATATGTATAATTGATAAAACATACAAAATGTAAAAAATACTAATTTAGATACATAATTTACTAAAATTAGCAAAGTAAAAAAAACCCAAACAGTATTTATAAAATAATCCGTTTCTATCAGATTATTTTATAAATGTTTTTTTTTTTTTTTTACTTTGATAATTGTAAATATCTGAATTAGTAATTTGTACATTTTTATTTTTTAATAAATTGTATATATTATATTTTATTAAAACTTTGTGATTTAAACTGCTTTTGTGTTGTTTATCGTATAATTATTATTTATTTTGTTTTGATTGTTTTTTCCATTTAATTATTTTTCAGAAAAGTCAAAATCATATAATTTTTTTATTTCGTCGGAAGATTTAATAGAATTTAGTTTCAAAGTTTTAAAATTTATTCAAAACATTTAAACGAACGAAGGAAACAAAAATACTATAATTCCAGCAGCAGACGACGTAATTCGAAATTTAGATTTCATGTAAATAAGAATAATAGTCTCGATGGCTACAACAATAAAAATAATAGCCAAATTCAAACTTTAATAATTAATATTAATAATTAAATGTATTTCTATATCAATATTATACAGAGAGATATAAAATAATAATCCTGCCAATAGATTGGAAAAAATGTTTCCGTACGGAAATTAATAGGTCATTCAGAGTTACGTTACAAAGATATAACTAAAGTATTCCTTCGTACTTATAAAGTGTAATGAAACAGAACTGAATATTAAGATAAAAAAAGTGCAAAATTATAAAATCCACCACTCGCGGTGTACCGACCTTTCGATGCTTTGGAAAATAAAGAGGAAGAGACTTCGTGGATATAAGAGAATTTGCACGTGAAACAAGTTTCGAGAATATGCGTATGAGAATTGTCCTGAACGATAAAAACTGTGTCGCGCAGTAAAAATCGAGGTAAACTAATGAAACAAATTGACTGGAAATTAAAGACAGGTTTTATGTTTCCCATATAAGAACAAATTATCACGACAAAAATTATGCAATGTATATTCGCGCAAGCGTTAATGATGTGACGGGTATTTTCAAGATTTTAACGTCAATTTATTAATACTATATTAGACATGAAAATGTATGCAAAGGAATACGTCTTAACATAACCTGTTGTGAAACTGCGAGAAAACGGGATATGCGAGATACAGCCTTAGAAAATGAGCTAGTGAGGTTATAGCGGAATAGAGAAGTGATTAAGCAGAGGATAAAACAAAGCGAAGACGTACCATACGAAAATCGATAAATAAAGCCCGACTATTATAAGACATGAAGAAATAGCGTTGAAATAGTGCCCACTTTACTATTACTTAAAAGAGTTCATTAAGAAGTTGCAGTTGAAAGTCGGCATCGATATTCGGCTATAAAAGACTGTCGTATTAAACATATCCGCACTAGTTGAAAAAGTTGTTGAAAAGGTGCTTGTAGCCTTGAAGAATATCCATCTACATGTGTAGAAAGTAACATAATGCCGATAAAGCGAGCATTTGAATAGTAATAATCAAATCAAATCGAATTTATTTCAATTTCAATACAATATACCGAAACATTTAAAAAAATGATGATGAAAGAAGACACATAAAATGAAAATCAGAAAATAATTTTAATAATAATCAAATAATATTGCAGACGATTTATTTCGTCAGATAACGTGGAAGATGTGAACAAAACAAGTAGATATTTTAAAGGGACAGGCGGGAAAAACAGGATTACAAACCTATTTTGAAAAAAAACAAAATATATAACAAATATCAGAGATGATGCGAAATATATAAAAACGAAATCCGGGAGAATTCGAAGAGTCATAAAATTCAAGTACCTGGGGGAAATGATACAACCAAGTGTGTTGGACAAGGATACCATTATAGAAAAAGCGAGAAAAATGGAAACAGCATTTTGGTTAACGAAAAATTTGTACCACAATAAATTGCTATCTATAAACGCAAAAGAAAGACATTATAATACAGTGATTAAGCTAGAATGTCATTACGCGTCAGAATGTCTTATTCAGTAAACAGTATTAATACCATATACTGGAAAGCTACTTGGAATAATCCTTATAATGTTACAAAATATAAACTGCTTCAACCTGATCTTCCTTGTCTACCATGGTTCTATAATATCGAAATACAAGCGAGTCTGCTCCGTGGTTTTATTGTCACTTTATGTCGACTACGTTTTGGAAAGAATCGTCTACCGGCTACACTTTTTCAAATGCATCTTGTTGCTTCTCCGTTCTGTTCACATCCTTCAGATATCCACTGTATCGCAGACGCAAATCACATTTTCCTGGAGTGCTCATATTACCGCTCCACTCGTTACTCCTTCTATAATCACCTCATATCTCTAAATGTTCCTTTTCCTGTCAATATTCCTTTCTTACTCTCCACACGTAACATGCACATATACATATGTTTATATAGGTTTATCGTTAATTGTAACATACCCATATAGTTAAAATTAAGATAATTCTTTTTTATTTTTTCTTGTTTATATAATATAGTTTAATGGGTAAACTGATATGGAAGCCCAATAAAAAAAAAAAAAAAAAAAAAAAAATCGAAAAGAAAGAAAGATAATCAGAAAAATACTCGGATCAACATATGGAAATTAAAATAAAGAAGAATATGAAATAGGAAATAGACGGAAAAATAACACATACTATGCGTAAAAGAAGGTTCGGATTTTACGGTCATCTTACAAGGATGGAGTCCGGAAGATTATCTAAAAAATATTCGATTTTTTGATAATGAAAATACAAAAATAAGTTGGTTTGTATAAAACGGATAGACGAAATGAAGATAGAAGAAGAAGAAATCCAAAGTGGACAACTATTTAGAAAGAAAATTGAGGATTTCGAAGGTTTCGAAGAAAAACAGAAGAAAAAACTTATGGACGGATGATAGATAAGGAAGAACATCGCCAGAGGATGAAGAAGTATTGGCTGGAGAGAAAGAATCGTACATAAATTATTCCACGTGGTCCTTAGATGACCTAATTCGAAAGAAAAAAAAAAAATCAAATAATAGTCAAATGATGTTGAACATATGGACATATTTATTCTCTTAATTATTCGTATAAAACTAAAATACAAGACAAATTTCAATTTTAATTACAATTAAAATATATTTTTTAATTCCGATTTACAAAACTCACACATATACAACATATGTGTGGATACATATTTCTTCCAAATTCCCATTTCACACAATACATACAACGCGTACGTATGTATGATAAAATTTAGAAGATAAATGTACTAGATTAAAGGAATTTACAATGCAGCATAATAATAATAATAATAATATCATATTAAACATTAGACTATTGATCACGTAGTAAGTGAATGACTAACGTTTGAGAGACGTCATGATATATTACGGATAACACAGTACAAATAAAACTACTGACCTGTCTTTTTAATCATATTATAAATACGAAATCTTCGCTATGTAATTCGTTTTGTATAATAGTGTAAGATATTTGTCAATTTTACCGAAAATAATGATTCTATATTTTCCAGTAGTCCGTTCACTAAACAGATTTTTCGAATATATATGTAAGAATGTCATCCTTTAGAATTACTTCTTTTTTCTCTAAAACACGGGTTCTTACGTGTAATCGAGGAGTTAGAGAACTGGAATATTATACAATCATTATTTTCGGTAAAATTTGACTATGTTACACTATTATACAAAACGAATTGCATAACAAAGATTTCGTATTTATAATATGATTACAAAGACAGGTCAGTAGTTTTATTTCTAGTGTTAAATGTAAAAATTAAGATTATATATAAACACACGCATATATTAATCACATTTATCGTTGATGGTTAAATTGCCTACAAGTGACCCCACGGAATTATAAATAAAATATATTATATAGATGCGTATATTTCCGGATAACTTACATTGCCAAACCGTGAACATTTTCGACCTTCTATTAAATACGCATTACACACGAGGCTATTTCACCCGATATTTAATATAAGCTAAACCTGAATCTAAATCGGAGAAGGATACGTTTTACGAAAATTTAATAAGCAATCAAGGTGAAATTCTAATAAAATACATATACATATATACACACATATTATATATATATATATATATATAAGATGACCCAGAGAAGACGGACGGTTTTGATTTTTAAATAGCGCATAACACTGTTACAACGCAAGCCGCGTGCTCCGCATTTAGTGTACACACGAGAGATTCGTTTTTTGTCCAGTTTCACTTATCAATGCCGACAAGGAAGTGCGTAGATCGTTATTTTCGACATGAATCGATCATGACAGTACAGAGTTTCCGCAAGAATTCTAAATTACACGATGTTTATTTTATTTTTTTTTTACGAAACACGTCCACGAGATCTGGAAATTTCGAAAATCAGCGACCTATACTCGAAAGTCTTCGAAAATGTTGTATAGAGATTGAATGAATGTATTGTTATAAATGGCGGTTATCTGAACGGCGATATTATGTTCCAAAAATTATTTTAAGCTAATCTCTCGTTTTCCTATTTTTAAATAAAATTTCATTCAAAAATTTTGGTCGCGTACGTCCGTCTTCTTCGAGTCACCATATATATATATATATATAATGATTAGAGAAGCAAAGAAGGATAAGTACATTGAACACCTTTTTTTATCAGGAATGTTTTCTTTTTTTAATAATAATAATAAACATAGCAACTAGTATAAATAAATATTAATTAGCTTATGTCCTAACTTCGCAAATGAAATTGAATGAAAAGTAAATTAATGCGATCTTCCCCTATTGGGTCAATCAGCGTTTTGACCGGTTCTACACTTCTCAGATGAATTATCTTTATACAAATAATGATTAGTTTACAAACACATTTAAAAGAAAAATTGCCGTACTATTTACAGAATTTATTTCGGTGTTATACGCTAAATTGAATGGCAAATTATTCCCAAGATGAATAAAGTACTGCAAAAAATTTATTTATACTTTTAAACGATGGATACGAATACCACTAAAATTACTAACAGACTGAAATGACTGACATTCAACCCACAACATTCGCCGTTCGAAAAAATACAATCGCTCATACTCCTTTTAAACCTACGCCGCTTCGAATTTAACATCCAACCCCCGGAAGATGTACTGAAGAGTTGATACCTCCGCGTTAAGACCGCTGTCAAACAGAATGAGAACAACTTTTACAAGAATATGCACGATAAAAAGTACGTAACACCGTTCGTCAATGAAAGACGTATCTTTTGAATGGGACACATCAACCTAATACACAGCCATATTATCCGGAAGACAGATCTCAAGATCAGCGAGAATGTCGGCTATTACGCGTTATTAGACAGTCCGAGTCGGACTTATATAAAAACAATTCTAACCCGGATATTAAGCGTGTGTTGCCTGACATGATTATTAATATCAATATTCTAATTATGTAAAACCGTGTAAAATCTACAATTTTTTTATAATCTTTCGCAAATTACGTATATATATCACGCAAATGGTCACACTTGTCGAACGTCTATAAATAAATTATATATATATATATATATATATATATATATATATATATATATATATATATATATATATATACAGTAAAATCCGCTTAATGTGATCGCAAATGTCCGAGGGGATATCGATAACATTAAGCGGCTGATAACATTAAGCGAAAAAAAAATCGAGTTGAAAAAATTTTTTTTATTGCACGTACATATATCACATACTTGATTCTAGCTTTGAAGTACATACCACAAAGTGCGTTTGATAAAATAGATACGTAGGTTAATATGATTAGGCATTACTTACCCTTCGGAAGGTAACATGTCAAAGAACTTTGTTTCAAATTCTGAACGAGTAAATTTTTAACAAGTTTTTCTGACGCATAAGTATCATTGAAATTATCAACAGTGCTCTGCACTGCACAAATCGTCGAATGGTTGCGAGGGCATCTATAACTTCTTTGTGAGAGGGTACACTATTTTCATTTTCCATTTCCTCCTCTGATGATGAAAGCTCTTCGTCGTCGTGATTTAAAATGTTGTCGCATACATCTTTTGCAGTCACAGGAGCAGCAGTAGTCAAATTGGAATCAATATCGAGCCATTCTTCAAATTCGACTTGCAACAAGTCATCGGGAAAAGGGAGTTCACAAAGCACTTCGACCTGTTCTGATTTTGGAACGAATCCTCCTTTTTTGAAGCAGTTAGAAATTGTTAATTTAGTAACTGAATCCCAGCCATGCTTCAAGAGATGGAGAGCTGATAGAAGATCAGTTTTCGTACTTAATTCGGCCGCCGATAAGCCTTGCATGTTGCCTTCGATCTGTTCCAAAACTCGTTGTCTCATTTCGTTGCGATAGTACGCCTTTAGGGTCCTAATTACGCCTTGATCTAACGGCTGAATTAATGAGGTGGTATTCGGCGGCATAAAAACAATTTTAATGTGGCGTAAAGTTAGGTCGACATTATGAGCTGTACAGTTGTCCACCAGCAAAAGAATGTTTCGATTTAAGCGTCGGTCCCATTGCACCAACCATTCTTTAAAAATTTCCAACGTCATCCAGGCATTCTTATTAGCCGAATATGAAACTGGTAGGTTTTTTACGTTCTTGAAGCATCTTGGATTTTTACTCTTACCGATAACCAGCAGTTCTTCTTTTTCACCGGACATACTGCAGCAGCATAGCACTGTAATTCTATCTTTGGCTACTTTAAACCCCTTCAACGCTTCACTTTTGAACACGTACGTGGTTTCAGGCAGTGCTCGGTAGTAAATCCCGGTTTCATCAGCGTTAAATATGTCATCAGGAGAATACTGATCAATTAAGGTAGGCCAAACATCTTTGATCCACGACTCAGCCGCAGAAACATCAGCGTCAGCTTGTTCGCCGCACGGCTTTCTATAAACTAAGTTGTGCCGATTCGTAAATCTACGAAACCAGCCTTCTGTAGCAACGAAATCTTCTTTGCCTAACTGTTTCGCTAAACTTTCCGCTTTTGCACGTAAAATCGGACCGTTAACTGACGCGTTCTTGTCACGTACCTGATCGAACCATCCAACCAAAGCTGTTTCAACTTGTTCATCTTTACCGAATCGTTTTCTTTTACGCGAAGTGTTCCCGTTGCATATCGTCGCAGTTTCCAATTCTTCTCTCGACTTCAAAATTTTACATAATAGCGGTTGCGAAATTCCTAATTTTGATGCTGCTTCACGTTGAGATATGGGTACAAGCGCGTCATACTTTCGTAAAATGTTTACTTTTTCCGAAACACTGCAATCGCGACGTTTTGGTTTCGACGACATTATCATAAGGAAAGCGATGAAACAAATGTATACGAAGACGATTTGTTATCAACTTCGTTATATGCATAATTGTAGGTACACATTCAATGAAAGAAGATAAGAAACGAGATTTATTGAAAAACCTGCTCTGATTGCGATAACAATAAACGACGTCTTGATCACATAAAAGGGGGAAATTTGTGTGTAAAAAGGACAAGAAATCGGGACCGAAGCATTTTGATAACATTAACCGAATGATAACAATATCCGGCTTCACATTAAGCGGATTCTACTGTATATATATATGTATATTACTCTTAAATATGAGCTCAATAACACGACGATTGTCGTATATGTATTCGACCAATAAACTACTTTATTAAAAAAAATATTAATTCAGAATTTTTGATACGATAATTAATCATTAGAGCTTCGATTTGATTATTAAACGATAGAAAATGTACATGAACGGTATGTGTGTGTGTGTGTGTGTGAACATGTAGAAAATCGAATAGTAAAACCTTGTTAGAATAGATATATAGAGTATTTGAAAAATTGAGATAATACGATTAAGCGCAAGAGGAAATCTGTGAGAATAGGCTGCAGTCGGTTGATCGTGAATAAAAAATTAATGTCAGTTTTGGTAATGGTCGAAGTGGTTGAAGTAAAAGGAAGCTGATGATTATATGCGGGAGTAAAAGACTGAAAATTAATTAAAGCGGTAACGTTTGTAGCAAAGTATTGACAATATACTCGCTTGTCGTTAAAATTAAATGAAAAAAGGAATGATCTCAAATTTTCGAATGTTTACAAAAATTATAAAATTAATGTTTCAAGATATATTCCGAATTATATTGCATTTTAATAACTATTTATTAAAATATGTCAACCACCATTCACCATTTTTTTATATTTTATTATAGTTTTATAAATTAAACTTTTCCGCTTCAAAATAAATATTCTCGTGCTTACTGAGAACAAACAAAAAAAACCCAACATTTTACGTTTAGTTTCATGTACAATTCATATCGGTAACAAATGCGTAGATATTACGCAAAATAACACAACTATAATAATAAAGTCACTATATATAAATAAAGCATTCCGGTAATTCAATACGCTATCACTCGGCAAATTAATATTCAACATGTATATCCATTATTCGATCATTTTCCGATAAGATATTCCTCCTACACATAAATAATTGCAATCGAAATATATATATATATATATATATATATATAAAATACAGGTAGATGATTTCATTACGTTAAATAGAGGTCTATTAAAAACCAATAAGAGAAAAACTATAATAATCTCTTCTTCTTAAGTTTACATATTTCCACGGCAATGCTCACGCTA
Source organism: Coronaproctus castanopsis (assembly GCA_032883995.1). Taxonomy (NCBI): domain Eukaryota; kingdom Metazoa; phylum Arthropoda; class Insecta; order Hemiptera; family Monophlebidae; genus Coronaproctus; species Coronaproctus castanopsis. The sequence goes on from CM065052.1 coordinate 291,656,524, forward strand.
ATACAATTCTTGATATAGGATTGCAAATTAATTTATCGATGCTTAGATTATAATGATTGTTAGTAATTATTCTTATACTTACCACAAGACAGTGGCGTAGCCCGGGGGGGGCTGAACCCCCCTTGGAATCAATCTGATAATAAGAAAATATATACTGGTTGTTAAATGTAGTTTTGCATTTGTTAATCCTATTTTTTTTATTTTCATTTTCATTTATTTTATTTAAATTTCGTCATTTTTGAAGTAAATAAATAGTTTTATAATATAGGAGATACTAGAAGAATTTCGTAGAAAAACGTGAAGAATATATTTTAAATTTTAACTTTAGTTAAGTATTACTACGTATTATTCCTCCAAAAAATATAAAATCGTTATTTATCGCTTATTTTTTCGCCGAATTTATTGTACTTTGTAACCATCTCCCTCTGTCCTCAATAACATACTATTAGTGTGTTCCAGTAATCTAATAAAATTACATATTCGACGTCCAATAAGTATAAAAATAACTCTGGTGAGTTGGATTGCTTGGGGTTTAACCTACTTGAGTTTTGGTTATTTACTTAAAGTTCAATTTAACTTGGGTATACTGTTGTAATTTAGTTTTGTTTGAACCTCCCTCTTCAACCGAGTCTGGCTACGCCACTGCCACAAGTTAATAAGATAAAGTCGAAGTTCGGGTTTGAAATAAAAAGTGAATATCGGAAAGTAAAATGTAAAACTATTAGATCGAAATATGTAAAATCACAAAAAAATATAGTTAATTACAATTTTCGAGTAATATGGTTAAAAATTAATATTACACCCTCGACAGAATTCAAAAAAACAAAATATATTAACAAAAAATAAAAATAAATCCAAACATATGTAAATTACAACATAAAAAGTGTAATGTTGAATATTTCGGTGAGTAGTGATTTTATAAATTATAAACCAAACAAAATCAAAACACAGTTTAATCAATAAAAAACTTTTATTGATTAAACTGCGTTATGATTTTTTTTGGTTTATTAAGAGTGTATAAATTATAGATTATACATCGATAAACGTAATCGTTATCTTTATCGATAATTAGACTATTTTAGCGTTATGCTTGCCGTGGAAATGAGATTGCCTTATGTATATTACTCTATTTTTCACGTCAGAAATACAATTATCAAAAATGTTAAATATTCATTATAACTGATAACAGTTTTATTACATGCGCGGACATTATGTAATTGTTAAAGTTACCTAGTAACATATACGAGACGGTAATAATAAATAACGTAAAATACGAATAAACAAACAAATGTTAATCGACAAACCAACGTTCGAAGCTAAAGCAAGACCGGCCGGTAGTTTGTAAAAATAAACAGATCCAAACAACGTTATACTAACAAGCACGAATAATATTTTACCAAAATGAAATTTTTTGTTTAAACCATTAATTAATATTTTAAAGAAAAAAATATATATACACGTAAATATAATTAGATAAAAGCACCGGACGAAATGAAAATGGCGCCGATAATACGAACATAACCAAACAGAACAAAAAACACAACACGCGACGATTAAGTACGTTCAAGCTCGAACACGAATTCCCGCTAAAATTCAAATGCAATCACGTTCGGAGCATTTATCGATTACAACTCGTTATGCGTAATGCGCATGCGTACAACAAGAATAATCCCGGTGATAAGTCGCGCGACATCTCTGGACAATATTCAGTAGATGTTAGTAAATTCGTTTAGTCTATAGATGTCGCCACTTACATAAAATAATTATTCTAAATACTTCCAAGTTTTTTGTAACAAAAACGTGACGATAAGTTGTAACTATAGTACGGATTTTTCGGCATTTACCGAACCATTTCCTACTCGTACAGAAGATAACAAATTTTACCGAAAAGTGTTGAAAAGAACATAAAGCCGAAATTGTATTTTTTTTAAACCTTTCCACATAAAAAAAAGACCCATTGATGAAATTATTATAATTTTATTCGTGTAGAAGTAGAAAAGTTTGTAAGATTGTTCTATGCCATACTTGGTATCTGTGATTAGAATGATAAATCGTGTGAACCGCCATTTTACTTTTATCGTTTATTTTATTTTTCATTTCTCTTTTCTACGTTGTTAAACTTTTGTTACGTTTAAAAAAAAATAAAAGTGTGTTGTGTTTATATGTTAAATTTTTTTTTTTTGTTATTCATTAATATTTTAATTTTTGTTTACTTTATTTCCTAAAATAGGTGATTTTTTATTAAGCGTGTAATATTTTAAGTGATAAATTGTAATTCAGTCGAATAATTGACATTTTCCTTTGGATCGGTAATGAAATCGATCGGCTTCAACGAATTCGATAAATTCTTATCTTATTTTTGTTGTTAAAAATGGCTCGTTCGCTTAACCAAGTCGTTTACTTCTTTCATTATTGTATCGTACGCTGTTTGTTTGTTTCTTTATTTCCTTATACTGATATAAATTTGGTCTGTACGAACTGAATAAAAGAATTTATAATCATAAACACAAAAAAAAATAAAAAATAAAAAAAAAATAAAAGAATTACGCGGAGAAACATTTGTGAGAATGAATTTTTGTTGATATAGGTTGGTATATATTTTGGAATAAAGTATTTTAATTTTAGAATTTTATGTGAAAAAAAAAACCACATGGGAAATAATCAATTGATCGAAATATAATAGAAATAAAATCGATTTGGGTACTGTGAATCGAATAACGTTCTTGCTTTAATTAATTATAATTAACATAAGCATGTAGACAGACACGTATACATACTAACACACATACGCAGTGGCACACCCAGGATTTGTATCTGGGGTGGAGTTAAACATCCACCCCAAAAAATATTTAAAAATTTGTAATAAAAATTAATAAAACAAACACAGCCGAATGTGTAACAAAATTCGACAGACAAACTATAATCGATCACGAACAACAACGAAACAAGTAATAAAAACTGCACTGGTCAATGTGTCAGATTCGAATGACCAACGTCCCAACCAACGGCCATTTTTTTCTTCTTTGTGTTGCACAGAGAACTGGATTTTCAATGTCATTAGCAGACATAATGTAACGAATATTTTCTAATTTTTGCTATCTAGGCTGTTTTGCACGCTCTTCAAGATGAGGTTTTATTGGTATATTCTCTTCTGTTTTAACTATAATTTTAACTGGGAAATTGTTTGGAGCTTACAAGTTACGCCTTCTTGATACGTATTTTATACTTTTCTAAGCCCTCTGGTGGGCTTCAGTCAGGTAGCCTCCCCATGGGTGTGCCACTTCAAATACGTGCATAATGTAGGGTAAAGAGCATTTGATGAATGAACGATGACTGCAAAAAGAGCTGGTTGTTTGACTATATTTGTGTGTTGATTGAATTTTAAATATCTTGTTTTAAATAAAAAATACCAACGAATGAATTTAACTGAGACTTAAACCAAATAGGGATATTTTCGGAAAATAACGTAATAATAATTTATTAATTAAATATTTAACGAATTAAAATTAAGAAAAATTAACGATAAATACGACGATCAAAGATTATATTTCAGATGATGAATACGTAGAATTACAATCCGGTCTTTTTCCGAAACGCGCGAGTCTACATACGCGAGCAGAGACATATATACATCGTTCAGTACGCAGTTACTTATATTCCGCGTATGCCGTCACGATTAAAAATAACGCATCACGACATAATTATTTCAAACTAGTTGCGGAATATCGAAAACAACTTAACATGAACCTTATTTCATACCTAACATTTTCCACAGCACATACGATTTAATAACTGACACTAAATAATAATAATAATAATAATAATAATAATAATAATAATAATAATAATAATAATAATAATAAAATAAGAAGAAAAAGAATATATCGTCGCTTTTAGTTGTTTATTATATAATTTTTACAGTATATTAAAAAAAAGGTTACAAAGATAGCCCGAAAATATCAACTCAAGATCAATCGATCAAAATTTTTAACTATACCCCGTCATTAAACTTTAACACAAAAAAGCTTTTGACACGGCTTTTGCACAATGGAATCTTGTATAAATTAATTAAATTCGGTTTCAAGTTATTAAATTAATTAGACCCTATTTAAAATTCTACATTCATCATGTACATTTACATTCATCACCTACGTTTACATTCAACACACCTAAAACTCTTTTCGCATGATTTTTCTAAAATACCTTTTTGTTCACGCTACAGATCTGGCGCTATTTTGTACGCAGTGCAGAACTAAGTCTACAGTAGGTTACGAAAAGCGATAAATACTATTTACAAGTGCTATAAACGCTGGAGTCTAAAATTAAATACGAAGAAATCGCACGCTATACTTTTTATTAAAGGATATCGTATCTCTTTCTGCGATTGGCAGAAAAATGTTAATTATCTCGCTAGACTCTCGTCTCTCATTTAACGCGCACACTAATAAATCTATCGACAAAGCGAAAAAACCCGTTCGAATAATTGCATCAGCCATTTTTATCTTTGTTCGGTTAATAAGAAAATACACTACCATTATAAGACTTAGGTTAATTTACACTTGTCCAGTCTGGTGTTCGGTGTCTGGCAATACTTAACAAAAACTGCATTTAATGCAAACCAATGTTGCAGAATACCACCACTAGGCGCTTCTGGATGGACTTACACATTCAATACAAAATATTCGTCATATTTATAAATTATCAGAGAAATTATCGTTACAGTAATTTAACCCTTTAGGCAATCTATAAATAATAACCACCGATCGTATTAAGAGCCGATTTTTAGCGATTTTTATACGCGTTAAATTAAATTTAATAAACGCGTTGATCAATTTTTTAAAATTTTTAAAGTCGTTTGTTTGTATTTAGCTGCTAACGTAACTTCAAGGATAGTTGACATATATGTTTATGCGCATATAAATAAATTATTCGCGATTTACGGAATGTTATATCGAAATAAATTTTTTTCGTCTTCTTTAAGATTTTATTTAGTTAATTTCTAAAAATAAAATTATTCGTAGTGTTCGTATGAAGTTTTTAATATAAACGGGGACTTTTACAACAAGTGTTTGCAGTAAAAATCATTCAATGTTCTATCGGTGTAGAAACCCACACAGCTGATACATGTATATATTACGATCGTTGTATTTTCAGAAAAAAAAAATGTTGGAAATAAAAAATTGTATATATCTTAACAGATTTACTTGTATTTATATAACCGAATGGATCTCAGAAAGATCGCTCGATACAAACACTATATCAATTAGCAATATACAAAGTAAGGAACAATATTTAACATTAATGTGGATATAATGACGAACAAAATATTATATTTCTTTATTTAGAATGAAAATTTAATTCGACGCTCATTATCGTAGCAAACGTTACATACGTATAGTTACAGTTATTATCACGACTTATTATTATTAAAACCGGTTTTGAGATGAGCGAACTGTTGTCACACAATAATAATAACAGTAGTTCAAGCTGAAATGCCCCTGTGATTAGAAGGTGTATAAAATAAAAAACTGCGCATGCTTAAGCCACCCTCTAAGTTTACCACCGGTCGAATGAGCAGAAAAACAATAAAAAAGTGGAAGAAAAATATGTTCGAGTTCATTATAATTTAAGAAGAGATTAGTAAGTTAGTTAGTTTTCGATTCTCGGAGTTCAAGAGAAAGAAGATAATTTTCGATCTTTGGAGTTCAGGAGAAAGAAGATATTTTGGGAACTAAATAGAAAGGAAAATGGTCAGCGAGTTCATTAACCTGTTGAGACCCGAATGGAATTTTGTTCTAAAATTCTAGCCATTTTAGTATTCCCAGTTTATATCGACTAGTATGTCCCAGGTAATAATGACCAATCATCTCAAAATCCAGATTATAATTTTTTCATATTCATGTTAAAAATGATCTAGTTCATTGAAAAAAATTGTTTCTTATTTTTTTAAATCTAATTGACTTATTTTTTTCTATACTCATATATGATACGCATGGGACGGATATGGGAGTGTGATTTGTAAACCGGTTTCTTCATTCATGATCCACGTGTTTCAAAATTGATCACATATGAAGTATCCATTCGATATTTTAACTCTCCATAGTAAATGGCTTTATATATATATATATATATATATATATATATATATATATAAAATTAACAAAACAAAATAAAATCAAAGTTAACCACTAAAAAATTTTTTATTACACAAATACGTACACGAAGCTTTTCGACTATTAAGTCATTATCAAGCTATTTGTTTTGTTAATTCATAAAATCACTACTCTCCAATAAATCAACATTATATATATATAATAAAGGGAAATTAAAATTGTTTATAATGGTGCTCATAATGAACTCCATCAAATGCAGTTTGGAATTTGGTAATTTGCAAAGATTCCTTTATTTTCATTAACATTAATTATTCGTTTTGTAGTAAATATTAAACGCTAATAAAAGTATACACTTCTACGCATAAAGATGATTAAATTCTGCACCCTAAGCTATCAATGAAAATAAACGCAAGTAATAAAAAACTAATCTAATAGTATAATTACAATAAAAAATGAATAATGTAACGTTCGGGCTAACTTCCAAAAATTATTTTTTATTTTTTGAAGTTACATAACATTAAAATAAATAGTTTAATATTACATAAATCAATTAAAATATAAATATTAATTATTAGAGCAAATTTATATAAATTAGCAAACCTCTCATAATAAAAATTTTGTTATCACTAAGAAATGTTATTTAACACATAAAATAATTTAAACATTTCAATTAATAACAATAAAATAATATAAAAAATTGTAATATAAATTTACAATATTAATTTTTTTTTAAGGACTATCGAAAATAAATGAAAAAATTCGTATTATTTGCACATACAAATTTATACAATGCAATTATATAAAATAAAATAAATAAATAGCGGAGGAAGTTATTAAAAATAATTTTTGATAATCGGTAGCGGTGTAAAAAACCGAATGGTACACGTATTAGATAAGCCAGGTAATATGAGAGAGCAGGACGAATTTATATATTCGCGCATCCGATAGCGGTACGAACATTGCCATTTAATCGTGCTCGTAATGAATACACGCAGGTTGTAGTATTGTGTGTATTAAAATTTTATAATAAGCATGTATTCAGAATAATGCACATGGTCCAGTTCTATGGAACATACTATATTCGGTAATTCATCGCAATACGTGCAATTTATATCACAACGTCAGATTGTAGACTTACTCGGATTTATTACTTATTTATAATGTACCTCTGTCCGACAAAGTTGATCTTTCCGCTAATGTTGACAGATCCAATACGGTAGTTAATATAAACGTTGTCTAATAGTTGATTCTTTAAACTTCAAATTTGAAGTTAACAAATCGCATATAACGGTTGTCACACGTCGTTATTCTACATACGAGCAAATGATATATATAATAATATTAAGCTTAATATTAACTTTATTCCTGTCACTTCCATTAAATATCTAGGTTTCGTTATAGACAATAAATTAACTTTCCCCAAGCACATAGAATGATATAAATTAAAATAAACATTATTATATTTTAAAAATCACTCGGAGAAAAATTATGGAGTTTAAATTACAAAGCTAAGTTAATTTTATATAAAGGACTAACACAGTCATTCGTATTGCGCTAGTACATAAATTACCCTACTTTAAACAAACAATATCTTCGTAATATTGATACTAATTGTAGAAAATTTCTAATAGATGTAACAGCTTCGTATAATACCGTATCTAATGTTTCTCTACAGGTTTTAGCACGTATATATATATATATATATATATATATATATATATATATATATATATATATATATATATATATATATATATATATATATATATATATATATATATATATATATATATAATATACATAATGAATCTACATATTTCATATATATTTTAAAATTTTAAAGAATAGACGAAATTTAATACTGAAACCTTATCAAGGAATTATCTAATAGATTAGACGTTAAGCAGATAAACGGTAACATCTCTCGAAAGTACAGGTGCAAGGAAATGAAACGTGTAATATATACAAATAAGCGCGCGCACACACACATATATATAAATACACACAAACATATATATAAATGCGCGCACACACACATATATATAAATACACACAAACATATATATAAATGCGCACACACACATATATATATATATACACACAAAGCCATGTATATGTAAATACCACGCACACGCTTTATACCTCCCGTGTTAGCACGCGTAAAATCTGAACTATAAATAAATTTACGTTTTCTCTCTAAGCAAAAGTCACTAATTTTAGAAATAAATAAACAAGAACATAAAAAACCCATCGAAATATTCCCTTTAGCTTCTTGTCATTATCATCAATGCCGTACTTTTCAACTCTGTGATCGGTGTTTACGTCATCACCACGATGTAGACACGAGGTTTATATCTTGTAAATTTAAAACACGGGCGAACTGTCAATTTTACATTTTATCCCAAATTAGAACTACTTTAATAATTATCAACTCGCCGTCATTTAAAGATTTTTTTTTTATTTCTACACGCGTACGCATGATTGTGGCACGTTTCATCTCGAAAATTTACGGACAGGAAACGTACACGGTAAGGATTGTAAATGTAAATTTTATCCTCTTAAAACTTAATTTTTATTAATTCATTCTTCTCCCCCCTTTTTCTATACCGGGTGATAGGAAAATATAGATAAGTTTCACCATTTACAAAATGGACAAGAAATGTATACGGCCAAAAAAAAATTGTAATCGTAATTATTTACGATTAATTTTTATTAATTCATTCTTCATCTTGTTTCTCGTGTTCAGCGAAATATATACTATCTTCGAAAATACGGATAAATTGCTAAAATAAACGTTTCCGTCCACAAAACGTACGCGACAAAAATGATTATAAACGAAATTATTTACCGAGAAATCGATTTTTATCAATTCATTCTTTTTCTTATCCTGCGAGATATGTACATTACGAAAATATCGATAAATCGCTAAATGTCTCCGTCTACAAAACGGACAGAAAACGTACACGGTAAGTAAACGTAATTATTTTTACATTAATTTACCCTTCTTCATTTTTTTTCGTATCCGTCGAAATGTACGCATTAGGAAAATACAAATAATTTGCTATACAAAACGGGCACGAAATGTAAACGACAAAGATTGTAAACGAAATTATTTACCGAGAAATTATTAGTCTTTAATCCGTTCTTTTTCTTATTTGACGAATCCGATGAAATACACACTAGCCGAAAATACGGATAAATTGTCAAAATAAACGTCTCTATCCGCAGAACGGACCGCATTTTCAAACGAACACCAAAACGTACACGGCAAGAAAGATTGTAAACGTAATTATTTATTAAGAAATTAATGTTTAACAATTCATTATTCTTTCTCTTTTTCGTATCCGGCGTGTGGTAAAAATATTACGAAAATATAGATAAGTAGCTCTAAATATCTCCATCTACAAAACGGACCGTTTTCCAAAACGTACACGACAAAAAAAAAAAATAATTATTTACCGAGAAATTATTAGTCTTTAATTCGTTCTTTTTCCTATTTGACGAATCCGATGAAATTACTAGCCGAAAATACGGATAAATCGCTAAAATAAACGTCTGCATCCACAAAACGGACCGTTTTTCCAAACCGAACACGAAACGTATAGGGCAAGAAAGATTGTAAACGTAATTATTTATTAAGAAATTAATTTTGAACAATTCATTCTCTTTTTCGTATCGGGCGTGTGGTAAAAATATTACGAAGAAAATATAGATAAGTTGCTAAATATCTCCATCTACAAAACGGACCGTTTTACAAAATGTACACGACAACAAAAAAAAAAAAATTATTTACCGAGAAATTAATTTTTATTAATTCATTCTTCTTCCTCTTTCTCGTGTTCGGTGAAATATACATTATTCGAAAATACGATCGCTAAAATAAACGTTTCCATCCACAAAACGGACCGTTTTTCCAAACCGAACACGAAACGTATAGGGTAGGAAAGATTGTAAACGTAATTATTTGTTAAGAATTTAATTTTTATTAATTCGTTCTTATTTCTCTTTTTCGTATCCGGCGAGGTATACAATATGAACTTGTTAAATGTCTCCATCCACAAAACGGACACGAAACGTACACGGCAGCAAAGGTTATGAGCGTAATTATTTACCGAGAAATAATTTTTATTAATTCATTAGTTTTCTTATTTTATCCGGGTGAAATATACACGTTTCGAATATCTACCGAAATAAATATTTCCGAATATCGTTTAGTTATTTTATTCGTTAAAATAATCCGTAACCCCAGCCATTTTAGTTTCAGTTCTACACGATAAAATCCGCTAACAAAAACCGAAGTCGTCGGTTTCGTCTCGGAAGTCGGATTTTATTACGGAGGATTTGATTTATTGCTTATCAAATCTTCGCCGATAATATAGGAAGACGTATAATCCCAAAAAACAAAGACCAGACACGATACAGTTAATAATATTCAACGTAGATTAAATACCGTACGTACACCACGAGAAGCGTATATATAGGTCGTGTTTAATTTTGTACGTTCTCTTTGTGTCTCTGTATCTTTTTTTTTCTTTACACACACACACACGTAACGTTTGTCTGAAACGTACGTTATATAAATAAAAATAGAACATCGGTTAGGAGCACGTAAATCTTATAACTGACCCGTCCACGACGTCATTCGCCTCCTCTTCTACATCTTTTCGATGCTATTCGACAACGATGAGAGATCATCGCATTCCTTAACGTATTAGGTGAATAATATATCTGAAGAATAACAACTTCACCGGCGGTGATTAGACGACAGCGTAATTGACGATTGATGAACAGAATCCTACGTAGAGGAAAGAAATTAGGAAGGCAAAAACTAGTTGAGCCGTAAGTGAGGAGTAGGAGAACCAAGATGAGATGAGATGTGATCAAATGAAATGGAAGTAAACAAGAAAACCTTCTTCATATCCATTGGTGTTTTTTTTTCTTCATTGTTTTGTAGATAGGCAAACACACATATGTACCAAGGCAGCTGTCATCGATGAAGCAGAACTTTTCTCGGTCTATTTTCATTTTAGACATTTTCAATCGAACACTATACTTATTCGTCATTATCATCTTCGCATAATATTATTTCATAGCTAACACACTATACGCACGAATGTAATCGCATACATATAATAAACACACACATACATACATACATATATATATATTATATGAATAAATAAAAAATACAGGACATTGGCCACATTAGAACAGCTTTATAATTCGTTGTATGCGTTCTTTCGGGGTCATATTGTTGTCCGACGTTATCGCGATACGTGGGAGATGATGGGTGGCTAAAAAAATGTCTACGCTCGGTTTATCGTCCTTCACGCGTGGTCGATAAAGTTTTCGACACCTAAAAAACCAAAAGTTCATTTCGATCGAAAATATATTCGTCAATTTTAGTTTGTACTCAGCACTTGACGTTTCAACTGGCACAGACATTTTACGTCTGTTTCATCAAGGAAAATAATTACAACTCAAAATAAAGCGAACACGGAGGAGATACATATATTATTGTCCCCCCGTTGAGTAAGGAATTTTACAACACACATAATTCTTCACATTTGGGGAATAATAATTCAAATTACATACTTATGTGTGTGTGTATATATGTGTTGTATTAACTGAAGCCTTCTTCATTTGTTTTTGCGTTGTTCCTTTTAATGTAGTAAAATTTTGTGAAATTTCAAAGTAATTTTAAATTATTTATCTGGACAATTTCCTTATAACATCAATAATAAAAACATAATCAGCAGGACTATAAACAATTCCAGTAACGTATTTGCTTATTTTAATCATAGCACACTCTCTCCACACACACACACACATATATATATATATACACATAATAAATAAATAAATAAAGAATAAAACAGACTCACATATAATCGACTATTCGTAAATCAAGCAAATACTGACACCCGTATTATATATATATACATACATATACACACACACACACACACATATATATATATATATATATATATATATATATATATATATATATAAAATCAGTAAAACATATTGAAAAGACTGTTTAATTTTGTCTGGTCATATCAAAACTGTAGAAATTACTAATAATCTGAAATGAACAAATACTTATTTAAATTAATAATGTTTTTAAGTATTTATTTTCAGTCGATTTTTGTGATATTAGCTAAAATGATAAAGTTATCTTAAATAAAACGTTCAAACGTGTGTAAACACGAGTGACATTCTTCGGTGGGCTTCAAAATACCTAATCACGAGACTATGTTACACGGGTTTAAGACAGTCCGCAACAACATAACTATTTATACATGTGTATATGTGTGTGTGTGTGCGCTCCAATGTTTTTTCCTTATGTCTTCCGCTTGACCATTCACAAAACTTAATTATCCATTAATTTTCTCTATTACTGATGATTAAGATATTGCAATCGAATGCACATAGTCTTCTTTATAACAAATTAAATTTGGAAATTTCCCTGCAGGACAAATACGTTGGTATATTACTGATCTTTGAAGCTTGGTTAACCCCTCGTACTTGTATTTCTATTACCTGAGTTTAGATTTACAAGCAGGACAGAATCGATGATTATGGCGATTCGGCGGTGCTTATTAAGCAGCATATTTCTCATTGCTGCCTCCCTCGTAAATTTCAAGAATAAAATCAACTGTAGAGGAATATCAGTTACCAATAAAACCGTAATTTTCATCTGTGTTCTCCCTTTATATAAACTAGGCGCTCTAACATTTGTAGAGACTATTAAATCTCTAGCCTCGTCCAACTTAATTATAGAAGCAGATTTCAACTCCCATCCACCCTAGCAAAAGGTGGTAGTTCTTTTAATATAAATGAGAGAGCTGTTGTCCAAATAACCGAGCAATAATGTTTACATATTCTAAATAATCAGACACATACTACTCTTGTTACTCATTTTTCATATAGTACTATATTGATCTCACGCTTAACTTTTTCGAGTAATTGATCTGTTGTCTATTTGGATAGCGATCCTCTTCCAATCGGTGTTTACATTTCGCTCATTAACGAAGGCACTGATTTACACTTAATGCCATTCACCATTCGGTCATACAAAAATATGAACTATGAAAGATTCTCTATAACTCCTTTCTATATTCTCTTCCAATATTTCCTTTCCCGAAATATACTATCTTTTCCCAGATTTCGCCGCTTCTTTCATCAATCCCTCATACCATGAGAAGAAACCTCCGATTAAATGATGGATGAAAGCCGTTATATTATTTTCATGTGCCAAGTGCTCTCAAAATTTATACAGCTAAATTATACTCCAATGATTGGTTAGTTTTTAACATTCACTCCATTCAAAACATTTAAAAACCCAAATTTGTGAATATTTCTTAACATTCAATTGCTTTAGCTTCCTACATCCAGAAAATACTTTAAAATTTGTTATCCATTCACACTTAGTTTGGTAATTGGAGAGTCCTCTTTCGTCACATTTCGTTTCACGGCATTCATAATAATAGCGCGGTTTACATCTGTACTGTAATTTATTCAGAATTAAGCATTTGTATTTTGCGGTATTCTATACTTCACTGTTCTCTACACAGAACAACATACACTGATGTTTCACATGGATCTGTACTCAGCCCTATTTTGTTTAATATATATACATATATATAAAATCTTCTTCTCCTACATTCTTCTTGTTTCATTTCTTACGATGATGATCTGGTCATATTTCAACAGAGCAACAATCTTGACTTCTCTATTCATAACATAGTATCCGAAATAACAATTCTCAATGTACGCTCTAATTCGCTTTACGCCCCTATTAATTTTAGAAGTCTGCTGTCATTATATTCACACGTACAAACGATCTGCTCATCTCCATCAGCATATTTCAATTGGTAACGACTGTGGTGATAAGAAAAATCTAATCTAACGTACTAAAATCCTCCTCAACAGTTTAGCCTGGTGATCACATTACTCCCCACATGCTATACTGTTTTTTAATACGCTCAAAACTTGACTACCGTGTCCTATTATACGTATCGTCATCTCGAGTGAATTCCGAACACTCGGGAATTTACGGTAATGAAGTTGCCGATGCTCTTGTCAAAGATACAGTTTTGTTAAATTCTTTTGTCCCTACGATTATCATTTCAGACTTGTTTCATTTCATTCTCTGATTCCCAAACAGCTTATGAAGGGTCTAGTCACTGCCTTATCCTCACGTTATTATTTTTGCTTCACTATATTGACACCTTATGTTATACGAATATTACCTATCGCAATTTATTGTCACTATCTCCCGTTTATAATCGGCTTCCAACGCATATGTTCACAACAATGGATATTTCTTACGCTCCACATCAACCCTACCTGCCTGACATGCAAATCATCTCTGATGAAAAGTACATATTCATCCACTGTTATCTCCTAAACTTAATGATTTTAATTAGTTACCATCCTGCTTTTTTCATAGGTTCATTAATCTTCCACAATGACAGAATAAATTTCTAACCATATTAATAATATTTACGTTAATAGGTTATATTTCTGCAGTGTCCTAATAATAATAATAATAATAAAAATAATAATTATGTGAAAATTTACACACGATATTACTGTTTAAAACGGATGAAATTCAATATCATAGTTATTTAATTATGGAGGCCAAAATATGCACGGTTTCGCATGTACATAGAATATTTCGAATGATTAACTGGTATTAAACAGGCAACTAGAAAATACGCATTTATATATAAAAATTTTCCTTAACAGATAGGGTGTGTAGTCTTATCCAACGTAATGTGTCAATAAATAAGTCCTCAATTCGTATATAAATAAATCCGCATTAATGCTTACGCATTTTTCATGAAGTTATTCTTTCTAATACCGTTTGTAAGCCTGTTTTAAAAAAGTCCATATAGTAATAATAATGATAATAATATAGTAATAATAATAATAATAATAATAATAATAATAATGAATAGTAATAATGAGCAATAATAACGCCGCGGAGAGTTGTATGCATATTAAAAGAAAGCACAGACGTGTGTGGCTGTAACATAATATATAACGTTCGTTTAAGTTACCAACTAGCAGCAGTGTTCTTTCCTAGGTTCATCCAGAAATTAAACAGTTCTCCAGCTGTTGGGTTTTAATGCAGGTGTAGAATCGCAATTTGTACACCGAAAAATATAATAGTAGTAAAATGGCAATAAATTAAACTAACATTTATTCAATTCATTCATTTGCGCATATACACTCCATTTATTCCGGTTTTTTCTACCAACTTTCACGTATATATAATGTAAATGATAGACTCGAATCGAAAAATAAAACAATTTTCTCAGCAGTCAACAAATAATATTAAATCATTTTCGTGTATATATATATATATATAATCATCATCATCGTAGTCGCTTCCCCTTTACAGGATATTGCGTACATCCTTTCTCATATGCTGCGATTTCTGGCGTCTTTAATGATCTCCGTCAGGGTTCTGCTTGGTGAGTCATCCGGTGGATTTGCCGTCATCAACTCCATCCGCTTTCTTCCTCTTGCTGGCTTTCCCTCCTATTTTTTCGTGTACTGCCAGTAGAAAGACTCCACCTTCACGGATTTTATGTGCTATGTATGTCCTTTTTCTGTTCTTAACATCATCTACCATGTTTTTCCGTTTTTCTCCTATTTTTGATAAAACTGCCACATTAGTTATGTAATCTTTCCATGAAATCCGGAGCAGTCTTCGGTAACACCACATCTCAAAACCAGCAAGTTTCTTTTCGCACTTCGCGCTCATAGTCTACGTTTCACAGGCATATTTCAAAACGGACCATACATAACGTTTCATTATCCACTTTCGTAGGGTAAATATATATATATATACTAAACTTTTTATATATATATATATATAAAGTTTAGATTGTGGAATGTAGTGATGTTTTATTACTTTAATTACAAAAATAAGTTAAAATCACTAAAACTTTATTCTCCCGAAATTCACCAAGCTTTTCGGCAACTACGCCATTATCAAGCGATATTTAAATTTAGATAAAAATAAATATTTAATTTTATATGTATAAATTCGTGAACTTATATTTAAATTTATATTTTGTGTTTTTATTTTTAAATATTTATTTTTATCTAAATTTAAATATCGCTTGATAATGGCGTAGTTGCCGAAAAACTTTGTGAATTTCAAGAAAATAAAAAGTTTTAGTGATTTTAACTGATTTTTGTAATTAAAGTATATATATATATATATATATTATATATATACACATATATATGTGTATGAAAGTTTCAATTATAATGTAAGAAACGTTTGTATATTTTTTGGAGCAAGTGAATTTAGTATTTATTATTTTTATTTTTTAATTTTATCAAAACATAATTGAACAAATATTTATTTATACTTCGTTAATATAAATTTAGTCAACTTATAAAAGCAAAGCACACTGAATGAAGAATAAAATTCGTAACGTTTAAACTATATATAACACATTGAAACTAAGTGAATTTATCCTATGTAATATTGTGAACATTACGTCCGCGAACAATAAATACACGGAGAAAATAGATATGAATCTACCGAAAAAGAATAACTAAATGCTACGTATGGTCTGTACTGAAGCGTGCCTACGAAATGTCGACCACGGAGCGCCGGAATGTGTAGAAAAATTTATCTGCTTTTAAGATGCGGTGGTGCTATCGAAAATTGTTACGAATATCATGGAAAGATTACTCAACCAATGAGGAAGTCTTGAAAATAGGAGAAAATAAAAAAAAACATTATGGACGATATTAAAAACAAGAAAACGAAATATATAACGCTGCATAAAATCCGAAGAAGATGACGTATTTTCATGCTCGCAAATAAAAGGAAAGATATAAGGAAATTCATAAATCTAGTTTTTAAGATGCAACAGTAGTATAAAGTATATTAAGTAAACATTTCAACTGGTAAAATTGACCAGCGCCGAATGAAACTAAAACATAATCGAAAAAACGGAGACACAATACTCCGGATTAATTACATACATCTTTCAGAAATTCATTGATTAAACATAAATTTCAAAAATTCTCCCCCCCGCTTATTCGATTTAAGAAACGGAAAACACGATCTCGCAAAATAGTTAGGATTACTCGTTTTATACCAAATTCGTTTAAAATACAATTTGATGCGAGTGTATTTTTAAAAAATGGTTACGATAAAATATTCGCAAATTCATTCGTTAAATAAATATCAAAAATTAGTTTCCCAACTTCAGTTCATAATTGTCAGACAGATCGAGTTAAATCACCGGTAGTATGACTACATTAATAAGTCTTCTCGGATATCGTGAGTAACAGGTGTTTCGGAAACCTTTAAAAACAGCAATTCACCCGGCAAAAATAAAATAAAGTAGTAAAGCTTCTAACGTGAATAACCTCGTCATCGCTCAGGCGAAAGTTAATAATCCAGATAACTATATATACATATATATATGAAAAATCACTACATTCCACATTATAAAAAATTTATATATATGTATATATATATTATCGGAATAGCCGAGTGGCTAAGAACACGGACTTCTATACGGAAGGTACCGAGTTCGAATACGATCGATGACGCAAAAATATCATCATTAGAAAATAAAAAGATAAATAATCCTAATATTATTATCGCGTGGAAGGCAATGACAAGCCACCACGCGCAACACCATATGTGCGCTGGTAACAATATAGTACACTGCAAAATAACGCTGGGCTGTATTGTGTCGTGACAATAAAGCGATTACAATCAGTTCTCCCGCGTGTGTATGTGTCTATCTAAGCTAGCGCCATATTATAATTGCCTTATACGCTACTTACACCGTACAACAAAATATGTATAGGTAAGTAGTCGCCTACCTCCGATACGGAGACTGCACTTAATAATGATATATATATATATATATATATATATAAATAAAAATAAAAGTGATAGTCATAACCGATATATGACTATAACGACTAATTCGATTATTTAAATAACCGACTAATTCGGTTTTTACAAAATAACCGAATAAATCAGTCGTTTTCTCTAAAAATAAATATTTTTTTATTAATTTAAACAATTGATTAAATATTCTCTTTTTTAATATACGATGTTTATATATATGTATTTATAAATCATGTAAATAGGTCATTATAAGTAAATTTAATGTTTTACTATTAATTTGTACACCACGTGTTAAGTATTATATGCTTTAGGATAAAAAAAAAAACCGACTACCGGACGGCGTAAATCCGATTGAATTTAGTTTTATTTCGACTAATATACGTTAGTAGGTTCTATTATTCGGTTGTTTAGGTTCGATCGAAATTAAGGAATTACATTTCGACTGAAATATTCTAGTGTGTGTGTGTGTTTTTTCTACGGCGTTTATCAAATATTAAGAGTAAGTAATTATAATTCGATCTAAATATATGAAGGATATGGAATGGAGAAAATATCAACATTCGTAGGTTTCGTTAGAACCGATTGAAAAGTAGTCGGATTTTAAAAACAAACGGTGATTCTTAGATATATTTATACTAGAATAAATTGTTGATTTGTAAAACGCCGATTACATGTATTCGCATTGTATTAAAATATATTTAATTTATTAATGGGATTATAAAATTTGTACGATTACACGATTCATTTCAAAAAATTCTAAATTATCTTATATTAGTAGATTTTATTAAAAGCAACTTTTATCGATGATAGTATGTTTCACTAGAACCGGTTAAAAATTAGTCTGAATTTGTAAAACACCGATTACATATACTCATGGTTCGATTTATTGATGGAGTTCTAGAATATGCACGATTACATGATATACTTCACAAAGTTCATACGATTCTAGATTATCTATTACTTACTCTTCAACTGAAATTTTGAAACTTTCTATGAAGTACGCTTAGTTTATATCCGTTATTTATTATTATTTAGGGATATTTTCATTCGACGCGCCGTATTTACAATTAAAATAAATCTAACCAAATAAAAAAACAGATAAATATTTTTTTTTTTTTTTTTTTTTTTTTTTTTTTTTAGAAAATTAGTCAGTCATGTGGAGTAGTTGATTATCCCCATCAATTATATATATATTGATGAGATATTTTACAGTCGTTGACAGAGATATGGCTGTTTCTTTATTTTACTACGCGAAAACAAAGAATCCAGAACGAACGGATGATGCGATATTTTTACAGTAGGTCTACCGGCTAATAGATGCAGACTTTAGGTGGCTGTTAAATTTTAAACCACTTGAGATGTCGCTGTCTCCTGCTTTTTAAAACTTTAACTTGTTGTAATTTCTGCCCTATCTGTGATATCAATGTGAAACAAAGATGAGAACGAATCCGATAATATAGACTATAAGCTGTAAGAATTTCATCATTATTGCTTTAATAGTTTTTGAGTTAAATCGAAACAGAGAGACAAAAATTTAAAAAAAAAATAGATTTTCTGTTTATGTGTGATAAAAATAGCCCAATACAGTGATTATAATGAAAATATTCACAAATTACAGACACTACAATTTCATATATATTATACACAACATTGAGAAAATAAAGGTCCTATCCACCTGTTATAACATTCTCAATATCCATGTTACCGAATTGGGATTAAAATTAAAATTCTGTTATAGTCTGTGAGATAGATAAGAGTCTGCATCAATTTTCTATATTAATCAACAGGTATGAACTAATATTGCACGTATATATATATTAAATCTCGAGAACATTAATAAAAAAAAAAGCTGTTCAATGAGGATAATAATCGAGATATAGTTTAATAGGATATACAAATAATCGATATTTAAAAAGAATAATTGAAAATTTAGTAAATGGCAAAACAGCGCGGGGAAGATCTAGGAGAAAATTCGTCACAAAAAATTAAGGGAAGGATATAAAAATAGAAAAGGCTGGGACTTAAAAAAAATCGTCGCGATTTAAGTATCGTACTTTTCGGAATATTGACCACCAATATTGCCGGGTCGAGGAATATATTAATTAAATAATCATCGACTGACGACTACGAAAATTGTGGTTTTTAATTTGCATTACATAGATTGATTCGAAGAGAGCAGTAGTTCAATATAAGCGAATCTAACGCTCACGTTGGCAACTGCCTAAACGAAGATATACACGTGAAAGTTCATTATTACACAATAGAAGTATTGCGATGGAATGAATTTAGTAACCAATCAACAAATTTACTACGATAGTACATAGCCAGTTCCAATGTTAAGATAATTAAATTCATCAGATCATTGTGTAAACTGATTCACAATTTTCTAAATTGTAATTTATCGTAGAGTTCAAGACAGAACAAATTTGCTCGATGTTTCCAGAAAACAACCAGTACCTGTCACAATATACATTGACGGCAATGCTATAGAACGAGGTTTAGGTATCTCGGTATTTTAGTTAACGAAAAATGAAATCCAGATATAGGAATTAAGTTTAGAATTGAACTGGCTTTCACAAATTATGAACAGTTACTCTTTAATCATCATCCACCTTTCTACACCCGATATAGAATGGTTCGCCGATGCTCAAGAAATACAACGGAAGAAGTAGTGTTCAAATACGAAAGTATACTCGAGCCCCGTCACAAATAGTTGTTGAATACGAAAAAAACATTTTGCTTAAACCAACTGAATATAAAAATTGCGAATGAACAAAATTAAAATTAATAAAAAAACCGAAGAGAAATTAAAATTAAAAACGAACCGGGAAATTAAATATTATATACAATAAGTGTATATAATTTTTATTATGTTCCAATCATCTATATATAAGAGAAGTAGGCCCGTGTATTCCTCACTATACTGTAAACATGTATATCCTCAAAATTGTAAACAAACTACTATACGCTGATTAAGCTCTAATCGACAATGGAGCCTGTCCTTGGGGGGCGTATATGAGTACATAAATTTGAATTTATTGTTGGGGGGAGATATTGTAATTGCAACGTTTTGTTAATTTGTATCACGGGCACATGTTATATAGCGTGACCCTCAGAAGACGGTTTTGTTTTTCGAATCTCAAAAACTACTCGACCAAAATTTTTTAATGAAATTTAATTAGAAATAGGAAAACGAAAGGTTAGCTTACAATCATTTGTGGAACACAATATCGTTCAGATGACCGCTACTTGCAACAATACCTTCATTCAGTCTTTTTACAAAATTATCGAACACATTTTCGAGTATAGATTGCTGAATTTTTGGAATTTCCTTAGAAATCCGAGTTTTCAGGTCTTTCAGATCTCGTGGACGTGTTTCGTAAATACGACAAAAAAAAAATATGGAGCGGTCAAATCTGGCGGGCACGGTAGACGAGCGAAATCCGTGCAACGTGACAATATGCGGTTATCAAACGCTTCTTCCAGTACTGCGAGCGTTTCTGCAGAACAGTGACACGTCGCACCATCTTACTGAAACCATGTACGGTGGCCCAGACGACGATGAAAAACGAGTTTTTGTTTATTATCCTGATAGCTGAAAATAAATGAGTTTCATCGCTCATCAAAGTGTTTAAATCGATCATTTCAGCAAAAAATTTGTGCATGGTCGGTACTTTTTAATTCCGGAGTTATTACCAGTTTATAAGGATGAAATTTCAAGTCTTCCAGCAATACACGACGAACGGATTCTCTCAACGGGTTTAAAGAAGCATGATGATGAGCAGAACGTGCGGGACTCCGTATGGTCGCTGCCCAAACTCGATCGATGTTGTGGGGTACGAAGTGGTTTTTTTTTTGGACTTTTTTTTATCCATTGCAAAAGCTGTTTCACGATTAAATTGAATTGTGAGATGGTACAGGTTTACACCGCGTAATTTTTAATTCTTTTTGAAACTCTCTTTGCACTGTCGTGATCGATTCAAACGCGTGCTTCTTCTAGTTATAGAATACCACGCTCACTGAAACTGAACAAAAAAAAAAATATCTCTTGTGTACACTAAACGTGAAGCACGCGGTTTATGTTATAGCAGTGTTACCAACTGAGCTATTAAAAAACAAAACTGTCCGTCTTTTCTCGGTCACCAATGTGTGTGTGTTAATCGTAGATATACTTACACTTACAGAAACGTATAAAAAACATAAGCTACGTTTAATTTAATGACGGATGTTTTTTTTATTCGATCACTCGATCCGGGCGTTGTGAATATTATTAACTAATCTGCAAGACCATTTTACACCATTCACCTCTATCCTCAACCAAATCGCACTGTAACGATTTCCCGACGACCAATTATTTTATTTCGTCAATATGTTTCGATAAAGCTCTTTCGCGTTCCCTTACGCTTTCAACTTTATCTTTTTTCCCCCTATGAGTCTTAAACTGCCGTATCAATCCTTTGCTGAACTACATTTTTCAACCGTATCCTTATATGTAACTCTTGAAGTATTGAAGTATTGAAATATTCAATCTGTTAGCCGTCCATGGTATTCTCAACATTCTTGTCTAAGTTTGCAACATTGGGTGGTGTCGGCAGGTTAAATAATACTGGTAAAAAAAACAAAACAGGATTATGGGATAGTTGGTTGGAAAGGTCAAGGACAATTTACGAGTTGTAGCGGTAATGTCGTCTAGTTGTCTATGAACAAAGATAAATCGATAAATGGAGTAGCTATACTTATTAACGGAAGTGCTACTATTGTTCTTAAGTATAGTAAAGTCAGATACTAATATTTTTTTTTTATGACTATTGAGATAATTCTTTAAATTGATGTCCTCGTATTCCGGGCATCGAATTGTACCTATTTCTCGTCGTAATTAATTAATAACCCGAAACCATGGAGTTCTCGATGTTTCGTCTTCTGGGTATCTCCAGTTATTATATCCTCATTGTACATCGTCGTAAACCGGATCACGTTACGAAAATTTATAAACAAGTACTGATTTACTTTTACGACAATAAATTTCGATAAGGCAGAGCGCATGTATAATAAATATTATAAATATATAAATATGGCTTCCTCGGTTCAATCAAAATAGTTATTGCGTAATATATGCGTGTGAATACGATGTATGTGTGTACGTTTCTATAACACATATATAGTGTACGCCGAAACGACTGGTGTATTTGCAAAAAGTATGAAAAAAAATATACACAATGACAATTATATAGAACGTATCGATGTAACCTGCGCAATTTATCAACCGGTAGGAAAATGTAAAGAGCACTATAGATAACGTAGGTATCCGCTAATAAGATATGACGAAATCCCGGCTATAAACCGTATCGTATTGTATTTACGTAGTGTTAGTAGCAATAGTAATACTTAGTAGTAGTATAGTCGTTGGTGTTGTTCTTGTCAAACGATGATGAGAGAAATCGCGCTTAAAATCTAATGCGAGGTTAAATGGAAGAAAATGAATTCTTCGATCAAAAAACCACATACAGTTTCTAAAAAAAATAAACAAATAAAAATATAATTGCAAGTCTTACGTTAATTTAATATTTTATATATAAAACAAAACGCCCCAAAAGTAATAAGAAGAAAAAATATCACATCTTACGATATAGAAAATAATAATATAAAATGGGATAAAAAAGAAATATGGCGAGAATCTGGCTTAAAACGGATTCGTTAACTTTATTTAAATAAAGTTTTCTATTATATACAGACATATAAAATAAAATTATTTTATTTAATATTTCATATATAAAACAAAAACCGATAAAAATGAGAATTAAAAACTATTTCATTTTACCGATATACAAAATAAAATTCGATGTTGGTTGATAAACATAGGCGAGGTACGAACACATTTGCGGACAGTATCTACATTAGTTCAACTGAAATTCAATATTTGGGCACTTGGTTCTGTGAACAAGTCGATGAGAACAATTAGAAAATAGAACAAGCTAGGACAACTTTTATCTCCACGAAATAGTTGTTCACCAGAAAAGATATAAGTCCGCATTTGCCGGATAAGGTTAGTTAGAACTTTATATATTTTTACAGTCTTACTGTACTGAGTTGAAAGTTGGAAAATTACAGCGGCATTAGAAAATGAAAATACAGGTCTTCGAGATGTATATATTGGGAAGTTATTCGGCATATTTCGGAACAAGGATATACCGAACAGTTTGAAAGGTAGTAAACTTTATACCCAATGTGTCTTACCGGTGTTAACATACGGATCGGAAACGTGGAACTACTTCACAAATGGAATAATTATGAAAATCAGGAAAACTCAAACAGCTCACGAAAGGATAATATTGAACGTCAAGTTAAAAGACAGAAAAAGGATCAGGGAGCGTACAAAATTGACTGACGCGGTGGAGCGAATATCAAAATTAAAATGGACGTGGGCTGGACACGTGGCGCGTAGACATGACGGCAGTTGGACAAAACATATCCTGCAATGGTGCCCATTGTATTCAAAAAGAATAAGCTGCAGACCGGACATTGCCAAACATGCAGTGATCAATTGGATCAGAGTGGCACAAAACCGGAATCGTTGAAAACGTCTGGGACATGCCTACACACTCAGCAGTGGGTTGATATAGGCATAACATAACGTGATATATATATATATATATCAACGAATGTCCAATACTTTGAAGACAGATAGAATAACGAACCAAGAAGCCTTAAACAAGATGTTAAAAAAAAACCAAAGGGAATTATTATGGACCATTCAAGAACAAAAACTGAGTTAGTACGGTCATATCTATCGACCTTTGCAATTGGTACTACATGATTCAATGGAGTTGGATTTCCGATGATTGCGCCGATGTATACAAGCGAAATTAACTAATGCGTCCGTGGATAAAGTGAAAATAACATTACTGATCGCCAAACTAACTCCTATCGGAGACGACGTAGATACCAAATAATAATAATTCAATTAGGTTCATTTTATTTGTTAAATTATAAATTCAATACTTCATGCATCTATCCCGGTTGATGCATATATTTGCGCGGACATCAAATTTCCAATCATGTTGCAGTCTACTCGATAATATGACATCTCTACGTAAAAAACTCCACACTCATACTTAACTACTAAAACTTCATATCCACTTCCAAGATATATACATATATCATCGTAATCATCATCAATCAGTAACTTAATGAGCGAGTAGCGCGACCTCTATTTTAATGCATCTGATATAATTTTTCTCCACCCGACCTTATTTTGGCTTTCTAATATAGCTTGAAATCTCGTTAATCCAGTAACAAGCGTGATAGTACCTATCTACCGAGTCGGAGGTTTTCCTTAACTCATTTTCCCTTCTATGCTCTCCTATTACTACGTATTTTATCAAGCTGTTCTTTTTTTTATCGCATAATATGTCCGTAATAATTTAGGATTTTTTGTTGGCATGAAGTATAAAGGTCTGTTCCTCGTTTAGCTCTTTCAGAATTGAGGTATTTGTCTTCTTTGCCGTCCATAGCATTTTAAACATTCTGCACCATATCCACATCTCAAAGGCGTCAATTTTTTGTTTATCTCGCTTATATGACGTCCAGGTTTTTCCTCCATATGCAAATATGGAAAATATTAAAGTATTTACTAGTATCTTTTCAAAATTTTATTTAGTTTCATCATCGGAGAATTTAGTAACACTACTCCGCGTTTAATCTCTTCTTCGCATTCGCCACGGCTGTTTATTAATGATCTAACGTAATACGAATTTGCTATTTCCATATCTTGTATAGTGTTTTGCTTTTGGGAATTGTTATTTTTATCTATTACCGTAATTTTTGACTGTTTTTTTTTTCATTAATTAAAAATCCCAATTTTTCACTTTCAATTTCTACTCTGTTCAGTAAATCTATCATTTCATTTCTAGATGCAGCATTGAGCGTATTCTCTTCGGCGTATCGTAGGTTCAATATTCGATATCCGCCTATTTTAACTACTTTATAGCCTTCCAAGGCGTATACTGACTATATATATTAAAAAGCATGGGGCCTAATATACAACGTTGCCTTACGCCTTTCTGCAGACGAAATTTTAAGCCTTATTCTCACTTCTGTTTACACTTTGGAATTGTTTAATATATAATATATACATCTTCTGTTTTCAAGGTAATACCGTTTATACTTTGATACGTAGCATTGATTCTTAGTGCGCATTTCACGAAAATTGTCTTAAGACGCTTTTTTGTGATTTTTTAGTTTATTTCTCATATCAGTCGATAACGTATTATAAACATTATTCACCCGTATAATATGCAGTTTCTATTCGTCATCTAAGAAATATATTAATGGCAGAGTGTAGTGATATTATTTTAAAAAAAAGTTGCTTCTAGAAATCTAATAATCTAGTATTTAAATCAGAAAATCCTTACAGAATCAGACAGTAGTTGTATTAGAAATAGGTTATATTTTACTTAAGTGATTTATATTTTTAGGCGTACTTTTTAATTTACGTCAATATTTTCAATTGTTATGTACTTATTTAATTCGACAATTCAACGAATAAAACAGGATTCGCATCGATTATATATAAGGAACAGCTAATTAGGAAACCCCACGAGAGAATTATCCTTGAAATCAGACGCGAAGATCGCAAGACGGTTACATGGATTAGGGAACAGATTTAATTGGTAGACTCAGTGGAGCGGATCGCCAGGCTAAAATGGAAATGGGCCGGACACATGGCAAGACAAAAAGAATGAAAGATGCACTAAGCGGATATTACAAATTTATAGACGGCGACGCGAGAGAAGTCTATGGCTAGGTGGCGAGATATTAGATGGGCAGGAATAAATTTGATCGGAGCTGCACAAGATAAAAGTTGTTGGAAAAGTTTGGGAAATTCTTAAACCCAGCAGTGGGTTGATATAGGCATATCGTGATATATATTTATATATCGCAGAGCAAAAAATATTCCAGTATAGTTAAATATTATTTCTAATAGTTATTTTTAAATGTAGAATCGATTCTTTAATTTAAGTCAATCAATAACTAAACTTTCGTTTTAGTTAGTAGAATTTATTAAATTGTATAAATTCAAAACGATTATCGCATAGTTCCCTAAGGAATACACTAACTTTATATATATATATATATATATATATATATATATATATATATATATATATATATGTATGTGTGGGTGATGCAGCATGAGTTTTTCATTGCTTGATTTGGAATTAATTCATTGTTTTATTTCGAATTAAATTAAATATACGCGCTTCAACACTATTCGTTCAGAGAAGAGATTAAATAAAACACAATTTTCGACAGTTGAACACTAATTTTATCGTTACTCGTTACCTTGCTACGAATTTAATTACAACGATATTAAACAAGATGATCGGTGATTTAAAAACCTTGTATTTATAACGAAAGCACGGTAGTAGAACAAAAAACAATTTTATTGATGAAAAACCGTTTCACAATAATCGGAGGAAGACGTTACTAAAGTTTACACTTTGCAGTGACGGCCGTAAAAACGGTAAATTTATTATTATGATTATTATTCAATGCCATATAATTTTATAGGGTAATTTTGAAGAAAACTCAACATTACAATTTTAAACGAAGGCCACTTCATCAGCGTATATCAAGGACGTCTCTTATCGATGGTGTACGAGCCCTGCAGTTTAGAGTTCGAAAATAACTTTATGCAAGAAACTAAAATTTCAAAAGTAACATAAACAACGGGAAATTAAGCATATAAAATATACCTAACGTTTTACTTATACACAAGCACACACCCACACCTACACACGCAATATATATATATGGTTGTTTCAGCCATTTGACCGATTCGTCCCTGTTGTTCTCATGGCTTCTTTGTTTCTATTCGCCGTTAATCACTTTATTTCGACATAACTGTTGACAGTTTCCTCCTTTTTGGCTGCATTTATTAATGTCCGTCTTTGTCTTCTTCATCGTATACGTACAGTGTTTCACCTTTCAATAATATCTCAGTAAACGATGTACTTTAAAAGATGTCCGAATTTTCTACAAAATAGCTTTTTTTTTGTTCTCTTTTAAAAACTTTTACATTTTGCCATTTATAAGATTTTAAGCACGCGTTTCCAGCACCATATTTACGCTTCAGTCGCATAAAAGGCTTGATAAGACACGTACTATTAAGGCAGGGACACACATGTCCGCACCGAGGACGCACTGTAGTTCTACCGAGTGTTGGCCATCATGCGGACAGTGAGCTACACAATATTAGCGAATGAGTTAATTCACACTTCTCCAATTTTAAGCCGAACCGAGAGCGCACCAACAGACCGCACCGTGCCCGACTAGTTTAGTTAATATTTCATTGGGCACGGTGCGGTCTCGGTCTGTTCATTCACTACTTTTTGCGTACTAGGAACGGAAGGTTGTAATTTCAGTATTTATAAAATGAATGTTGAAAAATTAATTGAAGAAATTCGGAAGTTTCCAGTATTATTTGACCAGTCGAATGAAAAATATAGGAACGTGGAATACAAAGAACGAGTGTCGAAAATAGTTGCAAACAATTTGCAGATTGAAGGTAATGAAATAATTTTATTTTTTATCTTTAAATATATATATATATTTTTGTTTGTCCAACAATCTATTTGATAAACCACATTTGTGTCGCTACACAACACAGTATAGATAGAATTAATTTCTGAAACAACACAAAACGTCGCACAAAAATATCAAGAAAAAATTAAATTCTTCTCAATTATATTTGAAAGATGAAATAAAATCAAAATTAACATGTTATGTAATTTGTTGAAATGTAAATAAATATAACATGTAGGTAAAAGAATTCAAAGGCATTTTACGTTCACCAGTAAAAATTTATTAATCCCACGACTTCGATTAAAAATAATTTATGAACAAAATGTTTTAAGTGTTGATAATCAAATCAATAGAGCCACACGTTCTTGCCACTCCACAACACCTTCAGGGGAATTAAAAAAAATGTTTAAACTGGTCTCGTACAGCAAACGCTTCTTCTGAAGCTCTACCACGACGATGGGATAATTAGGTGGCCTCTCTTGTGTCGAATGAGTTGTTTCATTTTGTTGAGACACATTATAGCCTTCGTTCTTTCGAATGAAGTTGTGTAAGATGCATACTGCTAGTACAACCCGTGTTATGTTATCAGGTGATCCTTGAATCACTCTCCTGAAAATTCGAAATTTTTGCGTCAAAATCCCAAATGCATTTTCAGATAATCTTCTGGCTATGCTTAACCGGTAGTTAAATATTTTCTTATAGTCAGTCAAGTCTCTTCCAGGAAATGGTCTCATTATGTTAGTTGTGAGAGGAAAAGCTTCATCGCCTACTATAACCAATGGAAGTTCAGTATCTGTTCCAGGGAGGGATTTTTTCTTCGGGATATTCAGTTTATTATTTTTCAGAGCTTTTCCAAAATTGAATACGTTTTCTTGTAGTTTCAGTAGATGACAATTTTCAAATGATTAGCAGCATACGTCGTCATCAGTTTCGAAAGCTTCAATTCTCTGTTTATCTTTTCGTTCATAGTCCATGTTACCGCTGCGTACAGTGCTATTGCCGTACATACGATTTAACAATACTTCTTCCTAGTTTTATAGATAGCGTACTCTACATGATAACATGTCTTTTTTTCGTGAACGACTCTTTTGTAATACAGATTTCCTGTTATTACATGTTCTATTTGTTAGAATGAAGTTCAGCTTTTTCCTAGTATCCTCTCGATCTTCTCTATTTCTTTGTTCGATTTTCACCGACGTGGTAATATTGTTCTTTAAATAAAGAGACAATTAAGGATTAAGTAATATATGAATTATTGAGAACGTTTGTCAGAATTATTGGAAAATATACAATTAACGCGCATACACAAACAACGATATTGTATTACAGTGAAACTGCTTTCGTGAATAGAATACTACGTTTTATCAGTTTAGTGTTAGGTACGTTGTGCCGTTTTAAGACTAAAGATTATTTAGTTGTTAATCTGGAAAATCTAGCTTTTGATTGTATTCACTTCGTAAGCGAAATCAGAAGTGAGAATTTCTGAAACGTAATGCTGTATCAGATTTACTTTGTTATTAATACGGTAGGGGAGGAAAGCCAATATGTGATTATTTATACACTAAGGACACCGAGACAAATAAAGAATGTCCATCGAAACTTTTCTTTCTTTTTTTTCTGCCGAAGTGCAACTAGCTTCGTCAGCCTATGGCAGGTACGTGATCTATAATTCAGCGATATGAACTTCATCTGGTATTCGGATGTATGTAATAGATCCTCACAATGGATCGGTTTGATTTTTTCGTGTCGGGGTTATCCAGTATAGCCAGACGATTTGTGTGGTCTTCTAAACGTAAGCAAATTTCCAGCGCTATTCGACCAATAAAAAAACAATAAATCGTGAGGATTTAAGACAGTTACGCGTTAGTCGATCATTAGTTTGCGAAACTAAAGAAGAAATAATCATTGTAGCTTAATCGAAAAATACACACGACCCTTTATTGCGATACGATATAAAAGTATTTTTATTTTATTTAATTTTAAAATTAAAAATATGAATCACCAAGGAAGCATTTTGAATTTAAATGTGTCAGGAAGAAACTCGTAGAATCTTCTTAAACAAGCTCTCAAACGAATCGACATAATAATAATAATAATAATAATAATAATAATAATAATGATGATTATAATAATGATAACGATGATAATAATATCCATAATAAAACAAAGGTCAAATATAACTGCCGGTAATTATTCTTTTACGCCGTTTGACCGTGTAATATGTCTTCAGTCGATTGTAACGAAACGCAGCAATTAAATAATTCCGTATAAAAAAGAAACTTACAAAAATTCTGCCCACGAAATATTAAAAATATATTTGTTTGTATGTGTGTTCGTATGAAGTACCGTAGAAATGAATATCTCAAGAAGGAGCATAGAATGAAAAAATCTCATAAATTCGAAAAATTATTGCATTTCTGCCTGACAGAAGTTGACAAATACTCTCGTACACACGATATATATATATATATATATGTGTGTGTGTGTATTGTAGAAATGGAAACGTTGAAAGTAATTGTAGTATCCAAAATTAATAGTCGATGAAATAAAATATTTACTAGGCTTTCTTATTCAAAATAATATAATTTCATGCTCCATTTATTCACGGCGTTCATGTATATTATAAATTACACATATATATGTTATGTACTATATATTAATATATGTGTATATATAGTGACGGACTTATTAAACGTTATTTTTATGTATAAAATGGACTAGCCAATAAGGTATTAATTATGGAATACGCGTCTGTGGTGTTATGGATCGGAGTGTCGCTGCTTCTCCGTGATAATTAAATGTTACAAGATAATAAAAAAATTTATATCGGGAGTTGGGATTGTACTTCGACCATCGGGCTAGAGATTTAGTAGTATATATATATATATATATATATATATATATATATATATATATATATATAAATAAATAACAGTCATAATAGTCTAATTCTATTCATGCAGATAATCTAAATAAGAAATACAAATACTAATTCTGTCAATTATCGCCTTATTGTTCGTTGCCAAACATTATGATTAGACTATTGTACGCTGTTTTATATGTAACGCAGATGCGCGCCCATATTACGTTACGCGGAGTGGGATGCCACTGCTATGCTATCTTCGTGAGAACAAAGTTAAATGATTATGAAAAAAAAAACTCGGTGTCTTGGGGCGCGGGAAAGAAATTAAACTTAAAGACGTTTTTCCAAAAAGACGCTTATTTAATAAACTCACGATTTTTCACAAACAAAAGGAACACACTGTGTGCTATGCTTAATTCGATATGTCGATGATCAAATGTTTTTTCAAATATATCACACATACATCCTTTATGAAGGAAATAACGGATAGCCGTGAGCACGTGCGCAAGAGAAACAATATAAACACTCAAAAAATATTATTTTATAATTTCTGTACGTATACGCATGTAAACTGAATATACACGTGCATGAGTAGAGCATGCGGGTCAGAGTGCCGCAGACCGACTACACTATGAGAACAGGCCTGTCTATGGACCTATGAGTAGAAGCCTTTTACGCACTCGTTTTACGTATCAACTCCGCCCACATATAACACGCTAATAGAAGATTCACTTCAAAAACGTTATGCCGCTAGCTGGAATCGAATATTATGCTTGCGCCCGAACGTATACAAAAAATGAAAAACGGGTTAAATTTACATTCAATCTCCATTATTAGTTAAAGAATGATATCGACTAACTACGGTAATGAAAGAAAAAGTTAAAAACATAATGGGTATTTATCATTTTTTGTAAATTTATTTAACGATTATTAGGCATAATGAAGAACGGACTGAATTAAAACTTATAGAGGAGCGATTAAATATCCGGAAACTGTCCGAAGTTTTAGGGCACAAGCTTCAGACTTTCTAACTTCTTTGTGGTAAAATACAACTGAAGAAGAAGTACAACGATTCTAAGCCAAAAATCCTCAGTAAATTATGATAAAGTTCCCGCGAAAACGTCTCAATAAATAACGGTTTTTATCTATTCGCATACGAGAACTAGAGCTACATATATATGTACACAAACACACACACACACAAACACAAGAAGTAGTATGCGACTAAGAAGTGTCAGGTAAATTAACGTTTAGATAAAAAAATTTGAACAACGTAATAACGTTTGTTACATAATCCGTACTTTACAAATGTGTTTATTAAACGAAAACCAGTGTTGTGTATGTTTTTTAAAAATAAATATGAAATAGGCAAAAAATCGAATTTGCGCAATATAACATTGTTATACACAATTCTTTCTTGCCGAATACTATATGGTGTTTAGAAATAGTAATAAAACACAGACTAGTTCTAACTTTTGAATGTTTTTAATGTAAAAATAATATGCGTATTATCATCATCACGTTACGTCTTTGATTTCCAAAGATTACATACATCAGCATTTGCAGTTAACGTCTGCTTCTCGCGGCAGGCACTATGTCATTAAAAGTTTTTTGCTTCATTCATGATGTTGTCATTTCCAATCTTCTTCTTCCCCGCGGAGCCTTCCCTTCGATTTTCCCCAGTATAGCTAGCGTGAATAATCTTTCCTCTCTGACTTTCTGATACGTATTTATAATTATATATATTCGCACAGGTACGTATATTTTTTCCCACATGCTTAGGATATAAGAAAACGTCCAAACAATTGTATGAGGTAATTACGCAATCTCCTATTACAAATGATCGAGAATTACGCGAATGTAAAAATTATTTTATATATACACACATACACACATATATGCGTGTAAAAAAATCGATCACGAAAAGATTGAACGCTGTAAATTCACATGATTTTTACAAATAGAAATGACCGGTTTTGGTAATCTGGGAAGACCTGAAGATAGTGAAAGGATAGAAAATTATACAGACGTAAACTGATGAACATGAAACACTTACACCGGCAAGTTATTTTATAGTCAAACAATAGTAATAATAATAATAATAATAATGATCCTAAAACGAATATTACGAAGATATGACCAGCAAACAAAGTAGTAATTGTACCCATTGAAGAATGAAATATCTATCAAAATTATAAGACAAGTTAATTTTTGGTAAAAATTAAAATTAGCAATAAAAAAAAAAAAACAAAAACGACGATGCGAGTAAAAACGTCCAATGGGTATGCGGAACAGAGTGACTTCATATTTTATGTTTGTTGCGTCGCCCAGCTTACCTTCTTCCGATCCGCGGTAAATTGTGGTAGGCTTAAAAATCTTGCAGTTGCTAGGCTCTTCAGATGGTCGCATACCTGGTCCATAAAGTCCGTTGTTGGAAATGGTAGGTTTAGCACTCGAGCTAAAGTTTAGCTGCCTCGTCAACCACACTGTTTAATCCTACTTCTTTATAGTCCAGTATCTACATCATTATTTCTTCGTTATGCAGTCTGAGTCAAAATGTTTCCAACTAAACAATTATTCTGAAGACAGCGAATAGAGCTGAGTTCTTCGTGGCGAAATATGGAAAATTCATAAAATTTGACACATTCGAAAAAGAAATGTTAATTATATATGTATATATAAATATAAATATATATATACACATTTATAGATACCACGAGAGCTTGCGCAGTACGATCTCTACTCGAGACAATTAAATCCGATTTATTTATATATATATATATATATATATATTATATATATATATATATATATATATATATATATATATATATATATATATATATATATATACACCAAGGGGAACGAAAGCAAACGACACCGTATTGACTGCCAAGAAGTGCCGCTGGGTTCATTTTTTTCTAATTCAGGAAAATAGTAATTTCACTTGTGTGTTTTTATTACTAGCGGATCATTAACCTAATTAATTAAATGTACACGATGCTATATTTCAATCGTGACGTTTCGGAAGTAATTGTAATTTTCCTATCGTTAAACGCAAAATTTCGTCGATGAAAATTATAATTACATCCGGAACGTCATCAACAAGAAAAGTTGATCCGGTTTTCATCGGAATGTCGGTAAAAAAGCCTGAAG
This sequence comes from Coronaproctus castanopsis, assembly GCA_032883995.1. Taxonomy (NCBI): domain Eukaryota; kingdom Metazoa; phylum Arthropoda; class Insecta; order Hemiptera; family Monophlebidae; genus Coronaproctus; species Coronaproctus castanopsis. The sequence goes on from CM065052.1 coordinate 291,691,148, forward strand.
TTACCGCATAAGATCGTGAATTCAATTAAGATGATTACATATTCCGTATAATAAGAACTATAATTTTACACCCGAGGGATGATTATTCTTCTAATTAAAACATTCGTGAACATAGTTTATCTGTTATGTCTAGATATTTATCTTCGCTGTATGACGACGAAGATAGGTGGTTTTTTTCGAATATCTTTGAACCTACGTTAGAGGAATAAGATAATTTAGTTATTTTACCTACGTAAATTGTTGGCTGTATCGGTTGTAGTATAGGGCGATCCAGAGATGAGGGACAGTTTTTTTTTTTTTTTTTTAATAACTCAAAGACTAAATTCTTGAATGAGTTTTATTTAAAAGTAGGAAAACCAGAGATTAGCTTAGAATCATTTGTGGAACACAATATCGTTCGAATGACTGCCATTTGCAACAATACATTCATTCAGTCATTACAAAGTTTTGAAGACTTTTTCGAGCATAGGTCGTTGAATTTTGGAAATTTCTTCAGAAATCCAAGTTTTCAGATGTTCCAGAAAGGTATCCTTAGAAAAAAATCTGTTTGAATTCTTTTCGAAACACCGTTTGTACTGTCGTGATTGATTCACACCGAAAATAACGTTCCACGACAAACGCGCGCTTCTTCTCGTTATAGGATGCCATGATCACTGAAACTGAACAAAAACAAGTCCCTCATGTGGAGCACACGGTTTATGTTGTAGCAGTGTTTCCAAAAAACCGTCGTCCTTCTTCTCTTATCATATAGAAGGAAAACTGACTGGTTAAAAGATATTAAAGTTTGGACAGCAGCAGATAACACCGCGAAGCTGAAGAGAAGAGCAAGAGGTCGAGTATCGTGACGTCTACGGTCAGTATTGAGTACAAAAAGAAGTATATACATACACATGTGATGGGTCAAGCGGTGTACCGATGATTCTCCCGTATTCGAACATTTTCAACGATAATTCTATGACTAAACGAGTGACAAGAAGTCAATATTTTGTCGATATAAACGACGCGATAAGTATTAAAATTGACAATAAACAAATAGAAAATTTATAACAGTTTAAATATTTGGGAACGATAATTACGAGTGTTGGCCGTGATAGAACAGAAGTCAAAGCTGAAATATACGGTGCGAATAATTTAGTAATTTCGAAGAAGTATTAAAAAAATCGTAAAATGTTTTAAAAATTAAAACGAATTATACGATGTTACGTTTGGTCCGTATATCAGAATCCTGTAAATGCCGAATGCGAAAGAAGACATTGTATACTAAATGTGAACATAGAGAAGATTACTCAGAATTTCATGGACAGACTTCATTTCAAACAGAAAAGTATCGGATAGATGCAACGTAAACGAACTATCTATCATCAAAAGATGATTGGGAAATTAACCAAAGGAAGGAAGAGGTTGGAACATCCAATATAGGAATTAATAAAGCGTACGGTGTAATTAATGCAGCGAAGTAAAAAGAGGATTGTAAATACATAGACTGTTACCATTATAGATGCGCAACCTCCTTGGTAGGAGATGCCACTTCAAGAAGATACATATATATATAACATTTCACGGAATACATAATAATAAATATCGTATACATACGAACCTCTGGCTGGTTCGGGTAATATAAGACGCAAGTCGACTCCTTTCGTTAACTGGTCCCATCGTCGTACGTGAAATAGACATCCCGATTGTTCGCCTTCGGCTTCTAGTATTTGTTCTTCGATAACGGGCGAAGATCTGGATGCTTGATTACTATCGAACGAGGTCGTGGTTGTTGTAGTCTCATTTCCAGCATCATCGTTCATGTCATTATTATGTCGTGCAACACTAACACCATCGGTAACGTCTTCGATATCATCGAAAATGATACGCACGATAATAATAATAATTATCGATTATATCGAGCGATAGTGTGATACGATGAATTATACCACCGCCGATAAGGCGAGCGTCGTCTTCGTATTGTCGATTGACGACTTTTGAAGTTAATTTAGTTCGCAACTTTCGTTTGATATGAAAAAATAAATATTAAAAAAAAAATAACGATCTATCGCTCGGAGGAGCGAAAAATACGATCGGATCGAGCAAAAATGTTCGTCATTTTATTCGCGCGCAACTCTTCGACCCGAACTAAATATAACAACAGTCGTCGATGTTCTCTCTAACAGGTGTCGACGGTCGAATTAATTTCGAAAGGATCTAACGTACCGCTCGTTCTTCCAACGAAAAACAATAAAATATACGGCCCGGTTAAAATGAATAAAATATATCGTTAATAAGAACGTCATACGGATAAGATTAAAATAGCATTATTAATATTACCGTTATTATCAGTTATAATTAATATGATTGATTTAATAAGAATAATTAATACCAATTATTATTTTTATTATGTATTTAACCGCAAAAAACAAAACAAAACAAAAATAATAATAAAGGTTTGCGCGTTAAACAAATTTTTTCTTTCATTTTTTAATAAATACTGCAATGCAGAATGCACGCGCGCGCTATAATAAACAATAAAAATATATATGATTTAATTATTTAGATAGAAAATTCATTTGGATAGGGGATCAACGTTTAATTCGACTTTCTCTGTCGTAACGGTCTTAAATGTACACACATATAGTTCCAGTTTTATTATAATTATTATTGTACATTTTTCAAAACCGGGTTTGAGATGTGTAAGCTATATTATCATACGGAAATGATAATGATAACAATTCAAACAGAAATGTGTTTACAATTTCTAAGAGAGTCACAATTTGCGCAAGACCAAATAAGTTTACATCCGTTTGGGGCGCTCGAAAGGAAATATGGAGTCAATCGAAAATTATTAAATGAGTCAATTCGACCGAGTTAAAAGATGTAGAGAACAAGATTAAAATGTAATAAATTTTTTTTTAGCAGTCAACGCTACTCCCGTTGTGCTTCACATAATTAGAGGTGAAGAAGGAAATATAATGATTTTGCAAGTGGCGAAGAAAAATGACCGTCATATTTTTGAAAAAGATTAGTAATTTCGCCAAGTTCAGGAGACGCAAGATAGCCGAATCCCGTATTAGGAAACATAAACAAGGTTAGTTTATTTTTAAATTTGATACTTTATTATTTTTAACGCAAAGAAAAAAATAATTATTTATTAGCGGAAGTACTAAACTATATTATTATACATTATTTTGAGATAACAGTGTTGTTTTTTTTTAAATATAACTCGATTTAATTATTATCGTAAAATTGAAGTGCATTTAATTAATACCGAAATTTTACAATAAATAATATTTTATTTAGTTACTAAAATTACGCTAAACTGTTAGAAATTAACTCGATATTCCTGCATGTCATCGAAATTTTACAATAAGCAATACATTATATATTTTTTACGTAAAAAATAGTGTCAAAGATCCATATAAAGCATTATTAGCGGAGATCATAAAAAGCTAAAGAAAAAAAAACAAAGAGAAAGTAATTAAATTTATATATATTTGTACAAGTCAATTATCCCTTAGGCCCGCTCAGGGAGTTTTCGTAATACATATATTAGTATATATTACCAAAGTGCATTCTGCATTACATGTTAAAGTATTTTATTTTCTGCATGTAACAATAATAATAGGGTAATACGTAATGTTTAATTTGTACTTGAGTCGCTTATTAATATTATATATGTATAAAATATTTATATACATATATACATACACACACACACACAACACATGTACGTTCAGATCAATTTCGGTTCACACAAATTTTATGTACCACTACGAACTGATCATATTCACTTATCATTAGCATTCTGAATTTACCCGGTAGCCAGTATGTAGAATATAACTTATTAAAAACTAAAAATTGTAATATATTACACACATACACACACACACACATACATACATACATATGTTGATATATATATATATAGATAGACAGGTATAGATAATACAGAGAGAGACGAACAGAAAAAAAAGTAGATGAGTACGGACATATAGATAAATGGATAGATATATAAATACTTTCAGTGTACGATTAATCATTCATATTGTACAAATAATAAACCTAAGGAATATTGGATAAAAAATTGTTCCGCAATAATAATAATAATTCCAAATCATCATACATTATTTTCCATAAGAGGCGTCTACCATCCTCCAATTTTTCTTTAAGCATAAATAACTTTACCTTAACAGCCGAAATAAGAATAAAATTCCTTGGTTTATTGTTCGACTCCAAATTAACTTGGCGTTACAACTGCAGTCAACAGTAGGTGCTTAAAATTGTTCCCAATTCTGAAATATTTATCCAACCCAAAATATAATATAAATACCCAAATCCTCTTAAGTATCTATAAAACTATAATCCTATCACGAATCAACTATGCGTGTCAGGTATACTCAACAGCCAGTAAATCTATATTAAGAACATTAGATACAGTACACCATGCTGGACTTCGATCCATCCTCGCAGTATATCCCTCATCACCATCAAAGAGCTTGTGTGCATTAGCAGGATCGTTTCCACTTATATACTACAGAAAATACCATACTTACCTCTATTTAAGCCGTCTGCTTAGCTACAATAAAACATTTGCATACACCATACATCCCCTAACCCCCATTTTCCAAATGACCCTATACCAAAACTACTTATCATACTATCGATATATCATATAAGCTTCATTCCAAAATCAACATTGAATTACAATATAATGATACCTCCCTAGGACCTTTCGGAAACAAAAATAGATTTATCTCTCACACAGCACAATAAATCTACACAACCTACAAATATAAAAGAAATGTTATTAATCGCTCTTCAAAAATACAATGACTACGCACACGCATACATAGACGGAGCAAAATCTACAGCAGCCGGTGACAATTTACCAGCAGCTTCCTCTAACCAAATTGATAATATACTACACTCAACCCGACTAAGCGATGGCAGCACATCTCTGGATGCAGAGTTCTATGGAATTATGTATTCAGTACAGCAGGTCGATTGAACTTCCACATCGAAAAGCATTGGTTATAACAGACTCCCCCTCCTCTCTACAACTAACATGAAGTCAAGACAATAAGTATACCATAATATTATAAATACAATACAATCTACACACATTACATAAGGAAGGATGAAAAATCCGCTTTATGTGGATCCCAAGTCACATTTAGATGTGCACGGTAGTGATAAAGTAGTAGACCTTGAAGCTCGGTCTATGGTACTTTCACCAGTACCAGAATATTTACCATCTCCATCAATATTGGCAAACCTATTCATGAACAACAGTAAACAGGGGTGGACCACCAACTGGACCTCACAAACAACCTTCCTGAGAGGCATAAAATAAACCATAAAGCCCTGGTGGCCTGCAGATGGCACAAGCAGAAAAGAGTATGGTACCTTAAACCGTCTACGTGTGGGTCATACAGCTGTATCACACAATGATCTGTATACCAAAATCCCTCCACCAACAAACTGTCCCCTATGCGGACATTTATCAGGTTACACACTTAATCTACAACTGCCAAACACTTACATCACACAGGTTAAAATACAAAATTCAGGGCCAGATACACCAAATACTCTTAAACAACTCTCAATCAATAGGTAGAATTCTGACTTTCGCAAGAGAAAGCGGACTCCTAGCATACATATAAACTAGACATATGTCTCCTTATGCTGTAATAACCCTGATAGTTACAAGCGGCATATGGAGATTTACACAATATTTAAAATAATACTAATACTAATAATAATAATAATAATAACTTTACTTAATGGGGTTAGTAGGGATGTGCATATTTTTATTACAATTATATACGGCAGAATGATATCTAAAAAATTGTACTTGATTTCTTATTTTCTACTATATGTTTATATTCGATATTATGATACAAGTAAAATATTGTACTAAAATAATTGAAGCCGGCTCTAATTTTATAAAATGATAATGACAATAATAGTGCATCAGTAAAATACATAGCTACTGTAATTGGCGTTTTAACCGTTGTACGGGTATCATTACAATAAACAATAAATTATGTACGGTAAAAAATCAAAATAACTTCTAATTATAACCATATATATATATATGTATATATGTATATATATATATATATATATATATATATATATATATATATATATATATATATATATTACATATCAGACATTCTATTAAACTTGACAATATATAACGTGTTACGCATAAATAAAACTACCTTACGAACATACATATCTATACACATACTATATATATTATATATCACATATTTAAACGGAAAATTCTTTACATATCACTGATAATCTCGACATAGATGTTGAAATTAAAGCCAGATACACACACGATGGAGAAGCATTTATTATGTGATCGACCACTTAGTCTTAGTATAAGACAAGATATTGTTCGTTGTTATATTCATTCAATTCTGTTGTATGGCATCGAAGCTATGTGCCTTTAACTAAAAAACAATTAAATGAAGTTATATAAATGTGGTTCCGTCGAAGTATGCTGAGAATCCTCTGGACGGCCAAGATGTCAAATAAAGATGTTTTTTTTTTTTTTTAAAAGCTGGTATAGACAAAAACTAAAAAATCACATTATACAGAGAAACGTGTCCTATATTGGTCATATTGTCAGAGGTAAAAAATATGAAATCCGTCAGCTTATTATGCAAGGACAAATGGAAGGAAAGAGAAGTCCTAGAAAAGGACAGATTTCCCGAAAAATATTAAAAAATCGGACAAGAACGTCTACCACACAGTAATTATTGACAGACGCAAGAGAGCGCAAAATTTGAGCGATAGATTAATGATCACCCTACGCTCTTTGATGATTCGACGAGTATGACACTATGATGATGATACATATATATATATATAATCATCATCATATCTCGGAAACGACTTTAAACGATTTGGATAAATTTTGTACATACCTATAATTTATTAAGTAATTAAAAACGGCCCGTATGGAAACTACGAACTTTTATCGAGTAATCATAAGTAAATTTTTGGAAATTTCCTGGTTTTTCCCATCGTCTTTTTCACGATACCTATCTAAATGTACGCTGAAAATTTCAGCCCCGTCGCTTAAAATTTGTTTTTTACCGCGTATCACTTGGTAAATATAGTTAAAATTTTATATATCTCGGGTATCGTTTCGATTTAAAGTATCTGATTTCCGGGAAATATTTCTTTAATTTACGAAAGAATTATTTTTAAGAAAATAATCTAAAATATATTTTCCGAAAAAACGTAATTTTTACCAAACAAAATCTGGAGCTCACACATACGCGCGAAAGGTAAAAATCAATAATCATATAATCAAGCAGACAACGACTAACAGTGAAAAACTGTATATTATGGAGGTATTATAAATATCACCAGTCGAATAACGGATAGTCGCAAACGATTAAATCGAATAAAAATAATCAACACACCACTATTTCAAAATAAGGGGAAAAAAAATTAAACGCGATTTTTTATACTAGGATTACAATTTAAAAAATGTGAATAATTTAAATGAAAACTAATAACAATAATAATAAATTTAAAAAAAAAAATGAAAAAAACAGTCGACAACTACACGTAAATCTAGTTAATTATATATATATGCAATCTCCTATAAGGAGAAGCGGTCATGGTGATTATTTATTTATATATATATATATACAATATATACTAATATATAGGTTAATAAACCGTGTAACTGGACGAAATTAAAACGAATTAAACAGTCGCTATGAATGGATTATTTGATTAAGAATTAGGGGAAACGAAAAAAAAATCCTAAAATAAAATTAACGTTAACAAAGCACGACTAATAATAAGAAGATCTATATAGCTAATAAAGGCAAATATAATAGAAAAAGATAAAACAATACGTAAACAGGCAGGTAAACAAAGATGGCAGTAATAGCGTGACAATTAGACCAGATGATAAATTATAGGCGAATAACGTGTAAAATAAAAAAGAACAAACCTTTAACTGTGTCAAGTGAAAAATCTGCAACTTAATTTTTAAGTAAACCAAAATGGCAGGGAAAAAAATTATTAAAGAAAATATCGTCCGAGGAAATCATTTAAATATATACACCGTTATCGGCAAGGACAGCATGGGCGATATATATTTAGAATCCAGGATGAGTTGGCATTTAGTATGACCGCTAAAATAAGTAAATAAATGAAAAAAAACCGCACTAAATGATCTTCAATCGAGATAAAACATTATAGGGCAAACGACGGATTAAATTATTTTCGTCACCTATAATTTAATAATTAAATACAATACGATTAGTAAGTAATAAACCGTACCAGTTCGCTGGGAAAGTAGAGCAACCCGAGTAGGAAATGCGAAGGAGGTTTGATCGCTCCAGAGGTGTTTTTTTTGGGGGAAGAGAAATGTCTTAAGAGCCGCGTTTAACACGTCATCGAAATCTCGAACACCTGAAAACTCGGATTTGTAAAGAAATTTCAAAAATTCAGAGACCTATGCTCGAAAAATTGTTCGAAATTGTTGTAAAAAGACTAAATGATTGCAAATGATGGTCATCTGAACGACGTTGTGTTCCAAAAATGATTGTAAGCTAATCTGCGGTTTTTTCTTATTTTTAAATACAATTTCACTCAAACATTTTGGTCGAGCAGTTTTCGAGTTATTTAAAAAACAACAAAACTATCCGTCTTCTCTGGGTCATCCTATAGTTAAAAACGAGGAGCAAACTGATACTTATATTTTGCGTTCCGATACAAATAAAAAAATTAAAGGCGTAACATTTATATTTCGAAATGACCGAATAAACATTTCCGGTAAGGAATTTTTTAGAACATTTTGCAACAATGAAGAAATAAATGTCGAAACAATTTTCATTTGCACTTCGCATTTTTATTTACCGCGTAACTATGTGTTATGTTTTGTTCTACTTCCTGCGATAATACAGGTAACGATACAATTAATTACCGTCTACCGCAAAAGAAAAAAGTTTCCTAGAATTTAGGCGACCTTTAACAGACGTTGACACGCAAAAGCTTTCGAACTACATTTCGTTTGTTTTCTCTAATACATATATATATATATATATATATATATATATATATATATATATATATATATATATATATATATATAAATGAGACCTGCAAAAGTTATAACGTCATTACTCATTTCGCGAATGACATTTGCAAATCGATAGTTGTAATAGTAATTAATAGTCGAGATATCGAAATTCTTACGACAAAAGATTTCCGTTTTATTAATGTTCTTTAACAGAAATATTATACGCTTTACATCGAGTAAATAAATTAGAGCTTAAAAAAAAAAAAAAAAAAAAACTAAATCATTTTAATAGATTAAGGTTTGATTCATACTATAGGTAGGTCACGCTCCGGTAAAATATTCTCAAATGAGAAACAATGTATTCACGCTATCGGTAACGTTCAACTAGTCATGATCCAATCGGAAAAAAATGTTGGCTGGATATTAATAAAAAAAATTGTACAAATGTAATAAAATAATTCGAATACTTTATAATAATAACGAATAGTACGGGACATATAAGGAATTAATTACAAATTGAATTAATTTTAAATGCAAACGAATAAAATACAAACATTTTTTAATAAAAACGAAATATAAGAATTTTATTATTGACGGTTCAAGACTGACTGAAGCCTGATAGTCCGGTAGAAATAAACATTCCAAATTACAATAATTCGCATAGAGCTAAATATTGGTACAGACCGAGCAACTTTTATTAGATAATATAGAAGTGGCTATAGTGTGATTTGGTCGTTTAATGTATTCACAATAGTTATCGAAAAAAATGCTTGCACAAGAGTTGTGACTGAAAAGGGTTCGTTAGAAAATAGTACTGTTGACAATGATTAAAACGGAATTAAATATTGTTGATTTTATCAAAAATTTTAGTCTGATTGATAACCCTAAAAGTAAACTTCAACAGTAATGTCTTCTTCGCTTTCTTCCTATTCTTCCTCAACATCTGTAAATTGTTCTAAGGAAGATACATCAGTTGTCGCTTTATAAAAATCGGAAAAATCTTCGAGCAAGTTTGACCTTGACAATTGGTACATGCTATTGAACAAAATAATGCGATTCTTTTATAGCCATAGCTAGCAGTACAGCCTTTTTCGCAAAAAAAAACGGTGTTCGGAAGATTCACTGATGCAGAGGGAAGTAAAGTTTGAATTGGCTCCAAAGTACTGTAAATTAATTTCCATCTCCAGTCTTCTCTGTATTCAATTGATTTCCTTGCCACACTTGAAGTTGATAATATACAATAAGCAGATACAGATGTTGGAGGAAGACAAGATAGTTCTAATCTTTTATTTTTACGTGTATTTTTGACAAAGCTTAAATATCTATACTTGTCTATGCAATCATTTTTTATTTTTTATTTTTTTTTTGAGCTCTATAGCAAGAAGAAAGCGAATCTCGTTTGTGATGAGTAGTTGGGGAGAAGAGCTAATCTCTTGAAATACTTCGGCACATGGAATTAAATCATCACGTTTTTCAAACAATTAAAATGCCGTTGTTTTACCGCCGTTTAAAAAATACTGATGTAATATCGCAGTCGGTTATTGCATGTAAAAATAATATATTAGGTCGACATTTTGGATAGGCGGATAAACTTTTCGATGAATATATTTTTGTTTTTTGTTGAGCCTTGTTTAAAAAAATAAATAATCTTATCAAATGGAGCACGTGGTGCAGTCAGTAATACTAATAAATCAACATCTTTACCGACAACGATAATTGTATTTGTTGTATTGAATTCATCTATTTATGAGGACGTCAGCGTCATTATCAGGCTGTTTCACTGAAATATTTGCTGTTGCAAATATTTAATATAATATTGAAATGAAACCTTGTTATGAATATTTGCAAGAAATTTTTGTTGGTTTGTTGGAACTGTCATAAATGTATCAAAAACGACATTAGAAGATGAAGATGTTTTTGTAGTAGGACGACGTTGTTCTGCAGCGTTAATATTTTTTTTATAATCAGTATAACCCTCAAATATAACTACTCTATGACGAAAATGTATGTGTACATACTGAACGAACTTATAAAAAATAACGTCAAATGTTTCTTCTTGATCCCATACAACGCCGTCTAATAGATATCCTCCATCGATGATGCGAGTGGCATTTGTGTTGTCAATTTCAATTTCCACAGGATGAAAGAAATCGTAAATGGTTGACTTTTGAGTTTACGCATTCCAATTACATAGAAGAGTGATAATGGGTAGAGGGCCAATTCATGCTCGAAGAATTTTTCAATTTCATCCGCAAATCTCGTAGTAATACTCATGCGTTGAAATAATAAGTCTATACTACAGACGAGTGGCAAAACTTCATATAGGATACGTCCTTAAAAGAAACGTATACAACCGTCGTCACTCGTACAAAAGAGTAGCAAACAGATGTTTCTCAAAGTTGTTATACGGACGAAATTAGGGACTGAGTTTCAAGTGTATATTCTTTTATATTTTTTAATCGCATAATTTGTACGTGTAAGTCACAAAACTAATATTTTTAATTATATGAAACATCTAATGATGTATATAGACGACGTAGACGTGTTTCTTAGTATTTTCGGCGTTTAAAGTAGTCATATCTCTGAAATGATGATTCGTACGAAAAAAAAAGTATTAGATCATTTTTCGTAGATAATTTAATGATCTACAAATTTGATTACACCTATTTTGGCGATAATACTTACTGTTGACGAGAAAAATGCAAAAAAACCATTTTTTTTCACACATGGAATCGATGGAGACTTTTGACATATTATTTATAATATCGAACTTAAGGTCTGTACGAATTTTTAGTTCTATGCGAATTATTGTAAGCCTAGTCCTTTTTTTTTAATGTTAATTTCTACCGGACTATGACCGTAAGTGTGGACGTCGTGTGAGTGTGATCGGACTGATACCGGAACGTAACCATAGCTATAGTGTGAATCAAGGCTTAATGTTTTGTTAAGTTATGATTAGAGTCCGGATTTTTCGGCATTTATTATTAAAATTTCGGCATTATTCGGTATTTATCAAAAAACTCATTTTTATCTATAAGAACTACGTAATAGTAATTAAATAAAAAAAAAATCCAGCATTATAATGTATACAATGTATGCGATTATTTTAATGTGTACATTAATAAAATATACTTTATGTAACAGTAAAATTACAAGCTTAGAAAATATATTAAGTAGGTATTTACATAGGTAGATGTAGAGGGAATTATTTTAAAACAAAGTCGAACTATAAGATACAATAATGCGCCTTTCTAAATTATTTTCTGTGAACGAATGCCGTTTAAAATATTCTTAAGATAAGAGAAACTTCTTTCTACATCTACAGTCACAATGGGGGCATAAGCATATGCACTGATGTCTCCAGGACTTAGTGAACTGCAGCAATCCCCCCTCACCGTGTACTAAGAAATTATACAAATATTTTGTAGTCGCTGGTATCCGGTGTTTTTTAATAATAAGAATTCATATTTTCCTGTAACACTTCTCCCCTTTGTCTATAGGAATACAGTTAATCTTTTCTAAAACCGTATTGATAAACTGTATCTGTTCATACAGCGACATCTCCATCGATAACCAAAACGCAGCATCAGACATGGCGATAGAGTAATAAAAAATATGGAATTATCGTTTCCTCATTTTTTTTTTTTTTAGATTTTTAATTATTTCCAAAAAAAAAAAGTTCAAAAAATTTACAAACTTAGAAAAATGCTTATTTTCAGCATTATTCGGCATTTATTCCATTCGGCAAAATAAAATTCGGTTTGCAGGGTCTGTATGTCTGAATTCGTGTTTGTTTGTCATCAGATTCGATTTATCGTGTAGCAAGATCATTCGGTAAATGCCGAGAAATCCAGGCTCTAGTTATGATTTATACGTTTGGGATGACGAGAGCAACGTGGCGAGCAAAGCTTAAACGTATGACGATTTACAATGGAAAACAATGTACAATTACAACACGACCCGGGGAAGTTTAATAAATTTATAATTTACATTCACGCGTATTTTATATTTTATTACTACATTGCCCCGGTGATGTGTTGATAAAAAGTTTTGTTAATTTAAATACAAAATTAACAAAATTAAGGGAAATAGCTCGTGTCGAGAAATTTAAAATATGTCGCAGTGGCGTAGATGCTAGAAGGCTCGACTCCTCGACGGTCAGGCGTTCGAAAACAACACGCGACATAGAACGTTTTTCTTCATTATTTAATTCTTAATTATCAGTGGCACCTCACTCAGTATAACATCATACGCGCGCGCATGTGCGTCGCATATAAATAGTGCGTTGAATGTTCATTTCGTACGTAAAAATAAACGTACAATAGCTAGTCGCGACGTTGACGAATGATGATAATGATGATGAAATGAGAAAAGATTTAAAAGACAATAAATAAATGGTAACAAGATATTAAAGGAGCTTGCGAAATAAACTAATATTAAAAATGATAATACTTCTCTCCTATCGGAAGAGGAAGACCACCTCGTTCATTATACGCAGCACTAAAAGGCGATAAATAATAATAATAACAATATACACAATAATCTATTGTCAAAAGCTGTTTTTAATTGACAGAGTCATTACGGAAAAGTTAAAAGTCCGACATTTTAATATTACCAAAGATATAGTACCATTATTATCTGGTGACGATCGCAGTCGTTCCTTAGACAAATGTTTTATATCTCCTAAGGTAAAAGCGATAATATTTTAACGTTAGCCTAAATAACGAACATTCAGTTCTGATAAATAGAACGTCATCTAGGTCATACGGCGAGCATATTCGACGTTTTAATATAACGCGATGTCTAAGTTTATTAATGAAAAATAAACGTAAGTCATTAAGTCTCATTCTGTACAATCGGACCCGCCGGTAAATCTTCGTTATTACCTTATCAGAAAATAAATTCAAATCATTATCATCATCATCTACAATGCTGTTCTCGATTAATCATCGAACGTTTAAAACGTCTTTATTTCTTAAAGCGCTATATCGTAAAAAAAAAACCTTTGCTCATTAGTATCAATATTATCTCGGATTACGACTATAGATTATAAATAATTCGATAGAGCGGATAAATTACGAAACGATACTAGAACATCGCTATGGTGGTTTGTATTCTTCTTATAACGTAATGACGAAACAAATATTCGATAATATTATCGGAATTTCGCAAATTAATCTTTTTACGATAGCTGTTACTTTTTCTCATGACTCCTCCATACTAACTACACATTTGAACGTACAAAATAACGTCCTAAAACATCCAGCCATTTCTATAGATTCCCTTTCACATTGAAAAATGGTAGCTCCGACATCAAGCACCGTTTATTGCTAAAAAATCATGGCGCTTCCTGCAAAACTACACTGCTGGCTTGGAGTCGACGTTAACGTGGATTTTTGAGCCTCGGAAATTCCCCGATCACCCGATAAGAAGAGAGAAAACTGCTCCTGCAATGATAAACCGATAACTACTGAACACCTACTATCAGACTGCGCCGACATTTGTCTATATGAGTTCATTCGTGATTGTAACTTAGCGATATAAGTATTATATTTTTATCAAATTTTTTACACTGCAAACCTTCTGGAAGATTATATATATATATATATATATATATATATATATATATATATATATATATCACGATAAGCCTTTGTCTTTCCGCTCCTGGATAAAGCTTTCCCCTAACGTCTTCCACCCTACTTCTGTCCTGAGCTTTACTCAACCAATTTTTCCCAGCTATATTTGCTATATTATATTGGTCTTCATATTTTCTTTTTCTATCCATATACCACCACTTACTATATATATATAAGCCTTAGTTCCTGCAAACGGCACGTTAATTTAGATTAATAATTATATATTATTAATCTAAATTAACGTTCCGTGTGCAGCAACTAAGGCTACAGGCACGAGAGAGAGAGAGGAAATTAAATCAAGCAGTAGAGACGAGACATACGCAAGAACATGATTAGGTTAGTTAGGGAGGAGTATTCAGCTTTGAAGAGAAGATGAAGTGAGCAGGGAAGGTTGAGGGACAATCTAAGTGAGAAGTACAAAGGACAGTCAATGAGGATATGGGGACGGAAAGAGTGACGCTACACACGGTGCACTGAGGAACCGTTGTACTGTTGATCACGCATGAATGGGTGAATTTTGTATTAACCAACTGTAGTCTACTGAGGACAACACGTCACCTCGGAGGTTTTAAAGCGAAGTCTTCCAAGCTAAAACGGAATTCTTGATTTGGCGAAGCTTATTTAATGAATAGGTCGACTGCTACTTTAAGTCTTGATCTGACATCATTACGTATTTGGATCGGCAACAATGTAGCAGCATCCTTTGCTGTTCTGTCAGTTCATTCCCGGGAAGCTGGGGAATCCATAGGAACGAAACTAACTGGCTCGGTTTGACTAACAGCCGTGTCACTTCTTTAACTAAAGGATGCTAATCGTTGCGGAATACATCGCATGGAAAGCTGAGAGAGAGAGCCGGAACATATAATCGACGACTGTTGTATGTTAGAGCTTATTATGAAATCAGTGGCGAGATAGATTGCATAAAATTCGGTTTAAAGGATTGAAAATGACTGAATATCATGTAATGGCGACATTGTTCATTAAGAAAGAGCAGCCAACAAACCCACTGAATGGGGTAATGAACCTATTAGTAAGAGACAGAACTTTTTTGATGATATCCTTGTTTGGTAGGACTTCTTTCCGATGTTGTTAAAGATGATTTTAACCGATAGAGGAAGAGATAGCAGATATATATATATATATTAAACATTGATGGAGAAGAGTTATAAAGCGTAAATTAAATTCGGTATTTAAGGAACCTTCTCACTAATGATGGCAGAGATAACAAAGAAATCAAATCGCGAATTGGCCATTTAACAACCTGAGTCCAACACTAAAGAATTTAAGATTAAGTTTCAAATTAAGAATAATGCTCTGTTACGTTTGGTTAATACTACAATACATATGCGAAACAAAGACCGTAAGTGCAAATAGTAAAAAGAAAAAAGAACAATTTCTCTTGAAATGTTGCTAAAACTTCGTTGGAAAGACTTGGTCACCAATAAAATGGTTCTAATTCGAGTAGACGAAGGGAAAATTAATGGATAGCATTCAGAAAAGGAAAGTGAAATACTATAGCTCGTGAGATACGAGAAAACGATGTCTCCAACGGAAACCCTAAAAAGGAAGAAGAAGATTGGCAATGATAACGTCGAATTTATCAAAAAAAACTTTCTGAGAAATAATAACTGATATCAGTAGTCGGATGGTATAAGTTGCACATTATTTCATGTCCTAAGAGTTGCGACATATTTATTACGGACCGGACCTACGCCTAACAAACGAAATTCGACAACAACAGTTTTTTACACGCAATATAGAGAACACTTACCACTCTATACCGTTCTACTATTTTACCTCCGGAATAAATGTTATAATCCACTATTACCATTGTAGTAAATAAAAATTCTCCTAGTCACATCGATTCATTATAATTATTTTCCATCTCATTTAAAAATGTACGTACGAAGTAAAATTATTTTAAAACGATGTTACAACAAACGCTGAACAATCAGGTAAAAGTGAAAATGAAAAAAGCCAAAAGTAGAACAATAATTACATTGTCGATTTTTACAGCAACTATTTAGAGAGCGGAGACATTTTATAGATACTACGCATTTACACGTTTATATATTTACAGAACCTTCTCAACCCCATCACTCTCTCTTCATATATATATATATATATATATATATATATATATATATATATATATATATATATAAATAAAAAACTTGTATTTCTAATTTGTGAAATGTACTTCTATCAACTAAGTCATAATTGAGTCTTTTTCATTTGGTTCTAATTTTTCCAACATTTTTATACTAACCGAAATATTCAAAAAACTCGGGATATAGAAAAGAATGAAAGTGATCTATTATTATTATTATTACTATTATTATAATCCTCGTAATCCGGATTATTACTATTATTATTATTATTATACCGAGCATAAGAAAGAAAGAGTATGTCCTTCTTAATCAGATCGACCCGGGTGCATTATCCCTATAAGCACCATCGTGTTTACTTTTAGAAATATATATATATATATAAATTCACACACACACACACACATTATTATTGTTATACATAGACATACATTACTTATACATAGATACACCCACATACACACCTGTACGTATATACACTATGTACATAAATCGACAATATAAAAGAGAGCCTTACTTGTGTGAAAGTACAGTTAATTGCCGTAGAAAACGAATGACTGCCTATTAAGGTCACGCATGTATATACAGCTTAAGACATGTGTAAATACAAGAAAATTACATATTTGCTAAATGAATTTTTATTTTGTTACATGACTGCCACTTATATATATATATATATATATATATATATATATATATATATATATATATATATATATATATATGTATATACACACACGTATTTATTAAATAAAGTAGCCGCACTTTATGAAAGTGTTTTTATGCAAAACAAAACGAATGAAATGTATAATCAGTGCGGATAAGAACCACAATAGCGCTGAATATTAACGTTTCGCAACCAATCAGATATAAATTTAATAATCATCATGATATTGCAATTATCTTAAATTGAATATAATAATAATTTTTATTTCGAGGAAGCCAAAAGGTTTTCCTTATTTTTGAAATTTAAGCCCTACTTACACGACCAGATTTTGGTGATGATAGTAACACTATTCAGGCGAACGAAATTAAAATTCGTATTTATAAACGAAAACGTGGTATTTTTTCGAAAAATTAGCCGTTAAACAAAAATATAGAGTTGTAAACGTTAAAACTCGACATGAACGTAAACACGATGACGTGTCGGAGATTCCGTTCGTACGAAATATTTTATAATCGTCGCAGACGAGGAGTTGAGATATATAGTATTACGGAAATGATACATTGAAATTAAGAAGTTATAATGACATAGATATAAGAAACAGTCGAGAACATAACAGACATCACGCGTGAAAGGAAATTCATATTTTATAGTTACCTTAAAAGGATGAAGTTGAAACGGTAAAAATCGGAATATGCTAATCAGTTGGTTAGTAGAAGTTAAAAAAAATTAAAAAAATTAAGAAATAAATATAGACGAAGAAATTCGCGATAGACAAATATTTCGAAAAAGAAAATAGAAATCTTTGAAAGTTTCAAAAAAAAAAAAAAAAAAAGAAAAGAAAAAAAGAAAATGTATAAAATGTGTGACAAATGGAAAAAATAATATGGCGAACGATGAATTATTATATTAGCTAGAGGGGAAGACTTCGGAATCGCGTTTAAATTATTTTACACTATCTAGAATAGTTAAAATCTAGATAGAAGATTCACACGATCATTATGGTCGTATTGTTTGTTGCTCAACAACCTCACTAGCCCATTGTATATTATTTTTGCATACAAATAGGTTGGCATTCAAGGCGCTAATGCGCGTACAAAGTTACCACTATTTTCTCTACGACCGATGAAAAATTAAAATTTTAAGTGGAGAGCTGTGGTCGAAGAGCGCTCTAGCAATTGCGCTATCCCGACATATATGTAAATATAATTAGTTATGTACAGCGGCGTTATTACTAGGTAGGTATTACTCAGGAGGAAATGCCAATTAGGAATATCTTTGAAGTCCCGTATAAAGTGAACAAATGATATAAATAACTAGTAGAAGTAAAGAAAATAGATTAAAAGTTCCTATACATACATACATACATACATATATATATAAACATACATACATACAGACATATATATATATATATATATATACCTACACCTATATGTATTACATAAAATATAAATTATATATATATATATATATATATATATATATATATATATATATATATATATATATATAAACAATTCCGTAGAGTGGAAAGGAATTTCAATAACTTGTTTAAATTATTATCCTCTCCAATAGTCGAATCCGATGAGATTCGTTCTAGCGTTCCCAAGGGTTCGGTTTTTGAATTCTGTCGGTGTGTATATGAAAATTATGTTATTTAGTCTAGCTATTTATCTTAAGTAGCCGTAATCATCAATAATTTCACTTTCAATTTCAACGCAATATTATTTCACAGTTGTTTCCGTTCGAACTGGCAAAAAATAATTTAAATTATTATCTTCTTCAATGCTCGAATCTGATGAGACACGGCCTAGCATTCCCAAAGGTTCGCTTTTTAAATCCCACCTCGATGTCGCGTATGAAAATTATCTTATTTAGTCTAGCTTCTTATCTAAAACAATCGTAATCTTCAAAAATTACACTTTCAGTTACAACGTAATATTATTTCGCAGTTTATTCCGTTCCGTGCAATTTCTACGTGTTTCTGTCGTCTTTTGATATTTGCCGTCTCAACGATATCCCATTGTCCTGGAAGCAAGGTTATCGATGAGACAAGTGGCGCGAAATTATTTTAAGTTTGGACGCACCTGCACATAATATTATAGAAACAGCGTGTCCTGCGTTATTACGTGCGTCTTCTTCTTTTAAACGCATCTTTAGCCATTGCGTTTCTTAGCCCTGAATCTGTTTGCTACGATATACGTATTCCGTTATTATATGTCCCGAAGGAATCAACTTGTTCTAAATGTTTTCCACTGATTCATATATATTCATTTTTTTTGACATTTTGCTGATGTACTTTTGATATATATATATATATATAATTCACAATTAGAGTGAATGCGTTTATTTATTAATAATGTACAAAGTTCTTAAAAGGTTGACACGTACGTTTTCTTTATAGATGTTTTTATCCCTATTAATGACAATACTATCATTTATTAAATTATTACATCTTATCACATGATCCGATAATTTTATTTGATATATTTATCATATATATTTTCTTTACCATTCCCCATTACTCATTTTCATTCCTTTTAAATATATTTTTTCTATTAATATTCCACTTCCTCTATCATGTTTCCTCAATACAATTATATATCGATAAATTTTATGTTCGCATTTGCTTTATCTTTAATAATTCTAGTTTTACTTTTAATCTATTTTAATTAATATTCGTTTTCCATTTAGCTAATTCTTAGGACAGAAATATTATTATTTGATCGGTATTTTTTACGATTTAGATAATAAAATTAAAAAAAAAACGTTTATCAGTATACATGGATATATGCACGTACATACACACATATATATATGTGTGTGTAAGTATGGACTAAGAATTGATTGATTTCACTGTTATTATTATTAATTACGTTTGTATTGTGTAGGAATGAAATATTATTTTAGATTTTTATCAGGAAACTATGCTAATTAACGAAAATGAAACAATCTAATCTCTTTGGGAGTTAAATATCTGCCATTGACCTAGTTCGATGCAACGCAAAATACTATTTTATTCACCTATTAAAGAACAATTCTTATTCGATTTTATTTATATGCATACCCGACAGGTGATGCGGTATGTAAAAATAGTTATTATTATCATTGAATTTCCATTTTTTTTTAAAAAATACCATATATACAAAAAAAAAAAAAAGAAAATACCATATATATACAAAAAAAAAAGAAAGAAAATAATAGGAAAAACCTACTTTATAATAATAACGAATCATAGTTTATAGACGACCATCGATATAAATTCGTTAATTATCAGTTGCACGAATAGGTTGTTAAATATAAGCAAACAGAAACTACTACTAATGTAACGGTATGTTATAACGGCGCATAAAATTATTATACCTTCGATGTAATCTTCATAAAATGCTTCAAGATCGACCACTCGTGTATACACGAATAAACATACGTACATATATTCATTTATTGATAAAATATATACATTTATAATATAATACATGATATACACACAAATAAATTTCCAAACGAAAAATTAGACAATGATGAAGAAATAATAACAAGATGTGAAATTGCAAAGGAAAATCTTTCGAAAAATAAAAAACGTTATAAATGATTTACTACTTAAGCTAAGACTAAAAGTTAGACTGTTACGTTATTCCAGTACTTTTGTAAGGAGTTGAAAAACTTGAATCTCGACTGTTAGACGTTTAAAGGATACAGAATGTGACTTCTAAGAAAGCTATTAAAAAAAAAAAAAAAACAAGTACAATTACATATTTACGTCATAATCTAAGAGGAGAAAAGTATGACATTTTAGCTGCATGGATGAATTCATGGTAAAAGACCAGTTGGTATAAGAAGAAATTCACGAATAAAACACATACAGGGATAACATTAATGATATATCAGTAGATTATTTAAGGTACAGGAAGAGAACTATTGAGAATAGCCTAATGTGCGCTATTAGAAGAAGGAGCAGAAGTCTCGTTTGTAATATTTAATTATATAAATACACTTTTATTAATTCATTTCTTTATTTGAAACGTTTAAAATAATTTTTAATCGCCGGACTGATATTTCAAGCATGTTTTTTATAATCAGCACATAAATGAATTGACATTAAATTAAATATTTCTTGTAAGGTTTCCTAATCAATATATTTTTCGTGAACGCGAAATAAAATATTTTGTAAACAAATTTTCGTTCAGTTATTTTGTTCGTAAATAAAATATTATTAGGTTATATTCCAACTTTATCGACAATTTTATTTATTTATTTATTTATTTAGCCGTGTAAATTTATAATTATACCGGTAATTAAAACAACTTATTCTAGACATTATGTATACAATACGTGCATATACATACACACATACATATATATATACATATACATACGCTTATTACCTAGTTCTGATAACGGACAAAGGCCTCCCTCAAACGAGCCCATTCAAGCCGGTCCCAAGCTACTCTATGATACTGTTTATTTCGCAGCATTTTCTATTATCGACAATAGGAATGTATAATTATTATTATTATTCTTCGTACTTCTTCGGTTATACATTTTTTTTACTACGCTAAATTTTCAAGACATTTTTCCAGTGAATCCGTCAATCGGCATATTCAATTTTTTTTTTTTTAAATACACCCGATCGTTTTAACCTTAATTACATGTTGCTTCAGTAAATATCTTTCCACATCTTCCGCTATCCCCTTGAATTTAGATGTCCACAATTTTGTCGGCAGATTAAAACCTATTACTTTGTTTCTCTCGAATAATTTCTCTTTCATCCAGACTTTCAATGGACAGGCTTAAATTTCAACAAGTTCATACTAGTATACGCGGAATTCTTTCATTTTCGATATTTCACTATATTCGTGTATCCAAGTGTATCGGTAGGACCTCATTCCTCTTGTATTTATACCATTTTTCCTTCTATATATTTTTACATTTATTTTTAAAAGAGAGATCATATTATTTGGCACCGTCGGCGGATTCTTCCTTATTCTTGCAACCACATATTTCCTTTTTTGCGCGATGACGCCTATCGCTACCCATTGAACTGATAAGAGATAAAGTATTTATTTATTTATTATTTATAGAGCGTTAAAATGAGGTTGGTGGAGGAAAGCAATTATATAATTGATGGAATAGTTGAAAGACGATTGGAGAGGAAACCGGATAGAGTATAGGGATGGATGTGGTATCGATAGGGATGTAGTGCAGTGTAATAAGATATGGTGAATAAGAGAAGGTTTGGCAATGGACAAAGGAGAGGTAAAAAGTAGGGAATGGGTACGTTGGAAGCTCGTAAAAAATATTTAAAAATAAAAATTACGCGTCTAGGTCATATTCTAAGAGGAGAAAAGTATGATTTTTGTGCATAAAACGGCGACGAAGAATTCACGGTAAAAGACCAGTTGGTAGAAGAAATTCAGAAATAAAAAACATCCAGGAATGGAGTAACATTAAAATGATAACGATGGACTGTTTAAGACAGATGTCTACGAACTGTATAGTGCACAGCAATAAAAGAAGAAGAAACAAACTTCCTCGGCCGGTTTTATTGATGGCCACGTTTCTGTCTGCAATATGAAAAATACCAAAAAAGTGACCGCTTATATCCAACGATCGTCCCTAATAATTTTGTTACATGGACAATACATTTTCATTTCCTCATTCTATAAACTCTATATTTCGGTTCTAACTTTTCAGTAAGTTCGTTTATGTGATAAAACACATTTTAGTCATAAAAAGTCCCGTTTATTGCCATTGTGAATTCATATAGTGTCATTTTTGCATGTGAATATGTGCATATGATTTGTATTCAGTCCTATTTTTTGCATTCGCGAATGTGTTAAAGTGCGTATTTCGAGGGGTTGTTTATATGGGAATACGGATGTATGATTGGTATTTCGGTTTTTTGTTCTGTTCGGATATGTGTTCGGATATAAGTGTCGCATTTCATTAGAAACATCATTATTTTTTTGTTGATATTAGTAATTTATTTTTCTACTTTTAATATGATTTATGTTAATTAACGCGTTGTATGAGCGTGGTCTAGTTTCATTTTAATTCACACTTTAATTTGTTTCATAATGTGCATATACCGTAATTGGCGGTTTGCCGTTGCGTACACACTGTAATTTTCTATAAATAAATAAGTAAACATATCTCACCATGTCGATATTATTATTTAAAAGTCGTTTTATTTCCTTTAATTTAATTCGATCTCTTAACTTTATATTCAGCATCGACCTTTCAATTCCTCTTTGTGTTATTTTAATTTCTTTATAATTAATGTGTTTAATGTCTAATGTTTGGCATTCGTAAGTTAAGACGTAGAAAATCTAACTTTTATGGTAGTTATTGAAAAGACATTTAAATATATATATATTTTTTTTTAGTAGTCAATACTTACGTCACGTCTCAGTAATTCTCGTATTTACGTCTTTTAAAATGGTATTCTTAAATCAGTTGTTGACCGAAGTATGTCATTATTTATTTGTATTTTTCTGTGAGTTGTAGCGTCAGCCATTTTTTTTTTTTAGGTGTTGATAAGTCCGATTCCTCTTCGTATCCATTGTGTAAGTTCTTCCAGAGAGGAAAAAAACATCAATCTGCAAATCTCAAGTTTGATAATAATTTTCTACCATTCCGAGTCTTTCATTAATGATGTTCTGTGAGATACCATTAAATAAGTTTGAATGAATCTCCTAGTCTAGCCACTCTATTAACTGGAAAATATTCTTTATTATGCGACCTTCCAGCCCCCTTTTATATTTTTATAAAATTTTATTGGAACCCCATTGTTTGCAACGTTTTACATATGAATGACTTGAACACACGCACATACATAATTTTGAAGTCTGCTAATTTATTCAGAATTCGAACGCCATTAAAGTAATACTTCGAATTCTGAATTGGCGTTCGAATTCTGAATAACGACTAGCAGGATTTGCGTCCAGGCATATTCCGAATTTCTCAAAGGAAGACGAACTCGGGAAAAAAATATTAAGCGTACGACAGCTTATCGAAAAAACCAGAGAGAATAACGTTCCGTTAGTTTTATGCTTTGTCGACTATTCTTAGATAGTGTTTTGAAATAAGAACGGTAGTAAGACAAGAGCTCCATTAATATTTAATGGTGTTCTAGAGAAGATAAACAGAATGGATAATTAGAATAAGAGAAGAAGATATTCAGAAATTAGGCTAGGAAGGAATATAGAAATCGTTTATCTAGCCTTTGCAAACAAATATATACGCATACATCTATGGACATCAGCAGAACGTTTGTTTTTAATCAATTTATTATTTAATTATTATTTTTTATTTCGGTTATTTTCGTTTTAACGCTGTTCATTTTTGTCGAAAATTTAACAACGTAATGTTTATTATCATTTAAAATTGCAATTTTCGATATTCTACGTAAAACATTATTATTATCATTAATAATAATACCATTAATATTGTAATAATAATTTTGTTAATAGTATAAAATTATTATTATTATTGCGAATAATATTATTATTGTTACTATTATTTGTCAACCATAAAGACTTATATCAAACTCTCCGATTGGTGTTGCTTTTAATCAATTTCATTTTTTTGTTTAAACATGTATATATTATATATATATATATATATATATTATATATATATATATATATAGAGGGAAAAATTACAAAATTAAACAAAAACAACTAAAATGCGTAACAATAAGGCTTCATCATCGCTATTATTTTTATTATTATTATTATTATACCGTTTACGATTGAAACCTAACGTGTTATAAATTTTGTAAAGAACGCGAAGATAATAACTTTTTATTTATCGATTTTATTTACAATTTTAATTGAAAGAATTGTTGTTGTGTATTTTTTTTAAAATAAATAATATTTTTTTTATCGTTCCGGATTTTCGCTACACGTCCGTATATAACGAGAAACGATTCGAAAAATTTTCATCTCAACTTTATACTTAACATGGTTACTTTCCCTTTCGAAATATCATCGATTTTCTCTACATCACACACGTATATTATATTTATATATTATATATATATATATATATATATACAAAATTAATGAGCATATAAATCTTTCTGGGTCAATGGCAATTTCATTTTTTTCATTAATATAATCGACAGGGATAAGATTTTTTAATGTTCGTTAATTAATATAATTTTCTGGTAACGACCTGAAATATATAATAATTTTTCGTTCCCACACAGTACGAAAGCGCTTAACAACAACAACAATAATAATAATTCACGGATAGTCGATGATATGATGGATGAAATCTACACGCTACTTATCACGAAATATAATTAAGGATAATCATATTTTCATTCACAATCTTCGGAGCTCGATAAAATATTGACACGCACATATTCAGAAAATATTTTATACAATAATAATAATAATGACAAAACCAATAATAAATGAGTAATAATAACGATAATAGTGGTCCAATCACATCGTTTATTTGTTTATTTACAAAATATCAAGTTAAAATTAGAATAAGACTTTATCTATATACTTATACAGCATGAGAACGTTGTATGTAAATGAAATAATACAAGGTAGTTTAACAACTATTAATAACAATAATAATAAATCAAATCAAATCAAAATTTATTTCAATTTAATCATAATAAGATAAAATTTCAATCAAATTTATGTGTTTAGTAGTATTTGAAAGCATAAATAACTAAATAAATGTAAAAAAAAATAATAATAATAAAGCAGTAGATAAATAAAAATTACAAAAATTAAATTAATTAAATAAAAATAAGGGAAAATATGCATAAATACAGAATGCATTTACTTTAGACAGAAATACTCTTAAGTAAAAAAAAACGAAAGTAATCAAAGTGAAACGAATTATACTTAAATTTACATACACATATTGTAATATACAAACGTGAACTAACATTTATATATATTAAATATATGTATATATATGTGTAACATAGAGCTTTGCAAAGGGAATAATCACGAAAATTGGAAAAATTGGAAACAGCTCACGAAAGGATAATACTTCAGGTTAAAAGACAGAAAAACGATTACAAGGAGCGGGCAAAATTTACCGACGCATTGGAGCGAATAACAAAATTGAAATGGACGGTGGCTAGACACGTCGCGCACAGAGACGATGGTAGGTGGATAAAACATATCCCGCAATGGTGAATTCAAAAAGGAAAAAAGACAGACTAACAACACGGTGGGGAAATGACATCGGAAAAATGCAGTTATCAATTGGATACGAGTTTCATAAAACATGAATCATTGGACTAAGACATCAGCAGTGGGTTGATATAGGCATAACGTGATACATCGTATTATTAAACGAGTGATTCTTATATATATATATATATATATATATATATATATATACATATATACACATACATATATATACATATATATATATATATATATATATATATATATATATATATATATATATATATATATACACATATACATACATTACTCGGCCATTTCGGAAACGGTTTTGCCCATGCATCAAATACAAACGTACGAGGAAGAGGCCTACATTGTGCATTGGATTCACAATGGCTAATGCTAATAAAGAAGAATAAGAAAAATGCTCTGTATTGAAATTACGAATTTTAAAATTTTGGACCACCCCTCGTACTTCAAAGTGGTCCCCTTGTGATATTTGTTAAAACTACAATTTTTGTTTATAATTTCGGAAATTTATGAAACGAAATTCTTCACGATTAAAATAGTTTCATATGTAATGATATTAAATAGCGTGTGATTCTTATCTAAATATATTTTTCAAAAAACAGGATTTTACAAATAAAAATAATAATAATAATATGTAATAACAGATTAAATTTATTTGAATATAATACGCCTCGTTATCATTTAACAATGTATTTACAATTATTTACTAGTAACATTTATACATATGTGCAAGAGTATGAAGTACATACAACCATATACAAAATGTAGATAATTATATACATGTATCAACGTATAATAATCTTATATAAATAAAAGAAAACAACAAACCTATATGCGCATACATATTTACAACGCACATTTAAGCCGACATATACGCTCGCATATACACTCATACATTCGCACGAACATTAAGCAGTACGTTCACAGTATAATAATAATAATAATAAAGTAATCGTGATATGAATAACAAACAATAATAGTTCCCTTTCAAATGCAGTGAGGAAATATGATAATTTAACCATTCCGTCAAAAATGTTATTTATATTTGAAACTGAAGAGTAAATAAAATGAAATGAACCAAAATGAAACAAATTAAACTAAATTTATATACGAACGTATGCTATGTACATATACGGACATATACACGTACTGTCATACACCCTTACACACACACACATACCATATGAAATATTATATATATATATAATTTAATAATAATAAAATAATAAAAGAAAAATAATAATAACATTCTTTCAAACGTAAGCAGGGAAGAGCGATACTTTAACAATTCCGTTATAAAAATGACATATATATTTGAATGTGAAGAATAAATGAAATGAAATGAACTAAAACGAAATAAATTAAACTAAATTTATACACAAACGTAAACAATATACACATACATGTTGTGCATATACACGTATTGTCATATACATACACGTATTTACACACGCACCCTCCATATATATATATATAAAAGATATGTATATAATTTAATAATAATAATAATAAACGTGATCATAAGAAAGCAAACAATAATAACGTTCTTTCAAGACAAAAGGGAAGTGTGATAATTTAGAAATTCCGTCAAAATTAAGAATTTGAAAATAAATACAAAAAACGAACGAAAAAATATTTTTTCGCCTATTTATGTATAGTATACAACGTAAATCAATGTAAAAGTCGGTTTAGTGTGTAGGCCGCGAACTAATTCGTTCATTTTTAGTTTAGATTTAGTTACAAGCATCCAATAAATATGTTTAAGTTGATGTACTTATATATATATACTTATATATATATACATATTGCATTGTTAAACCAGTAATTCTTTTATAACAGAAGTAATAACGTTTATTTGACATCTGATTTACAATAATAAAAACAAAAATGTGATACAATCGTTCCGAGAATAATGCCTATTCCTTAACCGACATTAAAAGTTAATTTAAAAAACATAAGTACTAATTATAAATTATAAAAAATATAGTACAAAGATTTAGTACGATAAGTTTATACAAAAAAAAAAAAAAAAAACTACAGAAAAATCTAAAAAAAAAAAACGAACAAAGAGTAAATGAGAGAATTTATGCAATAAAGTCTCGTTAGTTACATCAGAGAATGAAATGCAAAAAATTGTCAACAAAATAAATATAGTTGGTTTAAAATATGGAATGACCATAAATTTCAGAAAAACAAAATTAACGAAATCTACACGATCGAGAAATACAAATGTTCCCATAAAGATAAATAATGATGAAATAGAGTGTTTATCAGAATTCAGATATTTGGGAGCTTTTATGACAAATGATACTAGAGACCAAAATTAAAACAAGAATTGGAATGATGAAACAAACATTTAATAATTTAAACGCAGTATTTAAGAACGCAAAAATGAATCTTAACTTGGAGAAAACAATATTATATTGTTACGCCTGGTCAGTACTTAAATATACCTGCGAAACATGGATAATGAGCGCAGGTAGCGAAAAAAGAATTGAAATGTAGGGTTATCGTAGGATATTGAAAATATCATGGACATATTATATTACAAACAAAACGGCAATGAGAAAAATTGGAGAAGAAGAAAATAGACTAATGAAAAACATTAAAGAAGGCGGGTGATGACTAAGGAAAATACCATTGAAACCAATAAGAGGAAGACGAAGGCTGGAATTGATCACTTCGAACATACCACCTCGTGACTTAACTAAGAGAAGGCAGAGATCAGGACATATAAAGTATAGTATAATGTACGCAAACTTCTGAACAGGAGATGCGACTAATATGGTGATGGTGAAAATTAACACAAATTCTTCAATCGTCCACCCTCTCTGAAATCCTATCTGATCATCATATTACAGTTGAACGTCTCCTTAATTTTCTCAAAATTACCAACTTATTTCAATATATTTAACTCCTATATTCCCATGCCTCTGGCCTAGGCGACAGTACACGGCATGAAAATAAAGAAGAAGAAGAAGAGTGTTTAAATTTTGTACCCCGAACTTCCAGTACACCCTTGTAAAATTTTGGATTTTTTCGTCGATCTTTTTCACGACAAAATGTGCATTAAAAATTTCAACTGGATCGCATTATATCGTCCGGATTTCTTCTTAACCACCACTGAAGCGGCACTTAGTTTGGTTTCGATCTTCCGCGTGTGGTCACTGTTCAACTACATCGAAGCTGTGTACTCAGCCACTGAGTAAATCAGCGCTAGTACTGAAATCTGTAATGGCTGCTGGTGTACCCTATGTTGTTCGAGTCAGTTTCTGTATAATGTTCGTTTGCGCATTGATTTTAACCGCTGTATTTTAAAGATATTTATGATAGGTCAGCTGGCGATCGAGGGATATTCTTCCGGATACTCCACATGCTTTAATATATGATCGTTGATCTTAATATTTAGTTTAATTTTGGCTAGTTGGATGGAAAGGTGGAAACACGATACGGATCTGTATTCAATACTAGTGGCCAGTTTCTAAAGTAATCAGTGTTTTTAAAGCCCTGAAAAAACCTATGCTATCCTACCATAGTGACTATATTTTGTTAACCAGTGTAGAAAATTGTATTACACCTACTTGATAATCATGCGTCTGTATTTTTCTGTTGAATTTCAGTCCATGATTCAGGGAAATTAAGTATGCGATCTGATTGATAAACTTGGATCATAGTAAGGCATTTTCATTTCGAGGGTCCCTCCTTCCTTCTTAACTGTATCCGCTCGTGCAGATTGATGGAAATCTATGTTTTTTGTAAAAGACGACTTAACTTTTACCAATCTTTTCCTACCACATTCATTTTTGCACTTACTTCTCCTGAGAATCTTCTAGCTCAGATTTTCTTTTCCATCCTGATCAGACTTCCTTCTTAGACATTTGTACACCTGCCATCAATCTTACTCCCTCCAGAGACAATATTCCTTTAAAATACTATTTAATATTCATATATTAAAAAATGTTGTTAGATATTTAATCGGCATTGTTTGTATTTGTTAGTTTGGTTTTCACGGAACTATTGTCATCGTAATCCAAAAGATATTAAAATTAGCGTTGAACGCTTTCTGAATGACTCAAAATAATATCATAAAAATATTAATTATTCTCATTTTCCGTTACATATTCGTGGACTACTCGGATTTGCAACAAAGAATGTTGAGTCCATTAAATGATGCGATGAGTATGTAATGTTCAATATTTTAATATATACAATTACGTCGTAAAATGTAAGCAGAGTAACCTTGAATTTATTATGCATAAATTATAAAATACGAGTTGTTTAAATCGTACCATTTACAAAAAGAAAGTTATTTTTATTTCTAGATGGAAGGAGTGTCCCCCCCCAAAATCTATCGAGCAAAATCTGGTAATAAGAATTAATGTTTTCGCTAACACGCATAAATCGTTTTCATAATCTACACGAAAATCATTTAAATCAAACTTCTCATAAAACTAATATAGTTATAGACAAATTTTACTGTTATTTAAAGAATGTACATATGGGAAGAAGAACAATTTTAAAACAAGTTTCAAGTGCACCGGCGTGATTTAATTAATAATCCAAACTCAAAGTAAATTATAACTCCGTTATTACTTCAAAATTGTGAAGTCATCATCGCGTTATATTATTTTAACGACTTTGAGTTTTTCTTATCTTATAATTATAAACTATACTTTGCATAAGCGACACTATTTATAAAAGTGGATTCTTTTATAAATGAAGTAGCGCTAATTTATCCATCTATTTATTCAATACGTGTAAATGAAACCGGGGAGAAAAAGACAGGAATACAAATAGTAATAATTATAAAACTGTTAGTTCTTCATGTACGTGCTAGCAAATAATCACGATCACGATGTGCCTTTGTCGATCCACTCCTGGACGAAGGCTTTCACAAACATTTTTCATCCATTTTTGTTTTATGCAATTCGCATCCAGTTTTTTTTTTCGCCCAACGAGCAGACTTCTCTTTTTGTCTATTGGCCATCATTGCAGAACACGTTTCAGCCATTTCCAATCGCTGTACCTACCAACATGACCAGCCGTCTGCGTCATCTAGTCTTGTTTGCTCACGTATCCATGTATTACGAATGTAATCCAGCTGTTTAATGTTTAACATTTTTCTTTCATGCCCAGTTTGGGTTTTCCTGATCTTTTTTAAGTCTGTTTTCGTGAATGGCCACGTTTCCGAACCGTATGTCAGGACCGAAAGTACACACCGATTATAGTTTCTTTACCAATAATCGGAATAATATATATATTTTCTCTCCACTTACTCAAGCACGCGCACACACATATATATATATACATATCCAACAAGGAGTAAATGTGTGTGCACAGAGTTATAAAACAAAACATTTTTCGTTTCTAGTATTCTTTAATATATGACAAAATTTGAATAATTTCTGGGGATTAATCTTGAAAGTAGATAGGGAACCCTCGCGACATTAAAGAATTTAATCTATATACAGCGTAATAACCAAATAACAAAGACTTAGTCTTCCTTTAAGTAATTAAACACTAAATTAATTAATTAATTAATCACACGGAATGAAGGTACACGCAACAGTTAAGATACGATTATATCACGCACATTACATTAAATTATTCCGCGTAAGATTACAACAAAATACATGTACATATATTTACATTCATGTTCTACTACTACTACTACTACAAAAAAAAAGGTGTGTAGTGCGTCCGTGCGCGTATAAACATTTATATACATATATATATATATATATATATATATATATATATATATATATATAAAACGAATATTATTTACCTAACAGTCAAGATGTCCAACAAATTGGAGTTGAAAAAGTTACATAAAAATAAACACACACACACACACACACATATATATATATAAATGTAAAATTAGCCTATTGTGACATATCTCGAAAATAAAAAATACAAGAGGAAATTAACACGAGGATTGATTTTGATGTTCTCGGCTTGCCGTGTTCCTTGAGTGTTGGCGATTATTATAAAATGAAGCATTACGCAAAACGGAGAAAACGCAGCACTCCAAAATTATACACTCCGGTCCAGTTACGGATGTTCTACAACCATGACATGGCTTTGCGTCCAATTCCACGCTTTCCTCCTTCTATTTTACCCTTCCGATATCGAACGTAGTAATGAATATTTTTCTTCATCTAGAATGTGTCTAAGATAATTTATCTTCAATTTTTTCATTTTTGTAATTAGTTGTCACGTATCAGCCATTTCGAGAACCGCTGAATTCCTTAACTTTTGTACCATGATATCTTCAACATTCGACGAATGATCCACATTTCAAATGCTCAAGGAAAGCAAAAATATCATTAAAGACTATAATGAAAAAGCGACTAAACATTTGATCCAGTGAAGTGGAAGAAAATGTTCCTAATTCCGGGAGATTTTGATATAACAGAAATAGAAATAGAAAAAGAGTCAAAATAATTTATAAAGTCAGGACACAGTTGACTTATTGCAGGAAAATATCGAGCGAAAATAATCAATAAGACAAGTCTGCGTTATGTTACCAGCGTTGTTCAAAATACACACACATATATCATATATACATATATATGTGTGTGTGTATGTGTGGAATATGTAAGATTTACAGATGACATTGTAATTGTATATAAATCTGAAGAAGAAACTTCAATAGTATACCCGGAAAGTATAATCTGGAAGTCAACGAAATAAAACTAAAATAGTGATATGTGCAAAAAAAAATTAATCTATGTATGAACACACTGCTATATGGATAGAAATGTTGCATAATAAATGAAGCCGATAAATAGGCTGATTGTAGCAGAAATGCTGCCGTGGACAAGTATGTTACAGATAAAATAGGTAGGAAAGATGAACAAAGAAGAAATCATAGGCACTATAAAAAACGAGAATTTACAAAAGTCGAAATTAAAGGATATATACTAAACATGAAAAATTAAATGGCTGAGAAGAAAAAGGGACGAAGACCAAGTAATAACTACAAAAGACAAGCACACCCGTTTTCTTTTTTAACATGTGTATCTCAATATGCAATTTAAAAAAACGTCCGTTTTCGATATATAAATGAACTGTCGTGTGTTAGAAGTAAAGTTTTGTTGTTCTGCGCGATTCCAGCTTGAAACCTATCAAGGACAATTTCTTATTAAGAGAAAACTCATTCTGTTATCCGCTATTCTTTTTAGACAACGTCATCTATGCAAATGTAAAATTATAGCCAGACTCAAGTAACATAGCTTGCGTCGAGTTATTTTATAATTATTAGAATAAACATTATTTAAGGAGCCATTATGAATTGAATATTAGCAGTTTAAAACTGTAACAATAAAATTACGAAATTTATGACAATAAATCGTTAGAAAATAATCGTACAACTCCTTTCAAGTTAGATATTTAATTGGTTGATTTTTTTATTTTATAAATTAAATTATAACGATAGAAATAAAAACCCAGTTGATGATGGACAAACCACGTACATATATGTGTATATATACATGAAACATGAGCGTAATCAATTTTAAAGATAAATTATTCCGTGCTGCCAAGAAATAAAATAACAAATTTTTTTTATTCGTAGTTCGGATAATAATTAAAATTTCGTATATTTGAAATAACAGGGGTATGTTATTATGACTAAGAGTTTTCATAAAATAAAAATTAAAAAAAAAATGAAATAGTTATTAGAACTGTAAAATCGCAGTTGTTAAAGTACACACCAAATTAAAGAGCAGATAAGATATTCCCAAAAATTGTAGAGCGAATTTATAAATTAGATTCAATTTTAAATATTAATTTGCACTATTATGTATTGTGTCAACATGCTCGACGTATCAGTTCGAAAACTAATTACGATAATTTGCTATAATTGAGTCCTGTCGATTTTACACACACACACATATATATATATATATATAATTTTTTAAAACGCATATATTTTAATTACGTTTAGAATTTAAAACAATAAATTACTAATAATTAATATATTTATTTTTAAGTCCACTATTATCCTGAATATCATATTTATTGAATGACTGTATATATAAGTATCCAAATTTATATTATCTATTTACCTATCTACTTATCAACGTGCCCGATTTATGTATATATTTGTATTTCATTGATATAACTATTAACGTACTACTGGATTGACTTTATCGACAAACACATATCCATATAATAAAATTTGAATACAAAATTCATATGATCTATCTACTGTCTACCTACGTAATTACCTATCTACCAATCTATCATGTGTCTATCTATGTACTTACCTAACTTTCTATATTACTATCTATCTGCCTGTCTATCAATATATACGTACAGATGAAATGTATTATATATATATATATATCAAAAATATATTATATATATGTAAATACATTAGTGCATAACCGACGTATAGATTAATCCGTTTTTTTTTTTTTTTAAACAACCGACTAATTAGGTTTTAACAAAATAACTGAATAACTAAGTCGTTTTACGAAAATATTATTTTTTATTTATTTAATATAAGCAACTGATGAAATTCTGTCATTATATACGATGTTTACTTATATTTATAAATCCTGTAAAGATGTTAATTTTGCCCGTATAAATAAATTTAATGTTTTATTTAATTTGTACATCAATTACCTATTTAATTATCTATCCATCAAACTATCATGTTATCTGTGTACTATATATATTTCTATATTTCCACATACACACACATATACATTATATATATATATATATATATATATCAAACACATATGCATACACACACGAATGTAAAAATTTGCGCTCGCATGTGTGCATTCGGTAAAGGGTTTAAATCTTTAAATTTTAATATTAATAAAAATCAGAGATATTTGAATATATATAATAAGAATACGAAAAATTATCAAAAATATTACTTGATTATGTAACTCATTCCGTTTGCTTTATATAGATAAAACAAAAATTTTCCTTTATTCATTTCGACAACGATAACTAACCCGAAAATAACGATTTTATGAGTAAAATCGAGGACGAAACTCGCGACGCCGGTATAAGTCTCGGTTCTTTTAATTTTGTCGCTAATCCGTGAAAAAAATAATAATAAAAAAAGGCAAAATTATCGTTCTCGAATTTCAGCTGGCCTATATAATTATTTTCGAAGAATTATTAATTTATTCGCGATAATACATATAATACACGCCGGTGGAGAGCGGCGCGTTATACGATAACGATAACGCACCCACAACAAACCGCGCCAACTAGTAAAAAAACTGAGCCCGACATGGCAACGTACGTCTGTGTCCGATACTAATCCCGATATAAAATTGTATCGACCACTACAGACGCAATAACGCACCGCGCGTGCCACTCTCTCTGTGTATTTTTTAACCGAAATACGTTACGTTCACCTATATCTCGGAAATGACGTAAATAAAAACCGCGACGGCGGGTAGTATTCGGTAATGGTAAAACGTAACGTAGAGAAAGAACATCATCTTAGCGCCCGCCTTCAGGTAAAATCGAAGATACGAAAGAAGAGATAGAGAGAGAGAAAAAGGGTGATAACGGTTAAGATGATAACGATAACAGAAGAGAACACGAGTGAAAAGAACGACGCCTATAATTTTAATTACGATGATAATAAAATGAATAAATAAATAAGTCGGGCATATTTCACACCTGAAAATACGCGAAAAAAGAATTTCCTTATTACCCCCCCCGATACACAAGATTACATATTGTCTTGGTCCTTATTAGCCTGTATTTATATTATTATTATTATTACTACTATCAATACATTTTTTTTGTGTGCTACCAACTTATCGAATATATATATATATATATATAGATGAGTAATTATGCCATTTCTATATGGGGAATCGATTTTATAACGGGAAAAAGGAAGAATGACTAAAAATTAATTATATCTATCACTATGACAATAATAATTATTTTTATTATTATTATTCAAATTAATTTTTTACAATTTGTTATATTTACAGACGTCAGTTTAGGCTTAATTAGTATAATACTCCCCTTTACAATACGGTTATAATATTTAATAATATAACAACCGCTTGTATATTCACATTTTCGCGGGTTGTTGGCCAGCTTATATATTCCGTTATCACTCTTATACGAGATAATAATAACACTATAATTTAGGCGTATCAGATGCATAAAAATTATAGTATATACACACATGTACCCCATTATATATACATATACTAGTTGCACGTGTAAACAATTAAACACACTTAAGCGTTACGGCACAAAAAGTTCACAAACACACGTAACATACATGCATGCATGCGTGTGTGAAGAAATATATTATATATATATACACCCAATTTTATTTAGTGCTGGAAAGTTTTATCACTGTTTTCCGTAAAGTATTAGTCAGAAACTTAAGTAACCCTGGAATTTCTCGTACATCACATGGAAAGCCTATAATTAAAATCAAATTCTGGTTCAGTTGGTGCTGCCTTTGTCATTGACAATGTAACAGTCCAAAATTCCTTTTTTCATACCTTTTAGTCACAATTTTTTTTTTTTTTTACCTCCTTTCGGACGCTTCTGTTTTCACAATCGAGTTAATGGCTATTATAGTTTGTGATTATATACATAACGTGCTTTGTGGTACAGGCAAGTACGTCGTGTATAGTGATAGTCTTAGTTCACTCCTAGATACACAGAATTGTCCATTCAGGGTTGATTCCCACCCCTTGATATTCGATATATCAGACAAATGTTTAAAAATTATAGGACTATGAAGGGTTTTATAATCTTGTTGGATTTCTAGTCAATCCGGATTTAAACTTAATGAAGCGGTGGTGGGTGTCGCTGCTAAACGGGCCTCCTTGTCAGGTATTTCATTCCCGTTTATTCCATCATCAGGTCTACGCTCTAAAATTAAGTTAAACTACCACATTTTATAGTTATTCACTGGAAATTGAGTAATTTCGATGAAAAGAAAAAACTGAAATCATGGTAAAACAATGCATCATGCTTATTTAAAATCACCATGTCGCTAATACGTTTGTGAGATGACATGAATCTAAAAATCACTTTTTCTTTTCAGGGAATATTAAGACAAAGTGTGATTATATTTCGATAACAGAAAAAAAAATGAAGACGAAATAAAAACACTTGTATCGACATTTACATTAGAAAAATTCCCATCACATTCCGGGGGAAATTTTTAGGTATGTTCGAATTGTTAATCGAGTCTAACTAAGAATACCACGTGAGGCATATCAAAAACAAACTTAATACATTAAAGCGGACTGTGTTAAATAAATAGAATACAGCGTTTTGAAGATGGCTTCTTTACGAATAAGTTCATTAGATTAATGACTAATAAAAGTTAAAAATACGAAAACAATAAAGTCTTAACATAGTGAATAGAACGTTTGGTGAAATAGAATATTATATCGGTTTGCGTGCAGAAAAATTGAAAAAGGGTTATTGACTACTACAAATTCGAACACAGATCATATTTGGCGTTTATGTGGGAAGTGTTATATTGTTTAAATTGAAAGTTAAACGAACGTTCGAATTATTGGAATTACAGAAACCAAGCAAAAAAAACTTTAGATCTGACAAATCTGCAAAGGTTCATCACTCGTGTACATTCAAATACACCGTTGATGTCATCACACGTTGTAACAATAAAAAAATAATGAAAGAATTATAACTTCTTCTTCTTCTTTTTTGATTTGTGACCGTACCGTATCCTGCTACTTAGGCCAGAGGCACGGAAGGAAAGGTGTAATAGATTAGAGGAAAGATATTATTATACGAAAAGGAGTATTTAATTATTTCAAAGTTTCATTTTGGTTTTACATTGTGTCCTTTTATTCCATTTGTAGGTAAAACGGGAATCTCGAAGCGCATTATCTGTATCAATAGTACAAATCGGAATTGAAGAAACATTATCTCTATAGACATAAATATTAGACACCACAAAAAAAATCGAAAAACGTATAAATAAAAATAAACTGAACAAAAAACATACACAGAAGGAAAAAAAGTTGAAAAATTATCACATTTAAATTTAAAGCATAATACTTTCCGAAAAACCAATAAAATTATAGAACTATATATATGCCCGCGCGCGCTCACACACACACATATATATATCAATAATTATAATTCCTGTCTTATTGAGATTGGTGGACAGCTAATTTGAAATGTCAGAATTTTCTGGATAGCGCCATTTTGTAATGTTACTATATCCTGTTACTTTGTATAATTTGATATATCTCATTCTTGGCTTTACTTTTGCCTTCTACAGCGCCTTTAATTATTTGTGTTACCTGAAAATATAACCCATCCATTTGTATCCTTTTTCTTTTAATTTGCCTAATACGTTTCTATTTTCATGGATTAATCTAAATAAATACTTGGATGTTAAGTAGGCTTTTGATAGGGTGTGCCATCAGAGACTGTTGTACAAGCTTAAACTCCTGCTTTTTCACCTTTTCTAACTACTATTAAAATCGTATATACAGGAGAGATACTTTCGAGTGAGAATAGTCGATGAATACACTCAGATATTTTTCCAGCAAGGGTTGGCGTACCAGCGTTCTTGGTCCAATATTATATTTAATTCACACCTCCGACTTCCCGGAACTTGATAATGCAGAAGTAGCATTGCACGTCGATGAGGCAGCAATCCTAGCCGAGGATAAGTGTGAAAACACAGCCACAGAAAAACTGCAGGAGTCACTAGGGCATATAGAGACTTAGCTAAAACGATGGGGGTATAGTAGTCAATGAAAGTAAGTGAACGCATATTTCTCTCACAAATCGAAAGATTGAACGCCTGTCAATCAAAATAAACAACGTTGTCATTCCAAATACCAATAGTGTAAAATAATTAGGCATGCATTTGGACAAATCGAGCATTTGAGGCTTAAAACAAGAACTATGTCATGGATACTAACTAATAAATCAGGGTTATCGTTGGAAAATAAAACTCTACTATATAAAATAGTCTTAAGACCGATCTGCGTGTATGGTATACAACTATGGGGCTGCGCAAAAACATCTAACTTACAGAAAAAACAGCGATATCAAAATAGGGTATTAAGAACTATTACTGCAGCTTCCTGATACGTCTCAAACTTTACCCTCCATAACGCCTTAAACGTTATGTTTGTGGAGGATGAAATAAAAAGACAAACAAACAAACATGTCGCACGAATTAGCGTTCACACGAATTCACTTGCTACCGATTTGCTGAATGATTCCGATGAAATACACAGTCTGTGGCGAAATAAGCCTTTAGACTTTGTCCAACCAGTACAAGTTTAGAGGGAGTACTGCCCTTCCATAAAACATCACTCATCTCATTAAGTCAATCAATTACTAAATGACCACTAAAGTTGGTCAGTGTAATGAATAATAATAATAATAATAATAATAATAATAATAATAATAATAAATCTTCGTTACTGACTTTCTCTATCTATGATATTATTTTGATTTTCCCTGAACAACAGGTTTCGAACGCCTGTAACTGGCTTCGCGTCTTTTTATCTGTCGTCCGAGCTTTCGAACCAAAAAGTAAAATGCTCAATAAGAATGTTTTGATCAATTTCCTTTTAATTTGACGTTAATAAGCTTTTCTTTTTCACAAAAGCCAATTTCCCCAATCCTATTTTTTTTTTTTTTAAATATCCTATACTCCTTCCACCATGTATTACTATACCCCCAAATATCTTTTTTTTTCTTAATTTGTTCCATTAAAACTACATCTATTTTTATGTTTATTTTCTTGTTTCTTTTTTATCGCATCTCATAACCGATGTCTCTTCTTTTTATTATCCTCATGTTGTATGCTTTAATAATTTGATTCAAATAATACTCCAGTTACAATAAACAATAATCAAATACCAATACTAGATGAGACCAAATATTTAGGTATGCGACTCGATCAGAAACTTACGTGGAAACAACACATCATTGCTAAAAAGAAAGAGATTAACCGTTTAATAGCTTCCATGTATTGGCTTATTGGAAGAAACTCGACGTTAACGATCGACAATAAATTGTTAATCTACAAAGCGATTATTAAACCAACTTGGAGCTATGGCGCACAATTGTGGGGTTGTGCAAAAACCACTCGCATTAAAATAATTCAAAGATGCCGAAACAAAATACTTCGTATGATAACGAATGCGCCCTGGTTCATAAGAAACGATGACTTGCATAGAGACCTAAATGTTCCTACTGTAATTACAGAAATTAGACGGTATGCACTTCAACATGAAGACAGATTAGGCATCCAAATACGGAAGCAATTATTACATTAGATAACCTAAATAACACAAGAAGGCTGAAACGGAATAAGCCTTATGATATTGTTTAAACAAATTTTATTCATATTCTTCTGAGGCTCCTGTCACTGGACGGATAACCTCTTCACGTTAATTTTCTTTCCTATATCAGAGTTACTGGATAGTCCAAATTGACTAGTTGTAATTATGTAAAATAAATACAAAAAAAAAAAAAATTGATTTAGAGCCCGTTCTAGGTCTTGCTCATTTTCTGCTAGCATATAAATATTGTGTGCAAACATGAAGATGTTATTTTCTTTCCACCTATTATAATTCCCGTATTACATTCTTCTTTCCATTGTTTTATCACTTGTTCTAGATATATATTAATTATGACTATGTCATATGCTGCCGTTAAATCAATAAAAGCTACTCCCGTAATCTTTTTTAATTTTAAGTATTTGTCCACAGCATGATTTGCCGCGTCTAAAGCCAGCTTGTTCTACGATTAGCTTCTCATCTATATAGTTTTCTATTCTATGTAGTATAAGCCGTTCGAAAAGTTTGAATGGGTGACAAAGTAATAAGGCGATAGTTTCTGGGATCACTAGGATCCTTATCTGGTTTTAGTAGTGCAACTACTTTGGCTTTCTTCCAGATTTTTGGCATCTTCAACGATATGATGCATTCATTCATCATATTTAAGAGCCATAGTTTTATTTTGAGCTCAAAATGTTTAATTTGGCTCACGTCGCAGATCATCTAAGCCAGCAGCTTTGTTTATTTTCAAGTGATTTATAGCGACGTTGAGTTCATTTATCTCAAAAGGTTTATGTAAGAAATTATTTATGTTTTTTTTAATCCGCTAGATTGATGTCCATTTTCCTATACGTTTACTGCAATTAGATTTACTATTTAATAACAGTGGTGCGCAACTGCATTTGCTCTTACTGTCACTAATTTGTCTCTTTCTTTTGGGTCATTACTGAGGATTTTAGCATTTTCCAAGCCCTTCGGCTATTCCGTTTCATGTTCAAATCTTCCAGCATCTGACACCATTTGTCTGTCCTGGCTAATGTGACTGCTTCTAGAAGCTTTTCTCCTGCCATTATTGTATCATCAGCAAAAGGATCTTTTGCAAATAAAATCTCGTATTGCTCCTACAGCGAGTTGGAAT
The DNA here is from genome assembly GCA_032883995.1 of Coronaproctus castanopsis. NCBI lineage: Eukaryota > Metazoa > Arthropoda > Insecta > Hemiptera > Monophlebidae > Coronaproctus > Coronaproctus castanopsis. The sequence goes on from CM065052.1 coordinate 291,733,252, forward strand.
CCGTTGATAATTCACACATGTATTCAGTTCTACATCCTCTTGGTATATATCTTCCTGAAACCTTCTTTACTAATGATATGAATTTGTCATAGTTACCAGGTGTAGCTTCTATATTGCTTATTTCGGTATCCAGTTCTTTCGTAAATCTTTACCAATCAGCTTTTTAAAATTGCACGAGAGGACCCTCCACGAAGATTGCGCAAAGATTCGAAGCGAAAATATTAAGCAATCGGGCGCCTTCTGGAAACGGATACATGTACCCGTCCAATCCTCTCACCATCGGATAATTTTGTATGTTATATTCGATTACTTATTTCAGATTAAATTAATAATAAAAAAATTATTTTTAAATTATCATTAATTAATAGAATTAAAAAATTGATATTTGTAAGAAACTACAAATCAAGGTCATATAAAAGTTCTTAATTTCAATAGTTTTGTATTAATTTGTAATAATGAATTGAAATTTAAATAACTGTCTATAAATGGTATCTCGTTGATACATTGGTTTGGGAACCTCTTTGTACATTTTCAATCCTCCATACATGGCGATGTCATATGTTAACAGCTTAAATATGGAGTTCAAGAATTTTCTTCTCTAGAAATTTATATGGAAAATGCAAATACTTTATTAGCGCATATGGATGATGCTATACGACGTAAGTACATAATTAGCGACAAATAAACTAATCCAACCCTAATACCATAACCCGTTATTATTATTTCATTAAGTGCAAAATGCTTTCTTTGAATTTCTCATTCTATGTACTTGTGTGTAGCGTGACTATTTTCCATTAATTTTATATTATTTAATATTATCCATATAGCCATTACGCTTTAAAATTATTTACGATTAATTATAAGCGCATTGTAATTCATTGTATAGTGTCTGGGACTACGCATTCCGGGCACTATTTATTTTAAGGCACATATTGCAATATTTTTACACTCACAACTTTAAATGTTTGTAAGACACGCAGATATTGCATCTTTATAAAATTATTTATTATAAATACATGTAATATTTGAAAAAAACCCACAAAAAACAGTAGCAGTAACAGTAACGTAAATATATACTTTTCCGTTTTCGCAAGAACAGACCTTGTCATGCGTTTATACGTTCAGTAGGTTTCGAGATCACCACGATTATATTTATCTTTATCTCGTCTGATTTTCGATGCTTTACTCATAAATATATATATATATATATCGTGACTCGTTTAACAAGTACGTTCGCCAAACAAGGAGATTCGACAGTATACTTAATAAGTTCATTGTTAGAAAGTAAATGAGAAAAAAAGGCATTCCGGTATGGAACGGAAACTAGAGAAGAAACATCAAGATAAAACGGTTACAACGGAAACATATGTCGCGCATCATGTATAAACATCTAACGTACGAACCAGATTGGTAGCAATTTCGTCGGAGGAAATTCTACGGCTATGGAAAGACTTCGTATGAAACTGTATAATTTCAAATGATAATAATAATAACTGCGATGATAATAATAATCATTATCATCATCGTGATAATGTTAACAATTGATAAAAACAACATTTAGCACTTCCCCGAGAATAGCTCTTTTATTATATTTTTAAACACACACCAACACACATGCATATATATATACATATAGAGTAAATCTCACATATTATTGTCCCGAATAAATACGATTTAATACTTTCTCCGCTTTTTCATCTTTATTGTGTGTGTGTTTAATAAAATCTATTAACGTTTTACGTTAATTGATAAGAACTCTTCAGAAGCGGGAAACGAGTTTAAGGTCAAGTATTTACCGAATGGAGTAATTGGTCTTTTCTCCGCCACGGAATAAATAACTGATAAATTAAATTAATCAAATATATTAACCGCGGTTGCTCCTTTCGCATATAGACCGGCTATCACCTGCTAGGTACCGACCTATAAGCGCAACTTCCTATTATTTTAGGGGGGTCTTTTTAAATAGAACGAATATAGCGTCGAATTTGTGAAATATAGGATTATGTTGTACATCTACAAGCTCCAGTAGCACCTGCTTTAAATCTGGATACGATGATGGATTTGCAAGTTTTTCAAATTCATGACTCGTGTGTATTATACATGTCGAAAGGGACAAGATAATGCTAAACATTACGCTAAATTATATATATATATATATATATATATATATATATATATATAACCAAAAAATTGGGTACAAAGTAGGAACCTGGTGCCTCTGGAAACGGTAATAATACGGTAATATACCGAAATAATCAAGAATTTCAAAGAATTTTTACGATGAGTATACCGACAGATCCTACCAATCACAGTCCCCCGGAAAGGCTCTTCTCAGAGCCAACAATTGTGACATACTCTATTTACAAGAAATCCATCGGGGCAAAAGTCAAGCCAGGCGAAAAATTAGAGGTATGAAATTAATTGCAGAACGACCGTATGAAATACACGGTGGTGCAATTTTCGTGAAAAAAAGAAGAAATAAAAAACGACGGAATAACAGAAAGTAAAAAAATTGAAATCATAACTATTGAAATGAACAGTTACATCTGTATAAATACAACCTTCGAATTTGATGCCCGAAAAATTTCAACAGTAAAGAAATTAAGCTCGATTTCAATAGCCACAGTATAGATTGACAGATGATAATAGTGATAGAGATGAAAAGGGGGCAGTATCTAGAAAACTTGCTTTGATACATGATTTAAAATTGCCGTCCTCTTTTACAAGCGGAAGGTGGGAAAAAGGATATTTAATATTCGTTACAAATGCAATAGCAAATCAGTGTAATAGAGAAGTTTTGAAACCTATACCTAAAATTCAACATCGTCCAACAAAGTTATTAATTACTACAGTTATAAAACCACGATCAGTGCAAATGAAACAAGATTCAACTTCCAAAAAGCTGACTGGATAAATTACTACCAACAATTGAAGAATATGAAAATTTTAGTGAACTTATTTCTAAAACCTCTAAAATTAAATATACCTGGAGGCCACCGAGCTTCATATATATCAGACAAACAAGACAACACATTGGCAAATAAATCGCAGCACACTTGATACTGAACAGAAAATTAGAAAAACGTTTATTCAAAACACATCTGATCCGAAATCTGAGTTCCGAAGTGAACCATTATGATACCACTTTCTCAGTGGATGAGATCAAGAAAACACTGAAAACGATTAAAGTGAAGAAAGTTGCAGGACTCGACAGTATAAGGCCAGAACAAATTAAACACTTTGGTGGAAACACGTTAAGATGGTTAACAGAACTGTTTAACAATATAATCCGCATAAATAAATTACCAATGAAGAAAAGTAATAAAAACAAAGAAGAACCTTGTAGAAGCCAAGAATTAACGACCTATCTCATTGTTATGCTGCATCTTCAAGCTTTTTGAGCGTGTTGTACTAAACCATATCCAAACAACAATACAGAAACAACTGACTCCTAAACAGGTTGGTTTTAGAACCGGAAAATCCTGTGGGTTCAGATTACAAATCCTATACAGCATATAGAAAATGTATTTTGAAAATATTTGTAGATCTAACAGCAGCATGCGACACTGTCAACCATAGATAACTCCTTCAGAAAGGTTATAAAACAAAGAAAGATATAACATTTACAAAAATTATAGAAATTATATTAAAAGATCGCAATTGTTATATAGCCTTTCTCATAGCGCGAAATGGGGCCTGACGAAAGAACAGAGGTGTCACTGTGGAGAATGACAAACGTTGCAACACATACTAATATGTAACACGAACCGAACAAAACGGACTATGCAGGATAGTATTGAAGCTAATGGCAACGCTAAAATTTTAGCTGAACAATGGTATGGTAAAATTTAAGTCGTACCGGATACTTCGGAATAAAACCGTGTTAATATTATAATTCGAAAAATGAACAGATTTTATATCTTTCAAGTAATAAAAGACACTCGTAGTTCTCACAATACGTACGAATGTGAATTTAACTTCATTGATTTAAATATATTCGTTGTACATATACTCACACATATTCGATTTTAATTAGTTGTACATTAAATTAATTTGCAGCGCGCACACAAATATATTATATATATATATGTACAAATAAATGTACATTTAAAAAATCTAATCTTTTAAATAAAATTTGTTGTTAAATCAAAATTCATGTGGTAGTACATAACGTATTAATATTAAAAAAACAAAAACTTTCGGTAGATACCACGTCATACATGTTTACAGACTCAATTATCGAGGCAGAACATCAACTGATTGAACTATCGAAGGAATGTTTATACACCTTTGAGCGACTGTGTTGTTTCTCAGGCGATACCTGTAACTACTAACACCACTACTGTCAGTATCATGGATTTGATTTGTTGTAGCTGCTGGTTAGTCTGTATTTTTAAGGTAATTATTGGATATTATATAAAGTTGATCATATCTATATTTCGGAGAAATCGACGAACTTGTTTGTACTGCAATTGGATCATCGATTAAAACTTCTTGTAGCGAATTGCAACTGAAATTTTGAGGTCGGTATGTGGAGTATTGTGGACACCTAAGAAATAAAAGTCGCAGTGTTAAGAGTGTCTGGACATAGCGAGCTCACAATGGTGAACTTGTTCTATTTATAACGTAGTCATGAGTTAAATGTAGCGTGACCAATGCGAAGACGAGATAGAAAACTACCTGTTCCTTCCTACTGTGTAAAAAAGGTGTCGGAGGAGAAGGATGAGAACGGATACGAGGTAATTTGTTGTAGGAATAACATAGATCACAAAAGGTTTTATTTGTTTTATTTGATGGAAGCGGTTGCATCCGATTCAGATATAGGAGCTAATGCGTACGGTTGAAGAGTGGCTGCTTCATTAGCTGTTTTGTCTGCTAGTTCATTTGGCGGAAAACCTGCTTTAACGTGTTGCATAAATATTTTTAGAATTGAAACAATCTACGTCCCTTATTCGAAAATACCATTTTTTAAGACGTTAAACGTTTTTCTGTACCGTATAGAAGACACAAAAGGGTCAATGAAACAGAGCGTTTAAATCTTACGTAAACAACCAGTGCTCGAAAGAAAATAATATTAAAAAAGAAAAAAAACTTCCTGCCACTATTGTCATTATTGTAGATTTCAATAATTTCTCGTTCGATCGTCATCGTGTATACACTAGTAGAACAAGTCAGAATTACGAAACGTTCTATCGTAATTATAATAATTCGCCTAAAGCGAAGTATAAGAGTCGTTCGCGTTATTATTCGATCACCGGTAAAACTAACGACGATAACCGGTTTTTACCGTTGTAGAAATTTTGATTTTCTACGAGATTATAACAAAGTAATAGCGAGTTATGCGCTCGAATTAAATTATCTTCGAGATTAAACAAAAAAAGAAAATTATTTCCATATCAATTAAAACCGACGGACACTGGCCGAATGGTTATTAAATATTCGTAGAAATATTTATCCTTTCAATCGCGATGTTTCTTATGCGATACAAGAGATTTTAGCGCTAATAACATCGTCACTAGTTTAATAATACTATTACACTTTGATCTTAGCCAACAGGCCGAGAATATATAATTTCCCGAACCCATCTAATACGCATATTGGTGTATAATATTCAGCAGCTCCTATAGACCTAGCACGATCCGTAATAGACTACAGCTCGGAATATTGCGGCTACTTAAATACGAAAATAAATACCGAAGCTATATTCGTAGGAGACCAGCTCTATACAATAGAGTGGCGTGATAATGTTCGTTATGTTAATGTGATCCTCGACAATAGACTGACTTTCGCTAAACACATAACTAATATCGCAATCAAGACAAAGAGTGCTTCCTGTTCCTTGTATCCTCTCCTTAACCGCAAGTCCTTCCTCAACGTTAGCAAGACAATTTAATCAGTCCGGTATTTTGTTACGTTTTTCCAGCCTAGAGCTCGATATCAAAAGCCTCCTTTAATAAATTACAAACCGTCCAGAATAGATGCTTCAGAGATGCATTCTTTATGCCAGAACTTACAGCATTTACGAAGCCACTGACCTGCTCTACTTTAGGGATTTTGTTCTCAAACTTTCGACTGAAAAAGAATGAGTTCATCTCCTCGATTGCTAGTTACGATTCTGAACGACTTCGTTTCATTTATTCCAAATATAGACGACTTAAACATTATGTAGTAATTAATTATAATTAATTTATTTATTAGTATTAATCTCTTTCTATGTTACCGATTTTCATATTTTTAAACACAGTATTCGTTTAAGAGATTCAAACAATATATTGTAGCAGTTTAAACTTCAGTTCCAATATTAACAAGTATTGTTAGTAATTAGTTATTAAGTAAACATGTTTATTTTTCTAGCCGCAGGTTTTTAGTCGCTTTTTCCATGCATAGCCTTTTGTTTACTTTTATTCTTTGCATTCTTACTTTGTTATTGTGGTAAGGAGTTCCCATTACACAATTTTTGCAACCTGTGTTATATATATATTTGTTTATCTTTTTATAACTTTATGTATTTTTTTTTTTTTTTTTTTTTTTAACGTAGTCATGTACTGTTACGTGTGGCCCGAGACACCGTTTGTGATATTTATATTAGAGGAAAGAGTTTAGCGCGTCTCAGAAGTTGGAAGGTTGTTAGGATTATCAGAAATAGTGGATGAAAATGAAGAAGGCCGGGTTATGTGACAAAATTAGAGGACAGGACATATGGACAACAGTTGTAGATTGCTGGCCACAATAGCAGCATAATGGGACGTCCGTTCGATCGAGTATATGCTTGTGTAAAAATGGTTGTTTTAATAACAAGGTACATTCGGATGATAAAAAAATATGTTAAAAATTGTCTAGAACTATTAAAAAAATGAAAAAAAAACTAAAAAAGTAAACATTACTTCGAAGTTGCTTTGTACTGTATTGTAACAACCATGCTTGTTACATTGTTTGTGTTAGTGAGCAGTTAATAGATTGAAATTAGAATTAAAAATTATATATCGAAATTTAAATTAAATATATATACGTGAATGATGAAAGAAAAAGAAATAGTATATATATAGGTATGTGTATATACATCCGGTCGGCGTCGCGAACGTGACTTTCCCAAAGGAAATATAATAAAAGGAAATATAATAAAAAGGAAATGGAATGGAGGTAGACTGATATAAGTATAGATATATGTGTATCGGGGAAAGCACACTGGCGCCGATAAGATTAGAGTTGTAAAAGATCCATCAAAGTTAGTATAAAAAATGCCGAAAGGACATATATAATAAATTAAAGATTGACATGGCAAGAGCAGAAAAAGAAAAAGGTAAATATAGCATACAATGGATTCAGTCGGTATTTTGGTCGAAGACTAAAAGAAACAGCTCAGAATTTTCTGATTGGCTAGCCCAAAAGAGAAATCGGAGGGTTCCGCCGAAAACAGGCAATTTAGGAGATTTCTAGTATATGTATATGTATATGTATGTATATATATGTATATGTGTATATGTATGTATATGTGTATATATATATAGAATTCCTAGAAGTAAAGTATGTTGAGTATATGTGTCTATGTATGTTATGTTGCCTGATGCTGGCTGCCGTACTAATAAATATATATAAGACTATATATGTATGTATATAAGTATATAACTAAAATAAGGGACAATGGAACTTTTCCTTGGTTCAATTATTTTCGTCGAAAATAGACAAAAACCATAAAGATGTAAAAAGAGAAAAAATAAATGTAAAGAACCTGGCATTTCGTCAAAAGTAAAAGAAATAATAAGTATAATAAGGATAAGATACCTGTGTTGTCTCCGGAGTCCTGGAGAGTAATAAAATACGAGTTTTGTCGGAGTTTAGTCCGACAGTCTCGCCAGTTTTAGTTAGTTCAATTTAGTCAGTCAATGTTTAGAGTTGGTCGTGTGAAGAAGTTAGGATGGATCGTCGGAACTTCAACCGTGAAGCTCGTCCATCCAGGCTAGGGAAAGTTCCATCGATTTTATGAATAAGTTATTTTCCATAGCTTATATTCTTAAAAAAAATAGTAAGATAGAAAGCGGATAAACGTAGCCGGAAATCGCGCGCGTTCGAAATCGTAATTCATTTTATTTCTTTTTCAAAATATAATAAATTTTAATAGAATAAAAACCGCGTGTTTTTTTTTTTTATTCTTTTATTTCATTAATTTATTTTATTATATTAACGGTCGTGGGTCAACCCACGTGGCATCCCGGACATACCTCAAAAGAAAACAGAAGTCGGTAACGTTGTACCTTTAATATTTATATTTAAATATAAGTCTACAACGTAACGTAAAAAGAAAAAAATATATATATATGTGTAACGATCTGGAGGTATATATGTTTATATATATATCATACAGGTCGCCACAGTATATATATAGTAAAAACCCTGTACTTTAAAAATGGAAGTATTTATCATTTTCCTTCTTGTTCATACTTTTCCGGGGGTGTTAGCGATCAGACGACAGCTTAAACTTGCGTTCTTTCGCTCTTCATGTAGATTTTGGAGTAATATATCCAGTCACAATGTCCTCTATACGGTACGTGGACTTTTAATAGTGAATAAATGTATTTTTTAAAAAATAAGGGACATTTAGTATAATGTTTTAATCCTAAATATAATTTATGTAAGACACTAAAAAGCAGAAGAAACGCTTATTAATTATTTCATACATATAACGACATATGTAACATTCCGTAGTCTGTTCCAATTAACGCGCAATGTATACAACAAAAAATCGATATCAATAAATATCAAGATCAGACATTTTTATTAAACCGGAGTGTTTATATGCATCCGAATAAGAGCTAAACGACGTTAGAAAAATTGAAATATTAAAAAAAAAAGTGAAAAAAAAAAGGCTACAAGAAAAATTTTCGGTCCAAAAAAAAACAGATGTTCAGAAATAGGTCCAATAAAGAACGAAAATAGAAAAACTATCTGATGTTGTGTTGAAAAGAAGAATGCCATTTTGCGAGCATATTAAAAGAATTAGTAATAATAAACGAAATGAATATTTCAACGTTTTGATCAATTAAAAGCCAGTCCGAGGTGACAGTTGAACACGAAAAAGGATGTCAATGAAATGCAAATAGATAACGCAACGATGGATGATGGCGCCAAAATCGAATAGATGAAGATAAGATCGTTCCTTTGAACGTTAATTCTCTAGTCACGAATTCAATTATTTAGAATGTCTAACGAATTAAACGTCAAATGTTTAGAGATTATTAAATAAAAAAATAAACATAATCAAGTCGGACGATTTCATTTAACCGAAGTTTTCAACGATGTATTTTACAGCCGTTTTGTTTCTTATTTAAAAATGTAAAATCGATTTATATCTTATTCGCGTCGTTTAGCACACTCGTGGTCGGGCAAACTGGAATCGATAAGATAATTAAACGATTTTCATTATCACTTTTAACAACTAATTAATAAGCAGATATGATTTATGTACTCCACGGAAGAACTTTAATAATGATCATACGTAGGAGTATATGCTGACTTGGTTGTACGCTCATTTGTACGAGCGCCAGATTGGCAAATCGATTATACTTAATTATAACATATTAGTTGGCGATTGATTAAACAATACAAAATCTCTACATACAAAATTTCATAACTCAACCACACTCATATCAAAACAGTACACTCATATATATATATATAATTATCTTTATTGTATTAAATTACAAATTCCCATATTCCGGTTCAGCATACGTTCAGCTTTTCCTGTACCTTGTATAAAAATACAGATATCCGTATTTCACCGGCTTATAAAGCGTATTTTGCAAATATTTACATGTCCGACTAATTTTGTTAACCTATTTCTTACATGCATCGATAACGTATTCTAAAAATAGTCACCCGTATGCGCGACTCGTATTCCTCTGCAATATTTTTATACCGAGATAACTTAGCTACTTCACTTTCTATCGGATCTTATCTGGCCGATTAAATGTAAACCTTAAGATTTGTTTTCGAAAATAAATACCGACAAGCGCATTAAAATACAATATACTTTAACTTCGTAAAATAACTTAAAATTTTCTAAAAACTTTCAACGACATAATACGAAGATCGGAAAGTATAAAATAAAATAGGCTGATCTATCTAGACGAAATGTTCGTAGTTTAAATAGTAAAATAAATAATTTAATTTTCTAAATTTTGTCGGATAAAACTTCGACGTGTTTGTTCCAAATTAATTTATTATCGAATAAAATATAATATAATGTAATAATAATGATAATAACTACGATTTCCGCGCAGGTGGTTTCATGTTGGGAAGGAATTTTCATCATGTACTACTTTCGCAAATAGAAATTTTTCTTAAATTTATATATATATATATATATATATATATATATAATGTTGATTTATTGGAGAGTAGTGATTTTATGAATTAACAAAACAAAATAAAATCAAAGTTAATCACTAAAAAATTTTTTTTTACACAAATACGTACACAAAGCTTTTCGACTATTAAGTCATTAGCTTGATAATGACTTAATAGTCGAAAAGCTTTGTGTACGTATTTGTGTAATAAAAAATTTTTTAGTGATTAACTTTGATTTTATTTTGTTTTGTTAGATATATATATATATATATATATATATATATATATATATATATATATATATATATATATATATATATATAATTCCAAAGTTCAAGATTAGACAGTTTTTGCAGGACAGTATTCATTCGGTGAACTAAGTGATTAAATTACAAAACAAGCCGCCTAAACGGAAATCGTCAAAATCTGACTAATCGTCCTTCGTCTGATTGAGATAGATGTTGGTAATCTCTTTAATTTACGTTTTACTTCCAAAATTACCAATCATTATTCCTAACAACATTTAATCGATCCGGGTATTTCCTTACCCTAACACAACTCGATCCATTCTACAACCTTATCAAGTCGTTTACGTCGAATGAATTTTGAACAAAACAAAAAAAATATCACTCCACACGAATTTCCTATTTATCTATTTCAAAAGCTGTAGATGTACAGTTTATATTTAAAAAAATCGCAAACGTCATAATCCGCAAATATAAATAGACGGAAAATCGGATCACGTTCAGAATTTTTCACTTCTGAATCGATATTTACTTAATGCAGTAAAAGTTACGCGAGAAAACATATAAAATTTTCTTTTATATATATAAAATCATCTTCGTCAGTGGTCTATTGCCATGATAGTGAACTTCTATCTTTCCCCGGTCTTCCCGCAGCTCGATTCATCCTGGTTCTTTAACTCGGTGTCTTTCAACACGATGTTTCTCGGTCTTCCGTGGGTTCTTTTTCCTAGGATTTTACCTTTAACAATATTTAGAAATAATCCCCCTGCAGAAGTACATTATACATAAAATAATACCTAATTACTAATATGATAATGAAAATAATTTTAAACGAAAAAAAAATATATATATCGAAATTTATATTTAAAAAATACACTTTAACAAGTGTATTCCCCTCCTCCCCAGCTTTCTAAAATGAACGTCCGAATGTGTTAGAAATTGGGACGCGCATATTATATAAACCAATACAATTAAGTACGTGTTCGAATTAAGGAACCGGTTCTGGTCGGTAGTACTAAATTAGCGCACGATTAATATTAATTGAAAGTATTTTCTTCGGCTGACAACATTCGATGATCAATTATTTAAGAAAACGTTCTTCAATGACCGGAAGTGTTTAATAGTAAACCAGTATTACGCGGAATTACAGAAAACCTTTCACCGCGTGTACCATAAGAAAAAATTATAAATATTAATCGAAATACATGCGCGTCAATCCATATATAGGAAGCGGTTAAACGGGTAATCAACAATAATAATATATACTATACTATTTTCTTCAACGGGAACACTTATCTAGTTATAAAACTTATTAATTACCCAACGAAATATATACAGGACGTCGAAAAACATAACCGATGATAATTTCCACTCCGAGATCGCATGTTTTGTAAGTTATTATGCCTCTTCAAAATGTTACAAGACGATTTTCGTTCATAAGAATATTTAAATCTTCGCCGATATCATTTTAAAATAATCGTAAATACCTATATATTTATAGTTTGTATTATAACTGAAGAAATATTTAACTTTTACAAGATATTTAAAAAAAAATGGATCGCGATTTTCGTTATATAAATTTTTTAATTATTTATTCGATTTACACAATTTTTTCCTATAGAAATACGTTCATACTACATGCTATTGGCCTCATATTTAACAGACAGATTTTTCCAGATTAAACTCGATGTATCTGAATTTTATCCTGCTTAGGCTGGCGTTCCACAAGGCTCTTGGGCCCAATTTCCTGTACGTATATGACCTTCCAGTTAAAACCAACGCCAAGGTTGCAGCATTCGCTGATGATATGGCATTTTTTGCAAACGATAAGGATCCGATAACAGGCCAGAAAAATTACAAGCCGATTTAAATTATCTAGAAAAATTGGCACGACAGTGGGGAATTAGAGTCAACCCATCGAAGTCTGTCACATTCACAAATAGAAGCGATACATGCCCACTCGTTAATCTTAATGTTCTAATTCCACAAAAGAGTAAAGCTCGATACTTGAGCATGTGATTTGATTGTCATATGGCGTAGAAGGAGCACATTAAGGTGAAGGTTAAAGAAATAAACATGAAATTGAGAAAGATGTACTGAATTATGGGTGGACATTCCAAGTTGCCTCTAAAATCGAAAATATTGCTATATAACGCAGTTATCAAACCGGAGTGGACCTACGGTATATTCCTTTGAGGTACAGCATCGATGTCTAATATTAACATGATGCAACGATGCCAGTCGAAAATATTAAGAATTATAACAAATGTGCCATGGTACAAGCGCAAAGACACCGGATGTGCGCGAGGTAATCCAGACTAGTAAACGTTACCTGCGCAGCCGCCCAAACCGACTGGCAGTTGATTTGCTAGATAGTGGCAACGATGTCCATAGACTGAACTGTTGCACCTTCCACATCAGTTTTAATGATTGGCGAGGCAATTCTGAGTATCATTGATGAATGATATATCCCATCCTGTCATGACCCATATAGATAAATTGCATAGTTAGCTATGTAAGCTAGATTGCAATATATATATGTATATGTGTATATATATATACATAAATATATATATATACACATATACATAAATAAATTTATTAGAGTCCGAATTTTCACCCAATTCTGATTTATAAATTGTAGTATTGTAGAAATCAGTTAAATTATCTGTATACTTAATAGAATAAGCACTATTATCTATACCAAAACATTTCAGATACTTCGACGTCCAAACAAAAACTATTTTCCGTAGTTTTTTTAAAAGAGCTATGATACATAAAATAATTGGTAAAACGGTTTGTCTAAAATGCGCGTTCTAAAACGTACCCCTTCCCTAGAATTTAAAATTTTTATTTAAAATCACATTAACCGTATTGTGGGTACATTTCAAGATAATTAGATGCACATCAGTTCTATGTTTAGTCGAGAGTTTAGTAAAATATAATACGAATACACCTATAGATAGCGCTAGTCGTGAACGCGGTTTCGATCGATTTGTTTTTTCATATTAATAAATACCGATATATTTATAGATTAATATTAATCAATATCAACATGTTTATAGATTAAGTAAATTACATTTCGGTTTATTTATACATATATTAAATTGCCCCCCCGTAATGTATTTAGATAACATCTAATATACGTAGGACTCATATTTATTTATTTTTTTTATTTTTCATCAGTAAATAAATAGGCTTATTCGAAGAATCGATACTTTTCATCGCGACAAAGTTTACATAGGAGAAATCGCGTTGATTTATCGTTAATGTTTAAGTGGTAGATGGACCTGGATGACTAATTTAAGAAAAATTCTTTAAACTACAAACCGGTAAATATGGAAATTTCTGTTATGAAGTCTACCACCCAATGCAAAGCTAGCATGTAATAAAATAAGACGCGATGCGAATTCGAAATATTTAGAAGTTATCCTCGATTTAACACTAGCACACTGTGAAATGTTTAACATGTAAAATAAAGTCCTGCGTTAATTTGTATCCATAAAATGGGGTGTTGTACAGCAAGTACTTCAAACTTCTGCATTGGCTTATACGCAGGTAGAACATGGAATAGATCAATTAACACTAAAAAAAAAGTTATCGCAGTGTCGAATAATAAATATGAACTAGTTTATGGACTGGGTGAAGACTTAAAATGCGAATGTGATGAACCGCAAAACTACGAAAAACGTTATTTTTTTTTTTTAAATGCCACCACAATTAGAGTTCGTGTAAAGGATAGGCAGATTCTTGAGTACTCAACAGATATAAAAGGTTTCCGGATTTAATACGAGATGATGATTATCCGTTGCATAAAAATTATTTTCTTTTCGTCAATTAAGAAAAGAATAATTAATAAATCGAAACTAGTTTCATGCGAACAGAGTTTTACGTTTAAAATTAATCCGTCCGTAAAATGTTATGTACAATACGCAAACATATTAAAATGTACTCACGGAAATAATTCAGCGTCTCTCTAATTTGATCCGGGGATAATGCGCCAATGTTTAATTCGTCCGGTTTCAACGCTGGGCTAGGAATAAACCAATCTTGATTTTCGTAACCTATAACAAATTTATATACGTCAATTATTTACTATACTTGCTACAATCGAATTATGCGTAAATTATCTTATTATTATTATAAGTAAAAAGTTGTAAAAGTTACTTCGAGTTAAACTAATATTATATAGAATGGAAAAAAAATAGTCAGAATAATCCATGAGAATCATTCTGAGCCTATACAACGAGCCACTAGACTTTGACCTACCAAAGACCATCTGGATAACGTTGAACCACTCCTAGACGGAACATAAAGACGGTGCGGGAAAATGATTAAGACATGATGGAAACATCATGTGAGACTATGAACAGAAAGAACAGACAATAGACCGTATTGATGAGGTGTCAAAAGCGGACTCTGAAAGGGATTGAGAAGAAATTATTAAATTGACGGACTTAGCGACGGATTGACTGTAAAAAGTTCATGTTATAATATAATAAATATAGATTAAGTAATAGATACCCGTAATAAATAAAATTAAATAATTTAAATAACCGATAAAATTTTATTCATTTGAACGCGTAATGTTACTAACGTGATTATGAATAAAATTATTTACATAAATGCGTTCGCTATGTCATTAATATGAAAAATGTTCGAAAACTTAATTTCATTTTATTTTGCTTAAATTTCTTTAAAACATGCTAATTTGCTTTTTGAATCTAGTATAAATATTATAGTGTTATATATCTATAATTGTTTTTTTTTTTAAATAAAATTCCTGCGCTTACTTAATAAATACTTATTACAAACATAATGTTACGTTTATAAAATTTATTAGTTTTGTGTTAAAAAAAAAATTAAATTTACAGATCACGAAAATAGGTGCTGCTAATCGAGTCACCATCTTCACATTATTTTCTAATTCTTGCCCCGACAAATAAATAAAAAAAAAATAGAATGCGCCTTTGGCTACATCTGTACGTTTTGTATTAAATATTTACACGATTTTGTTTAAAATAATTGTAACAGGCTTCAAAGGAATTATGTATGTCCAGCAATTTTAGAAGTGTATACAAAACGCTTGTATTAGAATAGTTAATAAAAATAAAATGTACTGAACGACTTTCATTTAAAAAGGTTACGATTGAAGTGAAAGATAATTCGGCGAAGGAGTAACCAGAAAAAGTGTATCTAACGAAAGCAAAAATCAGATGAAAAATGTGGGAAGGAGTAGTCCTCGAATGTCATGTATACTTGGGAGTCACATTGGATAGACATTTCGAGTATATTGTGAAAAAAAATACAAGAAACGGAATCATCAGAAAATTAATTGGAATATCATGGGAGAAGTAGTTCGGACATCAGCAATGGCATTAAGCATTTTTACAGCGGAATACGCTTGCCCTGTATGGGTATATTCGACGCATGCAAAAAAAAAGGTTGATGTGGCTATTAACGATACAGTGCGTTTAGTTACTGGTTATCTTAGACCAACAAAGTTAACAACTTATATCTTCTATGCGAAATAGAGCCACTTGATATAAGAATCAAAGTGGTAGCTGATGCGGAAAGAAGAAAATAAATCTCGCCATCCAATGTATGGACAAGCCGCACCAAAGACGTGTTTAAAGTCGGGAAATAGTTTCCTTAAGGTCGCAAAAGAAATACCTAAAAAAATATCGATAAAGCGCGAACGCGTTATCGAATGGAAAAATAAGTGTATTCAAACACAATGTGGAAGACACCAAACAGAATACGAGCTGGGTGAGCTTGAACAAGAGAGAATATGTCGAAGTGGTCATCAACAGAAAATCCAAGCTGCGATTGCAATTCAGTCGATGGGACACTTATTGGAATGTAGAATTGCCGGACTTCGGTGCAATATGTATAATTTTATGAACACGGATCAGCATGCTCTGCAGGTATGACAGTATTAATCCGAGAAAATATAATAGTGAATTGGCCTGGACACGAAACGAACGAACGGACCGTACAAACCGACTCGATGAATAACCGATAACAAAAATTATATTCCATACCGGATGAAACAATGAAGCAAAATTTTCGCCTTAAGTAGATGACGAGAGGCTATAAAAGGAAATACATACAGCGACAATCGTTCACAAATCAAGATCACATGCGCGCGCTGATAGAATAATGTAATAATGAAATAACGACCAGTGGAACATAAAATTAACTTAAATCATTCTACAAATGAATTTATTGAAAATAAGCTACGTCCAGAAACTGTCACAGACTTTTAAAATTTGCAAGTCGTAATATAAAAACGTGGACGATAAATTCGGTATAAAAATTAAATAATACGATTTAACGTACAAACTGCTACACGGGTATATTAATAGAAATTAACAACTGCATAGTGATCGGAGAGCAATGTATAAAACGTTTTAAAATTATCTACAAAATTGCGTGTATAACGAAAAATTATTGTTCCAGTTTATACAGAAAAACCCGTCGTCAGTGCTGTATAGATTTTATTCGATAAAGTTTTCGTTCAACTTGTTCGATGTTTAAGACTATTCGACTTTTTCGATATAAAATTTTTATTTTTTATGTATTTATTTTTTAAGTATACATTCGTAAAATAATTGTCAAAGCGTTGCACAAATAATTTTCAAATTGATCCGTTACGACGATTAAATTAAGGCAGAATGCGAATTACGAATAACGTCAGAGTAAAATAATGCTACACTGGATTATATATATTATTGTAAACTAGTCGAAACAATTTAAAATTAAATAAATAAATATTATAAAAATGAAATTAAATGCTGGAATTTTGGTTTTTATGCGTTAATTTAAGATAATGACTTATGTATCAATTATATATATATATATATATATATATATATATATATATATATATATATATATATATATATATAGATATATATATATATATATATATATATATATATATATATAATCATTAATCTAGTAATTAGTAATAATAATAACATGACATGAAATAAATAAATAATACAGTAAACAAGAATTATCAAAGTATAAGAATTAAAAAATATTCGTTACACGTATTACATATATAAGGACAGTTAAATCCAGAACATATGCGTTCAATAATAAAAAAGCGATTATCTTTAAAATATACATGTAAAAACAAAAATTTTCATTGCGATCAAAGTTTACTAATCAATAAATTTCTCTGGACGAATTGTAGAATCATCAATATACATACTGTAGAGATAATGAGAAAACAAAAATATAAATAACTGGATAATCGCGAAATAGAATCGACAATGTTTAATAATTTTCATAAAGTGAAATAAGCTACATCGGTTACTAAATAAAATTCTTAAATTTTCTAGCAGTGTAAATACATTTTAAAGTTTTTATAGAAATTTATGAGCTTAGTGAATAGTATTTTATCAACATTACTTTTTTTTCGAGGTTTAGCAAAAAATTTATTCAATTTTAATATTTTATCGTTTTTTCCTCTTTATTACATCATCGTCTGTGAGCGTATGTGTTCCTTACTAGAGAAACTCCCTCTACATGATAATACCTAACATTCAAACAAATACTCTGTTCCATCCCTGCATGCGAATCTTCTCCCAAATTCCTATTTGATCCTCTCCATCATTTTACAGCTACCCTAAATGATTTCAATATTAATTACAATATTCATACAACAACCAACTCAAATTATCTAATTCCCCCTTATATACCAATACCACATTACAATATAAGAACACAACCGAGCATGAGTTCATTTCGAAAACAAATAGCTAAATGAACAACTGTTTACCGACAGCGCTATGCTTGCTGCAAATCCCTATCTAGTTTTATTAATAGTCTTACAGTATGCGCATTTTCCATCAATGATTCATTCCATCACATCCAGCTACTTGATTCTTGCTCTAAATTATGTTGCAGAACTATACGGTATATTCTTCTGTTTTCAATATACTATATGGCATTAAGCAGGTTTCACCTTGGTCACCTATCACTCACTCATGACCATCTACTCCAACGTGCTCATCCCCTTGCTTTTTTACCCCTTTTGTCTATTCTCACTCTTATTCGTCATATTTTATTACACTGCCCTACACTCCACTACTATCGATACCATATCCGTTCGCACACGCTATCTGGTTTCCTATCCAATAATCCAACTATTACCTCAATTATACAATTCCTTTCCTCCTCGAAACTCATTTACTGCATCTAACAGCTAATTTATCAGTGCAGCCAACACGACACTATAATAAATAAATAATCTTTTTATATATATTCCGAATGTCATTTTTCCTACAGAGAATTCTTTTTTTACACGAACACAGAATTTATTGGTCGTCGTTGATACGTGATCTCGCATGATATCGTGTTATATTCCTTTAACTTCTATTACTATATTTGAATATTTAAATTATTTTCTGTTACATAATGACATTTGTGTTCATACACCGAGTTTTATTTTATAACTAAAATTCAAATTTGATTTACTTGTCAAGTTTCAGAATTTAAACATCCAACTTCGCCGTAGTTTTTAATGCTGATCAGTACGAGATTGATACATCATGTAAACGATGCTTTTTTACTTTGATCAATTTCCTTATTCATATGATTTTAAGAATTCCCGAGATCAACAAATTTTTTTAAACATATTTTGCAACCGTTTACTTTCGAATAAAATTTAATTATTTTAATCGACGCGATTTTAAATTCAGTCCCACTTTCTTCTTATTTCTCACATTTCTTCAATTAAGTACTTTGTCAGAATTTTAAATCGTTCATCTAAATAATATAATAATAATTTCTTTTACCGTTTAAATATTAAAACGGTCTTTTTTGTAAAAATGTGTAATTTTCGAACCTGACATCTCCTCTTAAGTAATATATCTATTAACATATTTACCTACATCGAACGTGTGAGAACGACCTTAGAATAAATGTGTTAATGGGAGAACAATAGAACAATACGGCAATTATGAATACAAATAGTAGTTAGTTAACTTCCTCGTGAAGCGCTCTGGAATTTATAACGGGTTAAAGAGAAGAGAACCGACAAAAAATACACAAAAATGAACTCTGTAATTACGGGTCTCGACACGCGTAATGATCTTTCTAATATATATACGTAATCGCACGGTATACTGTCAGAGGATGTAACTAGACTAATGCAAGAAGTCTATGTGGCTTTGAAGGATGCTGAATTTTTAAAAGTACCATTTAAAACTTTTAACACGTCACACTTCAATAACAGTACAGTTTTATACAACGAACGATGAAAATAAAATATGCAAAAAGGAAGGATGTAGAGGTGAATGAAAACAATAATATGAACGTGAAGAATAAATGTCATTTTACATTCCTATGTGGGTTTGCCGGCGTAACTATGTAAATTACCAGCAACCTTCAGTTTAAACCACTATACAAACAAAAATATAGAATTCTTTAATTATCGAACAAACAATAAACATAATTACGAGGTTCTAGCGATTTTTTTTCTTAACTAGATATTTTAATAAAGACGGCTAACGTATCATCTAAAAAAAAATATACGGCCTGATTTTAAACGCATAATTACTTTCTATTATAACGTTAAATTAAACGATTAACATAAATAAATTACAAGACCGAGGTTAGTTCGAAAAAATTGTACGTGGATAAATAAAAATAAATTATTAAATTTATTACAACCAGGACAAATATAAAGTCGCGTGAAAACAGAAAGAAAACGATTTTTTTTTTTCTACTTCTGTTACTTCATTCCTAAAGTTGGATATCTATGAAGGGTACCGTGGTGTTTTATTGTATGGGGGAATGCATCCATTAATGTATTCAGCCCATCCATCCTAAACTAGGTGGCGAATTCTAGTTCTTTTCAATCGTCTGGTTAGTGTGACGTCCGGAACGGCAACTATTACCACATTGTAGCGTCCGCGTATTTGCATTGCATGACTTCGAGTCCGCTGCTCTATTGCTTCGTCGACTTTGCAGACCACATTGCGATGAATAACTTCATTGGTGACGTACCACGTGTATATCAGACTTAAAGTTTTATTTTGAAAGCGTCGAATTATATTTCTATTTGTCTCTTTTTCATATCTCCATATTGATACAGCATAAGTCCATGTTCGCTTTCTTATTGAAAACGAGTTAATTTAAAAATGTAACGAAAACTATTGTAACATAAATACAATATGGCGTCGATGAAAAAAAATCGACAGAGTTTGAAAAAATTAAATCTTACAGAAATCAGGGAGAAATACTTTAGGAAAATTAATAGTAAGTGATATAAACATTGCAAATTATAAATCCTCATGAAGTTAACACAATAACAAAAGGCAAAAATTCGCTAATTTGATAATAATGATGATTTAAAAAATCACAAAAATAAATGCTTTAATTTAAAACAAATACGAGACGTTAAAATTAAAAATTGAAATTACAAGTATTATTTTTTCCCTCCAAATTAGATACATATCTTTTGATAGTTAAAAATAAGATGCTTCGCCGATTTTTTAATATACTTATTTTCAAAATTTAAATATTGTATATACGTTTTTGAAATTTAAAGTGCTAAATGTGCGAACAGAAAGTGGTAAAATTAGCCAATATGAAATAAGATACGTTTACATTTTGAAAATTATATGTAAACAATTACGTACGAGGTGAAAATTCAATTTTCCATTTTTACGTTACGAACAGATCGGAAAATGTAGCAGAATTATGTCGCGCATCAAATTTTGAAGTATGATCGTAAACGTAATTTTTCGAATTTTTAAACTAATATAAAAAACAAAATCGCTAGCAAGCTGTTGCTTTACAAGTATATTTTAAACCCGTTTTGGTATAACGGCTGTGAATTATGGGGGATATGATAAAATTGTAATATTTCAATAATGAAAATATGCAACAAAAATAAATATTACGCACAATGATCAATGCTCCGTAATATGTAACAGATATTCATTAAGATGTTAAATTCATAAAAATTTCTCAAAGATAGGGTGCAAGATTAGAAGAATACGGTAAAAGAATTTGTGAATAAGACTTGGTATGAATCATATTTCTACGTATACATACGTGTATGTCCGTATACTGCTTGCCAAAAAAGCGCGTATGCACGTTCCATATTTCGTGCACGTATGTAAGTTACGGGTTGATATAATCAAATTAACTTTATTTAGACTATGTACATGATCAAATAATGAAACTCGTGTAATAAATAAAAGGTATTTATGCATAAATATCTTTTACTAACATGTAAACAAAGCTTACCGATATTACTTAATAGAATATATGATAAAGGGAAAGTTCCTGAAAATTTTTATTCCAATTCCTAAAAAAAGTACATTAAAATATTGCTGTCGATCATAAACATTAGGGTAGAATGAAGGCTAGACACACAGCTCAGCCGAACAAATATGGTTTCATTGCGAAAAAAGGCACTATAAATGTAATAGCTTTTCTGCAATTAATGCAAACTGTGAAGTAATGAAAAAGATTTCGACCGGGTAAAATATAAAAATATACTGGAAGAACGTAATATAGACAATAAATATTTACAAATAATTAAAAGTATACACACTACAATCAGATAGCGAACATAAAAGTTGCAGAAAAATTTAATGATAATAGATGTCAAATTAAAAAATGAGCAAGACACGGCTGTTCATTACTACCTAGACTATTTAACATATATTCAGAAGAAATCATTAAAGAAAGAAAAAATTACAACTATGGATTCAAAATAAACGGACGTTCCAATAGAATGTGTAAGCTATGTAGATGACGCTTAGGCTAAATAAAGCAGGGGAGAAATATGGCATGAAAATAAACGTTAGGAAAACAAATCACTAAGACGATTGACAACATAGATCTCAAGTTAAAAATCGAGAAAAAATGGTGAACATATTTTGCAGCATTACTAACAAATATAAAAGAAATTAGAAATCGTATCGGAATAGCCAAACAAGCGTTCAGAAATTTAGAAACCGTACTGAAAGACAAAAAAATAAAAATGAAAGTCAACCAGTGTTATGTCGTGTCCGTCCTAAAATACGCTGCTGAAACGTGGACACTAAGCGGAGAAAGTGTAAAAAGATTAAAGACGTTTGAAATGCGGACGCTTAGAAGAATACGGCGGATACGGTGGACAGAAAAAGTAACGAATTCAGATGTATTACAATGGAGGAGTGGTATGGAGAAAACGAACGTCATCCATGAAAATTGATGAAATAATAAAATCAGCCAGAAAAGAAGAAATATAAAACATGTTGATGTATGCCATCTTCTGACAAAAGAAACTACTAAATGGAATGCATAAATATATAATACATAATTCATACACATATACATAAGGTGTACTTTAAAATTAGTTAATGTTATTTGAAAGATATGAAAATAAACTTACAAGAATAAATGAGCAAATTAACAAAAATTTTTTAATTAACAATTAAGTTTTAAATGAACAAAACCGAAATTTAGTATATACTAAATAGCACAGTTGGACCTCCCCCGTATCCGCGGATTTGGTATCCACGATTTTAGTGATCTACGCATTGATGCTCGGAAGGTAAAGCAACGACCTTGGGTAGTATGAACATTTTTTTTTAATATATATATATATACATACGAGCATACACGAGTTACGCTTCCCCCTAAAGCTCGTATTTGATTTTTGATTGTGAGGACACAGCATAACACAACACCGTGAGCTGTGTGTTTCAAATGTTTGTTATTGTTATCTTCTTAACACGATTTTATTATTTCATCTAAAAATGCATCAGCCTTTTTTTACATACTTGCTCTACATAAAAACAAAATACACGCACACACACACACAACACACACATATATATATATATACAAGATAAAAAACTAACCTATTTTTTTTTTTTATTTATTAAACTGCTAATTTACCTAGCTAATGCTATTTAGTGAGTTTTATGATTATTTATGCATAATGTGACATGAGAAGCATCCCATCCAGTGATGGGTGCTTAAGTATAATTTTACATATTGATAGTATTCATATTAAATCCAGTGGTTTTGTTCTGTTGAGTCTGCGGATAACGAGTGAGTTGTCTAGTAAGGAGATCGCCATATGATTAGGGTGGTTCTCTAGCCGAACAGCGTATTTTTTAGCAACTGTTGCTATTTCTTCCTTTACAGTTTTTACTTTGAGATCTTCGTGTAGTGTAAGATTTGTTATGTACCACGGAGCGTCGACAATAGTCCGAAGGATTTTGTTTTGAACTCTCTGCAAAATAGCAATATTACTTTTCTTGGCACAACCCCATAATTGGCAGCAGTAACGCCAAACTGGTTTCAAAACTTGGTTATACAAAAGCAGTTTATTATCAGTAGACAGTTCTGATCGTCTGCCTAGTATCCAAAACGTTTGTTTCCGTTTAATGTTTAGTTCATTACGCTTTTTTATTATATGTTTTCTCCATGTTAGGTGCTTGTCTAAATTTAAACCAAGATATTTTACTTCCTCTTTTTGTGGGATTGTAACACCATTCATAATTAACTGTCCAGTTGGCAGATTTCTTCTGTTAGTAAATATTACCCTAGCTGATTTATCTTCATTAATCTTTATTTTCCACGATTTTGGTTACTGCTTCTTGCAGGGTTTTACTTGCCTCTACGGCAGATACGTCTGAACAGAGAATTGCTGGAGATTAACATATTTCCTTATTAAAATTTTCACATATCATCATAATTAAAAAGCCGCAAAAACTCGCAACAGAAACAAGATCGTATCGCCCCATTTCATTACTACCTGTGCTGTCTAAGTTGTACGAAAAACTATCCTGAAAAGAATACTACCGATTGTCCAAAACAAGTCACTAATACCTGACCATCAATTTGGTTTTAGGGAAAAACATAGTACAATAGAGCAGGTCAATCGAATAGTTAATGTGATTGAAAAATCCATTGAAGAAAAAAAAGTTTATGACGCGGTTTTCTTAGACGTAAGTCAAGCTTTTGAAAAAGTTTGGCATAAAGGTGTATTACAAAAAAATCAGTTGTTACTTTCCACATCAAATGACTCGGATATTACAGTCATACCTACATGAAAGGTACTTCTGTGTCAAATATGGAGAAGATGAATCACAGATTTATCCGGTAAAAGCAGGTGTACCTCAGGGCAGTGTATTGGGGCCGTTGTTCTATCTAGTTTATACTGAAGATATTCCTATTCCGACAAACATCGAAATAGCAACCTAAATGGCAAGGTATGGGTGAAAAGAGGGTTTCACGATTTTACGCGATTTCAGGTATCAGCGCATTTTTTGGAAACATACCTGCACGGATATAAGTTTCTAACTGTAAATTGATTACACAAACAAATATAAGAGCACAAGCGTCAACTGTAAGGATATGCTTACTGTGAAGCTATGTAGATACAATCAAACGAGTACAAAAAAAAAAACGATAAACAACGTCGTATTAATCACGACTCGAATCGTTGCATGAAAGTACGCTGTAGAAAATATTATTGCGGAATATGAACTGAAATATTGTCGACGGATGTTCGATTAAAATAATTTCGAATGAAGGTAAAAAAATATTGTAGCAATTTTGTATTTAATAATTTCAATATAGTTACATTTGAAACAGGTATACGAAATTGAAAAATACGTAAAAAAAGAACAAAATAACGCTGGAAATCCCAAAAAATAAAGGAAGAAACAAACTATTCAATTAATGATAGTAAATAAAAAACCCAGTCATTAGAGTGTAGAATAATAAGCCAACGAATAGTATGAAACATTAGACAACAATCAGAAATGGGATGATGATCAATAAAACGTACAATTTAATTAAAACCGAGAAATTAGTATAAAATCACGTCGAAGGGAAATAAACATGTATACACTATTCGTGGATGAAATAATGTGTATTATTTTCCAAATTAAATTTTAATGTATTATTTTTTTTTTTTTTGCATACAATCTATCCTAGGTGGATAATAAGTAGCACTGTTATCAGATGAATTGAATTAATAATAGAACGCTATAAACAATTCCGTATTCATTTCGTATTATTATTATTATTAGCTTATTTAGTACGTGACTTAATTTTTTAAACAGAATTTTATTTTATTATTTCATTATATTATGTACTGACACACATAATGTTTATTTTTTATACATCCGATGATTCATAAAATTTTTAATAAAATAAATTGATAGTCTGGACTGACTGGGAATTTATATAATACGAAAACCGAGAAACCTAGTTTAAAATAAGTGAGGCAATGTTTACCGCTAAAATCAATAAAGTGGTCAGACCATTTTTGTTTAATTACTTACAAATGAGATTACTAAATATTTAAAAACGAGATTTCACAGTGTAAAAAACTTAATTTGCAAATAATCTACTGTGTCCGATTTGAATCTGATACTGCCGCATTGACGAAGTCAGAAAAGAAGCAAAATTTTATTTACAGAACGTACAATTCTCTAAAAATATTGTACAGAAATAAATATTAAAAAAAAAATAAATAAAAAATTAGGGCATCAAACACGCTTATAAATGCCGAACGGGTAATAAAGTTATTGTAGGGTGCGATAATACGGAAGCGTATTAATATATGTTCAATACAAATTACACCGAGAATAAATATGGCAAAGATAGCATTAAGACAGAAAAGACTAATCAGGTTAATATTTTGAGCATATTTATTTATTCATTTATTCGTATGTTTCCGGGTAGCCATTTGCTAATTAATTCATTCTACAGTTTAATATCTAGTTTCTCGATCCATTCTTTTGCTTGATCAGTTAGGTCCGCGATCTCTCTCCAACCGTTATCTACTGCTCGACTTTGACATTCCATTAGTATATGGTTGACTGTTTGGTCTTTATCTCCGCAGTCGCATGTTGCGTTGTTCTTGATCCCCCATCTGTGCAACATTTTTCCACATCTTCCATGTTCCGTCCTAATGCGATTTAGTCTAGTCAACAAATTTCTCGGTAAATCAAATCCTGGTGGTTCGAGGCTTGGGTTTTTGATGAGTTTACGTTTGTCTGGATTATCATCAGACCCAGCTGTGTGTCCAAGTCTGAATTTCGTCGAATTTGTCGGAAATTAGTTGAGCCGCAATTTATGGGCCGGTTTCCTTGACTTGAGTCGCTCTGCTAGGTTTGTGTATAGATGTATCGTGAGGGCTTCGTTGTTATTATATTTCATCCATTATTTTACCGCAACCTTCTTTCTTGGGATATCCAGCGCCAATCGTCGTGCGCCTTGTAACGCTTTCAAGCGGCTAAGAATACGGTAATCTCTCAGGCGAACTTGTTAATTAACCTCTCGCTATATTGGGTACAACGAAGCAAATTGAGCATATTATTATACCGTTGTAAAACGTGATTAATTAAGACAGAAAGAGGATAGAAACAATAAAAATATGTGTTCGGAGAATTTATGTGGACAGGAAAAAATAAACATTTGAAAATGCTTCGTAAAATAGGACAAAAAAAAAGATGATTATTGAAATAAGTAATTGGAAAATGTCTATTTCTTAACTCTTTCATTACCAGTGTAGTTTTAAAACAACACTAATTTCTTGTGCGTCTTACGTTCATAACTGATTGTCGTTTATTACTAACACGATATTTAACGCTTTTGATGACCACCAGTGCAAAAATAGCGTTCTCACATTATTTAAAAACTAGTTTTAATTTTCGATCAACATGTGATGTGAAACATGTAATTAGTTCTACTTTGATTATATTTATATCAGCATTTTGGTGAATTTTTTTAATATAATTTTTTTTAATGCTAATATTGTTAGTTAATCATATTTCACTTTGGTTAATTTCGTTTCCTAAAACTCATTTATACACAAAGATATAGACGTTGTTTGTAAACTACAGTGGTAAATTATTAAAAATTTTTACGTTACAAGAACATTGACAAATCGTGAGCAAATCACTTATGAAGAAATTCAATATTTATTTAATACTATAAGGAAATTTGATGCTTTCTCTTCGACCCCCGATAACACCTCTCCTAATCTAGATCGGCGAAAACTGTTCGAACGAAAAAAACGTCCGCGAATTGTCGCTACAAATCTAGCCACTAACACCACTACCCTGTTGCAGCTCCTTATACAAAGTTTTTGTACGTGTTGGGATTTCAGAATAAATACGTATAAAAGAATACAGGCCTTGAGTTTTCGGGAGACATTGTTCAAGAGTTGTGTTCCTCATTACCAGCTGAAAAAATGTTAAAGTTTATTTTGATAATTGGTTTGCATCACTAAGTTTAGTTACAGCTTTGAAAGAAAAACAATTATTCTGTGTTGGTACAATACGTAGCAATCGTATAGGTAAATGCATATTAGCTAATGATAAAGATTTTAAACAAATTGGACGAGGATATTATGATTGGAAAGTTGAAACAAACAATAAAAATTGCCTGATACGTTGGTTTGACTTTAAACCAGTAAATCTCATATCAACATATGCTGAAATCGAACCAACAGGGAAATGTAAAAGATGGAGTCAAAAATAAAAATTATTCCTTGAAGTGACACAGCCCAATATTATAAAAGAATACAACACATTCATGGGCGGTGTTGATAAAATGGATATGCTACTGGAATTATATCGGGTTGATATTCGTTCAAATAAGTGGTATCGGAGAATTGTTTATTGGTGTTTAGGTGTGGCAATAGTAAATGGTTGGTTACTGTACAGACGTCATAAAAAAAAAACAAAATTACACTCTTGTACAGTTTCAAACAGCAATATCAAATGCATTATGTAAATCTAGTGTAACAGAAAAAAAAAAAAAAAAAAAAAAAAAAGGAAGACCTTCCAAGAAATCTACTACCATCGCCACATGAAAAACGTACATTACCTACTATAAAACCAGTACAAGAGATTTGATCATATTGACCACATGCCAATTTTTGATTCGAAACAAAATCGTTGTAAATATTGTAAAGGTGGTTTTACATATTATAAATGTGGAAAATGTAATATTAATTTATGTATTATTAACAAAAGAAATTGTTTTAAAAATTATTATTTTAAGTAATATTACAATATGTAAAATTACGAATATAATCTACAAAATAAATTTATAGGTGAAAGATGTCATTCATTACATTGTTGTTTTTAAACAACATATTAAAAAAAAATTTTGGTGGTCAGATTTGAAATTTGAAGTTATTTTCTGTTATATATGGTGTAGAGAGTTTAAAAAATCAAACAAAACTTTTTTTATCATAAGTTGGTCATGAAAGGGTTAAGAAATAATCAATTAATAAAAATAATAACAGTAAGAATAGAAGAGGTCGAGCAAGTCACACGTTCACGGCATAAAAATAGGTACGTTGACATAACGTTTAATGTTAGTTTATAATTAATTTATTTATTATCGCTGAAGTCTGGTTAAATTTTTAGAAAAATTAATTTTATTCAATCACGCATATCGTCGTAATTAAATAGAATGAAATTAAATAACTATCTTCATTTAGCGTGTACTTGCGATATACGCATATGTATGACATACACACATATATTCGAACGAAATCAAAAATACAGCCATCAAACTACAAGTCGAAAATTAATGATAAACAGTCATTTAAAAAAAAAAAAAAAAGTGGAGTTAACCAGTTTAACTAGTTTATTAAGTATACAAACACATTATTAGCTGTAAATATAGCTAAAACCTGTTAAATTCGTTAATTAAAAAAAACACAAACTAAACTAAAATTGATAGTAACGTTCTAATAAGAAATATTTTAATATATAAAACGTTTAATACAGTTTGAAATAATTATATGAACGTATTTCACGATACAAAAAAATGAACTGAAATCAAATTTTGATGTGAGATAAGCTTGAATAAACAAAAATTATTGAAAAATTCGTAGTAGATGATGCATAGGACAGCGTGAATTCAGATTTAATTAAAAAAATGATCGAACGAAATTTTAAAATCGACTACGATAATAGGCGATTGTTTGACAATTTAAGGTGTATAATCGAATTATTAAAATTGAATACGTGACGAATAAAAATGTAATTTAATTTTTAACGAAACAGAGTTAATTTTATTTATTACAAAAATTAATAAATTTACTCGTAATAATGTCTTAAACCTTATTAAAGAATTCTACTATAACAGATTAAATCATGTGAAAATGACATTTTCTATAATACGTCAAATGTTATTTCGTTTCGGAACATTCGTTATAATTTTAAACATAGACGAAACAACACGATGGTTTATAAGATTCCTAATCTGTTTATGTATCATTTAAACGAGTACATACGGTATCTATGTGCAGTTTTGATTATCGGTTATGTGTGAAATTAATTTTATTTGCATTACGTTAAATATTTATTTACTTTAAATACGTGCATTAAATACTGATAAACTATTACGCAGATAACCGAGCAATGACAAATTTTATAGAGTATATACACACGTGTTGAGATAAACTCGGTATTATAACTGACCTTGTACGACTTTATGACGACATATAAATTGGTTACGTGATATATTAGTGATTCTTTAAAGTATGTATAACGGGAGTAATCCAAAATTGCACGAAATTAATTACGTTTGTTTGTCAGAAGATACTTAATGGAATATCTGATATATTTCAAAATTTCGATATTAAATGTAAATTAACAGTTTAATAATGTGTTATTGAAAACTGTTTGATAGGTTAAAAAACGAAATAAAATGATACATTATATACAGACATATATCAAATATGAACAGAGAAGAACTTGTTACTTTCTTCGTAGATTATAAAAGTGCATTCGGTCGAGTGAAGCACGATAAATTAATATAAATATACAAATGCAACATTAACGATAAAGATATGCGCTTAATAAAAAAGATCTATTGGGAGTAACACACGAATATTAAATTAAACAAAAGATACTCAGAAGTAACGTGCAATATTCAAAAGAGGAGGGCGTTAAAGTTGTCCTTTATCTCCGAGACTATTTAACATATATGCGGAGGAAATCATTAAAAAAGCGAGAATAGATGATTTGGAATTCGAAATTAACGGACAAAGAATAAATGAGAGAAGTTACGCAATAAATTCTTGTTCGACATCGAGGAAAAAAATGCAAAAAATGGTCAATAAAACAAATATAGGTGATTTAAAATATGGAATGATCATAAATTACGGAAAAACTAATGCCGCGAAGTTTACATGATCGAGAAATACAAATGTTCGCATAAAGATAAATAATTTTGAAATAGAGCGCGTATCAGAGTTCAGATATTTGGGAACTCTTATAATGATACTAGAGATCAAAAGGAAATCGAAAGAAAAATTGGAATGGCGAAAAAACATTTAATAATTTAAGCGCAGTATCCAAGAACACAAAAGCGAATCTCGAAGAAACGAATATTACATCATATGCCTGCGAAACGTGGATAATCAGCGCAGATAGCGAAAAAAAAATTGAAATGTGGGGTTATCGTAGGATACTGAAAATATCACGGACAGGTCGTATTACAAACAAAATTGTTCATCGGATTAGAGAAGGCGGGTTATTCATGATTGTTATACAAGGTAAAACATCATCGAAACCAATAAGAGGAAAGCGCTGGAATTGACCACTTCGAACAAATCACCGCCTAATGACTTGACTGAAATTATTTTTAAAAAAATCCAGAGGTCGGGAATATGAAATATAGTATAATGTATGCAAACTCCTGAACAGTATGATGATATTTACAAAATTAAGATTAACTTATCCGGAATTATTCTAATTATATTTGTAGACATGCTTTGATTTTCTAGGGAAGTATACAAGGTAATCGGATACTTTAAGATACGATATATAGTTATACTATTCTTAAAACATAGACACGATACCAATTTCAGAAACTATTCATCGTTTCTATACATAATAATAAAACTTGCTCCCAGTCATGATCAAGCATCTCGAGGAATATTGTAGGATATTTAACTAAAGTTTGAATAACATAATACCGTCGTAATCGAAATGGCAAATACCCACTAGATATTACATGGAGTCGTATGAAGCTTGACTACATTGAGGACTATCGATGTGTATAAGATTCTCGCCGGATAACGTTGGTGAACAAAAATGAGAAGATAATGACGAAAAGTAATCTACACGCTAGCTAACGAACACTAAATGGACAGTAATCAAGCAACAAAGAAATATGTAAAGTAAAGAACGATGATTGTCGTCTGTCATAAAACTGTAAAATTAACTGAGAGAAAATTAAAATTTACATTTATACATTTTTATAAAACAAAAATATTAAATAATAATAAAATATATTATGTAGTAAATTTTTAATGTACAAATAAATGAAGAAAACCATGAAAACAACAACAGAAAGGATAACGGTTCGTAATATAATTAATAATATTGACACGCCTAAGTAATTCATCTTCTCTATATTGAAAGAGTTTATTACTATCTTTTATCTGGTAACAAGAGTTATACCATTTGCGTACTTAATACTATAAGCTGATAAATACAGGGGAGAGAGAGACGATGTTCTAGAAGTTGTTTAACGGATAAATTTATTTATTTTCTAAGAAGATAATTTCTTTCTCTACAAACTCACACGCATATATTTATATACATATACAATATGCGTACTAATTATTATGGAGTTCAAAAAGAACTTAATAGGTAACTTACCACCGAATTCAGTAAGTGAATCAGCACGAAGTTTATACTTTGGTATTTGTTCATTCAATAAACTGATTATTTCCACTTCAGGTAAATCTCCGCCACTGCATACCTCTGAAATTAAATATAATATTTACGATTTAGAATTCAAATATAAAGAAATAATTCTTCAGTACAATATTCTATCGATACTGTAAGGTTATAGAAATAATTATTTTATAGCTAAAAGAACACGAGATAATAAAATTACTATAAATCATCACGGTTGAAATTCATGAAAAAAACTTTGCAAATACATTTAACTTAAGTCTTTTATAATTACAATTAAAGACTAAATGACAAGACCCCGTATATTATATATTTTCACCACAAAATTAAAATGATAAATCATTTTCAACATCAATAATTGGTCGTACTACTTAAATTACATTATTTCACTATAATTATTAAAATAGAACATTCTATTTAATATTCCGAAATAACACATCATGCCCGCACATACATACAAACACAAAATATGATGATATCTTTTTACTATATTGTTTATAAATTATATATATTTTACGATATTGTTTGAATTGTTTAATCAATATTTATACACACGCATATATATATATATTATGTGTGTGTGTTTAAAGTTCTATCAATTCGGAAGTTAGTAGAGGATACCCCCTAACTGATCCTCAACAACATGAAGCTTGATACAGGATCGGTTAAATGACGCATCCTGGACAAGTCAATAAGGATGATTGGCCATTCCTTCCTCGATTTTTTCTACTTTCAAAGTAAGATGACACGAATTTACCGATCAATTGGATGGATAGCTGTGTGGCATTTTTACCAAAAGAAATTGTTACTCCCGTGCGAGCAGAACGCTAAAGAATTCCAATTACACTACAATGAATTTTTACACGCACAACATATGTGCATTTTGGCGAGTGTAATAAAATAAATGAGCGGAATACGTAAAATTTAATCTCTGTAGGCACACTAAAACGATAAGACATTTTACGAATATTCAGTTTCTCAGATGTTTATTTTTGGAGTGTTGATTCTCATTTATCGATCATTTTTACAAATACATAGATAATACAATAAATTATAATACACGTTGCAAATGCGCGAAATGGCGCGATTAGCAGCCAAGATTTAACAACACGATGTCTTAACGCTAGTTACATTAGTTTAAGAATAACATGAAGAGATGAAACGACCGCAAAAACTTTAACTTAACAGACATATAACATATTCATTTATAACTAAAATAGTAACAGTTCAGCAACCAATACCACGTATATGCACTAACACATATACATACTCTTGTACGAGACACTGACGGTAGAATGTGTACAAGCTTTGCACAGTACGGCCAACTTTATCCGAATAATAGGCGAATTTTAATGGAAGTCCAATTTTGGCACATTACATATTCATCGAATATCTGATTTATTTATTTCCTTTATTCAGTTAAATAGTGTGACGCTTTAAAATATATCATCTTAGTTTTAAATTTTCTTTAAAAATTGTACAATTATTTATCAAAAATTACATTTTAAATCACATGGCATAGTATAAATTAAGAACTTTAAAATTTAAAGTCCGTATTTTATTTCTAGTAAATCTGGTTGAATAACGTATGCTATTTTAAATAAAAATGAAAAAAAAACCTAAAATCGAATTCAACTACAAATCAATAATCAACAATTATTATCATAGAAAATTTTCACACGAACATACGTAATACACACATGCACGTATATTCATATTTACATGCGTACAATGTACCGATTACAACCATGTATATATTTACATGAAGTAAGTTTTTATAAACAACACATTTCCATCAAAAATACATACTAATGAAATTTACATATACATATGAGTTGTTACAAGAGTATAAACGTAAAATATAAATATTCCACGCGGTAAAATCCAAAACTAAAAAGTTTAATGCCTTTGATAATGAACACGTGTCACCAAATGAGGTTTTCCTCGCAATTTTTTCATAAATTACAGGGGAACCGACAAGCACTCACACATCTACAACATATTGTGTATTCCCCTAATGCAGTGTATTATTTGCTTGTTTCTACTTTTCATATGTATCGTGTTAGGGTCTTACGACGCTTTTTAAAATTCTTTATGATATTTTTTTTACTACTAGCGGTAAATAAATTTCGACACCCTCATAAGTGGCTTGTATTCTAGAATGATATTGATCGAGTTTTGTTTTTTGCGACAAATGTTGTCCTTCAGATCTAGTAAAATGACCCGTGGGGTTTAATTCGGCATGCGGTTGGTTTTTTAAATTAGTTATATAACGATATCATTGTTATTCATTACAAATTAAGTTTCGTTAATTGTTTTAAAATATTTTCCGGCAATAATCGGCGTTTTCCAAAAAATTAAAAATTTATTACTAAAGCAGGAAAAAAGAAAAGTGACGATAGTAGGAATAAGTCGTTAACGAATAATTCCTAATACGAATTCATTTCACGCGGGCAACAAGGTAAAACTTAATGACGGATCATACCTGCATTCCACGTATTTAATATTTCCGTTTCTTTCTCACTTAAACGTCTTTGTTTTCTCAATCGACGAAATAAACAAGTATCAGACCACGGAAACATAATCGATAAAATTAAAAAAAAAAAAAAAATAAAATCAAAAAGACAAAAAATATTAAAAAATTCCACTTGAAAAGTACTCGTTTACGTTCGGAACATCAGTAATATAAACCAGAAACATCGCTTACTTAAGAGAGAAATAACGTGTGACCGAAATTTGTCAAATTATGTTTATCGAGAACATATATTTGCGTCAATTTTGACGTGTTTTTTTTTTTAACGGTCCACTCGACGAACAGGTAGTAGATGAAATTTTAAAAAAGAAAATTGCCCACCATACAATAAACTACAACAGCGGCCAGCATGTATAAAAATAAATACCAACGGACAGTTTGTTGATTACTGAACGTTGGAAGGTATCCAATATTTAACGCTACAGTACCATAGAAGAGTCAAGTAATAACGATATTCGTTTTTATGAATAATATAAAGCCCGTTTATAATTGGCATCTTTTAAATCGAGGACTCGTTATCAATTCGAATGTACGAATGCAATTTAACTTTTAACCTCTGGACACGTATTTATACCAACTACACAGTCCTATTTTTCCATTGTTGTTTAAAATTATTACGTACTATTCTAATAAAGACTTTCGAACGTACGAATGTTATAATCGTATTTATAATTCGACTACATTTAAATAATTAAATATCGTCGCACTTCTTTTTATTATTATGGAAAAACGTAAATGATTGCAAATGATTACATTATCAACTATAAATAATATTATTTTTTAACATGAAACTAGTGTTCTATTTAACAAAAGAAGCATATATAAAAAAAAATATTAAAAGATCAACCAGAAATTGCAGAAAAAAAAATCGTAAAGTGAATAAAATAAATACTAGGACCGGCAAAACAAGATGAAATATATATTAAACGGGGGTATGAAAAAATTAATCCGATTCTACGACATTTTGCAAAGGATGAACACCAGCAGCTTCGCGGGAAGGTTAATTAAAAGCGAAAAATTAAAATAAACGGTACGTAGTACACGGAGACGAAAAATCACACGAAGGAATTGAAGATTATGCATGAACATATAGAATAGCGATTAAGATTAAAGAGGAAACTATTTGACTGTAAAAGATTCGGAGAGAAACACTGTGGACCGAAGAAAAGAAAAAAAGACACAACCAAAAGATAAAAGCAGTTTGGACCAGTTGAAAATGTAGTCCACCTGTGGCTGATTCGAAATAATAATAGTAAATATATATATATGAAGTTCGTATATACGTATACGTAACACTTTCGGGACTAATATAAGGCATTTACTTCGAAGAGGTCGTTAAGGCTGAAATTCTAAAGAACAAATGAAAAAATATTCAAATAAACACATACGTATTTGAATATATAGTAGTGTAGAAACGTATTACCGATATGTACTAGTAATGATTAAAGTGTGATTATACGAGAGGTAATCCGGAAATAAGTCGTTAGTAAAACCGTCATTCGAGGTTACTAAAATCAAGTCAAATATAATAATTCATACGACAATGTTAGTGGTAATAATGACGTATGTTCTAGTTTGCTCCGTTTTAAGTCATCTATATTACGCACATAAATTTCTGTCTACTATAAATTTGAATTTCTCTTATTTCAATCTTTAAATCAGTTATATTTATCCTAGTTTTATAACAATACTGGTACTTTAATATGTACATTTTATTATCGCATTATATAAGTTCTACGTCAAGCTAATTTAATTTTATTTGATAATCAACAAAATTTTTTTTTTTTAAACTTATGAGAGGATGTATCGTTTAAATTAATTCATTATTATATTTACTGCGTGTAGGATGAAACAATATAAATGATGAACTGAACATACCAGTGAGGGTTTGTGCGTCGCAAGAGTTTACCTCAAGTGATGCGAGATATGTAGTGGCAGGAGACCGAGACGCCTCCTCCTCTGAAGTCGCCAGCTTGGCTTTCGCCTAACGGATGGTTCCTATTTATCCTGTGAAATATGAAATTGTTCAAATATTCAGTCTTCGACAAAAGAAATAAATACGACGTACATTATTCCATACTTATTTTCGCAAACTGTCATTTTAAACATTAACACAGCTTCAATTTATGAAATATATTTCCATATACTTTCGAAATAATGAAACAAGAATCGAAATGATTATAAAATGTAACAATTTAGCGAAGTTATAAAAATAGTTCATACATATTAACAAAAACATTCCTAACGTGAATACTAAAAATAATCAAAATTTTCATGGGTTTCATTGAAATTTTTTAATTGTGATAACACAGAATTATTTGCGGATAATTTTTTTAAAATTAAAATTTATTAAAACTATGGCAACATAGAATTACGAGTGCATTTTTTAAAATTAATTAGGCGATGATAATTCTTATACCATTCAATTATGACTACAACTGTGTTCTCAATTAAATTTATACACGTCTTACAAAAGCTTCTACAATAATTCAGCACTAGAAATATATTTACTAGTGTTAATCATAGGTTTTCATACGATGATACGGAATATGTATTTCTTGCAAAAATTCATACTGCATGCAAAAAAGTAATAATTTTATATACCATTTAAACACACACAGATGAATAATCCCGAAGCTTGAAATAAAAACAAACTAAACAAATAGTTACTTTTTCAAGAATATAATTCATCACGGTTATGTTCTTTTAGTCATAACACTGTGAAACGGGTTAGTATAACTACATTTTAATCAGTCCAAATCAAGATATTAATTTTGGTTTAAAGCGAATTTTGATTTTTAAAACATTGATGATAGATTTAATTTTGGATAATCAAAAACGTCGAAAAACGCACATTATCCTGAAATTTACATGTATTATTTATATATGGAATGAAGATAAACAAACCGCCAATGTGTCATTTGTTTTATTTTCTATACATACCTCTTTATCACTTTTTAATCTAACACCACCATCATAAATAATATAAACGACTCCAAACTGTACTTGCGAAAAATAATTGGCTAACATAACATATAAACAAAACTAACTTTAAATTAAATGTTATTTTAGTCCACTGTGAATTTCAGGTTTTTTCTTAAAGTTCACTTATAAGAAAATATAAACGAATGATATAATCCTAAAGAAACTTAAACTACTAATAATTTAAAAAAAAAAATTAATATATACTGAAATTATTAACACAGCATTACTCAAAATAGCTTATGATCTAAATGTCTTATCAAACCTTGAGATAACGAATTTGGTTTAGATTGCAACAATACTAGTAAATTATGTTCTATAATTATCGCATATGAATATAACTTTTTAGAAAAAATTAATCTTTAAACGCATACAATAAAAAATTATAAATCACCACTCTTTCTATAGGTAATTTAAAATGTAATATTGCTTTTGTTTAATTTTATTATTTATAATTCATATTGAAAATTAAAATAAAACTTCTGGAATACAGTTTATGAAACCAGTTTAATAAAATAAATACATAAATCTTTGTTTTGTGTTTTAATATATGTTGTCACTGTAATTAAATTCACAATGTAATTATTTTAACTATTACTTGGGTTGAACGTAATAACAGGATTCATCTTAATAATTATCATAAAATTTGCTCGTTTTGCACGACTGAAATTATAACTTTGAAAATTTGTACAGAATTAGTAAAATATTTATTAAATACTAATTACAATATCCTGTTATAAAATCTCTCTAATCAAAATTGTGCTTAAAGTTGTCTGGAACTTTATTAAATGTGAGTATCCTAACGTAGGAATAGAATTTGAAACCTAATTTTTCATTTAGTAGTCTTGTTAAAATTGTTGAATCGTTTATAACATACAGCTCCGAAAAGCACTCAAGGTTCTGTCTATAGATGATTAATGCACATGCACAACCAGTGACAATTTCGAAACAGAGGAAGCCCCATAATGAAACAATTTTTTATACGTGTATAAAAATAGATATATGTAAAATTCTGTTAAATACGTAACAAAAATAAAAATTATGAAATACCCATATACATTAAAATTAACACAATACCTCATAATTCGATTTTTTTATTTTTATTTGTAAAAATATCTATTACATCATCATAAAAGGATGGTCGTTTCATAATGTTTGATAGAAATATTTTTTTCAGCACTAAGAATAGCTAACGAAGATAATCGCTTTTGACTTTGTATATTTCTTAAGTATGTTTTTATTCGTTTCAATGCTGAGAACGATTTTTCTGCAGATGAAGTGGTTGCTGGAATTGTGGTTATTAAATTAGAAAGCTTGTACACTTCTCGAGAATGTTAAATATGAAGCGATTAAATATTGAAGCAGGATCCAGCACAGTGTCTTTATGCATGTCTGAATCTTTATATATAACAGAAAGTTCATTTTTCAAACTTGCAAAATCGAAAAAGTTCCCATAATTCTGTTTTAAATTCGAAAAATCTTCTTCCGGAAAGATTTTTTGAAAATTTGAAAAATCTTTTGTATTTAATAAAATTTTCAGTTTTGTTATGTCATTAAATCTATTACGCATATTGGTTTGCATGACAGCGATAATTTCTAAAAATATTCTTCTATAATTATGACAGCTTTCTGTCTTTCCCAGAAATCGAATCAAGTTTTTATTCTTTTTTTGAAAACTTTATCTGATGATACGTTTTTTCTTCATTGAAACGATTGTTAATTAATTGTTTCCAAATATTAATTAAGTTAATTCTAAAAGATAATCGCGAAATAATTCGATTTTTTTTAGACAAAAACTAATGTCAAATATATATTTTTTAAAGTACTTGAAACAGTAAATGAGATTTGTGGAAGTATGGAAGAAAATATCGCAGAAAATATTTAAAACCAAGGTTTTCTAAATATAACACCAACCGATGCGCTGTGCAAATCGTTTCTGAATCCCACATATTCGCATTTGAAATAAATCGTGTAAATATATCTTTTAATTATAATTTATATTAATTTACCGTTTCCACTATAATCTAGTGTTGTAATTCCAGCGTGTTAGCGATAAAGTGGGAAACCGTTATTTTAATTCAGTGTCTAACACTGCAGTTCTCTTTGTGGATTTTTGAAAAAAAAAAAAGTAGCAAAACTTGAAAAGGAAATTGAAAGAGAAAAAAAAAAGATTTTACACGGTTTTATGTAGCTAACAGACTGAGAAATAACTAAATTCAATTTATGACCAAAACAATGAACGAAAATGGCTTGAGGGTACTTATTTTTAATTCGTGATTGAAGACCGTTAAGCTCGGTCATTTTGAATACCAGGCGATAATTCAGAAGAAACTGTCGAATTAGTCAAAGTGATTTTCTAAGTTACTCTTAAATTCACTTAATTCTTTTAATAGTTCGACATAATTTTCCTCTGTTTATTGAATTTTCATATTCATTATACTCTCTAAAAGTAAGTTCTTGTTTCCTTGAAAAGCATGCAACTTCTATTATACAACTAATAATTTTTCTATTCTTTTTTTTACATTTGGAACATTAGAGCATAAAGTATACTATCCAAAGAAAATTTTTATTTATTCTTCGTGCATCACCGGACGTCAGCTAATAACAACAAGACGGTTACCACTGTATTCCAAACTATAGTATAAAAGAGTTTATTACATATTTAAATGATGCGAATCTCAATAACAAAATAAATGGTCTACAAAGTACCCGGAACAGTAATTCAACTCTCAGATGAGGATTTTATTTCAAATGTAAAAAGCAACCTTAAATCAATTTCTTATTGGACACGGAAGATGTTAAAGTTATTTATAACACCGTTTTCGTCTGTCAGATAACCATTTATATTCCTGTGAATACGCGCTAGAAACCGTTGACCATATATTATTATCGATTACATCAAATGAAGATTTCTGTTCAGAGACATAAACTATTTTCCGCTAAATAATGGAAACATACCCGAGTTAATATAATACACACGGCGAATATTGTCACATGACATCTTAATAGTCTAGTATTGAAGATTCTTCTTTTATTTAAAAATGATTGGAATTAATTTAACTATTAAATTTTCATTTTAGCAGTTTTGCTTTTTTGTGTTTTTTTTATTTTTATTTTTACTGTGATGTAATTATACAATCGAAGTACTTTTAGTTGGTGTATTGTAATTATTAAAAATTATAATTTTAGTTATTAATTGTCTTCAAATTTTAAACAGGTTTTCGTTATTTTACGTGAATGATTGACCATTTTTTATAGTTTATGTTCATATTTGGATATTATCGCTGCTTAAAATTTAGAGTAAGTTTGTTTTCAAATTATATTGTTTTTATTTATGATTTTATGATCATTGTCTTCTTATCGTTGTATTTTAACTTTTACTAAACAAACATACATATTCTATCTGAAAGTTTGTAAGTTTGAAAATGTAAATTTCATTTGTTATTTTAAGATGTAGCATGTGTATAGTAATCTTAATTATCATAAACAAAAGCACAATAATTTATATAATTTTTAGAATAACTTTATATTTAAAAACTTGGTCGATGTGTTAAGAGAAAAAACATAATCATGAATTTAATTAACGACAAACAATTCAACAAAGAATATTTTTTTACCGATGAAATTAATGAATCTTTTGGAAAACAACAGCTAACAACGAAATGATGTAATTTTAAGTCAATCATGCGGTATAGCATAAATGAAAAAAAAAATTGTACTATATTGTCGATATTACAATCTACAGACTTATCGTTCAACATGGCATACGAACAATGAGTACTGGTCGAAGGAAGCCAACATTATAGTATCAATTTTTCAATAGACGACTTAATATTCTATTATATGACCGATATTTCCAAATATTTGTCTTGTACCAAATTCTAGAAACCTTGTTTACTGTTAATTAGACACGGACTAAAATAAATTTTCATCGTGTACCTCGCGTTGATTGGAAAGGAATTTTTATGTAAAAGCGGTTGTTGGAACAATTTTTTTTTGCTTCACTTTCATTACCACACATACCTAATGCCT
The DNA here is from genome assembly GCA_032883995.1 of Coronaproctus castanopsis. NCBI lineage: Eukaryota > Metazoa > Arthropoda > Insecta > Hemiptera > Monophlebidae > Coronaproctus > Coronaproctus castanopsis. Next base: position 291,775,098 of record CM065052.1, read on the forward strand.
AACGGTATATGAGACGAATGAACATAACCGAGTTAAGTAAAATGAGTCAACCAGTTCGTGAACCAGAGAACAGAATTTTGTCACCGGTACGAAAGCGAGCAGTAAATAGATTATTGAATTCTGACGATGTCTATATCTCATTATATCATGATAACCAATTATCAGTGTATGTAAACGCGCGAAATTATTTTACCCGATAAATATATATTCTTGGACATAAAACTGCATTTGAGTGGATGATGCGTTGATGTATATATGCCAATTATTTAGATCACTGTGTATATAATATCTAAAACCAATTACCGTTGGAATATGTGAGAATTAACGGTTTCTAAATGAGCAAATAGATTTTCAGCGAACAATCGATTTTATATTATCTATATATAGATAATATAAGTGCTGTAATTCTGGCATTATTGACGTGGTTCAACCCAAAAGTATTTATGCTTAATTATGTGTAATTATGAAAATTGTAATTTAAATTTAACTTCATTCAACTAGACAGCATTGTACTACACACCTACAAAGTTTCAAACAAAGAAATTTTTTCTAAGAGTTGGTGACTTTTTGAAAATTTGTAAGTTTCATCATATATATATATATATACTTTTTGATATGTAAGTTAGAAAACAAGCTATACACGATAAAAATCAGTTACAAATTCGGAACGTTATCTGATTTTATAATTGATGAATACTTTTTTCATACTTTCACATAACACGTAGGTAATGTATTACTTAAAAATTCTAACTCAAAATTAATTTAATAAAAATTAGCGTACATAATTAAAATTTTAATAAACGCGCAATAAAGAAATTATAAATACATACACACACATATTTTATATAAGTCAGTGTTGATATAAAAGCAGTAGCAGTTTGATTTTTGCTACTTTTCCAGTTTTCAATTTTTATATACTTTTAATAATATATTTTATTAAATTGAAGATACCGATTTCAGAAATTAAGTTTAATTTTTGATCGGACTAATAGTGACTGCACTATAAATTTTCAAAATATCTCAATATTTAATTACGATTTGTTACTGACGCTTGCAAATAATTGAATATACATTGTACGAACGTCGGTGATTAACGGCTTTATTAAATACTACTTGCAGGCGTAATTAATTTTAGAATTGTTCATAATAAGAAATTTAATTTTGTCACAAACATCTGTACAAGTTTGAATATAAATCTATATGTACAGTGGTGTTCAGCAGTTATGTATTGTTGCATTTTACAGTGGCATAATTATTTTAAATTTTTAAAGGAGATATCCATAGATAAATTTTAAAATCATTTATCAGTTACGTTTTGGCATGTCGCTAGTGAAAAACTAAAGGATCTTATTGATCATTTTCACCCACGGCCAGTACGAACACCTTGCGCTCCTCCAAAAAGACACCTTTTAATGAAAGATTTTTTACTTAAAATCTTGACTAGATGTTCTACAAGTAACGATGAATTAAATGATAAATTCGATACGCTTGCCAAATCCTACAGTAAAAATACACTTTTCTATATAAATGGTTCCGAATTATTCATCAGTACCGGCTGCTCAGTTATAACAGAAAAATAAGTATTCATATATTTTCATTTATCGTCTGCTTATTGTATGTTGTTCACTGAATTACATGCGATATATGTTCACCTATACTTAATTCAATTCGATTGTAAATGTCCAAATATCAAAGTGTGGAACTGTTACTCAAATAACTGCGCTGGCAATTATCTGTTAAATATGTGTGATAAATACAATTTTCATAAGCTCCCGAGGAACCTACTTTTTGTCTGGATAATAATCGTCTCCGCTCAAGCATTATAGACCTCGTCTTAGCTAAAAACACTACTCCGATAATTCAGGCCAGTTTCTTCGCCTGTTAATTAAGCTCTAACCATAATCCTATATGATTTCAAATTAATAGAAAATGTAATAAATTTCCTATTAAGTCCGCATATTTCTTTAGAAGTGCAGATTGGACTGCATACCGAAATTACATTGCTGATAATATTACTCTACAGGGACCTTGTAAATCTAATGCAGAGCTTGATGTTAAAGTTTTACTGATCTTGCCTAAAATTAATTCAGGCTCTTTCCATCGCTAAATCCTATCTTCTTGCTTTAATGAAACTAAAAAATTACAAAAAAAACGTAATCCTTACACAAAGAAATTACTTCAATATTTAACTAATATAGTTAAAATTAAATTAGCTGAAGATCGTAACTGCAAATGGAATTCTAAACTTCAGAAGCTCGGTACGTGTGACAATAGCTTGTGGAGAATAATAAAAATGTTCGTGAAGGAGGTGCGTCAAGTTATAACGACGTTTAAAGATAAGAAATAAGTTGGTCTGGATAATATTTTCACGGTAAAAATACCTCAGACCCAACGTATTTACGTCCTATATGATAACTGAGTAATATCAGTAAATCTTGTGTAGATTGAGAAATTTTACAGAAATTAATAATATTTTTCTAGATCAACAATTCGGTTTTAGAATCAACATGTTCTATGCAGATAACGAGAATTGTCGATCTGGTTATCGACGAATGAATTTAATAAAAATATGCATACTGGTTTACTTTTATTAGATATAGAAAAAGCGTTCGGTACTATCTGGCATCTGGAATTGAAATGAAATTTCTTAACTATATCATACGACTCATCAAAAATTATCTGACTAATAGGAATTTTTTAGTTGATATAAACAATACAAACTCAAGCATAAAAACTGTTCTGGCGAGTGTACCGCAAGGAAGTATTCTCCAGCCTTATTTATCTTCACTATTTATAAATGGCATCCGAAAAAATAATAACTTAGAAATATTTGTATGCAGATGACATATATTTTACATTCTACAGAATAGATACTATCCAAAAGAGATTAACTGATGGTTTTCAAAAATTAAACTCTTATTTTAACAAATGGAAAATTAAAATAAGCAAAACGCACGCTTTCTTATTTACTATAAGATGACATTCCGCCCTAGAACCTGTAATAATAAATAACGTACCCGTAAACTGGAAAACCGATATTAAATATCTAGGTGTAATTTTGGATAAAAGGCTTGTATTTTCTAAGCATATTAACTATTTGACCAATAGGATACCCTCTTTGTAACGTTCAACAAATTAATAATATATAAAGTGATTATAAGGCCAATACTTTTATATACGTGCACTGTATGATCATACACAAGTTTTTCTAACCTTTCCAAGCTACAGTTACTTTAAAATCAGTGTTGCAGAATAATACTTCAATTACCGATATATGCTAGAATAGATCTTATGCATGCGACTCTGAATTTACCCTACATACCTGAAGTAGTACAACAGCGTACAAGGACATTTTTCGACTCATGCGTCGGTAGAAAATATCCAATAATCAGTAAAATAGAGGTCTACAACAGAACTTCTTTGCAATTAAAATATAAGAAATATAAGCACAAGAGGATCAAACATCTATTAATCTAATGTATCACCGACATCTCTTATATTTATAACGTATATAATATTTATTTCAATCTATTTCAAACATTTGTAGTGCTGTAATTAGTATACAGATTTTGTAATCTATTTTATTGTATTATTATATGTGCTTATTACATTTGTAGCATACGTAGTAAGAAATCGTTGTTCGGGATGTGTAAATTTTTATTTTATTTAATATTGCGCATTTTATGTTATAGTTATTTCCGTTTTTAGAAATACACTTTTTATTTTTATTTTTTTATCTTATCGGTACCGGAGCTTCAAGTCATCGAATTATTCGTCTCGATTTTAATTGTTAACACTTATAGGAAGCCTTTATTCAGAACAGATATTTGAACTAACAGAATCCAACAAAGGCATTTAACGAAGTATTTATAAATAACATCAAATTCGCTGATGACATCGCTCTTTTAACAAACATGCGAAAAGGGTAATTTACTCGGAGATATATACATAAACGGGGGAATAAATGGGAATTAAAATTAATAAGGAAAAAACAAAATATGTGAAATTATTTCGCAAAGGCAATGACGTAGTGAAAATAAATGGAGAAAGTATAGATAAAGTATCCTATTTTAAATACCTATTAAGTTGGCGAACGAAAAATGGGAATTCAGATAAAGTCAGTATTCTATGCCGTAATGATATAAACATGACACTAAAACTGCGTCTTGTCGGATGTTGCATCTGGCAAACAATGTTATATGCGACAGAAACGTGTACGCTCACAGGAGCCGCTTTAAAGTATATTACACAGATTTTGAAATTTAGACGTTTATTGAAAATATACCAGACAGATAAAAATAAGTAATTAGGAAATCTTCGATAATATGAAAGGATTACTATGTGATCGATCACTTAGTCTTATAGGATAACATATACATCCAGCCAATTTTCTTATACGGCATTGAAGTCCAAATAGAAAATATTTGAACCGATATGCGAGGCTATTGTGGTTCCATCGAAGAATGTGAAGATACCTTGAAAATATGTCCAACAAAGATGTCTTAAAGAAAGCTAATATATACCGACAGTTACGGAATATCATTATAAAGAGAAATGTGTCATACGTTGGTCATATCATAAGAGGATCAAAATATCGGATTATACAGATTATTATACAAGGACAGATAGAAGGAAGAAGAAGTTCAGTAAGAAGGTGAACAGATTGACGGGAAAATATTGAAAATTGAACCAACATCTTCGTTACAACAATTAATGACATAAAATCTGATTGGCATATTGGTGATCGCATATGCACTATTATGAGTATATAGAAGAAGAAGAAGGGAATCTTGCAACGTTTATGTACTAAAGGCTGTAAATATCAACCACATCGATACTAAAGGGAAAACACAAGAGAAGCGGAAAAGTGGCATTTCAAGGATGGGATCGATAGATAATATAAAATGATGGAAGGGAATTTACGAAATAAGAAAATCGACGGATATGGCCAGAGCTATCTTGAACTTTTTAAAGTTTTATCACTAAATGGTGAGAAAGAAGAATCCCCGGACAGTGGATTAGCTCCAATGGATTATTTAATTTTGTCGATCATTACGGAGCGACAACTTCGTTATCTTTAAATTTACTTTCACTAAGGAGGGTGAAGTCATCTTCATCGTCGTTGTATTTGTTCGTTGCCGAATGTCGTGACTCTAGCTATTGTACGTTTATTTTTACGTAAGAAATGAGCTAGCATTCAAGGCACTATTTTTTATGCAATGCAGATGCGCGCGCATATTATGTTATACAGAGTAGGGTGCCATTGCCTTCTCTGTGATAATTAAGAATTAAATAATGATGAAAACTTTCTATGTCGCGTGATGGTTTCGAACCCACGACCATCGAGTTGATAGTCGAGCACTCTAGCAACCACGCCGTCGCGACATTAAGGGGAAAGAAACGCGATAAATAATTTTTTTTTTACTTCTATTAGTTTAACAAAAACATTAAGCCGTTCATTATGCACCGGAAGCTATTATTATTTTTACTACGATCGTTACAACAACGAACGCCTATACGAATTCATACCGAACAGTCGATAACGAATTAAAATCATTAACGATTTCATAAAAGAATTTATCGGACGCTGAAATATGTTATTCACGCGTTCGATAGAGAATTATGAGCGGCACGTGCTTCCGTTCGTCGGTAAAATTGTCGCGATTGTCTCGAGATGTATACAAATCGTTAGATCGTTAGATCGTTAGACCGTTAGATCGTTCGAAGGAACGATTAATTTTAGTAGAACAAGCACGTACTTTTTAAAATCGATTATCGTGAAATATGCGACGGACATTAAATATCCGAAACCGAACGTAAAAAATGTAGTCGTGCAGTTATTTCATAAATGTAAATACGCGGAATACACGTTTTTCCCAGTTGTGTCTCAATTCCAGACGTTTATCGTCTCTTTTTTGAAAAAATTCAATGACGAAATAACTTTTTGTCGATATTAATAGCGATGAGTTGGCATTCATTTTCATCGTACGACGAATATTTTCTTTTTCTGTCATTTCGTTAAAAGCCGATCGATGAAGTTTATACCGTATATATTACGTCTCCGTATAATGTAGCTAGATAATCTATAATTATTCCCTCACGTAGGAACATGTGGTTCCATCGAATGAATATACTTCGGATGGTAAAAATGTCCAAGAAAGATGTCTTAAAGAAAGCCGATACAGACCGACAGCTACGAAATAGCTCTACGTAAACTAGTCGATAGCGACAATATAGACGCTGATATAAGTCATAATAGAAACCACGTTAAATTTCACGCAACGCATACCAGAGTTCATAATTATTATAATCTTCGACCGTAATCTTCCGTTTGAAAAAAAAAAAAATACTTCATACCGTCTGTACTTTGGATTAAAAAATTAATCAAATAATTTCTGTAACATTACACAATCGATTTGAGTAGCCTATATATAGAATTATTTCGCCGTAAGAGTTAAACGTCAGTAGAACGTCAAAGAAACGTCGACGTATTTGATATCGTTTATGTAAAATTACGTAATCATCTATTTAGCTGTGTATAAACGTCAGAGCCCGAAGTGATAAACTTTATCTATATCATTTAGACGCGTGTTACAAAGTCACGATGATCATCAATTAGCGTAACGTAATAAAAATTCCCTTTATCAACTAGCACACACACACACCACATATCATCTGCATGTAGTAGCGCATCTTAATTACTCGGGTAGCAGCCGTGTCTCTATAATAGCTAGGAGCTAAGGTGAAGAGAAAGAGAGAAGTTAAAGGCGATTACGTTCGAAGAAAAAACACTGGAAAAAAAATCCTGACGTGACACAGAGAAGAGAGACAATTTAACTCCCGAATAGGAGACCTAGAAAGACGGATAGTTTTACACGCAATCAAATACACCTAGCTGGAAAAGATGGAGAAACCCCAGCCATGTAAATTTCCATAAGAGACGCGACACAGAGAAGATGAAAACCTGTAATCAAATACACCTAGCTTCCAAGGGCGGAAAAAGATGGAGAAACCCTGGCATTTTGACTACCAATCACGTATATCGTAACTATAACTACTTTAATCGTGTAGAATTTCGTTTCGTACATTTCCGGAGTTATAATAAAAAAAATGTCAGTTTTGACAAATAATATCAAAAAAGGACACACCAGGTTTTTTTGGAAGTGAATTTTGGAATAATTTTTCGATCGGATTTTTTTATTCTTTAAAATAATTACGTTAAAACGTATTTCCGGAAGAATAACCTAAATCGAGACGATGCCCCGAGATGTAAAATTTTCATTATACGCAATAAAAAATTAATTTCTAAGCTATTCGGATTAATGCGATCGAACCGAAATTTTCGACTATATTTAAATATTAAGGGGAAAAACTAGACATTTCAAAAATTTTGTGAGAGGACTACGTCTAGCATTTCAAAATTCGTAATTTTTATACAGGCGAATTTCAGTTAATACATTATACGTATGTACGAAATTTCGTCCAAAAGAGCCGTTTACGAGAAGCCTGAAATATACGTATCGAAGAATTTTTTGTTTAAAAGTATAATATATATATACAGTGTGTTTAATAGCGGAAACTTTTTTAAAACGAAATATCGGTTAAAGCTATGGTTCCTTAGGAGTACGGTGCCGCTTTTTAGCGTACGTAATATTACGTCGAACGGCGTCATAAGGCGGTGAAAAATAGATGTCCGCTTTTACGATGAACCAGAAGTGTAAAATTAGAAATACCGTTCTTCAATTGTGTAAATACGGTTCATTTTTTGAATCTTGTAAACTTTTAAAAAAATGGGCGATTTAGATTTAGCTTTATTAATATATTTAGTTTTGTTTTTTAAACTGTACATACAGATATATTAAGTTTCACCTATTCTATTTTTTCACTATTTATTATATACCTGTTTTATTAATTTCTACACTAATTTTATCACATCTATTGTTTTTTCATTATTTTTCATAAACTGTGTTTCACATTACTATACCGGTTTTATTAATTTCTATACCAATTTCATACCGCCAGCTTTGCTTTAATCGGGGTTTCCGATAATGTTTATTTTTTATATTATATAAAACATCACGATTACAAAATCAATAAGTATTTCGTCGTCAACGCTACTCCAAATAATTTCACTGATCTTATTTGAAAAGTTTTGAATATGAATAAAACTAAAATATTTACCGATTTATATCACCGTATCGACGACCGCTTTAAAAGCAACGTTGCCGCGATTTCACCGTTTTTTTTTTAAAAGGGTAACAGTTCCCGTTTCTTAAGAAAACACCATCCTTTGTTTCCATTGTGAACGTTCTCGTGACGTCATTCAACGTATTATTACCGCCGTATGAAAACGGCACCGTACTCCTAAGAAACCATAGCTTAACACGGAATAATGAAACGGTCCCGAAAAACTGCCCCGTGTCTTCGTACACATTTTTTCTTAACACTAAACAAAAATTAACGCGAAAACATCTCGCTTCTCAAAACCGGTTTTACAACCAACTTAAAAGCAATTGCTTCGAAAATATTTACTCGCGATCGAAGCAAAAGAAGATTTCTCTATCAATTTATTACATGCACTTCATATGTTGCACTCCGCATGCAATTCAGTAAGTCCAAAGACGATTGAAGATTGCTTTCATCATGCATGATTCTCAAAGGTAGCAGATTCTTTGGTGCCAAAAGGGATGGAGAAAGAAGATGTTGAAAGTGAGCCGACATTTAATGAAATGTTTAGGAAAGTTTCTATATTATTATAGTGTTTTACAATATCATCGGAAGAATTCGTTGCGGTAGATGATAATAAAGTGTGTACAGCCCCAAATAGGACATGGAGATTGTTCATAGTTTTAAAAATATCGTCGATATAGATTCCGACGATAAATCTAGACAACGAGATGAATATTTTTAGAAATTTTATAATATATTTTAATATTATATCTTTTTTTATATTCACTTGATGATGGCTTGACAGTCGAAAAGCTTTGATTTTTCATAAAGAAAAAAGAACTATTATGAGTGATTTTTAACTCCTTTTTTTTTTATTTTTTAAAAAATCATTACATTCCACACTTTAAAAACCCTATAATTAGATAGTTGACACAAATGTAGGAGCTTTAATAATAGTCTTTTACTTAATATCATTACGTACGACGCGTCGTTATCTTATTATTATAACTTTTTCATTTTAGCTGTACAATTTTTTTAAAATTTTTTAGTCGCTTTTTTTTTTTTTTTTATTCCATGACAACTGACCAATCTTAGAGATCATTTAGTGATTGACTTAATGAGTTGAGTGATATTTTGCGGAAGGGCAGTACTCAGCAGTACTCCCTCTAAACTTATGCTGGTTGGACAGTCTAGAGGCTTACTTCGCCACAGCCTGCGTATTTCACCGGAATCATTCAGCAAATCAGTAGCAAGTGGATTCGTGTGAACGATAATTCGTGCAATATGTTTGTTTGCTTGTCTTTTTATTTCATCCTCCACAAACGTAACGTTTAAGTCATTATGGAGGGTAAGATTTGAGACGTACCAGGTAGCTGCAGTAATAGTTCTTAATACCCTATTTTGATATCGTTGTATTTTCTGTAAGTTAGATGTTTTGGCGCAGCCCTATAGTTGTATACCATATACCCAGATCGGTTTTAGGGCAATTTTATACAGCAGAGTTTTATTTTCAAACGATAACCCTGATTTATTTGTTAGCATCCATGACATTAAGTGGTCGATTTTCTTCTGAATGTGGGTGGCTCAAGCCAGCATATTTTACACTATTGGTATTTCGAATGACAACGTTGTTTATTTTGATTGGCAGGCGTTCAATCTTACGATTTGTGAAAGAAATATGCGCCGATTTAGTTTCATTGACTACAACGCGCCATCGTTTTAGCCAAATCTCTACATGCCCGAGAAGTATAATATTGGACCGAGGACCCTTCCCTGCGGTACGCCCGCCCTTACTGGGAAAAATATCTGAGTATTCATCAGCTATTTTCACTCGAAAGTATCTCTCCTGTATGTACGATTTAAGCAGTAGATAGAAAGGGCGAGGAAGCAGGAGTTTAAGCTTGTACAATAGTCCCTGGTGCTACAGCCGATCAAAACTTAACATCCAGAAATACGTTATAATTATTAATTTTTCCTTTAACCGTTCTTTACATTAAAATTCTGTTATACGGTGGTGAGCCATCATGGGCGTTACGTAATTATTAGTTAAAATTTTTATTTTATCATATTTGTATCTTACGCGAAATATACGTTTTCCCGAAAAAGTTTTACAATATGCGTAGAATACGTCGAAATAGATTAATTATAGGATGACTAAGTCGTCGGATAGCCTAGTGGCTAGAGCACGAACTTGTCTATAAAGGGTACGGAGTTCGAATGCGATCAACGACGCAAAAATTATGATCAGAAAATAAAAATATAAATAATCCTAATATTATTATCGGGGGTAGAAGGCAATGACAAATCACCACGCACAACACCACATATGGGTTAGTAACAATATAGTACACTATAAAATCACAAGCGCAACCGCATTGTGCCGACAGAAAGAAGGCGATTACAATTATGATTGGCTTGTACGCTACTTACGCTATACAACTAAATATGTATAGGTAAGTAGTCACCTATCTCTGATACGGAGACGCCACTTAATGATGATGACGATATGCTAAGCCTCACCGTGCGTTATACTAGGTACAAATGTCGTAGAAATAAGCGTAGGTTACTAATTTAATTCAAAGCGTCTATGGCAATTATTTATTCCGTACAGTTATGTTGTGTAGTTAATATGGCATGTGTGCATGTCGGTGATATGTGCGTGTATATCTCATATATTTTTTTGTTTTTGTTTTTATTATGTTTTATTTCTTTTCTTGCAGATTTTTTGTTTTTGTCTGTAGCCTAACATTTGTTTCTTTAATTTTCCATATTTAGTACTATTTAAAAATTAACTGTTAGTGTAAGGTACTTAACTTTAAGAGCCCCTCGTTATGAATGTCCTCATCATGAAATAAAGCTCCTTTCTTCTTCTTACTGAAAAATACCACGCAATCGCTTGCTTACATATGGTATTTACAGCGGCGTAGCCGCGGGGTGGTTTTTGGGGGTCTGAACCCCACCTTGGAATCACTATCTGATAATAAGAAAATATATACTCGTTGTTAAATGCAGTTTTGCATTTGTTAATCCTATTTTTTTTTTTTTTATTTTCATTTATTTGATTTAAATTTCGTTGTTTTTGAAGAAAATAAATAGTTTTGTAATATATGAGATACCAGAAGAATTGTGTAGAAAAACACGAAGAATAGATTTTAAATTTTAAATTTAATTAAGTATTACAATGTATTATTCCTTCAAAAAATATAAAATCATTATTTATCGTTTATTTTTTCACGGAATTTATTGTACTTTGTAACCATTTTCGTCTGTCCTCAATAAGATACTATTAGTGTGTTCCAGTGACGTTAAATATTTCTTATTGCTTCAAATAGAATTACATATTCGACGTCTAATAAGTATAAAAATAACTCTGGTGAGTTGGATTGCTAAAGGCTTGGGGTTTAAACTACTTGAGTTTTGGCTATTTAATTAAAGTTCGATTCAACTTGGGTTTACTGTTATAATTTAGTTTTGCCCTCTTCAAACAAGTCTGGCTACGCCACTGCGTATATATATATATATATATATATAATTATTATTATATATATAATTATTATTATATATATAAAAGAACAGAATGTTGATTATGTATTAATAAAGACAAGAAATGTAGATGTTTACCAACAAGATAAAACAAGTTCTTACACGAGTGTCGAACGTATTTTGTTAGTTTCATTGAACGTGCATATTTTTATCGGATTTTATCTCGTAATCTTTTTTTACGCAATATTTAACTTCTCGTTAAAAAAAGTGCGAGCACCTGCGTCAAATTTTGCGCTGTTACGTCCGACGAAGTAAATAGCGAATTTTTAATTCGATAGGATAAAAACGCAAAACTGAATAAATAGTCACTGGGAAAGAATTCCATGCTGAGTAATGAAGTAATTATTTAACGCGTTAAATCTAATGGTATCTCGTGTGCCTACGCAATAATATTTCGTGTTTATATTTTGTAAATAAAAAACTTTATAAGTCGTTGTCACGGTTGAAATAATTCTTAACCTCGGAATCTGGCAGGTTGCAAAGTTTTATAACCGGTTGATCACCAAAACGAAACTTGTTACGGAAATGAATTTAACTAAACGACAAAATTAATTAGATTGGGTGTTGCTTCAGCTGAAGGAAAACCACATATTAGTGCGTTTATTTATATTTACAAAATATATGTATTGCATATATATATATATATTATATATATATATATATATATTTACAAAGCGGTAATAATGCCGTACATTTGCTGGAGACGAGTCCAATAAGAAACAGTCAAATTAGAAAACTTGGAATATATCATTTAAAGAATAACCTGTGAAGATAAAATCTCAAATGAAAGAATTTTAGACATTGCCAAGCTACAAATCGGTACAATAATTACCAGAAACTCGATCAAGATGAGTTGGCCATGTTATAAGAATGGATAACGATCGCATAACAAAACGACTACTGTATGGTACACATTATATATGGCCGTGATTTTGAAAAATGTTATAAATTCCACGTTTTATTTTATTGCGTAAGAGTAATAATAATAATAATTTTTCGAAAAAAATGTTTATTACAGTTTTTCGTCATATCAACACATATAATCGATATAGGAAATTTGTCAGCCTTAAGTCGTAACGCGATATATAATCGATATAGGAAATTTGTCAGCTTTCCGTTACATCACGATATAGATATAATCGATATATATTTTCTTTACACAAAAATCACGGGAAAGTAAACGAGTAAACTTGATTTTTAGACTGCGCACCGTATATATATCATCATCATCATTATTTCTCCTCAACCGTTAGGTTGGTGGGCAACATGACCTGCAGCTAAGCAAATAATTTCCTGGCAAGAGCAGCTTCTTTAATTCTGTTCTTTTATTACGGCGTCCATAAATCGGGTTCTTGGTCTTTCTTTTCTTAATTTTCCATTCCATTTGCTTTTCCTTCCATTAAGTTTTTTTTACAATGTCTGATTTGATGATATTATTTATTCTTATTAACTTTCAATTTGCAAACAATATATTTCCAATCTAATCATCCACATATACACTCCCATTTACACCAAAATTTTAATTTTCCAATCGAACCCTGACATCCGCATTGTATCATTCTATATTTGTGTTTCATAATCCTCGTCATTTCATTATTCTTATAGTATTTTATCCACATTTTCCTTATTTTGTAATCATTTTTTTAATTCACGTTTTAGTTTCCTCTCCACCCTTTCGTTCAATATTTCTTCTGGTATCTCGTTCACCATACGCGGCAATATGTACATATCTGTCTGATTTCCATGCTTCGATTTCGGTATTTGAGTATGATATTTTTGTATCTTCCTTAGATCATATGTTATTTCTTTTCTTTCCCTAACTTTTACAGGTTTCCGATTTCTAATATAATCCAACATTCTAACCATTAAGCACAGTCCTTTTATATCCAGCATGTTTTCCTCCTTTAAAAGTTTATGTAATTCACTATCATTATGTCTTGTAATTAGTTGTAAGGATTTTCTCTGTAAACGATCGATACGTACAGTATAATACTTCTTAGCTAAACCCGATGCCTGCACACCATATCTTAATCGTGAATCTATATCAGCGCATAATATACTATTTTTAATGTTTGCTAACGTAGTTTTGTAATGTATACAATGCTGGCAATGTTGCTCGAATTTTTTTTCCACAGAACTTATGTGTTTATTCCATCTTAAATTTTCGTCAATAATTACACCCAAGTATCTGTGTTCTCGTACCATTTCTATTTGTTCGCAATCTTTGTTACTGCACTTATTCTCCTGTTTCATGTAATGGGCACAATCATTTGAGTGCATCTGTAATATAGGCTTGTATCTTTCTATATCCATCATAGATTTGAAGAACATACATTTTGTTTTTTTAGTATTTATTATCAGGTTATTGTCATGGGCCCATATGCTAATTTGTATTAAGTCTTTCTGCATATTTTCAACGGCTATTTTTATATTTATATTTGTCGTTATTATCGCTATGTCATCGGCAAAAGCATATATTTTACTATAATTTAAATATTTTTGCAGACCATTTACATATATATTAAATAAGATCGGGGCTAAGTTGCTCCCTTGCGGTACACCATTTCTCATTTTAAATTCAATTCCGATAATTTTTAAACCAATTCCAGACTTTACCCGTTACACCTATGTTATTCAATTTTATTAACAATTTATCGTGGTTCACTGTGTCAAAAGCCTTTGTTCCAATGAATGTCACTATCACTTTATTTCTCATCACCAGATTTGTCCTTATCTCTTCAGCAAAGTCGCCAAGTGCTTGCGATGTTGATTTGTTTTTCTGAAACCCATATTGATTTCTATCAATAACATAATTTTCCTGTATTTTACTAAGTATGATCCTACATACTTTTACATTATTTTTGCTGTAACATTGTTTATTAGGTCTATAGTTTGTGGCTTCATTATGTTTTCCTTTTTTATATATCGGTCTTATTAGTGATGTTTTCAATCCTTGCGGTATCATTTCATTTTCTAACGTTTTATTTATTAAGTTTGTTATTTTCTTCGATATTTTATCCTTCACATATTTCATATCTTTAATTCTTATATTATCGTTACCACAAGATTTTTCAGCTACTAATTTGTCAATAATGTTTCCTACTTTTTCTACCGTTGCTTTAGGAATACACATATTACTACGAGCATAACATTCATTTGACTTTAATTTTAATATGTTACACTTGTGTTCTATTACCTTCCGTATAGAAGTCTCTGCTCTTGGATATCTCGACGACTTAACTGATATACTTGACGACAAAGAAATTCTCGTCAGTTTTCGAGTAAAGTCAGCAGACAGAACAGAGGACGAGGTTATTGATTGTAAATATTTCATTATGTTATTTCAAAATAATCAGTCGGTAAAATTCAATTTAAAGATCACACTGTATTTATCGAGTCGCCGTTATTGACTTATTCGTTTACACAAATTATTATTATTA
Organism: Coronaproctus castanopsis; assembly: GCA_032883995.1. NCBI lineage: Eukaryota > Metazoa > Arthropoda > Insecta > Hemiptera > Monophlebidae > Coronaproctus > Coronaproctus castanopsis. The sequence goes on from CM065052.1 coordinate 291,790,250, forward strand.
TTATTAAATTAAATTAACGAGCTCTGTATAGCAGCTAAGGCTAGAGGACGCACTATAGGAAAAGACGATTAGAGGACCGATGGAGGAAGGTAATTAGATTCGACAATGAAACATGGTTATTTAAGCGAATGCGGAAATAATCCGTAATAGACTTCAGCATGGGATATCGCGGCTTCTTAAATACTACAATAATTAGCACAAACCTGAACAAAACCGAAGTTATTTTATTCACCCGTAGAAGACCAGCTCTACCTAATAATTTAATGGTACAAGGAAATACATTAGAGTGGTGTGATAAGGTTCGCTATCTCGGTGTGATCTTCGACGATAGACTTACTTTTACTAAACACATAAATAATATCGCAATCAAGACAATGTCTTCTGTTCCTTGTATCCCATCCTTAATCGCAAGTCCTTCCTCAACATTAGATAATCTTCTATAAAGCACTAATCTGTCCGAAATTTTGTTACGCTTGTCGTGCCGAGAGCTCGATATCAAAAATCTTTTTTTTATAAATTACAAGTTATTCGAAGCAGATACCTCAGATGTATTCTCAATGCACTTCGCTATGCCAGAATCAACAGTATGCACGAAGATAATGACCTGACCCATATTAGAAATTTTGCTCTAAAACTATCGACTGACTTTTTTATTAAATGATCATACCAAAACAACGAACTCGTCTCCTCGATCGTCGACTACAATTCCGGGCAACTTCGTTTCATGTTTTCCAAATATAAATACAGACGACCTAAACATAACATTATGTAGTAATAAATTGTAATTAATTCGTTAGTATTAACCCCCGCACTCAGTAAGTAGACACGACACCCACGTCGCCCACTTGTATTTTTTTTTTTTTGAACATAGTATTAATTTAAGAACTCGAAACAATATATTTTAGCAGTTTAAACTTAAGTTCTATATTCACTTTTTTCCTGCGGTATTTAACGCTTTATTTTATTATTTATATTCTTACTGCGATATTGTGGTCAGGTGTTCCCGGTACACAATGTTTGTAACCCACGTTATATTTTTCTTTTATGTTTATAACTTATACAAATATACTTTGTTGTTGTTAATTTTCATCAAACGAAAATATTTGCTAACTCTACGATAGTCGGAAGTTTTACAAATAATTCGAATGGATCGATTCTGTTTTTAATTATAAAACAACGCCACGCGTATTTATCGTCATGTTTTTCACAGTCATAATCATCCGTCATGAATGTTGATCAATGAAAATATTTCGTATATTATAGTTTATTTGAGAACTAACGATTTTCCCTCATGTCAGAGTTATTTTAGGGAGTGGTCGTAAGGGAGAATGGACATTTTGTTATCAAATTGTGCGAAATAAATGTACACTACACGGACGGTCTCCCGCCAGAATCGTAGTTTTATCGAAATGTCTGAAGAAACTATGCGAATAGTCTCTCAACGTCTTTGTAGAGACCATTTACTCATATTAGGATATTCGTTCTCATTAACGTTCGAAATGGTTAAACGTTTACGATCATCGTATAATCTCAGCTTTACGAACGACGTTCGGTGAAAATGGTTGAACTATTATTATTATTAATATTTTTATCAACATTACCTCTAACTCTGATCGATAGAGATTGACTACATTTTATGTGACGTCACGCGAGTAGATACCCCAAACTTGGTTTGAGGTTGAATGATAAATATAACCGACAGGAGGGTAGAAACAAATTATTTCTATTCAACTAATTTAGTATGCAGTTTAATTAGATTTAAGGGGAAAATGTATTCATTTACTATAAGTACTGAGAATATTTAATAAGTGCGGTTGTATATTTTGTTAATAAACGAGAACACCACTCCGCTGGTTGCCGTCCTCTAGAAATCCTTAAGTGTAGCATCCACACAACACAAGTGACATACTAATTATAAGAACACAACCCATGAATTACACACATCATATTCAATAATAATATACAATCGCACAAAAAAATGAACACTAGCAATAATATACACTACACACATACACATAGTACTTTATATTAAACATGGAACCTACATGCAAATGTTATATATTTAAGATTATAATGTTAATTGAAATACAAAGGGTATCTGCCGACGGGTAAAACGCGAGGAAACCCGAAATGGAAAAAGGGGATATGAAATAATAATAATAATAATAATAAATCTGTGCCTCGGAGCGCAGGGAAGAAGTGAAACTTAACGACGTTTTAACAAAATTCGCTAAAGTTTTTAAACAATTTTTACGCATATATATATATATATATATATATATATATGTAATATATATGTATATATATATAAAAGTAAACACACACACATATATATATATAAGAATAAGCTTACGTATGTGTATAATTTGACGCCCTTAACGCTCCACAACGTGGATTGAAAGTGTTGGTAACGCAAGTACATGTGAACGGGATATATATATACACACACACATATATATATATATATATATATATATATATCCGTTATCTCGTTGACACACCTTACGGAATAAAATGTGGTTTTTGATAGGCGGGTGTTGATATATATGTATATATATATATATTTGTAAAGTTTTTGTATAGCTTGAAAATGATGGAAAAATCGAAAAGCTTTGCTAAAATAAAATAAATCTTACAGTGATTAACATTGTTTTTATTTTGTTTTGTTGTGTATATATACATGTACACAAACGCATATATATGTATACATGTACATACACACCTATATGTATATATATTTTTTTAATTACAAAAAACAGTTAAAATCAATAAACCTTATTTAGATTTCGCAAGCTTTTCGGCAACTACGCCATTGTCAAGCGATATATAAATAAAAATAAAATATAAAAAACAAAAAATATTAATTTAAATATAAGTTCACAATTTTATACATAATAAATGAAATATAAAATTATGTATAAAATTGTGAACTTACATTTAACTTAATATTTTGTGTTTTTTAAATTTTATTTTTATTTATATCTCGCTTGACAATGGTGTAGTTGCCGAAAAGCTTTCCGAAATCTAAATAAAGGTTTAGTGACTTTAACTGTTTGTTGTAATTAAGTAATAAAAATCACTACATTCCACATCTAAACTTTATATATATATATATGTCCGTTATTTCCGCTCGGTCGCTTGCTCTGTTTGCGGGTAAACTCCTTCACTTCAAAACGTTCTCCTGTGCCTTTGTCAGAAATATACAATGCTAATTGCATCAATTCGGGCATATTTTCACATATCGAAATTGTCAATTACTTTTCCCGAAATTTGGTGTTGAAGCCAATGCCGGATATTTCTTGCTTTACTGTTTCTATTGCTCTGATTTCCGCTAAACCACAACAACCCTTCGTATTTGTAATAAGTAAAGAAAATTGCAAAAACTGTTTGTCGTATACGGAGTCTGCGATGCAAAGAAACTTTAAAAGCGCCACTAATGTAACTAGTTGAAAAAAAAAATAAAAATGATAAATAAAACGTCAATCTTTGGCTGCTAAAAAGGCACCCGTAGCTGATGAAACAACCTAGTCAATATTAAAATAATTACCGCGTAAAGGTGTCATTATGCTTACGTACATATTTAATGTGTGTTTCTGTTTAAAATATGTACCAAATTATTATACTGCTCAAACCAGAGAAGCCTGCGCAAACGGTATACTGTTTAATTTCATAATCGATATCCGGAATATTTGAAAAGCTATTTCTTAAACGATTAAAGTCACTTGTGAGTTAACCGTAACAATAACAAAAAAAAAAGAGTAGACACGCTCAGTATTTTTTCTAGATATGTCTGAAGCTTTCGATCGGGTATGGAACGAAGGGCTCACACATAAAACGATGAATAACTTACAAAAAAAATATGTGCCAATTATTTCGTACCTCTCTGAATGAACGTTTCGCGTTTCTCATGGAAAAATCAAAATACTACTCGATACATGCAAGTGTTCTACAAGGGAGTGTCTTCGGATCTATTTTTTACCTCGTATGTACGGCCGACATCCCAACATCAGCTGAAACGAGTATACATTCGCAGATGATACAGCTATTTTATCTATCGACGATTCCATCAAAAATGCGTATGTATCATGTACACGAGATTGGAGACTTATGTTCAATCATATTTATTCATTACGACGTTATAATTAGTATATCGTGAACGACTTCCTATTCCTTAAAAGGATAGTGTAAAATATCTGGGTATGCATTTAGACGCTCGACTGAACTGGGAAACGCGTATAAATACGAAAAAAGAACAAATTACTAAAAATTGCGACAAGTGTATTGGTTAATTTTTCGAAATTCCAAGCTCAGTATACGTAACAAAAGACTTTCATGTATGCCAATAATTAGACTAATTTGAATATTGCGGGGCTGTGCGAAAAAATTAAATAAGTTAATTATCCAACGGATACAAAACAAATGTTTTCGGTCTACAATGGTAGCAGCGAAATGAAGACATCCATTCGGATTTGGAAATCCCACTTATTGATGAAACAATAAAGCACGCTTCTATCGCGCACCACAAACAACTCCGTTTTCATCCAAACGAGAAGGCACGTAATCTGTTCATCTCTGAAAACGACGTCAGACGCCTTAAGCATACGAAGCCATATCAACTAGACAAATAGTTCTATGTATTCTACACCGACTATAAGATTGTACTGATAAAAAGTTCGTTTCAAATATAAACACAAACGACTTGAACATAACATTAAGTAGTCTTCTTTCGAATTTATGGACCACCTAGTAAAATATCTTCATGATGTTTATTTCTTCCTCTTCCTTTCACTCCGGTATTTCTTCATTGTTTCACTCTGATTTTTTCCTCATTTCATCTGTCCATTTAATAACAATTTTCTTCTTCAATTTTTCTTCAAAACTTTGGAACGTGCTAATTGCACTTCTAAAACCTATCCATAATGTCATCTTTCCAATTTTCTTAAGGTCTTCCTTAACTTCTCAGAACCACGTGATTTGCCATCTAGGATATCGAAGTACTGGAAAATTCTTTTTGTTAGGCTGTCACCATTCTCTTCAAATGACCTTAATCTTCTCTTTTTCATACTATTGATAATATCTTCAGCGTACTCGTATATTTCTTTGTTACTTCTTTTTTTTCATATTTCCCGATCAGGTCTCGGTTTCAGAATTTTACGTACTATTTTCCTTTCCTTCATTTTGATCTGTTCCAGTTCTTTACTCACATTCATCGCTAAACACTCCGACGCAAAACAGACATTCCGATTTAATCACTATAATGTCTTAACTCAGATGTTACGGACATTGATTTTTCATTATATATATCTCTTATCAGCTGAAATGCTAACTACATTTTTCTTATTCTATCTTTGTTTGTCCAACGCGTTTGTCTGTATAAATTCTCCTAGGTTTTTGAATGCGCTGACTCTTTTTATACGTCCGTATTTGGTGACCATAAATCGAGGTGCGTTTTTTTCATCAGTCATATATTTGGTCAAACGCTATCTTTAGTCCCGCCTCTAATATTTATTTCTTCTATCGAATCACTTATGTTCTCCGATAAAATTGCCAAGTCATCTGCGAATGCCATGCAATCAACTTCTACGTTATCCATCTTTCTACCGATTTGTGTCTTTTTGATGTTTTTTTCGTTCAATTATTTTTCCGACATTCTCTTATAACCTTTTCTAATATTAGCTTTAGATTCCATATTTGTTCAATACACGATCTTCCTTTCCTAAATCCTGCTTGATATTCTTCTACTTGATTTTCTAGTCTCTTTCGTAGGACTTTTGAAAGTACTTTATACGTCATTGGTAAAAATGATATTCTCTTATAATTGTTGCAATCAGTTTTACCTTCTTTTTTATGAAGTGGACGGATTATGGCGGTTTTCCAATCACTTGATATTTCTTCCGATATATCCGTTCAATTAAATTCTGAAGTTTTTGATAGTCGCATCATCCGTTGCATACTTCCATATTTCAGCAATAATTCCTACTTCTCCTGGAGCTCGATTATTCTTCAATTTTTTAATTATTTCTCGGATTTTTCCTACTCTCGGAGGATTAGATCTTTCAAATTTCTGTTCCGAATTGATTTTTTCCGGTCGTTCTGTTGACTGTTCGTAATATTTTACAATTGTCTTTATCATTTAAAACTAACAATCCAACATCGTTATTAAAACACAGAATTTGGGGCTCGTTAGCTCGGTCTTGAAGGTTCTATAAAAGTTTCTAGTATTATTCCTTTGGAAATATTTGAACTAATTGTTCTCTTTCGTATTGTCTTTTTGTCGCTCTAATAAATTTGGATGTTTTTCTGATCTTTGGTTCTTAAATGCTATATAATCATTTTTCTGGTAGAATGCCATTTCTTCCACGATCTCATTCTTTTTCCTAAAACATTGAGTTATAATTTATTTATTTATTAGTCCTAACACCTTTACTTAGTGAGTACCTTCGACATCCATGTCATCCACTTTTTTTTTTTTCTAACATATTTATTTAAGAACCTGCAATATATTTTTGCAGTTTAGACTTACGTTTCCGTATTAATACGTATTATTTGTAATTAGAAAACTTGCTTATTTTGTAGTCGCAGGGTTTTATTTGTTTTTTGTCTGCAGCATACAATGATTATATAAGACGATAAAACTAATTGATGTAAAAACTACGAATAAGGTTTTATTATATACAGTGCGAGTTTAATGAGTTCTTTAAATTCGCATAAAAAATAATGGAACATTCGATACAAGAAGATTCGTATTATAATGATTAACAGATGGATATATACGTATATTATCGTATAATAAATTACGATCGCAATTAACGCTCGTGAAATATAACAACACTGATTATTCAAGAAGAGAAATGTTCAAGCGTACGTTTGATATGAGTTATTAGAATTAATAAAGTAATGGACAGAATTTCAGTAGGGTAAAATAAGACGAAAGTTGAATAAATGTTATTAACAATAATTCGTTAAATCATGTTTTAAATTACTCTAGAGGGAATTCTATCTTCTCAATCGTGATTTATCGATACATGAAAATTTTGATCTTCCCGTACCTTCTGATTTTGTCCTTCTGCTATCGAATAAGATTTTAAATTTACTAGCGTTGTTCAGCACGTAAGTAAGCAACTGTGATCTATACAACTGAAGAACAATAACTGGCATTCGCTTTTGGGCAAATATTCTCGGTAATGCAGATTGAAGAACTTTTATGGATTCAATACGATATTTAGCCATATTACTCCAATGGAGTATCCCATATGACAGCACGGGTTGATAGAGTGCGAAGTGTTGACCTCTTATATGAGCTGAATAGAAGAACTGTCTTAAATAGTAGAACAGATACAAGTTTTTTTTTTTTTTTTCGATTTACATATTAGGTCAAGATCAAACTGTACTACTAGATATTTAATTTCTCTACAACCGTATCTAGATTTCCTAAATATAATTCAGAATAATTCATCGAGGTTCGAATAGACTAGGTACTTTGTTTTATTACTGTTAACCAACGAGTAAACATATGATTTACATCTTTTTCGGTTAACGTCCGAAGTAAACTTGAGTAACGAGAATCAACTACATCATCTAGTTAACCATTAACAGGTAATATACACAAGTCGTTTATGTAAATTAAAAATAAAGAACAGGCCGAGCACACTAACTTGAAGGAAGTATTCCGATAGTTTGTACCACGCTATCGCTGTAAATTTTTACTACATATTTCCCGTTATATATAAATAGGTTTTAAACCAGCTTAACCACAAAGTGATTTTTCTGCATCCAACCAAAAATATGATCTACAACAAACATCTTGTTGGGCTAACGTCCGAAGTTGAGTAGCGAGAATCAACTCTACAATCGCAGTATCATCTGCGTAGCTAAATAGTCGACCATTAACGGGGGTAAATTACGTAAATTAAAAATAAGAACGGGCCACGCTACCTTGAGGGTACTCCGGTAGTTTGCACCACGCTATCGCTGTAAATGTTGTTCCTTTTTTTACTACATATTTCCCGTTATATATAAAAAAAAGGTTTTAAGCCAGCGTAATAATAAATAATAATTATATTATCAATCGTGACTAACAATATTATTAATAATTTCTTTATATATATATATATTAATAATAATATTATTAATGACGAAAATACTAATAACGATGATAAACGAAATTATCATTGACGAACGAGAAGAGGCGTTACAGACGACATCATTTGTCGTGTGGCTCTTCTCTGGAGTGCGTGTTCAGGAATCCGGAGAGGCGCGGATGACGTCGTCAATAGCGGCACGTTGTTCCTTCGTTCCGTCATGTTTTTTGTTTTCGTTTTTTTCTTTAAACGCGTAACGCAATTGAACGCGTTTTCATTCTCGCGACTCATTACGTTACAATCGATTGTGTACGTTCCGTCACGAGATACCTCGTATACGTCGTTTTTAGTACGTCGTTAAAATTAAAAATTAATACAAATATATAAATAAAGAAAGAAATAAATATAATAATAAATAAATATATGTATACATAAATATAAATAAATAAATATATATAAATAAATATATAAATAAATAAATAAATATATATAAATAAATATATATATAAATATATATATATATATATATATATATATATATATATAAATAAATAAATATATAAATAAATAACAAATCGAAAAATGTCTACTACTACTACTACCGACGACCGAATCGTTCGGACGTTAATTATTAATTTATGTTATTTATCGATAATAATCGCGAACGATATCCAATCCGATTGTAACGTGACCCGTTACGACGATATAAATAATCGCACGATCGTCATTAACGGTTCGGTAAAAACGGATGGTTGTCTCGAAGGGACGTGTTTACCGAAATGTTGTCCGTTAAATTACGTTTTCAGTCGAACCGGTAAAGAATGTCGTCCGAAAAAAACGAACGGCGATGATTTATCAACACGGATCCGGTCGTTAGAAACGGATTTCAAAAAACGCTTGGATACCGAATACGTTAGGAATAACTATTCGTTAGTATACGGTTATAGTCGACCCGGTTTCTATTTGAAAACGGGTAAATTCGCCGTTTTACCGAACGGATCGTTATCGATGTTGTTTATTAATCGTTTGAAAAATATCGAACAATATTGCTTAGACGAAGCTGCGGAAGACGGTCAATTAACAGCTTGGATTTGTTTGAGTTCGGACATTCCGATAACGCAGACGACTACTACGAGCGTCGTACATTATAACGTTCACGCGGTTTGCATGTTAATTTCGATCGTCTGTTTATTGGGCACGTTCGCTATATATTGTACGAAACAATTTCAAAATTTACACGGTAAATGTCTGAAACAACACGCTTCAGCTTTGATCGTATCATTTTCGTTGATGATAGTTTTAAACTTGAGACACATCGACTACGAGGACAGACCGTATTGTTGCGTACTCGGTAAGTATACGTCGTATTATTCGCATTCCCGTTTTCGACAATTTACACATATACATCATGCTCCATTTCGTACGTCTCGATCTCTGGCTTTTCTTATAATTTCAGTCAAGTCACGAGAATTAATTCCAGCCTTCGACTTCCTTTTTATTGGGTTTTCGATGGTATTTTTCCTTGTACGACAGTCGTGCATAATCGACCTTGCTCGATCTTATGAGTTTCTTTAATGTCTTCCATTAGTTTATTTTCTTTTTCTCTAGTTCTTCTCGTTATCGCTTTATTTGTAATACGATCTGTCTACGATATTTCAGTAGCTGTGCGCTAATTATCCGCTTTTAGCAATGTTAAAGAACTGACTAAATATTCTTTTCTTCAAGTTAAATCATTTTTGTATTCTCGAATACTGCGCTTAAACGATTCTGGGAACAAGATTTTCCGCAGAAAGATTTTAAAAATGCAGCCATTTTGTTTTTATATATAAAAATAAGGGAGATAAAACGAACTGTTTTAGTTATTATATCCCCCTATTATCAACTGCTAGTAAAATTTTGAGCTGAGTACTTTTAATAGATAAGTGTCTTCCCGAAGAGCAATGTGGCTTCCGGCAGCAACGAAGTGCCCCGTATATATGATATTTGCTCTACGTCAGCTAGTGGGAAAAACTAGAGAACAAAATGAAAAATTGTATATGGCATTCATCGATGCGCAAAAGACTTTTGATGCGGTAAACACAGGTGCACTTTGGAGATTTCTAAAAATAATTAGATGCCCATCGAAACTGCTATCTGTCGCTTCTACAACAGTTACACGATGATATGGAAGGTGTGGTAATTTTACAGATCCTTTTGAAATATCGACCGGAGTTAAACAAGGATTCGTACTTGAGCCTACGTCGTTTAACCTTTATACGAGTACGGTTTATACAGTATATAAGCAAAAGATTTTGACGTCCGGAATTATACACTTTTAAACTTTCACGGTTGATATAGGATTACGATTTTCTTTTTTTCGGTGCAAAGAAAAACATGGTAAATGGATATCGTGAAAGTTTTTAAAAGTGTATTGATCTAATAGACTTTTCTTTTTTCTTTAACGCTATATATATATATATTTGACTAATCTACTCGTTTTCCTGCTATCAAATTTTAGTAGCAACAATAAATTTAATCGTCTTCTATTCTCACTCGAGAGCCAGTGTGAGTTCTTCTCTGTAATCCATGCTAGTATTTTGTGTGGCATTTGTGAAAGTACAAAGTTGACATTATATCGCTTCTTTCTTTTCTGTATTGTAGTAATATTTGTTAATTTTCGTTATACGATTTTGGCCATCATTTTACCAATTGTTCTTTGTTCGTTTAATATCTAATCTTTTAATGTCTCTTAAGAGCACATCCTTTTATCGTAGCCGTCGTCTACCGAGCGGACATTTAATATTGGCCAGAAGGCCGGCCGTACAGTATTATTTTTAGTCCTATATACCCGTCCCATGCGTTTCCCCGCTAATATCTGATCGATCCATCCATATTTTGTTCTAACTAGAACTTCTTCGTTTGATACACAAACAGCGTATATACCTGATTGTTTAATTTTGATTTATTGTCTGTTTCGTTCGCTTATAGAAGTGCCGGATTAATAATAGCTTTGTACACCGCTAATTTAGTACCGGCTGATATATTCTTGTTATTGAATACTCTTTGCCGCATCTTCTTATAAGATGTATTTGGCCGTTTTAGTCGCGAAAAAATTTTATCATCTAGTGCTGCAGCTTTATTACTACCGAATAAATAGGAATAGAATTTGTTCGGTCGATATATATATATATATATATATATATATATATATATATATATATATATATATATATATATATGTTTCGACAAAAATCTTGCGGGAATTATGTTGCTCAACTTACGCACTCAGGCTAATATACAGATTCTCGCACCACGCGGGTTTACACATTTTCCGAATCGTTCAAATTGCAGAAATAGTATGTTATACGCTAACTAAAAATATTAATAATATTACCGCGCCTATTTCACTAAATTGCTTATCCTCTGAGCGTAATCCGATTTATAGTATTTTCACTGACAATAGATTCATAACCAGAGAACATATTAACTGGAAATTGTTCGGAATAGTTATTAATAACAGTATTATAACTATAACCAGCAAATTGAATCACGGCTTACTAAGTTAACTAATATTCTTAATATGGTTGTTGAAAATGCAGTACTCAAAACGTAATAATCAACAGTCCACTATTCAACTCGTACAACTTATTAATTCAAAGAATAAAATACACAGATTATATACTAATAGTCCTATAAATTCGCATAAACAATCTCTCAAGAAAATATGAAATTATCTGATTATTCTAATGCGAACTGAATTATTAAATTATAAAAATTACAGATTCAATTAATCGTTTAAAAATAGACAAGAGCCCTTTGGAAAGTAACAAAACACTAAACCTCAACACTTTTGAATACCTCTCGTAACTGTTATTTCTATACGATACTGCTAAGACTGAATTACTCGCTAATTACTATTACATAGTTCGTCCTCAAAACTCTCACGTAACTTTTAATTATAAAGTTATTAAATCAGCTGCAAAACATTATTGCCGTATGCACCTCAAACTCATATGTCACTCCTTTTGAAATAGAAAAAATTATTACTACTATTAAGTCCAATAATTTAACTGGCATTGACAACTTATCCAATATAATCCTTAAAAATTTACCGCCGAAAGGAATTACTGAAGTTACTTTCATAATCAATGCTATGTTCAAATTCGGTTACTTTCCACAACAATAGAAGGTCTCCAAGATTATCGCACTTCTCAAACCTGATAAAAATTCTTTCTATATTTGAAAATGTGCGTCCTATCAGTCTAATTAGAAACTTAAGCGAGGTAGGTAAAGAGGATTATTTATCACAGGCTTAAATTTCGCACAGACAAAAAATTGCTTATTCAATACAAATAGTTTGGTTTCAAGTCCAATCACTCTACAACACATCAAATTGCAAGAATATGTGAACATATGTCTGATAATTACAACCGTAATAAGCATACAGGTATGTTACTACTAGATGTCGCTAAAGCCTTCCACGATGGTATTATTTAAAATATGATTGAAACAAAATATCCAGACTATCTAATTACTCTTATTAAGAGTTATTTGAACAACATTCACTGTCTGCATTCCTGTGAATACTCCACTATGAAAACCTGCGCGGCTGGTATCCCATAAGGAAGCGCGCTCGGTTCATTTCTGTTCACTTTATTTTTATATGACTTTCCTAAATTATCTTCAGCTAATTCCGCCTTATTTGCGGACGATACGGCATTATTCTGTAGTTCATTCAGGCCCAGTGCAATTAGTAATAAATTTCAAAAGGATTTTAAATCGTACGTTACGTTATTTTAAAAACGGGCAAATTGATATTAATCCAAACAAAACTAAAGCTTCAGTCGTAGGCATCCAATAGCATCTAACAAAATTCTCATAGCGAATAAACCTATTAATTGAACTAATAAAATTATCTTGGTGTCTTTCTCGATCGTCGCCTAAATTTTACTCGGCATTTATCTCATCTTCTTCTTCTTCTTCATTTGCCGTTATCAGTCCACTGCTGGACGAAGGCCTCATCCAACTTTTCCCAGACGCCGCGATATTGAGCTTCATCCCGCCAATTTGACCTGAACTTTTGGATTTCATCTATCCACCGTATCCTTGGTCGTCCTAAGGCTCGTTTGCTCTCAGGTTTCAACGATGTTGACGCACTTATCCAGCGTTTTTCGGCTCTAGCCACATATCCGCACCATCTCCATTTACTATGTTTAATAATACTTATTGCATATTTAACTTTTGTTGTTTTTCGTATGCGCTTTGTCGTCCTTTATCTCATATTAATATTAAAGCGAACAAAGCAATTTGCGCCATCTACTCTATCTTTGACCGAAAATCCTTACTGAATTCTCATAATAAAATGATTATTTTTAAAAATCTTATATAACCGGTAATAGCTTACACGTGCTCAGTTACGGTCTTCTATTTCAAATTCAGCAAATAAACAACTCCAAACTACATAAATAAGTGCCTCTAATGCATATTGAATAAGTCAAAATACGAAAGAATCTTATTTTTGCATGAACTTACTGACTTGACCTATGTTAAGGATTATATATTAAACTTATCCGCTAAATTTTTCACTCAGTATTCATATTACACTAATCCACACATTAGGTCTATATTACAATTGTGACTAAAAACTATGTATACGAAGTTTTTGCTGTTTAGAATCTGAGTTACCTTGTCGTAATCATCGTATCCTGTGAATGATATTTAAATTATTTTTAAGTATACTAGTTTTACAGGTTTTAGAGGTATTTTTTTTTCTGATAAAATTTTCATTATATATTTTAATATAAAATAACGATGTGTGGTATTTTTACCGGTACACAGTTATCATTATCTATATTATTTTGTATGTGAATTTTACTATGCAAATATATTGTTGCTCTGTAAATGGCACGTTAATTATTTAATTTAATAATAATAATATATTGTTGTTTTTTTGTTTATATATATATATATATATATATATATATATATATATATAATATATATATATATATATATATATATAATATATATATATATATCATATGTTTACACGGGTAAAGTAGTTCAGCAACATTAGATATATAGAAATAGAAGCTCTCTTCAGGTTTCTTTTGTGGAAATTATGAAAATTTGAATAAGCCAACAGTGAGTTCCTTGGTGAAATTATTCTTTTTGAGATATTGAATAAGTAAAAAATTTCTTATGGCGGAAGTAGAGCGTTGTGCAACATCTTTTCAAAGAATACATAACAGACACCGTAAAATTCGAAAAGGGCAACAAAAGATATAATAGATTTGGCCACTTATTATATATATATATGTGTGTGTGTATGTATATACATATATATATATATATATGTATATATATATATGTGTGTGTGTATATATATACATATATATATATATATATATATATATATATACATGTATATATATATATATATATATATATATATATATATATATACATACGCGTGTTATACTTGTATTTGTGTATAATGGTACGTATATTGATTACATCCAAAAAGGGATTGTATATATGACACTTTCAACTAAGAAAATATAGTAAAATATAGTGATAAACATCGAAGCATTTTAATGTTCATGTTATCGTGAATTATTTGTTTATATGATGTGGAAGTTGTATAAAACAGTAAATTCGAAACGAAAATTCATTAGGGTTTTCCGTTCTTAATATTTTCAGGAATTCACGTTACGTGATACAATATTTATAGGTACACACATTTAGGATATTGTATGTATATATATTAATTCTCGCATTCAATCGTAAAGAACGTATGTGACTGAATTTAATCAAGCCGAAAACATGGTTAGGTTGTTACATTACACGTGTATCTATATATATGTATATAAGCACCTACATATATATATATATATATATATATATATACATATGCATGTATGTATATACATTTATAAATATGTGTATGCGAGTGTGTGTGAATATGTATGAACTTCGAACGGGGGGGTGCATACTTCCGTTTCTAATGTACTGGTTAACCAGTTCAAATTGACCGTTTTTCTTAAAAATTATTTGTACACTTTATTAAGTGGTTTTAATTTTTTGGCGAAATAATAATAATCGGGTTTTCATCGAAAAGCGAGGTCACGGAGTATTCACCATCTTATTCGGGCGGTTAATTTTACTTTAAATAATACTGTTGTTAATCTGACAAACGCATCTGGAGATGAGGAATTAGAAAAAGTTTTAAGGCAATTACTCCAAGAGAAACACCTACAGAGGAAATTATTAGTAGTATCGAACTGGAGTTAAAAAATGTCTCAAAGAAAACAGGTAATGAGATTAGACAGGAAGTGGCAGTTATTCTAAAACAGAGCAAGTCACCTAAGTGCAATCTACATCGATCACATTTCAATGCATTGAAGGAATTAAGAAGAAATAAGATTTTAGCACTTGAAGAAGACAAAGACAATTCAGTGTTTTTTATAAAAACAAAAGATTATTGCAAAAAAAGTTGAATATATAATATTTATACGAATCTAAGACATAAATTGCTTCCACGAGTCACTACAGTTCCAAGGTGATATGGGATTCTAAAGCTTCATAAGGAAGGTATTCCTTTGAGACCAATTGTCTCATCAATAAATAGTCCAACATATTTTTTGGAAGGTTATTATTGTTGGACAATTGAAAGCATTGATCGGGGGTGGTATTTCAAATATTAAAAATTCGGAGCATTCTGTTCAATCCATAAGGGATTTAAAAATAGAAAGTGGCGATGAAATGGTAAATTTTGATTTTGCATCATCATTCACTAATGTGCGTGTACTTGATACTATTAATATTATCAAGAAACTTCGAGTTAGTGACGATGTGAAATTCATCGAACTGTGTACTGATAATAATGTATTTAAGTTTTATAAACAGAATAACGGCCTGGCGGGCTTGCCCCTATTTTTGCCAAACTATTAATAGAAGAAATTTTTGCAAATTATACTTCAAAAGTGGAATCCTAAGAGGTGGTACCGCTATGTAAATGATACATTTGTAATATAGCAACGTGGATTCAAAGAAGTTCTTTATTTAAATTCGTTTCATTCAAATAAAAGATTCACTATGGAAGTAAATGAAGAATTAGCATTTTTCAATGTCATAGTGAAAAAAGGGGAAATGGAAAAATTTTTACATCTGTTTTCCATAAAAATACCCATACAGGTGTATATATAAGGAAGAATTCACATCATTGGACAATGATTCGATGTATTCAAAATTTTAACAACTTGAGCAAAAATATTAACTTGTGGTGATGTATCAGATGAGCTAACATTGAGGATTTCAACGAAGACTATGCTTTTAAATAAGTATTAACTAAAACAATATTCACGCTTGAAAGAATTCACATCTTCAATCACAAACAAAACTCGCACTTATCCATAAGCAAAACTCGCACGCAAATAGTTTGAAAAAAATTCGTTTCAACGATAACAATTCGGTATCAGATCCATATAAACTAGTTTATCGGTTAATTCATTATATTTCGGAACGATAGAACGGTATGATATTATAAGTTATTATTTTCTTGTAAAATTTAATCAATCAAAATATACTTTTCTTTTTCTTCTTCTTCTTTTGCTCACACATTTGGTTCGCATATTTCGTTAGGTTCTATCAATTTCAGCTTACGTACTCTAGATATTAGCGAGGAAATAAATAAACCTTGCAATCAGCTGATCACGATAAAATAAATTCAAATAGCAATTAAAGATTCACACTTAGCAGCACCGCGATTTAATTTTCTTCTTATTCTTGAAAAAGCCAAATAAGATTCTGCACATAAGTCTATTCAATGCTACTTGTACCGAAGATATTTTCATAAATACCTGGCGCATCTCTGTTGATATTTTGCTGCTGAAACCTCATAAAAATCCTTTATTAACTGACAACTATAAATTAAAAATCGTTAAGCTCAGTTCTAGGTAAAATAATGTAAAAAAGTGTTAACAATCGTCTAAATTTACGCAATCTTTTTTTTCAATGCGGTTTTAGACCTCTGCGTTTTGCAAGTGACAATTTACTCTACTTGTAAGCTGAATAACTCGATGCCTCCCATCAAATTCTAACTTGGACATTTTGAGTTCTGGGAGGATAATTGTAATATAGGACACTCAAGGAATCAGAGGTGATTAGAATATTATTTTTCCTCAAATCTTTAACTAGGTGCAAAAATGGCAAATAATTCTACTGCAAACGAGGAACCTGCAAAGGATAATCTGCATACTTTCGATATGCCTTTTTTTTGGGGTAATATAAATGTCGATAGCAATTTACTCTTTTATTTCTAATAACCTGATATTTCGCGATGATGTAATAGGAAGCGCTCCAGTGATACGTCAAGCATTTGTATCGTTCATTCCATCCGGCGAGTGAAACAGAGAGTAGTTTGCCAGAATTGGTGCGTATTTACAAATTGCAATTTAGGATGTAAACAATATGAGGCCACCTCGTATCTGTCTAAACTGCTATCGTTACGTGCATTTAGTCAAACACTCGTACTTATAAAATGTAAGGGAGGACACTTTACTAACAATTACAGTCATGTCATAACTATAGAGGAGATCATAGAACGCAAAGTAGATTCTGTTCTCAGCAGAAAAAGCAAAATGAAATAGTAAAAATTATAGATTGCGATAACATTAGTTTCATAGAGGTAGGAAAAAAATGCGCGTCTTGTAAAATTACTTCAGCTTTTCCACCTATTCTGATAGAATTAGAAGTTGTAGAATTGCAGCGATTAGTAATAAAACTCCCTTGTATTGTAGTTTTCTGAATCTACCCAAACGGAAATTGTCAATAAAGCCAAGACTTCAAATTGATATCTTTACTTTTCATTTCTTCCGTTCTCGTATAGTCGCGGATATTGGTGAAAGATTTTCTACCTTACCAGCAGCTTATAACCAAAGCTGATCGTAAAGTGCTTCACTTACTCATGTTGTTTCGAATGCAACACCCAATCGGTTCTAAACAATTGGTAGAAAATCTTTCATTAAATAATACACGTGGGAAGAAATTTAATGATCATCTACTTAATTGCGTAACGAGAAAATTCATCTTTTGTTACCAGGATCTACCGACTAAAATTTAACATCGGTAGCATACAAGCATGGATACCCCATTAATCCATTGTACACTAGCATTTGTTAGATACTACGCATCCAATCGTCCTAATCCGAATAAAAACCTAATAAAAAGATGTAGTTTTGACAAAAGCGTGCTTACAATCACATAGTATGAATATTAAATATTCTGTTTACGACTATCTCTTATATTACCTCAAATCTGTACGGTTACTTACGAAAGTAACCTACTTCGCAAAATACTGAAAGGGCGTTGATGGTTGTTAGATTTGCCTTCGAATTTATCGATTATTAATTTCTTGTATATCGAATATTAATGAACAGTTAATAGAAAGAAGGAACACCATAATCTCAAGATTTAAATTCTCATCGTGAAAGCTATACAAAGACACTATTTCGAAATTTGACCAACAGGTAGGAAGAATATCATACGGGGGGGGGGCATAATGTATATAGGCACAAAATCGAAATTACTCCTAATTTCTACACCTATCAAATTATTAATTAATGGGGTATGGAAAATTAGGCCCTTTTTCACAATCGTTTAAGTGAGGATGACGGTGTACTGATCATGTACTTTTTTTTCATGTCTTATCTCAGAGCGAATAAAAAATAAATTTAACTTAGAAGACGAATACATCGTCGAACAATTTCAATTATTCGCTTTTGATGTAAGAAATTCCAGCGTTATTAAACTTTTTTTACTTGCCAACAGTGATCAAACTTTTACCACCAAATAAAATTATACGTATAGGCTGATTAAATTTCTGTCGTAGTTATGCATATGTGTGTATGTTTGTTGCGAGTTTTTCGCGCAATCGAATACAACTAGTGTGCGTATAAAAACAAAAAAAAAAAGCAGTTAAAATCACTAAATTTATTAATTTTTTTCTTTATGAAAAATCGCAAAGCTTTTCAAGCCATTGTTAAGTGAATATAAAAAAATAAAAATATATACGATTTATAAAAATATCAAATGTTAAAAATATTACTTTAGATAAACAATTTACAAAAAATTATCAAAACAGTATTTAAAATAAACAACAAAAAAACAAGTTGAAATTATTAAAATTTTCTTTTTGAAAAATCACTACTTGCTTTTTTGCAGTTTATTTTCATAAAAATCACTACATTCCACATTTTTTAAAAAAAAAACAGTATTTGTACAATAAAAGAACATTTAAATTCATATATAACCAATAATAGAAAATCATTATTCGTAAAATATTGTATAGAATTAAAACACAAAATAAATAATATTAACTAAAATTATACAATTTTACATACAGAAAAACATTTTAAAAAAAGAAAACTACCAGAAAAAATGGAAATAATAAAAGAAAGAGTTAAATATAATTTACTAAATTCGAAGATAAATTTCTATGAAGAATTAGTTCTAAGAAGGGACCTCCTGTAGTATATACCGGCAAACAAGATATATGGCAACATTGCAATCCGTTTTCTAAAAACTCGAAACTTTAATTGCGCGATATTTCGTCTTTTATATTTTAAAATAAATAATTTTAAATATTAAAATTTATACTATAAAAGAAATAAAGAATAAAAAACAGTTCAATATATAAAACATTATTCATCTAGTGTTACGGCATACGCGATTTCTTCTAATATTTCATCAAATAAATTTTCGCCGTTTCATGCGCCACATATATGATTCAACGCTTTTTATCTTTAGATTTTAATTTGGCCCATAAACTTTCAATTGACTGTGAGCCAATGCGAATGGATCGACGAAATTAACACTGCGATTAACAGTTTGATGATTATAATTATTGGCTACAATCTTCCTTTTTTTTTAAGCCTAGCTTGCGCCTTTTGGCCAGTTTAATCCTTTATCCAGATTTTAAATCTCAATGGCACTACGTTTGATAAAATTATATAAACTGACAGAGACAGAAGACAGTGGGTCGGAAACAATTCAATACTCACGGGTAATGTGTGTGCCATTTTTGTACAACACTAAACAACACCTCATCTCTATGTTTTCGAAACTTCGGACAAATCCAAATTTGATGCTCGATACAATTGTCAACATGGCACACATCACATGTACCATCAGAAATTATGCACAATTTAGCTATGTGAGGGGGAGAAATTATGACCAGTACGCAATCTAAATAAAGTTGATGTATAATCCCTCGAAATGTTTTTATGTAATTGAAACCACGGTTTACTGGGAACTGTATGCATCAAGGCGAAGTATTTTTTCCCTTTATTTTGACTTTCGGCCATACTGTTGGAAATCAATTAGTACAGATTGTTTAATCTTTGGTAAAATATCAGTCCAATTCCATTTAATATCCTCGTAAGGGACACTTGATAGATTATAACGTGTCAATTCATCGACCACCTCATTTTCAGTAATACCACAATGAGAAGGGACCCACTTAAACTTTACTCTAGATCCACGATTGTAAAGTTAAATAACCCGATGTCTCTACAATCTGGTATGCTCGCCATTCATCGCTTATAATCGTCGTTCCAGCGATAACATTCTGTATTATCAACGACAATAACGTAGCAGCTAATCTATTTGGAACCGACATTAAGAAACATTTTTTTTTTGTTTCTCTACAAATTCCTCCCAAAACCCCGTTGATTGGGTAAAATTCTTTCTCGATTATATTTTTGTTTCGAAAAGCATGACTCGTCAATTTCTACGTGTACATTATAGGTTCTCCTATTCGTACTCCGTTGTTCAAAAATGCATGTTCACAATAAAAATTCCATTCAACAGCAGTATCGTATTCAATTCGTTTTTGCAATATTAAACGATGGTATATTCCTTACCCCGAGCGTAAGTAAAAAAAATTATCGCTCGGTAATCTAACTTGTAATTCGATATAAACGTAACAGATCGTATAGATTTTTCTACACGACATGTAGATTTACAACAGATCCAACTATCCCGGGAACCGGTACATAATTTTATATCATGATTATTCCTACATATTTTTTTTATTATATAGTAAACCTTTTTGTTGTAAAAAGGATATAGAACGATCCATAGTATTTACTTCTTCATTAAATATTAAATAACTACAGACGCGAAATAAGATTAAAATGAATATTTAAAAATACAACTACTATGAACAAAATAAACACTTTAAGAATTAAAATGAATACTATTAACAATTCGATATGTAAAAAAAAAACATTCAAAAATTATAATTCAAATTATTTCTAAATAAGCTTTCCACGTTCCTCACTAGATGTGTAATTATCGAAAGAAATTGGATGAAATATGTTGCCATTTCATCATATTTTGTTTGTTTGCTGGCAAATACTATCGAAGGTCCGTGGATATTGTGTTTTTGTCCATATATAAATTTTATATTGTTGGGTGTTTTGATTTATTTTTATTTTAGTAGCTATGAAGATTTTATATTGACGATTGTTGATTATGTTGTTTACCACATTCACTATCAGATTATTTTATGAATACTGTTTTATCTTCTTCTTCTTCATCAGCTATTTTCAATCCGTTCCTTCCATTTTTACCTGTCAGCCGCTTTACTTGTCGAAACTTTTCGGACTTAACTTATATCGTCAACCCAACATGTCAGTGGTCTGCCTATTCTACGGGTTCCGTCTGGAGTCCACATTGTCACTTTATTTGCAAGCAGTTCCTGGTGTCTTACCAGATGACCACCCATCTCCATTTTGATTCTTTTATACTTAGTATTATATCCTTTATTTTTGTTGTTTCTCTAAGTCATTTATTTTTTTTCTTGACTTTCAGTGTTATGCCAATTATTTTCCTGTCGATTCTTCTTTGCGCTACTCTTAGCCTTTCCTCCATTGCTACTGTTGTATTCCACGTTTCACTCCCATAGTACCGGGATTATATCACTTTTGATAATTTTTGTAAATTGAATATCTAAAGTAATATTTTTTACATTTTATATTGATAAAAATTGTATATATATTTTCATTTTTTACATTCATAACAGCCGTAAAGCTTTGTGATTTTTCATTTAAAAAATTTAGTTATTCCAACTTACATTTTGTTGTTTATTTTTTTTATTTTTTTTTTTAAATCATTATATTTCACACTTTTCAAATAATACGTATACATAAACAGGATATATGTGTGTATATGTATATGTGATGCATCTAGTACACTTAAATTATAGTATATAAATATTACCCCTTATAAGGGTTACAAGTGCATGTATGTAACACATTCGATGATTGGTAGTTGTACACGGCGTATATGTTATAAAGTATTGCAAAAAGGGAGTAGTATACTGGTTAAACCTGGCAGTGCGGTGGAACAAGCTGAAAAATATTAATTTGAACAATAAAGAATTTAAAAGAACAAAAAATCAATCGAATATATAATTGCAGCGCTGGGAGCGTTAAAAATGAATATTTGTTCCATACGCGTGTGATGTTACTTTGTGCAAATGAATGTTAAAAATAAAATTACAAGCCAGACTGTTAATAAATTTTTACAAAGTATGTTTTTTAAATCTGATTTGGAATAACGTTCGGATAACAAGAATCTGTCCGCTTGTTTCGATAATAACAAAAACGGACATAACTACTTTGTAGTTTGTACACAACACACACACCTATATATATATATATATCTATATATCATTTAGGCTCAAAATAGCAGCTTGGCTATATCGATAGGGCTGTATTTCTTGTTTACATTAACTTTTTCTAAAGCAGGCTGCACTGAGTTTAGTATTTTCGCGTTATTTTATGTTTATAAGATAAAACAAAAATAAAACATAATAAAAAGCAACAGAAGAATGAAGCAATAAAATTTAACGTAAATACTTATTCTAATTTAAAGAGTTTTATACTAATATATACATATATATATATATATATATATATATATATAGTCAAGATTATGGCTTAGTCCCATGAGGCCCGGGCCTAGGGCGGCACAATTTGAGAGGTGGCAAGGCATCCAAAAATTTTGGAAATTATACAGATTAAAAAAAAAAGGTGTTAAAAGTTCAAAATTACACGAGTATTTGAAAACAAATTTTATTGCTTTCTCTCTCGCTGTTAGTACTCAAAAGTGAGTAATATTTTGAAAATATCGTTTACTATGCAAAAAAATTCATGCAATAACTGAAATTCATAATATCAAAAATAACTAAATAAAAGAATTCGTTTCAACAACTTTTTGTCTTTTTTGGTAAAATTAAATTATGTATTCTCCATTTTATTTGTAAAAATATAACACTTAATTACTTTTTATAATAGAAAACCTCTTTTAAGTTCTATGTTTAATTAATCACATTTTTATAAGGTGACCTAAAAATCCGATTTATGTTTTTTATAAATATCAGTATTTTACACGATTCATTGTGATGTATATTTTTATAAACATATCTTAAAAAAGGACAGTGATATGGATTGGGACTAGGGCGGCATCGCACTAAAATTCGCATATATATATATATATATATATAAAATCCACGCTATTTGATACAAAATATACCGTTTTTTTCTACTGAGGTCATAAACTCTCATATTCTTCGGAATATACCGGCTACTGTGAATGGTTTCGGTTTTTGGAACGTCCCATCATTAATTTATAAATTTCAGTATCGAGGTTCAGTTTGTTTTTCATGATGCTGCGACTGTTCTATTGTAAGATGTTTAAACCTCGATTGGCGTATAGAGGATATAATTGTAATATGAGAACAAAATGGGACGTAGCGCAAATAAAATTAGGAGATAGGAAAATCAAAACCTTAATTATGAAGTATATAAAACCAGGATTATAGGGAACTTTGGCTTATAGTAAGCCAGAGCAAAAGATGATGAATACACCGTAAATAATAAGGTACATAGTGCAAGTATGAAATACGAATATATACACAAATATATATATAAATACTCAATAAATCACACATACTCTAATATTTCGAAATTTGCGGATATCTCAATTTTCATCGTTTTGATTAATTAGGTATATACAAACGCCTATTCATTTAAACTTATAGACGGCTCCCGCACGTATTTTACAAATTAAGTTATACATTTCTCTCATTACAGAAAATAGTCGCTGTACTTAAAATTGGAATACTTCTCATTAACTTATAAGATAAACTGTTTATATCGGATGTTGTCGATTTTGACGAGATCAGCTTTTAGATGTTTTTATTTCTTTCTATCTCAAAATTTTCAAATGATCTATTATTTTACGGATAATAGATCGAAAAATTACTCAACTCGCAAATTCTGAAGATCTCTAGTTCGTAAGGAAAAAACTACAAGACATCGAATGTAAGATATTCATATATCGCAATGACCAATCATGGTAATGATCGCAGTTCGTGCGATCTGAATTAGGAAAATTAACGAAGATCGGACTCTTGCAGTGAGGTGATATCAAATATAAAGTTCAGAACTTTATAAATACGAATCGGGATGAAAGTGAGAGGGTTAAAAGTGTATAAATGTTAACAAAGGTAAAGGAATTTTTTCTCTTTTTAAAACCAGTTCCCCTAATTTTTCTAAATCCGCTTCCTACAGAAGCTTCTAACTCTAATTTGCTCTTATACATCATTTTCGCGTAATATTTGTATTTTTCATTCTTGCTTATTGATTTTAGCAATCTTATCTCGAGCTAGTTATTTCTGTATCTCTACATATCTATATATTTATGAAGGACAAATAGCGTATTCGTGTGTTTATCTATATCTGTATATATATATATATATATATATATATATATATATATATATATATGTATATATATATACATATCCATAAAGCAGGTGGAAAGCAAATTTTTGGAATTTTTGAACAACTAATCGCTCAAAATTTCTAAAAATCTGCTTTCCACACACTTCGTCCTACATTTCAAATATAAGCGTTGTCACTTAATGATCCGTTCACATATCACCATGTGTCTCTATGTGTGTGTGTGTTTATGTTATGTGAGTTTATTGAGACTGCGTCATAATAGATACTGACCAAATAAAAGTCTCCAACCTCTTCTTTCCAGCCATAATAAATTGGAAACAATTGAAATTATCCAAAATATTTCCCATCCCTTCAACCGATTTTATTTTCGGGATTCATTTTTCTTTTTAGACGTTGACTTAATTTCTTCTGATAATAATATTGCTAAAACTCTCCCTTCTGGCGTTATCAATGCTGCATTTATGCAAGCAATTAATGAAAAATTTAGCCACTATGACATTATATTTACGTATATATTATTCTTCGGATTTATATTACTCAAAAAAAGGCATGTCGAACGTATACAATTTATCAAACGTAGTTGCATTGAAATTTAAAAATATACTAACTAGATAAAAGTTTAAACTGGCCAAATGGCGCAAGCTGGGCCAAAAAAAAAAATGTCAAATTATGTAAATTGATAATTATTGTAGATTTCACATATTCGGCACATGATTCTCCAATCGCGTGCATGTAAAATTATTATATATAATCTTATGTAACTTTTTAACTTCCATATAATTCTAATGCATGCGTGAGTAACTGTAGTAATAGTACATAACCTTGGTAAGTGCGAGTGTATGTGAGAATTTTCTAATTGTTAATTTTGAGTAGGGGCGGTTTCTCCTGATTAAGCTTAAATGGCGGTGCAGGATAGATAATCCCATATCAATAAAAAAAAAAAGATAATTTACATAATAAATTTTGACTAATAAGATATTTAATAGGCGACAAAAAAAGAAGATACATGCGTACACGTGGAGTATAGTACAGTATGACTGAACATCCTTCATAAAACCTTTTGACTTTTGGTCCATATTTCACATCGTATACTTTCCCATGTTTAATTCTAAAGAGAAAATATATGTAAAGAAATATATTGATACGTGCACGTATGTTAATGTGTAGAATACCATGCGGCCGCAATAATATAATTATTTGTATTGTTTCTAGATAGAGAAAAAAATGAATGTTAAATTTCTTGTAAGATTTCAGTTGCATTGCATTCCGTGCGATATTTTCTTATTTTATTTAAGAGTCGTCTAACAGAAATAATGACGCTTGTTCGATATAAGTTTAAATATCGGACTTTTCTTAAGTATTTCTTCTTCTTCTTCTTTTTCGTTGATAACCGTGCCGTGTACTGCTACTAAGGCCAGAGGCACGGGTGGAATTTATATTAACGGGTAGAACCTGGATAAATGAAGGAAGGCAAGGAGTCTAGAGTCGGATGTAGGAGAATGCTGTAAAATATTTGGGAGAGAGTTTGGAAGGTTTGCGATTGTACGTTCGGAGGAATATAACGGACAGGTAATAAGCAAGTGAGGAATAGTTAAAGGAATATTGCATGCGGTACATTTCGGTTGGTCACTATTAGTAAATAAGTAATTGTGAGTAAGCAGTGTGTGGCCTGAGCGTACACGGCACAGGACTACTTCGTTTCTGTTTGAGTTTTGACATCTAGTTGACTTTATCCAGTTGACGTTGTATTGCTGCAGGTTTGAAAATCCTTCGTTTGCTCTATCGGATAATTTAGATCGTATGATGTGAAGGAAGTCCTTCGTTGGAATTGGTATAGCTGGAATAGGTGATATTAGATACGCTTCTTTTGCGGCTGCATCTGCACTGTCGTTTGATCCCACGCCGTTATGTCCTGGAATCCAGAGGAGAATAATTTTTCCGGTAAACTCTGATGCGTTGGCTAAGATGGATTTTGCCAAAGGATGTTGGTGGTGTGATCTGTTTTGGAGACTTTTAATGGAGCTCAAGGAATCGGTGCAGATAACAGCATTGTTTTTTAGTTCTTCAATAACCACATCGACGGCAATTGAAATTGCGTACAGCTCTGTAGAAAGAACGCTGAAGTTTTGTGAAAGCGGAAATCGAATGACATTGTTTGAATATACAACTGCGCAACCGCGGTGGTTGTCTCTTTTGGCACCGTCCGTGTATAGGATGTTGTAATGATTGAAATCCTTTATTAAATTTTCAAAGGAGGAATGTAGACGACTTTGAGAAGTAGGACAACATAGTTCCAGGAGAGAGGTATCGAAGGATAAAGGATGGGACGAGACCGGCGGTATTGGGAAAAGGATGTTGCTGTAGAAGTTATGTAATGAGGTGCATATTTTATTGTGTAGGATGGATTGACTTTATACTGGAGTGTGGATTTTAAGTATGGTCGAGTAAGAACAGAAGGTAGAGAAGTTATGGGCATGGGGAGGTTAGGAGTTGTATGAATATGAGTGTGGAATTTTAGGAGTAAATAGCCTTGGTGTAGGCCTGGAGGATATTCTTGTGCTTCATAAAACAGATTGTATATGGGTGTCGACCGAAGAGCGCCTAAAACTAACCTTGGAGCTGAGTGGTGAATTGGATTCAATAATGTTAATACTGACTGCTTAGCTGATGAATAAGCCGGGAAACCCTAATCGCATTTAGATTTTATTAGGGAGCGATATATTCTCAAAAGTGATGTTTTATCTGCGCCGTATGTTGTGTGAGATAGCTTCCTGAGAAGGTTTAATCGTTGTGAACATTCGGTTTTCAAGTGGTTGATGTGCATTCTCCAATTTAATTTTTCTTCAAATATCAGACCTAAATATTTGGTGGATGATGTAGAATTTAGTATTCTGTTATCCAAAATAATATTAAATCGATGAGCGCAATGGCGAATACGGCAGAAGTGCATTACTTTGGTTTTTGCGGGTGAAAAGGATAATCCATTTTCTTTTGACCAGTTATTGAACTTATTAGTGACATCTTGAAGAACTGTTTCGCCTGTTCTGAGGTGTCGTTATATCGGACAAATATTGTCAAGTCGTCAGCAAATAGGGACTTGAATACTAAAGGAGATATTTCTTCAACAATAGAGTTTATTGCGATGTTAAACAGTGTTGGACTTAGAACCGAGCCTTGCGGCACACCGTTGATGATGTCACGAAGGCTAGACACGGTATCTCCTAGTCTAACAAATAACCTGCGATGTTCTAGGAAATTTTTTATAAAAACTGTCATGCGTCCACGTATGCTCCATTTCAGTAGTTGCTGGAGAATTTTTTGATGATTGATTGCGTCAAACGCCTTGTTGAAATCATAGAATATGGCTAATACATGCTGCTTTCTGGAGAATGCTTCAACGATTGTATTTTGAAGGTGGTATTGAAGGTCTGTTGTCGATCGCAAGGCTTGGAATCCAGATTGATATTTTGAAATAAGTTTTTGCTTGTGTAGAACCCATTGTAATCGGGTATTTATAATTTTTTCCAACACTCTACAGAGGACAGAAGTTAAGGAAATGGGTCTATAGCTCTCCAGCTGAGTTGGGTTTTTAGTTGATTTTAAAATTGGAATCACTTCTGGGAAAGTAGCAGTGAGCCAAAATTGGTTGAAAAGTTCCAGCAACAGAGAGATTACTTGATTTGGAGCAAATTTAAGCATGTTAATGTGAATTTAGTATTTACATACTATAGAAAAGAATACTTAAATGCGATGCTCAAAAAATAATAGAATATCATATAAAAATGTTAATTTTCATTTTAAATTTATTATAAAACGATATAATTGGGTAAATGAGAATTTCGTTTACAAGCACCTTGAATGTATCGGATGATCGAATTATTACTTCGTAAGTTTATTGTCATTTAAAAAATTTTTATCTCTATGTTCGCTGATGACGCAGCAATTCTAGCTACAGATAAGATTCAACAGCGCGCTACTGGAAATTTACAGCTAACAATAAATATGGATCTTCACGGGCAAATGTATTTTGTCGCCATTGGGTTGATCTATTGCCCGGTCTATTACTTTCCGTATTGATTCAGCTTCTGCATTTTTTTTTTAACCCTAGCTATTAAGAATAATCATGAAGTTAATTGGATACCAGCGTTTACTAGCTCAATAATTAACAAGTAGAAATAGGCTGACACGATAAACATTTGTGAGACACTTAAAAATTGTTTTAAATAATCGCGAATAAACAACCGGGATTTGTCTGTAGGCGTTATGTTTTATGATTACACGAGTAAATTTGAGACGAAATTTATTGACTATGTCTTAATTTCGTAAAGCTAATTGAAATGATAGCCTCTTGACCATAGAAAGTAAGACGAACTCGTGTAGAAAATATATGTCGCGATGAGATGAAATATTTAATAGAAATGTGACGTGTAATTTATTAAAGGACGGAAATAAACGTATAATATGAAAACTTAAATCGAATAAAGAATTTCGAATTTAATTTTTAACGGCGTGAAAAAAAGAAATAAATAAAACAAACGATCATTGGAATTATTCCAAAGTAAACACGTACACGTCTACCCACACGCATATCATACGGGTTACACGTATACATATGCACATGTATTCATAAGCGTTGGAATATAGATGATTGTAAAAAAAAAGGAAAGGCTAATTGAAGAAAGACAATTGAAAATAAGTACAGCGGGGATGAAATATAATGTCCATATAATACATATATATGTATTTTATATATATATATATATATATATATATATATATATATATATATATATATATATACTCTTTGCTCGCTTCGTTACCCAACCTTCATCACACTTGAATTATGAAATTATAAATTGAACCTTTGTCTAACCAACTTCAATTTAGTTTTCTTCTCGACTTTTTTCTCTTAAATAATAATAATATTTCCTCCGTATACAAGAAGAAACATCAATCACCTCTGTTACATTTATATATATATATATATATATATATATATCATATATATATATATATATATATATATATATATATATATATATATATATATATATATTTTATATATATATATATATATATATATATATATGAATTAATTAATATGTGTGCTATGTGTGTATATCGTGTGTAAACAATTGGTGTGTGTGTGTACGCATTCAATAGGCGTGAGTATTTTGTTATTTAAAAATGTTATTTCGTTTTGCTCATATAAAGTTGGATATGACCCATATTTCAGTGCTATAATGTCTAGTATACTTTTATTTATGTATCGTATTTGACTAATTATTAATTTATTTTTGCGTTGTTATCAATATAATGATGTCCGCAATATAAAATATCTATTTTGTAACTGTGCGTACGTAATATTTAATCATAGGCTCAAAATTGATATTCACGTCCAGGAAAACAAAACGAGAATTCTTTCTCTACTTGGCCAATTTATTCCAAACTAAGTTGGTTATATACAAAGAGTCTCATCTTTTTTCTTTTTTTGTATGGGGAATACATCTATTAAGGTCGCGAATTTTAGTTCTGTTCAATCGTCTCGTTAGCGTGACGTCCGGGAGACAGCTTAGCTGGTTGCAGTGTCCGCGTATGCGCATTGTATGACTTCGAGCCGGCTGCTCTATTGATTTGTTGACCACGCAGACATCATGCTCGCGATGGGTAGTTTCATTGGTGCCTTATCACATCATTCTATATATCAGCTTTAAAGTTTTATTTTGAAAGCTTCGAAATTGTATTTCTATTTGTCTTTTTTGCACATCCCCATATTGATGCATAAGTTCATGTTGGTTTTATTACCGCATTATATATTAATACCTTGTTGGCTAAGGGACAGATTTGAATGACAAGAGAGATCTTAACTTGATACCTAATTGTTTTTTTGGTTTTTGTAATGAATAAATATACGAATCAAAGAGAATAATAACGAAAATCAGGAAAACTCAAACAGCCTAGACGTCCGGTTAAAAGACAGAAGAACCATTAACGGACAAAATTGACCGATGCAGTAGAGCGAATAGTAAAATTGAAATGGATGTGGGCTAGACACGTCGCGCGTAGAGACGATGGCAGGTGGACAATCCTGCAATATTCAAAAAGGAAAAGAGGCAGATCAACAACATGGTGGCGTGGTGACATTGTGAAAAAGAGATCATTTCGATCTGAGTTACATAAAACAAGAATGATTGGAAATGTCTGGGACATTCCTACACACAACAGTGGATTGATACAGGCATAACGTGATAAATATACGAATGTGCTTTAAAGTCTTTCTTTAATAGTTATATATAAATTCATACATATGTGTATATATATATTTCCAATTTATTATATATATCATCATATTCAGCTGATCAACCAGTATTTCATTGTGTAGCCTCTTCATGAATTAAACACATATTTTGCGCCATTTCTTCTGGTCTTGAGTAGCTCTGGTCCAGGTAACTCATAATTTTTGCCTGAATTCGTAATCCCATCTCATATGCGGTTTTCGCTGGGTCCTTTTTTCCCGCGTGGGTACCACTGTGAGATTCTTGCTGTCCATATTCGATCTGTTCTTCTCATTATATGACCGGCCTACTGCCATTTCATTTTATTTATTCTTTCTATTATATCTGTTACTTTTGTTCTATCGCGAATCCATTCAATTGTTTTCCGGTCTTTTTTAGTGATCGATAGCATACATCTCTCCATTGATCTCTGGGCTACTTGTAACCTATATTTGTAATTCCTGGTTAGCGTCCATGTTTCACAACCGTATGTCAATATATATATATATATATATATATATATATATATATATATATATATATATATATATATATATATATATATATACATAATTTTTCCCGTTTATTCGATGATTAAACTATATTTGTAGAAATAATTTTGATGATGTATTCATTTTCAGGTATCCTCGCTCAGTTTTTTATATTAGCAAGTTTTTTTTGGTTGAACGTGATGTGCTTCGATTTATTCAGAACTTTTAGGTAAATAATCACGTTTTAATTTTACTTTGATCAGTATTTAATATAAAGTTTTGTACGCGAACTACCGAGTTTAACTTGGAATTCAGACACATTCGATAAGTGAAATATGTACAGGGCTTTTTTTTTAAAAAGAAAGTTACAAAAAACCATATTGGAAAATGTTTTTTTTTTTTTTTTTATCGTGCAATTTTAATTATTATTAATCCGAATTATTCTCCTATGAAATATGAAGTCGAAATAAATTGCACAAAGCGAAATATCGCACTTTTTAAACGTACATACAATTTGAAACGTCAGGCCCGCGTGATTTTTGAACGCTGGTATTTAAAAAAAAATATAAAATTTCTTTAAAATTGTGAATAACGTTTCCTAAAACTTAGTACTTTCTTCCACATTAATTAGGAACAGGCACTGATCATGATTCAAAAGATACGTTTTCACATTTTAATTTTGTATTTTAAGAAATAAAATAATAATAATAAATAAAATAAAATAATAATAATAAATAAAATAAAATAAGCTCAATAATAAAAAGAAAAGAAAATTAATAACCACTTAATAGTGTAATAAAAAGAAAAAACAGAAAATAAAAAAATTAAAAGCCACATTTGAACTTCCTGAGCATAGATAGTTCAATTATTAGGGAGAAAATTAATAAAAAAAGAAAAATTGGAAAACTGTGGCAGACATTTAGGAATCCAGTTGATAAATGTGCTCTCAACAAAATAGGTAAAGAACTAAGTAATTTGTTAAAATAGCATAAAAATGATACCTTAAAATCGATCCCTTGCAGCACATACTCCAAAAATGATGAGCACTCATTGTGGAAGGCCACTAAATATTCCTCTTCTTTAAAAAGGTAATAGTGAATGGGCACGCAGCAATCTTGTTAAGGCGGAAGTATTTGGGTTGTATCTGAATAATGTGTTCAAATCACATCCACCTGATACAGGATCAGAGTCTTTCTATAATAAAATAGAATGAGAGCTGGCTGCTCCGTTTCAAATGTCTCGCCCAATCAAACCATTTTCTCCTGCATAAATTATGAAAGTTCACTTACCAGTATATAAAGCTCATGGGTGTGATCTACTCACTGGGAAGAAGCTCAAATGTTTGTTGATTGGCGAGGTAACTCCGAGTATCATTGATGAATGATATTTTCAATTCTGTCATGACCCATGTAGACAAATTGCTCATTGGCTATGTAAGCCAGATTGCAATTTTATATATAAAAAAAACCTCTGCATATTTTAAACTTACAATCCTGAAACAAAGGACAATCAAACATTAAGTGCTCAGTATCATCATAAGGACAGAGGAGTCAACGCTAGAACTGCAAAAGATACACAATGGCCAGAAACAAAATGGAACCTATATAGATAGGAATCAAACTTACCACAGCGAGAAGGCACCAGTGCATTATAAAAATTAATATTAATATTCCTAAGTGTAAGACGATGGGACACCTTTGGTAAAAACTTATATTATGCCAACAGCTGGAGTTTACGCGGCACAAGATAAACAATAGTCAGATAGTTACTAACATTCGATAGGGGATGGACCTACAGAAGGAGAGAGAGAATTATAACTTATGAGACGCTGCTAAAAGTAATAAGAAACTAATTTAATACAATCCCATTCTACATAAAGATGACAATGCACGGGTTCAAAGTAATCTATAATTTTCCGAGCATTAAACAACAGAAGGTCTTTAAATCGTATCCGCAAAGCTCAAATTTTGGTTTTAGATTATCTTTTACGATTGCATGTCCCTATAGTGCCAGTGCCACTGGGTGAAATCGAGTATAGTATTCCTAAATTGGCGGGGTAGCTTAGTGGCTAGAGCACGAACTTCTAAGAAAGTACCGAGATCGAATACGATAGGTGATCAAAAAATTATCATAAGAAAATAAAAATATAAATAATCTTTATATTATCGTGTGGAAAGTAATGGCAAACCACCAAGTACAACACCATATGTGCGTTAGCAAAAATATAGAGTATACTACATAAACACAGGGAGCTGCATGTGCCGTGACAATAGCGATTATAATTGGTTCTCCCGTGTGTGTGTATGTGTGTGTGTCTATCTACGCTAACGTCATATTTTGATTGCCTCGTATACTACTTACACTGCAAAACAAAATATGTATAGTCGCCTACATCCGATACGAAGACAACACTCAACGGTGATGGTGAAATTGTAAGACAATAAATAAATCTTCGTACCGAATAAATTATATACACGAACTCTTGTTTGATTTTATATTCGACTACAAATTAGATACAACGAATTGTGCGAATTATTCCGAATAACTTTCAAGTTAAAGAAATTTTTATTGTGTAATAAACGTTTGACAAAATGTGGTACTTTCGTCTATAAAAATTTTAGTGGATCCTACATTCAATTCAATAATGAACATTTCAACATTTATCCCATATCAGCTAGTCATGTTTTCCAGAATAGTGGGATATTAGAGTGAATAAAAGCGTACTCGACTAACGTCGCTTATTATTTAGCATTAGGGGGCAAGTAAGAAACCTCCATGTGGTGCCCCTGGAAACAACGCTCAAGTGATACTGGATTTTCCAAACAAGTTTGAAACGTTGGCCAATCCTTACAACACGGGTAAGCGATCATTTACATCAGGGTCAATAACGATGGCCACAATTAATATCGAATGCCTGACAGCAGTTAAAGAGGCGACATTAGCAGACTCCTGTTCCACTTATCGTCCTTTACTGCACCTAATATCAATATCTAATAAGAACCTGCATGCGGAGTTGAAAAAAACAAAAGACTACCTATGAAAAAAATTAAAAATAGTTAATAATTTATTAAGAAATACAATAAATTTTATTAAAAATAATTACTTAATCTTCTTCTTCTCCATATTTAATTTTCACCATCAACCTCACTTTCATCTGAACAGTCCTAGAATTCTATTTATTTTGTCATTCTCTTCATATCCGACAGTTCCTTCAAATAGTGTCCTATTTGCTCATTAGAAGTTTAGACATTTTGAAAAAAAATTAACAACATAAAAAATGAAAACAGAAAACTAAAAATGTACCAAAAAGTCTGATCGAGAACAATAAAAAGTACAAATACCAGCAACAATAACGCGTTTACAAAACATTAATAACCTGCGTTGACTAAAAGAATAAAAAACACAAAATAAAAAGCGGAAACCGAAAACTAAGAACATACAAAAAAAAAGTCCGATTGAAAACAGTAAAAAGTGGCCGATATCAGCAACACGATAACGCGCGTGATGTAAAAAGTACAACACATAAATGACCTGCGTTGATTAATGTTCAGTTGCCTAAGTTATGTTCCCATGATTCGTTCTTTTAACTCGTCATTATCAAGAATAAACATCCGACGAGGAATACGTGTGGTATTCAAAATTCTAACATAGTCTTCATTTTTAATCATAACTAAAACTCGACGTTGCTGCTCTTTTTACAACAACGCGCTCGCCGGAGGGTTAAATTCGGCTAGATCCATACGGCTAAGTCATTGCAAATTCTATCGGATTTGTACACCATCGTGAAATTTCGCGGTGAACATTTGAACGATTTTATATTCCATACACAGTGACATATACGAGCCTTCCAAATAAAGATTATGCAACTTGTTTTATTCCTTTTCAACATCAATCTGACGTGTCCTAATTCGAAAACACCGTATATATGTTTAAATCTGGCTTTGGGACGAAATATTACCGTAAAACAATTCGCTCAATTGACATATATTGAAGATGCTGTTACACTCTCGTTCGATATTTGCGAGAATTCGTTTTTAACGTGTTTAAAGAATGTCGACACCATTGTAAATATATTTATTAAGGACGACATTTGAAAAGCTATGTTCAAACGGGAGAAGTTAATAATAACAACTTTGCGAATAGACCGAATTTAAATTTATGCTTATCTTACCACTTTCGTTATCGATCTGTTTAACGCATACATACTAAATACAGTCAACTTTACGTCTAAGAAAAATATGTCTGAAAAGTTTTCTGTCAGCAGTGTAGCTAATTAAATTGTCTCATCGTGTTTCGCTTTGAAAACTAGAATTTTCTTTCACCCTCCTGTGGTTATGTCGAATAAAATCATAAGTAGTCTTGATCATTATTAAAATTTAAATATTACTAATCATGTAATTTAGACACTCTAACACGAAATTTAATTTAATTTTTTTTCTTAAACATCTTACATATTTATTCGTTTAACATGTTGTGTGGTAATGTTAAGAACTATCTTTTACGTTACAAATAGATGTATGTCGTCAACTATTAACCGGGAAATTTTTTTTAATCATTACTTTTTAAAAAATTTCAATATTTATTTAATCCATTATGGTCTAATCCTGAAGTAACTCCGCTTATTGTAGAATTTATCGTATTGATTTTTGTTCTTTTTTTTTTTTAATTGGTTTTCCCCATTCTCCTCATTCAGAATCCGTTATTTCATACATCATGTTCGATTATAATTTATATACAACTTGCCAGAAATTTGTAAGAAATAATAAATAATTATTTCTAACTTCAGTATACGTCGTTTGGTCGACACTCTATTAATGTTTGAATTGATTTAAAATTCTACTTTTGCTTTTATTTCTAAATTTACGTAAATTTTATTTTATGTACCGGTTTCTATTCACGTTTCTCTATATAAAATTGGTTCTTGATAAATGGCCTAATATTAAAAATGAAAAAACCGTATGTACGAGATTTTATTTATAAGCAATAAAGTGAGAAATTTTTGTACTGAAACCGTGACTGTATTTTATATTACGATTATTTAAATTTTTTGACATTAGTCGTTGTATATTTTAAATTAAAATAGTTATAAATTATAATTATTTTCTATATTTAGGGTATCCAGATATGTTTCGAAAGAAAGTTGTAATAAAAAGTTTTTAAAATATTTTATCTACGCTTGGGGATGTCCTTCTTTTATTACTATCACGGAATTGATAATTGAATACATACCCGGCATTCCCGAATGGATTACAAAACCTAAATTCGGTGAAACATCTTGTTGGTTCGGTAAGTTTATTTTGATTATAAATTTCATAACTAATAAATCATGAAAACATCAAGTGAACGTTAAAGGTTTTTGCAAAAAAGAATACCGAATTTAATTTTACTATGTAACAACATTCGTCGAAATTTAATATCAAAAAAATAAGAAAGTACCTTTAGAAGAGTAAATTCATTAAAATCATATTTAACAATATGTTATTAAAATCGATTACGCCTGATTGAGTTTAAGCCAAGAATTTGATATAAACCTCAATGCTCAAATTGAACAGTTCATTGAAGCAATCCAGAACTCAGCAAAGCTTGCTACACCTTCTACTGCTGAGAGAAGGAAAGCTCGACGGGCATAAGTCATGTAATTCACGAGATAAAACCATTTTCAATCACCTGAATAATAAACAGATTAATTAAGGAAATACAAAAAAAAACAATATATCTTGAAGAGCTCAGTCCCCACTCTGATAAAAATTCCACGCTTTGGAAAGCTATCCACAGGATAAAGAGACCTTTTGTACAAGTTCCACCGTTCAACGATGAAGTCGGAAATTGGATTAGGAAAGATGCAGAAAAAGCAGATCTTATTGCTAGACACCCAGCAAGAGTCTTTCAGCCACATTGCGTCAGACGTGACACCTTCAACAAGTTATCAGGCAGATCAACCATTGAAGTACTTTACTCTAATGAAGATAGCACAGGAAATTGAGAAAAATATTAACCCGACGAAGGCCCCAGGCATTGATCAGATATCACCACGTATATTGAAAGAGTTACCACGTAAAGCTATTGTTCTACTTGCGTACTGTTTCAATGTAAGTCTTAGACTTGAACACGTACCAGCTTGTTTCAAGGTAGCGCAAGTGATTATCAAATCAAATCAAATCAAGCTTTATTTTTTACTTCCTTATATATAACAGTTTACAATAACATGCTGCAAATGTAAAGCGCGAGTAGCAGCATAAGCAATAGAATTATTTTCTTAAATATACGGTGTTTATTATTAAAAATAAATTTAAAAAACTTATAAAATAATTATGCGATTGTTGATAAAAAACAAAAATAAATATGTTATAAATGTTGCGCAAGTCTAATCTAATGTAATTTAGGATACAGGTGTACATGCATATAATATTAAGCTAACCCTGGCACTTTCAAATGCATACATATAACACCACACCGCCATACTCAACATATGCATACACATAAATTTGTAAAAAAAACCCTAACGCTAAAAACCAACGAAGTTCTATTTTGCTTTTTTTTTTATGTACCTCATTAAAAGCTTGCGACGTTTCTTCAAATTTTTCAAGTCGGTTTTCACATACATGGGCAACGTGTTATAAATTACAGCACCTTTATATATAGTTTGAATTCTGGAGTGATAGTTATTGAACTTTGGTATTTGTATCATCCCCTCTCGATTTGATCTTGTAAAGTACTCCGTGATGCGCAACATATTGTGAGGATTATTCTTGAAAACATAGTCAAGTAATTGTAACTGGTATATGTCTCGAATATTTAGGATTATGTCATGAGAAGAAGGATTTTTTTGGTTAAAACAAATTTTACTAATCTATTTTGCAGCGTTTGAATTGGCTTAATATGTTGTTTAGCCGCCTCTCCCCAACGAATTATTCCATAACTGAGAGCAGGCTGGTACAAAGCGAGATATAAGCGTTTAAGATGCTCAACAGAAAAATATTGCTTTATGTACGAAGAAAGGTAATTCAATTTCTTTCGTTTTTTAGCTAGGTACAGAAGATGTTTATTCCACGTTAACTTACAGTCAAATTGAATTCATAAATATTTCACTTCATGCGTTATTTCTATCTCATATTTATTGTTTAACATAAGCTTCATACCATTCCACAAATGAGGGGATTGATAATTGTAAATTAGATATTTTGTTTTCTTTTCGTTAACAATTAGACGGTTTCGCTTCAGCCACCTAGAAATTTTAACTTCAGCTTGCGCCATTTGTTTAAGAATATTTGAGTGGCGGGAAGTAATCACTAATGCAGTATCGTTTGCGCAGCTAAACATCTTACCGTTAACCGTAATATAACACATGTAATTTATATATATTAAAAACAAGTATGGACTTAATACACTCCCTTGTGAAACGGCAGAAGTTTGCGTTACACCTTCACTTCGTACATTACTTATCTCTGTAATATAGCGTCTGTTTTCTGCGTCTGTTTTAAACCAATTATGTACATTTCCTCTTATCCCACAATCGTAGAGCTTTTCCAATAAAATATTATGATCTAATGTATCGAAGGCTTCACAAAGGTCAAAATATACAGCAACAGCAGAATGACCATTTTCAATATTCTCGGTTGTGCACTTTACATGTTCAAATAATGCATTATCAGTGCCTTTTTTAGGTAAGAACTCGTATTGATTCACGCTAAAATAATTTAATTTTAGCAAGTAATTTAATAGAATATTTTTAACGCATTTTTCGAACAGTTTAGAAATTGTAGAGAGAACACAAATGGGTCTGTAATTTGTAATATCATGTTTGTCACCTTTTTTATAAATTGGTCGAACAATAGCTAATTTCAATATTCCAGGAAATTTTCCTTTTAACACGGATTCATAGAATAAAAATGTTAACGGTTGAGAAAAGAAATTTTTGTTATTCTATAGATATTCCATTGAACCCGCAAGTAGGCTTGTTTGGCAAAGATTCAATTGAATGTATTATATTATTATTCGAGAACTCAATAAACCCAAAGGAATTTGGATTATAGCTTCCTGATATTCTATTCGCAGTGTACGCCTCACCCATGTGATTATGATTTTCAACTAAGGTAATGACTGAGTCATGGAAATAATCGTTAAAACAGCGAGAAATCAATCTTTCATTCCCTCGTACATTCATGAGTCTGTCGTTCACTTCTACCTCTTTCAAAGTTTCATTTGCCTTACCACTGACACGTTTTATAACAGCC
This sequence comes from Coronaproctus castanopsis, assembly GCA_032883995.1. Classification (NCBI taxonomy): domain Eukaryota; kingdom Metazoa; phylum Arthropoda; class Insecta; order Hemiptera; family Monophlebidae; genus Coronaproctus; species Coronaproctus castanopsis. The sequence goes on from CM065052.1 coordinate 291,830,124, forward strand.
CCGTAACTTTTTTGATTATGTCCACAGGCATTCAATAAGTTAGTGTGATATGTTTACTTCACTTTTCTTGTAGCTTTTTGTACACTTTTTTAAACCATTTTATTTCTTTGGCTTACCTCCCTGCACATTGGAGATGATTTTAATAGTTTATACAACTCGTGGAGTTAAAATAAGTTAATCTGTGATCCCATCCGATCGATTCCGGTTTGTTTTACTCTTTTTAATCCTTTTACAAAAATCTATCACATCACTCACTTTGTGAATAACCCATTCACATTTTTCATCTATAGATGCTACACTGATATATAAATACGTGGCATCCAGCTCTGACGTTATTTTTTGAAGCATGAAGAAGCCAGAAAATCCAGCGGAGGAGATAACATCTTACTGCCCAATATCGTTTTTATCATCAATTTCAAAATTATATGAAAAATTAGTACAAAAACGAATGATACTATTTGTAGAGGTTCAAACCGCCAGTTTGGATTTAGCGACCAACATTCCATAATTCAACAGGTGCATAAGGTAACGGTAGTTATAGAACAAACATTCGAAGGTAAACAATTTTGCACGGCCGTTTTCTTCAACGTAGCGCAGGCTTTCGATAAAGTCTGGCATGAAGGTCTCATCGTTAAAATGTGTAACCTTCTACCAGGAAATCCATGTCGTTTGCTAACATCATACTTGTCAGAAAGAGAATTTCGGGTAGCACATGAAGATGCTAAATCATCATATCACCCGATACAGGCTACAGTTTCGCAGGGTAGTGTCCTTGGACCTATCCCGTAACTCCTATATACCAACGAATTGCTTACTGATGATAAAACAATTATGGCTACGTTCGCCAATGACATTACCATTCTATCAAAGAGTAGTATCCAGAAGGAAGCAACAAAGAACCTTTAACGATATCTAGATAGCATCATCAGTTGGGCTCAATGATGAAAAATCATACTCAACAGCTCCAAATTGCAACACATCGTATTCACCCTGCAACACGTTAACGTGTCCCATTGGGTTTATATTGCAGATCAACATATTCCGCAAACCAATGTGGTAAAATATCTTGGCATGCACTTGGACCCTCGTCTTATGTGGAAACCGTATATAAAGATGAAATGCAGGCAAATCAAGAAAACCATGTCTACACTATGCTGACTAATAGGATGGCGTTCAATGCTCAGCATTTACTGCAAACGCCTGATATACTTACAAATTATAAATCCCATATGGGCATATGGAATAGCTCTATGGGCTGCGCTACAAAGACAAATCAGCAGTTTGTCCAAACTCGGCAAAGCATACTCCTACGAATAATCGTAGATACCTATCGTTTTTCCCTCAACGATGGCATACACCGCGACCTCAAAGTGTACGCGAAGTAATACAAGATATTGCAAAGATGTATAAACGACGACTGCATGGACATCCCAACCTTGAAGCGGAAAAATTGCTTGACATCAAACTCGATACTCGCCGATTGAAACGACTGAAACCGCATGACTTGATTAAGCATTAAGTACTAATTTATATATGACATATGTAAGTTAGTAAGAATCCTTGCTCGCTGGAGCAAGTGACTTCGCACCCGTCTTTATGTTTAGCACGTTAGTTTTAAGCATATACACCATCGTAATAATTGTAATACTTATTTGACTGTTATACATAGTAAATACTTAATTTTTATTAAATACATGTTTAAATATTTTTAAAACACTTCTCAATACTATATTAATATTTTACACACTAATTTTGATCACATTTGGGTGGGGAATTAAGCTCGAAGTACAATTTAAAAATTAAAAAAAAAAACGTTGGTGCTTACCTTTTCATTATATCGAAATATATATTTACACATTTTTTCCCAACACTTGTTATTTAGTTACATAATATGAAAATAGTTGTACGTAATTCATGTTTAATATTATCTAAAACAATTATATATGTATTAATATATATATATATAAAATTTTGTTTTGTGTTTGTGTGTGTATTTTTTAATATATTACCTGTTCTTTTTCTGACAATAATGTTTTTAATTTATTGTTTTCGTTTGATAATTCCTGCAAAAAAAGTTGCATACACAAAATTGGAAATCGTTAAGGGTTTAATATGTATGGAAATATTGTAACTTAATTACAGAAATCAGTTAAAATCAGTAAACCTTTATTTAGATTTCGCAAAGCTTTTCGGAAACTACGCCATTATCAAGCATAATATAAATAAAAAGAAAGATATAAAAAACAAAATATTAATTTAAATATAAATTCACAAATATTGTAAATCAAATTAATTTTTTTATTAAAGCAGTAGTGTAAAAAGAAATATTAAGTACTGACAGAAGTTATTTTAAAATAGTTAACGATGTAATGAATAGATGTAAATTATATATATATATATATATATATATATATATATATATATATATATATATATAATATGTGTGTGTATATAGATAGATAGATACAGCGGACGATAAAGAATATAGTTATTTATCTGATTTTTTTTCATTAATAATTTCAAGATTTGTGTTTTCCTACAAATACAAAACAGTAAAACAATTAGCATGTAATTAGTGTATTAATTGTGTGTGATGTAAGACAGTACTAATGATAAAAAACATTTGTTATTATTATTGTACCGCACGTACATCTTTTGTAGATTCGCTATAGTTTCTTTCAATTCGTGAATGTGTTTTTTTTTTGTGTTTTCGTTTCATGTAAAAGTGTACATGAAATGAAATAAAATATTTATGAATATAATATACTGTTCGAGTTTTGTTTTTTCACCGGTACATATATCTTTAGAAATGATTTATTACTGTAGTATTGTTATAAATAATTGAATGTTTATATAATAAATTAGAATAATGAATACGTAAAAAGTAAAAAGAATACCGGTTTCAAATTTTTTAACGTCGATTGAATGTTACGAGCGTTCTGAAAAAAATCATTTTCATGTAAAGTATATGAAATAGTTACAGATATAATTTACGTTAGTGTAGTCGTTCATTTAATTTAAAGCCTAATATACTTTTATTCGTGTGTTTGTATAAAATAGAAATAAACTTTAAAATTAGGAATAATGTTGTATAGAGTGTATGCTTACATTTACAATATTATTCGAGAAATAGTTTCTTGAAGTCTGTAAAAAAATTCAGAAAGTACAGCATTAATGAATAGATAATGTAAATATATATATGTATGTGTGTGTGTGTCTGTTGTAAATTTAATACGAGTGTGAAAATCGTGTATGTTTTTATAATTGTTTAAAATAAAATGGGGATGAAGGCATGGTAACATTAATAGCATAAACAATTTGAAGGTTAATAAGAAATTATTAAACAATTAAAAAGTATTGAGTGTTAAGTAATAAATAATCGTGATAGATTATAATATCAGTTATTATGCATATTTTAATTAAAGAACGATAGACAAATATTTGAAAATTTAAAACGATGTATTGTGTTTCTTAATTTATGAGATATAGATGTTAATGTTCGATTGGTTTTGTTAAAAATTCGTCTTAATAATAAATATTCGTCAATATGTGCATATACAAATAAATAATTATACATACATTTTGATTTTCTTGACTGTTGTACCGGTTTCTATTATATTGTTGTTTATACCATCTGTTTGAATTTTGTCCTTTTTGTTTCTAAACATTACCGTATTTATATGATTATAGGTAACATTTTAATTTTTAAACATAGAGATGTTTCAAAGCGTATATAAATTGTTTAAAAAATTGGATTACATATGTACAAGAATACGTTGAATGATTGAATGATTATAATGTCGTATAGTAAACTCACCTTATATTATTAGGAACATTGTAAGAAATTATACTACTTAACTATTACAAAAACGTGTTGATATTAAATCAATACAACAAATTTTATTTACTAATTTAACTTTTTTGTTTTACGATGTTACTAATACACCACAATAAAATTATTCATCGGAATGAACAGAAAGAATGAACTGAAATGATATAATCACTATACACCGAATTTGAAAGAGCTGGGAGTATTATAAATAATACAAAACTCTATGTAAAATGGCGGGGAAATTAAAAGCTCGAAATATCAGTTATCCATAATTAATTATATATTTCGTATTATTTTCACATCAATAATTTCAGAAAAATTAAAGTTATACATAATATTTTAATACAAAATGCTGGAAATAGATACGTTAAAATATTTATAAACCGCATTTAGTATATAAATCAGGAGTAAAAAAATTAAATATCCAGATTAACATTCGGGTTTTTATTTATTTTCTCAGAATTTTTATCATTTTTATTATTTCGAACTTGAAATTAATTTAAAATTTACGCGAAGCCGGTTAAATCAGGAAGCTGTTAAGCAACTCATTTTCTGGGAAACTGTACCTGTTATAAAATTATATAAAAAAAATGTAAGAATGTTTTTTTTATTAATCATAATTTTTACAAAATTGTGTAAATATAAAATTATAAGCGAAAGGTTTATTATTTGTTTTTAGTTTTAATTATACACAATTGATGCAATTTATAGAAAAAAAAATAAAATAAATTATTAATTGGATATAAAATTTCGAGAAAATCATTTTTATAATTTTCACAAATATTTAATACTAAATAGACGACAATTTTCCCTTGTTGATATAAGTGTACATATGGTTTGTACGAATGTCATGTCATGGATGTAGACAAATTAATAAAATAATTTACGTTACCGTGTTTGCTCTTTTAATATTAAACTATATTTTATTTTTATTTTAGACGAAGGGGCTACATTTTATTTATACGTTCCAATCGGTTTAATTTTATTGACCAATACGTTCATGTTTATCAGTACGGTCTTTTTTATTACTCGTAATAAGGAGAACTCCAAATATTTAAATCGAAATGGTGGTGAAAGACGGATTAACGCTTGCGAAATAAGAAGGTAAATAATTTTACCCGTAACTTTCATTTGAAGGAAATTCATATTTTATTTGGTATAATTAAATTAAAATCGAAATATTCATAACAAACCTTTAACCGTTTACTTATATCTTGTTTTTAGTTGTAATACTCATTAGGAATATTGTAACCATTTTTTATATTACAGCCCTCCATTTTTCCGTTATTGTATTTAATTTTTAGTTAGTTAATTATTGACTTTCAGAATTCTTTCCCGATGATGCCCGTTAACTTAATGCATAATCTGCATGTACGAGTCTGCACTTGTTTCTCAATTATTAACCGTTGCATGAATGACTGTTTTGCATTTATGATTAATAATATTTTGTATAAAATATCTCAGAACAGTCGACGGTTATTGCCTAACTTACATATCTTCGATGCATATGTAATAATGAAAAACGCCGAAGCATTAACTAGTTATATTTTGTTTAATTGATTCATAGCATTTCTGTCCAACTGTAATCATCGTTTTATTTTGTTTGCTGAAGCGCCTTTATTTCAATAACAGATACCAATTGTTTCAAAGCCTATGATTTTCCAGCTTACGGCATTTTATCGTTCAACCATAATCAATTAGCGGCGACTCGTGCTTAAAAAATCTAGCGGTTGCAATTACATCTTACCACTCCCACTCCAAAATACACGCGCAAAAAATTTTTCCTAAAACACGTTACAAAGTAACATTAAAAATATCAAAGTCAACAAGGTGTAATACAAGTACAAGAACCTTTTAAAACTGTAATCAGAAAAACTAAAACTTATGAAGTTAGATTATCAATCGCATGATAAAAAATTGTAATAATAAACAAAAAAATATATTAAAAATTTATTTCCGAGATTAGAAAAGTATAAAAATTGTTAAAATATTAAAACGAAACAATTCGATAAACTCTATGTATAATAGTTAAGTATTATTATTTTTTCACAATTTACACAAAATAATCAACTGAAAATGAAATGATCAATGGCGGTATAAATAATAAAGTTTCAGCGAGGAAAAAATTCTACGTATATTATAATATCGGTTAAGAATAATATGAACAACATAAATCAATGAAATAATTCACACGCGGAAATGTACACAGTAAAAGTAAGAAACTCCAATAAAAATTGGAAGAAGAATAACTAATCTCGGAAAGAGATGAAATATAAGTTGTAGACTAGTTGGTTTAGTATGCGTCTGCAATCGCATCCATGGAACAGCACAACGAGAAAAACCTGTTCTGCCGCGTCAAGTGTGTGTACTTCAAGGATTTTGGTTGAGAAACGATTGGCAGTCGCTAATACATCCCGATGTAAACTCTACAACCATAGTAATTAGTTGCAAAATCATCATATAACTCTGTATATGGTTTTATGATGCCTCCTTCAGAATCGAGTGTACAACCACCAAACGTTGTAACTAGACATTTCAAAGCACCGTTTTAAAAGATTTTTTACTTTTTATAATATATTCCACAAAAAACGGAATTTAAATTAATTTCGTTTAATCTCCCAAAAATAATTAGCGCTTTTAATTATTTTATTACAACAATTTATTTCTGATGGTTGTGCAGCTATGATGCAACCTTTATGTACGAGCCGTCACTGCGATTAATTGTGTTTACTCTTATTCATATATTTAATCGCTGATTATAAGCTTTATGTCATCTGCAAAGGTCGGATTGCTAATAATTCTTCCACCAATTGATTCATTAATATATATATATATACTGATTGTTTTAACATTAAGATTGTAACATACATTTGTAAAGAATCGTGCAAATTAACATCAAATCTTATTTTTAGGGCACGTTTAAGACAAATACAAAATAATTTTTATAAAAATTCTATGATTAAACGAAGCTTATTAACATGCCTGATTTACTCAGCTGTGTGCGATAGTAGGCGCAAAAGAAAACCGTCAAATTGCCAAAAATTATTGTTCTAGCGTATTATATCGATTATACAAAAATGTCGTATAGTTACAATAAATATACAAATTATTTTACTTCAAAAAATAGATATACTTTTAAATTAAATTATTTCATCATGCACGCGTTTATTATATAATTTTTTGCGCCAATAGTTAAATTATTTCAATAATAAAAACCAACTACACGAGAAAAGATGATCTGATATACACGTTACTTATTCAGCTTGATTCCGTTATCGAGGTTAAATTTCTCTTTCTTCTTTTCGAATTTTTGTCATCTTCAGACCAAGTGAAAACAACAAACTTTTCAGTTTCCTTTCTAACCAGTATTTCTTCATATGTGCTTTTTCTTCCAATCGTCTGTTACTTTCGGTTCCTTTAAAAATGTCGAATTTGTTAAATTTGATTTCTAAATTCTATTCTGTTATCCAGTGTTGCATTATCTATATCGAAATTCTTTTTTCTATTCGAAAACCACCTCGTGCTTTTAACTTTCAAATCTCATTTGAATTAATTGTGTTATTTTTTTTTGGCATAAACAGCTTCAACATTTGTTTCAAACTATACATCGTGATGGGATTAAATTGGATTATAGAAATGTTAGCTTGGTGGTTCAAAGGATCGGATTGGTACATTGCGGACATATCCAACGAGTTGCAAGGTCTTTTTATTTTTCTAATATTCGTTTGCAAACGACGAGTATTGTATAGTTTGGATGAAAAGTTTTGTCCGACGAAACGGATATTTACGCAAAAATCTCAACGATCGGTTTGGAGCACGGTTACGACCAATTCAACCGTAAATCCGCGTAAAAATATTATCAATATGAACGTTTTATCCGACGAAGATGGTCGTCTTCGATAATATATATATATATATAAATCGTTTGGACGACGATTTAGAATTTCTAGACAAAAAATAACGCGTCCGATATTACGTCATTTTAAAAATAATAATTAACTCGATCGGACGAATCGTTTATCTAGTCTATGCTTACGTCGATTTATCACATAATTTAAATTAGTCTATATTTAAGTTTAAATCAATTGAAAAATGGGAGAGAAATTATGACTGTGTCGTTAAAGATGTGTCGTTGAATTTGAGCGGCGAACGTCTAAATGACGTATCGCACAACTCTAAATTTAGCGGGCGTTTCGTTAATTTCGTTATTTGAGTTACAACACATTGTTCGGACTAAGCGGCTATTTATAAAAGTATTCCAAAGTAAGAATCACGAGTATTTTCAATATTTTATAAGTGCGAAATACGTACAGTCCTTGTGAATCCACTGGCTGCTGGTCTTGTGGATAATGGTACACGGTTCAAACGTCTTCAACGACACAGCCGGTTCGAACTAAAGAATCGAATTTAATTCGTTATATCGTACACAAATATGTATGTAACACTCAGAGTTCTATTTTCATCACTGATACTTATTGTCCTCTTTTGGATAGATTGTATGCAAAAAAAAAAATATATATATACATATGGAGGAAAAATTAAGAAAATAAATTTTATAAAAGAAGAAAAGAACGTAAATACGCTAAAAGTTACACAAACGAAATGATAATAAATGATTAAAAAGTAAACAACGAAAGACAACTTCAAATGAACTACTAATATATAATGGCGTAATTACAGGCCGGCAATTTGGAAGTGTCTTGTGTGCTAAGTGTTGAAACTGTTGCGGGACAATACTTGTATTTCGAAGTTCAAATTAATGGTATTGTACGATTTATTCATGTACGTAGCTCGAATTGTGCCGATACATCTAAACTAAACGATAATCTCTACATCGCGTCATTCGGCGTCCTCTATTTTGAAAGTAATAATCGATTAGATCTCGATTACGATAATTATCGATAGATAGCGCAAATGACGATTAAACGATTTCCTTTGCGATATGATAATTTTGTAGTTTTTTTTTTTTTTTTTAATTTACATATTGCAAATCATATTTTCCGGGTTTTTTCTTCTTTAAAATCCTCGACAATTATAAGGCGCGTAAATTGTACATCCACATCTGCATCATAGAACTTCTCTATCAGTTTCTGTAATCCGGATTCGAGATTTATTAAAAAAAAAAACGAAATTTTAACATTATTTATTATTCATTTTTTCCACTCTAAAATGACATTGTTTCGTACAGATACTGCGAATCTATCGAGTTATTAAAAAAAAAAGAAAAAAATATTTATTAGACTAAATAAGACACAACGATCTTTTGCAAATAGTTCTTTCGTTGTGCGCATTTATTCTAGTGCCGAATTTATACTCATCCTTTTTTTTTAAAATTTTCCATAATGTAAAGCACGCGCGTAATATTTTTCATATACCTAACCACTACCTTTTAAACTATCTTATTCCGAATAAACTATGGTATCAAATGTATTCATAACCCAAAAAAAAAAAAAAAAAAAAAAAAGCTATCCCAAAATAATCTTTTGGCCCCATCCACTGCCCTCGGGACAATTATTGGCTTTCATAGAACCTCATCCACTCTTAGCGCATGTGACTTCGCTGATGTCCTTTCTTTTTACAGAATGTACCATTCATATCTAGGTACCTTCACTTACCATTTACACAATCATTCTCATCCTTACCCCTACCACACTTCACTCTCTTGTTTCCCAAATAATCCTCTATGAGAAATCCCTGATTTCATAAAACAACCTAATAAAATTTCCTATAACACAATTAATTTGTCGACACTCTGTAGGCATCCGCGTATTGACATAGCTCAAACCAATAATCCGTTAGATGTTGTCACACATTATTAACTATAGACGATGTGTATACTGATGGTGCAAAGGCGAACACAGCATCACTCAAGGCGGGGACAGCGTGTTCGTTTGATGTGCGTGGCTCAATCTTACCCATCTCGACTAAGCGACCGGTGTTGCTGAGTTATATAGTATATTGTATTGTTTATAACACGTCTATCCAACTAAATTCCATACATAGAAAATCCTCGTTATCACAGATTTAATTGTTTCTCTTTTTTTTTTTTCATATCCAGCCCACAACCCAAGGACTCATCCAGATTTAACATATATTAATTTCGTAAAGAATAATTGCAGGGTGCCGTATTTATGATTATTAGAGCGCCTGATAATGAAAAGGTAGACGTGGCATTCACTGTCTTGTGGTGCCGGATGCGGCCAAATCACCGTTAATAAAGAGACCTTTTCAGATTCATAAAATCATCTAATTCGTAGTGGTCATTGGAAAGTATGACCAACAACTTTAAGATAATTAACAGTTTGAGAATTGGACATGTTTCATTGTTCCACGATTACGTCTTCCACAGGACTTCACCTCCAACTTACTCTTCCTGTTTCCAACCATGTTATATATCCCATTTACCATATTATACACTTTTACCAAGTTTACAACATAAATCTGCCAACGTTCATTTAGCAGTTGTTTAAATTGTGCCCTATATTATTAAATTAAATCGATTCTGCCATTTAACCACCGGTAATTGCTTTACACACCGTAATAACGTGTATAGTTATGTAATTTAATTTAAAAAAATTGTAAAAATTTCAAAGCGCTTTATTATCCACATCATTTCATCAAAATATACACATACTAAGAATTAAAGACGAAAAAAATCGTCCTATCAAAATTTTGAAAATGATTTAATAAAAAAAAAAAGAGAACTCGGTCGAATACAAATAAATAAGATACCACCGAACATCGTATAAGTTTCAAATACATCCAAACACGTTGTAACGATACGAACAAGCGGGTTCTACATAATTTCAAATTTTATTTAATATAGATTGTAGTCGAAAAGATTAAACAAAAATATATCATGCACAATTGGTTTGCGTAATTGTGAAAATTCATCGAGATCATGTACGAGCTAACAGGTGTTTTTAGTTTATATTATTGTTTCACGACACAGATGGTAAAGAAATTGATCCGTTCTGATGTCCCAGTTTTAGTTTGGTTTTATAATATACAAATTCGAATTAGATCGCTTCGCTATTTTATTATCGTTTTAAATTTACGCTTCGAATAGAAAAAACTCGTCTTCCGGCTATGTCGATTAAAATGTGGCTATCCCTTCTGCTTAGATGCTAGTAATTCGTTGTATCTCAGATGCTAATTACGTTATCATATTACCACGATCAGTGACGTAGCCAAACTTGTTTGAAGGGGGGGGGGGGGTTCAAACAAAACTAAATTATAACAGTAAACCCAAGTTAAATTGAACTTTTAAATAACCGAAACTCAAGTAGGTTAAACCCCAAGCCCTAAGCCATCCAACTCACTAGAGTTATTTTTATACTTATTAGACGTGAGCTAAAATAAAACAGCGACAGCCAGTGTCAATATAACGAAAAGGAAATCAAGAGATGAACAGTGTTACATATAATATAAAAATTATAAAACTATTTATTTACTTTAAAAACAACGAAATTTAAATAAAATAAATGAAAATAAAAAACAAAAACAAAATAGGTTTAACAAACGCAAAATTGCATTTAACAACGAGTATATATTTTCTTATTATCAGATTGATTCCAAGGAGGGGGTTCAGACCCCCAAAACCGCTCCCTGGCTACGCCACTGATCACGATACATTACGTAATCAACTATTCCTTTTCCTGACCATATATATATATATATATATATATATATATATATATATATATATATATATATATATATATATTTCCTACTTTCCAACCGAAAATACATACCTATTATAGTTATATTTAAGACCACTTAGTAGTTCGATTGTAATATATATATATATAAATAGTGTATAATTAATTATGAAAAAATAAAAGTTAAGTAATAGGGATCATTTTAGTATTCGTTTAAGCTTTAATTATATTATTAGGTAAATTATTTTATAAAACGCGTTTGTAATTATCATTAGTATTGAAAATAAAAAATTATTATATATATATATATTTTTTTTTCAGCGATGTGGTAAATGATTAATATTATACGATATCCAATATATGGCTACTATAGTTTAAGTCGTAAGATTTTGGTTATTTCTTAAGTATATCCAATATTTATGTATATATAAAAAAATAGCGCAATATTATAAATTGTTTATATTTATCTCCCAAATTAAGAATTCGTAACTTTCGAAAAATCACATAAATATATGTATATTCGTATTACAGATTAATTAAAATTGTAAAATTTTTCAATAAATTTAATTTGTAAATCGTTTTGTGGAAGTAGAAAAAAAAATAAACCACTCGTACGAAATAATATTTTAACGATATTTCTTTTCCTTTATATTTTTTAAATATGGCGATCTCGTATTATTTCTACGTGTTTAATTTATGGCATTTCGTTTATTTACGTTACGTTTTCGATAGAAAAATCACGATAATATTTTACCATTATTTCCACTAGCTTTTTTTATTTATTTGTAAATTATATTACAACCGTCGACTATAACCTCAGTTGTTTGTACAAAAACCACAATCTCGGATGTCCGTTTATGTATTTAATTCACTTAGATACCAGTGCGTACGTATAGAATATACATAATTCAAAGTTCAAGAGAGCAGTTTCGGCCGAATAATGTATGATAATAGAAAACACATTACGTCAACAAAAATTATTACTCATTTAATAATATATCGCTTTTAAGTCAGAAATTTTATTTTCTTCGAATCGTGTTATAAATTTCAACATTTTCGAAGTAAACGCGTCCGAATAAAATCGATATTTAAATTTTTGTTTATAAAATCAGCTTATTATAATCGATGTAACGATACTAAAATCTCTCCTTTCAGTCGCACTTTGTCAATTTTCGACACGAGATTATAAATTTTTAGTCTAAGACGTGGTCAATTATTCCTAATTAAAGTACAGTTTATCTACGATCGATAAAATTATCTTCAAAACAGTGGCACTCAGCACATCGTAGTAGCAGAATGGAAGAGGTAGTATTATGTCGATTACGGATAGGACACACAAAATTAACACACATTCATCTATTAGAAAAAAGTACGCCGCCAACGTGCCAACAATGTTGTTGTCAGTTGACCGTCGAGCATCTATTGGTAGACTGTCCAATTTACGACAAATATCGAAAACAGTACGGGATCGCATCGCTCGACTTGCAAAGTTTGCTGAGGGATAACATGGATATCATTAATAGAGTTTTCGAATTTTTAAAATGTATCAAATTAACGCATTTGTTATAATTATCTTAATACCTTTGTTGTAAACAGTTAATATCTTCGTTATAATTATCTAATACCATTTAATACCTTTGTTGTAATTATTTTAGTTCCGTGCCTCTAGCTATAATTGCGGTACACGGCACGTAAATTTAAATAAATAAAATAAAGTACAGTTTATTTTTAGAATTATTCTACGTCAACCGTCTCTTTATTATGAAGATAAACCATTTTGTTAACATAAATAAAGAATTGCTACTAAATAGATTAATAATGAAATCTAAAAATATATTTTTTTAAAAGTCAATGTAAATTTAAAAAGTAAAAAAAAAAAAATTATTCGCCTAATAATAGGTATTTACTTTTTTCTCTGTTTTAATAGTCAATTTCGATTATAAGCAAAAACTTGACGTTTCTATCTTCTTTTTGTATCAACTTCGAGAATGTGAACGTTTATCTATTTCGTTGTAGAAATTTTTTCGTACAACTTAACATTTGTTTTTAGTATTTAACATCGATAAATAACTTCTAAATTGTTAAGACTCTACCTGAACTGAAACATACATATTTAGCATACTATTTACGGCTATCTGCAATTTATGCAATTTTGCTACCTATTAGTGTCGTGGAATATTTCAGTTGTTCGTAATAAACTCGTATGAATCAATTTAAAGTTGACGATAACGGTTGAAATAATCCCAGTAGCTACGATAGAATTTATAAACACTGTTAATCCTGGAAACTAGAAGTGAATCCTGATAAATGCACCCATATCTCATTCACCAATAGAACAGATCATCATAGTCAACTGTCACTAGGTAAATATATTGTACCAAGAAGCAACAGATATCTAGGAGCACACTTAAATCGCACACTAAGTTGGAAGGTGCATATACAAAAAACAAGAAAACCACTAGATATTAAATTAAGATCTCTCTACCGGCTAATAGGGTATCATTCGAACCTCTCTGCAATAATAAAACCAATATGGTCTTATGCTGCACCAATGTGGGGGTGTGCGAAAAATACTAGCAGAAATATAATACAGCGCTTTCAAAATAAAACTTTAAGGTTGATATATAGAATGCCGTGGTATGTTACCAATGAAGCTATTTATCGGTATGGTCGACGAAACAATAAATCAGCGGGCCCGAAGACATGCAATAGGCATACGCGGACACTGTAACGAGCTAGTCAGACGTCAAGACAACCCGACGATTGAAAAGAACTAGAATTCGCGACCTAGTTTAAGAGAAGGGCCGAATACATCAATGGATGTATTCCCCATACAAGAGAAGACGATGATACCCCATGGCTAGGAATGAATTGGCAGAAGTAGGAAAAAAAATGTTTTACTGAGAATCTTCCGGGAAAACATAGCCACTCTAGTGTGACAAATTTTACTTCCTAGTAATGGGTTCATTATGACTTTTCTCCTGAGATTTTATATTTACTAAAATATCAATTTATCCGTTGGCCAGACGCAACGAATAACGAACAGGTCGATATTAATATAAAGTTCGGTAGAGATGTAAACCGCGGATTCAAAAATTGAAAATTAACGATTCGTCGTTGTAAAATAAACGTGTAACGTAGATTGAAATTTTTTTATAATGTATTCCAACTTTTATCAACTAAATTTGTTTATTTCGCAACCGTATTTTATTATATTACAATTTTAAGAGCGGGTCAAAATTTCCTGTAAATATTGTAGCGCTCCGCCAGCATCTGACTCATTAATTAAGCTCGCCACACCAAAAGAAATAAATTATTTCATAAAAAGACTTAAATGCAAATCATCCACAGGACAAGACTTAATACACACATTAATGCTCAAGAACCTGCCTAAAATAGCCATAGTATACTTGACAAATATAATTAATGCTATTATAATCACTGGTCATTACCTTAAAATATGGAAAACTTCAACTGTTATTCCCATTCCAAAAGTGGGGAAAGATAGTTCATTACCCAAAAATATAAGGCCTATTAGTTTAATCAGTAACATTAGTAAAATAGCTGAAAAAGTAATACTTCAAAGATTAAAACAATTCTCAGATGAACAGAGTATTATAAACGAAACCCAGTTTGGATTCAGACCCCAACTCTCAACCGTCATGCAGCTAACGCGCCTTACTGATCACATTCTTGATCAGTTTAACCTGAACAAACATACCTGACTATTGTTATTAGATGTAGAAAAGGCATTTGACACTACCTGGCACAATGGCGTAATATACAAAATGATTCATTATGGCTTTCCCAAGCAACTTATAATGATCATGAAATCGTATCTGATAGGCAGTTTATTGTTAAGGTAAATGATACCTACTCTAGTGCTAAAACACTAACAGCTGGAGTTCCACAGGGTAGTATCTTGGGACCCTTCCTATATATTTTATATATTAATGATTTGCCTCGGCTGAGGGATGTATACATCTCTTTACGCCGATGGCACTGCTTTATTTACAGCTTCCTATCGAATCGATACAATAACAAACAGACTCACCAAAAGTTATTACAAAATATACAAATATTGCACAAAGTGGAAAATTAAAATTAACACCGAAAAAACGGAATTTATGAGACGCAGGCCGCAAATAACTCACCACATTGAAATAAGTAACAGGCAACTACCGTGGAAACCTCGTGTAACATATTTTGGTCTTACAATGGATAAGCGACTGTCGTTCCATGAACACATTAAACACATCACGGACAAAGCGCACTCCCGATTATATAAAATTTTCCCTATTTTTCACAAACGCTCTAAAGTTAGTATTAAAAACAAACTAATAATATATAAAGCATATATACTGCCGATATTATTATACTCTTGCCGAATTTAGTCCGGTGTTAGTAATTCCACCTTAAATAAATTACAAATTGTTCAAAATAAATGTCTGCGTATTGTACTTAATGCCCCTTACTATACTAAGATAACTGACATGCATGTACAGGAACAAGCAGATAGGTTCTACAGCAAATGCCTGACTAGCCATTACCCTATCGTACAGCGAATTGGAAACTATACTCGCGACTCGCTGACCAGAAAATATAAAAAATATAAACACAAAAGAATTAAACATTCACTTCTCTAGCACCAGATTGTCGAACTACTTAAGTCGTTATTAATAAGTCTCTATCCTCATGTAATCTATTGTATCAGTATTTCTCTCTTCTATCCTCTTATTTATTTGTTTAACCTTAATATAATTTTACCAATATCCTTAATGTACTATTAAGATCAAACTATAATTAATTAATTTCGCTATTTTCGGCTATGCAGGGTTTTCAGTTGTATGTTTTTCCCTGTATAATTATTGTATAATTATAAAATAAATTTTAAGATTTCTTTGTACACTATTTCCTACGACGCGTAGTAAGAGCGTTAACGCTGCTCGGTATGCGCATTTTTTATTTACTTATTATGTGTGATGTATAAAAACATAAATATACTTTATTGAATTGAATTGAATTGAATATTTACTATTTACGTCGAAACAATTTCTACAAATAGAATTTATATATATATCTATTTTTTAAATTTTTATTTCAGTATAGTCACCAAGATGCGAACCCCAACCTTGTTGTAAACACGTTATAACGAAATTATTTTATTTATTATATGCCTAACACATCGGACAAAATATTTTTTATACTCTAAATTAAAACACGTATAGCAAAGATGAAAGTGTAAAGATTTATAATTAATTTTATTCCAACGTCGTACAAAATTTCTACGGCAATAAAAAATTTTCGTGTATTAGAAAATAAACATTTTAAATATACAAAGGAATAATCAAATGTTTTTAATTACCTTATTAGCGAACCATATAGACCGACTCATTCGGAATTTAAAACTTACGTTTTAAGTGGAAACTCACGAAAACATGTTTCAGCCATCTCAAAGAGGCCAGCGTTATTTCCGACACGCTTAGCGATTTCTAAGGCAGTTTCGTTGCCGTCATTTTTTATATCGATATCGATATTTGGATCGGAGAGTAACAATTCCAGAACGTGTCGGCCTTCCGCTTTAGCAGTCGCTAAATGCAACGGCGTAACATTACCTTTAGAACGTGCATTGATGTCAACGCCTAGTGACAAGAATAAGTCTACACATTCGACGTTATTCCAGTAACAAGCAGAATGTAATGGAGTCCAATTATCTATCGTACGAGCATTTATATCGGCACCTTCGTTCAGTAACCATTTTACGACGTTTATGTGTCGGTTATAAGTAGCACGATGTAGTACCGTGTATCCATCTTGATCAGTCGCATTTAATAAACTTCTGTCCGATGTTATCAGTTTCTTTACTAAATCTAAATGACCGTGTTCAGCGGCCCATAATAATTCGTTTTTGGGATTATCGCGCGGACGAACTTTATCCTCTTCATCATCACTTAACAAATCTGTGACCATCGCTGAACTAAAAACGCTTTGTTCCAAGAAATGAGATGTGGAAGAATTTGGCGATAATTTGACATATTTTTCATAGTCTGAGCCGTTGCTATTCTACCATTAAAAAACAAAACATTAATCAAACACATTACAATTATTTTCATGAACTTTATACTTAATGTTCTCATTGAACATAAAAATCGATGCAAAAATATCTTGTAAATGTTTTAAAGGAAATTTGAAATAGTTGACGCCGCATAATTTTTCATAATATCATTTTGTTTGTCGAAAAAATTTTATTAATCAAAATTACATATTACTGATTTTTCTGACTGAATACATAATGGCGAATTACGACTATATTAATTTATACAGATGATATTTTGCGAACATTATCATTATTTTCATATTAAAATAATTATTAATGCATTGGCATTAATAAAAAACAGACTTAATTAACAAGCGAAAAATTAACACTACTCAATTAACAGCATTTCATTTTAAACATATCGTACAGAAACAGGTGACGAATTCTACTATTAGTAATCAAATAATCTATCAAGAAATAATGTATTTTTGTTTAAAAACAGTCAACACATTTTGTTAAAACTTATTTTAGAAACTAAAGTAGAAATATAAGCATTCGAATTTTATAAATTCTTTTCAAATTCTTAATTCGCCTTTATTTTAATATGTATTATGCAGTGGAATATGGAATCGGAGCTGGTGATAACGATAATTGGTCAGAATCTAATAATGACTAAAGTAACACAAGTACTATTATTAATTTTAAGGGCTACACTAAAAATCATCGCGTGCAATGAAATATAATAGAATATAGTTATAAATCGAACAGTTAACGGATAACAATGAAAGTAAATATCTGATGTAAATTATTGTTCTAGAATTAACGACTTTGTAAACCTAATATTGTCACACATATACGCGTATTTTATACAGACGTATAATTATTAATACAAATATGGATAAAAATGCTATCACTAGCGAAACTAGTCAGTTTTCGTTATAATAAAAATGTTTATAAAATAGAAATTTCTTTATTAACTTTCTGATATATATATACATAATTTAATTTTATAAATTATAACAGTGATATTATTCAAATAATAAAAGTTATTTACGAATTTCTATTATTAACCATTTTATCCAGAATAACTTCCTCTTCTCGACGATCGTTTGATAGAGATTATTCGTTAAATAAAATTAGCAACTTTATATAATTGAATTCACAAAAATAAATGTATTTTATCTTTGGATAAATAACAATGATCAAGAAATTATAATAAATGAAACAGTAACAAACTTTATAACTTTTAACTGGTACGATCACGAAATCATATTCGGAAAAAGCAAACAAGTAAGCACATTAGCGCACTGGATTATAGCGACGTGAACTGAGGTGTAGAAACACAGAAGCATTTTAGGTTATTACTTTTTTTTTCAGATTAGCTTTGATTATTTAAAATTAAATAAGATAAATAGTATAAATACAAAATTTTTTAATACACAAGAATTTAATTTTCACTTTTAGCATTTTAGTTTTTAAAAACAATACAGCATATAAAAGTTTTTATTTAAAGATTTTAATATATTTTTTTAAGTTTTAGCTTTCCGGGCCGGCTAATAATAAATATATCGCTGAAGACGGTTTAAAAATTTCATATTTAGCCAAATGTTAGTTTCTAGTTTTTAGTTTATAAAGGGATATAAAAAATTAAAAATTTTCTTCATACAAAAACTTTGTTTTATTAGGTTTTATAAATCTAAACATTAAGACTAAAAATCATGGACATAAATTTACAGTTGAATTATATTAACACAATTGATTTGATGATTGTGTCAAAGATTTGGATCGTCTGAATAACACTATTCTTCTTTTGTTTTTGTCATCGGCAGTAACAAAAAATTAAATGTATTGTATTGTATTTAATCGGCGATAAAAATCGAATAAAATAAGCACTTAAAAAGATAATACTAAATTATGCACGATATATTTTTATTTTTCTGAACTTAAAACTAGAAATTTTAAACAAGGTGATCTGTAACAATAAACAGTTAATTAAATTTCGAAACAATGTTATTGCGAAGTTTTTACAAAACCTGCTGTACGTATCACAGAAGCATTGACGCAAACATGACTGGCCGGTGGAAAAAATTATTTAATTATTAATTGTTTGCTGGATTGATATTGTGTTTTAATTATTAGTCTTTAACCCTTTCAGTCACGACTTTTGGTTGTTATAAATTTTTTTTTTTTTACTTTATTATTTACTCATTATAGATCATAAATAATATTTTGGTCAATTTTCAAAAATGAATTTGTCCACCAATTTCTCAAAAAAAAGTGTTGCTAATTGGCATCAAAATGACTGTATGAAGCAAAAATACACGAAAATTAGAAACTGGCAAGTAATAAAAATGAACTCCTTTTATTGGCATAATTTACTATTTATATACACATATAATATATATATATATCACCTATCCATACCCACCTACATACACATCATTATATATATATATATATATATAAATAAAATGCGAAAATATTTCTAATTATAACAGTACAAATATTGCTTATATGTACTCATTAGTATAGTGACTACATATTTTTCTAGCTAAAAATCAAGTAGAATACCATAAAATATTTACAAATACATTAACATACATTATTGGTGATATTTTAAGAAACAATTTTTATTTTTTTCAAGACATAGATGTATATTATACTTTCTACAATACCACCGGCTCTGTCCTTTACATATAGAGGTTCTTACACCGCACTCTCCTTTAATGACCGGTACCATCTGTCCTCACACTTAATGATGGCCTATACTCAAAATTAGTGTGCACTGAAGTTGTTTCTTGTCCTATATTTTCTTGAGGTCGTCCTCGTTTTCTAATTAGTGTTTTATTTTCTTTAATTAAACTTTCTGCAACTTTCATTCTGAATTGCAACAGATCTAGAATTTTATTTTCATTGTTGTTCCAATATTTTGCTGCATTTTAATATTCAAGCCAAGAATTTGTCACAACCATATCCAAGCTATGACAAATCATTTTCAACGGCCATTTCCTTGTTTTTGCTTTAATTCTATATATTTCAACTAAAAAAATCATTTTATCTACGCCACCCTTCGCACAGTTATATTCTTTAATAATTTATGGAATATTGGCATCAATATGGGATTTAAATCGCTTGTCCCATCGCTTTACATTTCCTGTAATTGTGCCACCAAAAAAATTGGAAGCGAGTGTAACAGGTTTATTATCCAATCATCGAACCATAATAACTCTATCATGTGAAAGGAGTTCTTCTACGGTACCTCTTAGTTGGTTTTTTAAATTCCTTTTCTTTTGAGAATGGGTGTTTTGGAAATCTGTTCATTCTAACAGTCCCTGTTATATTTAAATATGTTTTAGTACATTCATTGAGAAGCTTATATGACATAAAATAATTGTCACAAAACAGCTGATGTGAAATATTCAATCTATTCGCCAAATGGAGAACAATTCCGCCTCCAACTCCAATTTTTTTTTTATCAGTTTCCTCGATTTCAGTGGTCAGACCTTGTGAAATAATAAAGTCATATGCAAGACTACTAGCTGCAAACAACAGAAAAATTTTTATTCCCCATGGTTGTGGTTTGTTCTTTACGTACACGTTAACATTTGATTAACGTTTGAAAGGAACAATTTGTTCATCTATACAAACATATTTTTCTATATTTAAACTACGGCATTGTTTTTGTATTTTATTGTACAGTGGTCTCACCTTCCACATTTTGTCGTTTATTATTTTATCTTTAGTGTTATCCACACAATGCAAATATTTCCGTAATTTAAAAAAATCGTTTAGTGGCATTGCATCAATAAATATTTGATGCTTCAGTGCTGTATTCCAATACATTTTTATTCTTGGATATTGTAAAACACCCATCGTTATATGTAATCCAAAAAGTGACTCAATCTTTTTTTCATTTGTATGCTTGAATGTATAATCATTTTGTTGACAAGCATACAGGTTAGTGCACGAGACAAATTTTTGAATAATCTCTTCATCAATGTATTTTCTGAAATAATTTATCGACAATAGTAATTCTAAAGATTCAGTTGATTCAATGCGTTTGCTTTCCTTCATTTTTTCAAATCTAAAATTCTTTATCCACTTGATCTGTTGCTTAGAAGGCATTGTTGGTATACCAATCTCTTCAATGGTGCATTCAATCACTTCTTCCTCTACCTTTATTTTGAACAAAATACATAATATATCAGAAAAAATATGTTTCAAAAATGTATGCACATATTTATATGAATAGGAAAATAGTTATTCATTATGAAAAAAACTTACATCAATTTCTTCAATGAGATGTTCATAAAGCTGTTCTTCATTTTCATCTTCAGATATATCAAAATCTGATTCATCTGCATTCAATATATTTATAATATCCGTGTCTTTCAACTTAGATGCCATTTTGAAATAATATATGAAAAAAACCTTTAGAATAATTTACTAACATAGAATCACAATGATGCCAATTGACATCATGAATGTTTGAAAAAATATTTCTACATGCATACATAGATAAAAATAAAAATATTATATTATATGCATTATACATACCTCTTTAAATATTATATATCTCAAATGTATTCAAAAAAACAATAAATAACTTCAAAATTTAACACAATTATCACCACTAATTTTAAGTAAACTGGAAAATAAAACATACAAAACTCAAACACAAAAATTTGAAATTTCATAGAGGTAAAACAAGTTTTATTTTTTTAAATTAAAAATATATCGATTAACATTTTTCCCGATGGTCAAAAAGCACTACAAGTTTTATTAATATGAATGTAAATTGATGATGTCAATTGGCATCACAGAACTCTATTAAAGAAACTGATGATAACACAAAAATGTGAAAATCTCTTCTCTACACTCGCTAGAATCCAGTCCAATGCATGGGGATTGGGTTATAGGGAGCGGCTCATACTGTATAAGGTCTCATTCAGGCCCTGTATGGTTAAGCGGCTGCTGTCTATGTCGCCCACCTGTTGAACGCACTTACAGATGTGCCTAGAGGAACTTGCCGACGAGCAACTTCGGCCAGGGAAAATGCATTCGGTCGGTATTGTCAAATTATGGGCGTGCCGGCCGAGAGCTGGACAGATTTCTTCCGACAGAAATCTACCTGATCTAACAGCCTACAGTTTCTGCGCATTCTATATAGAATAGCGCTTGAAAGTGGAAACGAGGTTTGCGCTGTACAGCCCTATAGGGCCGCAAACTCGACGATTGTAATCGTTTTTACCGGCCCGGACTTCAGACCCGGGGAACATGCCGGTAGGTGAAAAGTTAGACGGTGACGGCTGCCACGATTCCTCAGTCGCGCCACCGAATACATCGGGCTGGAAGCCGTCTTGACGGTCTTTGGAAGGAACGGGTCGGTGGTATAAACTTAACGGGACTTGTCCCGGCGTTGAGGAACACCGGCTCGGGGAAGGTGGAGGTCCTTCCAGGTAAATATCAAAATTTACTGTAGTGTGCCGTCTCCTAAATCCAAACTGGTGGATCGGTATCTCATCTGCAACTAGTGGCAACAGCCGTTTTAGTATTAACTTCTCATAAAGTTTGGAAATTGCTGGTAATAGGGATATACGACGGTACGATGTAACTTCCTGCTCCGGCTTACCTGGTTTTTTCAGCATTATAATCTGAGTTGTTTTAAAACATAGCGGCACATTTTTTAGACGCATACATGCGTTGAAGATATACGTAAGCATGATGATACCTTTCTTTGATAATTCTTTTAATAATTGAGCTGAAATTTCATCGACATCTGGAGCTTTTCTCGGATTCATGTTTCTATCTATTTCTCTTGCTACTTCATATGGAGTGAAGAAGGTGAGCTTTTGATCTTCACGATAAGTAATGTTAGTAACTGTCGATTCCATATCGGATTGAAGATTATGCGGTTGAAATACACGTGATAGATGGTAGGCAAACAGTTCAGCTATATCTTCGTCACGTCTTACCCAACAGCCATTTTCATCCTGTATAGGTGAGGTTCTGGCAACCGGTCGTTTTAGCCGGCAAGTGGCTTTCCACAAAGAGTATTCTTTGTCGGCGTAAGGACCAAGATTTTGTACATAAGACTCGAACGTTTTATTCTGAATTGTTTTTATTAATTTGCTGAGTTGGCGGCTAACACGATTGAAAATAGTTTTATCCTGAGGATCACGTGTATTATGCCATGTGCGACGAGATTTTCTTCTCTTGGAAATCTTGAGGCGAACTTCGAGAGGATACGATATATCCTATTTTGCACTTGCTTTAGAAAATGGAGTCGCAATTTTAGCGGCTTCTCTGATTACTTCAATTAATCGGGTTGAACATTCTTCCAGTTCAGATACAGCTTTTAATCGAACCTGCAGATTGATGCGCTGGTCTAGTTCATTACGAAACATAGTCCAATTGGTATACTTATTGGTTAACGTATATTTCCTTTCCTTTCGTATAACCGTTGCGCTGATTGTGAGTAAAACAGGCGTGTGATCGGAAGTAAGATCTATATAGCTTTCAACATCTATATAATTACTAAATATGCCTCTCATGACAAAAAAGTCAATAAGGTCTGGCTTTTTGCGTTTATCAGTTGGCCAATATGTTGGTTTCTCAAAGGTAGCAATAATATATTGTGATCTTTGTAAAGCTTTGAACAATTCTTTTCCTTTAGTATGTGCAGAGGTTCCCTTGTATACGCGACGCGAACCCCACGCCTCACTTTTTGCATTAAAATCGCCGCCAATAATGCAACGATTTCCAAAAAGACTTAAAAAATATGTATATTGTCCAAATTTTAAATTGTGTTTAGGAGGAAAATGAAAATATACAGATACAATGTTGATAACTGTGTTATTTGTATTAGCTATGACTGTAGCTGGAGCATATTCTTTACAAAATGTTTTTTCTGAGTAGTGGCTTAAGTTTTGCTTAATAATCGCAGCTAACCCGCCATGCCCTCCTTCATCAGGATGAGGCGTATGATAAATAAGTTTAGGATTGTTTTTTGATGTAAAATGTGTTCCTGAGATTAGCGCTATATCGATTTTGTTTTGATTAAGGAAGATTTCAAGCTCCTTAAGACGATCCTTAAGGCCATTAGCATTCCATGTTATGATTCTAATCGTGGAGTCAGTCATTTTTTCTTACCTTGTTTGCGAGTATTTTTGCTACTCGTTGGATGCCGTGAAATCTGCTGTGAGATTTCCAGTTTACTAAGTCTCTCAGAAACGCTGGTAATTTGTTGAATGATGTTTGCCATAGAATTTACAACTTGTTCTAAGGTAGACTCAATAGTTGATTCTTGTTTTGGTGCTTGCTTGTGGATTTCAGTTTTTGGAGTTGTTGCTTAGGAGTAGTTGTTTGAGCATTGCTTTGGATAAGTGCATGCGATTGAGCTGCAGGTTGTACTACAGATGCATATAACACTTCCTGATCTACTTTTTTTGATATTTTCTTTTCCTGCTGGATGCGTTGTACAGCAGTCATTTTAGACGATTTGATGGCACGCTCAATGGCTCTGTATGATTCACAACCTTGATAGTTAGCAGAATGATTGCCAGTGCAGTTAACACATACAAACTTAGTGGGATCTTTTAAGCGGCAGGTAGTTGAATTATGATTCCCTGCACATTTAAAGCATCTGTATGGCCTAAAACAGTTGTTTTTAGTGTGATTCCACCGTTGACAGCGCGTACACTGTGGTATTTGGGTACTTTTACGTGGTTACTCTATTTTTACCCTGCAGTATGCTAGGTGTGTTATCTCATATATGTTTTTATTATTAGACTTGGGAACTAAATCTACAAAGAACATAAGCTTTCTTCTTCCTGTCAATTATTTTATTATCCTTATCTCGGATTTTAATGGTTTTACTGATGTTCACAATTCTTATGGTTTCATGTCCACCAGCATCTGCTAATTCTTGTGCTATTTCTGCAGTGTCTGTGGAGGGTGGTAATCCACGAATTACGACACGATAAGGTTTCTCATTTTTTAACTGGTATGTATGATAGACTATGCCATGTAATGTGTGATGCAAATTGTTTTCCAGTTCTTTATTTAATGCTCGCACTAAGCTAGTGAAAGCTCTAAATATTTCATCTGTTTTAGTGGCAGCCAAAATATCACCATTACTAAGCGCCTTGAATATTACAGTATCTTTCCCAATATTTTCTTCCACTAATTTAGAGAACGTGTTAAATTCTTTTATGCCGCTGATTGTCACCTTTGGCGGTAGTTTAACTTTTTTCTCTGTTGTTTGACCTGGATTTTCTCGTCTTATTGGCGGCATTTTAGGCACTTTAATATTATCACTATAAGTTGGTCTATTTGAGGTGTCCTCGACAGGCTCATGTCATTTTCTCTTCTAAGCACGCATTTCCATCATTTAACTGGGATATGATTGGTAAAATGTCTACCGATGTATTCACTGTATCAATATTAGCTTGCTGTTGTGATATGGGATCACTGTTGTTAGGTGTGATTGTAGGAATAGTAGGAAATGGATCAACCCTAATTCCTAGTTTTTGCTTTAAGGCTATATTTTCTTCACGAAGGATTTTGAGTTCCTCTTTGAGCGTATTATATGCTTGGAGGATCTCATCATTGGTTAGGGACTGAATTAAGTTAAATTTTTTGTTAGAACACTGTTGATTTGTTATGCTGTGATGCCTTTTAATAGCGAAAGTTTTTCCTGATTTTGTTATTACCACAGGTTAAACTGCAGTGTCATTGTTTTCATTATGGGCAGGTGCTTGTTGTTTATTTATAGGCGATGGTGATCGAGATATTGGTGGAGTGCGTTGCATATTAGCTGTCGCTGTTTTATTTTGGCACGAGGCGATTTTAAATTGATGATAAGGAGGAATACAATAAACTTAGGATTATATGTATTCATATGCATACGCGTGTGTATGTGTATGTATTCCGTTATTCTCGACGACGAGTATTACCAAATAATAAACGCAATATAAATTAAATTAAACCAGATAGTTTTGTTCATATAACACTGATAAGATAAAATAGGTAAACTGTCCGCGCAACACGTTACATCGTGAGCTTATCTACATCTTTAATCCATCTTCCGTCGAATCGGAGGAACAATAGATAACGATGTAAGATAAGGCTAATAAATAAAATAAAATAAACTTACCGAATTAAAAAATAGAATACGTGATAACTTTTGACCGATCGAGTGTAATGCAATAACGATGTCAGATTCGCGTAGCCCGTAAAAAACTGAATCGCACATACATAAATTTTATATATGAACTATTAAAATATAACCGAAAAATCTTACATATAATAAAGTGTTATAAACAAGACCACCTAGAACGCGTTTTAATAGACGGATGTGAAAATATTTGAAAGTAACTTATTTATTTACTATGCACTCCACAGACTCTTTTCTTCATGCGCACAAGGTAGTCGATGGGACTATGTTTTTCATCCCATCACTGCCCTTAGATTAACACAAGCAGGGGACTATTACACACACGCTTTTACTTACTTTTCAGCTACACACTATTTATACGCACTTCTATAATTATTTAGCTTTAAGCACACTAGTCCCCTGTCCTTTATAAGAACACCTAGATTTTAAGCAATCAACTAGCTCCACCGAGTAAGTCTGGATTGGAGAACAAACTTAAAAAAAAAAAAAAAAAAAACGACGAAGCCTGGAGTACAAACCTATTTTTAAAAACTATACGAGAAGATATAAATCATGCTAGAATTATTTTTATTTCTATTTTAAATTACCGAACTATGTAAACTTATAGAAGACATAATTTTCCGTTTAATTTCTATAGAATTATCTATAAGTATTTTTGATGTACATATGGTAGAATTAGTTGTAGAAGATCTTTCATTCAATTACTATATTATCTATAATTATCTAAATTGTACTGTATCGTAGACGCAAATGACCTAGAAGTCGAACGCATTTAAATAATTTTAATTTTTTATATAATGTGGAATAAATATATAATTTGAAACATTTAGGATTCGCTAGATGTTCTAATCTCGAGCGCAGCCGACTTCTTCAGGCCAGTTGTAAACAATTTACTCCTCGTTTCCGTAGATTTCTCTACTTGATCAATACGTAAAATAGTCGAATTTAATAGGATTTTCGCCAAAATTACTCATTCCGTAAGATTTCGAGTAACATATTCTTCCGAACTTCGACGACGATGATAATTAATTTTCGCAATGATAATCATCGCCATTTTTAATTTACATGTATTACGAGGTCGCCGGTGAAAATCCCAGGAATTAATAATGTTAGTGCACGCATTGAACGATACAGTTTTCACGAAATCATTATATAAAAAATTTTAGCGCGATTAAAGTATGATTATCAAAATGATAATTCTTTTCTATTTTTTATAAGATTGTGTTTAAAAAAATCATTATAATTATATATATATATATGTGTATATAATAATGCCTAATTATTTTTATAGGGCGTTATTTTCGTTTTTTTTTTTATTACGTAAAATAAAACGGTTGTATAATTATAATTCCGAATACTATAACCTTTTTGTTTATTCATTTTTCTCACTTTCTGATAAACTAACTTCTCGTTTTTTATATAATTTTAAATAACTTTTTTTTCATTTAGTTTATATTTCGCGATTAACTGCTCTTTGTAAAAATGAAAAATTTCTTTACAAACCGTTATATAAACATATTTTTTTTTTTATTATAATTGAGTAATACAATCTTAGGTTAAATAATTATTAACATTAACAAAAGTTACTTAACGAGCAAGTAGAAACATGAGTGGAACTACAATCCGTTGACTGTAGTCCAAAACTATATATATACATATATTCTTTTTACATGACCAAATCCTGTGGTTTGAAGCGTTTAAGCTTCCTGATGTTTAGCTCAGTGTCGAGAAGTTGTATTGCCTCCACGTTGACGTGTTGGTGTAGCCGCTTCTCATGAGTTATGGCAAAGTCTTTGATGACTTCGTCGATCATCTTCATGTTGAGGTCTCTATGAATGTCATCATTCCTTGAGTAGCGATAAGTATCAACGACAGCTCGAAGGATGATGTTTTGACGTGCTTGGATCATATACCTATTACTTTTTTTTGGCACATCCCCAGATTTGTATGTCATAGGTCCAGATAAGCTTGATAATTTGTTGATACAAGAGTCGCTTACAGTAGATATCCAAGGTGGATCGTCTACCGATCAGCCAGTATAACTGCCTTATCTTGAGTTTAATCTGGTTTGCCTTCTTTTTAACATGTGTTCTGTACCTCGAGTCCAGGTGCATACCTAAGTATTTTGCAGATGAACTCTGTGAGATCTGGGCACCATTGAGACTTACACAATGCTGGCTGTCTATTTACTTGAGAACGTATGTGACGTGTACTGATTTAAGTTCATTTAGTTTAATTTTCCAGTCACAGGTCCATTTGGTGACTTTATCGAGAGTTTTCTGCAGGTTCTCAGTAGCTTCGACCTGTGAGCCACTTAAATATGGCCGTATCGTCAGCAAACGTAGCTGTGGTAGTGTCTTTAGTCAAAGGTATATCTTGTGTATACATCACGTACAGAAGGGGTCCGTGTACACTGTGCCCTGTGGTACTCCTGCTCGTATATCGTGGAAGTTTGAGTAAGTTTCTTCATGTACTACTCTGAATTTTCTGTTAGCAAGGTATGACTCAAGTAGCTGACAGTAGTTACCAGGAAGGAGTCTCTTTAACTTGAAGATTAGCCCCTGATACCATACTCTGTCGAAGGCTTGTGATACATCGAGGAAGGCTGAAGAGCAGTATGACGCTACTTCACTGCTTGGTTTGTCTGGTTTTTTGAGCATGATTATTTGAGCGATTTTGAAGCACTAAGATACGTACTCAAGACGCAGACAGGCGTTGAATAGGTATGTTAGTATGACTATTCCTTTCTTTGATAATTCCTTTAATCCCCCAAAAGAGATTTCATCAATTCCAGGAGCTTTTTTCGGATTAATATTATTTTCAATTTCTTTGGCTACTTCGAGTGGAGTGACAAATTTGAAGTCATCGTTGTCCTTATATCTAGCATAAGTGTTTATATTAGATTGGATGTCACGCGGCTGAAATGTCTGATAAAGATTTTTAGCAAATAATTCTGCCTTATCAGATTTTCTATGCTCGTCCTTTAGTGGTGGAACGTGGACAATGGGGCGTTTCAATCGTCGAGTAGCTTTCCATAAAGAGTAATCTTTATCCGCTTCAGGAGAAAGGTTTTGTAGGTGATTTTCAAATGTTTTTTTTGCTATTTCTTTAATTAGTTGATTTAATCGACGACTAGTTCGGTTGAAAATGGTTTTATCCAGTGGATTTCTGGTTCTATGCCATGTGCGTCGAGTTTTTCGGCGTTCCACGATAAGCTCACGAACTTCGAGTGTGTAGCTCTTTCCTACTTTGTGGGTTGAGGTAGAGACCGGAGTTGCGGTGGCTGCTGCTTTTTTAATTGCTTCAATAAATTTTTCGGCCTGTCCATCCAGCTTTGCTTTTTTTTTCAAATCTGATTTTGAAATTAATGTTTAGATCTAATTTGTTCCTAAATAGATCCCAGTCTGTCTTTGTACTGGTCAGCATTTTCCTTTTCTGCTTCTTGATGACTGTATCGCTCATCATCAGCAATATGGGTGTATGATCTGACGTCAGGTCAACAATGTTTACAATGTCCATGAAACTCGCTCCTATTCCTTTAGTGATAAAGAAATCGATGAGGTCAGGCACTTTCCTGCTATCTCTAGGCTAGTAGGTAGGCTTCTGAGCGGATAGAAAACTGCAATGTAGGCTGTTGCAAGCCTGGATAAGCTGTCTTCCTTGTGGGGGTTATACATCTTGATCCCCAAGCTGTGTGCTTGGCATCGAAATCTCCTCCGACGATAAACCTTGGACCAAGTTTGTTAAATATTGATTCAAATTGCCCTTGCTGAATCGAATGTTTAGGTGGGCAGTAAGCTGACGCTATGGTGAGCTCAGTGTTCCCATGTGTTACGGTTACCACAGTGCTTTGGAAGTATTCTTCGGCAATGTGATATAAACATGAAAGTAAAACAGCGAATGATAATTTACATCTTTATACTAATCTTATATACGGATTGGTAGCAACGAAAGTGTGATAACGAAAATATTAAAAAAAGCTAGAAGCTTTTGAAATGTGGTTGTATAGGAAATCGCTGAGAATTTCTCGGACAGAAAAGCTATAGAAAAGTATTAGAGCTGGCCGGTATTGAGAGAGATGCTTGATTCAGATAATTAAGAATAGGAAAATCAAATATTTCGGTCATCTAATCAGAGGTCAAAGACACGAACTAATTATAATTGAAGACTAAATTGAAGTACATCGAAGAATAGGAAGAAGAACTCCCTGATAGAAGAATGGGAGCCAATGGACAGATTTAAGTTCTATTGGAGATCTGGTATAAACAGCGGAAGGTACCGAAACATCTGATAATATCAAACGATATCATAATGCCAATTGCCTATAACAATCGAAGGTGTAAAAGCTTATATTTCAGTACTGTTTCTTCGGTGATAAGTATTTAAATTAAAAAAAATTAAATAAAAATACTTTAATACCGTATCACGATATATATATATATATACATATAATCATCATCATAGTACCATGTCTGTAACATTTTCCCAATGTTTTGAATATTTGATGCATTCCGAAACAGTTCATCTGTATTTGCGTTGTACCACTGTGCTAAGTTCTGCACCCGTGTTGTTCTACTTCTCCCTGGCGGTCTCTTCCCCGCGATATTCCCTTGTATAAGAATTTTTAACGTATTATATCGTTTCGGCGCACTATATGTTCAAAATATTTCAATGTTTAACTTCTTTTACTATTTCCTCGCTAAACGACTGTATATTTCACAGTTTCCCATCTTGTCAGTCCATTTTACTTTAAGAATTCTGCGATATAGAGCCACATTTCAAAGGCATATTGTAAAGTCCAACTTTCAGCGTCATACAGCAGTACTGAAGAATACGTAACATTTTGCCAGTCTTAGCTTTAATTCTATATTTTCGTTTTTACTACATAATAGAGCCCTGAGCTTAAAAAATGCATTACAGGCTTTCTCAATGCAGGGTATTATTTCTCTGCTCGTATCCTATTGTTCACTTATGTTGCTACTCAGGTACTCGATATGCTCTATGTTACCTATTATTCCCCCATTACCTGTTAGTGGCGTTGCTATCATGTTTTCGTTTTTCCTATTTATTATCATGTACTTCGTTTTGGATATATATATATATATATATATCCACCCCTAGGGGTACTTTGTACTCTCAGGGGACCGGAGCTCTAATCGGTACGGAACGCGTCCACAGGTGACGGATAGTGGAACAAGATATGTAGGTTAGCTGCGAATAAGACATTAGTAAAATAAGCAGTCGCGGACCAAGAGCGGCTACTGGTGGAAAGCCTCATGCAGATGATTCGAGTAGTGACAGGGCAAGGAGACACGAGGATGCAGATGGACGGCTTGAGGACGTGTCTACTAAAAGTCCGTAAAAATCCTATGACTGTCTCTCCCTCGGCAGGTTTAGGTCGCCGTAAAAACCTTAAATCGTTACCTCCTCAGTAACAACCCGCTGCCTTGCGGTTAGGATATTTATCCAAAGGCTAAGGGAGTAAACCCTAACAGAAAATCCTATATGTCAAGTAAACGGATAGATATTGTGCCATGCGATCCGGCTGCCACCCGGCGTTCTGACGTCCGGGTCCGAATGTGAAATGTGCGACCGGTTTTTTGCCACGCGATTCGGCTAGCAACCGGCGTTCTGACATCCGGGGTCAGAATGTGAAATATGCGACCGATATTTTTAAGACACGTGATATAAACAGATTTGGTACGTGGAATGTTCGTGGGCTATTAACTCCAGGCAAACTTCAGATTATTGGAAACGAACTCATGAGATACAACATTCCAATTTGTGGGCTTGCTGAGACACACTATAATCAAAATGGTCATTTCAATACCAAAGATTATGTTGTTTATGCTTTCAGAAACTTAAATTTACATAGAGAAGGCGTTGCTTTCCTGGTGTTGAAAAAGTTTAACTACATTGTGAAAGGGTACAAAGCAATCAACAACCGCATAATTATGATTTGCTTAAAAACACTTCCTGTTAATATAAATCTGATACAAGTATATGCTCCGACAGCCGCTGCAGATGATACAGAAACACAGTCTTTCTATGATGCGCTTTTAAATCTGCTAAACTCGCTTCCTTCTAGAGAAATTACAGTTGTGATGGGGGATTTTAATGCCAAGATTGGCAGCTCAAGCGCTGATGAACACATCCGCGAGTTTGTCGGTAAATTCGCGATCGGTGAGCGCAATGCAAGGGGCGAGAACTTAATTCAGTTTGCAATTGATACTAAGATGTCAGTTATGAGTACAATGTTCCAGCATCATCCTCGTAGGCTGGTTACATGGTTGTCACCAGGTGACAGATTTAGGAACCGAAATTGACTACATACTTATGAACAAAAGATGGATATCATCGTGTAAAAATGTGAAAACGTTACCAGGTGCAGAATGTGGTTCAGACCACAGATTGCGGATGATGGAATTTCGTCTAAGACTTCGCGCTCCAGATAAATGTAAAATAACTCATAGAATGAAAGTTACAAACAGATTAGAACAATGCAAGCTCAAACCCGATCCGTCGTAACATCACCTGATCAGCAATGGGCTGAATTGAAGTATAATATACAACAAGCTTACTATACGTCACAGTTGGACAAATCAGTTAAAACCTGGAAACATTGGTTCTCGGATGAAACAATAGTTGCCATTGAAGAACGACGAAACCTACCCCGTGGTAATGAACACTATGAAGAGAAGAAAAAATACCTGACACGGAAAATTAAATAAATTAAGTCGCAGAGATAAAAATAATTATCTATCGTCTATTTTCGAAGAGGTTCAGTCACATGCTGATAAAAATGAAACACATTTCCTTTTCAAGAAAATACGTTTAATAGCAAGAGAATTCAAAACGAGGAAACAAACAATTACTGATGAAAACCATATAATTCGCACTGATTCCGAAGAAATAGCTGAAGTATGGAGAAAGTATTGCGTCAAACTATACACGGCAGAAGATACCAATGAAATCGTGAACACAGCACTTTTATCGAACCAGAACCAGAAATTTTACTGGATGAGGTTGCAAATGCTATTGAATATCTGAAGATAAATAAAGCTCCCGGCCCAGACGGCATCCCCGCTGAAATTTTTAAAGCTGCGGGTGAACAAATTATACAAGCAATTTACCATATCTGTAATCCGATTTGGTTCACAGGAGAATGGCCTGAAGAGTGGTGTCAGGCAACTTATATTACTATATATAAGAAGGAATCACCTGAGTATTGTGAAAATTATCGGACTATCTCACTATTACCTCACATAAGCAAAGTAATGATCAAAATTATATATGACCGCAGGTACTCTTTAATGCACACTCAGATTCCGCCAGAGCAGGCCGGTTTTACAAAAGGTAGGGGAACAAGAGAACAGATTCTCAAACTTAGACTACTCATTGAGAAAGCAATGTCCCAGCTATATTATATTTCATTGATTTCAAGAAAGCATTTAATTGCGTACACTGGCCAAAAATGTGGTCGATTTTATTAGACATGGGTGCACCATTACATCTTGTACAGCTGAGCAGGCGATTATATGAAAAAACCACGGCAAAAGTTCGCATCAATAAAGGTACTTACTCGGAGAAGTTTCATCCTGAGCGAGGTGTTCGCCAGAGTTGTATCCTTTCACCGCTACTTTTTAACCTCTACAGTGAATATTTAATTCCGCAGAACTCTCCAAATCGACGCATCAAATGGATCATTAAATTGGGATGGAGGCATTTCAATTGGAGGCGTGTACATTAATAACCTCCGGTATGCAGCAAAAAACGTGGATAAAATGTCATATATTTTAAACCGGTTAATGAGAATTAGTGCGGAGTATGGCCTACTCGTCAACAAGGCCAAAAACTAAAATTATGATCATTAGTCGTCCAAAGAATAACTGCTCCGCGATACGTGAAATTGATAGAACTAAAGTGGTAAACCGGTTTTCTAAGATCTATAGTAGAAAATAGCGGCGACTGCAGAAGTGAGATACGCCATAGAGCCCAACTAACCCGAAGCGCAATGAGCCGTTTGAATAGAATCTGGACCGACTCCGCAGTTAGCAAATCGGTTAAAATTAAAATAGTAAACTCACTTGTTTTCTCAGTGTTCCTTTATGGCTCGGAAACCCTGGTCAGTAAGCAGTGCCGACAGAAAACATATAGATGCACTGGAAATGTGGTGTTGGAGACGAATGCTGCGTGTCTCGTGGACAGCTAGGAAAACCAATGCTTCGATTTTGGACGATATTGTTAATCCGAAAAGATTAAAATCGATCGTTCTCAACAGAAAACTACGATTTTTTGGTCACGTAGTTAGAGCAAAAAATATGGGGGCGGCTTTTCGTTCAAGGTGTAATGGCTGGTAAAAGAGAGAGCGGTCGCGTACCACTTCGATTGTCGGACGCGATTTGCAAGAGAACCGGCTGTACTTTTCACGATTATGTAAATATCGTAGGCGACCGTATTTGCTGGCGTAGCCTAGTCTGTCGTGTGACATATCATGGTCACGATACCCCTGCACGGGATGACACGACTCACCGATTATGATATATATATATATATAAAATATAATACAATATAATCAAAACATTCTACTAGTTTCGTTGGTTACAACATCATCATTGATAAATTTTATCGTTACAACCGGTGAAACTGGTAGATTTTAAAATAAAAAGTATTTATATTTTATTTCGTTTCGCGGTTTCCCCCCCCCCTTTTTTTTTTTTTTAAAAACGTATATTTGTGATAAATGTTATAATGATATATACACTCATAATCACACCTCATGTATACACACAACAACACAACAACACTCATACGACATAATACAATTATTTTAATACTATTTATCCCGTCAAGCTTTCGCTTGTCGACGGGTAATTACATTTCTTATGATTTAATATTATACATTTACGCTTAATATAAATTTTTATTTTGATTACATTTATTATATTGATTTCTTTAATTACCGTTTATTTATATAATTATAACTCATTTACACTCTTTATTGTTGTATATATAGTATTACAATCATTATATGCGCTATTTCTGTAATTACAACTGCCTGTAACAACAGGCTAAAAAAATGTACATATACATAAATATATACACACACATATATTCATCTCAATACTAATAATAATGTTTTCTTCCTCGTTTCAAATCTAGAACTGATAAGATATTTATCATTAGCTATGTAGATGGTGTGAAGAACATGAGAGATTTAATCAGAGATCTACTCATCAGCAGATTCATGAAGTAGCTAATTTAGAATGAATTTATACGTAGTTTACGATGTTTCCGAGTCTTCTGTTATTATCATCCGTTTTTTGAACAATATTCCGGTTGCCAGCGGATTATTATTAAGATTTCTTTTTTAGCTTATTGACTATCCTTCGATGAATTTCTTCTTCGTTTATATATTTAATGTCGTAGTCTCTGCGTAGAGTGTCGTTGGAAACATACCAGGGAGCAGCTCCATCCATCATTCGTAATACTTTGTTTCCATATCTCGAGATTTTTTTCGAAGCGCATCTCCATAACTCAGTAGCGTAAAATCACATACTAGCTTCAAGATCATCTTATAGAGCGCACGTTATTTTTTACGTTTAAGGTTTCTCATTTTTATATCCGGTTGATAATTCGAATAATATTTTCGATGTTATTGTACACGCTAAATCTCTGGTTAATCTCCCCCTCTCCTCTAAACACGAGATAACGCCTATTTATTTCATAAACGCGCACGTATGAGATTACACGCCTGTTATTATTTTAGGATTGTTGCGTTTATCTAATATTTATACAAACTGGTTTTCATCACACGAGCTAAATGAAATAAAACAAACACCTGTAAACTCCATTTTACAAGACCGCTTTCGTTATTGTCTGCAACTTATAGACTTCGAGAGTTATTTTATTTGTAGTAGTATTATTGATAGTAGTAGTAGTAGAATGGACGTTCGTATCGATTGTAGCCACGAGTATATATATATCGGTGAAATAGTTTTAACATTCGCTACGAAATCCTGTTATCGGTTGTTATCTGTTGTTGTCGATTGTTATCTGTTGTTATCGTTTGCTATCGATTATTATCGTAAACGAAATTTTCGAATACGAAGAAATTAACGGGAATATAATAAAATGCGCTTAATCAGCGGTGGTCTTTTGCGCTTATCGTCGTATGTCAATTAACGAATATCGGTGATTAGGAGATTTATATACGTATTAATTTTGATAAATTTTAGTCGGTTTTTTTTTAATATTTATTTCGTTAAATTTTTTTTTTCATCCATATACAAAATGTTTTCACGTTCGACATGGATAGTGCGTCGGGTTAATATATTTTAAAAACGAAAATCGCCAGTATACCAAGAATTTTTCTGATTTTCGTAAGTGAAATCGATCATTTTATGTAATTAGTAATACGCCGAATAACCGATGTTAATTGATTTAATTCCCATGTAAGGACACGGGTGTATAATAAAAAAACCCGTTCGATTAATTAACTTATTAATATATTGTTTTATAAATAATTAAAACAAAAAAGAAAATTATTGTAAATTTACCCCTGATTGTCGTAAGGGAAAATTTCTGGAACATCTAGATAGTAAAGAACTCCACGTCGAAATAAAAATAACGATAAAGCTAGAATATATATATATATATATATATATATATATATATATATATATATATATATATATATATAATAGATATATTTGTAGATATATACAAATAATTATATGTCTCAGAAAAATAGCTCGATACAAAAGCTATAAAAATTAGCAACACGTGAAATAAGGAATAACATTTAATCTTAATGTCGACATAATAACGGACGAAATATGTAATTTATTTATTTGTTTAGGATAGATTCAATATTTCAGTAGACTCTCGAATAATCCGTCGTTTAAATTTACGTCCAACTGTAATATGATACGAGT
Source organism: Coronaproctus castanopsis (assembly GCA_032883995.1). Taxonomy (NCBI): domain Eukaryota; kingdom Metazoa; phylum Arthropoda; class Insecta; order Hemiptera; family Monophlebidae; genus Coronaproctus; species Coronaproctus castanopsis. Next base: position 291,867,769 of record CM065052.1, read on the forward strand.
TTTAACCACTTCGATCAATTTTGAATTAGTGTGTATGTATATAAATCTTCTTCTTTTATTGTCATATCCGCTCAACGGATGTTGTGACGACCAAACTGTCCCAATGCATCTCGATCTCTGTCCGTATCTGTTCGTCTCCTTATTTCTCCGGTTTCCGGCTGTCTTTTATATTCTGAGGATAACCTCGATCAACCCCGACTTTGTTTTCGTGCTATTTTTCCTTGCAATATTAGTTGCACAACCCGTATTTGTTTCCCCTCAAGACGTATCCTAGATATCGAACTTTACGTTTTTTTATAATTGTTATTAATTCGCATTCAAACGCTCTAGTATATTTTTGTTGCTTATTTTCTCCGCCCAGCTTACCTTTAATAAACGCCTATATACACCCACATTTCGAACGTCATCCTTTTATTTAGTGCATGTGAGCGTCCATGTTTCCACTCCATATAGCTTACCCATATGTAACACCCGACTATTCGCAGCTTCAGCTTTAATTTAATGTCGTTGTTACATAATACACTTTTTGTATTGTTGGAATGTGTTCCGCGCAATTTCTATTCTACATCTGATCTCTGCATCGGAGTTTCCCTTTTGTGTTATCCAGTTTCCGAGGTATTTGACGGCCGTGGCTTTTTCTACGCTTTTTCCATCTATCATTATTCTGTCTTTCTATTGCTATCTTCAGATCTAGTTATTTCCTCGTTTTTCTGCATTTATTTGAATTCCCATCTGTGTAGCGCTTCTTTGTACATCTCTAATTTGTTTCTTCAGTCCTTCTCTGGAACTTGCTGTAAGAGCTGTATCGTCAGCGAACCTAATGTTTTTTATCAATACTCCATTGACTCGTACATCATCTTGTGAGCTAGCTATGGCTCGTTGTAGTACATTTTAGTTCTCCTTCATCTTGTCAAATGCATTTTTAAAGTCAATGAAGCAAGGCATACGTCTTGACTTTGGTCGTAGCATTTTTGCACCAGAATCTGGATACGGAATATTGTTTCCCGCGTGCTTATCTCGTTTCTAAATTCGAATTGCGTTTGCCCCATATGATTATCTAGTTTTCTATAAATTCGTTTTTAGGTAATTTAGAAAAATAATTTTAATGCATTACTTATTAAACTTATTAATTGAAAATCAGCGCATTTTTTCGCAGCCGATTTCTTTGGATTTGGTCTAAAAATAGATTGAAGCCAATCCGTAGGAATTTTACCGGTCTCATGTATTTTATTGTGTAACTTTTACAATGTTATTACACTTGTCGCGTTCACTGCTTTAAATACTTTCGATGTGATGTTGTCTGCTCCTGGGGCCTTACGGTTTTTCGCCATTCAGATGGCATTCCATATCTCTGCCTCTGTTATTTCTGATCATGATTCGCATTCTAAATCATTTTTTGATTTATCTTTACTATTTTCTGTACCAAATAGCTCCCGTACATCTATGCTTTTCTATCATCATTATCCCGTTATTATTTTCCCAGTTTTATCCATATTGATCGCTGTAGAATAAATGTTTCTATTAAATTCGATCAAGCGATGTGGTTATGAAGTAATGTTACTTTTAAAAGTATTAAAGAATAAACCATTACCGAAAACATGCGGTAGATTTTTAATAAATTGTACAACATAAAACGGTATGACATAAGTATTCGTATATACAATTAATAAAACTTTAATATTACCTTCTATCTATTCATTATGATATTTAGGAAAACAGTTAATTCGTGAGGCATAAAGACTACACTTGCATTTACAACATTCAATACGACTAGTAGCCAGGGGCGTATTACCCCCAATGCCAAGAATGCCATGGCATAGGGCGGCAAATTTTGGGAGGGCGGCATGTAGGACCAAAAATAAATTTTGTTAACAAAAAAAATTATTTTTTTTAGTTTTAAATCAGATATATTTATCACAAAAAATACAAGTAATTATTTTATAGTACAATTTTTCTTGACTTTCTTAAGGCGAATTCTTCGATCAAATTTTCAAAATTTATTCGTCGATTCAAATCATTTTCGATGCATAACAATGCTAAAGCATTTAGTCTTTCATGACTTGTCGTAGTCAGTTGATAGGTCGAAACAAGAAACGCGCGCTTTCAATCAAATTTGAAAATACTTTGTAAGTTATTGTAGGTACAGAAACTTTAAAAATATATGACAATAAATTAATTGGACGGCCATCATTAACTTTGCTAATAAACATCATGACTTTTTTCTATCAACTATAATTATTGAAACAGTGTAAAGTTTTCAAATGTAAATTATTTATTATACAGTAAATACAAAAATGGATTATTTTTAAAAAGTTTTTATTTTACTCATACCATAGACTTTAAATTTTTTACTTTTGTGTTTAAGAATAGTAAAACACTTTTCAGAAAATAAAATTTTGTAACCGAACCAACATATTTGAATAACAAAATTTTGGAAAATCGATGGCCTTACATGGGGCGGCACCACTTGTGTGGCGTAGGGGTGACAAAAGTTGAAATACGCCCCTGCTAGTAGCTGAACATGAGCGTAGTCTAGAAATTCTGTCTGTACCTAAAACGTATAATTTTTATAATATTATATCGGAAAAAAGAATAGAAATTTATTTTCCGATCGGATTAAACATACTAAATAATTAAACGGTATTTCGTATGTTACGTTCGTTTTCGAGTTGATCGTCGGACATTAAAATCGTCAACGTCACTAGCGTTGAAGGTGTCACCAACAGTTAATAAATCGGTCTGTTTTATCTGTGAATTTAACATCTGAAAGTTAAAATTGAAAATAACATATCATAAATAATTAAAACAATTATTATATTCGTGTGTGTTACTATACAATTCGGTATCCATTATATACTTGATCTTAAATCGAAATCAGATATTAAGACAATTTACTATCATTATGATCACAGTTCATTACGGAATACTGTAATATTTTCTTAAATTCCGAAAAACACAATTTAAACATTTTAAACTTCTCACGAAAACATCTATATTTACGTAAACCTTTCAGCGAGTACCCTCCGTAAAGTATGGATGTTTGTTTATGTCTACATCAGTGTTACCATACTAGAAACATGAAAGTATCGTACCAGGATGCTCGTACTATGTTACCAAATGGTATTATACATTTATAATAAAATACGGCTAATAACGGAATAATACCAAATGGAAGACACAAGCACTAAAGGGTTAATTAGCAACGCGTAAAATAAGGAATAACATTTTATCTTAATGTCGACATAATAACGGATAAAATATTTTTATTTTTTTTGTTTTTTTTTCTTCACAACTGACCAACTTTGATGGTCATCAAGTGATTGATTTAAGCGAATAAAGTGTTTTGTGGAGGGTTAGAACTCAGCAGTACTCCATCGAAACGCTATAATGTTTAAACAAGGTCTAAAGGCTTATTTCGCCACAGTCTGCGGGTTTCGCCAGAGTTATGCAGCAGGTTGATAGCAAGTGGATTCATACGAACGCTAAGTCGGGCGACATGTTTATTTGCTTGTATTTTGATTTCATCCTCCACAAACATAACATTCAAGTTACTATGGAGGGTAAAATTTGACACGTACCAGGGGGCTGCAATAATAGTTCTGAGTATTTTATTTTGATATCGCTGTATTTTTTTTGCAGGTTGGATGTTTTTGCGCAGCCCCACAGCTGTATTCCGTACACCCAAATTGGTTTTAAAGAAATTTTATACAATAGTACTTTATTTTCCAATGACAATCCTGATCTCCACGACGTAGTTCTGGTTTTAAGTCTCAATTGCTCAATTTTCTTCTGAATGTGAGTACCCCAGGTCAGCCTAGCATCTAAGTGCATACCTAAATATTTTACATTATTGGTGTTCGGGATTATGACATTATTTATCTTGACTGGAAGGCGTTTAATTTTTCGATTTGTAAAAGAAATATATGGTGACTTACTTTCATTAACCACTATGCGCCATCGTTTTAGCCAAATCTCTACTTGCCCAAGTGACTCCTGCAGTTTTTTTGTTGCTATGTTTTCACACTTATCCACTGCTAAGATAGCTGCGTCATCCGCGTACAAAGCTACTTCTGTATTACTGAGCGTCGGGAAGTCGGTTGTATAGATTAGGTATAATATTGGACCGAGAGCGCTCCCTTGTGGGACCCCGGCCCTTATTGGAAAAATTCACTCGAAAATATCTCTCTTGTAGATACGATTTAAACAGTAAATAGAAAGAGTAAGGAAGCAGCAATTTAAGTTTATACAACAATCCCTGATGTCACACCCGATCAAAAGCCTGCTGAACATTCAAAAACACCGCCGTAATTCTTGTTTTCCAAGCTATTTTCGATAACCTTTGTTAATCTATGAACCTGCTCTACAGTATTGTGATGCCTACGGAACCCAAACTGAAAATCGGGAATAATTGCATTCGTGGATAATATCGGAAACAAGCGTTTTAAAATTAATTTTTCCAATGTCTTCGAAAGAACAGGAAGCAACGAGATAGGTCTGTACGACGAGACTATTTCAGGCGACTTTCCAGGCTTTTGTATAACAGTTATCTGCGAGAACTTCCAGCCCAGAGGAAAATATTGGCTGCGAAAAACGGCGTTATATATCTGTGTTATGAATACAATACTTTTTCGTGGTAATTCATTTAAAACTTCAGCTGTGATTAGGTCAAATCCGGGGCTCTTTCTCCGTTTTATTTTTTTGAAGAATTGTTGTACCTCACTTGGAGTAACCGGTTTTATAGGCAGACTCATTTGCAGTGGTTTTTCCAGATATTCGAGGATATCTACGGAGTCATCAACTTCAGGATTAGATGTAAATACATCGCGAAAATAATTAGCAAGAAGCGCTGCTTTATCGATGTTAGTACAAGCCCAACTAGGAATATGCACATTTGGTCGTTTAAAGCGTTTAGTCGCTTTCCATAGAGAGTAATCATCGTTTTTAGACGGCGATAAACTTGACAGAAACGTTGCGAGCGTTTCATTTTTATTTTCATGCAGTACTTTACGCAGTTCTTTGGTTTTTCTATTTAGTTGCGTTTTAATAATCGGATTTCTCGTGATGTTCCATGTTTTTCGTAACTTTCTCTTTTCATGCACGACTGTTAATATGTGTTTCGGAATATTATTAGACTCCTTGGGGGTTTTTACAGTGGGAGTGGCTAGCCACGCAGCATTTTGTATAGTTTCTGTTAATTTTTGTACTGCTCTATCAATGTCGTAATTAGTTTTAAGTGGCATATTTAAATTTATGTTAGTTTCTATATATTGTTTAAACATAAACCAATTGGTATTTTTATTGATGAGATATGGCTCAGGTATTTTTGTAATTGGTGAAATGCTAACCGTTAACACAACTGCCGAGTGATCTGACTTTAGATAGAAACAAGAATCTACTCTCATGTATAAAGACGAGATTCCTTTTGTTACGAAAAAGTCGAGCAGATCAGGTTTTTTCTTACGGTCCTAGATTCTGCTTAGAAATTACCTTTTCCAAAAGTTTTCCTCTGATTTTATCCAAGCGAGAGCCCCATTTTCGACTTTTATCTCCACCAGATATGAATTTCTCTCCCAACGACTTAAAGTATTTAACAAATAGGTTTTCATCTAGTCGCTCATTTGGAGAGCAGTATACGGCGGAGATAGCGACGGTACCGTTAAAGGAGGATAATTTAACGGTACATGCCTGTATTCCATTTTCCCTATAATTTTTCTCCTCGTGGTGCCTGATTGTCTTTTTAATAATAATTGCACTGCCACCGCGAGCTTTATTATGTGGTCTAAGACAGGTGTAAACATCGTAGTTGGGAATATTGAAAACTGTTTTATTTGTGAAATGCGTTTCTGAGACGAGCAGTATGTCTATGAGCTGAGTTTTTAAGAACAACTCTATTTCTGACTTACGTTGTAAAGCGCCGTTAGCGTTCCATAGTGCAATTCTTAATGAAGTAGCCATCATTTATTAGATTTATTCACGACAGAGGACAATAAATGGATAAAATATTTAATTTATTTATTTGTTTATAAGATCGTACTCTCGAACAATCCGTTGTTTAGATTTACGTCCAACTGTAATATGATACGAGTTTTATACACTTCGATCAGTTATGAACGAGTGTGTATATACAATCATCGTATGTTCGCTTATATATATATATATATATATATATATATATATATATATATATATATATATATATATATATATATATATATATATTACGATGATCGTCGTATGTTCACGTCGTGATAATTTAATTGATTAATTCGAGAAATGCGAACTAATATTTAATGTAATCAATATAATAAGAAAATATACAATAATTTGTTTATTTAGTCAAAATAAAATATTCAATTCGACCCTTGTGTACACACGTGTAGTTATAATAATTATTATTATAGTAAAAAACCGGATTCGTGATGAGCGAGCTATTGTCATACAATAGCAGTAGTTAAGCTGAAACGCCCCTACGATCACAAGGTAAGTGAAAAAGAAAATTGCGCATGTTCAAGCTACTCGAGCGGCGTGCAACCGAATGATTTTGGTGATGACGAGGAGAGAGAGGACAGAAGATGTTGGAGAAGTAGATAATTAAAAGATTAAAATAAAAAAAGAGCCAGGAAAAGTTAGTGAAAAGAGAATCAGAAGTTACTTAGTCGAGAAGGGTCAGTTGGTCAAGACTCAAGAACAAGAGAGTGATGAGTTAACCTTTAGTTATGTCGGTATTTGGAGCCAGCCGGAAGGAAAGATGGTCGACGAGTTACATCATGAATCTGGTTAGTTATACATATACATATATATATATATATATATATATATTATTCAAATAAAATGTTATTTTATTTTATTTAACTAATTCGCCGATAAAGAATAGAAATATATTAATTTTATTGCATAATAAAATTGTTAACGTAAAAATGTTATTCGCTCATCTAACGCGCATGTAATTTATAATATTTTGAATTATCTTTCATACAATAAACTATTAAAACCTTTTTGCAATAGAAAAGAGAAAAGTATTAAACGACGAGGAGGGAAAGAACAGTGTGGTATAGAATAATATATAGAAGTCCGTTAGGCGAGAAATATATTTATATATATATATGTATATGGAAACCAAAATTAGAATAAATCAATGCTACGTAATGTCGGTTATACGGTTATAAAGTACGCAACAGAGACCTGGACACTGAATGCAGAAAGCATTGAACGGTTACATGCATTCGAAATGTGGACATTATGGCGAATGTGGAGGATACTATGGACGGCAAAAATAGCGAATATGGAAATACTCCAGAGAAATGGAATCAAGAACATAGAGCTGATAGAAAATATACTGAAAAACAAAAAGAAGTACGTGGGACACAAGATCAGGAAGGAGGAATATTTTTGCTTGCGATGCAAGGCAAGATTGAAGGAAAACTGCCAGCGAGAAGAAAAATAATGGAAATGATAACAACCGGATTTGGAAAACTGAAAATAAACGAAATAATAGACGCAGCCAGAAAAAGGGAAATATGATTTGGTATGGTTCAAAGTTGTTGTACGCTATCTTTTATCAAAAAGATGCCACCATTGTGGTGATGATTATATATATATATATTTATATATTAATAGATTTATTTGTGTATATATATTCAAATAATTATATATGTCTCAGAAAGATAGCTCGATATAAACGCTATATTAATTAACAACACAAAATGAGGAATAATATTTAATCATAATATCGACGTAATAACGGACGAAATATTTAATTAATTTATTTGTTTAGGATTGAATAGACGTCCTATATTACGGACGATCATCTTATGTTCATCGCGAAATAAAAAAGCATTTCAGAACCAAAAAATTATATATTTTTTAATAGATTTACTTGTATACATCATCGTTATCATTGTGGTCGTGTTTCTTGAGACAAGAGATTGCGTCCATCTATATTTTTCGATCTCTGGCATATATTATAATATCTTTCAGCTTCTTCCATGTCAAGTTGGCTGGCATGTAGGTGGTTATTAGTTTCAATATTTTTCTTCTTGTGATCGGTTTTGATTGTATTTTACCCTGCATCACCAGCATCAATATATTCCGTTTTCTCTTATTTTATGCGCTATGTATTTTAATTTCCTTCTTTTAACATCTTCAATTAAAACTTTTTCATTTTCCCTTGTTCTAACAACTACTGTCTCATTGGTACGTGATCAGTCCATGATATTTTTAGCAGTTTTCGATAACACCACATTTTCAATGTGGGTATTTTTCTTTCACCCTCGGCACTCATGGTTTTTGCCTCGTATGCATATTTCAGCACCGTCCAGACATAGCACCGCATTATCCCTTTTCGCAGATTTAGGCTCATCTTTTGATTAACGAGCATCCTGCTCAGATTCAAAAATGCGTTCTTTGCCATACCAATGCTTGTTCTTATTTCTTTTATATCTCGGCCATCGTTACTTATTAGAAGTCCTAAGTATTTATATTCATTTACTTCTTCCAGTTTCTGTGTTCCTACATTTATATTTTTGTTATCGCTTCTTGTAAACTTCATCGCCCTTGTTTTATCAGTATTAATTTTCACATTATCTTTTAATCCGGCACTATTTATTTGGTTCATAATTTTTTGCATCTGTGTTTGACTTTCGCGATTATCACTTTTTGTCATCTGCATAGCTTATTTCATTTATTATTTTGTCCTTTATCTTCAGGCCTATGTTATTAATTCGCGCTTCTCTCATAATCTCCTCTACATAGATGTTGTATAATCTTGGTGACAAGAGGCATTTTTGTCTCACCCCTCTCTCAATACTGCATTTGTCTTTAGAATATTCCGTATTGATTTTTATATTCGCGCGTTGGTTCCAGTACAAATTCTTAATTATTCTAATATTTTTATCGTCTATATTATATTTCTTTAGAATTTCGATCATTTTTTTATGGTTAACACTATCGAGCGCTGCGCTTTCACGATTGTGTCACTATTCGCATTTAACGTTCTTGGAATGATGACTTTTAATAATCCCTTTTTCGCTACAAACCCATACTGGTTTTTGCTTAGGTTTTTGTCCAACTTATGTTCGATTCTGGAATTAATTATTGTTAGTAATAATTTAAGCGCATGACTCATGCGAGCAATTGTCCTGTATTCAGAACATACTTGTGGACGGGTCTTCTTTGGTATTGGTACAAAATTTACAGTTATAAAATCTTCAGTCAGCGTACCTTCATCGTATATTTTGTTCATAATCCTGTTCATATTTCGGTGTAATATGTTTGATCAAATCTGCTGATATTAAGTCTTCACCTGTCGCTTTGTGATTTCTGACTCTTTTTATAGCATTTCTTAGTTCCCGAAGTTCTATTTTTGACGCCATTTCAGATGTTGTAATATCAACTTTAGAACGAGTTTCATCTTTATATAGTTCTTTAATATAATCTATCCAGACTTCTTCTGTTTCTCGGTTGTTCATGCAATATTTTACATCTTTTCTTTTCATGCACGTTGTATTGATGCGTTCCTTTTTATGCGCCACCATCATTTGTTTTATTCTGGTATGTAACTCTCTGTATGTGTTTAGCTTCCAGTTGTTCAATATCCTTATTTTTTCATCGTATCAGTTACTTTTAGCTTGTGTGCATTTCTTTGAAATGTCTTTGTTTAGTCTGCGATATTCAATACTAGATCTTTGTTTAGTTCTTTTTAGGTTCATCATATCTAATATCTCTTGTATTATTCACGGCTTGGTGTTCTCAGTTTCCTTTTATTGGTATTGTTTTCTTTGCTGCTGTTATGGCTTTATGCTTCCATGTGGTCCACATCTCTTCAGTGTTATCATTTTTATCTGAATTACTGTTGTATTGTTCTTCCAGTACTTTTTGAAGTTCCTGTTGTATGTTAGCTGATTTAATTTTGGCAGTATCCAACTGTTAAACTCATTATGTTTTCTTCTTTATACTCTTCAACACTATTTGAGATCTTGCAGCCAGTAGCTTATGGTCTGTGATACGATGAGGCCCTGGATACGTATGAAAATTTTTTACTGTATTCATAAAACGCTTATTTACAAGTCAGTCTGCTTTCTAGTTCGATCTGCAGGACTAATCAATGTATACAGTTTCCTTTTATGTTGTGTGAACCAGGTATTGCATATCTTTATATCATATCTCTCAGCGAATTCTACGGGCATTTCGTTCCTCTCATTCGAGCATATTTTCCAACTAACTTGGCTACCATGTTTGGATCCAACTTTTGAATTAAAGTCTCCCATTACGAATACTATATCATGTTTTTTCACAAAAGCTTGCATTTCTAGCTCGTAGTAGAAAAGTTCTATTTTTTCATATTCGTTTTCCACAGTCGGTGCATATACTTGCATTATTATAATTGGTTTTGGATTGGTCTGTAATCTGACTAACAACACCCTGTCGTATTTGGGATTACTGCACTGGTCTTATCACTTCTTATGGCGTGTATTATTAAACCTACTCCGAGTTCATGTTTATCTCCCCCGGGAGTATACCACTTCATAATAATCTTCGTTCACTTCCATCCTTTCGTTTCCAGGCCATACTAATATATTTGTACATACGTTTCGAAAAGATCGCTCGATACAAAATCTATATAAGGTTAATTAATAATAATAAGAAATAGGGAATAATATTTAATCTCGATATAATACCGAACGAAATATTTAGTTAATTTATTTATTCGGGGTCGAGGTTTAATTCAACACTCGCTGGCGTAGTAGACTTAAACGTTACATATATATATATATTTATATATATATATATATATATATATATATATATATATACATATTATAACGTACCCGCTGTCTTTGTTTATAAAGACAACACGTTGTTATACTATGGTCTTAACCCTATTTTTTTTTTTTTTTTTATGGTCGAAAATTTATAACTATTCAAAGAAGCGTTAACAAACAGATCTGAAGGTGTCAAAATTGGAGGTGAAATCATTAATAATATAAGGTACGCAGATGACACGGTAATATTAGCAAAAAATGCGAAAGATTTGGGAATATTGTTGAAATTATTAGAAAGAACAGGTGATAAATATGTATTACAATTAATACTAAGAAAACTAAAGTAATGGTGACAGTATTATTAGTATTATTATTATTATCGTATCAATTACGCGCTCATTTAGAGATATCCTGCATTATAAATTCACGTTCGACAGCCAGTCTTCTGCGCCTTCTTCTAGTGAATGTAGCCCAATCAGTCCTTTATTAAAGCTATTTACTTTACACGAATTTATAAAGTGTGACATCGTTTGGATCTCGCCACAGCTGCACAGCTCCGTTTCCGACAGTTTCCATTTGTTCATTAAATATTTGCAACGACCCTGGTTGGTTCTGACGCGATTTAAATTGCACCATGTTTTTCTGTTGAGACCAAATCCTGGCACCCTGCTAGCCGGATTTGATATTAATTGTCCGTCTGTTGGAGTCTGCTTAATCCATATTTCCTTTCATTTCGTAGATGCGTCGACACTGCTCTGTAGCTCGTTAGCCGTCAGCCATGCTGGTTTCCTGCTGCAGAGACGTGTAGGTGGGGGATCTTTGATAAATTTTTCTACGTGAGAGTGTATACTGTTGTATTTAGCCCATTCTCGTTTGAATGTTTCTTCTCTGCGGATGTGCGGTGGAAATATATTTGCCAGCACGGGAAGCCACATAGTAGGAGTAGATTTTAGCGTACCGGTTACTAAGCGTAGTGCTACGTTCAGTTGTGTATCGATCTTCTTAGCATGCGAGCTGGCCATGCAAACGGGGCAGTGATATTCTGCAGCTGAAAACACTAGTGCCAGTATAGCAGTCCTGATGAGTTTTGTCTCTGCTCCCCAAGCTGTACCTGCAAGGCGAGCGATAAGGTTTACTCTTGTCTTCACTTTTTGAGCTATTTTTTCGGAGTTCTCTTTGTATGTGAGAGTTCGATCAAGAACGACGCCTAGATATTTTGGCGTTCGGTTAAAAGGTAAATCTTTACCGTTGAGTTTAACATGTATTTTAGCTTTTGCCATCTGTGAGTTGAGGTGAAATACCGAAGTTTCTGTTTTTACCGGGTTTAACCTGAGTCTCCATTTAGCACAGTATTCATCCAAGCTGTTTAAATCTTTTGTGAGTACGTCCTCGCCATTTTTTAAGTGCTTGCTTTGAGTTGCAAGTAGAATGTCGTCTGCATACTGGAAATTCTCCGCTTAGAGGACCGGTATATCATGTATATATAAGTTAAATAAAATTGGAGCCAACACTGAACCTTGTGGAAGGCCATTATTTATGGTGCGCCACCGGCTATGGTCTGCTCCCATATACACCGCGAATCTTTTGTCAGCCAACATATTTCCAAGTAGAGTCACGATTTTACGACTAGGAACTACCTGGGCTATTTTTAGGAGCAAACCATCGCGCCATACTGTGTCGTAGGCAGCAGTAAGATCGATAAAGACTGCTGATGTCTTCAAGCATTTTTGGAAACCAGATTCGATGTACGTTAAAGCTATGACCTGATCGCAGCATGATCTTCCTGGACGAAAGCCTGATTGAAATTGTGGAAGTACTTTATCTATTAAAGGGGCGATTCTTTGATGTATTAGTCGTTCGAGTAGCTTGTACATTGTACTTAGTAGCGATATTGGTCTATAGTCTGCTGGATCTGTTCCTTCCTTACCAGGCTTCTTGATGGCGATAACCTTAGATTTTTTGAAGATCGCAGGCAGTTGGCCAGTCTCGAGTATTTGGTTAAACAGTTTTAGTACAAAAGTCCTAGTGTTTGTTCCAAAATGTTTGATAAATTCCGGATATATATTGTCTAGTCCTGCGGATTTTCTATTTTTGATTGATTTAATCGCGCTTATTAATTCATACGTATCGAACGGACTTGATGATACATCGTTCTGTAATTCGTTTTTCGTTTTTCGTAGCTTGCGTTTTATTTCTAATGACACTTGTTTATCAGATTTAACTTTGCTTATTTTTAAGAGTCTTTCTGCTATTTTGTCTAGTTTGATTTTGTCGCTTTTATCGATTTCCGCACTGTCTGTGCCAAGTCTTCTCATTAGCTGCCACGCTTTCCTGCTCGAATGCGTGAAATTTAGGCCTTCGACTGTAGCTACCCATTTCTTGTGACGTTGACTATTCAGTTGGTGCATAAGTTCGCTTGCGGTCTAGATTGCCTGTCTTTTCAAAATTGTTATATAGGTCTTCACATAACTTGTTCCAGCCTGAAACGTACTTCTTTCTGAAACCTCTTTGAAATGTTTTTCTTGGCACACCGAATTACGGTTTTTGTAAACTGGCCGTAATTTGTTACTTCTGGTTTAATGTGTATTATCTCCTTCTCTAGCTCATCGGAGAAGTTTTCCCAGTTAGCTTTAGCAAAATTCCATCTTGGTTTATTTATGGACTTCACAAAGGGAATCTTCACTCCCGTAGTTACTAACACTGGAACATGTTGACTATTCGGGAATCTGGATTCGACCTGTCTATTTACGTTGTATATATCTGTTGTAGGTTTTGAGTGAATGCAGAGGTCTGTGGTATACGATCTGTTCCATCTTGCCGAGTAAAACGTGCCCGAATCTTTGGCGTTATATGCAAGCATAAAATCGTTTGCTTCCATCCATTCAGTTAATTTACGACCATTTTCGTCTTCTGTGTTATATCCCCAGCGCTGGGAATGACCGTTGAAATCTCCGAGATATATGGACATTCTGTTTTCGAAGACTGAAAGCGGAGTAATTGGCCACTGAGCGCTTGGAGGTTTGTACACGTTTATGATAGAGCATCCTTCAACTTCGATAGCGATACGAATACATTATTTTCAGACGCCTTGTACTATGGTGACAGTAGATCAAAGTAAACCGACAGTAGATCAAAGTAAACCGAAGATAATACTAAGTAATGTGGAATTAAAAGTAGTGAACAAGTACTGTTCGCTAAGAACTTTTATTATTGTCCATATTTCTACTGTATCGAAGGCTTTATGGAAGTTTACGAATGCCATGTGTAATTCTACGTTGTAAATTAAAATTCTCATAGTATGCACATGGTCATGCGTGCTGAAGCCGGATCTAAAACCTGCTTGTTCGCGTGGTTGATTATAATACACTTGCTTCATCGCCGATTTGCAATAATACTTGTATAAATCTTGTATATATGTAAACTAATGGGCCGATAATTTTCAAGCCTAGTCGTATCACCTTTCTTGTGTATCAAGACGACATCTGCTTCCTTCCATGAATGAGGGATGTTGTTTTCCTTCAGGCGTTTGGTTATACCAGGTCTTTCAACCAATTTAATATCTCGTTTTTCCCTTCTTTAATCATTTCTGATTTTTTACTTTCTTCATTGCAAAGGTAATTTCTGAAGTTAGTATTTCTGGTAAGTTACTTCTCTGCTTGCTTAATGTTATATGATTTTTCATATTCGGTTTTACCTTTGTATCATATAGTGCTATGTAAAATCTTTCAATTTCTTTCAATTGAGAAAAGATATACGACAACATAATACTAAAATAGTTAAAGAAGTAATAAAACGCAACAAAGATCCCAAAGTGTTCAAGAAAGCAATGTCTGCAGGAAGTAAAATACTAACAAAATTAAAAAACCACGACGAGGATACTTATACTGGAAAAAATATATATATATATACATCGTTAAAAGAAGGAGACAGCGATATTGTATTAAAAAAATTTAAAAATTACATAAGCGATATAAATATATATATAACTTTTTTTTTCTATTTCTTCAGCGGCAATTTCCCGTTGGTGCGGCGTCTGCCATATAAACGGACCGTTTTCATTCAATTCGGTTGTTTGCTAGTTCTTATATATAATTATATATATATATATTATTACTTCAAGCAATTGCCACAGAGAATGAAGCAACGATTAAGGAAGCGACAGACGAACTCTCGTGGATAGCTTTTAGAAAGTTGAGCAAGATAATCGATAGTAAAAATATAGACAACGAACTAAAAAAAAATTAGTAAGCTTACATATGAAGCGGAAACAGAAATATTTAGTTAAGAAAGTCGCTGTAACTTAGGAAGCCTACGAAAGAGTAATATGTTTGGAAAATTAAGATGTCAGACAGGAATGCCAATACACGAATAAGACAGCGGACTAAACTGTCGGATGCGGTAGAACATGCAGCGCGGCTGAAATGGAACTGGGCAAGTGGCAAGAAGAAATGACGACAGTTGGACGAAACGAATAACGGAATGGCCACCATGGGAAGAATGTAGAAGTTAGCAGGATAATCTAAAAAGGTCAGCCACGTCTAAAATGGATGCAGTAGGTCGGTGATTGCCGTAGATGTAACAAAAGGGGGAGAACGCTTACATCTAGTAGTGGATTATATATATATATATAAATATATATATATATATAAATATATATATATATATATATATATATATATATATATATATATATATATATATATTTACAAAGATGTTATTCTCTTCGAAAAGTTCACTTACCAAATATATATACGTGCTGTAAATTCGTCCTGTATTAATATTTTCGACGGCGCGAGCCGTAATAAATTATTCGTCGGTAGCTAATAATCCTTCAGAGGTTTTCGTTAGGCCAGTTATGATGTTAAAGTAATATATATATATATATATATATATATATATATATATATGTATATATATATATATATGTATATATATATATATATGTATATATATTCGGATGTATGTTTTGTAATTATGAGGATAAAAAAACCGAATTAAGTTAATTATTATTTTCCATTATAATAATTTTGGTCGGTCGGCTTTTTAATCCGCGAGATATTACAACGTATATTAGCGGCTGAAACAAAAAATTCCTTCGTTGTCTGCGAGTGAATTCAATTAATAAGAAAGCGCGACCGCTAATTCATTACGGCAATTATTAATTAAAAATTCTTTCAGTCGGTTACACACACAAAAACATATATTTGTATACATACGACCTATTTATTAATAGAAAAAAAAAACAAAAATTAAAAATACCGGGTATAAATTTTAAATTAATTGTAAACCTTATATATCGTATATAATATATAAATAATATACAGGCGTATGTAAAATTCAGTTTGTTCATAGACGAGACATTCGTTCGCGATGAGGCTACTCGTAATATTATTGTGCCTATGTTGCTGCCTGGAATCGTATTTATCCGACGACTTAACGAATATAGCGAACGACCGTATTGACGACGGCGATAATTATAACGATACGAATGATAAGAAACATAACGTTACAAATATTACGAATACTATCATCGACGATGTAACGAATGTAACAACGTCATCGCTTTATACGGTAACGTCGATAACTCCTGAATCCGGTGACGAACAATCGTCACGGGACGTATATGGAAAAAAAATTTCGATACGTAAATGTTGTCAACCGGACGAAATATACGCTAAAAGTCCGGCGGGTACTAAGGGTTGCGCTAAACCGGACGCTAATAATTGGCCGTATCCGTCATCGCCGTCGTTAGCGGTCGATATCTTTAATTCGACTACTAAACGTTATAGAAGCGTTCGAACCGATCGATTGGAAATCGTTTACGGTTTTAATTGTACGGAAAAAGCTTCAATACGAAATCATTCATTAACCGAAGCTGGTGAACTATACGATAATGCATATCCTAACGCTGGTGCGTATGAGAAATACTGTTTAGACATTATATCTTGGATCGATAATTTAACGCACGCTCTCGTCTGTTTCGATAGCGATATTAGTAGTAGTAGTAATCCGCTAATAGCGACCGATAATTTACGATTAATAAAAACGATCTGCTTGCGAATATCGGCCGTTTTCTGTTTTCTGACGTTTTTGGTTTACGCGCTGGTGCCGAAATTAAGAAATGTGCAAGGAAAAGTCGTCATGATGCAATTGATCAGTTTGACCGTCGCCTACTTCGATCTAAGTTGCATCACCGCTTATATCGAAATGAAGATGTTCGCCTGTAGATTAACCGGTGAGTATCGTTAAAAGGTTCTAATAAAAATTTATTCTAGGCGTAATACGGTAATGTTAATTTTCGCACGAAATATCCAGACGATAACCAACTCCTCTCTTCGATATTCGAATTTGGCCATCTATGAATCGTCGAAAGGCTATTCGCGTAATGACTTGAATCAATTCTGTCCCTTTTTTCTTTGCCCAGTATTTTTTCATCCGTTTCGAATAAGTCTTTTTTCTTTTTTCCGTCCACGTTCCTTCTTTACCACAGTCTTGTGGCGTGCTATTTTTTCTTTTCGTTTTTTTTTTTTTTTTGTCCAATATTCTTGCATCATTTTCGAGTGTGAGTCTTCTTTCTTTCTTCTATCCACGTTCGTCCTGTCTTTTTAATCGCAGGTTCACGGAATTCTTGAAAAGATTAGATCCTACGTGTGAACTTGTTTCTATCTTTGATTTCTTCATCAGATATTCCCATATGTTCCACATCCCTTTCAACTTGCATCATATATGACAATCTATTTTTCAGGTTGTTATCAGAGAAGTCAAACCCTTTTCGGTAAGACGATTGTTCTACATTGTTTTTACGTTCCCATAAAAAGCGACCATCGTTTCCTGATTGTGTCGCTAATCTTTTTTATTGTTTCATATATTATTTCCCTGTTGCTTCTTAATTTCCGATATTCTTCACCCTCTCTAGGGCCCAATATTTTTCGGATTATTTTCCTTTTTTTTTTACTTCTAATTGCCGCATTTCCTCGTTAGAGGTCAAATTTCGGGATTCGACTGTTTACAGGCACTTTAATGACAGTGTTGCCATTTCTGGATATTGATGGTTTCGTTCCGGCATCGACTTTTTATCTCCCGCTTTCACTTGAATCATTTCCCCTAGATACATAAAATTCTTCTACTCTTTAGATTATTCAATTATTAACTTTCCTAATGCTGGGAGCATCATAAATTTTATAAGAAATTTTCAGTCCGACCTTTTTCGTTGTAATGCTTAGTATTTCAATTTGGCGCCTGGCTTCTATATTTTCTGATAACAGTGCTGCCTGCAAACCCTGAGGCAGTCCACCTGCCGGTTGTTTTTCTTCCTTCCAATGGTCACTTTCTCAATTCCTTCCTGTTCTGAACACTTCATCTACTCCCGTATTACCTTAACCAGAACGCAGTTAAATAATACCAGTGACAGTCTGTCTCCTTGCCGTACTCCAGTTTCTATCTTAGTTCGGAGACTTCATTTCGAAATTTGATTTTGGATCTTGAATCCGTTGATGTTTCTTTAATTACAGATTGTAAATTTTCATCTAGTCGAAGTTCTTCCAGGATGTTCAGGACAACTGAGTCGTATGCCTTCTTAAAATCTACGAATGTAATTATTACGCTGCTTGCTCTTAATTTTTCGTAGTTCAATAGTAATTTAAGATTAAAGATGTGTTCCGCACGGTGATTAATTAATACCGTGATGTGACGGAGTCTCTGTTTTTGTTTTTAGATATGTCATACAAGAGAGACGAGTAGAAATAAGTAATTTCTATTCAATTAATCAGTAGTACGGTAGTATAACTAGATTAGTACTACTAGAATATCTAATTTAAGCATCGATCGATTAATAATAAACGAGAACCCACTACACTAATTATAAAAACACAACTCACCTATTACACGCACATCACATTTAACGATAATATATATAACCACAGATAAAATGAACACTAGCATAATTTACTATCACACATATATACACATAGTACCTAATATATTAAACTTGTGAGCTACATGCAAATTGTTATAATATTTAAGATTAAAATATTAATTGAAATATAACGAATATCTTGTATCTGGGTGAAACCAGAAAACAGAAAAGTTCTAAATAAAAGGAAAATAACATGTTTGAAATCACACAAATGGTTTCATGTCACTGTAATGATACGGAGGATGGATATCTTTCGGAGTGGCTACACTGGTTAAAAACGGTGCTGGTTGTTCTTATGCAAACCGATATTATGTAGTCAACAAAATAACGCTTGTATCTTTAACGCTGTCTAGGTTTTTCGTTCATTTTCCAAAATTTTCTAGTTACCTTATTTTTTACTATTCGCTTCCAAGTCATACGATCGATCTAGATATTATTTCTAATGAATTAGATAAACGCAATAAATTTTTGGCAGTGACTTTAGTACTGTTAGTATTTCATGGCGATGTAAGTCTAATGATAAAGATGATGCCATCTTGGAAATATTACATAACTATTATTTGTATATTTTAAATGATGCTTCTCTATACAGAATTAATCATTCTAATCAAATTCTATTGATTTAATATAAAGCTAGGTAAAGTGTTTTTTTTTTTTTTTAATTCTACTTAGATGGTTTTGTTTTGTGCAATGCTTATTTTCCTATTATACTGTAAATTAATTAAAAAACAATGTTCACTTCCAATCACACATTCAACAATAAGTACTGAAAGTTGTTGTTACTCCTTTACTAAAGAGAAAAGGCTCAGTACCTAGTTAGGATGAAATTTAATTTTCCGTATTATCTGACCTCGCTGATTATTATAGGCTAGTCTTAGTGCCCATTTTTAATTAATTAACTTGTAACGATATTATCCCTCGAATTTGGTTATGTTTCTTAGTTGTATCCGTGAAAAAAAAGCTGGTAAACTTAAATTTATTCAGACGAACGCATCAGGTAATTATAAATTGTACTTAGAACGAGTTTTTTTTTGGTGGATCGAAAACATTAATATTTTACCACTAGGTATGCATGGTTTTAGGTTGGGTTTAAGTGTGGTAGATTGTATTGACCTTTCGTCAATGATTTGTTTTATCGATAAATTATTTACTTGTTACCTTTTTAGATATTAAAGGTAGATTTGATAATATTCATTTATCTTTACTTTTTGATACATTATTTACGGTAGGAATTTCAGCTAAGGTACGTTATGGTTTACATACAAACGGAGTTTTACATTTTTTAAACCAAGTTAAACTTTATTGTAACGAGATATGCTTATAGGAGTTTTGCTCAGGGGGTCTGTTTTAAGTCTCATTATTTAACCTGTACCTTATTTCTCAGTTTAATGTAGTTTCTTTATCAAAAACTTGTATATTTTTCGATGTAGATTATTAGGCAATATATTTTGAAAATAATAATATAAATAATTATCTTTTAGACAATTGGAATGTTGCCTCAATATTGGATAAAATATTCCTACATCAAAAACAACTCGTTTCAGTTTTACAACCGATAAATAAATAATAAGGCAATATATTTAAATTTTTGTGTAAAACATTTAGGGTTATACTCTTAGACTATAATAGCTCACATGGACCGGGCATATAGGCTTTCTAAAAAACAAAACCATACAAATTCTTAATTCCCTTAAATCAATACATAATAAGATGTATGAAAATAATCCGATGTTTTTTGATTTGCTATTTAAATTTTTTATTAGCAGTCAACTAGACTATGGATAATTTTTTAAGCATCAGCCCCTGAATCTAACTCGACGAAATTATATATACTGAACATTTATTTAAGCCTCATTACTGGTAGTATTTGAAAAGGCTTAGAGACAAATTGTATCCGAAATTCCATGGTATATCGCGATATCTAACTTGTCATAGCCATTCTTTACATCCGATATATGAAAGGTCACAGGATCCTGTAATTGTAAATAACACTAGATTATATTGGAAAACGTATGTTAAATATTTAGGAGTAATCCTAGGTAAAGGTCATTCACCAAACATGTTGAGTACATATCTAACAAAACACATAAAGCTCTTTTTAGTCTATACCCAATCTTTAATAGACGATGCCAAATTAGTACTGTTAATAAACTAATTATCTATAAAACTATATTGAGGCCAATTATATGCATGCCCAATATGGTCGTATACAAGCCGTTCAAATGTGTCCAGATTACAACGTCTTCAGAATAATTGTTGCAGGATAATTCTTAAACTTCCCATCTATGCAAGAACAGATCGCATGCATCGTATATTAGACTTGCCGGTTGTGGGTGATATCATTAGGCAACGTACAAAAAATTTTTTTGACGATTGTAGACGCAGCCAATACTCAATAATAAACAATATAGGGGACTATACGCGTACTAGTCTTCAGTTAAAATATAAAAGAATAAAACACATGCTATTATAATGTATCACCTGCTTTTTAATCGTATGTAATTTATATATTTAATTTTATGAACTTTATTAATGTAATATATATAAATAGCTGAGCAGTCATATTATTTTGTTTATATTTATTATTACTGCCTTAAAATTCTTCATAGAGTTGTCCTCAAATTGTATACAGGTTTTGGTTTTCCTGTAATCTAGTTCCGCGCTATTATTACTGTATTTATTATTTCTTTTTGTTTTTCATTTTGTTACGTAGTAAGAATTTGTTCGGTATGCGTAATAATATTGTTTTGACATTGATTTTGTAATTTATATTGTGTGCTAAATACACTTTTTATTTATTTATTTATATATTAAGTAATTTATTTTCGATTGTCTTTTTTTAAAATCTATATTTTTAACCGGATCGAAGTATTCGTTTCTCTATGTTTCTCCTATGTGACCTTCAATTTTTATTGTTTCATCTGCAAACGGGTTCTCATTGAATTTTTCCACATATTTCATGTGCTAAGTTTTAAGTCTCATCTTTATTTCTGTTTGCATACACCTCATGATATAATATTCTTAGATGAATTTTTTACAAATTCGACGAACCCGCTGTAGCCTTCAGGTCTCGCGGGTACATTTAATAAATGGGGTCAGTTTGGTTTCTTAAATCATATTTTTGTGTAACTAGTTATAGTAAGTAGATATTTCTATTGAACATAAAATGGGTGTATTGTGTTTGTGAGAAATTTAAGTGAGACTCCTTTAGTACAAGTCAGCAGGATATTTCTCATTTCCGTCTTTCACTATTAAAGGAGATATTTAAATGACATATATTGGATGATTTGTAAACTGAAGTTATAATGCAGCTTCCAATATAAATTGATAGTATGTCTATATGTTTCCTTCTACTTTGGTGGACATTCTTCACCATATTTACTATGTAATCGCCAACTGTCATTTTTAATCCACCTATTCTGGTTTTATCGGTGGATATTGCACAGTGTATTTCACAGAGAAATATCTGTATTTTCTTAATTTAACAAATTAGTTAATACAGTTTATTTCGTTAACGTTAGTCCTTTAATGTCCGTCGAAAATTTATCTCGTCATTGTTAGATGCAACAGTCCTGAAAGGAATCGTTTCCATATGAGGTTTTTTCGACTAGTTCCAGTTTCTTTACATTAAATTATTTGTTTATTTTAAACGCAGCATATTTAAAGGGCCATACCGTTCCCCGTGAGAAATTTAGATGGAGAAATTGATCAAGATAAATGTATAGAACGATAAATATATACAAATAATAGTTTAATGGATATAGTAAGATATGAGTAGTGAGATGTATTAATAGATGAAGACGAGCGAATGGAGGGTTTAGATGTATAAATAGATTGATTAATGCATGCATCATGCATATATGAATGAATAGATTGAGAATAATGAGGTAATCGAATAGATATGTAGAAAAATAGATAGGCGAGAAATAGGTATAGATTAGATACATAGTGCCCTACGTGTATATGTACATATGTGTATACATACATATTCGAAAACGCAATACATGGATAAGGTAGCAAACCAAGCTGGTGGGTGTGGACAAAATATATCCTGCAATGGTGCCCATTGAATTCAAAAAGGACGGAGCAGACCAACAACACTGTGGCGAGACGACATTGCCAAATATGTAGGAATCAATTGGAGCTGAGTGGCACAGGGCCGGAATCGTTGGAAACGTCTGGGACATGCCTAAACCCAGCAGTAGGTCGATATAGGCATAACGTGATATATATATATATATATATATATCTAATATACGGTGTAAATAATTTTTGTTTTGACTTGTAATTTTGTTTTAAGATGCGCACGACTCCCATAACAAAATTTCATTAAAATCTATAAAATAAAAACTTTCAATATATGTTTTCAGGAACTAACGAGTTTCCATATTAAAAAAAAATATCATTAGGTTGTACGATTACGAATTTTACTATTTAAAGCTTTAATTATAACCACCCAATTTCGATGTTTAATTTATTTATTTGTTTTTTATTTATGTTTTTATATATGTATATTTTCTACAGCATTCGTAATGCAATTTTTCTTTCTGGGCAGTTTCTTTTGGTTGAATGTAATGTGTTTCGACTTATGGTGGACTTTCAGGTAAGTATTGTGTGCTACTAATCTATTGTTAGTATTACTATAATTATTAGCAATATTTTATTAAACGTTCCATTATTAGGAGTGAATGTTTCCAATTCTCAATACCTGACAAATCGTTTAATCTGCACGATCTTATCTATGATTTCTGACAAAGGTTAGTGAAAAAGGTCTATGGCGAATTATAGCTGGTTTTTTAGCTCGATAGGACAGTAAATTTCGACCATTATTGAAAAATAAAAGAAAGTTTCGGAGGTAATAGCGTACACTTCGTGGCTATCAACTTCAACTTTAGTAGTAACTCAATCTTCTAGTTGATGGTAACTTCGTTTGACTTTTATACGGTTAAATATTATACTATAATAATAATACTTGATTACTAAAAATAGTTAAAATCACTAATTTTATTTTTAATTATGCGAAGCTTTTCGGCATTTACGCCATTGTCAAGCTATATACAGTTAAAATTAATTAATATAAAATCATAACATATTAATTTAAAACTAAGTTTACAATTTTACACAAAAATGAATTATGAATACTTTAGACTATCTGACCCTGACTGTGGTACACATACAGCTTGACAATGGCGTAAATGCCGAAAAGCTTCGCATAATTAAAAATAAAATTAGTGATTTTAACTATTTTTAGTAATCAAGTATAAATAAAAATCACTACATTCCACAATCAATTAAAATAGTTTTTTTCTTATTTATTACTGCAAGCTAATCAACAACATCATTTAGCAGCATTTGGGAGGAGAGCATAACAGGAAGAGTGAAGTACCCACTTGGTACACACCCGACAACCACGACCTCAGACTAGATCCAGGGGTTTTCTACGTCTTAAGCGTCTGATATCGCCGGCTGTATTCAACAGTCCTAATGCAAGGGTATTTGGATTCATATTGTTTAATGATCTCGCACACATAAGGAATGTTCAAATCATGGTGAATGATCTGATTCGCTACATACCAAGGCGCATTTGTTATCAGCCGAAGTATTTTATTCTGGGCAGTCTGTATAGTTATGTTTGTCGGCTTTGCGCAAACCCACAGCTGCACCCCGTATGTCCAGACAGGGCTTAAGATCGCAGTGTAAATAAGACGTTTGTTGTCAATAGACCGTACATTATTTCTCTTAACCAAAAATAGTTTTTTAATACGTACATCTAGTTCTTTCTCCTTCATTTGGATATGATTTCCATATGTTAGTCGGTTATCCAAGTGTAAGCCCAGATATTTCACGCTTGCTCCGATTGGTATTTCTGCGTTATCGATTCTTACTGAGGGAGATTTAGCTTTTCTGTTAGTAAATTGTATATTTACAGATTTGTTCTGATTTATTTTTATATTCCATTTGTTAAACCAGTTTTGAACTGTAATGAGTGCAGTTTGAAGGTTACTACTCGCTGTATTTGGATCGGTAAGAAAGAAGTGTCATGTCATTGGCAAATGTGGCTACCTGAACACTATCAGTAATAGGAAAATCGGCTGTGTAAACTAAATACAACGTGGGTCAAAGCACTGAGGCACACCCGTACAGACGGGCTAAAGCTTAGAGGAGCGTACATGAAAATATCTATCATTAATGTACGATTCTAGTAAGAGATAAAGATCTGCGGGTAGTAGTAGTTTCAATTTATACAATAATGCCAGAGCTTATAAAATGCCTGTTGAACATCAAGAAAGGCTGCTTTACAGATCTTTTTAGTTTCCAGTGAATTTTCTATTATGCTAACTAGCCTATGCAGCTGATCAATTGTTGTTGACAATCACTTCATTCAATTCTCCTCATCCTACAAATATTTAGGTATCCATCTGGATTATAAACTCAACTGGCGTAGTCATACCGAGGCTGTCCACTCTAAAGTTTGCAAACGTATTAACCTACTAAAATCTCTTTCCCACACTACCTTTGGAGGTGATCCTCTTGTTTTAATTCTTCTGTACAAATCTTTCATCCGCAGTATCATGGATTACGGTAGTTTTTTATTTGCCAACTCTCCCTCAAGATTTATTACTACTTTGGACAAACTTCAAAACATATGTCTGCGTTTAGCTCTAGGGGCTGTTGTTTCTACTCCTATATCAGCGTTAGAGGTGGAGGCAAAAGTCCCTCCTTTATCAATGCGGCGAACATATTTAGCATATTCATGATCAACTGCTTTTCAACTAACACATCATCATTATTTCCTCTTTTCCACGATATTTTCCGGCAATGGAGATTTTCTCTCAATCGACGTCCAATATTATGTCTCTCTACTCATCATCTTTCAAGATACAGTGACTTAATACTTCCTTCTGTACCCTCAAGTTTTTTTAATTTTCCTTTCGCTAATAATGATATAGTCTTTGATATAGATTTAGATTCTTTCAAAACCTTCAAAGTTTCAGTTCCATCCTCTGTTGCCAACGCCTTTTTCTCATTCTATATTTCTGAAAATTGTTCTGATTTTCTCCCCATTTATACAGATGGTTCTAAATCTAACAATTACGTAGGAGCTGCTTTTGTTATTCCTTCTTTAGGCATTGTTAAAAAATTTACACTTTTAAAAATTTCTTCTATTTTTACAGCTGAGTCGGTAGCTATTCTTCAATCTCTCCGTTTTATACAACTCAATCAATTATCTGAATCAATCAATTATCTGAAAAAGTCGTAATATTTACTGATTCTAGAAGTTGTCTCTCTGCCTTGCAGTTTTCTCTTTTTAATCCACATTGCTCTCCAATAATACTCAAAATTCTTAATCATATCACTCTATTACAGGGTGTCGGAATCACTGTTAAATTTACATGGGTTCCTGGTCATGCTGGTATTACAGGGAACCTTCTTGCTGATTACTACGCCAAATTTTTCTCCCCTCTTAGTTTACTTATTGCTTATACTCCCTGTATAGATCTTCTCTCCCTTATTAAAACAGCTCATAAAGAATACTGGAAAACTCTTTGGAATAACCCATATACCACATCACAGTTCAAACTACTCCAACCGGATCTCCCTTGTTTTCCCTGGTTTTACAACGTCCCATTACATGTTAGTCTACTTCGCAATTTTATTATTACCATTTCGGAAAAAGTAGGTTACCTGCTTCACTGTTTCGTATGCACCTTATCTCATCTCCTTTCTGTTCTCATCCTGCAGACATTCACTGCACCGCTGATGCAAATCACATTTTTCTAGAATGTTCTCACTACCTCTCTTCTCGTTCTACTTTATACAATCAACTCATCTCAGTACACGTTCCTTTCCCAGTCAATATTCCTTTCCTTCTCTCCATCCGCAACTTGGACATTTACATTTATTTATATAAGTTTATTATAGACTGTAGAATACTTGTATAGTTACATATTAAGGCTATTATTTATTATTTTTTGTAATGGGTAAACCGCTGTGGAAGCCCAGTTTAAAAAAAAAAAAAAATTGTGGAGTGTTGTTGCAAAAACCCGAACTGGTGGTTAGGTATAATATTATTGGAACGGATATTATGGGAGTAACTTACTCAAAATTAGCTTCTCCATAACCTTCGATAAAAGTGGCAACTGAGAAATCGGGCGATACGAGGTGACAGAGTACGGATCTTTACCCGGTTTAAGAACCATAATAATTTCCGCAAACTTCCGCTGTTTCGGAAAGTAGTGTAATCGGAATATTGCGTTGCAAATAACGGTTAAAGTTTAAATAGTAATTCGGCGGTTAATAAATCAAAACCGGTGCTCTCTTTTCTTTTTAGCGTTTTTTAGTACGGCATTTAATTTCTTGCAGAGAGGTTGACTTGATCCAGAGAATTTAAGAAATTGCCAAGCGAATAAATCCGCCTTTTCTTTAGGTCCACGCGCCCATGAACCATTGCCAAATCTTACCGGAGGTATCCGTTTAGACGGATGTTTAATTTTTTTGGTACACTTCCACAATGAATGATCATTCGCTGCTAGGAGTGAAAGTTGAGATAAATAATTATTAAGAGTTTTGTTTTTAATATCAATAAGTACTCTTTTGAATTCTTTAGTTTTATTATTGAGCATGATTTTGTCTACCGGATACCTAGTCCGAATCCGTCTGAGTGTTCATTTTTCTTTAACCAGTTTTTTAACTTTAGAAGGATATTATTCATTGTATTATTTTATTTATAAGCCTACACTATAATTGGCTGTTAGCTGTTGTGTGTGGCTTCATTAAATAAATAAATAAATAAATATTTATCATCTTTAGTTCGTCTGATTATTGGAGTACTAAGTGTTGCCGCTGTTTGAATTTCTCTTGTTAGATACTGTACAGCACTGTCGATATCGCCAGAGTTTTTTTAGCGGAATAGAAAGATTTAGCTTGGTGTCAATATATTCACTGAACGATTCTCAGTCTGTTTTATGATTATACAGGCGAATTGGTTCCTCATTACATATCAGAGAATCTCAGAAAATGAGAATAATTGCGGAATGATCAGAGAAAAGATCGAACCCGGATTTTATATCAGTATAGTAAAACGAAATTCCTTTAGAAACAAAAAAAAGTCTAAAAGATCGGGCAATTTATTACTATCAGTTGGCCAGTATGTTGGTTCAGCAGTTGATATATATAATTAGCATTATTACGCTTCAGAGCTTCCTCGAGCACACGCCCTCTGGCTGTAGTGACCCTAGATACCCACGTTGTATTCTTATAGTTCCAGTCTGCACCTGAGAGAAATTTGCTACCTAAAGACTGTATGTAATTACTAAAAAGTTCTGTTGTTACTTTATGTCGCGGTGGACAATAGGCAGCTGATACTACAAGCTGACCGCATGATGTCTGTATGCCTAATATTAGTCCACTGCAGATATTCCTCCCTGAAATGTGTGAATTCGTAATGTTGGATACTAGTCCTAACCAGTATAGCTGAATCAACCTGGGCCCTACCTGATGGATGTGTCCACGTGATGTAATCTTTAATTTTAAAATAATCGTTTCCAGTGAGGTGAGTTTCGGCAAGGAGCATAAACGTCTATGGAATTTGAATTTAAAAACAGTTCAATCTCGACTTTATGGTTCTATTAGCATTCCACAGAGCTGACCTTAAATAGGAGGGCATTATTTTACTAGCTTTTGAATTAACGTGGTGAGCATAGACAGAACCACGCTGTTTTGCTCGAGCGGAACATACCATTGAACTCCGACAGAAATACCATTAATTGTTTTCAGATGAAGCCGGAGTTGGTTGTTTATTTGTTTCAGATTTTTTCGGGGAAACATTAGCCTCAAAAATTTGCTTTTCACTTATGGCACGGTTGTACTTTTTATCCATATGAATTTGTTCACCGCTAAGATTATGTTTAGTAACCTGAGAGTAATTTAGACTTGGTTGTCTATAGTTACCCATTGGTAGTTCTTTTTTTGGTTGATTATTCAGGTTCGTCTTATTTTGGTCTAATCGCATATATACTTCGCAACCTCCATAATTCGCAGAGTGCGATCCACCGCACAGCCCACATGTAGCTGGTAGGTTTGGGTCTTTAGTACATTTGCAAGTTAAATGACATTTTAACGATTAAAATAATATTAATAAGATAAATAATGCGGTGATTCATTATTTTACGTTGTAGCGGTTACCGGTCATTCGGCGGATCGATTAAACAAAAAGATACTAAGAAACTTGTCACCTATTCGATATACGCTTGGGGATCTCCCGTTATCATTACTATCGTCACTTTGTTAGCAGAATTTTGGCCTGCAATGCCGGATGTATTTGTTCGACCTCAAATTGGAAAACTATCTTGCTGGTTTTACAGTAAGCTAGTCAATAATTTAGTATTTTATGTTTAAAATTTCTTTTTGTTTTATTTGACAAAGATTGTTATCAAGGACTTAAGTACAAGTTGAGAAAACTATCGACTGGTAATCTTCACCGGCTGTTGGAATCATATTTAGATTGTGGACAGTTTTGTAGTACACACTATAAACGCTTTATCAAATATGTATCGTGTTAGGTAATAAGATCGTAGGGAGTGTTCTGGAACCTGCGTCTGCTGTATACAAAAGATTTGCCAGCGGATGAAAGTATAACGACTGTAATATTTGCGGATGATACAGCGGTATTTAAGGTCAGTGATAATCAATGCAATATATGTACAATGGAAGATAAAAGCTTGATAAACAAAAATCTGTTCATCTCATGTTTATATATCGACATACCGATTCATAGCATCGTGTATACCCTAGACTAATTTTACACACAGATAGGATCTGATAAATACATTGATATGCATTTAGACAAGGGATTAACATGGAAGGTGCATGTTAAAATAAAGATAATAGTTATAAAATTCACTTTCAGTAAAAAGCACATATTTAACAATTTTTAACGTTTCGATTGAGCTTATACTACTCATAAATCAGAACTACGGACAACAACGGTGAAAGTTTTAAAAAATATATATAGATAAAGAAAATAACACTGACTCTTCGGTCGTGGTTCACCATTCATGACCATTCGCAGGAAACTATTATATCAAGAAATTGGTTAAACCACTATCGACTAATGTTCTTCAATTATAAGCATGCATCAGCAAATCCGATACTAACAAGATACAGACTAAGAAATAATAGTAGATACGTTAATGACGATACGCAAATAAATCTTAACATAGCTCTCGTTCAGAGACTTATTAAGGATTAATTCGTGAACGGCAGTATGTAAGTGATGGTAAGCCGCTGGATATCGGTGGTTATATCAGATGTTTAAATAAGCGTCCTGCAAATAAATTAAATTCTAAGTTTCCGAGATTGTAACAAGTGAGATGCTACCATGTTCGCATTAAGTTCACAAGATACACTCTGTGTATTCTTATTTTAAGATTGTATTTTGTATTAATAAAAAAAAAAATATTTTTTTAATTTATTTTTATTTTATATATATATTTTTTTATTATACTCATATCAATATCATTATATGATAATGATACCAGTTCGTTAAATGTACAAACTCGTCATAGAATTTTAATACGGATAATTATTACAAATTTTTGTTTATTTATTTATTTTTCCTTATATTTGTTAATTTATAACTAGCCAAGACATAAATGATGTAATAAATTATTATTATTCGTGTCCGAGCCAATTATAACTTAAACTACTTTTTAACATATATTAAATTTTTTCGGACCAATATTCCGCCAACTTTATAGCGTCCTCGACCGCGTCAATGACATTCTTCATCGTGCACCTAACACTAGTCAATTCACATTCGAGTAGGTGTGCCATGGTCTGTATCTCGCCGCATTTGCAGAGTCCGTTTCTGGCCACTTTGTTAGATTCTGTTTGTTCGTGCACATCCTGATCGGATCCGATTAAAAGTTTTCCATATTCGCTAGCTTTCATTGAAACCTTCCGCTGGTTTTTCCTTCATATTGAAATCTCGTTATTGAACTTTCTCTTGCCATATTCTAACTCGCGCTTGTTCTGCATTAGTAATGCCATATTGCTTGTCGAAGTTAGAAAACTTCTTCTAGATTTCAAACGCGGAGTTGCGCAGCATTTTGTCCATACATAGAGTGCTGAGGATCCAGAGCTTGCTCTGTTCTTTCTATATCTGCAGCCACCATTCTCCTTATGTTTGGAGGTGTAATACCACTTGGTAAATAGAAAACTTCTTCTAGATTTCAAACGCGGAATTGCGCAGCATTTTGCCCATACATAGAGTGCTGAGGATCTAGAGCTTGCTCGGTTCTTTCTATATCTGCAGCCACCATTCTCCTTATGTTTGGAGGTGCAATACCACTTGGTAAATACAAGTTGTCTACTTTTGTTGGCCTGAGACAACCCGTTATAATACGTACTGTTTCATTTAGAGCTATATCCACCTTCTTAGCGCGGCTTGACCGTGCCCAAACTGGGCATGCATATTCTGCAGCCGAAAAACATAGGGCCAGCGCCGATGTACGTACAACTCCCGGCTTTGCACCCCATGCAGTTCCAACAAGTTTCCGTATAATCTCATTCCTTATATGAACTTTATTTTTGACTTTTTCATAGTGCGTACGATAGGTTAGGCTTCTATCCAATGAGGTAGATACACTGAATTTTCCTGATGTTGCAGCGTTATTTCATTCCATCCAACTTTTAATTGTCGTTTAGTTTCCCTATTAAATGAAAAGCGCTTACTTGAGTTTTTGAAAAGTTCGGATATAACGAATTCTGTGCATACGCTTAATCTATCAAGAGTTTCTGTTGGTGTGCTCTTTATTTGTTCAAATTGTTTATATTGGTATGTGACTGCAAGAACATCAGCATAAATGAAGTGACAAGTTTCCTCACCAATCGGCTGATCATTAGTGTAAATGTTAATGTCGGTGCCAGTACACTGCCTTGTGGGAGGCCGTTCGTTTGATATCTCCATCGGCTCCGCTTTACATTTAGTGTAACATAGAATATCCTGTTTTTCAACATTGTTTTTATAATGTTAGTAAATTTATAGTTATTCTGCAGTAATAAATTCTGATTAATTGTATCATGGGCCGCCTTTAAATCTCGTAATTACCTTCTGTTCAAATTCATTTTCTATATACTGTGTTAGATTTGCCACTTGAGAGCAACATGAGCGTCCGGGGCGGAAACCAGCAGCCTGTTGGTTGATAATATTTTTATCAATATCTGCACTTATATGCCCGAAAACCACGCTTTCGAATAATTTATAGATATAACACAATAATGAAACAGGACGATAGCTTCCCACATCCAACTATATGGGCCTTTCTCCATTTTGATGGGATTTATTCTGTGCCACAATAGTATTAAAAAGTTGAGTAAGCCATAATTTAATTTGTTTCCCAAAATGTTTAATTTGCTCTGTTATCATAATTGTCTATACCTAGTGCGTTGTGATTCCTCAATCTTTTTATAGATTTATCTATTTCATCAATAGTAAATGGTGATCGGTTTATCTCATTTTGCTCCTGTCGTACTACCTTTACTTTTGCTGCTTTAATGATTTTTTCATTTTGTACCAACTGGCTTGCGACTTTATTAGGTGTAACGTTCGTATGCAATTTATTAGCTTGTTTTTCACCATTTAGTCTCCTTAGTAAGGTCCAAGCTTTCCTACTATTTCTTGTCCTATCTATTTCTTTGAGAAGTTCGGTCCATCTCAGTTGACGGCTTTCTGCTATAGCTATCATCAAGCTATTAGCAGCATCAAGGGTGTCTTCTGCATATGGATTTTTTTCATACATTTTTTTTAGTAATGTAGCTGATGTTTTATTTAAGGCACAATGTTCACGACAGCCTTTTCGAATAGTCATTTTTGATATCTGTGAAACTAATATTGAGAGTTCATCATAATTACTAGGAACAGGTGGTATATTTCCAACTGCTTCATCCAGTTTTGTTGTGAAAGTCTCTCAGTTGGCTTTTAGAAAATTAAACTTTCTCTTAAAGGGTACAATTAGCGGTTTAACTGCTGCACCTATATCCAATTTCAATGGTGTATGTTGTGTCTTCGGAATAGGTGGTAGGATACTCTTTACACACATTTTTCCTACTGAGAGTGAGGCGAAAATGAGGTCTGGATTATATCCCTTTCGCCATCTTGAACTTTGAAATGGCATACAGTTTTGGGTCATGGATTAATGCCAGGTTGTTTGCTGAGCTCCAATCCATGACTTTTTCACCATCTTCATTATCATCTGTATATCCCCATGCTGTATTATATTGAAATCGCCAACCACAAATTTTGTCTTCTTGGTTTCAAAATTTGGTGTCTATGGAAGTTGATACATTCGGTGGTTTATACAAAGAACTTACAGTGCATTTGTCCAATTTCAAAGTTATGATTTTAACATTATATTTTTCTTCAACAAAGACTGTCTCGATCCTTATATTTGGTCGGAAAATACTACGCTTCCATATTTTATGTGTGGTCTGACAGCTATCAGTTTCATTCCTTCTATACTCGGTTGTTTTTGATTCTTGCACACATAGATTGTCACATCTCGAATCTTTGCACAGTGCTACTAATAGCGACTCTTTGTCTGAGGTTAGTCCTTCGATATTAATTGAGATTATCTATGTCATATATATATATATGATCACGTGCAGGAGAGGTATCCAATGATACGTTCTCTCAAAAAGATTACAATATTAAGTAACGCACAAAAATTTGCCTGATCGAGTCGTGCTTTATGATAGGTAAATTATATAATTCTCGTTAAACGATGTAATCAAAATTTACTTGTTCGTTATATGTATAAATTTATTAATGATTAAAATTACAATAATTATTTTTTCAAAACCGAATAACTGTAATTTTATTAAACCAATTTTTAGGCGGAGAAGCCAAAGTGATGTATTTCTACGGTCCGACATTTTTATTGCTAATGGCTAACATGTTTATGTTCCTTCATACCACGTCGATTATTATACGTCATAAAAGGGAATCAAAAGTTTTAAAACGAAGCGGAAGTAGAAGACATTCCGACAAAAACGATCAACAAAGGTACTATTTAAAAATTACGTAAATATGGCGTATTATGGTATACACCAAATAGGGTGCGGGCATTGGCACAATCTGAGGGGTGGCTAAATTTGGAGGTATCGAAACATTTTAAAAGCAACTCAAATTTTGTAGATGAAAAGAAAAGACGTTAAAAATTCAAAATTGAACGAATGTTGCTCCGTCGCTCGTAAAAAGAAAAAATTTTATTGCTTCGAAGTTAGTAAAAATCTTCAGAATTCCGAAATTGATTTATCATTTAATTCTCTCGAAGATATGAGGAATAAACAATTCAACTACTATGAAGAAAAAGCTAAGTTTCTATGTTCACAATATTCGATGTAACGAGCTTCGAAAACTCCGATCGGATGAATTAGATGAACATGAAAGAAAACATTATTTTAGGTACGGAAATTTCTAAACTAATATTTATTACGGATATATTAGCGTACAATTATCGGAAAAGTAAAAGTGCCGACATCCTCAAAGTAGTTTTAATTATTCTAAAATTTGTTCTAGATTGATACAAATCAATTGAGGAAATTAACAGTGAAGTTAGTCGAAAAGTATGCAGATGATTCAGAAGAAGCATTGAGTAATGAGTGTATCTATTTGCAGTGTTATTTCAAATAATTCTCAGAATTGAACGGAAATATTAGATTTGCATCAGATATTAGCGCAATTTTAGATTCACATGACCTCTGCGCGATGTTTATCCGAATGTAGTAATGGCTTTAGATATCTGTTTAAGTATTCTCGCAACGAATTGTATTGCGGAAAATTTTTAATCTTGAAATGTGTAAACAAATTATCTTGAACATGAGTCAAGATAGGGTTAATGTCTTATTATGAATTTAAGCAGAATTAGTACGAGAAACTAAGTATGATGATATTATTGATGGTTTTAGTTAAAGCAAGAAAAATAAGTATAGTAATGTATAAAAGAGAAATAAATTCTTATCGCAATTTGAATAAGCTGTACATTATTTGTAATAAATGTTAAAACGTCAGTTTTTTTACACGATTTATTGTTATATTTTAAAAAAGGTGGTATATTAGACTGGGCTTGAGGCGGCATCACACTTATATCCGCCACCGATTACTAAATTTTGATTAACGAATATTAATTGAATATATACATATAATAACTACAGTAGTGGAAATGTAACATTTTCTGTTAAACATTGATGTTGCTCGCGAAATTACAACGTAATAAATTGTGAATTTAAAAACTCTTACATGTATAAATAATTAGAAGTAAACGTATAATAATAATAATAATAATAATAATAATGAATTATTAAATAATTTGATAAATTTTGTCAAACAATGAAGTATAATAATGTTCTTTAAACATGGTGAACATACTCATCGCCCTTTAATTAGGCCGCTTACGCCTAAACGGTTCAAATTGCTTTTGACATTAAGTCAGTTTAGTTTCTACAATGGTAAGTTATTACCGATAATAGTACAGTTATTGATGAATACCCGCTGCATCGATTTAGTTTCAGAATGCAAATTAATCGAGTATATGAAGTTATATCGATAGATAATAGAATATTTTGAATAAATACCGCGCCAATTCGACGTCGTTCAGGCCAGTTGTCAGAGTCTCTTATCAAAGACTGATACAGGAGATCAGTAATCTTCGCCAAATGTTTTCTAATTATACTTGCCCGGTCGTTAGCTTTTCGCGAATACAGAACGACGTATCTTTATTGTATAGAGAAATGGAGTATGACATATAGTGTTCTCAACTTCCTTTGTATTTAGGATACATGTAAGATTTGAACAACTAGTGCTACATTTCTAAACGGCATGCACAGCGATGCTTGTAGTTCGTGACGGTCAGCTAGCGATTGCAGCGAATTCAAAACTAAATAAACAAATATTATATCGACATATGATTGACGACATTGCGTATACAAACTTATCCCGTACGGCCAAATATTTCGGCGTGTATTTAGAACGAAAGGTTAATGTCGAAGGTATACGTCAAAATGAAAATCAAACAATATCGCAAGACCAAGACCTCCGTATTATCATTCTTAAATATCTATTATACCAATGGATTAAAAGTAATAATAATTATATGATCATGCGTTTATACAAAATCATCCCAAAAAGTACCTCGATACGATCTAATCATTTGGAAATTCTGAAAAAATTATCCGGGAAAACGATAATTTTACTAACGTATAATTTTAACGCATTTATTCGAACTGACCACTTTCCTGTACAATTCGCTACCATAATAATGCTGCTAAAACCGGATAAACTTCGTGAGTATGCAACATCGTATGGAACCTACCAGTCTCTATTGCCAAACCTTTCGAAGGTACTTGAAAAACTTATTTTGAACGGAATAAAATCAATCCTCGTGAAAAATAATCTAATACCCGATTATCAGTTTCGATTTAGAAATCGGCACTGGTAGAGTAAATAATATAGTCGATTTCATCAATGGTATTTTTTAATATAAAAATTATTACGTCGTGCTCTTTCTAGACATAGGAAAAGGCGTACGAGAGAGTGCGATACAAAATTAAAATCTACTCTATCGGTATTATACATTGTTAAGATCGTATTTATCAGTTAGGTTTTCGAAATTAATGTAAATGGTGCTTACTCGCAGCTATAAACTCCGGTGTACCACGAGGCAGTGTATTGGGCCCGGTATTGTTTTTCCTCACAAGACTCGTATCACAACAGCCATGTTTGCCGACAATGATCATGCTGTTACAGTTGAACGCATTCAGAACCACGTTTTTTGGAGAAATCGTTGAATTTGTGTTGAATTTGTGTAGTAAATGAATCTAAATTTAAACATGTCACGTTCACTCTAAACAAATATTTTGAATTAATGGGAAAACAATTCAAAATATTTAAAATAAAACACCTAGGACCGCATCTTGAGAGATTAGCTATTAATTGCCAAGAGAAAACAGCTTGACATATTCGAAGTACGAATTGGCTAATGAACAAATATTCGTCACATTCGATAGAAAGTAAAATCTTATTGTACAAACCTATTCTAAAACCTATGTACGGAGATATGGAATAAATATTTGACGAGCAACCAGTAATATCAAAAATTTTCAGCGTTATCACGGGTTCTACGGAACATAGTTGGAGCACCATATGACCTGCATAAGGATCTGGATATAACGACTATAAAAGAAACAGTGATATTCGACATCACGTAAATCCATTAGCTGTCGATTTAAGAAAAACGCCGTTCAATTAAAAGTACTGATAGTATAAAATTACTACAGCGGTCCTAACGATTTAGTACCGGATTTAATAACGATAAACATCACGGCTACTCATTTTTCACTCAAGGAAATAATAATAATAATAATAATAATAATAAACAATCATTGACGAACACAATCATTTAACTTTATAACTTGGTTGGTTTTTAAATTGCCTGTTGTCATTCATTTCCTTTTATCGCGAATAAATAAAACTCAATTTTCGTTTGCTTTCAGATTTTTCGTCTATTTAAACTTATTCATCGTGATGGGTGTTAATTGGATTGCGGAGGTTATTTCATATTTCGTAAAAAGTCCGGTATACCTATGGTACGTTACGGATGTCGGAAATAGCTTGGGAGGTTTATTCATATTTATTATCTTCATTTGTAAGCGACGAGTTTTTCGCTTGCTGATACAGACCTTTTATCCGGAATCGTCCATCTTTCGCGATAGTTCAAAGTCAAAATCTAGTCATTCGACCAGCGTGAGCAGTTTAAGCTCTAATAAAATTAATTCTAAAAATTCGATCCGTCTAAAGATATCTAACGTGGAGGAGGAACAACGCGATCAAGCAGATTTCGTGGCGTAAATATAAATTTCATTTTATCCGTTTCAAAAAAATCAAATCAAATCAAATTTATTCATTCAAATCCACAAATGCGCATTTATTTGCGCGAGTAGTGGAAACTTAAATAGATATACAAATACTTGGTTGGTTAGTATTGCATAAATAGTTTGAACAATTGTTAACACTTATGAATATGTAAGTGACAATAAACAATAAACATACTTACAACCGCAATTGTTATGTATATACACCCACAAGTCACTACACACACACCTACACACATATATACATACACACGTACACTTAATCACATTTATATTTTGTAATAGATATAATAAAAGTAAACACATTAGTAAACACACACACTTATTTACAAAAATGAATAAATATATATAGAAAATGCATACAATACATGCACACAGGTACATATAAACTTATAGACGCAGGGTTATAATGGTTAATAGGACTCAATAATAAATATACCCACATAAATACATAATTCCCATACACATATCAAAATCAAAGCACAAATCGATATACATGTGTACACACTAATGAAAACAATAATACATACATACATATAATAAAATTACTCTTCTATACATAAAGACATACGCAGATGCGAACAGTAATACGACATTGACAGACCAGATGAAAATTAGTTGGATGAAAGATTACGCATATAATTTATCAAAAGTTTATGTCTTTTCTTGTAATTTTTTAAATTATTAAGATTCAGTTTCACCACGTAGCGAATTATATGAAGTTGCACAATTATATATAGCCTGTAATCTCGAATGATATTTTCGAAAATCAGGCACTATTATCTTTTAAGCTCGATCTTGTAATTCCTCTTCTCATTCCATGGGTGAATTTATCTTTATTTTTACATACGTAGATGATAAGTTGAACCTCATACAGATACTTAACTTTTAATATAGTACGTGCATTAGGAGAGTCATGTTCAGAATGCAAAAATTTAAATAATATTTTTTGAAGATTTTTTATTGGGAGTAAATGGTATTCCGCAGCACCACCCCAATGCATAATTCCGTATCTCAAAACCGGCTCATATAATGCTATGTAGATACGAAGTAAATGATTCCTTGGAAAATACTGTTGAAGATAGTAAAACAAATAATTCAATTTTCTTAATTTCTTAGACAAATAAAGAATATGCTTACTTCAATCTAAACGGCAGTCCATTACAACTCCTAAATACTTAACTTCATCTACCCTTTGTAAAAATACATGTTCATTTAACTTAATTTTTATCAAATCCCAAAAAGTTTACGGCATTAAACTGTAAATTATAAATTTTGATTTATGCGCATTTAAAATTAGCCGATTTAAATTGAGCCATTCTGCAACTTTGTCAACATCATTCTGTACTAAATTTTGTAATAATTGGGGAAATCGCGAACTTGTAACTAGAACAGTATCATCCGCATATGTAATTATTTTGCCACTAACTTGTAAATTACAAGGGGTCATTGATATATATTAAAAATAAAAAAGGACCAAGTACACTTCGTTGAGGAACACCGTAATTTTGAACTACTTCAGAACTATTTACTTTATTTATTTTAGTAACATACTTTCTATTGACAAGATACGATCTGAACCAATCATAAATACTTCTTGTAAACATAATAATAATAAAAAAATATATATATATATTAAGAAATTATCGCTTACAAGCATCTGTGCCGCAAGGGAGTATTCTGGGACCTACTTTATATACGATATTCACAGCCGATATGCCTACAACGTCTTACACATCGATATTCACCTTCGCTGATGACACCTAGATTATAGCCGCCGATGAAAGCCCGGTAGTTGCATCCCGTTCTATTCAACTTCACCTACAAGAAATGGGAAAGTGGCGCACTAAATGGAAAATCAAGATAAATCGGCAAATGTAACTTTTACATTACGGAGAGGTTCCTGTCCTCCAGTTTACTATGAACAGCAACAAATTACTCAGACTGATACTGTAAAGTACCTCGGCCTTATTATGGATAAAAAACTTACCTGGACTCCGCATATATTGCAGCTTAGAAAAAACTTCTCATTTCGGCTCTTATATTGTATTATAGGAAGAAAAGCCAAAACTTCATTAAATAATAAATTGCCGATCTACAACGCACTTCTAGCGGCGAAATGGAAGTATGGAATTGAACTATAGGGCTCGGCAACAAGTAGTAACGTCAAACGTACACAACAATTTCAGTCGAAATCTCTAAGAGCAATATGTGACGCTCCTTATTATGTCAGCAATGTTACTCTACATCACGACCTGCTGCCTACAGTTACACAAATTTATCAGTATAAATATCAAAAATTCACTCAAACCCCCAAATTCGGCGAATCTACATGCCAACACTTCCAGATAATCCTGTTCGAAGGCTAAAACGACAAATGCTCCGGGACGTACTTTCAACTATTGAAAAATGATTGCCATATAGATCAAGACATTGCTGCTGAGGCAAAATTCTAAACTGGCGGCTGTATGTTAATAATGTATTTGTATATATTTTTTATTTTACTGAACTCATGTGCTTATTGTTAACTTGTACAGGTGCACATTAAAAAAAAAAAAAAAAAAATAAGAATATACAGCAGTCACCTGTCACTCGGTACTATCAATAATAACCGTCTCTTCCTAAATGTCCACAGTTCTGGTTTTTAAAAATATTAAACGCGAAGGAATTGTACTTACCGGTGGATTACAATTCGGGTTGTTATATTCCTTACTGAATAATTCACGATTATCCTGTATTAGTAGATTTTGTTAAACCGATCGGAAAGTCCGAATATCGATTTTAGTAGGTTTAACTAGGACCAATTAAGAATTAGTCAGAATTTTTAATACAGCGATTCTTAGTTATATTTTTTTACTAGAATCAATTATTGGTTTTCTAAAACACCGATTATATATAGTCGCGTTTTGTTGAAATATATTAAATTTATCGACAGAGTTCCAAAATCTGCGTGATTAATTTACTTCACAAAGTTACACTTCTAGTTTATCCGTTAGTTATTCTCTTCAACGGAAATATATTTTTTAATTTTAAAATACACATTTAGTTCTTCGCGGATGATACAGTTATTATTTGTTCCGACTCGTCTTTAGAAAATGTTGAAATTAATTTACAATCAGCACTTAATACATTTTCAACACGGTTCAAGCGCGGTGGCGTATAGAAATTAATGAGAAAAAAATCAATCCGTATAGTATTTGCAAATAAAAAAAAATTCTAATATCAGAAAATTAATATTAATTCCAGTTAAAAAATCAGTAAAATATCTACGAGTCCATTCGGATAGACAACTAACCTGGAAAAGCCACATAATAGCGAAACGTAATGAATTAAATATTAAGTTTAATGCTTTTTTGGCTTATCGGAAGAAAATCCGAATTATCACCGGTGAACAAGTAATTATTGTACAATCAAATTCTAAAGCCTATATGGGCTTATGGAAGTCAACTTTGGGCCTGTGCTAAGCTGAGTAATATAGCGATAATACAACGCTTCCAAAATAAAGCATTAAGGACTATCACAGATGCACCGTGGTATGTAAGCAACCTTACATTGTACACACGGACCTAGGTGTTACAGAAATAGCTAATAAATATGAACAGTATTATCACACAAAAATACTTTAGCTGTTGCTCTGCTGGATAACTCGATAGAAATCAGACGATTAAAACGAACAAAACCTACGGATCTATTATGAATAATCAGTAATAAACACAAAAAATATTAAAATACGTTTAGCGAAAATCCTTGTCGCTGGATAAGGAATTTTTTCAAAAGTTCGCTAAATAGCCTAGAGCTAGTGACATAATTGCAGAAATTAAAAACAAAAAATGTTATATCTATTATTCTATATAATTTATTATCATTTAGGGATATTTTAATAAAGCAAATCAGACTAAATAAACAACCGAATAATTACTCGGTTTTTTTTTTAAACGATGTTACTAATTAGTCGGTTATGTTAAGTAGGTATACGTTTCTCCACTAGAAATAAAGTTTATAGAATTAAATATAAAAATGGAAGTAACACTTTGGTAAATTTAGTTCTATATTTACGTATTAATAAATTATTCAATATGAACAAAATTAAATTTTAGATTTATCGATGCTTAAATATGTAAAAAGTGTCGCAGCTAATAAAAACAAAACACTGGCGATTTGTAAGAAATGAGGATGGGAAGAACTTATCAATGGATGAAGTAGACCATAATGTGCTAGATGAATGGAATGTTGTAGGAAATTATTGATAGACGAGATGGAATTGGTAAATTAAGAAATAGTATTACATAACGAAAAAAAAAAAAAGAGTCCAACTGCTGAATATATGAAGCTTTACGAAGATTGTAATCTTTCAAGGCGTTGAGTGAAAAAAATTTTATCGCAGAAATGTTCACCAAAATTAGAGATGTAGTAATTTATTACATAAAATACGTCTAAAAAATTGGTGTACATATATTTAGATGGAGTATTACAGAGAAAATAATAAGAAAGAACTAATATTTGCGATAGCTTCGATGCCGCGTGCGAGTAAATTAGTTGAAAAAAGATTCTGACAGATTAGAGCAATACATCTGTTCTATATAGAGTTGACTTCATCAACTGATTATGTGACTGAACTACTCCTCATTAGAAAAATTG
This sequence comes from Coronaproctus castanopsis, assembly GCA_032883995.1. Lineage (NCBI taxonomy): Eukaryota > Metazoa > Arthropoda > Insecta > Hemiptera > Monophlebidae > Coronaproctus > Coronaproctus castanopsis. The sequence continues at coordinate 291,910,012 of CM065052.1, forward strand.
ACTGATGATAGATAGTATTAATTTATTAATTCGGTTCGCTATTATTTAATTTAACATAATTTATTCGCTACATTTTTTTCTTGCGTACTGACTCCAAGGTCATCAATGCAATATGTAGTAGTTCTCCAATTGAGTAACAGCACATTCCAATTGATGGACCCCTTTTGCAGCAACTACTCTTCAGCGAGTCAATGTGCGATTTCCAACTAAGTTTGTTATCGAATATCAATCCTAAATATCTTACTTCATTTGTAAGCATTATCCGATTTTTGTTAAGTGCTAGACTTACTTGGCGATCACCATTTTTCCGTTTACAGAACTGGATTGCAGTTGTTTTCGTTGCTGAGAAACAAAGAGCATTCTCATGGGACCATTGTTGAAGTCTGTTTATTGTATTTTGGAGGATACCGTCTGCTAGTTCCACATTAGTGCATGGAAGAAATATACATAAGTCATCCGCAAAGAGGATCGAATTTACCGGTTTTTGCATTTGCTTTACGATATCATCTATTGCAATGTTGAACAGAGTTGGGCTTAGGACGGATCCTTGTGGAACTCCTGTCAACAATGTATGTTATTGGGATAAAGTAAATCCTAGTCTCACTTGAAAATGACGGTCTGTAGGAAAATTTGCAATTAACGTGCAAAGACGGCCTTTGAAGTTCCATGAGTGTAGAGTTGAAAGGATACGATACCTCCAGACGTTGTCGAAAGCCTTCTTGAAATAAAAAAAAACGGCTAGTAAATGGTGCTTATTTGAAAATGCTTTAGTTATGGATCGTTGTAATATAAGAATTGGATCGGTTTTGGATCGTCCTGTCCGAAAACCATATTGAAGATTAGTAAATAATCCACGTGATTCAATTTCCCATAGTAGCCTATTGTTGATATTTTTTCCAATAGTTTACAAAGAATCGACGTAAGGGATATATAGGTCTATTTTCGGTTTAGTACATTTGATGGCCGTATACAGAACATTCATTGTGATTGGCTGATTATAAGTTTCTTGGTTGTTGCTAACAAAATCAAGGTTGTAGGTAGCATTTGAATTTGCATTAGATAGGCCAATATTGGTCAATAATTGGTTTGCATCTCTAGAAGACAGCGTGAAAAATTCAGCAAACAAAGTGTTTTGATTTGACGGCTAGCAATTTACCACTATGTGCGTAGTCGGAAGCTCAAGTGTAAACTACATTATAGTCGGGAATATTGGAATTTTGGTTATTTTTAAGATGTAGACAAATAACAGACGGATTATATTCTGATAATATGAGCTTAGTCTTGGTAATGTAAATATATGCTATTGCAGTTCCACGAAATAAATGTATCCTCCTTCATCTTAGTTTTGTTTGTTTTTTACTCAATCTGTGATTTAGTTACATAGTTTAGGTTGACATGGCTGAGACTCATCCAATTCTGTATAGTGTTCATGGTAGCTTCCGTGTCATCTTGTAACATACCTTGCAGTAAACGCTTTTTTAATTTTGTCAGTCTAATTTTGCTTGGCCGACTATCTGCTATAAGGTTGCGGTTTTCTTTTATCATCTTAATAATGTCTTGCACATCGTCGGTAAATTCCTTGACGATATTGAGTGGTTGCTTACTCCATTTTGATTTTGATTATTATCTTGTTCGTTATTGCTTTTGTTTGTTTTGTTTTTTTACTTTAGTTTGTTAATGATGGAAAAGGAATTTTTGAATAAATTATTATTTCATTCATTAGTTTTTAAATTTCGATTGTTAATGTTGAGAAATGTATTTTTGGGTTGATTAATATTTTTCATTTTATCTTGTTTATTATTTTTTTAATAAGGTATTTATTATGAGATACCAACTTTTGGATTGATTAAAATCGTGTTCATTATTATTTTTTTCTCACATTAAGTTGCAATAGCGAGAAATATAATTTTCCATTATTTTTCTGTACACTAGGTTATTATTTATATGAAATTAGTTTTTGTGTTTGTTGGCTGCTAAGACAGATCGGATTGGAAAGTAATAGCATATGCGGCGGGCTCGTAATATCACTACACCTTTCCGAGGAACCAAAGGAAGAAGAAGATTTAATATAACGTGGCTTCCTTTTTTTTTTTAAATACCATGTACTTTTTCTTTGAAGGGAGAGTTCTTCTTTACTTCTGTAAATTAAGAGCATCGTCTGTTTGTAAGGTGATGTTGACATCGTCAGCAAATAGTCTGGTTAAAATTGGCGATGGAATATAATCTACAATCGTATTTATTAAGATCAAGAAAGAGTACCCACTTACTGCATTGCCTTGCGGTATCTCGTTTTCTATAATGAAATCTTCGGAATGTTTATTTCCTAATCCGACTTTGATCGTATGGTTTGAAAGGAAGTTTCTATTAAATTGAATTAATCGACTCTTCAAGCCATCTTCAGGAGTAATTAAATTACTTTATATCGCCATGCTGTACCATATGCTTTATGTATATCGAGAAATATTGATACAGGGTATTGTTCATTTCGGTTACATTTTTTTTTTTTCTAATACGCTAGCAGATTCCATTATATCGCTGTGTGGTATTACTATAGCTACATCATCTGCATATATTTAAGTACTTTATATAATTTATATCAAATATAATATTGGTGGCAGTATACTACCTTTCTGTTCCCATTATTTTCTTATCGGTCATGTTACCACAGTTCATTTCGGGTACATTTTTTTTTTTCCTAATACGCTAGCAGATTCCATTATATCGTTGTGTGGTATTACTATAGCTACATCATCTGCATATATTTAAGTACTTTATATAATTTATATCAAATATAATATTGGTGGCCTTTCTGTTCCCATTATTTTCTTATCGGTCATGTTACCATAAACTTTTACTACATTTTGCCGGTTGTTTAGGAAATTTTTAAACCATTCTAAATAATGTTTCCTTATTTCTATCTTTTCTAAATTGTCGACTAATATGTTGTGTTTTACTGTGTCGAAAAATACTACTGAACATTGCTGGCCTGAACCGACGTTTTATGTATCAATTCGGAAAAAGTTATCAGTAATGTCGTCGTAGATTTATTCTCTTGGTATCCATACTGACATGAATTTACGATACTATTATTTGATAAATAATTTTTTAAACGTTCTCCTACATATTTTTCTAGTACCTTGCTTAAGGATGTTCCTATTGTTATCGGCATGTAATTGTTTTTTTTTATACACCGGCCTTACATTCGGGTTTTCATGCATTGCGGTATATTTCCTTCTCTTATAGATTTATTTATTAATTTTGTAAGTACTCTATACAAATTATGTAGATCTTTTATCGTAACTTTATCACATGCTGTAGTTCTTTTTTTTTATTAATTTTTCCTATTGTTTAATTTTTTCTACTGTTGCTGTAAGGTATGTATAAATTATTTTCCCCTGGATTGTTATTTGTGTCCGCTCCGCATAATTTCTCTTCACAGCTGAGAATTTGATTAACTTGTTGTATGAAAGTGTTCAATATTTTATCCGCCGTTTCTTTGCCATCTCCTATGTACTTTTTAATTATCTCATCCCCTATTTCTTTATGATTACAGGAATAATATATTTTTTATTAGCCGCGTGTCTCTTTTATGTTTTGCCACTTACTTCGTAAATTTTTTTGTTATAGTATTTATTTTGTCCTTCCTTAATTTTAACTTTCGTTTTATTTCGCACTTGTTTATAAAATTCCTCTCCAGTTTCTTATTCCTTTTCCTCAATTTTTGAAATAAACTCATTCTAATATAAGTTCTAAAATTTCATTAGCCGTTCGTTCTTTATTCGCAACTTGCCTACATAGGCGGACTTCAATTGGATAAAAATACCGTATCAGTCCAGTTAAGTGGAATATTCATTTTGTTAGATAATTCTTGGACAGACGAGGATTTATGATCATGGATTAATTATACTATTTTTTCAAAGGATATACTCTCCTTAAGTTTTTTTTTTGTTTTTTATTATTTTTTACGCATTGTTTAGCGGGCAAAAAATGGATTCTCAATTTTTTTTACCCATTTCTATCTTCTTTCTTCTTTTTTTGTCGCTCAGATTCATTACTATTCTGAGCACTGTGGAAGATGTAGAGTTTTCAGATAAATTGCGCTTGTAGCTTTTGTTATTTAATAATACTAGATCAGTCAGGTTTGATTGAGTTTCTGCTAAATTCCAGGGCTTACTTACTTTTATTGTATTTAGGTCACTGGAAGCAGTCTGGTCAGTCTGATTTTAATCTACATTGTCACTTGTTACCTCCTATTATTTAAGCTAATGGATTTATTTCTCAACACCTCCATCTGTTTTGTTTCTCCTCTTTCTGGTCAGTTGTTGTTAGAATGATCTTTCGTTTTGCATAAGCTACACCGCCGCTCATCAGCTGATAGGAAAATTCTAAAGGTCTCATTATCGCAGTTAATACTTAATGATTCAGGGACATTGTTCATATCATCATTGCGAGGTTGCATGCACACCTGTCGTCTAAAACTTCTACTATGTTTAAAATCGTTTTCATTAAGTCCAGCTTTAATAAAATAAATTGGAGAGGTTAAATTCGAATTAGACGAAGAGGTTTTTTCAATTACAGTATGAGAAATATGCGGGAAAACATGTGAAATCACGAGTTATTCAGACGGATTAATTACCCGAATGAGTAAATTATTAACCGGAATAGTGGAATGATTTTGAATTAGGTTATTAGCTTTTCGATTATCGATTTTTCTTTGCGTGGGAATATGTGCGTATGATTTTTATTCAGTTCTATTTTTTGTACTTGTGAATCAGTATGTGTTTATGCGCGTGTCTCGGGAGAGAGTTTTGTTTACGTGGAAATATTTCTGTTTTTTTGTTCTATTCGGATGGGTATGCTTGTATATTTTGTATAGGTATAGTATTTTATTAGAAACATTATTATTTTTGTTGGTATTAGAAATGTATGTCTTCATTTTGAATATTATTTATATTAATTAGCGTGTTGCCTGAAAGTGGTCTAGTTTTATTTTCGTTCATACGTTTATTTTATAACTATTGCGTTAGACTGTAATTGACTTTTTGCTGTTGTGTGCACCGTAATGTTGTGTAAATAAATTAACAATTTCTTTTGACATTAAATATACACAAATACGATTGTTTGATATTCGAGAAGAGAAAATAATTTTAGACGAGCAGATAATTTCACCGAGATAGTAATATATTCTACGAATTTAACGTTATCTACAGCGTGTAAAATAATTGCTTGGTCGCGAGTAGGAAAGATTTCAGTTTGTATGATATCACTATACGGCTGTGTGCACGTCATGATGTAACACGTGCCGTTTCGTTAATGTTATTTAACTAGTAAATGAAACGATTTTACCCAGAGTTGATAAGCAATTATTATAATGACGCATAATGCAACGCGCAAACAACAATCGAATTTTAAAAGCCGTACTATAATCGCACTCGAACGTTCTAACGTAACACACGAGCGTTATAAACAATAACACAACGAGTAACACTTTTTGATTAGTCAAATAAACAATAAAAGCTATTCTAGGATAATTTTAAAGTGAAATTAATCTTAAATTTAAATCTGGGATTAAACGAGGTTATTGTGATTATTCCAACGTTCTTAGATTTTTTTTTTGTATTAAATAAATTGTGGTTATAAAGGTGCAGGAGACTAGTGTTCTTAATAGATAACTATGTGTAAGTGCTGAGTAGCTAAAACAAAAGAAAACATCCAATATAGTATAATATATAAAAAGGTGTGTGTGATAGTTCCCGGCAATGTAACTTAAAAATAGGATGGAGTAAGGGATGAGAAACATAATCCCCTAAACCTTGAAGAATGTGTGTAAAATGAGTTTGTGTAAATATGCATATAAATATAAAAATTAATGTTATACAAACAAAATAGTATATATATATATATATATATATATATATATATATATATATATATATATATATATATATATATATATACATGTACAATTTCAATCCAAAAAGAAAAATAAATAAACTCAAAGATACTCTTAAAAATACTAATAGAAAAATCAATTAAGAATACATTAAATATTAAATTAGTCAAGTGTATTTATATATAAGAAATACATAAAATAAATATATATTAAAATAATAACAATTTTAGACGGTATTATAAAAATTAATTAATAATACAGTGGATGGAGGCAATAACCATGAACAAAAGATGCGGATTCACGGTTGAATTAATATAATAAAATATAAAAAAAAAACAGAACAAAAAATTATTAAAAACTTACCCACCACTTTTAAACTTTCTTAGCATTGATAACTCCATGTATGACAGGAGACTGGCATGATTTTGTTTAGAAAATACAAGAGGCTGTCTTCTATGTATTTTAAATCTAATTCTAAGATCATTAAACAAGGGACAATCAAACATTAAATGCTCAATATCATCTACAGTACCAAATAAGTCCTCGCAAAAGGTACAGCCTGAACTAGAAGCAAAATGGAACCTATGAAGATATGAACCAAACTTACGATGGCCAGAGAGCACCCGAATAAAAATTAATATGAATATTTTGTAAATTTATAACGCTCCAAAACATTTGGGAAAAACACAAAGGTTTTCCTTCCAGTCGGACAACTGTCCCACCTAGCTTGCAAATATCAATAAATGAGGATTGAATATATTTTTATAGGATATAAACACTTGGAAACGATTCTAAAGTAAGCGGATCAGTATTAAGGAACTGGAAATTCTTGACACTAACGGAATTAATTTATCGTATTAATCAACAAATGTTTATTAAGCACGCAACGCTAATTGGTTATTTAGTTTAAATATAAATGTTTTAGGCTTGCAAATATTATTTCCGGTTATGTAATTTATCATAAATCATAGCACGATTTTACTACACTCAAATTTATTATATCATTAAATAGGTTATCGCATTATTATTGGTATAATTAATATTTCTAATATTACACAACTTATTAAACATTGAAATAGAATTTTTAATAATATGAATAATGTGATCCGTTATGAAATTAGATTTTCGAGTCAATAGTGATACCTAATTAATGATATAATAAATTGGAGCGTAGTATCGTAGAATTTCATTTAATTAATGTTCTAAATAATTCAAAAGCATTTAGATACCATGTAACATCGGGAATTCTATACCCATTGATTAGACGAAATGAGAGAACTGAGCAACATACTTTAATGAAAAACGCTGCCGCCGTCTTCAGCGATATTTTCCCTGCCTTTGTACCATAAGTATAGGCTGGTATGCAGTTAAAACACTTCTATGCGGTTAGTAGTGTTTTCTCGAGAACATTTAATGAGTTGTTGCTTTAAGCATAGAATAAAAGGTTATGTTTGTGTTAATATCCGTGTTGAAAAATCAATTTAGTGTTTTATAGGAAATTTTATTGTCCTGTATAGGAGATCAATAATTCGTGATAGAGTAACATTCGACAAACATCTGACCAAGGTTCAGAATAATTGCACAAATGGTAAATGGGGTATCTAGAGAGATGAATGGTTATTTCTGTAAAAGAGGAGAGGTGGTACACCGTCCAAGACACATACGCTAATAGAGGCCAGGTTTTACGAACGTCAGTAATTATCCTGAATGAAGTGTTATGAATAGGGTCGAGTAATGGACACAAACAGCGTGAAAGAAAAAATTACGAGTTTAAAATTTATTACGTCAACAAATATATATATATATATATATATATATATATATATATATATATATATATATATATATACTATTTAAAAAATTATTAATTTAAACGAAATTATTAATACTCTTGAAAAATATAGGAATTTATTTTGATAAAATTAAAATACATCGAATAGGTAGTAATACATTTATATCAACAAATACTTATACAAAAACTTATAGAGAAAATTAAAGAAAACGGTTTCCTTCCTTCTTCTGTGAATTGTTTTGTAATCTCATTAAATTTCTCGTAATATATCACGTTCTGTACCGATGATTGGCAAATAATTTAAACGATCTTAAGCCATTGATGGTTTTAATACATTTTTCACAATAAATAATTCGCAGGATGATCTTTCACTGGTTAAGTCAGCTAGAATTTCAATGTCATTAGCAGGCAGAATGTAATGAATATTTTCCGAAATCTAGACTGTTTTGCACGCTCTTCAAGATGCCGAGCTCTTTCAAATATTCTCTTCTGTTTTCAACTATAATTTTAGCTACGAAATTGTTTGGAGCTTACAAGTTACGTGCCTTCTTATGTATTTTATAATTTTCTAAGATCTACCAGTACATATAATTGGGAAAGATAAATGAGCGTGAGTGTCTGAGTTCGGTACATGTTTAACCATAACGCGATAAGATAAAACTGGGGATGATTTAAGACCAACAACTAATTTACACTCCACATAACTCTCAAATAGCAATCCAACCGTGAAACTTCATCAACATTGTGGTCCTAGCTGCCTTATGATATTCCAATTATCTAAGTAAACTGATTAATAGTTACTTAAGTAATCGATCATTTTATACCATTATGAATAATGCAAAATCAAGTAGTAAATACTGTTCTGCCGGCGTGCCTCAGGGTAGCGTACTGAGGCCATTCTTATTTACATTTTTCATGCATGATTTCCCGCATGTAAATAACATTCAGGTTGCCTTATACGCTGATGACACAGCGTTGTTCTGCAGTTCCTACAGACCATATCAGCAATAGGTTACAATCCGGTGTTGATCGTGTAATTAAGTATTTTTCTAAATGGCAAATTGCTCTTAATCCTTCCAAAACGAGAGCAATTTTCTTCACTCGTCGAAGACCGTTTTTACCGACCAGACTTCACGTCAGTGGTATAGAATGGTCTGACCAGATACGCTATCTTGGTGTCATTTTAGACAAGAGACTAACCTTTTCTAAGCATCATTGAAGACAAACATAGTAATCTGTTCAATTTACCCCATTTTCAATCGTAAATCTCACTTAAATATTAATAATAAACTAATAATCTATACAAATCAATCATTAGGCCTATTTTAATATTAGTTTTAATAGACTGCAATTAGTCCAAAATCGATGTCTTAGATGTATCCTCAATGTCCCCGTATACACTAAAATTTCATATATGCATAGTGCTCTGCAGTTACCATATGTAAAAGACTATATCCTCAAACCATCGCAAAAAATTTTTCTTAGTTGTAGTGTGCACCGTAATAATTTACTTCCAGCAATAGAAAATTACGATTCCAGGGAACTAACTATTACATATACTAAGGTATAAGCATTGACGCATTAAACATAATGTATTATTCTCATTATAATTTGTTTTTGCTTTCGTTTCCATTACTTATAAATGACATTACATATTCGTTATATAATTAAAGTTATTATTTTTTAAATCACTTATTGAATTTGTGATGGTTTTTTGTCTGACCATCAATACTATTTTCATCTTTGTATATTTATTATTTACCAGTTTATATTATTAGTTACTTTCATAAATGGAGAGGGCATCTGTTCCGGTACATTTATTAAATATTATTATAACTTTTTAATATAATGTCAAATATAGGCGTTTTACATTTTTTGCAAACTTTTTAATTATTTTCTCACTAATTAACTACTTGAACTGATAATTTACTTACTTTCATTTCCATTATATTTGATATCGTCAGTTTACGTTTGCACTACATGTATATATATATGCATAGTTTAATTTTTTTCTTCTTTCTTACCATTACCATATTAATTATAAGTCATAAAATCTTTCAACACACACTCTTAATGGTCTATGGCTGGGGTCTCCAAACTACGGCCCGAGGGCCACATCTGGCCCGCGGACAGATTTTGTCTGGCCCGCGGAGAGACTTGAAAACTCTTTTTAGAGAACATATTTTTTATAGCAAATTAAATTTAGTTTACTGAAGTATTCTAATTTTATGTTGAATAATTATTAATATGACATCTACATTGATACGGTCATGGGCTAACTACTCATAACATTGTTGTAGGCTTATTGTTATTGTTTTTGTGATAAGTTGGATAAAGAAGAACAGAATTGTAATGAGTAAAGACATGTATAATATGCAGAAAATTTAACTTCAGTATATAATAACTAACAAATTATTGAAATGAATCCAACCAACATTTTATACATTTATTAAGTAAAAACATAACTTATAACAAGCATAATGGCATATGAAATGCTAATGAGATTTATGTAATTGAGATTTTCCACTGACAATAGTTTGTAGTTGTGGACTAATGTTACTTGTACCAATTATTAAAAGAGATTTAAGATGCTCATCAGTTAATTTAGATCTGTAAACATTTTTTGTGTACTTCATTTTGGAGAAAGTCTTCTCACACAAATAAGTTGTACCAAAAACAGAAAACAGCCCACGAGCAAATTTATGCAAATTATCAAATTGTGTCAGTGGAAGACTCTTATAAAATTCCAACAAAGATGAGTTTTGATATTTGTTCTTAATTATATCACTGCATTGTAGATCAATAATTTCCATTTGAAGTTCCGGGGCTAGGGTTTCAATGTCAGTATCAAAAGGATTCTGAAAAATCTTAATTTGATTCGCAAGGCATCAAAGTCCGAGAAACGAGTATCAAAATTTATTTTCAAAGCACTCAAAGTTTCGATTGCAAAATCGATAGGAAACTCAGTCTCAGTGGTGTGGCTGAATATTTCACATGTTTTAAAATGTGAAAAACATTTACTTCGTAGTTGTGATTGAAACTATCAATTTCTTCCGGAATGATTTGATATTAGTGTATAAATCAGGATGATGCTGGTTTTCTCCTTGCAATCTCAAATTCAGTTCGTTCACATGTTTTGTCAAATCAACATAGAATGCTAACTTCCACAGCCATGAGTTGTTTTGTAATTCAGTAAGAGAGCGATGCTTTTCATTCAAAAAATCTCGATCAATACTCGAAGTTCAAAAAAAGCGCTGAAGGACTTTCCCACAACTAAGCCAACGTACGACAGTATTATAAGGTAAATCATTTTTTCCAATCTATTCAATAAATTGTCGGAATTGTCGGTGATTCAGCCCAAAAGATCTGATAAAATTAACAGTTGATATGACTGGTTTCAGAACTTCAGACATATCCAAACATTTTCCGCACAAAGACTGTTGATGAATGATACAATGTAAGACTAATGGTTTTGAACCACCGTCATTTTCTACAGCCTTTGACACAAGAGCGACCACTCCTTTATCTTTCCCACTCATGTTTTTGCCTCCATCAGTTGTAATACATTTCAAGTTTTTCCATGAAGGTTCTTTTGATTAATGGCCATTTCAACTCCTTTAAAAATATCTGTACCAGTAGTTGTGCCATGAATACTATACATATCAAGAAGTTCTTCATGCACTTCATAGCTTTTATCTACTCCTCGAATATAAATTAACACCTGAGAAGTATCTGACACATCCGTTGACTCATCCAAGGCCAAAGAAAACCACTCAACATGTCGATTTTTGTCGAACAGTTGAGATGATATATTTTCAGCGATGTTTTCTACCCTTCGAGCCACAGTGTTTGCTGACATACTGACAGTTTTTAATAAACTTACCTTTTCAGGGCACATTTCTTCGGCTACTGTAATTATGCATTCTTTGATCATTTCTCCATTGGTGAATGGTTTTCCACTTTTTGCAATTTCAAGAGCCACACGAAAGTTGGCACGAGTTGCAGTCTCTTGTTCAGTTTTGAGTTTTGTAAATGAACATTGCTGCGATTTCAATCCGCGCTTCATAGCTTCGAATTTTTCTGTCCGCAAACTTCCTGTATATTTTGAGTAATTTTGAAAATGTTTTGTTTCATAATGACGTTTGATGTTATATTCTTTGAAAACGGCTATGCTTTCATTGCAAATCAAACATAGCGCCTTGTTACTGGACTCAATTACGAAATACTGAATGTTCCACTGATCTTTGAATTTTCTGCATTCACTATCAATTTTTCGCTTCTTTTCCATACTACTAAATCACACACAAAAGCAATAATTCAAATCAAAATACTGTTACAAAGTAACCGTAAACAAGCACAAACACGTTTTAAGGAGGTACGCACTATTTTATTTCACAACACTGCGCTTTCAACGCAAAACAAATTTTTATTTTACAAAAAGGTAATTTTACCAAAGCTACTCTATGCCTGCCTAGTGTGGTCTTATACTAGTAGTAGTAATATAAACCACGTGCAAAGAGTGCAAAACCATTGCCTTCGAATAATTTTGAATAAACTTCGATTTACTTCAATAAAATCTCTCCATGGTGCGTTAAAATTCCCTTACATACAGGAAATGATTAAGGATAAAACGAAAATTTTTTTTGCCGATTGTAGATATTCCGACATTCCGACATTCCAATGGTAAATTCTATAGGGGATTACGATTACCAAGCTTTACAACACAGGTATAAAAGATATAAGCATAGGCGTATAAAACACATCCTTCTATAGTAAACCAGCTACAGATTCTAGTTCTAGTATTAATAAATAAGCTAAGATATTTTTAAGTATATTGTTGATACGGTAAGAGTGTACGCACTCTGTTATTTTAAATGAGCAGGTTTTTTGTATTAAAAATTTTTCCTGCAATCTTATAATAAGGCGTAATTTAAATAATAATTAAATAATATTTTATAAGATTATATTTCGTATTAATTTTTCTGGAAAGAATCGTTGATATATTCGGTACAGAAAATTCTATTGAATGGTAACTTTACTTTTTTTGTAAACAGAAAATATTTAAATATGCAAATATATTGTTCTTGTTCTTGTTCTTGTTCTTGTGTCATAGGAACTGACTTGTGGTTGCGCCACTAGCCTTCTTATATATTCCAATTACTGCCTTGTAGAAGTGAGTGGAAGACACCAGAACATTCTCGAACCAACGTGATTATTCTGTACGTTCTATTAGCGCCATCTGTTAGCAGTTAGGGATAGAAGGTACTACCTATTTCCGCTTGTGTCCCCCAGATGTCGTGTCACGTTACTCCTCATGGCTCGTACTCTAGGACTAATAAATTACAAATAATGACAGGAAAATTAATAATATGCAGTGTTGCCGTTTTGCGGACTTTAGTCCGATTTGCAGCCTTTTTTAAACGTTGCGTACTTTTTCGGACGTTTTTTTTCATCAGTGGACTATTTCACTTTTTACCACCGGCAACAATGATAATATGGTTTTCGCCCTCTGAACTTACTGGAGTAATCAGTATGGCCCTAAGGCTGGAAAGTTTGGAGACCCCTGGTCTATGGGACTATGTTTCTCATCCCTTCGTCATCCTACCTATTAAGTTACACACTGCAGGGAACTATTACATAGCATCAATTTATGTACGGGCTTACATTCGTGTACGCGTTTATAAACAAATACATTTAAAAATAAACAAAAACAAAAACAGTTGTAGTATTAGTAAACGGTTTCATTTAGTCGATATTCGATTGGAAATTTTATCGAATGATAGCATTATCATCGAGAAGAAATCGATTAATCCGAATTGTGCTACGTTGTTATTTAATTTAATTAATAATGATAACAGAAAAGAAATCGGTGATTGAACGTTTGACGTCTTGCAGCTTACGTTTTACTAATTTTTCCCAAGTGCATAATTAGACGTCTGCTAATTAAGTTTTAAATAGGTAATTTGTTTGACTAATTAATGATTTAAATTGTTAAAATGATTACATTCGAATGTTAAGCGAATATTGTATATATATATATATATATAGGTATATATATATATATATATATATAATTGATTATTTTAGTCTTTACACTTATACGTCATCAACGTTTGACGCAAACTTTCACGTATGACGTAAATTAAATGGTACGTTTTCCGATAATTACAACATACACCGTGGTCTTACGTACGGTATAAAATGATTCGAAGGAGTTAAACGTAAAGTTATATTTTGTCTACAATACTATTTTCTATATCTACGTCGACCAAATTCCCCCTTTTACCTGATTATCAGTTTGTTGCAAACCAACATCTTCCACGCTCGAGCCAAAAGCAAAAAAAAAAATATAAATCACAGAAATGGCTTTTTTCAAGGCCGTCACTAACTTTCATCTCAATTATAACACCAGACAAACAGTTACTGCTAACAGCACTCGGCAAAGATTCAAGATGACACATTCTATGTGTACAGAAACGCACCGCGGCATAAATCATAAACAAACAACGATAGAAGGAATGAGACTGAGAGCTGTCAGACCACACGTAAAATATAGAAGGACAGTGTTTATCCGACCAGATGATAGTGTTTGTTAGAGATGAAGACAATATTGAAATTATAACTTTATAATTGGAAAAATGAACAGTAACTTCTTTGTGTAATCCACCGAACGTTAATTTCATGTTCCATGAGATATCGAATTTCAGGACAAAGCAGACAAAAGTCGTGGTCGGCGATTTTAACAGCCATAGTACATCATGAGGCTGTACAGAAGATAATGAAGACGGTGGGAAAGTTATAAACTGGAGTTTAACAAATAATTTATCACTAACCCATAATCTGAAACTATCTTGTTCATTTAAAGTCACTCTCAGTGAAGAAAATTTGTGTCAAAAATACCTTGTGGCCTATACCTAAAACACAGCATAAGCCACTGAAACTGAAGATATGCGCTGCAGTTAAACCGCTACTTGTACCCTTCAAGAGAAGGTTTAATTTCAAAAATGCCGATCGGGAAAAACTTACAAAAACAGTAGTAAGCGCCTTTCATCTAAAAAACAATGAAGCAAGACGAAAGCTAAAAATACAGTGGAACGGAACAATGCTACAGCATCAGGGAAACCCGGTGTATCCGGGAGTGTCACTGGATAGAAACTTAACATTTCGTGTACACTGTGAAAAAACTAAAAATAAAGTCCAAACAAGAATCGATCGGGGTGCGCCTGAACAAAGCAGAATTTAGTAAAGTGGTCCGTGGCCGAGGATGAACGATACGAGTGAGGCGAGATATAGATCATGGTACGTCTACTTGAATGCGGTTTTGCTGGCGTTAGCTGTAAAACGAAGAATGTCATTGATGCGGACGAGGGTGCCTTAAAACTCGCGGAGTACTGGTTGGGGAGGATTTAATATTAGTATGAATTAATTTAATATAGTTTTCATTTAGTCTAACTTGCGTTATAATTGGCTCGGACACGAATAATAATAATAGGACTCCCCTCGATTTCGTTACATCGTAATCCTTAACATTGATAGTACGGAATGTCACCAGTGGGCGATCATTCCACATGCATCATGGTCCGTTTTATTATACATTACATCCCAATTACTTATTAGCTACTTCAGCTAGATTGAAATTTATCTGAAAGTGAAAAAAAATGTAATGAAAGTTCACAACTACCGTGTACAGAACGTTTAAAATGAAAATGTTAATATTATATTGAAAAAGTATTTGTTGCTTTCAAAATAAAATAAAAAGGAATTTTTACTACTGTAAGGATTGAATAAAATGTGAATTTAATGAATGCGAGACAAAATTTTTAATTCTTGAATAAAGAATTTTTCTGAACAATTTCCTTTTCTCAATGGTTTGATGTAGCCAATAATTTTCCTGATTACTCTTACATCATTCATTTACACGATCAAGAAATCCGTGCACGTACATTAAATTTAAGTAATCATTACACAAATTATTATTTAGAAGATTTATATATCCAGTAAATATCGCTAAGCTGTATTGATAAAAATGTTTTCTATTTAAAAAAAAAAAATCGAAATTGACAACTCGCAAAAGCGGTATACACCAATTAAAGAGAGAAGAACATTATTTTGTAACTTAAACTGTAAATGCAATGCATCGGTTAATGACACTATTGAAGTTTGATTTTGTACTATTAAACCATGTTTTGTCACCTCATCAGTATAAATCCGCGTTTCAGTCGAAATTATTACATCATAAATCATAGGACGCTCTTCAAGAAATATCAATAATTCATCGAAATGTTTACCCAAATTCTGAGTATTTAAATTAAGAGTACTAAATAAATTTGACATTGCGAAAGGAAAAAAATTTACCCAATAAATTGTACCAAAATAAGAATTTCATAAATATTGCGAACTTTTGGAGACACACACTAACCACGCAATAACAAACAGAACGGGGTAAAATAAATAAATCTCAAACAAACATGCAACGATATTTACACGATAAACGATTAATATTAAGAATAGTAATTTCTAAACACGCATATATAACACGCATAATAATAACAGTAAATACAATAGTAATAATGATGATGGTATTAAACACACGCACATCGAACTCTCAGATCCTACTCCCACTACAATTAATTATAAGTTTAGTATCGTTTATTTTCTTTCGATCGTTCACTGTCTGTAATGAGAGCGGAAACTTGAGCGGCACTTATAATTAACCATAACTTGTCACTTTTCATGTTTACCGATCAACATTTTACCATTTTCTCACTATAAAAATTTAAACTCGCGGTCATTAGCAATTTTTCAGTAGATAAATGCTTTTCCAGTTAGTGACGATGTTATAACTGCCGCGTTTGCGACGATACAGCTATTTTAGGTGTAACCAAAGGGCAAAATTTATTCCACGAAACTATGCAGCGGTCTTTAATCGAAACCTGCTTGAGACGTTGAGGTATCGCAGTTAACGAAAGTAAAATCAATTAATCTCTCAATATAGTTACGTGGGGATGCAATTTAACAGTGAATTAATATGGAGCAGACATGTCTAACAAAAAAGGAAGCATCTTGACATAAAATTGAAGCAGCTGTATTGACTTATTGGCGGACACTCCAGTTTTTCTCTTGAAAATAAGCTTTTAATATATAACATAATGTTAAAGTTTGTGTGGACATACGGCCTGATGCTGCGGGGTTGTGCAAAAAATAGTCATATAAATAAGATTCGACGGTTCCAAAATAAGGTCATTAAATTACTCATTGCTCCCCCTTGATATGTTTCGAACTACGCATTATATATCGTGACCTTCTCATTCCTTATGTTAAAGAAGAAGTCAAACGCGCGGTTGAGCAGTATAAATAACGCTTGAAGTCTCGTACAAATATACTGGTCATCAATTTATTAGATGACAGTCTTCAGATACGCCGATTGAAACGAACCAGAACATTTGATTTATCTTTATTTCTACTAGGGTTCGTTGAGCATTAAAGGGTGGCAACCCCTTTCACGTTAATTCGCACTTCATAACAATCGCTAGATGGTCTCCCGGTCAGTTGTAATCATGTTATTAAAATAGAAAAAAAAAGAAAGTAGGTAAATGTTCATTTATTTAAACAAAATCCATTCGACGTTTGTAGCTCCCGTTAAATTTCAGTCTCCTTGCTGTATTTTGCAGCTATGCTTATTTTGTAATAAACGGTCTCGAATTGGCCGGCGACAAAATCTATATCCACTGGTGGAAATAGCGCTGCCTGAGATAAGACGTGAGGTTGCAGGAGCTTTAGAGCGCTCATCACAAATGATGGATAACAGACACCCACTATTTGAACATAATGCTCCTCCCAGTCGGTTAAAATTAAGAAACAGTTTCCTTAAGTTAACTGAAATGCTGATGGCTCAGCCCAAATCAGAAACAGCTAGGATGTGGAACGAAACTGTACCAAACAGTTCAGCTATGCCTCCTGATTGGAAGTCTGACAATCATTCAACAGACTGAGAACTAGAACCACGCGATGTAAATCTTAGAAAATGGGGCATAGAAGAAAACGATAAATACAACTGTAAGAAACAAGAACTTTTGAAACAGTTCAGCTATGCCTCCTGATTGGAAGTCTGACAATCATTCAACAGACTGAGAACTAGAACCACGCGATGTAAATCTTAGAAAATGGGGCATAGAAGAAAACGATAAATACAACTGTAAGAAACAAGAACTTTTGATCACTTGCTCTAATGTTCAATGATGGATCAGAACTGTGTTGCAGACGACTATCTGCAGCAAACAACGAAGCTACGTCACTACATATTGGGCTGAAGCTTAATGTATCCGCACACGGAAAATAAGTAAATATCATCTCCTTTTGATATACATATATGTATATATATATATATACAAAACAACCGTTAATACATTTGCCACACACATAAACACATGTACTTCATTAGTATGCATACACACATGAACACATGTACTTCATTAGATGCACACACACACACACACGGACATTTATGTAATACCCATGAGCTGTACTTATTTACTGTTTGGCCTTAAAATCTATACGCACACGTAAACGCAATCTAAAAGGACGAGGTAAATGAGACTGTATACCTTATAACACGATTAAGAAGTTTAACTAATAACAATATTAATATTTTTGCAGGCATTTATAATTTATAGCATTTATATTGTAAAAATGTTTGAAATATCGCAAATATATTTGATTTGATTTGAATAATAATAATAATCATACTCAAATTTTGATTCATTCTTCTAATAATAAACTTAAACAATATATAATATGTAATACGCAATTTAATGCATATTTGGGGGGGGGGCTTTTTTTACAATGAAATAACCTTTCAGTCACAATGTCCACTATATGGGACATGAAATTTTAATGTTGTCACACATTTTTATACGTGAAATGTCTTAATTTTAAAAATATTTATATATAGATATATTGAAAATTATCTAAGGTTCTCCCGAGAAGCAGTATTGTATAAGAAACACTCCTGTAAAATTCGTAATTTAACGTCAAGATTTTATAATGTGTGACTGAAATGGTTAAAATATAGAAATATGTTTATCATAACTGATACCGGGCCCACGCATTCACACAACATTCATCAAGCATATTGTAATGTAAAAAAAAAAAAAAGACGCAACTAAAATTAATATATATTTATAACGAGACTTATTATAACGTATGAATGACTGTTATCACGCAGCGTTGTCTGTATACCGTTCTGACGTAAAAGACATTTGATGATAGATAATAATAAATTGACGTAGTCGACATAATAGACACTTACCATTCGATTGATAGTGGTAAGGTATTTCGTCCGTGTTCAAATATATATATATATATACTACCGGCGATTTCATTATTTTTAACTATGTCCGTGATTATTAATTCGATTCGATTCATATTATTCGTAATAACGCCGTTATTAATACTACTAATACTACTATTTCCGTTCATTAACCACCACCATGGTGACGAGCGTGTTCGTAAGTCGAAAGTGTACGTAAAAAAATGTCTTCAACGGAACGAAACGTACGTTATAGAAACGTACGGAAACACGACCGTTCCAATAGTCGTACCGAACGACGAACCGGATAGATTTCGGACGCAATTCGAAAATAAGATATTAAACGCATCCTGGTTATCTTATAGCAATTACGTCATACGATCCGGTGACGATCCGTGTTTAAATTCCATCCGCGTTTTAGTATGGTCGAATTACACATTCCGCATTGAAATTTTTACAATTTTTTTTTTAAAATTAAATTACATAACTATACACGTTATTACGGTGTGTAAAGCAATTACCGGTGGTTAAATGGCAATCGATTTAATTTAATAATATAGGGCACAATTTAAACAACTGCTAAATGAACGTTGGCAGATTTATGTTGTAAACTTGGTAAAAGCGTATAATATGGTAAATGGGATATATAACATGGTTGGAAACAGGAAGAGTAAGTTGGAGGTGAAGTCCTGTGGAAGACGTAATCGTGGAACAATGAAACATGTCCAATTCTCAAACTATTAATTATCTTAAAGTTGTTTGTCATACTTTCCAATGACCACTACGAATTAGATGATTTTATGAATCTGAAAAAGTCTCTTTATTAACGGTGATTTGGCCGCATCTGGCACCACAAGACAGTGAATGCCACGTCTACCTTTTCATTATCAGGCGTTCGGTACCCTGCAATTATTCTTTACGAGATTAATATATGTTAAATCTGGATGAGTCCTTGGGTTGTGGGCTGGATATGAACAAAAAAAGAGACACAATTAAATCTGTGATAACGAGGATTTTCTATGTATGGAATTTAGCTGGATAGACGTGTTATAAACAATACAATATACTATATAACTCAGCAACACCGGTCGCTTAGTCGAGATGGGTAAGATTGAGCCACGCACATCAAACGAACACGCTGTCCCCGCCTTGAGTGATGCTGTGTCCCCCTTTGCACCATCAGTATACACTGGTGTACAATCGTCTATAATTAATAATGTTTGACAACATTTAACGGATTATTGGTTTGAGCTATGTCAATACGCGGATGCCTACAGAGTGTCGACAAATTAATTGTGTTATAGGAAATTTTATTAGGTTGTTTTATGAAATCGGGGATTTTTCGTAGAGGATTATTTGGGAAACAAGAGAGTGAAGTGTTGTGGTAGGGGTAAGGATGAGAATGATTGTGTAAATGGTAAGTGAAGGTACGTAGATATGAATGGTACATTCTGTAAAAAGAAAGGACATCAGCGAAGTCACATGCGCTAAGAGTGGATGAGGTTCTATGAAAGCCAATAATTGCCCCGAGGGCAGTGGATGGGGCCAAAAGATTATTTTTTTTGGGATAGCTTTTTTTTTTTTTTTTTTTTTGGCTTATGAATACACTTGACACCATAGTTTATTCGGAATAAAATAGTTTAAAAGGTAGTGATTAGGAATATGAAAAATATTACGCGCGTGCTTTACATTATGGAAAATTTTTAAAAAAAAGGATGAGTATAAATTCGGCACTAGAATAAATGCGCACAACGAAAGAACTATTTGCCAAAAGATCGTTGTGTCTTATTTAGTCTGTAATAAATATTTTTTTCTTTTTTTTTAATAACTCGATAGATTCGCAGTATCTGTACGAAACAATGTCATTTTAGAGTGGAAAAAATGAATAATAAATATTAAAATTTCGTTTTTTTTTTAATAAATCTCGAATCCGGATTACAGAAACTGATAGAGAAGTTCTATGATGCAGATGTGGATGTAAAAAGGTAAGAAACAATTTAAACGCCTTATAATTGTCGAGGATTTTAAAGAAGAAAAACCCCGGATAATAAATATGATTTGCAATATGTAAATTTAAAAAAAAAAAAAATTATCGTATCGCGAAGGAAATCGTTTAATCGTAATTTGCGCTATCTATCGATAATTATCGTAATCGAGATCTAATCGATTATTACTTTCAAAATAGAGGACGCCGAATGACGCGATGTAGAGATTATCGTTTAGTTTAGATGTATCGGCACAATTCGAGCTACGTACATGAATAAATCGTACAATACCATTAATTTGAACTTCGAAATACAAGTATTGTCCCGCAACAGTTTCAACACTTAGCACACAACACACTTCCAAATTGCCGGCTTGTAATTACGCCATTATATATTAGTAGTTCGTTTGAAGTTGTCTTTCGTTGTTTACTTTTTAATCGTTTATTATCATTTCGTTTGTGTAACTTTTAGCGTATTTACGTTCTTTCTTTCTTTTATAAAATTTATTTTCTTAATTTTTCCTCCATATGTATATATATATATATATTTTTTGCATACAATCTATCCAAAAGAGGACAATAAGTATCAGCGATGAAAATAAAACTACATTTATCTGAGTGTTATATACATATTTGTGTACGATATAACGAATTAAATTCGATTCTTTAGTTCGAACCGGCTGTGTCATTGAAGACGTTTGAACCGTGTACCATTATCCACAAGACCAGCAGCCAGTGGATTCACAAGGACTGTACGTATTTCGCACTTATAAAATATAGAAAATACTCGTGATTCTTACTTTGGAATACTTTTATAAATAGCCGGTTAGTCCGAACAATGTGTTGTAACTCAAATAACGAAATTAACGAAACGCCCGCTAAATTTAGAGTTGTGCGATACGTCATTTAGACGTTCGCCGCTCAAATTCAACGACACATCTTTAACGACACAGTCATAATTTCTCTCCCATTTTTCAATTGATTTAAACTTAAATATAGACTAATTTAAATTATGTGATAAATCGACGTAAGCATAGACTAGATAAACGATTCGTCCGATCGAGTTAATTATTATTTTTAAAATGACGTAATATCGGACACGTTATTTTTTTGTCTGACAATTCTAAATCGTCGTCCAAACGATTTATATATATATATATATATATATATATATATATATATATATATATATATATATATATATATATATTATCGAAGACGAGCATCTTCGTCGGATAAAATGTTAATATTGATAATATTTTTACGCGGATTTACGGTTGAATTGGTCGTAACCGTGCCCTAAACCGATCGTTGAGATTTTTGCGTAAATATCCGTTTCGTCGGACAAAACTTTTCATCCTAACTATACAATACTCGTCCGTTGCAAAGGAATATTAGAAAAATAAAAAGACCTTGCAACTCGTTGAATATGTTCGCAATGTACCAATCCGATTCTTCGAACCACCAAGTTAACATTTCTATAATCCAATTTAATCCCATCACGATGTATAGTTTGAAACAAATGTTGAAGCTGTTTATGCCAAAAAAAAAATAACACAATTAATTCAAATGAGATTAGATAAGTTAAAAGCTCGAGGTGGTTTTTGAATAGAAAAAGAATTTCGATGAAATGAGAATAGATAATGCAACACTGGATAACAGAATAGAATTTAGAAATCAAATTTAACAAATTCGACATTTTTAAAGGAACCGAAAGTAACAGACGATTGGAAGAAAAAGCACATATGAAGAAATACTGGTTAGAAAGGAAACTGAAAAGTTTGTTGTTTTCACGTGGTTCGAAGATGACAAAAATTCGAAAAGAAGAAAGAGAAATTTAATCTCGATAACGGAATCGAGCTGAATAAGTAACGTGTATATCAGATCATCTTTTCTCGTGTAGTTGGTTTTTATTATTGAAATAATTTAACTATTGGCGCAAAAAATTATATAATAAACGCGTGCATGATGAAATAATTTAATTTAAAAGTATATCTATTTTTTGAAGTAAAATAATTTGTATATTTATTGTAACTATACGACATTTTTGTATAATCGATATAATACGCTAGAACAATAATTTTTGGCAAGTTGACGGTTTTCTTTTGCGCCTACTATCGCACACAGCTGAGCGCGTAAATCAGGCATGTTAGTAGAATTTTTATAAAAATTATTTTGTATTGGTCTTAAACGTGCCCTAAAAATAAGATTTGATGTTAATTTGCACGATTCTTTACAAATGTATGTTACAATCTTAATGTTAAAACAATCAGTATATATATATATTAACGAATCAATTGGTGGAAGAATTATTAGCAATCCGACCTTCGCAGATGACATAAAGCTTATAATCAGCGATTAAATATATGAGTAAGAGTAAACACAATTAATCGCATTGACGGCTCGTACATAAAGGTTGCATCATAGCTGCACAACCATCGGAAATATCCAGAACAGCGTAAAAATTGATGTAATAAAATAATTAAAAGCGCTAATTATTTTTGGGAGATTAAACGAAATTAATTTAAATTCCGTTTTTCGTGGAATATATTATAAAAAGTAAAAAATCTTTTAAAACGGTGCTTTGAAATGTCTAGTCACAACGGTTGGTGGTTGTACACTCGATTCTGAAGGAGGCATCATAAAACCATATACAGAGTTATATAATGATTTTGCAACTAATTACTATGGTTGTAGAGTTTACATCGGGATGTATTAGCGACTGCCAATCGTTTCTCAACCAGAATCCTTGAAGTACACACACTTGACGCGGCAGAACAGGTTTTTCTCGTTGTGCTGTTCCGTGGATGCGATTGCAGACGCATACTAAACAAACTAGTCTATGACTTATATTTCATCTCTTTCCGAGATTAGTTATTCTTCTTCCAATTTTTATTGGAGTTTCTTACTTTTACTGTGTGTACATTTCCGCGTGCGAATATGTTGTTCATATTATTCTGAACTGATGTTATAATATACGTAGAATTTCTTCCTCGCTGAAGTTTTATTATTTATACCGCCATTGATCATTTCATTTTCAGTTGATTATTTTGTGTAAATTGTGAAAAAATAATAATACTTAACTATTATACATAGAGTTTATCGAATTGTTTCGTTTTAATATTTTAACAATTTTTATACTTTTCTAATTGTATAAATTTTGTACTTATTCACTCGGAAATAAATTTATAATATATTTTTTGGTTTATTATTACAATTTTTTATCATGCGATTGATAATCTAACTTCATAATTTTTAGTTTTTCTGATTACAGTTTTAAAAGGTTCTTGTACTTGTATTACACCTTGTTGACTTTGATATTTTTAATGTTACTTTGTAACGTGTTTTAGGAAAAAAATTTTTGCGCATGTATTTTGGAGTGAGAGTGGTAAGATGTAATTGCAACCGCTAGATTTTTTAACCACGGGTCGCCACTAATTGATTATGGTTGAACGAGAAAATGCTGTAAGCTGGAAAATCATAGGCTTTGAAACAGTTGGTATCTGTTATTGAAATAAAGGCGCTTCAGAAAACAAAATAAAACGATGATTACAGTTGGACAGAAATGCTATGAATCAATTAAACAAAATATAACTAGTTAATGCTTCGGCGTTTTTCATTATTACATATGCATCGAAGATGTGTAAGTTAGGCAATAACCGTCGACTGTTCTGAGATATTTTATACAAAACATTATTAATCATAAATGCAAAAAAGTCATTCGTGCAACGGTTAATAATTAGGAAACAAGTGCAGACTCGTCCATGCAGATTATGCATTAAGTTGACGGGCATCATCGGGAAAGAATTCTGTAAGTCAATAATTAACTAACTAAAAATTAAATGCAATAACGGAAAAATGGATTACAATATTCCTAATAATGAGTATTGCAACTAAAAATAAGATATAAGTAAACGGTTAAAGGTTTGTTATGAATATTTCGATTTTAATTGAATTATACCAAATAAAATATGAATTTCCTTCAAATGAAAGTTACGGGTAAAGTATTTACCTTCTTATTTCGCAAGCGTTAATCCGTCTTTCACCGCCATTTCGATTTAAATATTTGGAGTTCTCCTTATTACGAGTAATAAAGAAGGCCGTACTGATAAACATGAACGTGTTGGTCAATAAAATTAAACTGAGTGGAACGTATAAATAAAATGTAGCCTCTTCGTCTAAAATAAAAATAAAATATAGTTTAATATTAAAAGAGCAAAAACGATAACGTAAATTATTTTAATAATTTGTCTACATCCGTGACATGACATTCGTACAAACCATATGTACACTTATATCAACAAGGGAAAATTGTCGTCTATTTAGTATTAAATATTTGTGAAAATTATAAAAATGATTTTCTCGAAATTTTATATCCAATTAATAATTTATTTATTTTTTTTCCATAAATTGCATCAATTGTGTATAATTAAAACTAAAAACAAATAATAAACCTTTCGCTTATTATATTTACACAATTTTGTAAAAATTATGATTAATAAAAAAAAACATTTCCAACTTACATTTTTTTATATAATTTTATAACAGGTACAGTTTCCCAAAAAATGAGTTGCTTAACAGCTTCCTGATTTAATTGGCTTCGCGTAAATTTTAAATTAATTTCAAGTTCGAAATAATAAAAATGATAAAAATTCTGAGATAATAAATAAAAATCCGAATGTTAATCTGGATATTTAATTTTTTTACTCCTAATTTATATACTAAATGCGGTTTATAAATATTTTAACGTATCTATTTCCAGGATTTTGTATTAAAATATTATGTATAACTTTAATTTTTCTGAAATTATTGATGTGAAAATAATACGAAATATATAATTAATTAAGGATAACTGATATTTCGAGCTTTTAATTTCCCCGCCTTTTTGCATAGAGTTTTGTAATAATTTATAATACTGCCAGCTCTTTCAAATTCGGTGTATAGTGATTATATAATTTCAGTTCATTCTTTCTGTTCATTCCGATGAATAATTTTATTGTGGTGTATTAGTAACATCGTAAAATGAAAAAGTTCAATTAGTAAATAAAATTTTTATAATCATTCAATCATTCACGTATTCTTGTACATATGTAATCCAATTTTTTAAACAATTTATATACGCTTTGAAACATCTCTATGTTTAAAAATTAAAATGTTACCTATAATCATATAAATACGGTTATGTTTAGAAACAAAAAGGACAAAATTCAAACAGATGGTGTAAACAACAATATAATAGAAACTGGTACAACAGTCAAGAAAATCAAAATGTATGTATAATTATTTATTTGTATATGCACATATTGACGAATATTTATTATTAAGACGAATTTATAACAAAACCAATCGAACATTAACATCTATATCTCATAAATTAAGAAACACAATAGATCGTTTTAAATTTTCAAATATTTGTCTATCGTTCTTTAATTAAAATATGCATAATAACTGATATTATAATCTATCACGATTATTTATTACGTAAAACACTCAATACTTTTTAATTGTTTAATAATTTCTTATTAATCTTAAAATTGTTTATGCTATTTATGTTACCATGCCTTCATCCCCATTTTATTTTAAACAATTATAAAAACATACACTCGTATTAAATTTACAACAGACACACACACACACACACACATACATATATATATATATATTTACATTATCTATTCATTAATGCTGTACTTTCTGAATTTTTTTACAGACTTCAAGAAACTATTTCTCGAATAATATTGTAAATGTAAGCATACACTCTATACAACATTATTCCTAATTTTAAAGTTTATTTCTATTTTATACAAACGCACGAATAACAGTATATTAGGCTTTAAATTAAATGAACGACTACACTAACGTAAATTATATCTGTAACTATTTCATAAACTTTACATAAAAATGATTTTTTTCAGAACGCTCGTAACATTCAATCGACGTTAAAAAATTTGAAACCGGTATTCTTTTTACTTTTTACATATTCATTATTCTAATTTATTATATAAACATTCAATTATTTATAACAATACTACAGTAATAAATCATTTCTAAAGATATATGTACCGGTGAAAAAACAAAACTCGAACAGTATATTATATTCATAAATATTTTATTTCATTTCATGTACACTTTTACATGAAACGAAAACACAAAAAAAAAACATTCACGAATTGAAAGAAACTATAGCGAATCTACAAAAGGTGTACGTGCGGTACAATAATAATAACAAATGTTTTTTATCATTAGTACTGTCTTACATCACACACAATTAATACACTAATTACATGCTAATTGTTTTACTGTTTTGTATTTGTAGGAAAACACAAATCTTAAAATTATTAATGAAAAAAACAATCAGATAAATAACTATATTCTTTATCGTCCGCTGTATCTATCTATCTATATACACACACATATTACATATATATATATATATATATATATATATATATATATATATATATATATATATATTTCATTACATCGTTAACTATTTTAAATAGGAAAAACCCACGGAATTAAATAGATACGAATCTATAACTTCTGTCAGACTTAATATTTCTTTTTACACTACTGCTTTAATAAAAAAATTAATTTGATTTACAATATTTGTGAACTTATATTTAAATTAATATTTTGTTTTTTATATCTTTCTTTTTATTTATATTATGCTTGATAATGGCGTAGTTTCCGAAAAGCTTTGCGAAATCTAAATAAAGGTTTACTGATTTTTGTAATTAAGTTACAATATTTCCATACATATTAAACCCTTAACGATTTCCAATTTTGTGTATGCAACTTTTTTTGCAGGAATTATCAAACGAAAACAATAAAAACATTATTGTCAGAAAAAGAACAGGTACTATATTAAAAAATACACACACAAACAAAACAAAATTTTATATATATATATATATATATATATATATATATATATATATATATATTAATACATATATAATTGTTTTAGATAATATTAAACATGAATTACGTACAACTACTTTCTTATTATGTAACTAAATAACAAGTGTTGAGAAAAAATGTGTAAATATATATTTCGATATAATGAAAAGGTAAGCACAAACGTTTTTTTTTTTAATTTTTAAATTGTACTTCGAGCTTAATTCCCCACCCAAATGTGATCAAAATTAGTGTGTAAAATATTAATATAGTATTGAGAAGAGTTTTAAAAATATTTAAACATGTATTTAATAAAAATTAAGTATTTACTATGTATAAATTTGATACAATAAATAAAGATTAACGTTTAAAATCCTTTATTTTTTTTTAAAATGTTAATAGGATCTTAAGACTACGGTCAAATAAGTATTACAATTATTACGATGGTGTATATGCTTAAAACTAACGTGATAAACATAAAGACGGGTGCGAAGTCACTTGCTCCAGCGAGCAAGGCTTCTTACTAACTTACATATGTCATATATAAATTAGTACTTAATGCTTAATCAAGTCATGCAGTTTCAGTCGTTTCAATCGGCGAGTATCGAGTTTGATGTCAAGCAATTTTTCCACTTCAAGGTTGGGATGTCCATGCAGTCGTCGTTTATACATCTTTGCAATATCTTGTATTACTTCGCGTACACTTTGAGGTCGCGGTGTATGCCATCGTTGAGGGAAAAACGATAGGCATCTACGATTATTCGTAGGATTATGCTTTGCCGAGTTTGGACAAATTGCTGATTTGTCTTCGTAGCGCAGCCTATAGAGCTATTCCATATGCCCATATGGGATTTATAATTTGTAAGTATATCAGGCGTTTGCAGTAAATGCTGAGCATTGAACGCCATCCTATTAGTCAGTATAGTGTTGACATGGTTTTCTTGATTTGCCTGCACTTCATCTTTACACGCGGTTTCCACATAAGAGTCCAAGAGTGCATGCCAAGATATTTTACCACATTGGTTTGCGGAATAGTCTGATCTGCAATATAAACCCGAAGGGCACGTTAACGTGTCGCAGGGTGAATACGATGTGTTGAAATTTGGAGTTGCTGAAGATGATTTTCCATCATTGAGCCCAACTGATGATGCTATCTAGATGTCGTTAAAGGTTCTTTGTTGCTTCCTTCTGGCTACTACTCTTCGATGGAATGGTGGTGTCATCGGCGAACGTAGCCATAATTGTTTTATCATCAGTAAGCAATTCGTTGGTATATAGGAGTTACGGGATAGGTCCAAGGACACTACCCTGCGAAACTGCAGCCTGTATCGGGTGATATGATGATTTAGTATCTTCATGTGCTACCCGAAATTCTCTTTCTGACAAGTATGATGTTAGCAAACCATGTGGATTCCCTGGCAGAAGGTTACACATTTTAACGATGAGACCTTCGTGCCAGACTTTATCGAAAGCCTGCGCTACATTGAAGAAAACGGCCGTGCAAAATTGTTTACCTTCGAATGTTCGCTCTATAACTACCGTTACCTGATGCACCTGTTGAATTATGGAATGTTGGTCGCTAAATCCAAACTGGCGGTTTGGACCTCCACAAATAGTATCATTCGCTTTTGTACTAATTTTTCATGTAATTTTGAAATTGATGATAAAAACGATATTGGGCAGTAAGATGTTATCTCCTCCGCTGGATTTTCTGGCTTCTTCATGCTTCAAAAAATAACGTCAGAGCTGGATCCCACGTATTTATATATCAGTGTAGCATCTATAGATGAAAAATGTGAATGGGTTATTCGCAAAATGAGTGATGTGATAGATTTTTGTAAAAGGATTAAAAAGAGTAAAACAAACCGGAATCAATCGGATGGGATCACAGACTAACTTATTCAATTAACTCATGAAAAACACGAGTTGTATAAACTATTAAAATCATCTCCAATGTGCAGGGAGGTAAGCCAAAGATATAAAATTGTTTAAAAAAGTGTACAAAAAGCTACAAGAAAAGTGAAGTAAACATGTCACACTAACTTATTGAATGCCTGTGGACATAATCAAAAAAGTTACGGGGCTGTTATAAAACGTGTCAGTGGTAAGACAAATGAAACTTTGAAAGAGGTAGAAGTGAACGACAGACTCATGAATGTACGAGGGAATGAAAGATTGATTTCTCGCTGTTTTAACGATTATTTCCATGACTCAGTCGTTACCTTAGTTGAAAATCATAATCACATGGGTGAGGCGTACACTGCGGATAGAATATCAGGAAGCTATAATCCAAATTCCTTTGGGTTTATTGAGTTCTCGAATAATGATATAATACATTCAATTGAATCTTTGCCAAACAAGCCTTCTTGCGGGTTCGATGGAATATCTATTAACTAAAGAATAACAAAAATTTCTTTTCTCAACCGTTAACATTTTTATTCTATGAATCCGTGTTAAAAGGAAAATTTCCTGGAATATTGAAATTAGCTATTGTTCGACCAATTTATAAAAAAGGTGACAAACATGATATTGCAAATTACAGATCGATTTGTGTTCTCTCTACAATTTCTAAACTGTTCGAAAAATGCGTTAAAAATATTCTATTAAATTACTTGCTAAAATTAAATTATTTTAGCGTGAATCAATACGAGTTCTTACCTAAAAAAAGGCACTGATAATGCATTATTTGAACATGTAAAGTGCACAACCGAGAATATTTAAAATGGTCATTCTGCTGTTGCTGTATATTTTGAACTTTGTAAAGCCTTCGATACATTAGATCATAATATTTTATTGGAAAAGCTCTACGATTGTGGGATAAGAGGAAATGTACATAATTGGTTTAAAACAGACGTAGAAAACAGACGCTATATTACAGAGATAAGTAATGTACGAAGTGAAGGTGTAACGCAAAATTCTGCCGTTCCACAAGGGAGTGTATTAAGTCCATACTTGTTTTTAATATATATAAATTACATGTGTTATATTACGGTTAACGGTAAGATGTTTAGCTGCGCAAACGATACTGCATTAGTGATTACTTCCCGCCACTCAAATATTCTTAAACAAATGGCGCAAGCTGAAGTTAAAATTTGCTGGATGGCTGAAGCGAAACCGTCTAATTGTTAACGAAAAGAAAAAAAAATATCTAATTTACAATTATCAATCCCCTCATTTGTGGAATGGTATGAAGCTTATGCTAAACAATAAATATGAGATAGAAATAACGCATGAAGTGAAATATTTATGAATTCAATTTGACTGTAAGTTAACGTGGAATAAACATCTTCTGTACCTAGCTAAAAAACGAAAGAAATTGAATTACCTTTGTTCGTACATAATGCAATATTTTTCTGTTGAGCATCTTAAACGCTTATATCTCGCTTTGTACCAGCCTGCTCTCAGTTATGGAATAATTCGTTGGGGAGAGGCGGCTAAACAACATATTAAGCCAATTCAAACGCTGCAAAATAGATTAGTAAAATTTGTTTTAACCAAAAAAATCCTTCTTCTCATGACATAATCCTAAATATTCGAGACATATACCAGTTACAATTACTTGACTATGTTTTCAAGAATAATCCTCACAATATGTTGCCCATCACGGAGTACTTTACAAGATCAAATCGAGAGGGGATGATACAAATACCAAAGTTCAATAACTATCACTCCAGAATTCAAACTATATATAAAGGTGCTGTAATTTATAACACGTTGCCCATGTATGTGAAAACCGACTTGAAAAATTTGAAGAAACGTCGCAAGCTTTTAATGAGGTACATAAAAAAAAAAAGTAAAATAGAACTTCGTTGGTTTTTAGCGTTAGGGTTTTTCTACAAATTTATGTGTATGCATATGTTGAGTACGGCGGTGTGGTGTTATGTATGCATTTGAAAGTGCCAGGGTTAGCTTAATATTATATGCATGTACACCTGTATCCTAAATTACATTAGATTACACTTGCGCAACATTTATAACATATTTATTTTTGTTTTTTATCAACAATCGCATAATTATTTTATAAGTTTTTTAAATTTATTTTTCATAATAAACACCGTATATTTAAGAAAATAATTCTATTGCTTATGCTGCTACTCGCGCGTTACATTTGCAGCATGTTATTGTAAACTGTTATATATAAGGAAGTAAAAAATAAAGCTTGATTTGATTTGATTTGATAATCACTTGCGCTACCTTGAAACAAGCTAGTACGTGTTCAAGTCTAAGACTTGCATTGAAACAGTACGCAAGTAGAACAATAGCTTTACGTGGTAACTCTTTCAATATACGTGGTGATATCTGATCAATGCCTGGGGCCTTCGTCGGGTTAATATTTTTCTCAATTTCCGGTGCTATCTTCACTAGAGTAAAGTACTTCAATGGTTGATCTGCCTGATAACTTGTTGAAGGTGTCATGTCTGACGCAATGTGGCTGAAAGACTCTTGCTGGGTGTCTAGCAAAAAGATCTGCTTTTTCTGCATCTTTCCTAATCCAATTTCCGACTTCATCGTTGAGCGGTGGAACTTGTACAAAAGGTCTCTTTATCCTGTGGGTAGCTTTCCAAAGCGTGAAGTTTTTATCAGAGTGGGGACTGAGCTCTTCAAGATATATTGTTTTTTTTTTGTATTTCCTTAATTAATCTGTTTATTATTCAGGTGATTGAAAATGATTTTATCTCGTGGATTACATGACTTATGCCATTTCCGTCGAGCTTTCCTTCTCTCAGCAGTAGAAGGTGTAGCAAGCTTTGCTGAGTTCTGGATTGCTTCAATGAACTGTTCAATTTGAGCATTGAGGTTTATATCAAATTCTTGGCTTAAACTCAATCAGGCGTAATCGATTTTAATAACATATTGTTAAATATGATTTTAATGAATTTACTCTTCTAAAGGTACTTTCTTATTTTTTGATATTAAATTTCTACGAATGTTGTTACATAGTAAAATTAAATTCGGTATTCTTTTTTTGCAAAAACCTTTAACGTTTGATGTTTTCATGATTTATTAGTTATGAAATTTATAATCAAAATAAACTTACCGAACCAACAAGATGTTTCACCGAATTTAGGTTTTGTAATCCATTCGGGAATGCCGGGTATGTATTCAATTATCAATTCCGCGATAGTAATTAAAGAAGGACATCCCCAAGCGTAGATAAAATATTTTAAAAACTTTTTATTACAACTTTCTTTCGAAACATATCTGGATACCCTAAATATAGAAAATAATTATAATTTATAACTATTTTAATTTAAAATATACAACGACGTTGCAATAATGTAAAAAAATTTAAATAATCGTCATATAAAATACAGTCACGGTTTCAGTACAAAAATTTCTCACTTTATTGCTTTTAAATAAAATCTCGTACATACGGTTTTTTCATTTTTAATATTAGGCCATTTATCAAGAACCAATTTTATATAGAGAAACGTGAATAGAAACCGGTACATAAAATAAAATTTACGTAAATTTAGAAATAAAAGCAAAAGTAGAATTTTAAATCAATTCAAACATTAATAGAGTGTCGACCAAACGACGTATACTGAAGTTAGAAATAATTATTTATTATTTCTTACAAATTTCCGGCAAGTTGTATATAAATTATAATCGAACAATGATGTATGAAATAACGGATTCTGAATGAGGAGAATGGGGAAAACCAATTAAAAAAAAAAAGAATACGATAAATTCTACAATAAGCGGAGTTACTTCAGGATTAGACCATAATGGATTAAATAAATATTGAAATTTTTTAAAAAGTAATGATTAAAAAAAATTTCCCGGTTAATAGTTGACGACATACATCTATTTGTAACGTAAAAGATAGTTCTTAACATTACCACACAACACGTTAAACGAATAAATATGTAAGATGTTTAAGAAAAAAAATTAAATTAAATTTCGTGTTAGAGTGTCTAAATTACATGATTAGTAATATTTAAATTTTAATAATGATGAAGACTAGTTATGATTTTATTCGACATAACTACAGGAGGGTGAAAGAAAATACTAGTTTTCAAAGCGAAACACGATGAGATAATTTAATTAGCTACACTGCTGACAGAAAACTTTTCAGACATATTTTTCTTAGACGTAAAGTTGACTGTATTTAGTATGTATGCGTTAAACAGATCGATAACGAAAGTGGTAAGATAAGCATAAATTTAAATTCGGTCTATTCGCAAAGTTGTTAATATTAACTTCTCCCGTGTGAAGATAGCTTTTCAAATGTCCTTAATAAATATATTTACAATGGTGTCGACATTCTTCAAACACGTTAAAAACGAATTCTCGCGAATATCGAACGAGAATGTAACAGCATCTTCAATATATGTCAATTGAGCGAATTGTTTTACGGTAATATTTCGTCCCAAAGCCAGATTTAAACATATATACCGTGTTTTCGAATTAGGACACGTCAGATTGATGTTGAAATGGAATAAAACAAGTTGCATAATCTTTATTTGGAAGGCTCGTATATGTCACTGTGTATGGAATATAAAATCGTTCAAATGTTCACCGCGAAATTTCACGATGGTACAAATCCGATAGAATTTTCAATGACTTAGCCGTATGGATACAGCCGAATTTAACCCTACAGCGAGCGCGTTGTTGTAAAAAGAACAGCAACGTCGAGTTTTAGTTATGATTAAAAATGAAGACTATGTTAGAATTTTGAATACCACACGTATTCCTCGCCGAATGTTTATTCTTGATAATGACGAGTTAAAAGAACGAATCATGGCAACATAACTTAGGCAACTGAACATTAATCAACGCAGGTCATTTATGTGTTGTACTTTTTACATCACGCGCGTTATCGTGTTGCTGATATCGGCCACTTTTTACTGTTTTCAATCGGACTTTTTTTTGTATGTTCTTAGTTGTCGGTTTCCGCTTTTTATTTCGTGTTTTTTATTTTTTTAGTCAACGCAGGTTATTAATGTTTTGTAAACGCGTTATTGTTGCTGGTATTTGTACTTTTTGTCGATCGGACTTTTTGGTACATTTTTAGTTTTATGTTTTCATTTTTTATGTTGTTAATTTTTTTTCAAAATGTCTAAACTTCTAATGAGCAAATAGGACACTATTTGA
The DNA here is from genome assembly GCA_032883995.1 of Coronaproctus castanopsis. Taxonomy (NCBI): domain Eukaryota; kingdom Metazoa; phylum Arthropoda; class Insecta; order Hemiptera; family Monophlebidae; genus Coronaproctus; species Coronaproctus castanopsis. The sequence goes on from CM065052.1 coordinate 291,944,987, forward strand.
AGGAACTGTCGGATATGAAGAGAATGACTAAATAAATAGAATTCTAGGACTGTTCAGATGAAAGTGAGGTTGATGGTAAAAATTAAATATGGAGAAGAAGAAGATTAAGTAATTATTTTTAATAAAATTTATTGTATTTCTTAATAAATTATTAACTATTTTTAATTTTTTTCATAGGTAGTCTTTTGTTTTTTTCAACTCCGCATGCAGGTTCTTATTAGATATTGATATTAGGTGCAGTAAATGACGATAAGTGGAGCAGGAGTCTGCTAATGTCGCCTCTTTAACTGCTGTCAGGCATTCGATATTAATTGTGGCCATCGTTATTGACTCTGAAAAGGGCCGTTTCAGGCTCTGTAGCTGTAAATGATCGCTTACCCGTGTTGTAAGGATTGGCCAACGTTTCAAACTTGTTTGGAAAATCCAGTATCACTTGAGCGTTGTTTCCAGGGGCACCACATGGAGGTTTCTTACTTGCCCCCTAATGCTAAATAATAAGCGACGTTAGTCGAGTACGCTTTTATTCACTCTAATATCCCACTATTCTGGAAAACATGACTAGCTGATATGGGATAAATGTTGAAATGTTCATTATTGAATTGAATGTAGGATCCACTAAAATTTTTATAGACGAAAGTACCACATTTTGTCAAACGTTTATTACACAATAAAAATTTCTTTAACTTGAAAGTTATTCGGAATAATTCGCACAATTCGATGTATCTAATTTGTAGTCGAATATAAAATCAAACAAGAGTTCGTGTATATAATTTATTCGGTACGAAGATTTATTTATTGTCTTACAATTTCACCATCACCGTTGAGTGTTGTCTTCGTATCGGATGTAGGCGACTATACATATTTTGTTTTGCAGTGTAAGTAGCATACGAGGCAATCAAAATATGACGTTAGCCTAGATAGACACACACACACACACACACACGGGAGAACCAATTATAATCGCTATTGTCACGGCACATGCAGCTCCCTGTGTTTATGTAGTATACTATATATTTTTGCTAACGCACATATGGTGTTGTACTTGGTGGTTTGCCATTACTTTCCACACGATAATATGAAGATAAGCTACCCCGCCAATTTAGGAATACTATATTCGATTTCACCCAGTGGCACTGGCACTATAGGGACATGCAATCGTAAAAGATAATCTAAAACCAAAATTTGAGCTTTGCGGATACGATTTAAAGACCTTCTGTTGTTTAATGCTCGGAAAATTAATCGGCATTCTATAGATTACTTTGAACCCGTGCATTGTCACCTTTATGTAGAATGGGATTGTATTAAATTAGTTTCTTATTACTTTTAGCAGCATCTCATAAGTTATAATTCTCTCTCTCCTTCTGTAGGTCCATCCCCTATCGAATGTTAGTGACTATCTGACTGTTGTTTATCTTGTGCCGCGTAAACTCCAGCTGTTGGCATAATATAAGTTTTTACCAAAGGTGTCCCATCGTCTTACACTTAGTAATATTAATATTAATTTTTATAATGCACAGGTGCCCTTTCGCTGTGGTAAGTTTGATTCCTATCTATATAGGTTCCATCTTGTTTCTGGCCGTTGTGTATCTTTTGCAGTTCTAGCGTTGACTCCTCTGGTCCTTATGATGATACTGAGCACTTAATGTTTGATTGTCCTTTGTTTGAGGATTGTAAGTTTAAAATACGCAGAGGTTTTTTTTATATATAAAATTTCAATCTGGCTTACGTAGCCAATGAGCAATTTGTCTACATGGGTCATGACAGAATTGAAAATATCATTCATCGGCGTTACCTCGCCAATCAACAAACATTTGAGCATCTTCCCAGTGAGTAGATCACACCCATGAGCTTTATATACTGGTAAGTGAACTTTCATAATTTATGCAGGAGAAAATGGTTTGATTGGGCGAGACATTTAAAACGGAGCAGCCAGCTCTCATTCTATTTTATTATAGAAAGACTCTGATCCCGTATCAGGTGGATGTGGTTTGAACACATTATTCAGATACAACCCAAATACTTCCGCCTTAACAAGATTATTGCGTGCCCATTCACTATTACCTTTTTAAAGAAGAGGAATATTTAGTGGCCTTTCACAATGAGTGCTCATCATTTTTGAAGTATGTGCTGCAAGGGATCGATTTTAAGGTATCATTTTTATGCTATTTTAACAAATTACTTAGTTCTTTACCTATTTTGTTGAGAGCACATTTATCAACTGGATTCCTAAATGTCTGCCACAGTTTTCCAATTTTTCTTTTTTTATTAATTTTCTCCCTAATAATTGAACTATCTATGCTCAGGAAGTTCAAATGTGGCTTTTAATTTTTTTATTTTCTGTTTTTTCCTTTTATTACACTATTACGTGGTTATTAATTTTCTTTTCTTTTTATTATTGAGCTTATTTTATTTTATTTATTATTATTATTTTATTTTATTTTTTATTATTATTTTATTTCTTAAAATACAAAATTAAAATGTGAAAACGTCTCTTTTGAATCATGATCAGTACCTGTTCCTAATTAATGTGGAAGAAAGTACTAAGTTTTAGGAAACGTTATTCACAATTTTAAAGAAATTTTATATTTTTTTTTAAATACCAGCGTTCAAAAATCACGCGGGCCTGGCGCATAGTTTTCAAATTGTATGTACGTTTAAAAAGTGCGATATTTCGCTTTGCGCAATTTATTTCGACTTCATATTTCATAGGAGAATAATTCGGATTAATAATAATTAAAATTGCACGATTAAAAAAAAAAAAACATTTTCCAATATGGTTTTTTGTAACTTCCTTTTTAAAAAAAAGCCCTGTACATATTTCACTTATCGAATGTGTCTGAATTCCAAGTTAAACTCGGTAGTTCGCGTACAAATCTTTATATTAAATACTGATCAAAGTAAAATTAAAACGTGATTATTTACCTAAAAGTTCTGAATAAATCGAAGCACATCGCGTTCAACCAAAAAAAAATTGCTAATATAAAAAACTGAGCGAGGATACCTGAAAATAAATACATCATCAAAATTATTTCTACAAATATAGTTTAATCATCGAATAAAGGGGAAAAATTATGTATATATATATATATATATATATATATATATATATATATATATATATATATATATATATATAGACATACGGTTGTGAAACATGAACGCTAACCAGGAATTACAAATATAGGTTACAAGTAGCCTAGAGATCAATTGAGAGATGTATGCTATCGATTACTAAAAAAGACGGAAAATTCGCGATAGAACAAAAGTAACAGATATAATAGAAAGAATAAATAAAATGAAATGGCAGTAGGCCGGTCATATAATGAGAAGAACAGATCGAAGATGGACAGCAAGAATCTCACAGTGGTACCCACGCGGGAAAAAAGGCCCCAGCGAAGACCGCATATGAGATGGGAATACGAATTCAGGGAAAAAATTGAGTGACCTGGACCAGAGCTACTCAAGACCAGAAGAAATTGCGCAAAATATGTGTTTAATTCATACAATGAAATACTGGTTGACCAGCTGAATATGATGATATATATATAATAAATTGGAAATACATATATATATATATAATAAATTGGATATATATATATATATATATATATATATACATATGTATGGATTTATATATAACTATTAAAGAAACACTTTAAAGCACATTCGTATATTTATCACGTTATGCCTGTATCAATCCACTGTTGTGTGTAGGAATGTCCCAGACATTTCCAATCATTCTTGTTTTATGTAACTCAGATCGAAATGATCTCTTTTTCACAATGTCATCTCGCCACCATGTTGTTGATCTGCCTCTTTTCCTTTTTGAATATTGCAGGATTGTCCACCTGCCATCGTCTCTACGCGCGACGTGTCTAGCCCACATCCATTTCAATTTTACTATTCACTCTACTGTATCGGTCAATTTTGTCCGTTAATGGTTCTTCTGTCTTTTAACCGGACGTCTAGGCTGTTTGAGTTTTCCTGATTTTCGTTATTATTCTCTTTGATTCGTATATTTATTCATTACAAAAACCAAAAAAACAATTAGGTATCAAGTTAAGATCTCTCTTGTCATTCAAATCTGTCCCTTAGCCAACAAGGTATTAATATATAATGCGATAATAAAACCAACATGAACTTATGCATCAATATGGGGATGTGCAAAAAAGACAAATAGAAATACAATTTCGAAGCTTTCAAAATAAAACTTTAAAGCTGATATATAGAATGATGTGATAAGGCACCAATGAAACTACCCATCGCGAGCATGATGTCTGCTGCAACCAGCTAAGCTGTCTCTCGGACGTCACGCTAACGAGACGATTGAACAGAACTAAAATTCGCGACCTTAATAGATGTATTCCCCATACAAAAAAAGAAAAAAGATGAGACTCTTCGTATATAACCAACTTAGTTTGAAATAAATTGGCCAAGTAGAGAAAGAATTCTCGTTTTGTCTTCCTGGACGTGAATATCAATTTTGAGCCTATGATTAAATATTACGTACCCACAGTTACAAAATAGACGAAGGTAAATCTAACAACCATCAACGCCCTTTCATTATTTTGCGAAGTAGGTTACTTTCGTAAGTAACCGTACAGATTTGAGGTAATATAAGAGATAGTCGTAAACAGAATATTTAATATTCATACTATGTGATTGTAAGCACGTTTTTGTCAAAAATACATATTTTTATTAGGTTTTTATTCGGATTAGGACGATTGGATACGTAGTATCTAATAAATGCTAGTACAATGGATTGATGGGGTATCCATGCTTGTATGCTACTGATGTTAAATTTTAGTCGGTAGATCCTGGTAACAAAAGATGAATTTTCTCGTTACGCAATTAAGTAGATGATCATTAAATTTCTTCCCACGTGTATTATTTAATGAAAGATTTTCTACCAATTGTTTAGAACCGATTGGGTGTTGCATTCGAAACAACATGAATAAGTGAAGCACTTTTCGATCAGCTTTGGTTATAAGCTGCTGGTAAGGTAGAAAATCTTTCACCAATATCCGCGACTATACGAGAACGGAAGAAATGAAAAGTAAAGATATCAATTTGAAGTCTTGGCTTTATTGACAATTTCCGTTTGGGTAGATTCAGAAAACTACAATACAAGGGAGTTTTATTACTAATCGCTGCAATTCTACAACTTCTAATTCTATCAGAATAGGTAGAAAAGCTGAAGTAATTTTACAAGACGCGCATTTTTTCCTACCTCTATGAAAATAATGTTATCGCAATCTATAATTTTTACTATTTCATTTTGCTTTTTCTGCTGAGAACAGAATCTACTTTGCGTTCGATGATCTCCTCTATAGTTATGACATGACTGTAATTGTTAGTAAAGTGTCCTCCCTTACATTTTATATGTACGAGTGTTTGACTAAATGCACGCACGATAGCAGTTTAGACAGATACGAGGTGGCCTCATATTGTTTCCATCATAAATTGCAATTTGTAAATACGCACCAATTCTGGCAAACTACTCTCTGTTTCACTCGCCGGATGGAATGAACGATACAAATGCTTGACGTATGAGCGAACGAAATAGACAATAAATCAAAATCAAACAATCAGGTATATACGCTGTTTGTGTATCAAACGAAGAAGTTCTAGTTAGAACAAAATATGGATGGATCGATCAGATATTAGCGGGGAAACGCATGGGACGGGTATGTAGGATGGAAGACGAATTCTAAAAATAATACTGTACGGCGTTCTGGTCAATATTAAATGTCCGCTCGGCAGACGACGGCTACGATAAAAGGATGTGCTCTTAAGAGACCTTTTAAAAGATTAGATATTAAACGAACAAAGAGCAATTGGTAAACTAATGCCCAAAATCGTATAACGTAGGATAATAACATGTTTCGAAAATTAACAAATATTACTACAATACAGAAAAGAAAGAAGCGATATAATGTCAACTTTGTACTTTCACAAATGCCACACAAAATACTAGCTGGATTACAAAGAAGAACTCATACTGGCACTCGAGTGAGAATAGAAGACGATGAAATTTATTGTTGCTACTAAAATTTGATAGCAGGAAAACGAGCAGATTAGTCAAATATATATATATAGCGTTAAAGAAAAAAGAAAAGTCTATTAGATCAATACACTTTAAAAAACTTTCACGATATCCATTTGCGATGTTTTTCTGTGCATCGAAAAAAAAAAATTGTGAAGCTATATCAACCGTGAAAGTTTAAAAGTGTATAATTCCGGACGTCAAAATCTTTTGCTTATATACTGTATAAACCGTACCCGTATAAAGGTTAAACGACGTAGGCTCAAGTACGAATCCTTGTTTAACTCCGGTCGATATTTCAAAAGGATCTGTAAAATTACCACACCTTCCATATCATCGTGTAACTGTTGTAGAAGCGACAGACAGCAGTTTCGATGGGCATCCAATTATTTTTAGAAATCTCCAAAGTGCACCTGTGTTTACCGTATCAAAAGTCTTTTGCGCATCGATGAATGCCATATACAATTTTTCATTTTGTTCTCTAGTTTTTCCCACTAGCTGGCGCAGGACAAATATCATATATACGGCACTTCGTTGCTGCCGGAAGCCACATTGCTCTTCGGGAAGACACTTATCTATTAAAAGTACTCAGCTCAAAATTTTACTAGCAGTTGATAATAGGGGGATATAATAACTAAAACAGTTCGTTTTATCTCCCTTATTTTTATATATAAACAAAATGGCTGTATTTTTAAAATCTTTCTGCGGAAAATCTTCTTCCCAGAATCGTTTATATCCATATATAAGAATTTAAGCGCAGTATTCAAGAATACAAAAATGACTTAACTTGAAAAAAAGAATATTACATTAGTCAGTTCTTTAACATTGCTAAAAGCGGATAATTAGCGCACAGATACTGAAATATCGTAGACAGATCGTATTACAAATAAAGCGATAACGAAAAGAACTGGAGAAAAAGAAAATAAACTAATGAAAGACATTAAAGAAAGGAAAATATCGTTCATAAGATCGAGGAAGGTCGATTATGCACGACTGTCGTACAAGAAAAAATACCATCGAAAACCCAATAAAAAGGAAGTCGAAGGCTGGAATTAATTCTCGTGACTTGACTGAAATTATAAGAAAAGCCAGAGATCGAGACGTACGAAATGGAGCATGATGTATGTAAATTGTCGAAAACGAGAGTGCGAATAATACGATGTATACTTACCGAGTACGCAACAAGACGGTCTGTCTTCGTATTCGATGTATTTCAAGTTTAAAACTATCATCAACGAAAATGATACGATCAAAGCTGAAGTGTGTTGTTTCAGACATTTACCGTGTAAATTTTGAAATTGTTTCGTACAATATATAGCGAACGTGCTCAATAAACAGACGATCGAAATTAACATGCAACCCGCGTGAACGTTATAATCTACGACACTCGTAATAGTCGTCTGCGTTATCGGAATGTCCGAACTCAAACAAATCCAAGCCGTTAATTGACCGTCTTCGGCAGCTTCGTCTAAGCAATATTGTTCGATATTTTTCAAGCGATTAATAAACAACATCGATAACGATCCGTTTGGTAAAACGGCGAATGTACCCGATTTCAAATAGAAACCGGGTCGACTATAACCGTATACTAACGAATAGTTATTCCTAACGTATTCGGTATCCAAGCGTTTTTTGAAATCCGTTTCTAACGACCGGATCCGTGTTGATAAATCATCGCCGTTCGTTTTTTTCGGACGACATTCTTTACCGGTTCGACTGAAAACGTAATTTAACGGACAACATTTCGGTAAACACGTCCCTTCGAGACAACCATCCGTTTTTACCGAACCGTTAATGACGATCGTGCGATTATTTATATCGTCGTAACGGGTCACGTTACAATCGGATTGGATATCGTTCGCGATTATTATCGATAAATAACATAAATTAATAATTAACGTCCGAACGATTCGGTCGTCGGTTGTAGTAGTAGACATTTTTCGATTTGTTATTTATTTATATATTTATTTATTTATATATATATATATATATATATATATTTATTTATTTATTTATTTATATATTTATTTATATATATTTATTTATTTATTTATATATTTATGTATACATATATTTATTTATTATTATATTTATTTATTTCTTTATTTATATCTTTGTATTAATTTTTAATTTTAACGACGTACTAAAAACGACGTATACGAGATATCTCGTTACGGAACGTACACAATCGATTGTAACGTAATGAGTCGCGAGAATGAAAACGCGTTCAATTGCGTTACGCGTTTAAAGAAAAAAACGAAAACAAAAAACATGACGGAACGAAGGAACAACGTGCCGCTATTGACGACGTCATCCACGCCTCTCCGGATTCCTGAACACGCACTCCAGAGAAGAGCCACACGACAAATGATGTCGTCTGTAACGCCTCTTCTCGTTCGTCAATGATAATTTCGTTATCGTTATCATCGTTATTAGTATTTTCGTCATTAATAATATTATTATTAATCATATAAGAGGTCAACACTTCGCACTCTATCAACCCGTGCTGTCATATGGGATACTCAATTGGAGTAGTATGGCTAAATATCGTATTGAATCCACAAAAGTTCTTCAACCTGCATTACCGAGAATATTTGTCCAAAAACGAATGCCAGTTACTGTTCTTCAGTTGTATAGATCACAGTTGCTTACTTACGTGCTGAACAGCGCTAGTAAATTTAAAATCTTATTCGATAGCAGAAGGACAAAATCAGAAGGTACGGGAAGATCAAAATTTCCGTGTATCGATAAATCACGATTGAGAAGATAGGTAATTCCCTATATCTAGAGTAATTTAAAAAATGATTTAATTCATTATTGTTAATAACATTTATTCAACTTTCGTCTTATTTTACACTACTGAAATTCTGTCCATTACTTTATTAATTCTAATAACTCGTATCAAACGTACGCTTGAACATTTCTCTTCTTGAATAATCAGTGTTGTTATATTTCACGAGCGTTAATTGCGATTGTAATTTATTATACGATAATATACGTATATATCCATCTCTCAATTATTATAATACGAATCTTCTTGTAATGTTCCATTATTTTTTATGCGAATTTAAAGAACTCATTAAACTTGCACTGTATATAATAAAACCTTATTCGTAGTTTTTACATCAATTAGTTTTCTCGTCTTATATAATCATTGTATGCTGCAGACAAAAAACAAATAAAACCCTGCGACTACAAAATAAGCAAGTTTTCTAATTACAAATAATACGTATTAATACGGAAACATAAGTCTAAACTGCAAAAATATATTGCAGGTTCTTAAATAAATATCTTAAAAAAAAAAAAGTGGATGACATGGGTGTCGAAGGTATTCACTAAGTAAAGGTGTTAGGACTAATAAATAAATAAACTATAACTTAATGTTTTAGGAAAAAGAATGAGATCGTGGAAGAAATGGCATTCTACCAGAAAAATGATTATATAGCATTTAAGAACCAAAGATCAGAAAAACATCCTTTGAGCGACAAAAAAGACAATACGAAAGACAACAATTAGTTCAAATACTTCCAAAGGAATAATACTAGAAACTTTTATAGAACCTTCAAGACCTAGCTACAGAAATACGAGCCCCAAATTCTGTGTTTTAATAACGATGTTGGATTGTTAGTTTTAAATGATAAAGACAATTGTGAAATATTACGAACAGTCAACAGAACGACCTGAAAAAATCAATTCGGAACAGAAATTTGAAGATCTAATCCTGCGAGAGTAGGAAAAATCCGAGAAATAATTAAAAAATTGAAGAATAATCGAGCTCAATGAGAAGATGGAATTATTGCTGAAATATGGAAGTATGCAACGGATGATGCGACTATCAAACTTCAGAATTTAATTGAACGGATATATCGGAAGAAATATCAAGTGATTGGAAAACCGCCATAATCCGTCCACTTCATAAAAAAGAAGGTAAAACTGATTGCAATAATTATAAGAGAATATCATTTTTACCAATGACGTATAAAGTACTTTCAAAAGTCCTACGAAAGAGACTAGAAAATCAAGTAGAAGAATATCAAGCAGGATTTAGGAAAGGAAGATCGTGTATTGAACAAATATGGAATCTAAAGCTAATATTAGAAAAGATTATAAGAGAATGTCGGAAAAATTGAACGAAAAAAACATCAAAAAGACACAAATCGGTAGAAAGATGGATAACGTAGAAGTTGATTGCATGGCATTCGCAGATGACTTGGCGATTTTATCGGAGAACATAAGTGATTCGATAGAAGAAATAAATATTAGAGGCGGGACTAAAGATAGCGTTTGACCAAATATATGACTGATGAAAAAAACGCACCTCGATCACCAAATACGGACGTATAAAAAGAGTCAGCGCATTCAAAAACCTAGGAGAATTTATACAGACAAACGCGTTGGACAAACCAACCAAAGATAGAATAAGAAAAATGCAGTTAGCATTTCAGCTGATAAGAGATATATATCATGAAAAATCAATGTCCGTAACATCTGAGTTAATACATTATAGTGATTAAACCGGAATGTCTGTTTTGCGTCGGAGTGTTTAGCGATGAATGTGAGTAAAGAACTGGAACAGATCAAAATGAAGGAAAGGAAAATAGTACGTAAAATACTGAAACCGAGACCTGATCGGGAAATATGAAAAAAAAGAAGTAACAAAGAAATATACGAGTATGCTGAAGATATTATCAATATATGAAAAAGAGAAGATTAAGGGTCATTTGAAGAGAATGGTGACAGCCTAACAAAAAGAATTTTCCAGTACTTCGATAAGAATCCGTGGTTCTGAGAAGTTAAGGAAGACCTTAAGAAAATTGGAAAGATGACATTATGGATAGAAACAGTTTTAGAAGTGCAATTAGCACGTTCCAAAGTTTTGAAGAAGAAAACTGTTATTAAATGAACAGATGAAATGAGGAAAAAATCAGAGTGAAACAATGAAGAAATACCGGAGTGAAAGGAAGATGAAGAAATAAACATCATGAAGATATTTTACTAGGTGGTCCATAAATTCGAAAGAAGACTACTTAATGTTATGTTCAAGTCGTTTGTGTTTATATTTGAAACGTACTTTTTATCAGTACAATCTTATAGTCGGTGTAGAATACATAGAACTATTTGACTAGTTGATATGGCTTCGTATGCTTAAGGCGTCTGACGTCGTTTTCAGAGATGAACATATTTCGTGCCTTCTCGTTTGGATGAAAACGGAGTTGTTTGTGGTGCGCGATAGAAACGTGCTTTATTGTTTCATCAATAAGTGGGATTTCCAAATCCGAATGGATGTCTTCATTTCGCTGCTACCATTGTAGATCGAAAACATTTGTTTTGTATCCGTTGGATAATTAACTTATTTAATTTTTTCGCACAGCCCCGCAATATTCAAATTGGTCTAATTATTGGCATACATGAAAGTCTTTTGTTACGTATACTGAGCTTGGAATTTCGAAAAATTAACCAATACACTTGTCGCAATGTTTAGTAATTTGTTCTTTTTTCGTATTTATACGCGTTTCCCAGTTCAGTCGAGCGTCTAAATGCATACCCAGATATTTTACACTATCCTTTTAAGGAATAGGAAGTCGTTCACGATATACTGGATGATAATTATAACGTCGTAATGAATAAATATGATTGAACATAAGTCTCCAATCTCGTGTACATGATACATACGCATTTTTGATGGAATCGTCGATAGATAAAATAGCTGTATCATCTGCGAATGTATACTCGTTTCAGCTGATGTTGGGATGTCGGCTGTACATACGAGGTAAAAAAAAGATCCGAAGACACTCCCTTGTATCGGGTAGTATTTTGATTTTTCCATGAGAAACGCGAAACGTTCGTTCAGAGAGATACGATTCTAATAATTGGCACATATTTTTTTTGTAAGTTATTCATCGTTTTATGTGTGAGCCCTTCGTTCCATACCCGATCGAAAGCTTCAGACATATCTAAAAAAAATGCTGAGCGTGTCTACTCTTTTTTTTTTTGGTTATTGTTACGGTTAACTCACACGTGACTTTAATCGTTTAAGAAATAGCTTTTCAAATATTCCGGATATCGATTATGAAATTGAACAGTATACCGTTTGCGCAGGCTTCTCTGGTTTGAGCAGCATAATAATTTGGTACATATTTTAAACAAAAACACGCATTAAATATGTATTTAAGCATAATGACACCTTTACGCGGTAATTATTTTAATATTGACTAGGTTGTTTCATCAGCTACGGGTGCCTTTTTAGCAGCCGAAGATTGACGTTTTATTTATCATTTTTATTTTTTTTTTCAACTAGTTACATTAGTGGCGCTTTTAAAGTTTCTTTGCATCGCAGACTCCGTATACGACAAATAGTTTTTGCAATTTTCTTTAGTTATTACAAATACGAAGGGTTGTTGTGGTTTAAGCGGAGGTCAGAGAAATATCCGGCATTGGCTTCAACACCAAATTTCGGGAAAAGTAATTGACAATTTCGATATGTGAAAATATGCCCGAATTGATGCAATTAGCATTTTATATTTCTGACCAAGGCACAGGAGAACGTTTTGAAGTGAAGGAGTTTACCCGCAAACAGAGCAAGCGACCGAGCGGAAATAACGGACATATATATATATATATATATATATATATATATATATATATAAAGTTTAGATGTGGAATGTAGTGATACTTAATTACAAAAAACAGTTAAAGTCACTAAACCTTTATTTAGATTTCGCAAAGCTTTTCGGCAACTACGGCATTGTCAAGCGAGATATAAATAAAAATAAAATATAAAAAACACAAAATATTAATTTAAATGTAAGTTCACAATTTTATACATAATTTCATATTTCATTTATTATGTATAAAATTGTGAACTTATATTTAAATTAATATTTTGTGTTTTTTATATTTTATTTTTATTTATATATCGCTTGACAATGGCGTAGTTGCCGAAAAGCTTTGCGAAATCTAAATAAAGTTTATTGATTTTAACTGTTTTTGTAATTAAAATATATATATATATATATATATATATATATATATATATATGTGTGTGTGTGTATGTACATGTATACATATATATGCGTTTGTGTACATGTATATATATACAAAAAAACAATAAAAACAATGTTAATCACTGTAAAATTTATTTTATTTTAGCAAAGCTTTTCGATTTTTACATCATTTTCAAGCTATACAAAAACTTTACAAATATATATATATATACATACATATTAACACCCGCCCATCAAAAACCACATTTTATTGTGTAAGGTGTGTCAACGAGATAACGGATATATATATATATATATATATATATATATATATATATGTATTTATGTGTATATATATATATACATATGTATGTGTGTATATATGTATATTCCGTTCACATGTACTTGCGTTACCAACACTTTCAATCCACGTTGTGGAGCGTTAAGGGCGTCAACTTATACACATACGTAAGCTTATTCTTATATATATATATGTGTGTGTGTGTTTACTTTTATATATATACTTATATATTACGTATATATATATATGCGTAAAAAATTTTTAAAAACTTTAGCGAATTTTGTTAAAACGTCGTTAAGTTTCACTTCTTCCCTGCGCTCCGAGGCACAGATTTATTATTATTATTATTATTATTATTTCATATCCCCTTTTTCCATTTCGGGTTTCCTCGGGTTTTACCCGTCGGCAGATACCCTTTGTATTTCGATTAACATTATAATCTTAAATATATAACATTTGCATGTAGGTTCCATGTTTAATATAAAGTACTATGTGTATGTGTGTAGTGTATATTATTGCTAGTGTTCATTTTTTTGTGTGATTGTATAGTATTATTGAATATGATGTGTGTAATTCATGGGTTGTGTTCTTATAATTAGTATGTCGCTTGTGTTGTGTGGATGCTACACTTAAGGATTTCTAGAGGACGGCAACCAGCGGAATGGTGTTCCCTTATTAACAAAATATACAACCGCATTTATTAAATATTCTCAATACTTATAGTAAATGTACTTGATTACTAAAAATAGTTAAAATCACTAAATTTATTTTTAATTATGCGAAGCTTTTCGGCAATTACGCCATTGTCAAGCTATATACAATTAAAATTAATTAATATAAAATCATAACATATTAATTTAAAACTAAGTTTACAATTTTACACAAAAATGAATTATGAATACTTTAAACTATCTGACCCTGACTGTGGTACACAACACAATCAATTGTCAGTAATATAAAATTTACAGAACAGTAGCTAGAAAATAATTATTTTATAAAACTTAGTTTTAAATTAATATGTTATGATTTTATATTAATTAATTTTAACTGTATATAGCTTGACAATGGCGTAATTGCCGAAAAGCTTCGCATAATTAAAAATAAATTTAGTGATTTTAACTATTTTTAGTAATCAAGTATAAAAATATGTGTTTGAACAATGAAAAATATATATTTATGTGATTAAAAACTTAATAGTTAGGAATAATATTTTTACAATACACTTTTTAAAATTAATTCTTCCTCAAACTTTTAGTTTTAAATTAATATGTTATGATTTTATATTAATTAATTTTAACTGTATATAGCTTGACAATGGCGTAATTGCCGAAAAGCTTCGCATAATTAAAAATAAATTTAGTGATTTTAACTATTTTTAGTAATCAAGTATAAATAAAAATCACTACATTCCACAATCAATAACTTTATAGTAAATGAATACATTTTCCCCTTAAATCTAATTAGACTGCATACTAAATTAGTTGAATAGAAATAATTTATTTCTACCCTCCTGTCTGTTATATTTATCATTCAACCTCAAACCAAGTTTGTGGTATCTACTCGCGTGACGTCACATAAAATGTAGTCAATCTCTATGGATCAGAGTTAGAGGTAATGTTGATAAAAATATTAATAATAATAATAGTTCAACCATTTTCACCGAACGTCGTTCGTAAAGCTGAGATTATACGATGATCGTAAACGTTTAACCATTTCGAACGATAATGAGAACGAATATCCTGAGTGAATGGTCTCTACAAAGACGTTGAGAGACTATTCGCATAGTTTCTTCAGACATTTCGATAGAACTACGATTCTGTCGGGAGACTGTCCGTGTAGTGTACATTTATTTCGCACAATTTGATAAAAAAATGTCCATTCTCCCTTACGACCACTCCCTAAAATAACTCTGACATGAGGGAAAACCGTTAGTTCTCAAATAAACTATAATATACGAAATATTTTCATTGATCAACATTCATGACGGATGATTATAAGATGACTGTGAAAAACATGACGATAAATACGTGTGGCGTTGTTTTATAATTAAAACAAAATCGATCCATTCGAATTATTTGTAAAACTTCCGACTATCGTAGAGTTAGCAAATATTTTCGTTTGACGAAAATTAACAACAACAATATAGTTATAAACATAAAAGAAAAATATAACATGGGTTACAAACATTGTGTACCGGGAACACCTGACCACAATATCGCAGTAAGAAAATAAATAATAAAATAAAGCGTTAAATACCGCCCGAAAAAAGTGAATATAGAACTTAAGTTTAAACTGCTAAAATATATTGTTTTGAGTTCTTAAATTAATACTATGTTTAAAAAAAAAATACAAAAGTGGGCGACGTGGGTATCGTGTCTACTTACTGAGTGCAGGGGTTAATAATAACAAATTAATTTCAATTTATTACTACATAATGTTATGTTTAGGTCGTCTGTATTTATATTTGGAATACATGAAACGAAGTTGCCCGGAATTGTAGTCAACGATCGAGGAGACGAGTTCGTTGTTTTGGTATGATCATTTAATAAAAAAGTCAGTCGATAGTTTTAGAGCAAAATTTCTAATATGGGTCAGGTCATTATCTTCGTGCATACTGTTGATTCTGGCAGAGCGAAGTGCATTGAGAATACATCTGAGGTATCTGCTTCGAATAACTTGTAATTTATAAAAAAAGATTTTTGATATCGAGCTCTCGGCATGACAAGCGTAACAAAGTTTTGCACAGATTAGTGCTTTATAGAGGATTATCTAATGTTGAGGAAGGACTTGCGATTAAGGATGGGATACAAGGAACAGAAGGCATTGTCTTGATTGCGATATTATTTATGTGTTTAGTAAAAGTAAGTCTATCGTCGAAGATCACACCGAGATAGCGAACCTTATCACACCACTCTAATGTATTTCCTTGTACCATTAAATTATCGGGTAGAGCTGGTCTTCTACGGGTGAAGAAAATAACTTCGGTTTTGTTCAGGTTTGTGCTAATTATTGTAGTATTTAAGTAGCCGCGATATCCCGTGCTGAAGTCTATTACGGATTGTTTCCGCATTCGCTTAAATAACCATGTTTCATTGTCGAATCTAATTACCTTCCTCCACCGGTCCGGTCAATCTAATCGTCTTTTCCTATAGTGCGTCCTCTAGCCTTAGCTGCTATACAGAGCTCGTTAATTTAATTTAATAATAATAATAATATTTTGTGTAAACGAATAAGTCAATAATACAGTGTGATCTTTAAATTGAATTTTACCGACTGATTTTGCAACCTCGTTTGTCACCAACTTCATACGCATTCTACTTTTAATCCGAAATCGACCGTTTATTTTGAAATAACATAATGAAATATTTACAATCAATAACCTCGTCCTCTGTTCTGTCTGCTGACTTTCCTCGAAAACTGACGAGAATTTCTTTGTCGTCAAGTATATCAGTTAAGTCGTCGAGATATCCTAGAGCAGAGACTTCTATACGGAAGGTAATAGAACACAAGTGTAACATACTAAAATTAAAGTCAAATGAATGTTATGCTCGTAGTAATATGTGTGTATTCCTAAAGCAACGGTAGAAAAAATAGGAAACATTATTGACAAATTAGTAGCTGAAAAATCTTGTGGTAACGATAATATAAGAATTAAGGATATGAAATATGTGAAGGATAAAATATCGAAGAAAATAACAAACTTAATAAATAAAACGTTAGAAAATGGAATGATACCGCAAGGATTGAAAACATCACTAATAAGACCGATATATAAAAAAGGAAAACATAACGAAGTCACAAACTATAGACCTATTGCAATACACAATTTTACAGCAAAAATAATGGAAAAGTATGTAGGATCATACTTAGTAAAATACTTACAGGAAAATTATGTTATTGATAGAAATCAATATGGGTTTCAGAAAAAAAAATCAACATCGTAAGCACTTGGCGACTTTGTTGAAGAGATAAGGACAAATCTGGAAATGCGAAATAAAGTGATAGTGACGTTCATTGACTTAACAAAGGCTTTTGACGCAGTGAACCACGATAAATTGTTAATAAAATTGAATAACATAGCTGTAACGGGTAAAGTCTGGAATTGGTTTAAAAATTATCTGAGTGATAGAAAGAGTGTAGTAAGTATATCCGGAGTAAAAGGAATTGAATTTAAAATGAGAAATGGTGTACCGCAAGGGAGCAACTTAGCCCCGATCTTATTTAATATATATGTAAATGGTCTGCAAAAATATTTAAATTATAGTAAAATATATGCTTTTGCCGATGACATAGCGATAATAACGACAAATATAAATATAAAAATAGCCGTTGAAAATATGCAGAAAGACTTAATACAAGTTAGCATATGGGCCCATGACAATAACCTGATAATAAATACTAAAAAAACAAAATGTATGTTCTTCAAATCTATGATGGATATAGAAAGGTACAAGCCTATATTACAGATGCACTCGAATGATTGTGCCCATTACATGAAACAGGAGAATAAGTGCAGTAACAAAGATTGCGAACAAATAGAAATGGTACGAGAATACAGATACTTGGGTGTAATTATTGACGAAAATTTAAGATGGAATAAACACATAAGTTCTGTGGAAAAAAAAATTCGAGCAACATTGCCAGCATTGTATACATTACAAAACTACGTTAGCAAAGAAACATTAAAAATACTATATTACGCGCTGATAGATTCACGATTAAGATATGGTGTGCAGGCATGGGGTTTAGTTAAGAAGTATTATACTGTACTTATCGATCGTTTACAGAGAAAATCCTTACAACTAATTAAAAGAGATAATGATAGTGAATTACATAAACTTTTGAAGGAGGAAAACATGCTGGATATAAAAAGACTGTGCTTAATGGTTAGAATGTTGGATTATATTAGAAATCGGAAACCTGTAAAAGTTAGGGAAAGAAAAGAAATAACATATGATCTAAGGAAGATAGAAAAATATCATACTCAAATACCGAAATCGAAGCATGGAAATCAGACAGATATGTACATATTGCCGCGTATGATGAACGAGATACCAGAAGAAATATTGAACGAAAGGGTGGAGAGGAAACTAAAACGTGAATTAAAAAAATGATTACAAAATAAGGAAAATGTGGATAAAATACTGTAAGAATAATGAAATGACGAGGATTATGAAATACAAATATAGAATGATACAATGCGGATGTCAGGGTTCTACTACCGATTGGAAAATTAAAATTTTTGTGTAAATGGGAGTCTATATGTGGATGATTAGATTGGAAATATATTGTTTACAAATTGAAAGTTAATATGAATTAAAACTACTCTAACAGATGTATACATGTATTCTATGTGTGTGTTGCATGCATGTGTGTGTGTGTGTGTGTGTGTGTGTGAGTATGGTACTGATCAGTACTTAAGCTCACTTTGGCAGTTAAGTTAAAGAGTATGTGAGAGTGTAAATGAGTTGTAATTGTATATAAAGTCGGAGATCATTGTGACTACAAAAACTATAGACCAATAGCAGTGAGCTCAGTTATAACTAAAATATTAGAAAAGTATATAGCAGGATGCCTAACCAAATATATTGAGGAGAATAAAATAATAGATAAGGAACAATACGGGTTTCAAAAAGGAAAATCTACATCGAAAGCTTTGGGAGATTTTGTAGATGAAATAAAACAGAATTTTGAAGTGGGAAATAAAGTTATTGTTACTTTCATTGACTTTACTCGAGCGTTCGATATGGTAAATCATAAAAAATTATTACATAAATTAGAGGATATAGGCATTAAAGAAAGAGCAAACAAATGGTTCAAGAGTTACTTAGAAAATAGAAAAACTGTGATCAGTATAATGGGGGAATTAGATGAGGAAAACATGTGGAGATGGGATTGCCACAGGGTAGTAATCTAGCACCATTATTGTTCATTATATATACAAATGGCTTAAAAAGTGTATTAAAGTATAGTAAAGTATTTGCATTCGCTGATGACCTAGCAATAATAACAGCGCACAGAAATATAAAAAATGCGGAAAAAAATATGCAGAATGATTTATTAATAGTAACTAAATGGGCGCATGATAATAATTTGATAATAAACACAACTAAAACAAAAGGTATGATATTGAAGCCAATGGCAGAATTTGAACCACATAAAACAAAAATAATAATGCACTCAAATGAATGTGTGCATTATATGATTGAAACTGATAAATGTAGTAACATAAAATGTGGAAAAATAGAAATGGTACAGAAATATAAATATTTGAGAGTAATCATAGATAGATATTTAAGGTGGAGTTTACATACTGAATATATAGAAAAAAATTAAGAACAGTGATACCAGCAATGTACACATTAAGAAATTATGTAAACAAAGGTACATTAAGAATGGTATATTATGCATTAGTCAAATCGAGACTAAGGTATGGTATACAGGAATGGAGTTCGGCTAGTAAAACGTACTTAGAAAAAATTGATAGATTACAGAAAAAATGTCTAAGACTGATTATGAGAGAAGAAAAAAAAATCTGGATATGAACTACCGAATGAAGAGAATGTATTAAATGCGAGAGGCTTGTTTTTAATGACGAAAATATGGATATATTTAACAGTACAGGAAAATCAAATAGAAATAGATGAAAAAAACTAACCAATTATATGCTAAGAAAGACGTTAAAATATAAAATACCGGTAAAGAGGACAAAATATGGTGAGCAAACAAGTAAATATATTATAACAAAAATTTTGAACCAGTTACCAGATGAAATACTGCAGGAAAAAAATTTAAGAAAATTGAAGGGAAAAATTAAAACCTGGCTACTGGCTGGAGATATTATGAGCAAAATTAAATAGGTAGGGATAGACATATAGCACATGACCGAAGTGTTGCTACTATATGTATATATTTTGTTTAAAATGATATTGTATGTGTGATTGGGAGAGATAAATGAGGGTAAAAATGTGAGCAAATGGGACAGAGTGTATATGAGTGAGTGTGCGAATATGAAAACTGTGAATTAATATATAAAATATAATAAACGCAAGATAAATGTTAGCGAACTAAACCCATCGACAAGCTTATAGCTTGACGGAAGTAATTGAAAAAATTAATCTATAAGGAATGTGTGTGAGTGAAATTGTGCATGTATTTTTATATGTTATATACAAATATACGATTTAAAAAAATATATATATATAAATAAACGGTAATTAAAGAAATCAATATAATAAATGTAATCAAAATAAAAATTTATATTAAGCGTAAATGTATAATATTAAATCATAAGAAATGTAATTACCCGTCGACAAGTGAAAGCTTGACGGGATAAGTAGTATTAAAATAATTGTATTATGTCGTATGAGTGTTGTTGTGTTATTGTGTGTATACATGAGGTGTGATTATGAGTGTATATATCATTATAACATATACGATTCGCGACGCAAATATTATCATCAGAAAATAAAAATATAAATAGTCCTAATATTATTGTCGCGTGGAAGGAAATGACAAACCACCACGCACAATACCATGTGGGTGCCAGTAATAATACAGCATGCTACAAAAACACCCGGGCCTATGTCGTGACAACAAAGCGATTACAATAAATTATCCCGGGTGTGTGTGTCTATTTACGATATTATTGCACTTA
Organism: Coronaproctus castanopsis; assembly: GCA_032883995.1. Taxonomy (NCBI): domain Eukaryota; kingdom Metazoa; phylum Arthropoda; class Insecta; order Hemiptera; family Monophlebidae; genus Coronaproctus; species Coronaproctus castanopsis. The sequence goes on from CM065052.1 coordinate 291,965,974, forward strand.
CACTGTACAACAAAATATGCATAGGTAGGTAATCGCATATCTCCGATATGGAGATGGCACTTAATGATGATGATATCGGTTAAGATTCTGGCAATTACATAACAGGTGCTCATCGGCGCGAATATTCCTAAATTTACACGATCTTCCTATACCTGTTTCATCTTTTTCTTCATAATCATCATCATTTGTCATCGATATCCCCCCCAAAAAATCAAGCTTATTCGTTTATAAGTAAATTTTCTTACGATTTTTTAAATTAGATGTATACTAATATGTGACGTAAACCTGATAATTTCCCTATATTGATTGTAATTTCCATTATACAAAGCTTAAAAAATCAACTTGCACGTGTTTAAAAATCGACAAAATTGTAGTGAAGTAAAAAACAAGAAAAATCGTGATTTAAATGTGCAATTATAAACAATTGGACTAATTATGATTTTTTTTATAACGTTGATAATAAATTGTCTGAGCCATGTTTGAAAATTAACGAAATTGCCGTTAAAAAATTACGATTAAAATAAATATTTTAATTAAATTTATTGGTACTAAAATCAATTGAATTCAATAATATATATTGTTTTAATAGCAGAAGGAGAGGAAAAATTGTAACAACGTCTTAATTACTTAAATGCGCTATTAGTAGAAAAATGTAAAATGAAAATAAATGCAGATAAAACAAAAGTAATGAAACGTGCAAATGAAGTTGCGAAAGATATAGACATAGTCCTCAATGGAAAACGAATATCTCAAGTCAAAGAATTTTCTTATCTTGGCAGTTTAATAACGTCCAACGGAAGAATAGAAAAAGAAGTAATAAAAAGAATAGCCCAGGCTAAGAACGATTTTATTAAAAAAAGAATGGCTATTACCATCGAGAAATATTTCATTACACAGAAGGAAGCTCTGTTCGTTAAAACTTTTGTCTGGAGCATTGCATTGTATATGTGAAACATGGACTTTATATAAAAAAGAAAGATTAAAACTTGAAGCTTTTGAAGTTTGGTGTTATCGAATGAGAATATCACGGATGGATGAAATCTTAAATAAGGAGGTATTCAAAAGAATAGAAGAACAACCGGAGATAATAAACACGATTGAAAAGAGAATAAATAATATCATCAAATCAGACATTGTAAATGGCTAAAAAACTTAATGGAAGGAAAAGTAAATGGAAAATTAAGAAGAGGAAGACCAAGAACCCGATTTATGGACGCTGTAATAAAAGAACAGAATTAAAGAAGCTGCTCTTGCCAGGAAAGTATTTGCTTAGCTGCAGGTCATGTTGCCCTCCAGCCTAACGGTTGAGGAGAAATAATGATGATGATGTATATACGGTGCGCAGTCTAAAAATCAAGTTTACTCGTTTACTTTCCCGTGATTTTTGTGTAAAGAAAATATATATTGATTATATCTATATTGTGATATAACGTAAAGCTGACAAATTTCCTATATCGATTATATATCGCGTTACAACTTAAAGTTGACAAATTTCTTATATCGATTATATGTGTTGATATGACATTAAAGGCTAACAAATTTCCTTTATCGATTATATGTGTTGATATGACGAAAAACTGTAATAAACATTTTTTTCGAAAAATTATTATTATTTATTATTACTCTTACACAATAAAATAAAACGTGGAATTTATAACATTTTTCAAAATCACGGCCATAATGTGTACCATACAGTAGTCGTTTTGTTAGTTATCCATTCTTATAACATGGCCAACTCATCTTGATCAAGTTTCTGGTAATTATTGTACCGATTTGTAGCTTGGAAATGTCTAAAATTCTTTCATTTAAGATTTTATTTTCACAGGTTATTCTTTAAATGATATATTCCAAGTCTTCTAATTTGACTGTTTCTTATTGGACTTGTCTCCAGCAAATGTATGGCATTGTTGATAATATTACCGCGTTGTAAATATTATATACATATATATATATATATATATATGCAATACATATATTTTGTAAATATAAATAAACGCACTAATATGTGGTTTTCCTTCAGCTGAAGCAACACCCAATCTAATTAATTTTGTCGTTTAGTTAAATTCATTTCCGTAACAAGTTTTGTTTTGGTGATCAACCAGTTATAAAACTTTGCAACCTGCCAGATTCCGAGGTTAAGAATTATTTCAACTGTGACAACAACTTATAAAGTTTTTTATTTACAAAATATAAACATGAAACACTATTGCATAGGCACACGAGATACCATTAGATTTAACGCATTAAATAATTACTTCATTACTTCATTACTCAGCCTGGAATGCTTTCCCAGTGACTATTTATTAAATTTTGCGTTTTTATCCTATTGAATTAAAAATTTGCTATTTACTTCGTCAGACGTAGTAGCGCAAAATTTGACGCAGGTGCTCGCACTTTTTTTTAGATAAAACCCGATAAAATATGCACATTCAATGAAACTAACAAAATATGTTCGATACTCGTGTAAGAACTTGTTTTATCTTGTTTGTAAACATCTACATTTCTTGTCTTTATTAATACATAATCAACATTCTGTTCTTTTATATATATGTAATAATAATTAGTAGACTATATAATGCCGGTTCTGCCCAGTCATCCAACCCCATATACTCGATGTATAAAATGTCCATCATTCTGGGTCACTTTCTTATGGCAATTAACACTGATGCCGTTTCTACCCGGTATTCGATTATTACTGGTATTATTGGACGTCCGAGGTCAACCGATCATCATCTTTGACCGCCACACCCCCCACTGTACCATTATTATACATATTTTGGAAAAATTCTTAACCCAATTGATGATAACTGAGAGTGCGAGCGTGTGTTAGTGTGTGCATGCATACCTTATCATCCTCAACAGTCCTTAATGCTATTAGTGTGTGCGTGCGAGCGAGCGTGTGTGCGTGTGTTAGTGTGTAGGTGCGCACATCTTATCATTGCCAATAGTCGTATTAATCGGATTGGTGTGTTTGTGTGTGAGCGTGCATGTGTGTGTGTATGAAACTTAGCACAGTCAACAGTCGTATTAATCAAATTGTTTGTTGCGAGGGAGCATGTGTGTGTGTGTGTAATCATGATCAAATCGATGATTATGTGACGATTCGCATGAACTGTTAATTGGATGATGCAATACTACTAATCTCTTCCGCCGAACAGTTCCTATAAATCATATCAGTGTGTGTGTGTGAGTGTAACTTATCATTGTCAACAGTCCTTAATGCTATCATTTTGTGCGTGCGAGCGAACGTGTGTGTGTACTTGTGTTGGTTTGTATGCATTTTATTATTACCAACAGCCATTACACATTACTTGGTATTCATGATAAATTGTAACCTTGGGACACACATGCAAATTACTTTGATAGAGCTTATCAGTATGTGGTAAAATTTATCAATTAATCAAATAATTATGTCCGACGTGACGTTTATACACGATTAAATGGAAGATTACGTAAGTTTACATAAGCTGTATCAAATACGTTGACGTTTCTTTGATGTTCTACTGACATTTTTAGTAACTCTTACCGCGAGAGAATTCTATATATACACTCTTTGTCCTAGCCGAGTGTAATCATTCGCTAATTCATTATCCTGATAAATAAGTGTCGCGTGTTCATCTTCTTCTCCTTCTTCTTCATCCCAGTTTTCTTCCTGGTACTTCTCCTCACACCACATGTTTGCTAGTATACTTTCATTCGATAACTAACAAAATGTATTTATGTTTAATTATATTAAACCGAGTAAATAAAATTACGATCAGTAGTAAATGAAAATCATACCGAACGAAGAATTTATAAAAAATTCAACTTACATTTATGAAGTTGTACGTTGTGTATTCTCCATCGCTTACGACCTCTCTACCATCATAATTTCTAACAGTTATTCGAGTACTACCGAAATTTAAGTTTACGGAATGATATATATAATTTGTGTTTTCTATTTCTTCGATTAAATTCACATTGGAAATAATCTAGAGTATATTTCCATGAACGTTCCTACAAATGATGAAACTATCCATTTTTTTTTCACTATGTACTCAGTATGAAAAAAATACTCTATTATATAGATGAAAATTATTATCCTAATGAGGGCTCATGTGTGCTAAATAAGATTACCTAAGGTCGGTTACAATTAAATGATGTAATTAATTATTACGATCATGTTTTACGTGCTTTCATTTAAGAAACGCATTTAATACATATACATATTGTTTTATGCAATTCTATCGAAATTTATCGATTGACGACAGTAATTATTACAGTCACGTATGTAGTTACATAATTATCAATCCGTATTATTTTTAATTACTTCGTTTATAATAAACCAAATTTCTTACACATGTTCATTGTGTGTTTTCAGAGAAATGGCTGCTGATACGAAGTCGATATGGATCGTCAGTTTGAAAGGAACATCAGAATTAACAATTGCCGATTTGAAAGTAATTCTTCAAAAACATTTCAAAGGAGCAGTTTTTAGCGATAATAATGATGATGATGGCTGTTTAAAATTTACGTTACCCTACCTGATCCGATTATCCACCATTAATTCGCGATTGGCATCCGCCCCCTTTCGTAAATATTATGAAGTCAAGTGGTTTAACCCAAATGCGGTCGCTGAAGATGATACTAATATCGATGACGAATACACGAAATTAATAAAAAAAGATATTCTTCCGCGAAATAATCGTACTAATATGTAAGATTTTAATTTGTACAACACATTTACACTCACTCACACACACAAGCACTCAAGCACTCAATTCTTAGTAAATAACACTATCGATATGTGATAATATTAATGATTATGTTTTTGTAATTTAAAACAAAATATATCATTAGTTATAAAAAATTGCAGTTTTATTTACTTTTTTATTATTTTTTACGCGTAATAATAGTAATAATTTTCCGAATCTGATGAAGGGTTTTATTATCAGTGTTACCTCTTACCACAATTTAGACTTTTTATAGTAGAAGTTGTAACAGCTTTACATTAATTTGATGCGTATTTTAAATCGAAATATTGTAATATTTTTTTTAAATTGTAGGAAAATACTTAAAATATAGGTTTTTCGATATAACTCTAGATTTGGTAATCATTGAAAACTTTCAAAGACCGCTGTTAGCAATCTGATTTTTTGGACTTTTCGTAGTGGAAATTTTGCTAGTTTTTACATCGTACGATGATATAAAATCGATTTAATTAATTTTCTTTTTTAAAACATCATAAAAATTAATACGAAAAGTGTTAAATACATCATCTTAGGATAAAGGTACACCATCGATGCGATCGTGTATATATATATAAAGATACATTAGCCATTAACTGGTTATTCACGATCGAAGGAGATTAATTGTTATTTTCTAGAGCAAAAAGTCATCAATTAGGATCAAATATGGTAAATTTCACGGTTGAAACAGTTCATAAGCGATATAGAAATCGATTCGCTACGTATCGTATATATAATCGCGTAACCGAACTCGTAAATTTCAACTTATTTTTATCTACTATAGAGGATAAAGTGTACGAATTACTAAATTCGCACTTGCAATCGAGTGGACTAAAATCGAACTTAGTCCTACACGCTACATTTGAGAAGACCGATGTAAAATTAGGTCTGCAAACTTCACTAGGCTATTTTTACGGAAGTAACGCAGTTTTGTTTCCGAGCAGCAATTTACGCGAATGGTTAAACGAACAATCTGCCGATATCGATACGTCTTTACCAATTTCGAATGTGGAACGGCTTCCGGTTGGTCAGTTCATCGAATAGTTTACGTAGAACTTCGTATAAATCGATACACGCCGATGAAAGGAGGCAGAGGATTTATTCCGTTACCGATCGGTATAGCGTGTAAAAAAGCTGTAATCAATGTAAAAAATGCGGATGAATTTTGCTTCAAGTACACGATGCTATCGAAATTCGTTGAAAACAGGAAACACGCCTGTGAATTATATCCATATAAGAAACCCGATATCGTGAATAAATACGACTGGTCGAATATTGAATTTCCGGTAAAATATCAATCTATTTCAAAATTCGAAGATTCTAATCCAAACGTATCGGTTAATGTCTATGGGCTAGATGATAAGAATAAAATATTTCCATTACGAATCACCAAGGAAGAACACGCTGATCATACAGATTTGTTGCTACTTCAGCGCAAGGAAGACACGCATTATTGCTGGATTACGAACTTGGAGCGATTAGTCGGTGTACAATTAACGAAGAATAGTCATAGAATATATTTATGCAGATGATGTTTATGGCACGTACACGATGAAAAAAGATACGCGGAACATAAAACTTTATGCGGTAAGAAGCAGCCTACAGCGATTAAATTGCCGGAAGGGGATAAAAGTGTTTTATCGTTTAAAAAACACGAACAGAAAGAATTCGTTCCCTTCGTCGTGTACGCAGATATCGAATGCATCTTAGAGCCGACAAACTCTGATGAAGAAAATATTTCAGATATTGACGATGACGACGATGAAGTAGAAGATCAAACCGGTGTACGAAGACCGAATAAAACGAAGAATACGGTTAAAATACAGAAACACGTTCCGATGAGCGTGTGTTATTATGTAGTTTCCAGGACCGACGGTTTGATTTACAGGAAACCGTATACCGCGGGAAAGACGCAATTAAAGTATTATGCTTGAAATTACGAGACGAGGCTATCGATATCGAAGCGCAATATCGACAAATCGTTCCTTTAGATAATACCGAAGAAGACGAGGCGATATTTTTCTCGGCAACAGCGTGTCATATTTGCGGTCAACAATTAAAAGACGGGGACAGAGTACGCGATCATTGTTATCTAACTGGAAAATTCCGCGGAGCAGCTTGCGCTATGTGTAACTTGCGATGTAGATGACCGTACTTCTTGCCTGTTCTATTTCACAATTTATCCGGTTACGACGCTCATTTCATCTGTTTACATCTTGCCGACTTTCCGGGAATGATATCGGTGATTCCAAACACGGAAGAATGCTACATACCGTTTTCGAAGCAAGTAACGAACCGAATGCGACTACAATTCTTAGACACGTTTCGATTTATGGCTAGCAGTCTGGATAAACTGGCGTCGAATTTACCGTCGGAGAGTTTTCATCACTGTAAATCGTATTTACAGCCGGAGTTAGTAGCGTTACTAACCAAGAAAGGTGTTTTTCCGTACAAATTTATTTCGTCCTGGAGCAAATTAGACGAGACGGAGCTACCACCTCGCGAAGCGTTCTATAGCAGTCTTACTAAAAGCACGATTACGCAGGAACAATACGAGCACGCGCATCATGTATGGTCTGCCGTAGGAGCGAAAAACTTGGGAGAATATTCCGATTGGTATCTATTAAGCGACATACTGATACTAGCCGATGTTTACGAACAATTTCGTTCGATTTGTCATCAAGTATACGACATTGATCCAGTATGGAATTTTACAGCTCCGGGTCTAGCTTGGCAGGCGATGTTGAAAAGTACAGGGATCAAACTTGAATTATTGACAGATTACGATATGATTTTAATGTTCGAAGCTGGTATTCGGGGTGGTATAACGCATTTAGCGGAGCGGTACGCGGAAGCTGAAAATCCGTACATCGGTAAAAATTCGACGGAGGATGATGAAAATAATACATACATTACGTACGTAGACTGTAACAACCTATACGGTCACGCGATGTGTAGGTATTTACCGTATGCGAATTTTAAATGGTTAAGCGAAGCGGAAATTAATCGATTAGACGTATTATCTATAGCGGATGATAGCGAAGTAGGTTATATATTAGAAGTAGATTTAGAATATCCGACTAATTTACACGATTTCAATAACGACCTCCCGTTATGTCCGGAAACTCGTTTAGTCAGTTATCATAGTAAAATAAGTAAGTTATTAATTACGTTAGAAAATAAACACAAGTATGTTATTCATTACGTAAATTTAAAACAAGCTATTAATTTTGGATTAAAATTAACGAAAATTCATCGCATAATCGTATTTTCTCAATCTGACTGGATGAGACAGTACGTAGAATTAAATACTAGATTAAGGCAGGCGGCTAATAACGAGTTCGAAAAATTTTTTTATAAATTAATGGTTAATTCGGTTTTCGGTAAAACGCTCGAGAATGTAAGAGGGAGAATGCGCATGGAGTTAGTAACGAACGAGGAGAAATTTACAAAATTAGTCGCTAAAACTCGATTCAAAGACCGCACTATATTTAGCGAGTTGCCGTTATTGGCCGCTGTTCATTTACATAAAACGTCTGTTCTATTTGATAAGCCTATATACGTCGGAATGACTATTTTAGATTTAAGTAAGGAAACCATGTACAATTTTCGCTATAACATAATGTTATTACGGACGAAATAATATTAAGTTATTATATCAAGACACCGATTCGTTTCATTATCTAATTAGAACGCGTGATTTTTATCTAGACGTAAGAACTAAATTAAGCGACTATTTCGATACATCCGATTATCCTCGGGATCATCCCTGCTATAGCGTACGTAATAAAAAGTTTTAGGTAAATTTAAAGACGAGACAAACGGGCGCGCTATTACTCACTTTATAGGATTACGCCCTAAATTATATACGTTTAAAACGATCGATAACGATATTATTAGAAAAGCGAAAGGTGTACAAAAATCTGTTCTAGCTAAAGACGTCACTTTCGAAAATTATTTAAATTGTATTCGTTGCGCATCGGCGCCGTTAAATTGTAGTTATAGAGTGTACGTTTGGTAGTTATAAGCACGTTATGTATTAAACAGAATAAGTTATCATTAAGTTGTAACGACGATAAACGTCATATATTACCCGATAATATTAATACGTTAGCGTACGGTCATTACGCGCTAGTTAATCATAAATCGAAATATCAATTAGTATTAGACGAATTAAGTATTTATTTTACCGTACACGATACATTACGATGATTGTAATAATGATAATGATGATGATAATAATACACCATGCACCAATTGTATCTGGTTATTTTATAATTTTCCTAAGTATGTTACAAGGTTGCGATTTATCACGAATACCAAGTAGCCTGTAATATTTGTTGGCGATGATAAGATGCATACACTCACACACACACACACGCACACTTTCGTCCTTATCGTCTTCAATTCTCTGGGCAAACATTAATTTTTTACGGAAAAAATTATAACGCGATTTTTTTTTATTATTTTTTTATTTTCTTAAAAAATAGTACCATATATACAGACGTGACGTATACGTAGATGTGATGCTGATATACAGACGTATACGTAGATGAGATAATAATTATAAAACTTTTTTTTACTAAATCGTTTAGCGGATTATAACTAATTTCCCGATCGTGTAATAATAATGCGTAACAAGATGTCTTCTGGATAGCGGTCGATGATTTAAATTCGATCTTTAAATCTGTCGGGCTGTTTGTAAGTAATTCATTCTGATAAGTAGTATCGATCACGAAAATGGTATAGTTTTTCGCGAATTCTTTTATCCCGATAAGCGGTGATGGATTAGGTTTCTGATAGTACATCTGCTGGGAGTACATTTGATATAGCGGAGCGTATTTATTTTCCGCGAAGTTTAACTGCAGGTTATCGTACGGGTAATAAATCGAATTCGAGTAAACTTTAATATCGATTATATTACAATGATCGAATTCCGACATATCTTTCGTTAGTTGATTTTTTCTGTCAGTCTGAAAAGCTACTATGACGCATGAAGGTCGTTCGCTATTAGTACTGGTTTTTACCAACCAACTATGCTCGGTAGCGCGCGGTAAGTCCGGATACTCGTATAGACTGACGAAAATTTATCGGAAGAAATTTAGCGTTCTTCACGTATTGTAATAGAGCTATTCTAGCCTCGTCATTGACACGTATAAATGGCAAATTCCACGCGACCTTTTGCAATGTAATCGAGACATCCGTTATATTGACATCGTTATATAACGCATTTACATCTGCCTCTGGTCAATATTAATTCGTGTCGCGTATTTATAAATACTCGCCGATAATCTTCGTGTAAGCCGGAAATAAGTTTTAACGGAATACTGAATGAAAAATAGAGCGTTTTCGCATCCCCAGTCTCCGGTTTTTCGTACGTACAAACTTTACTCCGATTCATAACTGAACTAGCGTAGATGTTTTCTTCGTTCTTTCCATCCATGCTGACGTACGCTTTCAGAGTAGATACTCGGATTGCGTACTCAGTCTATTTCGACACCGTTTATTTCGTATCGTATTTCGGAAAATAGATGAAGCGGTCCAGCGAAAGCGAAATTCGTCGATTTTTTCACGTATCCTTCCAGTATTAGATAACTTTCACTCGGTAACACGTAGACATCTTTCTGATGAATCGGTATCCTGATTTCGTCATTTTGACCGAAATTATTACTCGAATACGGTTTATGGATATTCGAACGAAGTAATACTGTTCTGAATCGGTTCGTTTACACGTAGAATATTATCCATCGTGTGTATGTGTATGAACTCTGTTTGATATGACTTTGTAACCCAATTGACGTAATAGTTGTATACTGCGATAAGATAGGCGCGATTTCTTACGATTGACTCGTTGTTTACGTACGCGTCGTCTATTTATACTTTTTTTCAAAGATCGCCAACACAGCGAGCGAGTAGTGTTCGAGATGGAAGAGCACTTATTATAGGTTTTAACCATTATTGTCGCGTCTTAAGTGTAATGTGATAGTAATCGTTTCTTCGTGAAAATCGATTAATTGCCCGTTTTAGTCTTCAATCGCTACAGTAATGTTATTTATAGTCTCATCGACTATCGGAAGATAGACGATACTCTCGGGTCTTTCGACTATCTTGTAACCCGGCGCTATATCGAGTGGGAACGAATGCAGAATATGGCTGACTGTTCCATTCTTGTACGAACCGCGAACTAAATTACATACTAGATTGATAACGTTCACGTTATTCATTTGAATAGTGCCGGATGATTGAACTTCTTTATTCGCAGACAATAATCGGTACTGTTTTTCCGGAAATTTCCCGCTGTATAGTTCTCCATCGGTCTGTTTAAATCCGAGTAATCGTCCCGGTCCTTTACCATCGTTATATAAATCTAGGTAATGTTTAGATTTAAGACGCGCTTTTAACGTGATCGGATCGACTTTCAGCGATAAAGAATCATCGACGTATGTTTTTAGCGCCGCTTCCAAATCTGTCACTTCGTAACTACCCGGATCGAGTACAACTATATTATTAGCCACGTTCACATTATGCGGTTTATTGTCGGTGTTTACGTACCATATCACGGTGTTTTCATTCTCGGTAATATTGAATATAGAATTGTAGGCTGTGAATGATGTTAATCCTAACGAATACGATCCGTCAGCTAGATGTAGCGGAGGAAATATGTCGCAAGACAATACGCTATTACCCGCTCCGCTTAGTTGAAATAAGTAGGATGTCATCGTTAGAGAGCGTCGCAAAGATATTTTAAGCACAGTTCACCGCAATTTACAGAGTTGACTTTGTTCATAAATTGATACGGCGTTCTATTGTAATTTATCACGATTTTTTTATTAGCGCGTGTAAAGTATCGTAATAATTCTCGCGGTGGAGCCAGATTACCGTAACTATCGAAATATCGTACGCGATTAGCGTTCTTTATATAGCAACACCAATGCGTTCCTTTACCTTTCGCGCTATCTAGGTTAATTACAGCCGCTTCTCGATAGTGTGGACCGCTTATCGGTGAACTATCTCTGTCGAACACGCCTCTAAATGATGCGAATTTTTCAATTTCCAACCCGTTTAACGGTCGATCAGTCGGTACGTTTGCAGCGACGAAAAAATTTCTTTTTACTCGTTTCGATGATGTACTACTCGAACTACTAGGAGGCGATGATGACACATTTAAATAAAGACCGTATCCTTGTTTGTACGGTTTTAATAGACTCCTTTACCGACTTTAACCGACGACTCTGTTGATGATGATGATGAATCTCCAGCGTTAAAACTGCGACGCGCTTCATTAACATCTTTCACAGCTTTCGCCACGGCTGATGTAGTACCTCCAAGAGCGCCGATCAACGAAAGACCGGCTAAAATTGGAACTAATGGTAGCGCTCCGCCTATTTTTGGAACGGGTATTACACGCGTTTTAATCGTTCGTTTACAACAGCGTATTTTTTTCAAGGCTGCTAAAACTTTTCTCGTTTTCGCCGAAACTGTTTTAACACCTGCTCCGGCTTTACGAGCGATTTGTAATACTTTTTGAAAATCTACTCCGTTCTTTGACGAGTTTAGATGAGAACGTTGGTGACGACGATGACGACGACCATGACGACGAGTAGGACAACCTGCTCCTAATTTTCGTTTAAGCTTCATAGCGTTCGTTACTAACCAAGCACTCGTTCGTTCACCGATAGTAGCTGATGAATCGGTCGCTCTTTGCCAAGCCGAATTTTCGAGTTTCTTATCAGCTTCCGATCGCTTTTTATCGTCCTTATATAGACTATAGGCGATATCGTGTTCTTGACAGGCTTTATCTAATCCGTTTATAGGTCGACTATTACTCGCTAATCGAGCGGAAAGGTTCGTACCGGGTCCGCAATAGTAATATCCCGGTAAATGAAGTTCGAACGGTAATTTATCTATAAGCGTATTCACTAAACCACTACCGACACTTTTCGATCTAATGACGATGTCCTATATATAATTTTTTGACTGGGACGAGTCATATTGTTGTCTTTGCTTATATATAATATACATATATATTATATATTATATAAGTATATTTACAAATTTAGTGTATAAAATGTTGCAAATTGTACGCCAGAATACTTCGCTTCCGGTAGAGGACGCTCTATATTCGATCGTAGGAAACGGTTTAACGCTAGAGACGATAACGATAAATTCCGAAAACACGGCGCTCTCTTACCGAATCATATACGATGTCTAGTATGTGGAAGTAGTGGATGTGGAAAAACTAACGCTACCTTATCGCTACTATTCCATCCGAATGGATTAAGATATACGTGGGTCTACATATACGGTAAATCGTTAGATCAAGTCAAATACCGTTTACTACATTCGGTCTTAGAACCGTTACAACCATCGATAGGTGTTAGTATGTTCGATCAATTAGACAACGTGCCGACAGCTCAAGATGCGAAAGAGGATTCGGTAATTATATTCGACGATGTAGACTCGAACGACGACTTGGGAAAAATACGAGACTATTTTTCCAGAGCTAGACATAAAAATATCGATTGTTTCTATTTATGTCAGACGTACGTTAAAATCCCGAAACATATGATACGCGATAATGCTAATATGATTATGGTATTCGCGCAAGACGAGATTAACGCGCGACATATTTACGACGAACACGCGAACGGAGGTGGATCGAATTGCGACTATAAAACATTCCGCGAAATGTGTCGTCTAAGCTGGTCGGGTGACAAGTACGGTTTCTTGACAATTGTCAAAGAAAATAATATAAATAGCGGTCGTTTCCGTAAAGGTTTCGATCAATTTCTATCGATAAAAGAAGTCTAATAAACGCTCGCTCCTACTGTTATATTACGTACATTACGGATCGCGAACGTATCGAACGTGAAATACAATTGAAAAAATCGCTAAATACTTTACGAAACGCCATCAAAGAAAAATATAATACTCTGATTCGCGATAAAAGTTCGATGACGGACGCTACTTCGCTAGTATTACAACACCGAACCTTTGAAAGAGATCAAACAAGCTATATCGGACAAAAAAATGATGACAAAGATGACAGCATCATCACCACCACCACCGTTAGACACTGATGAGAAACGTATTAAATTATCCGCTATTCCTATACTTAAAACTCCGCTCAAAGCCGAACCGTTATCACCATCACCAGCGACGCTACTATCGTCGTTAACAAGCAAAATCGAATCACCTTCTATTCGATCACCTAGTAACAGTATGAAATTACCGTTATTCGATCGATTTGAAGATGGGGCATTAGGTTTCATCGTGGAACAAACGAGTATAGATTGGGAGATGTTCCGATTAGTTGGAATGACGAACTACATACTTTACGATTGCACGCGGGCGAATTAAAAGATCGAGACATCGAGGTATCTACCGGTCTAGCTTATCTACTTACGCATAAACTACCGGCTGCCGAATATTATACGGAGGCCGATTTGAAAATGTATAGACGACTGTTAGAAGCTACTAGAGCTCATTTACGTAGCACCGGTGTGATAAAAGGTTTAGATAGCGTCAAATACCGCGAAATAATTAAACCTATGTTCACCTCAACATCATCATCAGCATCACCGTTAGAAGTTGTAAAGAAAAAAGAAGGCGGTAAACTGAGACTAATCAAGTTAATAAATAACCGTAAGTCACCGTCGATCATTTACGAACACTGGGACGATCCGAACGAATTAGTCGAACGATTAGTTTTATTACACGCCTCCAGACAAAGCGGTAATACAGGTGTTGATAACGAAATTTTATCTATCGAAGAAGAATTAGCGGAAGCCGGCTATATTCATTTACCGAGTGAATATGAAAACTAAGAAGACGAATAACGCTTCCGTGAAAGAGCAAATTGTTAAAGAATTATTCAAACCAGCCCGTAAACATTATCCTACGCGAGCTGTACAAACGTACGGACAGAATGAATTTTGGCAAGCTGACATCGTCGATATGAGACAATACGTACGTTCGAATAAAGGCTATCGATATATTCTCACGATTATCGACACTTTTTCGTAATTTGCTCGTTGTATTCCGCTGAAGCGGAAAACAGGAGCGGAAGTAGCTAAAGTCTTAGATAATATTCTACGCGTGTAAAACACCGAATAACTTACAGACGGATGATGGTTTAGAGTTTTTCAATCGGCTGGTCAAACAAGTAACCGCCAAATATCGTATTAATCACTACAGTTCGTACAGTCCGCTAAAAGCTAGTATTATCGAAAGATTTAATCGCACGATTAAAACTAAACTATGGCAACATTTCGCCATCAGCGGAAAATATTATTGGGTAGGCGCATTAGCGAAATTAACGCGCGAATACAATAACAGCGTCCATTCTACGATCGAAATACGACCTGCCGATGTTAGTGCGAAGACCGAAGCGGAAGTTGCTAAACGCATTGCGTCGAAACGCATGAAACGATTAGTAGTCGCGCTGCCGAAAAAACTATATAAAGTCGGCGATTACGTACGTATAAGTAAAGTAAAATCGATATTCGAGAAAGGTTATACGCCTAATTATAGTTCGGAAATATTCATCGTACGAGACGTCTATCTTACAAATCCGATAACCTATACACTTCGAGATACGAACGGAGACATAGTTAAAGGTCGTTTCTATCATCAAGAACTATCCAAAATCGCTCATCCCGATACGTATCTAGTAGAAAAAGTGTTAAAACGTAAAGGACGTCGCGTGTACGTAAAGTGGCTCGGTTTCAGTCCGAAACATAATTCTTGGATAGCGGTTAAAGATTTCGTTTAACAGGAAGATGCCTCTACATAAATCCGGCAAGTACTCCGATAGAGAAGCGCAATCAGCGCTATTACCTAAACAACCGTCTGTTACAAACAGTCTACCACTAACGGCGGATGGAAATTACGATTTACGAGGGAAACGAATGTTACACGCTGATAATAAAACAGCCCTGCCGCAAGATGACGAATTGATTACTTATTATCGATGTAAAAATTTCGTATGGCGCTACCTTCAATCGGACGTGTTCAAAGATAAAGTACTAGAGCATTTAGGTATTTCGCAGACTAGCGAAGGAGACTTCAAATTGAACGGTAAACGCTTATTAGGAAGCGATAATACTCGTCTTAATGCGGAAGATGATGAATTAATTTCATTCGCGCGTTGTAAAAAACTACAAGAATGGTTTACCGATACTACTACATTCAAGAAAAACGTGCTCGACGTTCTAGATAGTAATATATCGTTCACACCGTCGTAAATTAGTGTGCAACATAAACGAATGGTTAGCTTAGCGGACGCTCTTAATGCGACGGACGCAATTACGAAGCAACAGCTGGATGTGTATATAGCCTTGTTAGAAAATCGTATAAAAAAATTGGAACAACTTCATAAACCCGATTCGGTTAACGAATTGTTGACAGCGACGACTGGACATGGGATGTTCTCATCGAAACCGGCAGTGACTAGTTCGACTGTTTCACCTCCAACTCCATTAAACGCGAAGAAACCAACGTGAAAAATAAAGAATAGTATTAATAAATAATAATAATAATAAATGAACGAATCGATTAACGAGTATTTGTATTATTTCGATTAGTTCGATTATATATTGTATAATAATATTTTCTTAATAGATAAAAATATACGCGTATTTAATTACGGACGAGTACTTATTTTGCGCGAAATATAATTATAGAGACTAATGTCGAAATTATTCTTCATCCGATACTCCGTTAAAATACATCGTTACGTCGCCTTCGTTATCGTTATCTTCTTCATCATCATCAACATCATGATCGGTACCATTATCGCTAAACATGATTTCATCATTAACATCATCGTCATCATCATTATTGCTAACGAGAGTGCAGCATTTATAATCGTTAACTATACGCATATTTTCCAAACCTTGTTGACTAATTTCCAAATGTACATCGTGTATATACTGTTCCATTACATCATCACACTCGGTAATGTAGGAATAGTATTACATAGCAGGTAATAAGCTAAGAGTTCGCGACAAAAATAGTTGCATACGATTTGTTGATAGAGCAACGAGCTGCGTATAGTTTTCAATATAGGCGAAGTTGTCTCTTCCAGTACACGTGCGATTCAGTATTGCGGACGTTTACGTAATAAATTTAATTGTTGCGGAAACGCGCGAAGTTGTTTTTGGCACACGCGATACAATTTTCGCATTATAATTTCGACTGCGCGCTTATAACGATTTTGTAATTGATCCAAATATCTATCAATTTCATCGCATTTACGCACGAATAATCTTCCGCTGTTCGATTGCGGTAATATATAAAAATCTGAATCTAGCGAAATAAATTTTTCCGCAATTGGATGAATGTTACACATTGGAAGTGTTCCATCTTGTCCAGTTGGAAACGAGTATATTTGTTGATTTGCAAGGGCTCAAAACGTCGACGAATACGTTCATTGTTAAAGAATTGGCTATTCTTAATATTAAAGGTGATTACGCGTTACATAACCTCTACAACCACCGTTTGATATTTCACTAATTGATTCGCACACTCAAGCAAAAAATCTTTGGATAACTCAGCGATATCACGGATTATCCTGGAACAGCGGAACGGCGGCTTATAAAGAAATTTATAAAGATTTACGCGATGTTGAGGAAACGATGTCACCGTGTTTGTTTCTAGTAAAATGCCTGGAAAAATGTAAATGGGTGGAAAATTTTCTACCAATGCCGCATACATCGGTAGAAGTTTGCAACTTGGAAGATCAATTCGGTACGCCGAATTTAAAAGTGCTACATTCGCTCTACCGTGGAATATCAACTACAACATCCTATTCGCATCATGGTCACGATCGATTTATTTGCGCGCTATGTAATATCTACTTATTAGCGAAATGGTACGATATGAATGTGGCGCCGATCCAGGCAATACTGTCACGGAATATGTTCTTGGAAACTGTTCCGGATGATTTATTACAAGGCGTATTTTCGAGTAGATTATCCCAGTTATTTCATAAATTACCGGTTAAATTACGTGAACGAGCAGACTTCCACAAATACAATCCGTTTCGAATTACTTTTCCATCGCAACAACTTTGTACCAGTTGTAATCCAATGGCGGATAACGAGTAATATAAATATGCTAATAATAATTATTATAATAATTTTTAATGGTACTTTATTAGATTAGAAGAATAATTTTATTTTTATTTTTCTGTTACCTAATACGTTAACGAATAAACAAATATTTTTTCTTAAAAACGAGAGCTTGTGTTTATTTTTATTTATGTCATTTTGTAGAGCGCTAGTTTTTTGCTATATATAAAAATTGAATGATTCTTATATACATTGCCCAAACTACACTTCGTACAAGTAAACTAGCATGTAGTTCTCAGGTGTTTTTTTTTTTGATTTTTTGAATTTTTTTTTTATAAATTATTATCTACCGACTGATAAATTATAATTTTTCTTCTTCGAATACTGCATCGTAGCAATGTCGAAAGCAAAATAAACTAGCTGTCACTTTTTCACCATGAATTGTCATACTTGTAAAATTAAGGCGCGCTAAATTTTTCATAAATTCATACACGTCCGTTATTCGTTTATGTCCAGAGACATCGTCGTTATTTAGCTGAAAATATTTCACAATCGACTTTTTCTGTCGAGAGATTCCTCGACTACATTCGTATACAACGCATGTCTTATAGCCACCGTCTACTAATATCATATTCGGACAAGGAAAGCGTTCCGAAAATACAATATTTCTTTTCATCCGATAAATATAAAATATAACCCATTCGTGCGTTTTATAAGGCGGTATGTAACTAGCTATTTTAGATTTAGCTGTAGGAGAAAGTCCACAGCGTATCCATGCATTATCCAAATCCGGACTACTAAGCTGTTCCTGTTGTTGATGTTGTTGTTCTTGATGATGACTGGAAACATCCGGTATTATTCCCAGCTCTATTAATAATTTATCGACTTCTTGAACGAACGAAGGCCGTTGCAACGATGTTGAAGACGATTCCATTATGAGGACAGATGATGTGTATTGAAAATCTTTGACGAAAACGAGTAAACGAACGTGAACACCAATGAAACGATTGAAATGTACTGTGCGCTGTATAAAATATTTGACGCGATTATTAAAAAAATGAATTATGTAACCTATCGCAACCGCGAGCAGAACATTTATATAAGCATTCGCTAATTGTGAGATAGAGTTCTTCCATTTCTTTGAGGTTAAATAATGTTAAATATTGTTCGCAACGAACAAAAGCATCACATAAAGCTGTAATATTATTAGATGATGATGGTGATGATGATGATAGATGTTTTTTTAATTCATTGCAATTATGACGAAATAAAAATTCACCAATCGCTATGTGGAGTTTCATCATGTCCTTGTACTCTTTCGAGTACATTTCCAATAATAATTTGTACACTCTTCGAAATAGCGCGCAATCCCGCAGTTTATGCCTAAGTGGTAGAAAATATAAGTAGGACAGCAGTAAATGAGTCCAATCAGAATGCTGATGATGATGATGATGATGATGACGATGTCTATCGTTTTTTATTTGATTTCTTCCAAAATAATTCAGATGATCGTAATAAGAGGGACCATCGTTTATATCTTCCCCCAGTTTCTCAGCTTCCATAATAATATCACGAATAGTATTAACGCTATTACTATATTTATTATGTAGTATGTATTAAGAATAATATAGATTACACGAATAGTCTTACTATGAACACTGGATGAATTATACATACCCGCACGATTGCAACAATGTGATTAATAGTATGTATTCGATTGCGTTAGCCTCTCTTAATTACTCGAGTAACAATTTCTTGGAAATGATCGATGTAAGAGGTGAAGTGAGGAGAGTTTAATAAAACATTGTAACAGATTAATAATAATAATATCCAGTATATTATTAGAGATAGTGGTCAAAGGTGATTGATTGTCCTTCCAAGAAAGAAAGAATATTATTGCATCATCTGATTAATAGTTCATGCAAATTGTCACATAATAATCAATTTGATCGCGACTTCTTGTGAATAACAAGTAGCCTATAACCTCTGATGATGATGATAAGATGCACTCACACACACACACACACTGATATGATTTATAGGAACTGTTAGGTGGAAGCAATTAGTAGTATTGCATCATCCAATTAATAGTTCATGCCTATCCTCACATAATCATCGATTTGATCACGATTACACACACACACGCACGCTCCCTCGCAAACAACAATCCGATTAATACAACTGTTGACTGTGCTAAGTTTCATTCACACACACACACGCACACGCACACTCACATGCACACACCAATACGATTAATATGACTATTGGTGATGATAAGATGCGCGCACCTACACACTAACTCACGCACACACACTCGCTCGCTTGCTCGCATGCACACACTAATAGACTGTTGAGGATGATAAGGTATGCGTGCACACACTAACACATGCTCACACTCTCAGTTATCATCAATTGGGTTAAGAATTTCACCAAAATATGTATAATAATGGTATAGTGGGGGGTGTGGCGGTCAAAGGTGATGATCAGTTGACCTCGAAATAATAATAATCGACTATAACTTGTCAAATAATACGAGTAATAATGGAATACCCGGTAGAAATGGCATCAATGTTAATTGCCATAAGAAAGTGACCCAGAATGATGGACATTTTATATGTCGAGTATATGGGGTCGGATGACCCGGCAGAACCGGCATTATATAGTCTACTATAATAATTTATTTTATATATATATATATATATATATATATATATATACGCAGTGGTGTAGCCAGACTTGTTTGAAGAGGGCAAAACTAAATTAAAACAGTAAACCTAAGTTGAATCGAACTTTAATTAAATAGCCAAAACTCAAGTAGTTTAAACCCCAAGCCTTTAGCAATCCAACTCACCAGAGTTATTTTTATACTTATTAGACGTCGAATATGTAATTCTATTTGAAGCAATAAGAAATATTTAACGTCACTGGAACACACTAATAGTATGTTATTGAGGACGGAGGGAGATGGTTACAATAAATTCCGCGAAAAAATAAATGATAAGTAATGATTTTATATTTTTTAAAGGAATAATACATTGTAATACTTAATTAAATTTAAAATTTAAAATTTAAAATCTATTCTTCGTGTTTTTCTACACAATTCTTCTGGTATCTCATATATTACAAAACTATTTATTTTCTTCAAAAACAACAAAATTTAAATCAAATAAATGAAAATAAAAAAAAAAAGGTTTAACACAATGCAAAACTGCATTTAACAACGAGGATATATTTTCTTATTATCAGATTGATTCCAAGGTGGGGGTTCAGTCCCCAAAAACCACCCCTGGCTTCACCGCTGTATATACCATACGTTAGCATGCGATTGTGTGGTATTTTTCAGTAAGAAGAAGAAAGGAGCTTTATTTCATTATGAGGACATTCATAACGAGGGGCTCTTAAAGTTAAGTACCTTACACTAACAGTTAATTTTTTAATAGTACTAAATATGGAAAATTAATGAAACAAATTGTAAAGTAAATAGCTTTAATAAAGGACTGATTGGGCTACATTCACTAGAAGAAGGCGCAGAAGACTGGCTGTCGAACGTGAATTTATAATGCAGGATATCTCTAAATAAGCGCATAATTGATATGATAATAATAATAATAATGAAACAAATGTTAGGCTACAGACAAAAATAAAAAATCTGCAAGAAAAGAAATAAAACATAATAAAAACGAAAACAAAAAAATATATGAGATATACACACACATATCACCGACATGCACACATAACATATTAACTACACAACATAACTGTACGGAATAAATAATACTATTGTACAAGCTTAAACTCCTGCTTCCTCACCCTTTCTATCTACTGCTTAAATCGTACATACATGAGAGATACTTTCGAGTGAAAATAGCTGATGAATACTCAGATATTTTTCCCAGAAAGGGCGGGCGTACTGCAGGGAAGGGTCCTCGGTCCAATATTATACTTAATTTACACTTCCGACTTCCTGGAGATTGGTAATGCAGAACTAGCATTGTACACCGATGACGCAGCAATCCTAGCTGTGAATATGAGTGAAAACACAGCCACAAAAAAACTGCAAGAGTCACTCGGGCATGTAGAGATTTGGCTAAAACGATGGCGCGTTGTAGTCAATGAAACTAAATCGGCGCATATTTCTTTCACAAATCGTAAGATTGAACGCCTGCCAATCAAAATAAACAACGTTGTCATTCGAAATACCAATAGTGTAAAATATTTGGGCATGCATTTAGACACTAGGCTGGCTTGAGCTACCCACATTCAGAAGAAAATCGACCACTTAATGTCATGGATGCTAACAAATAAATCAGGGTTATCGTTGGAAAATAAAACTCTGCTGTATAAAATTGCCCTAAGACCGATCTGGGTATATGGTATAGAACTATGGGGCTGCGCCAAAACATCTAACTTACAGAAAATAAAACGATATCAAAATAGGGTATTAAGAACTATTACTGCAGCTCCCTGGTACGTCTCAAATCTTACCCACCATAATGACTTAAACGTTATGTTTGTGGAGGATGAAATAAAAAACAAGCAAACAAACATATTGCACGAATTATCGTTCACACGAATCCACTTGCTACTGATTTGCTGAATGATTCCGGTGAAATATGCAGGCTGTGGCGAAGTAAGCCTCTAGACTTTGTCCATTTGTCCATACCAGCATAAGTTTAGAAGGAGTACTGCCCTTCCACAAAATATCACTCAACTCATTAAGTCAATCACTAAATGATCTTTAAGATTGGTCAGTTGTCATGGGATAAAAAAAAAAAAAAAAAAAAAAAAAAAGGCGACCATAAAAAATTATAAAAAAATTGTACAGCTAAAATGAAAAAATTATAATAATAAAACAAAATAATGACGCGTCATACATAATGATTAAATATCAAAAAAATAATAAATCGTAAGATATAATGTTGCAAAAGACTATTATTAAAGCTTCTACATTTGTGTCAACTATGTAATTGTAGTTTTTTTTTAAGTGTGGAATGTAGTGGTTTTTAAAAAATAAAAAAAGGAGTTAAAAATCACTCATAGTTTTTTTCTTTATGAAAAATCAAAGCTTTTCAACTGTTAAGCCATCATCAAGTGAATATAAAAAAAAAGATATAATATTAAAATATATTATAAAATTTCTGAAAATATTCATCTCGTTGTCTAGTTTTATCATCGGAATCTATATCGACGATATTTTTAAAGCTATGAACAATCTCCATGTCCTATTTGGGGCTGTACACACTTTATTATCATCTACCGCAACGAATTCTTCCGATGATATTGTAAAACACTATAATAATATAGAAACTTTCCTAAACATTTCATTAAATGTCGGCTCACTTTCAACATCTTCCTTCTCCATCCCTTTTGGCACCAAAGAATCTGCTACCTTTGAGAATCATGCATGATGAAAGCAATCTTCAATCGTCTTTGGACTTACTGAATTGCATGCGGAGTGCAACATATGAAGTGCATGTAATAAATTGATAGAGAAATCTTCTTTTGCTTCGATCGCGAGTAAATATTTTCGAAGCAATTGCTTTTAAGTTGGTTGTAAAACCGGTTTTGAGAAGCGAGATGTTTTCGCGTTAATTTTTGTTTAGTGTTAAGAAAAAATGTGTACGAAGACACGGGGCAGTTTTTCGGGACCGTTTCATTATTCCGTGTTAAGCTATGGTTTCTTAGGAGTATGGTGCCGTTTTCATACGGCGGTAATAATACGTTGAATGACGTCACGAGAACGTTCACAATGGAAACAAAGGATGGTGTTTTCTTAAGAAACGGGAACTGTTACCCTTTTAAAAAAAAACGGTGAAATCGCGGCAACGTTGCTTTTAAAGCGGTCGTCGATACGGTGATATAAATCGGTAAATATTTTAGTTTTATTCATATTCAAAACTTTTCAAATAAGATCAGTGAAATTATTTGGAGTAGCGTTGACGACGAAATACTTATTGATTTTGTAATCGTGATGTTTTATATAATATAAAAAATAAACATTATCGGAAACCCCGATTAAAGCAAAGCTGGCGGTATGAAATTGGTATAGAAATTAATAAAACCGGTATAGTAATGTGAAACACAGTTTATGAAAAATAATGAAAAAACAATAGATGTGATAAAATTAGTGTAGAAATTAATAAAACAGGTATATAATAAATAGTGAAAAAATAGAATAGGTGAAACTTAATATATCTGTATGTACAGTTTAAAAAACAAAACTAAATATATTAATAAAGCTAAATCTAAATCGCCCATTTTTTAAAAAAGTTTACAAGATTCAAAAAATGAACCGTATTTACACAATTGAAGAATGGTGTTTCTAACTTTACACTTCTGGTCCATCGTAAAAGCGGGCAACTATTTTTCACCACTTTATGACACCGTTCGACGTAATATTACGTACGCTAAAAAACGGCACCGTATTCCTAAGAAACCATAGCTTTAACCGATATTTCGTTTTAAAAGAGTTTTCGCTATTAAACACACTGTATATATATCTTATACTTTTAAACAAAAAATTATCTGTTACGTATATTTCAGTCTTCTCGTAAACAGCTCTTTTGGACGAAATTTCGTACATACGTGTAATGTATTAACTGAAATTCGCCTGTATAAAAATTACGAATTTTGAATTGCTAGACATAGTACTCTCACAAAATTTTTGAAATGTCTAGTTTTTCCCCTTAATATTTAAATATACGTCGAAAATTTCGGTTCGATCGCATTAATCCGAATAGCTTAGAAATTAATTTTTTATTGCGTATAATCTTCTTCTTATCGTGTCGGTCATTTATATTCCTTTTTTTCCTCAATATTTCACCATTTGAACTGCGTCGTCCGAGATTCCGTCTATTCTTGTCATATCTTCCATCCCGCATCGCACCGGCAGCAATGAGCACGTTAATAGGTGCTCCGAATCTTGTACCATGCCACAATCACATCTGTCATTATCTGTAATTTTCGACTGTTTCATGTTCTTTGCTGTTCTACCTGTCATAGTTCTTATTCTATTTAGAGTTTTCCATGTTGACCACGGCAATTTATTACCGGGAGGTAGATGTTCGTTCGGTTGTTCCCATAATTTTAATCGGTTTTCTTTCAGCCTTCCTTTCCATAACGCCAACCTAGTGATTTCTGGCGTTTGTGTCAGAGCATTTGCTGTTTTAAGAAAACTCTTTCTTGACTTGAGTCGACTTATTGCTGCTTCTTTTGCATTCAATGGATGTCTTATATCTTGTTCTTGTTTTGTTTTTTCCTTTCCAGCCATCACTTCCCGTCTTATACCTGGTGGTGCTATGCCGGATAATATTTCTACTTTATCGATCGGTGTCGGCTTCAAACATCCTGTAACTATACGATCGGTTTCATGTAGTGCTACATTAATTCTTTTTACGTGTACTGAATTCCGCCATACTGCACTAGCATATTCACCTGCGGAATAACACAGAGCTAAAGCTGATGTTCTTAATACATTTGGATCTGCACCCCAGGTGGAGCCAATCAATTTTCGGAGTAAACCGTTCCTTGTGCCAATTTTTCTTTTGGTATCTTCGCAGTGTTCTTTAAATGTTAAGGCTCGATCCAACTTAACGCCTAAGTACTTTGGGTTGTCACAATGTTCCAGCGATATCCCTTGCCATTTAACATTTAATTTACGCTTTGCATCCTTATTTCTCAAATGAAACGCCGATACTTGGGTCTTATTAGGATTCGGTTTGAGGTAATTGCTAGCATAGTATTTTTCCATAGTCTCCAGTATTCCATTCAAATTATTTTCTACCTCGCAAAACGTTTTCTCTTGAGTTATAATAGCTAAATCATCAGCATATATGAAGTGTTTTGTTGAACTTCCAATTGGTTGATCATTAGTATCTATTTTAAACAACATTGGTGCAAGCACGCTTCCTTGTGGTAAACCGTTGTTCTGTTTCCTCCATCTGCTCTTTTTGTTTTGTATCGTTACATAGAATCGCCGATTCCTCAATAATGTGCTAATGATTTTGGTTAATTTGTAGTCGGCAGTAAGCTCGTAAATTTTTTTTGTTAATATTCTATGATTTACTGTGTCGTATGCTGCGCTTAAATCTATGAACGTCGCCCCTGTTACCATTTTGTGTTCATATCCATTTTCTATTTCCTGTACCAGGTTTAAGATTTGCGCTGTGCATGACCTTCCAGCTCTAAATCCGGCCTGCTGTTTAATAAGTTTTGAGTCTATTTTTTCACTTATTCTATTTAATATTATTCGTTCAAATATTTTATAACTATGGCAAAGTAAAGAGACAGGCCTAAAATTTCCAGCATCTATAGCGGTTTTTCCCGGTTTAAGTAATGCAACCACGTGCGATTTTAACCATTCTTTAGGAATTCGGACCATGATAATGCAATTATTAAACATATCCAGAAGCTATTTTTTAGCTTTAGGTCCTATATGTTTAATTTGTTCCGTCATTATGTTATCGACTCCGGGTGCTTTCCGATCTTTCACTGTCTTAATTGCCCTGTCTAGTTCATCCATTCTGAGCGGTTCATCAAGTTGGCTCATATTATCAGTTGTTTTCAATATCAGTTTTGGTTTATCTGTTCTACCTTTAATTTTTCGATACAATAATAATTTATTTGCTATTTGGTCTGGTGTAATATTTATATATTCTTTTGGTTGTAGTTTTTCATTATTCATGTTTTTTATCAGTTTCCAAGCTTTGTAACAATTTTTCGACATATCCAGATTTTCTATAGTTGAAATCCACTCTTTTTTCCTTTCTCCTGCTATTATTCCCATGAGATTTTCTCCCATTTCAATGGTAGCTTCGTCAAAAGGATTTGTTTCATATCTTTTATAGTATTCTTCTAGATTGTCAATAGCTTCTTGACATAATCCTTTTATATAATTAGTGCGACATCCTCTTGGTATATGCCTTTTAGATACTATTTTTAAGACCTCCACAAAATAATGATAGTTGACTGGTGTTGGTTCTATTGTTTCTACCTTTTTATCCAAATCATTTGCAAATTCCATCCATTTTGCTTTTTTAAAATTAAATCTTCTTCTAAATGGTACTTTTCGCGGCACTATTGCTGCATTTACTTCACATAGAATTGGCCGATGCTGTGATTTCGGTATGGGATCCAATACTGCTTTAGTGGTCATGTCCCTTATGTTATCACTCACAAAAATGTTATCCGGATTATATCCTCTCCGCCATCTACCACTATTAAACGATGAAGGTAATTTAGGATCGTGAACTAAACTCAAGCAGTTCATTTCTGCCCAGTTTTCAACAGCTTCTCCGTCATCATTATTCTTTGAGTATCCCCACATCGTGCTGTGGCTATTGAAATCCCCAATTATAATACTTGTACTCGTACTTCCATAGTTCACAGGTTTCTCGAACTTGAAGGGTATGTTTGGAGGTTTATAAACCGATGTTACACTACATTTCCCTTTGTCTACTGTGATTATTTCTATGTCATTCTCTTCTGTACGTCCAGTTGATGTAATTTCCAAGTCTGGCCTAGTAAATATAGCACTTCCATATTTTTTGTGTGGTCTTTCCATCGCCAGTTTCATCCCGGATACATTTGGTTTCTTATATTTTGTTTCCCAATGTGTTTCTTGTATGCAGAGCACATCGCATTTAGTTTTCTTGCATAGTTCAGACAGAATATTCTCCTTTCCTGATGTCAGTCCTTCAATGTTTATTGACATTACTGTTAAACTTGGTTTTGGTCCTGAAAAGGACCTTTTCTTTTGACCGTGGTTGGTAGGATTAGCCAGCGAATTCTGCATTGTTTTACACATAATTATCTCGCTGTTTCCAGGGGCACCGCGTGGAGGTTCCTACCACGCCCCCATTGCGTATAATGAAAATTTTACATCTCGTGGCATCGTCTCGATTTAGGTTATCCTTCCGGAAATACGTTTTAACGTATGAAAGAATTATTTTAAAGAATAAAAAAATCCAATCGAAAAATTATTCCAAAATTCACTTCCAAAAAAACGTGGTGTGTCCTTTTTTGATATTATTTGTCAAAACTGACATTTTTTTTTATTATAACTCCGGAAATGTACGAAACGAAATTCTACACGATTAAAGTAGTTATAGTTACGATATACGTGATTAGTAGCCAATATGCTGGGGTTTCTCCATCTTTTTCCACCCTTAGAAGCTAGGTGTATTTGATTACAGGTTTTCATCTTCTTTGAAGAAAGAAAGAAAAACGTATATTTTTACATGATTAAGCATTACAAAAGAAAAACAATAATTATGACACTACGTACCGTTTAAAATAAACTTACCGCAGTAACTATAAATATAACATGAAAAACTTAATTTTTAACAACGAATGAAAATAATACATAAAAAAAAAACCTGCGATAAAAACTAGACAAAGCGGACCGTCAAAAATAACGTTAATTCAAAACGTATTTAATATGTATTTAAAAAAGAATGTTACAGATAATTATTTAACAAGCTATAGTAAATTATGCTTGAGTCTGCGATGCTTATACTTAGTATATTTTGTTCTTAACTGCTTGGAATCGTAATTTCCAATCACCGTAATTAAGTCATTATCATGCGTAACACATTGTTCGAAAAAGGTAGTAGACATTTTCAATACATGATCTTTTAACAAGGGTAGTTTCAATTGCTCGTGCATTTTCATTATATTACTATAAATGGGAGTATTGAGTATACATCTAATGCATCTATTCTGAACCAACTGAAGCCTATTGTAGCTAGAGTTGCTAATTGAACTCCATAGTGGACAGGCATACGTTAATACGGGTCTAATGAGCGATTTATATATTATTAGTTTATTATTGACATTTAGGAAAGATTTGCGCTTAAACAAGGGATAAATGGTACAAATTGCTCGATGTGTTTTAATTGCCGCGTAATCTAAATGCTTGTTAAAAGTCAACCTTTTATCTAAAATAACTCCTAAATACTTTATTTCGTCCGACCATTCTACACTTACACCGTTAATCGTTAAGGTAGTAGGTAGAAGTGGCCTCCTACGAGTAAACAGTATTTCTTGAGTTTTGGCAGGGTTAATGGCTATCCGCCACTTAGCAAAATAATGAATTAGCCTATCTACTCCTAACTGTAATTTATTCTTTACTGCCCTTGGAATGTATGAACTAGAAAATAATGCTGTGTCATCTGCATACAAGGCTACCTCTGTGTTATTTGTTATAGGAATATCGTATAAGTAAAAGGTGAATAGAAATGGACCGAGTACACTACCTTGAGGTACTCCTGCAAAGCATGTTCTGTGAGAGGATAATACATCATTTATAAACACATAGAATGATCTATTACTTAAATAGCTTAAAATAAGCATAATTAGATATTTGGGAAATTTGCATTTAATCATTTTATATATTATACCATTGTGCCAAGTAGTATCAAATGCTTTGGCCACGTCGAATAAAACCATCCCCGTATGTTTATTACAGTTAAAGTTGTGAGAAATATGTTCTGCTATTCTAGCGATTTGATGAGTTGTAGAATGACCAAGACGAAAACCAAACTGTACTTTTGGTAATAAATTATTTTCGTCCGAGAAAGCACGTAATCTTTTTAGCAGTATTTTTTCAGCAATCTTACTGAGATTACTCAACAAGCTTATAGGTCGAATGTTATCTGGCGATGAACAATCTTTTCCAGGTTTCGGAAGAGTTATGATTTTTGCTACTTTCCAGTTAGAAGGAAAATACTCCAGTTTAAACATACTATTAATAATATTTGTGAGTTGTACAATCGCCTTGAAGGGTAGTTTTTTTATGATAATCGAGGGAATGTTAACATCTCCGATAGAGTGCTTATTTTTGAACGATTGAATATGTTGGAGCACCTCCTTTGGAGAAGTGAGCAGAGGATGGGATGGATATGTAGAAGAAGTTGTATATTTTTTGATGACTAGTCTTATTTTATTATTCTGATAATTGGTCGATAAGTTGGCATTGCGACTATGAGCGCTGAAATAATATCCTGCCAAAAATTCCGCTTTATCCGTATCTGAATACACCTATTAAGAAGATTGTCGTAAAGCGGTGGGAGTGCTTCAGTACGTTGACTATATCGTTTACAAACCCGCCAAAGACTGTTATCATTAGTAGAGTGTTGGGAAAAGGTTTTAGCAACTTTATCATTTAAATTTTTATTCAATAATTTTTGCACCAGTTTGGTAAAGAAATTTAGTATTTTTTTTAGAGAACGGCAATCAGCGTTAGAAGAATGACGTTTCGTATACATTCTACGAAGTTTATTTTTAAGCCCGATGATAGCAATAATAAATGCTGGCAGAGATCGAAAGCTCGGCGTTATAAGTGGTATAGAAATTTGGCTCGCCTCTCTGATCAAATTTGTAAGGTCGCTGAGGTTGTTATCAATATCAGTAAAGTTTTTTAAAGAGTGAACTATTTTAGATATGTAATTTTTAAATTTTGTCCAATTAGCATTAGCGTAGTCAGGAATTGGTTTTGGTGGGTTATGTTTACTGTTAGCGTAGATGATTGTACCTATAGGGTTGTGATCAGACGACAAACAATTTATGGAAATGGGAATAGCAATGTTTATATTTTTAACCAGTACTAAATCTAAAACACTTGGTCTATAACCCTGCGGTGGGAAGTATGTGGGTTCACACGGAGCCAGTATCTGAAGCTCATTTTGTTCTGCTATATTAAGAAGTACGCTACCAGCAGCGTTATTAACGAAACAATTCCAAAGTTTGGTTTTCGCGTTTAAATCGCCAATTATAATCACTCGTCGATTAGTTTTAGCCAGGGAAGAAATGTCGTCACGCAATTTTGGATTGTGCCTTGGGGGCTTATCAAACAGACATATAATGGAATAAACATTACCGAGAGTTTTATTACAAGTAATAATGTTGGATGTTTGTCAAGATGAAATAATCAAACAGGTTACAGATTCTGAATTTTTGTCTATAATCGCAGATGAAACCACCGATGTTTCAAATCAACTACAAATGGCTATTATTTACAGGTACATGAAAAATGGAAAACCAGTGGAATGATTTTGGAGTTTCATTTCTGCTGAAAACCATGATGCACAAACTTTAGCTTCTTGTTTATTAAATGAATTAGAAAAACATAAACTTACCAAAAATCCTAAAAAATTAATTGCTTAAACTTATGATGGAGCATCTGTCATGGCTGGCCAGAGTCATGGTGTACAAGCCATAATTAAAAAAAAACATATTCATGCGCTGAGTTTGTGCATTGCTATGCCCATCAAATGAATTTAGTTCTTATGAAGGCTAAATCAACTACAAATGCCTATTATTTACAGGTACATGAAAAATGGAAAACCAGTGGAATGATTTTGGAGTTTCATTTCTGCTGAAAACCATGATGCACAAACTTTAGCTTCTTGTTTATTAAATGAATTAGAAAAACATAAACTTACCAAAAATCCTAAAAAATTAATTGCTTAAACTTATGATGGAGCATCTGTCATGGCTGGCCAGAGTCATGGTGTACAAGCCATAATTAAAAAAAAACATATTCATGCGCTGAGTTTGTGCATTGCTATGCCCATCAAATCAATTTAGTTCTTATGAAGGCTTCATCAATAAATAGAAATGTTAGAGTTTTTTCAAGTTTGCAAGCGATATGTTCTTTTTTTTTCCAGCAGTCCGCAAAGAACTGCAGTACTTGATGAAGTAGTTAAAAAACGTCTACCACATGCTAATACAACAAGATGGAATTTTGCTTCTCGAAGTGTTGATACAATTTTTAATAGGAGAAAAGATATTATACAATGTATGAAAACAATTCTAAAATCAGATAATATTAAAAATGAAAATACAATTGCTCAGGCCAATGGCCATTTGAAAATCCTTGTAAGTTACAGTTTTACATTTTGGTTATCACTTTTTGGTAAAATCATGCCTTATGTTGAAATTTTATTTGGACAGTTGCAAAGTAGGGATGTTAATGTTGCCTTATCAAGAAAAGCAATTACATTATTTGAGGCAAATATAAATAAAATTAGGGATAGTATTGATACAGACTTTGATGTTTCACAAACCGAGTCATCTGCAAATAAGCGGAGGAAAATTAACTATGCTGGATATAAAAGAGAAGCAAAGGAAGTCTGTGATGTCATAATTTCCCAAATAAAGGACAGGTTTACTTTCACTGGACATTTAGTAGCCTCGTCTTTATTTTTACCAGAAATGTTTCAACAGTATGCTACCCAATTTCCAAATGAAATTTTGAAATCAACGTGCAAATTGTATCCATTTTTAGATGAAGCACAACTCAAGAATGAACTGTGTGCTATATATAATGCTGAAGAATTTAGATTTCTGTCCGGATCCGTTAGCTTGTGTGAATTTATTGTAATGAACAATTTACATAAAACATTCAGTGAATGTTTAAAATTACTTAATATTATTTTGACAATTCCAATGACCTCTGTGGAAGTGGAGTGATGTTTTTCCACTTTAAAGCGGATTAAAACCTTTTTAAGAAATACAATGTCGACAGAAAGATTATCAGCTTTAGCTATGCTATCGATAGAGAAGAACTTAATTATGGATATGGTAAATTTTAATGAGAGAGTAGTAGAAAAATTTGTTTCTCAAAAGCAAAGGCGTATGGATTTTGCATTTAAATGATAACCATGGTAAGATTGATTTTTTAAAAATATATAATTAATTTAAAATTTTATTACTTAATTTTATTGCAGACTGAAGCGTATTTATTTTATGTGTATGTATTATTTCTTGCACTGAACTGATGTTAAAGCAGTGGTTTAGATGTTAGATTCCCCTTAATATCTTTAGATTTTGAATGAAACACTGTGATACAAGAGCGTATATAATACTTGTTAGGTTTTAGTAAGAATAATCTGAATATTATGTAATATGATACTGGAAATATTACTGGAGAAGATAATTAGGTATAGGTTCGTGATCAGTAATCATATGTTAATATAAAAAGAATTAGGAGAAAAACTGTGCAACCCCTGGTTTTAAAACTCACCAGCCGCCACTGCTTTGGAGTAGTCTATAAAGCCAATATACACTGAAATATTAAATTCGCGACTTTTCTCTATTATCTGTCGCATATTCAGAATTTGTTCTCGCGTACCTTTTCCTGGAATAAAACCGGCTTAGTATGTACGGCTTAAGCCTCTCATGTATAATATGCAGCATTATCTTACTGGCATGCGATACAAGGGCGATCGTTCTATAATTTTTGCATATATCTCGCGATCCCTTCTTATGGATTGGGACATATATTGATGTTGTCCAATCCTTTGGCCATATGTTTGTACTCCATATATTTTGATATATGCTATAGAAAATATCTATTGATGATTTCCCTAAATATTTGAACATCTCCGATACAATGCGATCTTCTCCCGCTGCTTTAAAAGACTTTAGTTTCTGTACGGCTGAGCGAGTGAAGACAAGAGTAAACCTTATCGCTCGCCTTGCAGGTACAGCTTGAGAGACAAAACTCATCAGGACTGCTACACTGGCACTAGTGTTTTCAGCTGCAGAATATTGCTGCCCCGTTTGGATGGCCAGCTCGCATGCTACGAACATCGATACACAACTGAACGCAGCACTACGCTTAGTAACCGGTACGCTAAAATCTACTCCTACTATGTGGCTTCCCGTGCTGGCAAATATATTTCCACCGCACATCCGCAGAGAAGAAACATTCAAACGAGAATGGGCTAAATACAACAGTATGCACTCTCACGTAGAAAAATTTATCAAAGATCCCCCACCTACACGTCTCAGCAGCAGGAAACCAGCATGGCTGACGGCTAACGAGCTACAGAGCAGTGTCGACGCAACTACGAAATGGAAGGAAATATGGGTTAAGCAGACTCCAACAAACGGACAATTAATATCAAATCCGGCTAGCAGGGTGCCAGGATTTGGTCTCAACAGAAAAACATGGTGCAATTTAAATCGCGTCAGAACCAACCAGGGTCGTTGCAAATATTTAATGAACAAATGGAAACTGTCGGAAACGGAGCTGTGCAGCTGTGGCGAGATCCAAACGATGTCACACTTCATAAATTCGTGTAAAGTAAATAGTTTTACTAAAGGACTGATTGGGCTACATTCACTAGAAGAAGGCGCAGAAGACTGGCTGTCGAACGTGAATTTATAATGCAGGATATCTCTAAATAAGCGCGTAATTGATACGATAATAATAATAAATTAATTAATTATAAACAAACAAAATAAAACACAATCACTAAAAGTTTTTAATCGCGAAGCTTTCCGACAGTTACGTCATTTTCAAGCACGCACCAAAATTATTACATCTTTTTTTATATATGAATTACCAGAAATGTTTATATAACGGCAACTTAAAATTTGATATACATATCTCATTAGCCAGACATGATTTCAATTTTAGATTTATTTACAATAAATTTTATTTATAAAACCAGATTTTGAAAAATTCTTCATCGAAATTGATATATATCTCCGAACCTGATTCATGTTCCATTAAATGTTGAATATATCGGAGTGTAGTGATTTTATTAATTAATAATAACCCGAACAAAATATAACACAATCACTAAAAGTTTTTTAATCGCGCTTTTCGACAGTTACGTCATTTTCAAGCGCGAACTAAAATTATTATATCTTTTTTTATATATGAATTACCAGAAATGTTTATAAAACGGCAACTTAAAATTTGATATACATATTTCACTAGCCAAACATAATTTTAATTTTAGACTAATTTACAATAAATTTCATTTATAAAACATATTTTTGAAAAATTCTTCAACAAAATTGATAAATATCTCCTAAACCTGGTTCAGGTTCTATTAAAAGTTGAATATATTGGAGAGTAGTACAATTAACATAATTCACGAACGACTTGCAAAGTTTAAACCATTCCCACCATTATTAATTAATTCATTTTCAATGCCATAACCATTTAACTTATATTTTAAACGCGCATCAACAGTATACGGGCATTCAAACAGAAATGACAAACTGTATCGGCAATGTCTAATGTGCAGAGCTTACAAATATTTCAGGACGTAATTTTAAAACGCTCCAGATATCTCCCGAAGCTACCGTGACCAGTTAACACTTTACTAATATAAAAAGTGAACTTTAATAATTTCTTTAATTTAATTCTTTCCTTAATCTCTTTTAATAATTTATATGTTAATGTACCATTACCCTGAATTTCCTACCTGACTTGCCATATATTTAAAATTATTGTTGCAATGAGACTTTTAAAATTCGTAATATGAACAGTATCATATTTTAGATTTTAAATTTACATTAAATTTTTTGTTAAATTGATCTAGAATACAATAGTGAGTTATAAAATTATCTGAACATTTTAAATTCAGATAACAATGCAGCTTTGTACATACTTAATCTTTGATTGATGGTATTTCCAAATCCTTTCGTATATCATCATTGCGCACGAACCATAGCGCACCGACGATTGAACGCAATATCCTATCTTCGGTTGGCCGTATGACATCGATACTCGAGTTGCTAGCTGAACTCAAAAGTCCTATCCCATAAGACCATATAGGTCTTAGGATCGCCTTGTACAATAAGACTTTGCTTTCTATTGGAAGCTTGGATGTCTTTCCGATTAACCAATACATGCTATTGAATTTTATGTTGAGTTGTTTTTTTTTTTTGCATAAATGTGTTTTCTCCACGTCAATTTATGATCCAAGTGCACACCAAGGTATTTCACACTACCTGTGGTGGCGATTTCTACTCCATTGAGCGTTAATGCTGGATGATTTGTATAGTTTTTTTTCAGTGTGAACACAATATACGAACATTTAGTTTCGTTGACTTTAATCTTCCAATACGTAAACCATTTTTCTAGTTCCTTTAGATGTCTCTGCAATCGGTTTGATGCTAACGCGATGTCACAGTCAGCAGGTAATATAACAGTGTCATCAGCAAACATAGCTGTAATTGTTGCGTCAATTAGCGGAAAATCCGAAGAGAATATTTGATAAAGTATCGGCCCAAGTACACTACCTTGGGGAACTCCCTGATCGAATAAGGTAGATGTTAGAGACTGACTCATTGATAGTAACCTGAAAGTATCTTTCTGAGAGATAAGATTTTATTAATAAGTAATAAGGAACCGGTAATTTGTGTTTTATTTTATAAAGTAGGCCATCATGCCACACTTTATCGAATGCTTTTTCTATGTCCAGAAACACCGTGGAACAGAACTTCTTTTCTTCAAAGCTTCTGTGAATAACATTAACAACACTGTGAATTTGTTCTACTGTGTTATGTTGATCTCTAAAGCCAAATTGATAGTGAGGTATTATATTGTCTGCGGCCAGAACAGGTTTCAGTCTTCTTAACAGTAATTTTTCAAAAATTTTCGAAAAAATAGGAAGCAGACTTATAGGTCTATATGAATCCAACTCAATCGGTGGCTTCTCCGGTTTAGGTATAACAATTATGTTCGCAAATTTCCACTGTATAGGAATGTAGCTTAAGCGAAGAATTGCATTGAATATATATGCTAACAGCGTAACACACTTTTTTGGTAATTTCTTGACCATCATGATTGTAATTAAATCATGCCCCGGGGATTTTTTTAGATTCAAATGTTTTTGTATAAAGTTATTTACTTCCATAGGTGACATAGATCTTATTGGAAGAGACATTTGATATGGAGATTGCAGGTAATTTTTTACTTCTATTTCTGCAACACTTGCTGTATTATTGATTGAATATCTGTGATAAGTACTTAGCAAATGTTTCTGCTTTTTCCTCATCAGTTCTCATCCATTTATTATCAATCTTTATAGGTGCAAGTCGTGGCTGATGACTATTTTTAATAGTTCTTACCGCTTTCCACAGGGAATAATCAGTATTATCGTCAGGGGTTAATGATGATATATAGCTGTTAAATGTACTATCCTTCCATTCAAGAATTTTGCTTCTTAGTTCTTTAGATGCCTTATTAAACGCAGTTTTGTCATTGGGGTTTCTGGAGTTCTGCCATATTCGTCTTAATTTCCTTTTTTTCTGTATCATATCCTTTATTACCTTTGGATGATTTTTAATTTGTAAAACTTTATTTTGTTTCTTAGGTGTTGCTAAATATGCAGACTGCTGGACACATCTGGTGAAATTTTCTACAGCTGCTTCAATATAATTTTTAGATTTTAGTGAAGTATTTAGATTAATCTTATTTTCAACTAAATGTTGATATATTTCCCATTTAGTTGATCTATTGCACATTACTGGTTTTGCTTCAGCATAAATGGCAGAACAGCTAAAATTAATAATTACTGGAGAGTGGTCAGAAACATTATCCAAAATGACGTAATTGTCGAAAAGCTTTGCGCAATAAAAAACTTAATAGTGATTAAACTGTGTTATATTTTGTTTGGTTTATAATTTATATATAGTAGCCAGTAATTTAAATGGAAAATATTACAAAAACCAGTAATTTAAATGAAAACCTTTTAATTTAATAAACGATTTTTTATGTTTTTTAATATATATATATATATATATATATATATATATATATATATATATATATATATATATATATATATATATATATATATATATATATATATATATATATATATATATTGCAATGGAAAGTAATAATGTTTGAATAATCTTTATTATTTTTAATATTATTTTAATACTAATATATAAACGATCTTTTTGTTTTAAGTATACAGAGATGTAATTTTTAGCACTTCCTAATTGCATACTTCACAATAAATAAGTTAGGGCTTAGATGATCTGCGAGGTGAGCAGATTAAACACTTTGGACCCAAAAGAAAAGTATGGGTCTTAAATATGATGAATGAATGCATCATATCGTTGAAGATGCCAAAAAACTGGAGGAAAGCCAAAGTAATTTCACTACTAAAACCAGGTGAGGATCCTAATGATCCCAGAAGCTTTCGCCTTATATCATTACTTTGTCACCTATTCAAAATTTTTGAACAGCTTATATTACATAGAATAGAAAACTTTATAGATGAGAAGCTAATCACAGAACAAGCTGACTTTAGACGCGGCAAATCATGTTGTGGACAAATACTTAATTTAACCCAACATATAGAGAATGGTTTTGAATTTGAAAAGATTACAGGAGTAGCTTTTATTGACTTAACGGCAGCATATGACACAGTCAACCATAGACTGTTGTTGCCAAAAGTATATAAACTGACGAACGATTATCAGCTGTCGAAAGTAGTGGAAATGAAACTACACAGCCGCCGATTCTATGTAACACTACAAGGGAAAAATAGTCGTTGAAAGAACATGAAGAATGGCTTACCTCAAGCAAGCGTACTGGCACCTATATTATACAACATTTACACAAACGATCAGTCAATTAGCCTAGACACTAGATAATTCATTTACGCTGACGATACTGCAATTGCAGTTCAAGAAACCAACTTTGAAGATGTCGAAACAAAACTGAAAATTGAGAATATTATGATAAAAATAAGTTGAAACCTAATCCGACTAAAGCACGAGTCTGCGCTTTTCATTTACGTAATTACAGTGCAAATAGGAAACTGAATATCATATGGAAAAGAACAAGGCTGGAGCATTGTGACTCGCCAAAATACCTTGGTGTACACTTTGACCGATCACTCACATTTAAAAGTCATTGCACTTCTATAAGATAAAAAGGCGCAGCCAGGAACAATATAATCAGAAAATTAACAGGATCTAACTGGGACACGCAACCACATAT
Organism: Coronaproctus castanopsis; assembly: GCA_032883995.1. NCBI lineage: Eukaryota > Metazoa > Arthropoda > Insecta > Hemiptera > Monophlebidae > Coronaproctus > Coronaproctus castanopsis. Next base: position 292,004,538 of record CM065052.1, read on the forward strand.
ATTAAGGGTAACTGCATTGGCTATCCGTTTTTTAGCAGCCGAATATGCAGCACCTGTACCGAGAAACTCATGCCACACAAAACAAGTAAATGTGCCATTAAACGAAACAGTGAGGATAATAACAGGTTGCCTAAAATCAACAAAAGTACACAAAATCTATCCGTTTGTAAGAATCGCACCGGCCAGAATAAGGAGAGAAGTAGCAGCATCATTAGAACGCACCTCTCAATTGACAAACAACAGGCATCCACTATTTGGACACACTGCTCCAATCAGTCGGGTGAAATCTAGGATAGGAATAGTTTCCTGAAATCAACGTTGATGTTATCGAATTACTCTAAGTCTGAAATAGCTAAGCCGTGGAACGAAGCCGATACAGCCAGTAATGATGAATACAATGAAATTTTACCGCATGGCCACAACTTACCGTGGATGATCTGGCGTTCTCTTAATAGGTTAAGGACAAGTACAATACGATGTAATTTAAAAAAATGGAACATTGAAAAAGATGATAAATGCAAATTGTGAGAAATCCAGACTTGTGATCACCAACTGCAGTGCTCGCTAATGGATCAGTAGTGCAACCTTCAATACTTAGCTGAATGCAACGAAAAAGCCATATATGTGGCTACTTACTGGGCCGATGCATAATAATTATCCGGACACGGAAAGTAAGTAAGTAAGTAGGGCAAAACCTTATCATAATTAGACCCTTTAGGATGTTCCCACTTGCGGAAACGATTAAGCGGAACTCTCTCATGGGTATCAGGCTTAGGTAGAACTCCTACTTGTATATAGAATTGTGTCACTTTAATGACTGTTTTTGTTCTATATGAATTTACAGATAAACAACTTTAAAGTACACATTTTAGCTTCAAATTTTTCGTATTATTTCACATTATTTTTTTAATACTATAGAATTATAAAAAGAAAATTTTTATAAATATTAAAAATACAAAACACATTAACCTTATTAACTAAATTTTAATTAATCAATGTGGAAAAATAATCGTGCATCAGCATATCACAATATACACATTATCAACATATAGATACTAAACAGATAAACTAGCATTGAATAAAGAAATTCTTATTTTATTAACTACACTTGATTTTATGAAAATTCACAAAAATAAGCACGTGATAAAAAATTACATCATTTTCTTTCAACTTTTGATTATTATCTTTTGAATATTCTGCATTAGAGTATATAGTAAATATGATTAAAGATATTCTAAAGATTTACTGGATCCAATAGTACCTATAATGGTCGACATTGAGGTATTACTCATAAAAAACTTCCTTTTCAACAAATCAAGAATTTTGTTATTGTAAATGAAGATGTAAAATATTACTACACCCTGGAAAATATTAAACATATCTGGAAGGTACCAGAAATACTTCGGACCTCCTACAGCCCAAGAGATCAATTCCATAATCCAATTTACACCCATCAATATGAATAATTTTAAGCAAGTTGAAAATCTGTAAACAGAAATATGGTGCATTATTTTACGTCGCATAATATTTACTAACAAAACTGTTCCTTAATTAGTTTTATTCATAAAGCTACAATTTAGTTTTTAAAACATGAAAAAAAATTATGCATTTAATAATCATAAAACACAATATATAATATTACAGCATACACTTTTTCCTGAGTTATGTTTCTAAACAACGTCTCTGTACACACCTGTTACAAATTCTGCGAATATGTTTTACATCGAGTGAATCTTATTTCTCTGAAAATTTTATCTTCTGGGACCATATGTAAACTATTCCATATTTTTCAATGATGCGTGAATGAAACAAATCTATTTACCTCCTCCATCTATGCATGGATACTTGAAACTAATCATGTTTTTTTAGCACAAAAAATCTTTAGTTTATAATTGTGTGTTGTAAAGGATATAAATTTATTATATTATGGGGAAACATATCTGTAGTTTTTGATTCTGTAATAATCGTATATTTTATAATTATCTCTGTAATAGTTACATATATATATATTTTGAAACATTTATAAGAATCGTATTATGATCACTTATATAAATAGTTTGAATGCGTGTATATATGTAGAAGTTAAACAATTCATATTTGTTAATTTATAGTAAAAATAGTTATTATAATGAATTAATACCTTTTAGGTCTAGGCCCAAAAATATAGTTTGATATTAGCCATGATTTATAAACATTCACTGATGTAATGATAAACATAATGATATTAAATGCCAACAAAATACCAATAGGGCCATAGAAGTAATATAATGTAGCTCTATGATCTGAAAACAATACAAGAAGAAGTAAAACAATTGAATAGTTCATAATATTTCAAAAACACCATGTTGTATGTTTTTAAAATTTTAAAACTTAATGTTTCTAATAATATGCGCTGTTCGTCATCAGAAAAGCCAATTATATTTTAATGATGAACAGTGAATCTCGTTTGAAACGTTAAATTTTTAAAAAACTGATTATCAGTTGTTACAGAATAAATTTTTTTATCTTGAAATAATACCATGAAAATAAGCTTAAAGTTTGTACACCATACGCAATTCACATTGTTATAATATTACATGACACAGTATAACATTTATTATGTTTTATTATCACACACAATCGCGATCACGATATATCTTGGTCAATCCACTTCTAGGTACTTCCCCAATACTTTCCACCCATTTCTATTTTGTGTATTTTGCATCCAGTTTTTCCGGCCGCTTTTACTATGTCATCCTGCCAGCGAGCTATTGGTTTCCTTTAATTTATTTTTTTGTCTATTGACCACCATTGCAGAACAAGTTTCGGCCAACTGTACCTAGCCACATGACTAGCTAATTCCATTTGATTTTTGCCATCAGCTCCACTGCGTCATCTAGTCTTGTTTGCTGTATTAAAAATGCAATCCAGCTGTGTCTGAGGTTTAACATTTATTTATCGTGCATGCGCAGTTTAGGTTTTCCTGATCCTTTTTATATCTGTGTTTGTGAATGGTCATGTTTAAATCAAGATTTTATGTTAAATTTTTTTTTAATGTGTAGTTTGTAATAAAAAAATTAACAAAAATAAAATAATCATCAATGCTGACAATATTTATGATTTTAACAAACAACTAAAGTCAGAGGGTGTAACTCACAAAGAAAAAGTGAATGTCACTTTTTACAAAAAATAAATAGCAATACAGCTATCATTAATATGACTTCAAAAGAACGGTCTGACAGACGCCCTAAGGTATATTTGATCGGATCAAAGGAACTAAGGTGCAACAGGAAATGTTGCTTGACCCAACAATTGTCATCTTCCACACTAAAAATATTTCCAAGAGCCATGACACATATTATTTTATTGATTATTTTGAATCAGCACCGTTTTTAAATCACCAAAGTTATGGATGAAAAAGCCAGTCAGATTTATATATTCTGCTTACCAGAGCAATAAAAAGAGCTACTGGTAGAAAAGAGGTTCTGCATAATGTAGGAGTCGCTCGCATTTGCTGATGATTTAAATCCACGTATGTACAAATAATGTAATTGATATGCTCACAGATAAATTCTGCAACGCTGATAGTATTATACCAGCTTCCTCGATGCAAACAAAGATTCCACATGTAGAAATTTTTTGTACACTAATATTGTTAAGGCTTGTAATTTTAAAGATACTACTAACAATCTTAATAATAAAGAGGTGTTCAATAGGTGTGTGACAATTATTGATCACACAACACTAAAAAAAAACTTCCTTGCCAATTCCTAATTATTTTATTTAATATTACAATAACAGAATAGCTGTTCCCATAAAATGTGCTATACACCACAAGATGCTGTTTAATTGCACCATAGATAAATATTTATTTATGGCTTGCTATCTATCCTCCTAATAAACCTAGGATCTATCATTTAAATCTTATGGATTGCAGTATTAAAATTAATTTTCAACTTACTGCCAATTCTTATAGGTGATTTTAATATAAGATTACCATATCACTTCCAATGATAATGTCACCTCCTGACTGAGTTTTTACACAGTAATGATCTGGTCATTAAAAACTTTAAGAAACCTACTTGTAGTAATTATAATGGAGAGAGTATCATTGACTATTTAATATAGTTGGTTACCTTTTCACTTAATCACTTTGTCATACACCCATAGTAATTTCTCTCAACTTTATCCTTTAACATTATCAAAACTAACTCAGATACTTTTATGAAACTATATTTTACCTACTTTACTAAAAATATTAATTACAAACATATCCTTAATTTACAACAATGTAAATTGCAGTACATGTCTTAATAGTATTATCACACCTATTTGTCTAAAACTATTGTTATGTCAAGTACGAGGACACGGCTCCATCAGTTGACTGGTAGAATCTTAGTCTACAGAAACTTAAAGATCAACTCAATAGAGCTAGGAAAATCAAGAATAAGTGTAGAAATATATAAAAATCATTTGTTCTCGATGTAACTACTAAGGAATTAACGAAGGAACATAAAAAGTGGATGGTAAAAGCTAAATTATTTGTATGGCGTCAACTTGTTTATTAAATTACAGCTTGGGGGGGTCACCTCTATAAATTCATTTTCAATAAAAACAAATGAATATTAATACCAGATATCAACATCAACAATACCATTATAACTAATAATTCAGAAAAATGCAATGCTTTTCGTGACCATTTTCTCCTTAAAGCAAATGGTCAACTTTCCACTTACCTAACCCTTGAAGCAGTTGTTCCCTCAGTTACTCCTAAATATGTAACTAACATCATCAAATCCTTAAGTAACAAAAAATCCGTTCTTCAGATAAGATCAATAATAAAATTGTAAAATTTTAGATCAAAACTTCCATAATTTAGTTTGCTTCATTATCAATAATTGTTATCCTATTAGTTCTAACTAGATTGTTGGAAACAGCTGCTGCCCAAACCTGGTAAAGTCATAAACTTGCTTTCTAACTATCGTCCTATATCACTGGTAATCAATGAAATATTCTTAAAAGAAGCTGAGAATTTTTTACCGGAACCAATTTAGATTCAGAAGGGGTCACTATACTGAAGGTTACCTCTACAAGTTGATTTCTTGTATGACTGCCCATTCTGCAGTTGTTATCTATCAAGGGAGTATTTGATAACTGCAAGTAGACAAATGATCATTGCAATTTAAAAACAATATAAAATTAATCCTTTTCTTATAAATCTTATCATCAGCTATTTTAATGATAAATTAACTATCCTGAACATAAACGACTCTTTCACTAGCAGGAGATTGGAATGCATACTCTCCAGTTCATTTTCAAATAGACGAATTTATGTTAAGCATTAATAATTATTTTCAGTTAGTATCTTATGCTGATGATTTATGTATTTCCCTCAATATTGATAGGCATCATGATTTCAATTTAATTGAATTTATATGTCAGTAACAAATAAGTGAACTAGGGCTTGCTAACTCTGCGCCCAAATGTCAATTTATGTTTTGTGGAAATCAAAGAATAGTAAGAAAAGTTCAATCAAAACTTTAATCTTGTATCCAGCCTACAAATATCTCACACTAACCAATTGAAATATCTCGGTCTTATAATTAACAGTAAATTTACATTTTTACCCCATGTTGAATATGTACGATGTTGTCTATGAAAATTTAAGACAGCTGCAACACAATACATATGGTCTAGAATATAGGTAAAGGATCATCATGTATGGGAGGTTGATTTGGTTGATTTAGTATCCGTACATTTATGACTGTATCACCTACATTAACAACAGAAAAATTCATTTTGTTAACTGACACCAGAGAAAATTTCTTCTTAATATCTCCTCTCTATAGAGAGCCTGTCCCATATCTATTTCAGCTACACAACGCTTACACACATTTATTATTAAGTACACTAGATATTTAATGCGTTCCCTGTTCCAAACTTACTCGGTGGGGCAGGTAAAAAATTGTATATACAAAGGTGTAAGAGTGCTTAATAAATAACTGTGTATAAGTTTAGTGTAGCTAATATAAAACAAAATACTAATGTAATAAGACTTTGAATAGGTGTGTACAAGTTGTTCTTTGCGAGTGTATAACTTAAGAATATGATGAAATAAGATATGAAAAACATAGTCCCTTAGATCATTAAGAGTGTATATATAAAGAATTTGTGTATGCGTATAAAAAAACATAATATAATTAGGAAACGAATATGTGAACAAAAAAGTACAGTTTAACGTATTAGGTAAACTTTAAAAATAGTTATAAATAAAAGTCTGATGAAAAATTACAAATATACATCATATTATGGTGAAAAAAACATGTACTAAATCAAAATTTGGATTATTATAAAACATAAAACAGAAGGAACCAAAAAGGGTAATAACATGACGAGAATCAAGTGAAGCTGTGAAAACTATGAATATAAATATACATATATTCCTATAAATGATAATGGAAAAACCGATTAATATACGATTAAAATGATCAGATGTAGATAGAAAATTTATCTATACTAGAAAAAAAATTATAATCAATTGTAGTAAAGTTGTCATAATAATGATAGCAGTGACCATGTACAAAATATGTGGTTTCATGGTTGAATTAATGACAAAATAAATTGTGAAACATTAAAACGAAAATAAATATATACATATAACTAATTTAACCATTACTTTAGAAACTTTTTTTGCATTGATAACTCCATGAAAGACAAAAGACTGGCGTGATTCTTCTTTAAAAATACAATAGATTTTTTTCTATATATTCTAAATCTAATTCGAAGATATTCAAATAAGGGGCAATCAAATATGAAGTGCTCTGCATCATCAATAGGACCAGAGGAGTCCTTACTGGAATTGTAAAAAAGCGCATTTTGACCAGAAGCAAGATGAAAACGATGAAGATAGGAGCTAAACTCACCATAGTAGGAGAGATATTAATATAAACATTTTTCCGTTTAATACGTTCAAAAATTTTCAGAAAAAATGAAAAGGTTGACAACTCTACCACCTAGCTCCCAAGCATCAAAAATGGAATATTGAAGAAGGATTCCAAAACACTAGCTATATCTCTAACAACTCTAAATTCAGAGATGATAGAGGCGTGACAAAAAATTAGATGCAACGCTAGCAGTAGAAGTGGGACAGGTACGGTATAAACATGAAATATTGAGGAGTATAATTCTATGTATAAATATTTGCTATTTATTTGAGTGCGTCTTACCATCAAACCAACAAGATTTATTCCCTATATCAGGTGAAATAAATATATCCGGCATAATATTCCTGCGATTTTCTGCTAACCATGTTATTATTGAAATTATAAATGGACAGCCCCATGCATAAATTGAGTAACAGATAAATCGGGTTTCTGAACTCATGTTGTCAATTTTTTGTTTCCTCCTAAAATTAAATAAATTTAAGTTATATCATTTATTAAAATGGTAAGTATATGAAGCACAGTAACATTTCTTAATAAGTGAAAAAACAATATTTTATTGTTTGGTTTTTGCAGTGTAATCTAAAACAATAGCGTTTATGAATAAATAAAAGCAATAGTAGTTAATATGCTGTTAAAGTTAGCAAAATATTTATTTCAATGTAAAATAATCTTGTAAATATCTACCAACAAGTAATATTGTTATTTTCTGGTCAGCCAGAATATTAGAATATTCTTTCTTTAATTTTTATTTATACCTCCTCTACCCACTTTTAAATTTTCCATCGGCTTTCAACCTTTATATCCTCTTCCATACAAAAAACAAAATTCTAAAGAATCTTTTTTCTTCCGCCATTACTATTTTTAATTATTTCATATTTTATCTTGAAACCCGGTTTCTATTTCTTGTGGTTCGAGTTCGATGTCCTTAACTTCTTGTGTATGTAAAACATATGAAAGAGTTCTAAAAAATATAATTGTTTCGTGGGTTGAAAATAATGTATTGTGCCTTCTTGGAATATATCGGATTATTTTAGACTTTGCTCATGTACTATGATGCAGAGCTAGAATTACTAAAGTAGGCTGAACAATACAGGTATCTTAATTTTGTCTAGACACAATGATTCATGTAGACTTGACCAAAACTGAAACTTGATGCATTGATTTGAATAGTTGATACAGTCTAACAGTAGATATTTTGTAGTTAATAGTTCATCATTACATTATTAGATTGGAAGATTCCCTCTTCTTATCAGTCACTATGAATTGGATGTAGTTGATACAAGATGAATTTCTTTCTTAGTAGTCATCAAGATCAGTGTAGACCAGTACATTTTATTCGATTTAATTATGTGCAGCTTATTCGATAGTGGCAACTGCTGCGCTGTAGATTCCATTTAGATGGGAAGCATGACTTGATAAGTTCTGAGATCTTTACATACAGCAGATATTTAAAGAGTTGGGTGCATTATAGATGATTGTTGGCTACTGTAAGTTATATCCTTTATCCAGAATGGCTAGGAATCAAACTTAGGGTAGACTTTAAGCTGCAATTCAGTTTTGTAAGAAGCACCATTACCTCTTTAGTAATAAAATGTTGACTGATGCCTGGTATACAACTTGAGCATTGTACCGCTGGAAGTGAATCTGTTAATATAATTTGATATTCTAGGATGTCATTTGCATGCTCATATATGTACTGGTCTGCAAATCTAGTTCCACATGGTTCTGAAAAAACAATCATAGTGGATAGTGAATAATAGGCTATTCGCCAAGGACCATTATACATCCTACGCCAAGAGGAGATTTAGTGCATCCATGGAGAACATCATATATTTAACAAACTCATATTTACTAGTTACATGCAATTTTGATTAACATAACAGTTTATCTCCAAACAATTGCAACCCCTTCTGTGATGCCGATTATTGTTAATTTTAAGCAAATTTGGGAGATGGAATCCATATTGTTCTGTAAAACATGTATTGCTTGATGTCCAGTTATTGGATGGTCTGAAATAGAAGCGACATGGACATAAAATCTCAAAGCAATTTTGATCCGTTAAAAGTTGGTAGTCATCTCACCTAGGTCATTAGTATTTGGAATTGTCCAGAAAGTTCCTAGATAGATTCATAAGGATATGTAATTTATTGTTTATAAATACTGTAATATTATCTTAACATACGAATATACTACAACATCATGCTCTATTTTAGAGCAAAATTGGAGTCATATATTTCTACACTAGTCTGTGCCATAGAAAGTACGGATCCAACTTTTACAGCATTCCAGACAAACCCAATTTGATGCTTAATACAGTCGTCAATATGGCACGTGTCACATATACCATCAGAAATATGCCTAATTTAGCAAGATGTAAGGGGAAAGATTATGTCCAGTACGTAATCTAAATAAAGTTGATTAATCCTTGGAAACATTCTGGTATAATTGAAACCATGGTTGGTTTATTGGAAACCGTATGTACCAAAACGAAGTATTTTTTTCTTTTATTATGACTTTCGGCGGTGCAGTACTGTTGAAAATCGATTAGTACAGATTGTTTAATCTTTGATAACATATCAGTCCAATTACTTTTAATATTTCCGTAAGGGACACTTGACAAATTATAATGCGTTAATTCATCGACCAGAGCGTTTCCAGTAATATCACAATGAGAAGGGATCCACTTAAACTTCATTCTAGATCCACGATTGAAAAGCTGAATAACACGATGTCTCGCATCAAATTCTAACTTGAACGTTTTGACTTCTGGGAGCTTAGATAATTTTAATAGGACACTTAATGAATTAGAGGTGACTAGAATATTCTTTTTTTCATGCATCTTTCTCCACCTTCATGATTCCTTTACATTTTATTGCTTTCCTTATACTAGTTATTATCTCCCTATATACTTTTGTGCTGACTATATTTTGAACGTTACAATCTCTTTGTAATTTATTCCATTCTAACTCATAACTCTGGGAATTATCCTTATTTACATTTTTACCCTTTCTCGTTATCGGAAAACAGCAGTTTGTGAAAATGATTTTATACGCTATTGGTTTATGATCTAAATAAAATCTAAAATTTTGCACTACATTATTATCCTGTTCTCATTTTTCGTTGTTAATATATAATAAATTTGGTTTTTATGATCTTGGTCAGGTAAAATCCGCGCCCATCTTCTTCCCACTCTTCTTGAACAAAATATTTACTATTTAATAACCAATCTCCATATCCTATTTCTTTTATTATACCATAGCAATATCTTCCCAGTACCAAGTGTTCCTCATTCCTTCTTTGACAAAACTGACTATTAAAATCCCCCATAATTATCAGACGATATTTTTGATTAATTTTGGAGTTAAATATAATATTTTCGATTTCGACATAAAATTCGTCGCATTCTTTTTCTTCTGAGGTTATTGTAGGATCATAGACTTGTATTAAAGTTAAAGATTGACCTTTATTTACCCTCATTCGTACTAAACTTCGCCACTGATAACCTAACCGAAATTCCTTTAAACTTCATTAAATTACGCCCTTTATGAGAAACCCTATGACTTTTCATCCTTGATCATTACCAATATAATACAATAAATTATTATCTTTTGTCATTTGATATAATTTCTACTTACCTCCGACAATCCTAATATATTTACTTTCGAACTCCAATTCTATTAAATTCTCATTACATTTCAGTAATATAACATTTAAACTAGCGACAAATAGTATATAGTACTTTTTTTTATCAACTTTTATCCTGTCTTTTATACCCTAATTCGAGTGAATATCACACAACGGTTAGCTGATATTGCTGTCCTGCGCGGAAGGAAATTTTTGAGTCACGTCATTTTCAGCGAGCGGAACTAATTGGTGATACAAGCGAAGGTCCAAAGGAAAAGACTGAAAGGTCTTTCTCCACAGCGCTGGACAGATGTGATAGTAAAACAATCTGGATCACCATTGTATCAATGAAACACGTCTCCGGGCTGCATCTACATTCTGGCGATTGTCAATTTTCACGAAATTTCAATTCAGCTATATATATATATATATATATATATATATATATATATATATATATATATATATATATGTGAATACAGCAGTTGAGAAATGACAAAATATTAATTTTGCGGTGTACAATTACAATTGTTTTTTACCCAACGATAATTAATTGTCATTAGAAATTACCTGAAATTTTGCCAAACATTGTAACAAAACGCGTTCAGCCAGAAAAAACTCGCCAAAAAAGAAAATTGTTTTCCGTACGCTGAAAAAAAAATATTTTTTATTATATAAAAATTTAGTAACCTGCTAAAGCGGTCGAAATAAATCTACTATATTCTCGACTAGTGGTGAAAGAACGTCGAGGATACAACTCGCAAACCAATAGTCTGTTTAAAAAAAATAATAATAATAAAATTATGTTCTATATATGCATATATATATATATATATATATATATATATATATGTGTGTGTGTGTATGTATGTATGTATGAACGTCCTGCGGGGCATATGCTCCTGTAACTAGAGAAGATGACATTAAAACAAAATTCTTGACTATCAGTTACTCACTTGAGATATATATGCTCAGCTGGATTGTAAATACCAACATAGGGCGAGCAAGCAAACATTTAGGCCTTAAAATCGGGTCCTTTTGGTTAAAGGACCTGGCAGAAAATCCGGCAACAGGCAAAGAGCAACTACCATCCTATTTCTTGTTCACGATTAAATATGACTATTATTTCTGTACCTACGGAATTACTCGAAGTAGTATATCAGGCAAGAGCAGTTCCAGCAATAGAAGTCGAATCCGAGTTCCCCTATACCCTCGTTGGCTCGCTACTCTTTAGATTCATCAAAGGAACTCAAGACAAGAAGAAATTTCAATATTACAACATGGAATGTAAAATCATTGTCAAACTGGCGAATACAGCTGTAGAAGCAGTTGAGATAGATGTCATGGGTGTAACCGAAACGAAATTGTCGTGGATCGGCCGTATCAGTATGATCGACAAATATAAATTTATATACACAGGAAAAGACAGACTGGAATACTCAGTAAGTGGTAATTTGTCTTCTTTTCCTGTCCATTGTCCTACATAAAGACGTGGTGACACATGAGATCGTGCAGAATCTGTATTTCAACTTTTCTCCATCCTTCCTGATCTTTAGCCAGTTGGATGCGTGTTTTGTGATCTTTCCAACGCATAGCACATCTTCTTCTCAGTCGTTTACCGTTTACTTAATTATTATTCTTCCAACTAAATCTACGCGCCTTGCTATGTGTTCCAAATATCTAATCACGTTTCTGTTTATTATTCATTATTTCAGTGTACCGTCCGTCAAAGTGATATAAAACTAATTACAAACCTTTATTTGGAACTAACGGTCAATATTAAAATGAAAAATAAATATTTTGCTGAAAGATGTGAAATAAAAGGAGTGAGATAAGATGTCAACACGTTTGTTTAGTGTATACGCTGAAGAAGTAATAAAGAATGACAAACTAAGAAAAATTGGTTACAAAATAAACGAGAAAGTAGTAAATAACATTAGCTACGCAATGATAATTGCTGAGACAGAAGTTCAGTTAACAGGCAATATAAAAATATGTAATGATAAATATGGAAAAACCAAAGTAATGAAATTTACAAAGTAGTGTTGTAAAAAAAAAATTAATAACAAATTTTTAAAAATGTAATCGACTTAAAATATTTAGGTACAATAATTATAAACGATGCAAAACAGGTTTTCATAAATCCAAACCCTAGAGAATATATCGAAGAGTAGAAAAATGACGATTGAACTAAGGAAAAAAATCGCACGATGTGTTCTGCCTTAAATATGCGTCCGAATCATTAAAAATCGAATACGGAAGAAGATTTGAACGCTTTCAAAATATGAATTGGGAGCTCATGGAACGATCTCATTTTTAACAAGAAGCTTTTCAGTCGATGCAAGATTATCATTAACTTACGGAAGTTCGTTCCTGCTGGCAGTACAAGGAAAAATACTCGAGAATCCGGCAAGAGGGAGGAAAATAATGGAATAATCAAACAACGGATTTAGCAAAAACTGATGATGTAATAAACGCAGTCGAGCTCCAAAAAATATAACATGTTCAACTATCCTTTATTTGCAACCTCAGTCTAAGCGGATGCAAAAAAACGATAATCATTATGTGTGTGTAATATATACACAGTACTAAACAATTATTAGTGAAAAAATCACCATAAAATAAAAAATTGCACAAAGTTATTCAATTGATTAAAGAAGAAAATTATGATATCTTAGTATAAAACTTTAGATATTATGAAAGGAAATATTTTGTAAAAGGATTGCACGAACAAGGGATTTCCATAGATGGTTCAGTAGTTTTCCCATTGAATTGTTCAGGTCTAATATGTTTAAAAAAAAAAAAAACAGCGGATGAAGAAAAATATTTGTATCATTATGCATACACATACACGTGTATATATTCGACAGAAAATTAAAACCACTGCTTTGTGGGGAGGGTTTTTACCTAAAGGCTAAGGGAAATAATCCTGACAGAAAATTATACGGAAGTCTAGGGGAAACCACCGTAGCAAACTTACCATGAAAACCAAGCATGTCAAGTAACAAGAATGAAAAGATTGTGCCATGCGATCCGGGCAGTGCCCGGCGTTATCGAGGTCCCAGGATGGATAATGTAAAATATACGCCAGGTCATGCGGTGAAAATTAGCAACTGGAACAAATGGATAAAATGATTCGGATAAAAACGAGTAACATAACAAAAATAGCATATTTAAAATAGGAACATGGAATGTTCAAAGTCTGTACGAAGCAGGTAAACTTAAAAACGCAGCCATGGAAATGAAGAGACTAGGAGTGAGCGTGCTTTGCATTAGTGAAACAAGATGGCCAGGATGTGGAAAATTTATTATGGATAAAGAAGTGTTATACAACTCTGGAAATAATAACCCGAAGCATGAAAATGGAGTAAGGATACTATTATCGAAAGAGATGGACAAACATGTTATTGATTACATACCTATTAATGACGGAATAATTATAGTTCGCGTGCTCGGAAAACCTGCAAGTATTAACATAATTCAAGTGTACGCACCGACAGCCGACAAGGAGGAAATAGAAATAGAAACCTTTTGTAATGATCTGAAGATTACATTCACGAAGAGCCGCGAGATGAACATCGTCCAGAGGGAGTTCAATGCAAAAGTTAGAAAAGGTAATATATCCGGATGTAGCCGGAAAATTTTGACTAGGGGAACGGAATGAAGAAGGAGACAGACTAATTCAATTCTGTCAGTAAATGAAATATGTTCCCGTTTTGCACTATTTTAATATAATATGGCAAACTCAATCGTTTCCAGAAGCGTGGAGAGAGGCTCATCTTATTCCGATTCTAAAACAAAAATGTATTAGACCCGATTAGCTACAGACCGATAAACACCTTATGCAAGTTACTCGAAAGAATTGTTAATAATGGATTTCTATGGCTTTTAGAAAGCTTAGAACTCTCGGATTCCTTACAGTTCGGTTTCAGGAAACAAAGAAGCGCTCAGGATCTATTAGTCAAAACTTGTAACTGATATACAAAATAATTTGATAAAAAATAAAATTACAACTGTTGTTAGCTTTGACATAGAAAAGGCTTTCGATAAACTCTGGAAACAAAGAATTCTTCTCGCTTTATATCAGCGGGGATTTCGAGGAAATTTACCGATATTTATTCGTAATTTTTTATACCGCCGGAAATTTCAAGTAAAAATAAATTATATTTTATCTGATACAATTAGTCCTACACTTTTTATCAGAGTCACGACTAATATCAAACAACATATATCATCTCCAGTAAGTTACTGCATCTACGCTGATGATCTATCAATATACTACTCAAACCGAGACTCAAAATTTGTGGAACTTTTATTACAAAATACAATAAATTACTTAAATAATTGGGCCAAATCTCAAGGATTTAATTTCTCCACATCAAAAACTAAACACATAACATTCAGCAAAAAACGAAATACGATTGTACCAAACTTAAACATGGATACAATACAAACAGAAAAGGCAGATTCACTTCAGATACTAGGACTAACATTGGACCCGAAACTTAACTGGAAAGAACACATAATTAAACTAAAAATAATATGTTTGAAAAAATAAATATGCTCAGGATGTTAAATAATTCATCGTGGGAATTTGATCGAAAAACATTAATACAGTTATACAAATCCTACGTGCTAAGCAGATTAGACTACGCCAGTAAAAGATATGATAGTGCAGCCTGTTCCACACCAAAAAAAGCTCAATTCTGTTCAATATTCAGCTTTTAGAATTGTCTTGAGAGCCTTTCACACTAGCTCAAACACAGCTGTACACGTGGAAGCAAACATATTACCACTTCAATACAGAAGACAAATACTAACGCTAAAATATTACACACAATCAATTTGCACACCATCCAATCCGATAACTTAGTCCTTACTAAAGAATAAATTTCATGATACATTCTTAAACCAACCAAATGCATCTAAACCCCTATCAGAACGCGTTAACAATACATTAACAAGTGAGTAATGCATTATATTTTTACGAATTATTCAAAACCGAATTTATGGAAAACTAGAGAATCATATGGGGCAAACCCAATTTGGATTTAGTAACAGGATGAGCACGCGGGAAGCAATATTCTACAACCAGATTCTGGTGCAAAAGTGCTATGACCAAAGTCAAGACATATGCCTTGGATTTATAGATTTTGAAAAGGCATTTGACAAGATTAAACACAGCAAGCTACTAGAACTATTAGAAAATACGTCAATAGATGAAAGAGAACTGAGAACGCATACTATCACCAGAAAGCCAAAGTACGGCTGAGAACAGAAGAAATAAAAGATATAGATATCAAATGTGGTGTACGATAAGGCTGTATCTTATCACCTATGCTGTTTAATATATACTCAGAAGAGATTCTGCAGCGAGCCATATCTAGCTCACAAGAAGGGGTACGAGTCAATGGAGTACTGATAAATAACATTAGGTTCGCTGACGAAACCGTTCTTATACCCAGTTCCAGAGAAGGACTGAAGAAACAAATTAGAGATGTACAAAGAAGCGCTACACATATGGGAATTCAAAATGATAGATGGAAAAAACATATAGTCAGGTGTTATATATGGGCAACATTGCTATATGGAGTGGGAACATGGACACTCACAGCAGCTGCACTAAAGAAAATCATGGCGTTCCTGGACGGAAAAAATAAGTAACAAAAATATACTACAGCATTTGCAGAAGGAATACAAACTACTAGCAATTATAAAAAATCGTAAAGTTCGATATCTCGGACACGTCTTAAGGGGAAACAAATACGGGTTGCTGCAACTAATACTGTCGGGGTAGAACGAGGTTATCCTGGATGCAGAACATAAAAGACTGGACGGGAATCGGAGAAATAAGAAGACTAACAGATACGGCCAGAGATCGGATATGAATGGGACAGTTTGGTCGTCAACTATGGGGATGTGCTCAAGCTGCAAATCGTGACAAGATCCAGACGAGACAAACTGTCATCCTGCGTACGATAGTCGACGCATATCGATTTTCGCGTAACGACGATATACACCGCGACCTTCAGATCACGGTCGTCAACGATGTCATCAAGGATTTCGCCAAACAGCACGAGAAACGACTTTCCCATCATGTCAACGTGGAAGCGGTGAAACTTCTCAACACTCAATTAGACATTAGGCGCCTTAAGCGTAATAAACCACAAGACCTAGTCTTGTAAGCGATAAACATTTTTAATGAAGCTTTAACCACTAGGTTAACTGCTTCACGCACGTTTGTATCACGTAACAAGATACGTTTTGTGTTATGTGATAAGCTTTATAATATAGTTACTTATTTAACGTTAAGTTAATATTGTAACAGGTAAATTAAAAAAAAAAAGTATATATATATATATATATATACATACATATATGTGCATGTATATATTTTGACAATTAATAAGCACACGTTTTGGTAAACAAAGAACCTTGCTTGTTGTTAGTTTTTTTTATCGTTTCATTCAATCCTGATGATGATGCGTATCTGGTGAAATGGTTTTTTTATTAAATATACCTTATTTTATCGATGTATAGTTTCCATTTTACTCGTGAGTGTATGTATCGTTAAGTTTAATAAACGGCTTCTTTATTTATCTCATCATGTTGTCGGCCAAACGAATTATTTAATCATCGTTTGTTAATTAATTTTTTAAACAACTTACTAAGTAATTCTGGTGTTTTTCTTTGTAAGGATGTTATTTTAGTGGCTATCATCCTGCATGGATATGCGTTTGCACAAATCATAAGGGAAATCTAATCATATAATGGTTCTAACTTGATTTTTGCTAACGACTCGTCACCTACAGTGATTAATCGACGAAATATTATCATACTTTACCATCTGTTGAGATCTGCCCTCTATGACCTAGGAATGAAGCGTAATTACACATATAACTGGGTAATAGTGAACTCATGCTTGCCCCAATTCTCACGTGTGTTGTGGGGCGACGCTGTTACATTACAGGATAATGGGTTATTATTATACATTGAAATGATAAATAACGCCCTATCTATATGTTTTGCGTCCAAAATTCCATCCACTGTTAAACCAACTTATGCATACAAATGCGATGTTAGCTTCCGTAAATTTCTTCGCTCTAATTCTATGAGTGATTTACATTGCTTTTAAGCATCAGGAAGCGGTCACAAGAAAATATCTATTACTATGTAAACAAACTGCATGGCGTTCTTTTATCTCTTCATTTAACAGAAACACTTCTCAAACTAAGATCTCAAATTAAACCAATTCGATTCAACCAATTATTGTGTCAATCCCGAATATTATTCTACTCAATGTCTGTCAGAACTATGTACCTAATCATGCTTCGTGCTCTTCTAACGCTTTCCATAACCACATGAACAGAACTATTTTCTAATCTCAAAATTAACTATCGAAGAGATCTCTTCAGCTTTTTTATACAAAAAGAAAAGTATCCCCAGCTTGGATAATATTCCATATTCTGTCCTGAACCATATACCAATCTCAGCGATAAAAATACTAATGAATTGTTTTAATTATTTCCTCAAATATTCTGTTTTCCCAGAATCTTGGAAAGACTTAAAAGTAATTGCAGTTAAAAGCAACTCCATCATCTGTATCATATATCATTGGCGTCCTGTCTACGGAAGACATTTGAGAGAATAATTAACATCCGTTTACAATGGTGGCTTGAAAACAACAGAATTTTACCATCTAGTATGTATGATTTCAGACAGGGCATGAGCGCGTTGAATTGTCTTTCTCCTTTTTTACGAAATATATCACAGTATGTTACTCTCGGTACTTTTAGATGTAAAATCCACTTTCGACTCAGTTTCCATGTCTGTTCCAGAAACTTATCGCTTTCAATATTCCCGGAAAACTTTGTCGATGTGTCTGTTCCTTGTTTTTCAATGGATGATTAATATTCCCTGGCCCAAACAATCCGCATATAGTTCACCACTAATATTTAGGTCTCACACAAGGCTCTGTTTTAAGTCCAACCCTATTTAACCTCCATATCGCTGACATTCTTAATATAAACGTGAGTTTCTATTCAAAAATTCTTTCATATACAGATGACACAGTAGTTTACAATAGGGGGTCATCTTTTGTTCTATAAACCAATTACTTTCAGTTATTAACGCGTCCATGTTACAAACGAATCTAAGCATATCTCCTGATAAATGTGTATATTCTATTTGCACCTATCGACGACTGGATACGCATCATTTAAGTATTCTTATAGATAGTACTCCGATCAACTACGCTGCTTCCTTGGTCAGATCACATCGGAACGTTATTTTTAAAAAATTTCAAAAGATAGCATATTTTTAAAGTTTTGTCCTACAAAAGCTGGGGAGTGATCCCGTTTCTGTGCTTATAAAAATCCTGCATACGTAGCGTTATGGATTACGACAGGTTTCATTATGGTAACGCATGTTATAATTCGTTAAACAAACTGAACATTCTACAAAATACCTGTCTTCGTCCCGCATTAAGGAGTATGCGATCCACCCCATTGGCCGCTTTAGAAATTGAATGTAAAATTCCCCCACTTTCCATTCGACGACATTTCTTAAGTGATATATATATATATATATATATACGCTTAAATTTAATGCTTTCCAAGATTCATACATATTTAGCATATTCCTTCAGTTATCGCAGACATGGAGATTTTCTTTCATAAACCTCTCCTTTGTACAAGTGCAAACGCTTATTTAATTGTAAAGATAGTACAATTCCCCATTTTCCATCGATTTATTTTTAGTTACCATTCGAAATTAACTATATCTATAGACTTCGATACCATTAATGACTACACACAAATTAGTAATTTTGATACGCTTCTTCAGATCCATTGGCAAGATTATACACAACATATTTATACTGATGGCTCTAAATCTGCCGATCGAGTTTACAAAAACCTTTAAACTACCGAAATTTGCTTCAACATTTACAACTGAGTATCCTGCTTTCTCAGGGCGTTTCGCTTTTACGCTTCTGCAAATATAAGTCAGAATGTAGTAATTTTCACGGATTCGCGCAGCGCTCTCAAAGCTATTTCAAGAGTTCCTCATTTAATAGTCGCTGTTTTCCATCAATCTACGATATTCTAAGAAATATTTACGATCTATCTATGAAACGCGTTAGTGTAAAATTTATCTGAATTCTCAGCCATTCGGGTATCCACTGGAATGATACCGTAGACAATCTTACTAGAAGCGCCAATGAGAATGGCTCATTCTACTTCGATACACCGCTTAGGGACATTTGATCTGAGATTAACTTTAAGGAATTTTGGAACCGCGCTTGAAAGTATTGTTATTCGGTCAAACAATTTTGAAATATCTTCAATTCCACTAATTCCTCGGCTCTTCAATTTTTCTAGCAAAACATAGAAAACAGGATTTATTCGTATTATGTGTCCCCTAAGGATACGTGTCAACACCATTCCATACGTTTACACACAAATTAGCTCTTCGCCATTCTGTACCTATCCCTGCGATGCAGATCAGATTGCCGATGAAAACCATCTACTTTGCAGCTGCAGTTATTACAAAATGTATCAATCGAAATTCCTGTCGCGTATCGTAAATAAAGGAATTCCTCTCCTAACTAATTTCAGCAGAATAATAGCGTATGCACGATCATGTTTGATTACATATCAGTCTGTAGTATAAATATTTAATAAGATCGTCCGTTTATTACAGCTCTAATCACTAATGACCATTTAAAAATAATATTTTATACGGTATATAAGTATTTTTATTTTAGATTTTCTCAAATTAAACGTGTATCACCGAGTACGTATTACCGAACTAATTTTTCGATATTGTGCATAATTTATATTTAACATTTTCTAATTTATTTATATCCGCGCATCTTTCCGATTTAATATAAATAGGTGCATATATTTAATTAAATATAATAAATCCTATTATATTACTTACCTAAAGATAAACAAAAGTTGCCATCTTTTAAAAAATAATCGTGGATCTCTTTTAATATTAAACATAAATAACCGGCGCTCATCGTTGTAAAATGACATATAATCGTTTTACCGTCTAACGTTTTCAACTTGCCTATAAGTATGTAGGCGAAAACGGTCGTTAGCAGGAACGATACGCTAATCGCTAATCCGAACGCGTATACCAGTTTACGGGTTTCTTTAATCTGTTCCGATTGTCGAACGCATATTATCGGCAAGATAAGTTGTTCCAGTTGAAACCATTCTAGACAGTAACCGTCGGTCGAATAAACTAGATCGTCTATACGTAATTTACCGTCGACCGTTAAACGGAATGTGTAATTCGACCATACTAAAACGGGGATGGAATTTAAACACGGATCGTCACCGGATCGTATGACGTAATCGCTATAAGGTAACGAGGACGCGTTTAATATCTTATTTTCGAATTCCGTCCGAAATCTATCCGGTTCGTCGTTCGGTACGACTATTGGAACGGTCGTGTTTCCGTACGTTTCTATAACGTACGTTTCGTTCCGGTGAAGACATTTTTTTACGTACACTTTCGACTTACGAACACGCTCGTCACCATGGTGGTGGTTAATGAACGGAAATAGTAGTATTAGTAGTATTAATAACGGCGTTATTACGAATAATATGAATCGAATCGAATTAATAATCACGGACATAGTTAAAAATAATGAAATCGCCGGTAGTATATATATATATATATATATATATATATATATATATATATATATATATATATATATATATATATATATATATATATATATATTTGAACACGGACGAAATACCTTACCACTATCAATCGAATGGTAAGTGTCTATTATGTCGACTACGTCAATTTATTATTATCTATCATCAAATGTCTTTTACGTCAGAAGGGTATACAGACAACGCTGCGTGATAATAGTCATTCATATGTTATAATAAGTCTCGTTATAAATATATATTAATTTTAGTTGCGTCTTTTTTTTTTTTTACATTACAATATGCTTGATGAATGTTGTGTGAATGCGTGGGTCCGGTATCAGTTATGATAAACATATTTCTATATTTTAACCATTTCAGTCACACATTATAAAATCTTGACGTTAAATTACGAATTTTACAGGAGTGTTTCTTATACAATACTGCTTCTCGGGAGAACCTTAGATAATTTTCAATATATCTATATATAAATATTTTTAAAATTAAGACATTTCACGTATAAAAATGTGTGACAACATTAAAATTTCATGTCCCATATAGTGGACATTGTGACTGAAAGGTTATTTCATTGTAAAAAAAGCCCCCCCCAAATATGCATTAAATTGCGTATTACATATTATATATTGTTTAAGTTTATTATTAGAAGAATGAATCAAAATTTGAGTATGATTATTATTATTATTCAAATCAAATCAAATATATTTGCGATATTTCAAACATTTTTACAATATAAATGCTATAAATTATAAATGCCTGCAAAAATATTAATATTGTTATTAGTTAAACTTCTTAATCGTGTTATAAGGTATACAGTCTCATTTACCTCGTCCTTTTAGATTGCGTTTACGTGTGCGTATAGATTTTAAGGCCAAACAGTAAATAAGTACAGCTCATGGGTATTACATAAACGTCCGTGTGTGTGTGTGCATACTAATGAAGTACATGTGTTCATGTGTGTATGCATACTAATTAAGTACATGTGTTTATGTGTGTGTTAAACGTGTATGTATGTATTAACGGTTGTTTTGTATATATATATATATATATATATATATATATATGTATATCAAAAGGAGATGATATTTACTTACTTTCCGCGTGCGGATACATTAAGCTTCAGCCCAATATGTAGTGATATAGCTCCGTTGTTTGCTGCAGATAGATCGTCTGCAACACAGTTCTGATCCATCATTGAACATTAGAGCAAGTGATCAAAAGTTCTTGTTTCTTACAGTTGTATTTATCGTTTTCTTCTATGCCCCATTTTCTAAGATTTACATCGCGTGGTTCTAGTTCTCAGTCTGTTGAATGATTGTCAGACTTCCAATCAGGAGGCATAGCTGAACTGTTTGGTACAGTTTCGTTCCACATCCTAGCTGTTTCTGATTTAGGCTGAGCCATCAGCATTTCAGTTAACTTAAGGAAACTGTTTCTTAATTTTAACCGACTGGGAGGAGCATTATGTTCAAATAGTGGGTGTCTGTTATCCATCATTTGTGATGAGCGCTCTAAAGCTCCTGCAACCTCACGTCTTATCTCAGGCAGCGCTATTTCCACCAGTGGATATAGATTTTGTCGCCGGCCAATTCGAGACCGTTTATTACAAAATAAGCATAGCTGCAAAATACAGCAAGGAGACTGAAATTTAACGGGAGCTACAAACGTCGAATGGATTTTGTTTAAATAAATGAACATTTACCTACTTTCTTTTTTTTTCTATTTTAATAACATGATTACAACTGATCGGGAGACCATCTAGCGATTGTTATGAAGTGCGAATTAACGTGAAAGGGGTTGCCACCCTTTAATGCTCAACGAACCCTAGTAGAAATAAAGATAAATCAAATGTTCTGGTTCGTTTCAATCGGCGTATCTGAAGACTGTCATCTAATAAATTGATGACCAGTATATTTGTACGAGACTCCAAGCGTTATTTATACTGCTCAACCGCGCGTTTGACTTCTTCTTTAACATAAGGAATGAGAAGGTCACGATATATAATGCGTAGTTCGAAACATACCAATGGGGAGCAATGAGTAATTTAGTGACCTTATTTTGGAACCGTCGAATCTTATTTATATGACTATTTTTTGCACAACCCCGCAGCATCAGGCCGTATGTCCACACAGACTTTAACATTATTTTATATATTAAAAGCTTATTTTCAAGAGAAAAACTGGAGTGTCCGCCAATAAGTCAATACAGCTGCTTCAATTTTATGTCAAGATGCTTCCTTTTTTGTTAGACATGTCTGCTCCATATTAATTCACTGTTAAATTGCGTCCCCACGTAACTATATTGAGAGATTAATTGATTTTACTTTCGTTAACTGCGATACCTCAACGTCTCAAGCAGGTTTCGATTAAAGACCGCTGCATAGTTTCGTGGAATAAATTTTGCCCTTTGGTTACACCTAAAATAGCTGTATCGTCGCAAACGCGGCAGTTATAACATCGTCACTAACTGGAAAAGCATTTATCTACTGAAAAATTGCTAATGACCGCGAGTTTAAATTTTTATAGTGAGAAAATGGTACAATGTTGATCGGTAAACATGAAAAGTGACAAGTTATGGTTAATTATAAGTGCCGCTCAAGTTTCCGCTCTCATTACAGACAGTGAACGATCGAAAGAAAATGAACGATACTAAACTTGTACTTATAATAAATTGTAGTGGGAGTAGGATCTGAGAGTTTGATGTGCGTGTGTTTAATACCATCATCATTATTACTATTGTATTTACTGTTATTATTATGTCTGTTATACATGCGTGTTTAGAAATTACTATTCTTAATATTAATCGTTTATCGTGTAAATATCGTTGCATGTTTGTTTGAGATTTATTTATTTTACCCCGTTCTGTTTGTTATTGCGTGGTTAGTGTGTGTCTCCAAAAGTTCGCAATATTTATGAAATTCTTATTTTGGTACAATTTATTGGGTAAATTTTTTTCCTTTCGCAATGTCAAATTTATTTAGTACTCTTAATTTAAATACTCAGAATTTGGGTAAACATTTCGATGAATTATTGATATTTCTTGAAGAGCGTCCTATGATTTATGATGTAATAATTTCGACTGAAACGCGGATTTATACTGATGAGGTGACAAAACATGGTTTAATAGTACAAAATCAAACTTCAATAGTGTCATTAACCGATGCATTGCATTTACAGTTTAAGTTACAGAATAATGTTCTTCTCTCTTTAATTGATTTAAACTGCTTTTGCGAGTTGTCAATTTCGATTTTTTTTTTAAATTAGAAAACATTTTTATCAATACAGCTAACTTAGCGATATTTACTGGATGTATAAATCTTCTAAATAATAATTTGTGTAATGATTACTTAAATTTAATGTACGTGCACGGATTTCTTGATCGTGTAAATGAACGATGTAAGAGTAATCAGGAAAATTATTGGCTACATCAAACCATTTAGAAAAGGAAATTGTTCAGAAAAATTCTTTATTCAAGAATTAAAAATTTTGTCTCGCATTCATTAAATTCACATTTTATTCAATCCTTAGAGTAGTAAAAATTCCTTTTTATTTTATTTTGAAAGCAACAAATACTTTTTCAATATAATATTAACATTTTCATTTACAATGTTCTGTACACGGTAGTTGTGAACTTTCATTACATTTTTTTTCACTTTCAGATAAGTTTCAATTTAGCTGAAATAGCTAATAAGTAATTGGGATGTAATGTATAATAAAACGGACCATGATGCATGTGGAATAATCGCCCACTGGTGACATTCCGTACTATCAATGTTAAGGATTACGATGTAACGAAATCGAGGGGAGTCCTATTATTATTATTCGTGTCCGAGCCAATTATAACGCAAGTTAGACTAAATGAAAACTATATTAAATTAATTCATACTAATATTAAATCCTCTCCAACCAGTACTCCGCGAGTGTTAAGGCACCCTCGTCCGCATCAACGACATTCTTCGTTTTACAGCTAACGCCAGCAAAACCGCATTCAAGTAGATGATCTATATCTCGCCGCACTCGTATCGTTCATCCTCGGCCACGGACCACTTTACTAAATTCTGCTTTGTTCAGGCGCACCCCGATCGATTCTTGTTTGGACTTTATTTTTAGTTTTTTCACAGTGTACACGAAATGTTAAGTTTCTATCCAGTGACACTCCCGGATACACCGGGTTTCCCTGATGCTGTATTCCGTTCCACTGTATTTTTAGCTTTCGTCTTGCTTCATTGTTTTTTAGATGAAAGGCGCTTACTACTGTTTTTGTAAGTTTTGGGATTAATGAGTTCTGAGCATAATATGTGCGTACTGTCATTGTACTTTCTATCCGTTCAAACTGTTTAGCTTGGCACGCAATTGCAAGGTCATCGGCGTAAATAAAGTGACGAGTTTTCTCGCCTATGGGTTAGTCATTGGTGTAAATGTTGAAAAGTGCCGGTGCTAAAACACTACCTTGTGAGAGGTCATTAGTTTGATACCTCTACTGGTCCTGTTTCGGATTTAGAGTGATATAAAACCTCCTATTCCTCAGTATTGTTCCTACTATTTTTGTAAATAGCAAAATCACTGATTTATAAATCTTCTGCAATAATAAGTTCTGATTAACTGTATCATAGGCTGCCTTTAGATCGACAAAGGTGACACCTGTGATTACTTTCTGTCCCAACTGCCACTGTATTTTTTTTTTTTTTTTTGGTTATGGGTCTTCCTCCATTTGGATGGAATTTCATTCTGTACAACAATAGCGTTTAAAGAGTCGAGTTAGGCATAATTTAGCTTCTTTTCCGAAATGTTTAATTTCTTCAGTCATTATCCTATCTATACCTAGAGCCTTATGGTTCTTCAGACTTTGTATAGCCTTTTCTATCTTCTCGGTGGTAAATGCAGATT
The DNA here is from genome assembly GCA_032883995.1 of Coronaproctus castanopsis. Taxonomy (NCBI): domain Eukaryota; kingdom Metazoa; phylum Arthropoda; class Insecta; order Hemiptera; family Monophlebidae; genus Coronaproctus; species Coronaproctus castanopsis. The sequence goes on from CM065052.1 coordinate 292,030,662, forward strand.
GAAAGTTATCGTCCGACTCATAGCGTACTATTTTTGCTGTAGGTATTCCTAGTTTTCCCATGTTGTACTATCTGGCTTTTGACCTTGTTTGGTGTGATTGTTTTTCGCCATTTAATGTTCTTAATAGGGTTCAAGCTTTCCTGCTGTTCCTTGTTATATCAGGTTCTTCAAGCAGTTTTCTCCATTTCAATCACCGGCTTTCTCCTAACGCTGTCATCAAACTATCTGCCACATCTAGGCTATCTTCTGCAAATGGATCCCCTCTTTATACTTTTCTTCATATTTTTTTAATAGTGTAACTGATGTTGAGCTTAACCCAGCTGAATAATGCTCGCGACATCCCCTCGTGATAGTCATTTTAGATATCTGAGAAACAAATATTGAAAACTTATCATAGTTTTTAGGAACGGGTGATAACTATCTAATTGTATCATACAACTTTGTTGTGACTTTTTTCCCGATCGGCCTTTTTGAAATTAAACCTTCTCTTGAAGGGTACAAGTAGCGGTTTAACTGCAGCGCATATCTTCAGTTTCAGTGGCTTATGCTGTGTTTTAGGTGTAGGCCACAAGGTATTTTTGACACAAATTTTCTTCACTGAGAGTGACTTTAAATGAACAAGATAGTTTCAGATTATGGGTTAGTGATAAATTATTTGTTAAACTCCAGTTTATAACTTTCCCGCCGTCTTCATTATCTTCTGTACAGCCTCATGATGTACTATGGCTGTTAAAATCGCCGACCACGACTTTTGTCTGTTTTGTCCTGAAATTCGATATCTCATGGAACATGAAATTAACGTTCGGTGGATTATGCAAAGAAGTTACTGTTCATTTTTCCAATTATAAAGTTATAATTTCAATATTGTCTTCATCTCTAACAAACACTATCTATTGTTCGGATAAATACCGCCCTTCTATATTTTACGTGCGGTCTGACAGCTCTCAGTCTCATTCCTTCTATCTTGGTTGTTTATGATTTATGCCGCGGTGCGTTTCTGTACACATAGAATGTCGCATCTTGAATCTTTGCCGAGTGCTGTTAGCAGTAACTGTTTGTCTGGTGTTATAATTGAGATGAAAGTTAGTGACGGCCTTGAAAAAAGCCATTTCTGTGATTTATATATTTTTTTTTTGCTTTTGGTTCGAGCGTGGAAGATGTTGGTCGATGCAATATAAAATTCGCATTGAAGTCACGGAGATTATCAGTTCGTATCGTTTCCAGGGGCACCACGTGTAGGTCTCTGCCGTACCCTAGAGGGGAGTCCTTGAAAGAGTCCAAGCTAGATTGCAACAAACTGATAATCAGGTAAAAGGGGGAATTTGGTCGACGTAGATAAAGAAAATAATATTGTAGACAAAATATAACTTTACGTTTAACTCCTTCGAATCATTTTATACCGTACGTAAAACCACGATGTATGTTGTAATTATCGGAATACGTACCATTTAATTTACGTCATACGTGAAAGTTTGCGTCAAACGTTGATGACGTACAAGTGTAAAGACTAAAATAATCAATTATATATATATATATATATATACAATATTCGCTTAACATTCGAATGTAATCATTTTAACAATTTAAATCATTAATTAGCCAAACAAATTACCTATTTAAAACTTAATTAGCAGACGTCTAATTATGAACTTTGGAAAAATTAGTAAAACGTAAGCTGCAAGACGTCAAATGTTATTTAAAAATCGCGGTCTCGTTCAATCGCCAATTTCTTTTCTGTTATCATTATTAATTAAATTAAATAACAACGTAGCACAATTCTGATTAATCGATTTCTTCTCGATGATAACGCTATCATTCGATAAAATTTCCAATCGAATATCGACTAAATGAAACCATTTACTAATCCTACAACTGTTTTTGTTTATTTTTAAATGTATTTGTTTATAAACGCGTACACGAATGTAAGCCCGTACATAAATTGATGCTATGTAATAGTTCCCTGCAGTGTGTAACTTAATAGGTAGGATGGCGAAGGGATGAGAAACATAGTGCCATAGACGATTAAGAGTGTGTGTTGAAAGATTTTATGACTTATAATTAATATGGTAATGGTAAGAAAGAAGAAAAAAATTAAAATATGCATATATATATATATATACATGTAGTGCAAACGTAAACTGACGATATCAAATATAATGGAAATGAAAGTAAGTAAATTATCAGTTCAAGTAGTTAATTAGTGAGAAAATAATTAAAAAGTTTGCAAAAATTGTAAAACGCCTATATTTGACATTATATTAAAAAGTTATAATAATATTTAATAAATGTACCGGAACAGATGCCCTCTCCATTTATGAAAGTAACTAATAATATAAACTGGTAAATAATAAACATACAAGATGAAAATAGTATTGATGGTCCGACAAAAAACCATCACAAATTCAATAGGTGATTTAAAAAATAATAACTTTAATTATATAACGAATATGTAATATCATTTATAAGTAATGGAAACGAAAGCAAAAACAAATTATTATGAGATAATACATTACGTTTAATGCGTCGATGCTTATACCTTAGTATATCTAATAGTTAGTTCCCTGGAATCGTAATTTTCTATTGCTGGAAGTAAATTATTACGGTGCACACTACAAGTGATAAAAATTTTTTGCTATGGTTTGAGGATATAGTCTTTTACATATGGTATCTGCAGAGCACTATGCATATATGAAATTTTAGTGTATACGGGGACATTGAGGATACATCTAAGACATCGATTTTGGACTAATTGCAGTCTATTAAAGCTAGCATTTGAGACTGAAGACCAAACTGGACGAGAATATATTAAAATAGGCCTAATGATTAATTTGTATAGATTATTAGTTTATTATTAATATTTAAGTGAGATTTACGATTGAAAATGGGGTAAATTGAACAGATTGCTCTGTTTGTCTTCAATGATGCATGCCAATATGCTTAGAAAACGTTAGTCTCTTGTCTAAAATGACACCAAGATAGCGTATCTGGTCAGACCATTCTATACCACTGACGTGTAGTCTGGTCGGTAAAAACGGTCTTCGACGAGTGAAGAAAATTGCTTTCGTTTTGGAAGGATTAAAAGTAATTTGCCATTTAGAAAAATATTTAATTACACGATCAACACCGGATTGTAACCTATTGCTGATATGGTCTGTAGGAACTGCAGAACAACACTGTGTCATCAGCGTATAAGGCAACCTCAATGTTATTTACATGCGGGAAATCATGCATGAAAAATGTAAATAAGAATGGCTATTTGAGAGTTATGTGGAGTGTAAATTAGTTGTTGGTCTTAAATCATCGCCAGTTTTATCCTATCGCGTATGGTTAAACATGTACCGAACTCAGACACTCACGCTCATTTATCTTTCCCAATTATATGTACTGGTAGATCTTAGAAAATTATAAAATACATAAGAAGGCACGTAAGCTCCAAACAATTTCGCAGCTAAAATTATAGTTGAAAACAGAAGAGAATATTTGAAAGAGCTCGGCATCTTTAAGAACGTGTAAAACAGTCTAGATTTCAAAAAATACTGTTGAAAAATATTCATTACATTCTGCCTACTAATGACATTGAAATTCTAGCTGACTTAACCAGTGAAAGATCATCCTGCGAATTATTTATTGTGAAAAATGTATTAAAACCATCAATGGCTTAAGATCGTTTAAATTATTTGCCAATCATCGGTACAGAACGTGATATATTACGAGAAAACAAAACAATTCACAGAAGAAGGAAGGAAACCGTTTTCTTTAATTTTCTCTATAAGTTTTTGTATAAGTATTTGTTGATATAAATGTATTACTACCTATTCGATGTATTTTAATTTTATCAAAATAAATTCCTATATTTTTCAAGAGTACTAATAATTTCGTTTAAATTAATAATTTTTTAAATAGTATATATCTTAATATATATAAATCTCGTGTCACAATGTTTGTCCTCAATGGACTCCTAAACCACTTAACCGATTTTAATCAAATTTGCACACCGTGCGCAGTTTGATCCAACTTGAAAGATAGGATAGCTTACATCTCAATTTATAGTCGCAATGGTTTTTTTTTGGGGGGGGCACATTTTCAAATTTAGATTTTTGTAAAATTTCGTAAGAACCGATTTCATAGATAACGGCATGATAAGTTCAAAGCAAAAAACCGTTTTCAAATACGATCGATAGGTTTTGAGTTACGAATTTTTCAAAATTGCCGACTTGCCACATTTGGCAGGGCGCAGCGTGGGTAGTAAAAATTTTTAAACGATTCTAACGGTTGAATATGTGTTTTCTATATAAGATCTATCGTATAAAGCCGAAAAAACCGCAAAAAAAAAATTTCAAACCGAACCCAAAAATTTCAAGAACCTTTCGATTTTTTCAAAATTTGGATTTTTTCGCAATAATTCACGAACGATTCGAAATTTGTAAAAATCGTCTAAACGAAAGTTACGGTTGATTAAAATACGCGTCTAACTATGGTATTGTCGTATTTTTATAGCAAATACTCGCCGAGAAAATTACGGTTAAAGGGTTTTGGAGTTTTGGGCCCTTTTTGAGGCCCCTATGATAGGTAAGGGATTCGGATTGGTCTTAAAAGAAAGTAGACGTGGAGATCTATCATTTACGTTATTAGGTAAACGTTACTAAAATTAACCGGTAGGTAACGAGAAATCGCGAGTTGAAAATTTTATTTTCGATTTTTAAAAATTCTGCCAGCGTTTATATTTATATAAGCGAATTTGTTTTCGACTATAAATCGCTTACGTTTAGAGATACGGAAAAAATTGTTATTACCTAATTTGATCGTCGTAAAAAAACCTCTTAAACTAAGTCGTCGTCGAAATTAAAAAAAAAATACTTCAGGGGTGTTTGGGGGGTGACTCATTAAAATTTCGATTTTGGAAAAATTTTTATAGAACCGATTTGATAGATGTTAAAATGACGAATTCGAAACAGAAAACCGTTTTTCGTTACAATCGATGGGTCCCGAGTTACGAATTTTCCTGACCTACCACCTTTGGCAAGGCAGAGCGAGCGACGTAAAAATTTGTAAACGATTCTAACGGTTGTGTTTTCTATATAAGATCTATCGTATAAAGCCAAAAAACCGCGAAAAAAAATTCAAATTGAACCAGAAAATTTCAAAAGGGGGTTGGTCACCTTGCGGTTTTTTCAAAATCGACTTTTTTCGCGATAAATCGGGAACAATTAGGAATTTCAGAAAATGAATTAAACAAAAATTAAGCGGTATTAAAATACGCGTCTAACGATGGTAGTTACGTATTTTTAGGTGAAATAGGCATCGAGAAAATATGGGTTAAACGTGTTTGTGGTTTTGGGACCTTTTTGGGGCTCCTATGATAGATAGCGGTCTCGGGTCAATTTTATACGAAAATAGACGTCGGGATCTATAATTTATGTAATTGAGTAAATTTATTAAAAATTAGAAATCGCGAGTTGAAAATTCAATTTTTGATTTTGAAAATTTTTCTGGCCGATTTGGGCTAGGCCGTGTCTACAATGCATTTAGCATGGGATATATATCTTAATTCATTGTTCAAAACTCTTTCTCATGGACAACTATATGTTGCATGTTCACGTGTAGGAAAACCATCGAATCTATTTGTATGTTAGCTAAAGACAGGTTAACCCAAAATATTATGCACCGATTAGTGCGAAATTAAATTAAAATTAAAAGTATTTATAATTCGAAATAAAAAATATTATTGTTAAAGATTTAAAACTATCTGCCCTACCTACCTCGTTCATAATTTTAAGTGTCACATGTTATTTACTAACAACTTTGTAATATGAAAATTTTTTCGATTTCACAAATGGCATCTATGTAAAAAAGCATAATGGTCTTCATGATTGATGTTCTCCTACCACTCCCCTTGAATAGTTTACTACAATGTAATACAACAAAAAACAAAAACTTTAGCCACAGCAACGCGTGGTCGGGTCTTCTAGTATATATATATATATATATTTGTTGACGTAATAAATTTTAAACTCGTAATTTTTTCTTTCACGCTGTTTGTGCCCATTACTCGACCCTATTCATAACATTTCATTCAGGATAATTATTGACGTTCGTAGAACCTGGCCTCTCTTAGCGTATGTGTCTTGGACGGTGTACCACCTCTCCTCTTTTACAGAAATAACCATTCATCTTTCTAGATACCCCATTTTCCATTTTTGCAATTATTCTGAACCTTGGTCAGATATTTGTCGAATGTTACTCTACCACGAATTATTTATCTCTATACAAGACAATAAAATTTCCTATAAAGCACTAAATTGATTTTTCAACACGGATATTAACACAAACATAACCCTTTTATTCTATGCTTAAAACAACAACTCCTCATTAAATGTTCTAACGCATAGAAGTGTTTTAACTGCATACCAGCCTATATTTATGGTACAAAGGCGGGGAAAGTATCGCTGAAGACGGCGGCAGCGTTTTTCATTAAAGTATGTTGCTCAGTTCTCTCATTTCGACTAATCAATGGGTATAGAATTCCCGATGTTACATGGTATCTAAATGCTTTTGAATTATTTAGAACATTAATTAAATGAAATTCTACGATACTACGCTCCAATTTATTATATCATTAATTAGGTATCACTATTGACTCGAAAATCTAATTTCATAACGGATCATATTATTCATATTATTATACATTCTATTTCAATGTTTAATAAGTTGTGTAATATTAGAAATATTAATTATACCAATAATAATGTGATAACCTATTTAATGATATAATAAATTTGAGTGTAGTAAAATCGTGCTATGATTTATGATAAATTACATAACCGGAAATAATATTTGCAAGCCTAAAACATTTATATTTAAACTAAATAACCAATTAGCGTTGCGTGCTTAATAAACATTTGTTGATTAATACGATAAATTAATTCCGCTAGTGTCAAGAATTTCCAGTTCCTTAATATTGATCCGCTTACTTTAGAATCGTTTCCTAATGTTTATATCCTATAAAAATATATTCAATCCTCATTTATTGATATTTGCAAGCTAGGTGGGACAGTTGTCCGACTGGAAGGAAAACCTTTGTGTTTTTCCCAAATGTTTTGGAGCGTTATAAATTTACAAAATATTCATATTAATTTTTATTCGGGTGCTCTCTGGCCATCGTAAGTTTGGTTCATATCTTCATAGGTTCCATTTTGCTTCTAGTTCAGGCTGTACCTTTTGCGAGGACTTATTTGGTACTGTAGATGATATTGAGCATTTAATGTTTGATTGTCCCTTGTTTAATGATCTTAGAATTAGATTTAAAATACATAGAAGACAGCCTCTTGTATTTTCTAAACAAAATCATGCCAGTCTCCTGTCATACATGGAGTTATCAATGCTAAGAAAGTTTAAAAGTGGTGGATAAGTTTTTAATAATTTTTTGTTCTGTTTTTTTTTTTTTATATTTTATTATATTAATTCAACCGTGAATCCGCATCTTTTGTTCATGGTTATTGCCTCCATCCACTGTATTATTAATTAATTTTTATAATACCGTCTAAAATTGTTATTATTTAATATATATTTATTTTATGTATTTCTTATATATAAATACACTTGACTAATTTAATATTTAATGTATTCTTAATTGATTTTTCTATTAGTATTTTTAAGAGTATCTTTGAGTTTATTTTTTTTTTTTTGGATTGAAATTGTACATGTGTATATATATATATATATATATATATATATATATATATATATATATATATATATATATATATACTATTTTGTTTGTATAACATTAATTTTTCTATTTATATGCATATTTACACAAACTCATTTTACACACATTCTTCAAGGTTTAGGGGATTATGTTTCTCATCCCTTACTCCATCCTATTTTTAAGTTACATTGCCGGGAACTATCACACACACCTTTTTATATATTATACTATATTGGATGTTTTCTTTTGTTTTAGCTACTCAGCACTTACACATAGTTATCTATTAAGAACACTAGTCTCCTGCACCTTTATAACCACAATTTATTTAATACAAAAAAAAAATCTAAGAACGTTGGAATAATCACAATAACCTCGTTTAATCCCAGATTTAAATTTAAGATATAATTTCACTTTAAAATTATCCTAGAATAGCTTTTATTGTTTATTTGACTAATCAAAAAGTGTTACTCGTTGTGTTATTGTTTATAACGCTCGTGTGTTACGTTAGAACGTTCGAGTGCGATTATAGTACGGCTTTTAAAATTCGATTGTTGTTTGCGCGTTGCATTATGCGTCATTATAATAATTGCTTATCAACTCCGGGTAAAATCGTTTCATTTACTAGTTAAATAACATTAACGAAACGGCACGTGTTACATCATGACGTGCACACAGCCGTATAGTGATATCACACAAACTGAAATCTTTCCTACTCGCGACCAAGCAATTATTTTACACGCTGTAGATAACGTTAAATTCGTAGAATATATTACCATCTCGTTGAAATTATCTACTCGTCTAAAATTATTTTCTCTTCTCGAATATCAAACAATCGTATTTGTGTGTATTTAATGTCAAAATAAATTGTTAATTTATTTACACAACATTACGGTGCACACAACAGCAAAAAGTCAATTACAGTCTAATGCAATAGTTATAAAATAAACGTATGAACGAAAATAAAACTAGACCACTTTTAGGCAACACGCTAATTAATATAAATAATATTAAAAATGAAAACATAAATTTCTAATACCAACAAAAATAATAATGTTTCTAATAAAATACTATACCTATAAAAAATATACAAGCACACCTATAATAGAACAAAAAAACAGGTTTTTTTGTTCTATCTTGTATATTTTTTATAGGTATAGTATTTTATTAGAAACATTATTATTTTTGTTGGTATTAGAAATTTATGTTTTCATTTTTAATATTATTTATATTAATTAGCGTGTTGCCTAAAAGTGGTCTAGTTTTATTTTCGTTCATACGTTTATTTTATAACTATTGCATTAGACTGTAATTGACTTTTTGCTGTTGTGTGCACCGTAATGTTGTGTAAATAAATTAACAATTTATTTTGAACAAATCGAAACAAGAAATGCAGCTCAAAGAATCAGGACTGCAGAAAGCCGTGCACAAGAATCTCAAGAACAGCATGACGAACGTCTGCAACAGAATATTACGAGAACAAGAGCGGCACGTGAACGAAACATAGCTACAGTACGAGCACTAGATCGACAAAGGCAACTGATCAGCCGCTCATTAACACGTGCATCATTCGTTCGGCTTGCCTTTGAATATGCACCAGATATTAACTACTCAGCGCATTCAAAAATTGCTAACGGTGGAATGGATAAAGTATGTCAATATTGTCAGGCATTGAAATTTCGGAATGAAGCAGCCGGCATGTGCTGCGCATCAGGAAAAGTTGTGCTGTCACCTCTACCCGCTCCGCCGGAGCCTTTATTATCCCTTCTTACTGGCAATTCAGACGATTCCAAATTATTTTTGCGTAAGATACGCAAATTTAATTCTTGCTTCCAAATGACGTCATTTGGGGCAACTAAAATTTGCGATCGTGCATCCGATGGACGTAATTTTGAAACTACATTCAAAATTCAAGGCCAGGCAACACGCTAATTAATATAAATAATATTAAAAATGAAAACATAAATTTCTAATACCAACAAAAATAATAATGTTTCTAATAAAATACTATACCTATAAAAAATATACAAGCACACCTATAATAGAACAAAAAAACAGAAATACCAATCATACACCCACATTTCCACGTAAACAAAATTCTCTCCCGAGACACACGCATAAACACAATCTTCATATAGCTTCATATATTCAGCTGTTGGACTCTTTTTTTATACTATTTCTTAATTTACCAATTCCATCTTGTCTATCAATAATTTCCTACAACATTCCATTCATCTAGCACATTATGGTCTACTTCATCCATTGATAAGTTCTTCCCATCTTCATTTCTTACAAGTCGCCAGTGTTTTTTTTTATTAGCTTCGACATTTTTTACATATTTAAACATCGATAAATCTAAAATTTAATTTTGTTCATATTGAATAATTTATTAATACGTAAATATAGAACTAAATTTACCAACTTCCATTTTTATACTAAATTCTATAAACTTTATTTCTAGTGGAGAAACGTATACCTACTTAACATAACCGACTAATTAGTAACATCGTTTAAAAAAAAAACCGAGTAATTATTCGGTTGTTTATTTAGTCTGATTTGCTTTATTAAAATATCCCTAAATGATAATAAATTATATAGAATAATAGATATAACATTTTTTGTTTTTAATTTCTGCAATTATGTCACTAGCTCTATATTATATTTTTAATGTAGCATAAAGTATGAATATCTGTGATTAATTATTTGAACGACTTAAATTTAGTTCACAAATTTAATTTCTTTTGTAATTATAAGTTAATTATTAACGATTAATACGTCCACGTTATAGTGTGATTAATGTATAACAAAGTGTAATAAATTCTCATCGTAATTGATAGAAGGGCATTATTATTATTATGCATATGTGAATGTTGTAAATTTTAAAAACAGTCTATGATGCACACATTATAAAAAGGGCGGCATCACATGATTGAGCTTATATATTTTTTAAATACATTATAAATAATTGTACAATTGAATCAGTTTGTATACTTATTTGTTACGTTTTTTTTTTTTTTAAATAATCCAATATGAAATTTTGAAGTCGAAAAGCAGTTCGAAATAACTGTTTCGATATATATTAAAAATAATATATATATATATATATATATATATATATATATATATATATATATATATCATTCTATTCTGTTTTAAGAAATTATAGAAAGCTGAAGAAAAAACATTAACAATATGTATCATTGAATAAAGTTTGTGATTTGTTTAGAACCTGTTAATCCGCAACCGTTGGGACTAAAGGTATGGTCGGAACTCGAGAAAGGTCTAATTATCAGAAAATACATTTTTACATTTATTTTATTTTAGGACGCTCGACTACAAAGGTCATTTGCGTCCACCGAGATTAAATACAATAAATTACAAAAGAAAAATTATTTTCTACTTACAATACGATATTTAGTCTACAATAATTTTATTAAACCAGTTATTTTAATAAAGTATATTACGCGTTGTATCAAGTCTTCGTTGTAATACTTCGCTTCAATCTAGTCCACTTATTAATGATAACGTTGTTGATCGAATTTCGGACATTCTGTGATAACATGTTCTACGGTAAGCGCTGAATCGTGACAAAATTTGCATATTACCGACGACGAATTCTCCTCGATTAATGGCCCGTGCGTTAGCCTAGTGTGGCCGATTCGCAATCGGGCCAGCACTATTTCTTCGTGTCTGTTCGCTCGGTACGACGTAATCCATTGTTCTATTCGCGGTTTAATTCTTCTTAATTTGTTCTCAGTTAATCTGGACCACGACTCTTGTCGGACAATATTTATCGCAAATTTTAATTGTTTTGCTAACTCGTAAGCTGGGATTTCTAGTCAGTGGAAACGACTTTTGCCATGGTGGGTGCAAGGAGGCTACTGGAGTGCGATCAACCGTTGTTAATTTAAGGTATCGTATGAAGTGTTTACATCGTAGGCCAAATGCTTCGTTGTTTTTGCTGTATTTACTTTGTAGGTTTGAATGAAAGGTTTTGTAGTAGTTTGGATGCGTTTTCTTCGTATTCAAATGAAAATAATATTTTAATGCTAACAAGATTCTTCAATCATTTAGTGTTGTTATGTTAGTTTCGGCCAGTAGGCTTGATATCGGACTAGTATAGAAAGCTCCGCTGCAAATGCGAAGTGCCTGATTTTGAATTACATCTAATTTATGAATCACTTTTGACGTTGCTGTACAATATACAATTGAACCGTAGTCTAGTAAAGATCTCACGTGTGTACCATATAGACACAATAACGTTCTTCTGTCGGAGCCCCACGATTTGTGGTGTAGAGTTTTTAGTAAATTAAGGGACTTTGTGCATCTAGCTTTTACGTAATCTACATGCGCCTTCCAGTTTAATTTTTTATCCATAATTAATCCCAGGAATTTAGTTTGATCGGTGTGTCGTATAGTCGTACAGTTTAATTTTAGTTGGACAAGGCGAGTATGCGATGTTTTCCTGCTGAATTGTACCACACATGTCTTTTGCGAGGAGAAACGGATATTTTTTTTCGAAGCCCATTCTTCTATTAATTCTAAATTTTGTTGTAATTTCTTTTCCAGGGCAGAGATATAACTAGGTCGTCGACATAGATGGAGTATTTTACAACTTCCTTGATGCGCTCTTGTAAGTCGGATATCGTAAGTATAAATAGAAGGGGGCTTAGCACGGATCCTTGAGGAACTCCGTTTTCTTGACATTTTGATGTAGACAGTATGTTTCCTATTCGAACTTTAAATTTTCTGTTCTGTAGGAATGAACGGAGGAATTTGGGTAAGTTTCCACGGAGACTATGATCGTGAATTGTTTTTAGAATGGCTGTGGTAGATATATGATCGAAAGCCTTTTCTATATCGAAAAAAATGCAGATAACGTGCTGATTTAATGCAAATGCATCCTGTATTTCTTGTTGTAGACGTATTAAATTGTCAACAGTGGACCGTCCTTTTCTAAAGCCACTTTGTTGGTTGTCTATTAAGCCATCTCTTTCCGCGATCCACATTAATCTGTTACCAACTATCCTTTCCATTATTTTACATAGAACGCAGGTCAGAGATATCGGTCTATAACTGGCTGGGTCATATTGGTTTTTATTTGCCTTTAGGATTGGTATGATATTGGCTTCCTTCCATTTGTCTGGAACTACATTTGATTTCCAAATTTGATTTAGTAAGTGGCAAATTGCTTCAATATTATGGCCTAGTAGGTGTTTTATCATCTCAGGATGTATCCGATCAGGTCCGGCTGCTGATGATCTTAACCGTTTTATTGAAGTAGATACTTCCTGGTGCGTAATTTCCGTGTTATAGGGTTCATTGTTATTTGATTCAACGTTGAAAGTATTATCTGTATTATGGTGATTTCGTTGAACCTTGTTCTCCTGATAATAATACTCTGCCATAATTTCCGCAATTTTGTTATTGTCATAAACTAGCTCTGTAACACGTTTTTCTCTTATTTGATATTTTCCTAATCTGACTCCACAGTTTCCCCATCGGTGTGTTTGAATTTATACCAGAGATAAAATTATTCCACGATTCGTCTAGCTAGAACCCTTGCTTTTTTGAATTGTAGAAGGTTTTCGTATGTGGGACATCGTTTAAACCGATTTAGTAATTTATTTTTGCTTTGTATGACTGATTTACAATTTTAGTTCCACCATGGGACATGTTTCTTTTTTGGTTTAGAATGAGTTTTAGGTATATATAAATCAGCTGAGGAGATAATTTTATTTGTTATCATGGCGTTTATTTCATTTGTGTTTGTACTGATTTTTGTTTCTATTAAGTTAATAGAATTATTAAAGCTGTTCCAATCAGCTTTGCAGATTATCCAGTTTGGGTATCTTTCACATTGTATTGGATGATGTATTAGACAGTTTATAATTTGAGGGAAATGATCACTTCCATAGAGGCTTTTACTAGTTTGCCACTGTATCCTGTGATTAATTGTAGAGCTGCAAAGTGTTAGGTCGATAGCCGACGTTGAACCATTATAGATGTTGAGTCTGGTTGCTTCCCCGGTGTTTGATAAGCTTATATTCGGATCATTTAAAAGTTTTTCTATCATTTGACCTCTTTTATCTATCGTTTTAGATCCCCAGATTGTGTTGTGGCTATTAAAATCACCGGTTATTATATATGGCCTTGGTAGTTGTTTGGTTATTTCTTTTAGGTTCTTCAAGCTAACTTGATCTTTTTCATGTAGATAAATAGAGCATATCGTTATTGGCGTGTTTAATAAAAGTTTTATAGCAATCACTTGAAGGCTCGACCGTAATTGTATTGCTTCACATTTGATAGTATTATGCACGGCGATCAGTACACCGCCTTTTGTGTTACCCGCTAATAAGCAGTCTTTTCGATGTATATTGTATTTTTTTATTTTTATATTGTGTTTACTATTTAATTTGGTTTCCTGTAGACATATTACTGTAGGCTCTAATTCTTGTATAAGTAGTTGTAGAAACGGTAGTTTGGATAGAACGCTATTTAAATTCCAAGATACTATGTTTATCATGGCAGGTTAATTTTTGTGGAGATTAATCTCGCTCCTCATTACTGTAGTCGAGGACTGGTTCGTCCACTTCCAAGTGGATGTATATTGCAATTCTATAGCGGCGTTTAGTTTTTTGATGAGCCAAGTTAAAGATCTTTTAGCATCACTGTTTACGTGTGGGTGAATTTCTTCTATCATGTGAATGATTCCTGAAAAATCACTAGTGAAAGATTTGACGTATGTAATTTTATCTTTTTTTAAATTTGAAATTGTGTATCAAGTTTATAAAATCTGTTGTGCTTATCGGACATACAGTCGGGTTAATTAAATGTAATGCTTCTAATTGTTCCGGAATCTTATTTAATTCCTCATTGTGCAAGTTTAATTTAGGAGCTTCATTTTCTATTTTGGATTTTTTCTGTGTGTGCCCTTTAGTTTTACATTCTGTGCTTATAATATTATCTTTTTTTACTTCGGTCAAATCTTTTACGTATAGTGTATTATTTACTGTGTTCTTTTCAACATTTTCTGATTCAGAGAGTGTGTCATGAGGTGACGATGCTTGTCTTTTTAATAGTGATCTGTTTGAGTTTACAGATTGATCGAGTTCGAGATTTATATTCTGTTCTTCTTCTGCCATAGATGTGACTATACGTTCCGAGTTGTCTATATGTTCTGGTGATTCTTTATCAGTATTTGCTTTTGTTCAAATTTCTGATTCTGTATCTTTGACTTGTAGAGGGTATTTTTTTACTGTGTGACCAGGTTTCTTACACAAAAAACATGTCATGTTTCTATCAGTCATCAAAAAAATTCTATAGTCCTTGTCTTTGAAATTTATTACTAAAGAATCTGGTAATTGCTGGTCATTATCTTGAGAGTATAGAACCGTACGTCGGAAACTGCAGATATGTTGAAATATTGGCTGTATATGTCCTGCTTTAACAAACGACATTGGTGACGATAATTTTAATCCGATTTCTTCGGTAAGAATAGTTTCAATAACTTGATGGGGTATAATGGGTGCAACGTTGGAGATCATCAGTTTACGGACCGGGCTAATAAGTGGACGAGCCTTTATCAGTCTGTTTTTAATTGTTATTGCCCCGTGATTTGAAATAAAGTCGTCGGCTGTCTTAACAGAGTCGAAGTAAAAACATAATCTACTATTTGACATTCGGGATAAGAAAGTAATTTTTTATGGCGGCACTAATTTACTTAACTCCACTAAGAATTCTTCATTGGAGAAATTTTCAATAAGTGGAAAAATGATTGCTTGTTCTTCCGTTGAGAAGTTTTGTGCGTTATTTGTTTTTGGTGTTTTGACAATATTTGAATAACTAATATCTTTTGTAGGCTTGTTTGCAGTTACACTCGAAGTCGGACAGATCATCCTAGGGGTGATTATTTCGTTCGATTTTACTTGAGATGATGAGCATGAGGGAGTGGGATTTTTAGTTTTATTACCAATTTGTACATTTTTGGGAGTCGTAGCGAAGGTTTTAACTTTTCTCATCGTATAATAATTAGTGTGGCGGCGCAACTGGCCACACTGATATTGTTAACCGTCGTGCGTAGTCGGTGTGTAATAATATGAGTACGGCGATTAAATTACGAATTAAATTATATAATAATAATAACGCTGATAAGAGAGTTAGATTAAAATGAATTACCTTACGTAAACCGGTTCGTTTTATAGACGGTGAGAGATTTAATTTAACGTGAAACGATTTTACCGATAACATTTAAAAATTGATTCTAGTAAAAAAATATAAGTAAGAATCGCCGTATTAAAAATTCTGACTAATTCTTAATCGGTCCTAGTTAAACCTACTAATATCGATATTCAGGCTTTCCAATCGGTTTAGCAAAATCTACTAATACAGGATAATCGTGAATTATTCAGTAAGGAATAGAACAACCTGAATCGTAATCCACCGATAAGTACAATTCCTTCGCGTTTAATATTTTTCAAAACCAGAGCTGTGGACATTTAGGAAGAGACGGTTATTATTGATAGTACCCGAGTGACGGGTGACTGCTGTATATTCTACGCTTATTCGAACACATTACTCCGTTTGGGAGCTACTTATTTCATTGCGCCGTAATTTTAACAAATATTTACGGTTTTCTTTGATTTCTTTTTTACGGATAACTAATGTAAAACGAATTATTTTATAAATAAGCGATAATTTCTTAATATATATATTTTTTTATTATTATTATTATTTTTTTTTTTTTTGAAATGGATAAAACGAAATTTATATTTATGTCGCGAAATCTGCTTGATCGCGTTGTTCCTCCTCCACGTTAGATATCTTTAGACGGATCGAATTTTTAGAATTAATTTTATTAGAGCTTAAACCGCTCACGCTGGTCGAATGACTAGATTTTGACATTGAATTATCGCGAAAGATGGACGATTCCGGATAAAAGGTCTGTATCAGCAAGCGAAAAACTCGTCGCTTACAAATGAAGATAATAAATATGAATAAACCTCCCAAGGTATTTCCGACATCCGTAACGTACCATACCGGACTTTTTACGAAATATGAAATAACCTCCGCAATCCAATTAACACCCATCACGATGAATAAGTTTAAATAGACGAAAAATCTGAAAGCAAACGAAAATTGAGTTTTATTTATTCGCGATAAAACGAAATGAATGATAACGGGCAATTTAAAAACCAACCAAGTTATAAAGTTAAATGATTGCGTTCGTCAATGATTGTTTATTATTATTATTATTTCCTTGAGTGAAAAATGAGTAGCCGTGATGTTTATCGTTATTAAATCCGGTACTAAATCGTTAGGACCGCTGTAGTAATTTTATACTATCAGTACTCTTAATTGAATAGCGTTTTTCTTAAATCGGCAGCTAATGGATTTACGTGATGTCGAATATCACTGTTTCTTTTATAGTCGTTATATCCAGATCCTTATGCAGGTCATATGGTGCTCCAACTATGTTCCGTAGAACCCGTGATAACGCTGAAAATTTTTGATATTACTGGTTGCTCGTCAAATATTTATTCCATATCTCCGTACATAGGTTTCAGAATAGGTTTGTACAATAAGATTTTACTTTCTATCGAATGTGACGAATATTTGTTCATTAGCCAGTTCGTACTTCGAATATATCAAGCTGTTTTCTCTTGGCAATTAATAGCTAATCTCTCAAGATGCGGTCCTAGGTATTTTATTGTAAATATTTTGAATTGTTTTCCCATTAATTCAAAATATTTGTTTAGAGTGAACGTGACATGTTTAAATTTAGATTCATTTACTACACAAATTCAACACAAATTCAACGATTTCTCCAAAAAACGTGGTTCTGAATGCGTTCAACTGTAACAGCATGATCATTATCGGCAAACATGGCTGTTGTGATACGAGTCTTGTGAGGAAAAACAATACCGGGCCCAATACACTGCCTCGTGGTACACCGGAGTTTATAGCTGCGAGTAAGCACCATTTACATTAATTTCGAAAACCTAACTGATAAATACGATCTTAACAATGTATAATACCGATAGAGTAGATTTTAATTTTGTATCGCACTCTCTCGTACGCCTTTTCCTATGTCTAGAAAGAGCACGACGTAATAATTTTTATATTAAAAAATACCATTGATGAAATCGACTATATTATTTACTCTACCAGTGCCGATTTCTGAATCGAAACTGATAATCGGGTATTAGATTATTTTTCACGAGGATTGATTTTATTCCGTTCAAAATAAGTTTTTCAAGTACCTTCGAAAGGTTTGGCAATAGAGACTGGTAGGTTCCATACGATGTTGCATACTCACGAAGTTTACCCGGTTTTAGCAGCATTATTATGGTAGCGAATTGTACAGTAAAGTGGTCAGTTCGAATAAATGCGTTAAAATTATACGTTAGTAAAATTATCGTTTTCCCGGATAATTTTTTCAGAATTTCCAAATGATTAGATCGTATCGAGGTACTTTTTGGGATGGAGGATGATTTTGTATAAACGCATGATCATATAATTATTATTACGTTTAATCCATGGGTATAATAGATATTTACGAATGATAATACCGAGGTCTTGATCTTGCGATATTGTTTGATTTTTATTTTTACGTGTACCTTCGACATTAATCTTTTGTTCTAAATACACGCCGAAATGTTTGGACGTATAAGATAATTTTGTATACGCAATGTCGTCAATCATATGTCGATATAATATTTATACTTAATTACTAAAAACAGTTGAAATCACTAAATTTATTTAATTATGCGAAGCTTTTCGGCATTTACGCCATTGTCAAGCTATATACAATTAAAATTAACTATACAAAATCATAAAATATTAATTTAAAACTAAGTTTACAATTTTTTTAAATTAATATTTTATGATTTTGTATAGTTAATTTTAATTGTATATAGCTTGACAATGGCGTAAATGCCGAAAAGCTTCGCATAATTAAATAAATTTAATGATTTCAACTGTTTTTAGTAATTAAGTATAAATAAAATCACTACATTCCACAATCTAAACTGATATAATATTTGTCTATTTAGTTTTGAATTAGCTGTAATCACTAGCTGACCATCACGAACTAAAAGCGTCGCTGTGCATGCCGTTTAGAAATGTAGCACTAGTTGTTCAAATCTTACATGTATCCTAAATACAAAAGAAGTCGAGAACACTATATGTCATACTCCATTTCTCTATACAATAAAGCTGGGGTCTCCAAACTATGGCCCGAGGGCCACATCCGGCCCGCGGATAGATTTTGTCCGGCCCGCGGAGAGCTAGCATACTTGAAAACTCATTTTAGAGAACATATTTTTTATAGCAAATTAAATTTAGTTTACTGAAGTATTCTAATTTTATGTTGAATAATTATTAATATGACATCTACATTGATACGGTCATGGGCTAACTACTCATAACATTGTTGTAGGCTTATTGTTATTGTTTTTGTGATAAGTTGGATAAAGAAGAACAGAATTGTAATGAGTAAAGACATGTATAATATGCAGAAAATTTAACTTCAGTATATAATAACTAACAAATTATTGAAATGAATCCAACCAACATTTTATACATTTATTAAATAAAAACATAACTTATAACAAGCATAATGACATATGAAATACTAATGAGATTTATGTAATTGAGATTTTCCACTGACAATAGTTTGTAGTTGTGGACTAATGTTACTTGTACCAATTATTAAAAGAGATTTAAGATGCTCATCGGTTAATTTAGATCTGTAAACATTTTTTGTGTACTTCATTTTGGAGAAGGTCTTCTCACACAAATAAGTTGTACCAAAAACAGAAAACAGCCCACGAGCAAATTTATGCAAATTATCAAATTGTGTCAGTGGAAGACTCTTATAAAATTCCAACAAAGATGAGTTTTGATATTTGTTCTTAATTATATCACTGCATTGTAGATCAATCATTTCCATTTGAAGTTCCGGGGCTAGAGTTTCAATGTCAGTATCAAAAGGATTCTGAAAAATCTTAATTTGATTCGCAATGGCATCAAAGTCCGAGAAACGAGTATCAAAATTTATTTTCAAAGCACTCAAAGTTTCGATTGCAAAATCGATAGGAAACTCAGTCTCAGTGGTGTGGCTGAATATTTCACATGTTTCAAAATGTGAAAAACATTTACTTCGTAGTTGTGATTGAAACAGTATCAATTTCTTCCGGAATGATTTGATATTAGTGTATAAATCAGGAAGATGCTGGTTTTCTCCTTGCAATCTCAAATTCAGTTCGTTCACATGTTTTGTCAAATCAACATAGAATGCTAACTTCTACAGCCATGAGTTGTTTTGTAATTCAGTAAGAGGGCGATGCTTTTCATTCAAAAAAATCTCGATCACTCCTCGAAGTTCAAAAAAGCGGTGAAGGATTTTCCCACAACTAAGCCAACGTACGGCAGTATGATAAGGTAAGTCATTTTCTCCAATCTCTTCAATAAATTGTCGGAATTGTCGGTGATTCAGCCCAAAAGATCTGATAAAATTAACAGTTGATATGACTGGTTTCAGAACTTCAGACATATCCAAACATTTTCCGCACAAAGACTGTTGATGAATGATACAATGTAAGACTAATGGTTTTGAACCACCGTCATTTTCTACAGCCTTTGACACAAGAGCGACCACTCCTTTATCTTTCCCACTCATGTTTTTGCCTCCATCAGTTGTAATACATTTCAAGTTTTTCCATCGAAGGTTCTTTTGATTAATGGCCATTTCAACTCCTTTAAAAATATCTGTACCAGTAGTTGTGCCATGAATACTATACATATCAAGAAGTTCTTCATGCACTTCATAGCTTTTATCTACTCCTCGAATATAAATTAACACCTGAGCAGTATCTGACACATCCGTTGACTCATCCAAGGCCAAAGAAAACCACTCAACATGTCCATCTTTGTCGAACAGTTGAGAGGATATATTTTCAGCGATGTTTTCTATCCTTCGAGCCACAGTGTTTGCTGATATACTGACAGTTTTCAATAAACTTACCTTTTCAGGGCACATTTCTTCGGCTACTGCAATTATGCATTCTTTGATCATTTCTCCATCGGTGAATGGTTTTCCGCGTTTTGTAATTTCAAGAGCCACGCGAAAGCTGGCACGAGTTGCAGCCTCTTGTTCAGTTTTGAGTTTTGTAAATGAACATTGCTGCGATTTCAATCCGCGCTTCATAGCTTCGAATTTTTCTGTCCGCAAACTTCCTGTATATTTTGAGTAATTTTGAAAATGTTTTGTTTCATAATGACGTTTGATGTTATATTCTTTGAGAACGGCTATGCTTTCATTGCAAATCAAACATAGCGCCTTGTTACTGGACTCAATTACAAAATACTGAATGTTCCACTGATCTTTGAATTTTCTGCATTCACTATCAATTTTTTGCTTCTTTTCCATACTACTAAATCACACACAAAAGCAATAATTCAAATCAAAATACTGTTACAAAGTAAACTTAAACACGCACAAACACGTTTTAAGGAAGTATGCACTATTTTATTTCATAGGAACTGACTTGTGGTTGCGCCACTAGCCTTCTTATATATTCCAATTACTGCCATGTAGAAGTGAGTGAAAGACACCAGAACATTCTCGAACCAACGAGATTATTCTGTACGTGCTATTAGCGCCATCTGTTAGCAGTTAGCGATAGAAGGTACTGCCTATTTCCACTTGTGTCCACCAGAAGTCGTGTCACGTTACTCCTCATGGCTCGTACTCTAGGACTAATAAATTACAGATAATGACAGGAAAATTAATAATATGCAGTGTTGTCGTTTTGCAGACTTTAGTCCGATTTGCAGCCTTTTTTAAACGTTGCATACTTTTTCGGACTTTTTTTTCATCAGTGGACTATTTCACTTTTTACCATCGACAACAATAATAATATAGTTTTGGCCCTCAGAACTTACTGGAGTAATCAGTATCGCCCTAAGGCTGGAAAGTTTGGAGACCCTGCAATAAAGATACGTCGTTCTGTATTCGCGAAAAGTATAATTAGAAAACATTTGGCGAAGATTACTGATCTCCTGTATCAGTCTTTGATAAGAAACTCTGACAACTGGCCTGAACGATGTCGAAGTGGCGCGGTATTTATTCAAAATATTCTATTATCTATCGATATAACTTCATGTGCACTCGATTAATTTGCTCTGAAACTAAATCGATGCAGTGGGTGTTCATCAATAACTGTACTATTATCGGTAATAACTTACCATTGTAGAATCTAAACTGACTTAATGTCAAAAGCAATTTGAACCGTTTAGGCGTAAGCGGCTTAATCAAAAGGCGATGAGTATGTTCATCATGCTTAAAGAACATTATTATACTTCATCGTTTGACAAAATTTATCAAATTATTTAATAATCCATTATTATTATTATTATTATTATCATTATACGTTTACTTCTAATTATTTATATATGTAAGAGTTTTTAAATTCACAATTTATTATGTTGTAATTTCACAAGCAACATCAATGTTTAAAAGAAAATGTTACATTTCTACTGTAGTTATTATATATATATGTTCAATTAATATTCGTTAATCTAAATTTAGTAATCGGTGGCGGATATAAGTGTGATGCCGCCTCAAGCCCAGTCTAATATACCACCTTTTTTAAAATATAACAATAAATCGTGTAAAAAACTGACGTTTTAACATTTATTACAAATAATGTACAGCTTATTCAAATTGCGATAAGAATTTATTTCTCTTTTATACATTACTATACTTATTTTTCTTGCTTTAACTAAAACCATCAATAATATCATCATACTTAGTTTCTCGTACTAATTCTGCTTAAATTCATAATAAGACATTAACCCTATCTTGACTCATGTTCAAGATAATTTGTTTACACATTTCAAGATTAAAAATGGCCTTTCCGCAATACAATTCGTTGCGAGAATACTTAAACAGATATCTAAAGCCGTTACTACATTCGGATAAACATCGCGCAGAGGTCATGTGAATCTAAAATTGCGCTAATATCTGATGCAAATCTAATATTTCCGTTCAATTCTGAGAATTATTTGAAATAACACTGCAAATAGATACACTCATTACTCAATGCTTCTTCTGAATCATCTGGATACTTTTCGACTAACTTCACTGTTAATTTCCTCAATTGATTTGTATCAATCTAGGACAAATTTTAGAATAATTAAAACTACTTTGAGGATGTCGGCACTTTTACTTTTCCGATAATTGTACGCTAAATATATCCATAATAAATATTAGTTTAGAAATTTCCGTACCTAAAATAATGTTTTCTTTCATGTTCATCTAATTCATCCGATCGGAGTTTTCGAATCTCGTTACATCGAATATTGTGAACATAGAAAGAAACTTAGCTTTTTCTTCATAGTAGTTGAATTGTTTATTCCTCATATCTTCGAGAGAATTAAATGATAAATCAATTTCGGAATTCTGAAGATTTTTACTAACTTCGAAGCAATAAAATTTTTTGTTTTTACGAGCGACGGAGCAACATTCGTTCAATTTTAAATTTTCAACGTATTTTCTTTTCATCTACAAATTCGCTCAAACAACGTTTTATAGTCACTTCACTTGGAATGGGATACTTATAGGCTTCTTTTAGGGAGTTGAAAGATTTTTTTGAAATACACCTTAACGATATTGCCTTCGATATGTCGCCAGGAGACCAGCTGGAACATTTTTCCACTAACGATTACTTGTTGTTGACACTTCGAGAAAGTTCCTTCAAACGCTTTTAGCCGAACTTTTAAACTCGTAATTTCAGCCTTCGCTGTCTCCAAATCCTTCAAAAAGGCTTTCATTAGTTTGTTTTAAGGAATTATTTTCTAACTGTAATTTAATAAATTTATTATTATCGCTAATATCAGAGTTATTGGATGGACAAATTTCATTATTTGTTAAACCTATGTCTTTAGCGTTGCTTCCTAACAAAGAATTTACAACTTTTTTAGACTCACGTTTGTTATACTTTTCACTTCGTTCATTTTGAATATCTGACTCGCATTCAATTAATGTTGGTATTCGCAAATGAGGAATCGAATCCTTTTTTAAATTTTTCTTTGGTTTATACCCAAGCAATTCTGATCTCAAATCACGTTCAAAATCATTTTCATTAAAGTGACGAGAACAAACGCGGGCAGTTTCAATATTAAAGTCATCAGCTCTTTTGCTCATATGTAACCACTGTTTCCCTACAGCTGTATCTTTGGGAAACCGATGAAAACTGATTCCTAATTTATGAGCGTTTCTGCCATGATTAGAACACCCAGCGATGACACAACAAGGCATAATAAAAATATTAATAATAATAATATAGTATCAAAACGATCTAACCATTTCTATGTTGATGACGTAATATATGTATAAAAATTGATAACATAGCCAGTATTAAACGAAAAAAAAAACACATAAATTGCATAAGTTAATTTGTTGACCGTAATAAAAAATAAATAAAAAAATACTCGAACAAGCGGCGACAGAAGCACGAAATAATACAGAAGAACACGCGAAACAACGGAACGACTACTACACTACAGTCGACTGTCTGAATTAGTGGGCACCGGTGACGTCAACATTTCGTTTGACTACTGCGCAACTAGTTCGTGATACCTACCGTGTATTCTATTTACCGTGGTTTTATCTAAGGGTAGAGTTAGCTGCTAATATATATATATATATATATATATATATATATATATATATATATATATATATATATATATATATATATATATACATAATGTAACCTAAAAAGGAAAAAAGATCGTTGGATCGACCTATCGATCGAAGGGTGGTCTGTAGGCAATAAATTACTCATCCTATTGGTGTAAATGTGGTCTTTCGTTCGGACCGGAGTTGTTTGCCTGCGGTGACATCGATGTGTAGCGCGTTATAATACAACTATATTTTAAAACGTATGTTTATCTCATTTATATAATATTATCGATACGAATAAATTCCATTCAGTATGTCATCTGGTAATAGTAGTGGTATAAAACCAAGGAGCGCTGGTACAAAAAGGAAAGATGATAAACCCCCGTCTCCATTAAAACATATAACTGTGACAGTTTGAGCAGGCGTTGGGGAATATTAACTTCCAAATGAATGACGAATTTCGAGTTGAATTTACTAACATCATGCAGGCGGTGAAGAATACACTGACGAATTTCTTCATGGAATTAGATAGAAAGGTAACAGATATGAATACTCGAGTTAGTAACAGGTTAGAAGAATTGGAACAATATAGCGGTCGAAATTCGTTGATGATATACGGAATTCCCGAAACAGATAAAGAAATACGGATGAGTGTATTATGAAACTGGCTAAAGAAAAATTATCAGTAAATGTTCCGATCGAAGCTATTTGTAGGTCGCATAGGATTGGAAAGCGCCAAGTAGATAAACTGGGGATTAATACTCGACCAATTGTAGTAAAGTTCGTCAGCTATAGATATCGAAAATTACTATTCAGTAATAAACGATTATTGAAAAAGACAAATATAGTAATACGGGAACATTTAAGAAAGAAACGGATGAACATAGTAGGGGAATTATCGAATAAATACGGTCGTAGAAATGTCTGGACGGAAGACGGTAAAATAAACTATTGACAGTGCGTCTAATCAAAGGATTGTGATAAGAACGCTGGCCGATTACGATAAATTGTCATTTAGAATTTCGGAAGAGAAGACGTTTTAAAATTTCCCACTCTCGCATTACGGATTATATCGTCTTATATTAAATGTACTTTATGTTTATTTGTAGTATGTACATGTATATATATTATGAGTGTGGTTGATATATTATGTATTGGTGCGCATGTATTTTATTATCATCATTTTTAAGCGTATTTTTGTGTTGTATGTCAGTAGTCACTTCCTTAATACTAATACTGGTTTTATCTCTCTTTATACTATACGCAGTTTTGCTGAAAATATTCTTAAGAGAATTATTACGAGGATTTTTATTTATTCGTCGATATATATTTGAATGTTTGTTACCTTTACGAATTAGCATATTCAGGTGGCTTTTTGATTATGCAAGGTGGATATATTTTAGGAACTGTTTTACTTCTTTTCCGTTTTTTATATGTAATAGGTTAGAGTTGTCAAGTTTCTTACTTAAAATCGTCTATGCTTATTTATTGAAGTTCTTATTTATTATAATATTTATCGCCAAATTTTCAAACAGTTACTATAATGGGACTTAAAGTGTATTACCAAACTGTTCGGGGATTAAATACAAAGTTAAAAGAACTTCATTTAGGAATGTGTAGAAGTAACTTTGATATTGTAGGATTCACTGAAACTTGGTTAACTGGAAGTGTTTACAACAATGAATTTTTAAATCAGGGTTATTTTGCTTATCGTCGTGATAGAGTTGGTAGGAGGGGAGCCGGAGTCTTGTTAGCGATTAAGGACACATATGCTGCAGAGGAAATTGCGTTTCCCAGTTTTGGGAATATAGATTCAGTTTGGATTACGGTCAGGAATGTTAGTCTGCATGTACAAACACTTATCAGTTGTATTTATGTTCCTCCCGGTACATCTTGCTTTTGTTATAGCAGATTTTTATATGAATGTCATAATTTATTATTGAATATGAAAATACAATTAACATTATGATTATGGGCGATTTCAACTTATCCATCTCTGGTTCTGGTACTCCGCTTGATTATCTTAATAAGAAATTAATTCGCTTTCAAATTTCATTGAAATTAATAATCTCAGTTTAGTAAATAATGTCCTTAATTCGCAGAGAAAAACTTTAGATTTGATCATTACTACTTCCGTTTTGAGTGTTGATGTACAGAGGCCACTTGATCCGCTTCTTCCTGAGGATAAGTATCATCCTGCTCTGGATATCACTGTTCGCTGTAGTTCTTTATATACAGTGGATTTTAGTACAGGCGTGGCACCTTACAACTTTAGGAAATCAAAATTTTCTGACGATTACATACAGTTATTTAGATCATATTTAACTTCGCGTGTGTGCTACGTATTATTTAACGGATACCAGTCCAAGCAATATACTCCTACTTCTGGAGTATCACAGGGGTCTAATTTTGGTCCACTATTATTTAATATTTTCATAAATGATATAGGAATTAACTTTCATTCAAAATTTCTATTATTTGTTGATGACTTAAAAATTTTTAGATCAATTAAAACTGTCAGTGATTGTGAATTGTTGCAAGATGATTTGTGTAGAATGGTGACATGGAGCGACAATAATTATTTACCTTTTAATTATAAGAAATGTGTTTATATTCGATTTTGTCATACAAAAAAAAATAAATGTCTCTTTGATTACTTTATGGGTAATGTTCCAGTTTGTAATGTAACCTGTGTTTGGGATTTGGGGGTTTATATTGACAATGAGCTTAAATTTGCAACTCATATTGGTAATGTTACCAAAAATGCTTACAGAACTATGGGTTTCATCATTTGAAATTCATGTGTATTTCATGATCCCAGGACTCCGCTGTTACTATTCAACACTCTTGTAAGATCGCAATTAGAATACGCATCTGTGGTTTAGGATCCTTTCTACACTAAATATATTCATATGGTGGAAAAAGTTCAATCTCAGTTTTTGAGGTATATTTATTATCGTCAAACTGGTGTCTATTTTTAAGTTATAATATTTTATGCGATTTCCTAAATATTAAATCCTTGAGTGCTAGAAGAAAGATAGGTAAGTTGGGGTTCTTGCATGATCTTTGTAACGCTCGCATAGATGACAATTATTTATTATCTACAATTTCATTTATGGTCCCCAGTGTTAATAGTAGGTCACATCGTATTTTCTATGAATCGTATGTTCGTACAAATCTAGGTTAAAACTCACCGCTTTTATCCACCTTACGTCTATATAATAACGTATTAAATATTCACAGTTAGATATTCATTTTGATAGTAAATTTGTATATAATAAATTTTTTTAAACTCTGTATTTCAGTTGTTACCTTTCAGTAAGTTTGTTTTATTTTGGTCATATGTGCGTGCCCCGTTATGTTCGTACAAATCTAGGTTAAAACTCACCACTTTTATCCACCTTACGTCTATATAATAACGTACTAAATATTCAAAGTTAGATATTCATTTCGATAGTAAATTTGTATATAATAAATTTTTTTAAACTCTGTATTTCAGTTGTTACTTTTCAGTAAGTTTGTTTTATTTTGGTCATATGTGCGTGCCCCGTTATATGATACAGCATTAACGATAAATTGTCCATTCCCTCGTCCGAGATATGTGTACTCCACGATCTTGAACCGGGAATGAGTAACTTAAAAGTTGTACGCACATTTCTTTGAAACCAGCTGTGCAAGCAGTAACATTTAACATGGAAGTAAACAGACAATTAGCCCAGCAATACTGTAATAGAATGTTGACATTATATTTCGTGATAATGTTGACCATGCAAATATAAATCATCCATGCGAACGGGTTGGAAAAATGTTAAATTGAATAAAAGACTACACATGAAAATAACTGTGATTGATTGATTGATTGATTGATTGATAAAAAGTGTATTTACAAAAAAATAAATATATGTTACAAAAAACAAATAAATAATACAACGCATTCCGAACACAGTTCTTACTACGTATACTAGTTTAAAAAGGTATACCCAGTTGCTCATAACTACAATAAAAAATACGGGAAAAACCACTAACAAAACCCGCATACTGATCATGAAGCTACCTATATAAATTTATAGATATTTATTTTAGTAGGATAAACAATAATTTTTATATGTATTATATACAAAAATAAATTTTGAATAAAAGATAATCCCGGCTGTACATCATAATAGCGTGTGTTTAATTCTTTTGTGTTTGTAGCGCTTATATTTTAGTTGCAAACTTGTACGTGTGTAATCCCCTATATCGTTTATAAATGAGTACTGACTGCAGGCACAGCTATCAAAAAATAATTTTGTTTTTTGTTTGACAACCTCATGTATATATGGTAAGTTCAATGCCTTATGAATGTGTTCAATCTTTACATAGACTGGAAGATTTAGAATTATTCTGCAGCACATATTTTGTAGCCGTTGTAACTTCGCTAAGTTAGAACGGCTAGTATATGACCATATGGGACAAGCATAAAGCAGAATTGTTCTGATTATAGTTTTGTAAATTATTAATTTATTTTCCGAGCTGACGTAACAACGTTTATTAAATATCGGGTATAGCTTAAACAGAGCCGCATGAGTCTTATTGCAAGCATACGCAGCATGTTTAGTAAATGTGAGACCCCGATCCAGTATTACACCTAAATATTTAATATCGCTTTTCCAAACCAAAGATCTGTTGTTCACTATCACAGGTGGTAAGAAATGCGGTCTTCTTTTCGTGAATAGAATAGATTGAGTTTTATCGGAATTTATTTTAATTCTCCATTTATTAAAATACGAATTTAATTTAATAAAACCCTGAGTTAGTCTTCTTTGTATAGTGTCAATTCGATACGATGTGCAATATATAGCAGTATCATCAGCATATAATGCCATCTGTAAATGTTTAATTTTAGGAATGTCATTAATAAAAAGAAGGAATAAGAAAGGTCCCAGTATGCTCCCCTGGGGAACTCCCGCTAATGCATTTTTCATGTAGGAATTATCATTTTTAATTTTAACTATGAAATTTCGGTTACTTAAATAATTTTTAATAAGCCGAACTAAGTAATTAGGGAATTTAAGTTGAATAATTTTGTATATTAAACCAAGTTGCCAAGTGGTGTCGAAGGCTTTCTCTATGTCTAATAACAGTAATCCTGTATGCATATTTTTATTATACCCATCAGTTATGGTTTCACTAATTCTTGCTAATTGCATGACGGTAGATAAATTACTCCTAAATCCAAATTGTTGTTCTATAAAAATATCATTATCATCTATGAATTTTTTTAGTCTACTCAAAATAATTTTTTCTGCTATTTTACTAAAATTACTAAGTAATGACACGGGCCGCAGATTTCTGGGATCAGAAATGTCCTTACTTGATTTAGGTATAGGAATAACTTTCGACACTTTCCAGCAGTCGGGAAAATAAGAAAGTAATAAAATTGAATTTATTATGACTGTTAACTGAACAATCGCTTTTTGTGGCAAGTTTTTGATCAATATTGTAGGTATATTATCTAGACCTAATGATTTTTTATTTTTAAGTTTCTTTATGACGCGATGTACCTCGCTGACCGTTGTTAAATCAGCGGGCAAAATTCTCACAGGCGAATCTTTTAAGTACTTTTTAATGAAAGATAAAATTTTATTATTGCAATAGTTCGACGTCAAATGCGAATTTTGTGTATGAATATCATAATACATCATTGCTAACAAGTTACTTTTATCCTTATCCGAATAGGCTGTGCTACCATTATAGCTGATTGGCGGTAAATGTGTGTGCGTATTTGTAAGTACTGTTATTTCCTTCCATAAACTTTTATCTTTAACCGT
Source organism: Coronaproctus castanopsis (assembly GCA_032883995.1). Taxonomy (NCBI): domain Eukaryota; kingdom Metazoa; phylum Arthropoda; class Insecta; order Hemiptera; family Monophlebidae; genus Coronaproctus; species Coronaproctus castanopsis. Next base: position 292,060,867 of record CM065052.1, read on the forward strand.
AAGATTGCGAAGTTTATAATTAAAATTGGAATTTCGCTCTTCATTTATCTTTACTCTTACCAAGCACGTTAAACGGTTTAATAGTGCCTTTGTAGAAGCATTTTTAAGTTTTTGATATCTATGTCTAATATAATTTTTGAACTTGATCAGTGTCAGAATATTGGAAGAAATTTTGTAATAATTTGACGTTACGACAGATTTAGGAACGGCCAATTCAGCTGCTTTTAAAACCAAGTCAGTAAAACTATTCACTTCATTCTCTAGTTCCATATTACTTTTACAAGGACCTCCTAATGTTATGTTATTATTAATATGATTTCGATATGTGTTCCAATTAGCATTTTTAAAGAGGAAAACAGATGGCAAAGTGATAGTAATACCCGATTTACACAGCTTGAAGAAAATAGGATTATGATTAGAACTTAAAAATGGTAGAGAAATAGGCTTGGTTATCGTTTGAACGTTTTTTGCTAATACAAAATCAATAATACTAGGATGTAAATTTTGATTGTCCGGATAGAAGGTAGGTTCACTAGGAGCTAAAATTTGAAAATTAAATTTATATGACATATTTAAAATACAATTACCAGCCATATTATTGGAATAGCAGTTCCAAGCTCTATGCCGTGCATTAAAGTCAGCTACAATTAAAACGCGGTGATGTGTTGATAATAAGTTGAAAATATCGTAATAAAGATTTTTATGACTTACCTTAGGGGGACAGTAAACGGAATAGATGATAATACTGTTGTTAGATATTTCAAGAGAAATGCCCGTAGCTTCAATTTTATTTAGAGGTGGTATGACTACAGGTGAGTGAACTATATTTTGCTTTATAAATAAGGCTACCCCACCACCATTTAAATTCCGATCTAGTCGATATGCAATGTACCCTGGGCATCTTAGTTTGTGTGTCGAGTCAATCTTTGTTTCACTTACACACGCTACATGAATATCTTTATCGTACAGTAATTGCCCGAATTCTAAGAATTTATTTCTGATGGAATTAGCATTCCATCCCAAAAATTTTAAATTAATTAAAGGGCTAGTCTGAATTGAGATATTCAATAATAGTTTCAGCTATTATAGCAATTTTGCCAAATGTATCATTTGCTTGTTTGAGTCGGCTTAGAGCCAATTTAACAAATTTGCAAATTTTATTAAAATTTAAATCTTTAAATAATTTTATAATATCAGATATAACTGAAACACTTTCTGAATCAAAAAGGGATGGCATACGATCAGTAAAAGTGTCAGGGCAAGTATTTCTAGCAGTTTGTGCGTAGGTTCTGTTAGTGGTTTTATTGATAACATTACTATTATTACTAACGTTGCTAATATTATTATCACTAATAGTACGATTGTTATTATTGCTATTATTATTATTATTATTACCTTTATTGTTATTATTATTATTAATAAAAGTGCTATCGGAGCTGTTAAATAAAGATCTAGTTGAATTATTTTTTGAAGCGGAAAGCTGTCTACGACTATTTATATTATCGAAAATGGTATGATAAACTGGACACTCCCGACTATTAGATTGATGCGTACCTTGACAATTAATACACTTAACATATGATACAGAGCAATTATCAGTTGCATGTGAGCCGCTACACTTAGAACAGATCGGGTCTTTGTAACAGTTAATAGCAATGTGGCCGAAAGATTGGCATTTGAAACATTGTAATACTTTGTTCGAAGTTCTATACTTTTCCCATTGTACGCGGCAGTGGGATATGATATTCATATTTAAAACTTGCCTAAATACTGTACCAGGTGGAAAATGCGCAATAAAAAGTGGTAAATAATTTTTTTCATTTTGTGGAGTGGTTTTATACATTTGCTGTACACTTAGTATAGGAATGGTTTCCGATATCTGTTGAACAATTTCATCAGTCGGGATGCTACCAGGAAGACCTCGTAAAACGAATTTAACAGGCTTAAGATCTTTGGGAGTATGTGTATAAAATTTAATGTTAGAACTAATTAGCAACTGGTGCACCTTTTTATAATCGTCTACACCTAAAGTATAGATATAATATTTATTATGTTTATATTTAATTTGAAAATCATTCTTTAATTTTGATTTAATCTGATTAAATTGTTCCCTATGATTTGGCAAGGGACCATGAAAAACGAATGGCGGCATCTGACTTACTAAACTAGTATTATGAACAGCATTTACGATAGTTTCTTCGTCAACTTCTAACGGTTTAAATTTATTTTTCACATCTATCGAAAAATTAGGAAACCTTTTACGTTTTCTCGGCGTACTCTTACCTTTGACGTTTTGCGTTTGCCACTGCATCTCTTCTTCGCTATTATTACCCGCGCTGTTTATAGTAATCGGATCATCAATGATATGTTCCGTAAAAGTAATGTTATCATTTATCGGACTAGAATTATCCGTGATAAATCCGGTACTGGTTGACGGAGTGTCGGTCTTATCCGATCTAGATAAGCGAGGCCCCGTCGGGGAACGGTGAATCGGCATCGCACGAGGACGCTCGTATGCGTGTGTGTAACCGCAATCAACTATACGCACGTGTTATTATTCTCGACGAATTATTATTTATTACGATACGATACAAAATACAGGATAACAAATAACGCGATAAACACACAACAATTGTCTATTTATCGAGTGGACGCAATACTTAAAGGTGGTAAAATTGTAAAAAAGAAACGATTTTCTCTGAGATAAGAATAAGAAATCGATTCTCTTGTTTACAAGGTCATCAAGATAAAAATGACGATGACGTCGACGACTTCTATGATGATAATGTAACTATGGAAATTTCCTCAAAATATTCATAATTGCAAATTATTAAAATTTATTATTACTTTCGTTTACATCTTCTCTCCATCATAAAACCTAACAAGTAGATTATATATTTATGATATGGGGTACTCTTGGATTTCAGATAACTTTGTTTTCCATTATCCACAAAAAGTGGCCTACAAATCATAAATTAATTAATTAATTAAAATAAATTAATGTGTCGTGTACAGCACCTAATGCTAAAGGCCACGGTAGGAAAAGAGGATTAGATTAAGTAATAGTGACTTTTATGAAGAGGAGATGAAGCGAAAGAGAAAGATTATGAAATGCTCTAAGCGAGGAATATCAATCAACTAGGACCAACTCTGATAAGTAAATTTGTAGTGAGTTGGTTCACCCATCTTTAACAAACATAGATTGAAGTCATCTAACTGGCAAAAGTCAGAATTCTACTTATTGTTTGAGGGTTATTTGACAGTATTTTGTATATCCGGACCTGAATTTTGCGTTTTAACCTGTGTGGTGTGAGTGTTTGGCAGTTACAGATTTTTTAAGCGGGGGCGGTTTCAAAAGACACTGATGATAGAAAATATTTTAGTTTTTGTTTTTATTAGGGGGCCAAAATCAGTGTGTGGGATTTTTACCCACTAAAACCCCCCATCTACAAACCAAATGGGATTATTAATATAATGATGGAGCTCGCAGCACAATGGCATGTAGCTCCACACTTAAATTAACTTATTGCTATGGAAGATGGGATGAGATAACATAGTCCTTTGTTCCATCTAATATAAAATTTGTAGAGTTTATGCTTATAACTTAAACTGAAGTAAATAAAATATACATTATATTATTATTATTATTAGCCATAAACATAAATACTATAATCTATATTTATTAACATAAAATTATCTTTAACATATGTTTTATCCCTGAAAACGGGCAAAGGCCTCCCTCAACCGAGCCCATTCTAACTGTCACAAGCCACCCTTTGATACTGCTTATGTCTTAACATTTTAGCGAAATCATCGTCCCATTTGATTTCAGGTCTTCCCCTTTTCCTTTTCTCATAAATAATCCAATCTGTTATTTTTTTAGTCCATCTTCAGAATCCATTTTCGCAACATGATCTGCCCAATCCCATTTCTTCCTTCTTATTACGCAGTTGAAGTTATAATTATAATTTAGCTTTAATTATTTTCATATTAATTTAATCCATTAATCTAACTCCCATTATTGATCTTTCTATTGCATTCTGGCAAGTCAAAATTTTGTTTCTGGTAATATTTGAATTTGACCATGTTTGACATCCATAAGTTAGGATAGGTACAACGCGTAGGTTTAAAATTTCTCCTTTCAATCGATTATTGTGAGGTTCATTAAAAATATATTTAAGCGACCAATATTTTTTCAGGTAAGTGCAATTCTACGGTCTACTTCTCTCCTTGTTTTATCCTTTAGGGTTACCATCTGTCCTAAGTACACTATACTCTCTACATTTTTAATTTCCTTATTATTAAGACTCCTGTTATTCTTTTATCCGCAGACATTATTTTAGTTTTATCTAGGTTTATATTTAAACCAGCTTTTTCCCCATCTCATTTAATTCATTTAACACGACTTGCAACTCGTTAATATCTCCCGATAAAATCACTACATCATCGGCAAATCTAAGATTGTTTAACGTTGCTCCGTTGATGTTAATACCTTTATCATTCCAATCCAATTCTCGAAATATTTCTTCTAAAGCTGCGTTAAATAATAACGGATATAATGGATCTCCTTGCTTTACGCCTTTTTCTATAGCAAAGTATTCCCCTTTTATCTCTGTAACTATTCTTGCCCGCATATTAGTATACATATCTCTTATAAGTTCTCTATAATTATCCAACACACCCTGATTCCTCAATGCGCGGTCTAAAAATTTATGATCTAAAGAGTCAAACGCTTTTTTATAATCTATAAATGCGAAATTTATTCCTAACTGAAATTCTTTACACATCTCTATAATCAGATTTAACACATGTAGGTGATCAATTGTAGAAAATCCATTCAGAAAACCAGCTTGTTCCTGAGCTTGCTCAAAATTTAATGATTGCTTTAGTCTGTTAATCAATACTTTTGAAAATAATTTAGATACATCCTAGGCTTATTGGGCGATAATTTTCTATTTTATCTTTACTTCCCTTCTTATAAATTAACACTATGTCCGCTTTTTTCCATGAATTAGGGATTTTCCTATTCTTTAGAAATAAAGCTTTGAGCAAACCTACCATTCTTTCACCTGCAAATTTAATATGTTCATTTGTTATTCTATCCGGTCCAGGTGCTTTCTTGACTTTTAATCCTTTAATAACTTTCTATATTTCTACACTTAAAAATGCAGGTTCCTCTAATAAACCCTTTTTTTTTTTTGTAATCCGTATCATTATGTATCTCTCTATTTTTATATACCTGTGAGAAATATTCCGTCGCAATAGTTATAATGTTCATCCTATTGTGTGTTTTTTTATTCCGTTTCTGTCAGTGAGACAAGTATGCCAACTTTGTAAATAGTACTTCCATACGTTGACTCGATTATCTCATTAATCACCTTTTCTTCCTTTCATTTATTATATTCAATTCGTATTTTATTATTTTGCATAATACATTTAGTTCTATTTTTTCCAAACCAGATTTATATTTTTTATTCAATAGCTTCTGTCTTACCTTAATTTGATCTCTTAACTGAGTCGGGATCAATCCTATGTTCATCGTCGTTTATTCTGTTTACGAGTAGAGCAGACTTATTAATTAATTTAGTAATTTTTGCATATCCAAATCATCTACGTCATTTACATTATGCTATTTTCCCCTTTTACTAAATCGCTAAAAGCATTAAAGTAGTCAATCCTATTCATTTTTGAAATATTCGGTTTTAACTTATTATTTATTATTCGCCTAGTTGGTTTTAATACATCTTATTAATTTATGATCCGAGTAATGAAAAGAAGTTATACATTACGTAGCAGTTTCTTATATTTTTACAATAGTCAGCTATAATGTAGTCCACTCGGTTTTTATATTTCCCATTTGGAACGGTCCGCGTTCATTACCTTAACGTTTTTTGAAGAAACTATTCATAATCTTGAAATTCTTTTCTAAACAAAACTTAACCGATTTTTCGCCTCTTAAGTTCCTATTTCCGTAATTATATGGACTCATTACTTTGTTTTCATCCGTTCTCCTTTCCCCTATTTGGATATCAAAATCTCCCATTATTATAATTTGATGATTATTATCATTTTTTGCGTTTTTTGGCCCAGCTTGCGCCATTTGGCCAGTTTAATCCTTTATCCAGTTAATCTATTTTAAATCTCAATGCCACTACGTTTGATAAAATTATATAAACTGACAGAGACAGAAGACAGTGGGTCGGAAACAATCAATTCAATACTCACGGGTAATGTGTGTGCCATTTTTGTACAACACTAAACAACATCTCATCTCTATGTTTTTCGAAACTTCGGACAAATCCAAATTTGATGCTCGATACAATTGTCAACATGGCACGCATCACATGTACCATCAGAAATTATGCACAAATTAGCTAGGTATGAGGGGGAGAAATTATGACCAGTATGCAATCTAAATAAAGTTGATATATAATCCGTCGAAATGGTTTTATGTAATTGAAACCACGGTTTACTGGGAACTGTATGCATCAAGGCGAAGTAGTATTTTTTCCCTTTATTTTGACTTTTGGCGATGTAGTACTGTTGGAAATCAATTAGTACAGATTGTTTAATCTTTGGTAAAATATCAGTCCAATTCCATTTAATATTCTCGTAAGGGACACTTGATAGATTATAACGTGTCAATTCATCGACCACCTCATTTAATACCACAATGAGAAGGGACCCACTTAAACTTTACTCTAGATCCACGATTGTAAAGCTGAATAACCCGACATCAAATTCTAACTTGGACATTTTAGGTTCTGGGAATTTAGATAATTGTAATAAGACACGAGGAATCGGATATTATTAGAATATCCTCTTCCCTCATATGTTTGACTAGGAGCAAGGCTTTGTAGATGGCAAACAATTCTACAACAAATGAGGAGCCTGCAAAGGATAATCTGTATACTTTCGATATGCCTTTTTTCGGGTAATATAAAAGAGGTATAATTTTCCCGTATTTTATCGACCGACCCATCTGTAAAAATAATTTCATAGTGGCTGAATTTTTCATTGATTGCTTGCATAAATGCAGCGTTGTTCACTCCAGAAGGGATAGTTTTAGCAATATTATTATCAAAGGTAATTAAATCAACGTCTAGCAAGAAAAATAAATCCTGAAAGTAGAAACGGCCGAAAGGATAAGAAATATTTTGGATGATTTAAATTTTTTCCCATTTATTATGGCTGCACAGAAGAGGAGGTAGACTTTTATTTGACCAATATCTATTATGCCGCAGTCTCAGTAAACATCGAATTTGTTTATTAATCACATGGGTTTTTCTCTTTTTCACTTTGAGATAAAACTTGTTCGCTATATACTCCTGCCTAAGTTTTAATAATGGAGGTTCAGCCATCTCCGCGTTTAAAGTCTGTAGGGGCGTGGAGGATATCGCTCCCAAACATAATCTAAGAGCTTTATTTTGAACAACTTGTAATTTTTTCACCTGTATTTTGTTGAGATTTATGAAAGGGTCCACATGGGATCTGATGAAGGATTGGTAAATCTGCAGACTTATTAATGGATGTGCTCCCCATTTAATACCTGTGATTGCTCGGAGCAGATTTAGACCCCTATCACACTTCTGCAACACAAATTCCAATTCTGCATTCCATAACAATTTGCTATCAAATACCACTCCTAAGTATTTAATTATTCTATCAAATTTTAATGTTTTTTTCCCCATATGAAGTAAAGGGGAGACACGATTTAATTTGTAAACATTATTCCATTAGATTTGTCTATATTTATAGACAAATCTAGGTCTTGTAGAATCTCCTGTAGGTCAAGAAGCGCCTTCTGAGTTTTTTTAACCACAGTTTCCACCGATGCCACGGTGACACAAATAGCTAAGTCATCGGCAAACTGAAACATTCTAACAGACTTATTTTGAACTTTTTCTATTTCGTTTGTATATAGGAGGTATAAAAAAGGACTCTCCCCTGTGCTAATCCTTTACCCGAATAGACAGAGTTGTACTTTTTACCTTTATATCTGACTGTTAATTTTCTCCCATTGATGTACTCAAATATCCAGGAACATATATTTTTATTAATACCAAATCCTACTAGTTTATTATTGTTGAAAGATTGACATTATCGCACGCAGACTTGATATCAATACAGATAACAAGAACATACAGATTTCCGGTTAGGTTGATGTGTACATGTAAAGAGAATGAACTTAACGCATCTGCTGTACTAAAACCCTTTCTAAAACCATACTGAGAAAGTGAAAGTTTCTTAAATTTGTTAGCCCACCATAATAGTAAAATATTCCGTTGTCAGTGAGTTATGGATAATGATGGCCACCCCTCCGCCTCTTCTAATAGAATTTTATAATTAGGAATTTTAAACTGCTGATTTGGTTTGAGCCAAGTCTCACATAACACGCAGACAGACGCTCTTGACCTAGACAGAAACTCTACAAGTTCTCCCTGACAACCATAGGCAGACCTACAGTTCCACTGTAGATTATTCTTAACTTATTCGATGGAAATATAAGAAATATAAAAAAATATCCATATCACATTACACATTTTATTATGTGGAAAAGTAAAAAATTAGTCAAACAAAGTGGTATAATAATTTTTATAGTAACTAGGAATAATATTTTTTGAAATTAGGACTGAAATATCATGTTTTTTATTATCGGGTATTGAAAATTTTTGTGAATAAGCTCCTTTAAGTGCTATTTTCTCCATAGATCTGCTTTTACGTGTTGATCCAAAATTAATTTCCTTAAAAGTTACATCGTTGTAACTTGTTTTATAGAATACGGTGTTCCTGTACTCCTTTTCAACTTTAAGAATTGACACGTTCGAAATTTTAAATAAATCATTTTTTGTATACGTTTGTCCGATTTCATTAACTAAACTTTTTAGATCATAGAAATCGGAGTGGGAAAGTTCATTAACTATATAAGAGTTATTTCTTTTTTTTTTTGCATTTCTTATCAGCGATACATATTGATCAGGAGTATAAATGGGGCCAGATTTTTTTGCTCCTGTTATATTTTTTCCAATAACTGAAGGACAGGAATCCCCTTCATTCTGAGTATGACCGCGTATCAAAAATTTATGAGTAATTGATTTCACTTTTAGGTTCTGAACAGCAAACAGATACATCGCCATCATATACCTGAAATATTTAAAAATAAATAAATTATTTATATTATACAATACAAGATAATAAAGGTAATTAGACGTGCTTAAAGGTCACTCTTCGTAATAGAAAAAAAATCGTTTAAAATTTGTTATTATTTTGGACAAGCAAACTGTGTACGCCCACTTAACCACACTGGAAAGTATCTTTTTTTGTATTATATAAATTATAAATTCTTACTTATTTTTCTGTTGCCCACCGCAGTTGTCTGAATAAAAAATTAAATGAAGCTGATCGTCATTCTTTTCAGACGAAATTTTTTGTATATATCTATACACACATGAACCTATCTCATTTGATCCACGTCCACCTTCCCCTTCATGCCAGAAAAAACATTCGACGTCGCCAGATTTAACATTGGTTACCTGAAAAATTAAAAGCATATTAATAAAGTTGTGAACAGTGAAATAATCGATGAAAAGTTTTAAATATTACGATCGTTATTAATTGTATACTCACTGTGAAATTATAGCAGTTCAGTTTAGATTTATAATAAAATAAGGAAGCTTGTCCAATTGGACACGGTAGTACAGCTTGTAGATCATAAACAGCTACAATAGTATGACATTGGAATTCGTCTTATCATTTGTCATTTCTGAGCGGCTTAACTCCTTCTCTTCTAAATGTTTTTTATAAACTACTTCTAACTCGTTTTTGTCTTCGTTGTTTGAATTTTTATACTGTTCACATAAATCGCATAAATCTTTTTTAGGTTTATAAAATCCTATGTTAAATTCGGTGTTAAAAATTTGTGTATAAATACTGTAACTGGTAGCAGGTTTTTCATTCATTGAACGTAATTCAGCGTAATTTCTGTATAATTCTGATATCGTTAATTGTCCTGAAAAAAAATAAATATTACATTGTCAGCAATAATTTACAATAACATTCAAAGAACGATTGCTACAGGTAAAATAATAATTAAAAAAATGTTGTTACCTTCAAAGTATTCACGTGAAGTGTTAGCCCGGAGATAATGACTTTCGACTCGTGGAACTGAATTTATGTGTTCTCTTACTGAATTTATAATTTCTTCATCAACTTTTTTATGGTTACCATGTTTCCCTCTATTTTCGACACCAACAAAATTAGCGTTACTCGCTTTTCGGTTAATTACAGTCCTAATCGGACGATCGGTAACTATCTAATGTATTCTTGAAAAATGTTTTACATACTCGTACATTCCGATCGTCAACAGTAAAATCAAATGCCGAATTAATCTCCTCAGATTTTTTTCATTTTTTGTAGAAATACGTCGATACTGTGGAGTAATAAATTTAATACACGAGGCGATGAAATCTCTTTGCCGCAATAAATTGCCCACTGCCCAATACGGGGTAAAAATTTTTTTTCGTTGATCTTCTGAAATTTTATCTCTACATTTTAGAATACACTTTTCAGTACACGGTGGTTTCATATATTTCTCGGCATATACTTTTTTAGTTTTCGATGTATATTGTTTTCCGCTATTCCGTTAAATTTTCGCCTTCTCTTTCTTCCATTCTGACGTGTTCCTCTGACGTTTTTTTCCCTTTTTAGTTTCCATGGATGTACATTGATTTGTGTCTTCTGCCGTCACAACACTATCAGATAAATCATTATTTGTTGGTACGTTATAATCGGGATCTTCTATACTATTGTCAAAACTTTCGCCACTACTAGTACTAGAATGACCAGCACTATTACCACTACAGCTACTACTACTACTGCTACTGCTGGAACTGGTGCTTCTACTACTACTACTACTACTACCACTACTACTAAAACCGTTACTTCGATTATTACGACCTTTAATAGCGTTCCCATTTTTATTATTGGCTTCAGATTGTTTTAGCGCCAGGTCTAATATCTTTTTCGTCCGAGAGTTTTGGGAATTAATGTTATCCATTTCTGAAATTAACAACAACTCACGTTAAAACGATTACATAATTTCCAAATTTTGAAACATTTAAAGCACCTTCTTAAGTATTATGCCGTGTGTTCTTTTTGTTTTGACACAACTGCAATATTACAACGGAAATTAGCAAAAAGTATATAAAATTTAAGGAGAAAAGTGTCGTAACTGCAATTTAAACTCAACGACTGTTTACTAACAGAAATAACAATATTAGAAAAATGTCATATTTGTGCATTACTACACATTTAAACTTTGATAGCAGGTGCATTTTTAATAGTAAAGTGTCATATCTGCATTTAATAACGACAAGGCTTTTCTTAAAAAATAATATTTTAGTAGAAAAACGGCATACTATATAGATAACATACATAAGTTTTACTTACTGTTTTGAAGAAAATTGTCGTAACTGCTAGTTGTGACTATTTTGGATGGTATGCCGTCTGTCGTAAATACCGCAACGTAACTTAGGTCGTTTTTCAATTGAAGCACAAAACTACACTGTATACATAAATTCACATCACTGAACAATGTGTTACTCTTCTATTTTAATGTTTGTTCTATGGAAAAGTGACACAACGCTCCCTAGCGTTAACTATTCACATTAGAGATGTAACATTTTTCTACGTTAAAGAACCCACATTTTACATATATATGGCGACATAATTGCAAAAATGAAAAATTTGCATTTATGTCACTTTTCTATTATGGGTGCGAATATATACATACATACCCATATATACATATACTAATCCTGCATTTATTTATTTATTTTATTTTTAAATATTATTATTTCATATTTTTAAATATTTATTTATTTATTTTATTTTTAAATATTATTATTATTTCATATTTTTAGATTTATTGGTTTTCTGAACTGTTTCTTTCTGAACATTCCTGATATTTTTATTTAAAGGTCCAGAATCTTTTTTTATAAAAATTGATTTATCTACAACTTCCACAACAGGAATATTATCCTGACTGTGAACGAGCTCATCTTTATCACAAAAATAATTTTAATTTTTTTCCTCCCGTGAAGCTTGTATATTAATTTTGTTGTAATCCTTCTTTGCTTTAGGAAGAATTCCAGCGGTACTTGGAGGACTTAGAGAGACCTCCGTGAATGATCTCTTGTTAGAGTTAGATCCTGCCACAGCCTCGGGAGCATATGAATTTTGCTTTCCAGTTGTTTTAAGTCTATATCCTTGTTTCGAAATAGGTGGGTCATTGTACGTAGGAGTATGAAGTTTAGTAGATTTGGGAGATTCTATCAGCTCGGGAAAATCAATATTATTATTTAAAACCTGAAATCTATTCGAAAATTTAGGACTATTAAAATTTGTATAAAGCTTGTACTGCCTACTATCTTGTTCGGAGAATAAAGCTCTACGAGCATATGAAAAGATCTGATTAATTGTTGGAATTTCTGAAGCTGCTTCCGTATAACCTAAATTTTTGTAGGCCATGAGTTTTTTAATGTCTTCTTGTCTACGTCTTTCTGGACATGACTTAGATAATGGTGAGTGATCACCTTTACAATTAATGCAAAAAGGTTCCACCGAACAATCACTTTTAAAATGCGAATCAGAAGAGCACTGATTACAACGTTTTTTAATAGATTTGCATCATGTTTTCGAACCGTGAGAAAAACGAAAACACGAAAAACATTGCCGCACATTTTGGATATAGGGTTCGCACTCAAATCTCATCTTATTAACATAAATATGTTTCGGTATATTTTTTGACCGGTGAAAAAAATCTGTACCGATTTCGAGGGGACAATCACACAAAATTAAAACAGAAGCCCTACCTATTCGCTTAATTTCTGTGATTTTGTTACAATAACCTACATTTTTTAATATCTTAGCTATACGAAGCGTGCTGATTGAAACGTTATTATCAGAGACTTGTACTACAACTTTAAAATCTGAATAATCGTCACAATTATCGTAATGCAAGACGAGGAATGATTTAGCGGTCGAGATATGACCTTTTAAATCATCACGTATCGAATCCTTATCAGTATTACGTTGTACTTCGTGTAGATGGGAAGAATAGACGCCATTATTATCTGAATAACTGTACGTACCTTTATCACCGTTAATGTTACCTGTACCGTTATAATTATCCTTGTTTATTGCGAGTGGGGGAGGTGGGACTCCCTATTCGTCGTCCATTTAATCTGGTGCTACCGCTCACAAGCGGCGGTTTTATACGTCGTCGATATATCTGGTTGCGCGTAAACGATTATCCGATAACAACGCGATAAAATAAAATTAAAACGAATGTATATAGAAATAACGAGTCGAATAAATGTATATAGAAATAATCGTAAACAATAAAGATAGTGAACGCGACAGACACGATATAATCTTAACATTATTACATTTATGTTCCCTTAAAATGTCGTTATTTCATCGCACTCCGATTCCTCAGAAACCGCCGTTGGGAAGTAGACCTGTGTTATTGTTAATATTTTCATATTATTCATTCTAATCTTAACAACTGCTAGTCTGTCCGTGTAACCTATTAATCCTCCATTTGTTACTTATTAAAAAACCAACCCCTTTCTTTCCTTTTTCATTTCCTTTCCAGCATAGCAACTTCTCTGATTTTAACTGAAGAATTTTCTCATCCGGTCTTCTAATCTCCGCCATACCCAACAAGTCTAATCCGCTTTTATCAAATGCCTCTTCAAGTTCTAATAAATTATCATTATTTATTAAAGTCCTTACATTTAGGCTGCCTATATCTAGATATTTCCTAACCGTATTATTATTAATATTATTAAAATTATTACACTTACTTAAATTTGAATTTACTTTACCATACTGATATGAGGGGTTGGGTCTTACATGCCCTTGCTGACCAGGCATTACTGGGTGATCGGTTGAGTTCGGCCTTACATTTCACTTATTTCTAGTCGAACGTGTTTTTACGGACGAAATATTATTCGCGTTAGTATTAACTATTAATCGATAATTGTCTTATCTGTTTCCGTTGCGATTGTGGTTGTTGCTGCTACTGTTCGGCTAGTACATCGTGCTTCTACTCGCTTACGATTATCTCGTACCCCGCTTCTGTCCTCTCCATTAACTATCAAGCTGTTCCTTACTGGTTACACAATGATCGCTTTATCGTTCTCCGATACTTTAACGAATATCTTCTCTTCTCTGTTCCACACGTGTATTAACCCGCGTTACGTGCTTGTTTTGCTATAGCTAACAAGACGCGTGTGTTACAATGTCCTCGTTTGCAAAAATTTTTGTTGCTGCTTTTAGCCCAATATCATTTATATTTTCTTCCTGCTTGCGTTTATAAATAAATTCCTTTTATCTCTATTATTTAGCTTCATTATAACCCCTGCAGCGTTGTTTCTTATAATCTGTGTAACGCTTTAACATCATAATCTTCCAATTTGACATCTAATTGATCCGTTATTTTGGATATTTTAGATTTTAGATTTTCTCCTTCTTCAAAAGGTATACCGTGAATTATCACGTTATCCCTGCGCGAGTGTTCATTAATTTTATTTGTCTCCGTCTTAAGATATTTATTTTCTTCTTCCAACCGCTTTACCGTTTCATTAGTCGACTCGTTTTCCTTCTTTCATTCATTATTAGGATAAATTAAAAGAACACCGGTAAAAATAAATTGAACACGATAATAAGGCTCTTATCGCATACGACTTATCGCCGAACTCCAAACATTATGAATAAGGATTAAAAAAAATGAAAGAAATGTAAAAAAAAATAAATAAGAAATAAGAAAATGGTAAAAACTGATACTAAAACTTAAATACAAACTCAATTAAAAAATAAATAAGTCAAATTTATAAAAATGAATTACAAAATAAATTATAGAATTATAGAACTGTAATAATTAATCATAACAATAGAAAGTAGATGATGAACAGTTGACCACGCTAACAAAAACTACACCGGTCTGAACAGAGATACCTTCAAGTAGGTTAGAATGTTTCATTCTTGAACACAAGCCTATGCTCGCCAGTGAGAGCCCTGCCAATAAGATATAAATCCCAAGGCAGAACCGCACAGATAATACAGGCAGCAGAGGTAGGAGTAGTCCTGTACAACGAACTCATTCGGAGCAAAAATTTCCTTTCCTGTTTATTGGCCAGATCAAGTATTTTCCTGTTTAAATAAATGGCCGAACCATACCCATACAGGACTTGAATGAAGCCTTTACACAATATGGAACGTTCTTTAAAAGTCAGATCCCAAGCATTTTTTGTATGCATAATAATCTATTAAAAATTCCCATACATTTCATAGAAATATCTTGAAAATGGGGTAAAAATGTTAATTTTTCGTCAATTAAAATACCAAGGTCTTTTAATGACGATGTATGTATAATACCGGAATCAGATAATAATTCCATCTCCTTAACTCGACCAACGAGGGAGGCATTACCAAACAGATAAAATTTACATTTCTTTTGGAGAAAACATTAATCGTAACTCCCCGACCACACTCTCCAAGTATTTAGAAATACATGCGAGAAGTGGTAGAGACGAATACCACCCTGCTTTAAACACTAAACACAGATAATCGGCATAGGAAATTAGCTGACAAATGGCTTTAACATCGGAGCAAAATTTATCAACACTATAATGTACAATGGAGTATAAAATGTTCCGAAGAGTAGGTCCAAGGACAAAGAAATTACAACAGCCGAGCAACCATCAGAAATGTACTGCTTGACCGTTGAAACTAATGTATAAACTGCATGCTCAGCAGATAGACCTGGGCGAAATCCAAACTGCTGGTGGTGCAATGTACCCTTGACTGTAATCTCCTGCAGTAATATCTCATTGATGGCTTTTCATACACCTTCCCCATGCGATTAAGTAAGGAGTTAGGCCTACAAGTGGCAGCTGTAGAATAAATGTGTGACTGTTGGTTCTGTTAAATGTTCGCATAGGGACAGTTTGTTGGTGAAGGGCTTTTGGTATATAGATAATTGTGTGATAAGGCTGTACGACCCACACGTAGACGGTTTAGGGTACCATATTATTTTCTGCTTGTGCCATCTGGAGGCCACCAAGATTCTATGGTTGATGTTATGCTCCTCAGGAAGGTTGTTTGTGAGGTTCAGTTGGTGGTCCATTCCTGTTTACTGTTGTTCATGAGTACGTGTGCTAATATTGATGGGAGTGGTGAACATTCTGGTACTGGTGAAAGTACCATAAACCGAGCTTGAAGGTCTACTTTATCACTACCGTGCATCCTAATGTGACTTGGGATCCACAGAAAGCAGATTTTGCATCCTTCCTTATGTAGGTTGGATTTCTACTAGACAACCGTGTCGTGTTCTGTCGTCTTTTGTCGTGTTACAATACATCGTTTCATTTCGTTTCGTTTCGTTTCGTTTCGTCTCGCATATAGTCGACTTATGTTTTCGGCTATTTAATGCGTGTCGCGGATGGTTTTGCCACCACGCACGCGCGCAAGCGCACGCACAACGTCTCAACACAGAGATACGAGAAATGTTTCTGTTAGTGATGTTGAGATTATGGATACTCTATCAAAGGAGGAAGAAAATATCGATAATAATAATAAAACCGGTCTAGGATTAAATGCAGGTAATATCGTTAATATTAATAACGATAATAATGATAATAGTAATTTTGATAACGACGATTGTACTGAAGATAGGCAACAATGACAATCGCAAAGCAATAGGAAGGGTAAAAGTTCAGTTAAAAGAGCTCGTGTTGAAAATATTCAAATCGACACGAATAATCGTTATTCTCCATTAAATATCGACGATGATATAATCCATTCGGTAATACACGGTAATATAAGTCCTAGTACAAGGCAATATTTTATTAATTCGAAAACCGAAAAAATTCCACCGATAGTTATGTCTGGCTACTTGCTGCATCCAACTAAAAACATCGACGAAATTAAAAAAAAACGTAACCTCAAATATTAAAATTAAAATACAAAAAGGTAAAACATTTTTTATACAGATTCCTTGCAGGATTTCGATAAGTTAAAAGAATATTTAATTATAAATAAGGTACGCTTTTATACGTACACGCCAAAAAGTCGCGGTAAAATAAAAATGGTGTTAAAAACTTCTGGAATAACAAAGGAGGAAATATTTGATGAACTTAAAAATAAAATAAAAATTGACGAAGTAAAACAGAAACTCGTCAAAGAAACCAATCCGGTTAAAAAGTAGCCCATTTTTCTTGTCACTTTTTCGTCAAATGTTGTCATTAAGGATATCATTAAAATAAAAGAATTATGCTACTGCCTAATAAGATGGGAAAAGTATGTCAAGAATGATCCAGTAATACAATGTTATATCAAGGTTTTAATCACGCGGCATATAACTGCAACATGCTAGAAAAATGTATGAAATGTGGTGAACAACATCAAACCAAAAATTATCAGAGCAACAATAAAATATTATGTGGAAACTGTAATGGTGAACACCATGCTAATTCGAAAGAGTGTCCTATTTATTTAAAAATAGTTCAAAATAGATTAAACATAAATAAACGTTATAATCCTGATAATATTAAAAATTATGGTAACAATAATACTCATAAAACGCAAATAAATAAAACAACAAGCGTGCAGTATAGTAATAAATCATCGTATAGCCACTGCGAGAAATACAGCGGAATCGAGTACAGGTGTTATCGATAATAATTTTTCCATTCCGGAATTTATTTCATTGTTACGTGAATTTAATTTAACATATATCTTTAACATTGTACGGTTACAAATAGGTTAAAATCTGTTAATAATAAGGATGTGTTCACTATGATACAAGTAATTTTAGAAACAAAAGCGGAATTAATCTAGTTTATTGGTCCCTTTTGTGTGATATTCGATTAGTTGCCTGGAACTGTAATTCCTTATTTTACAAATGTAACGAGTTGTACCAGTTTGCCTGCATAAACAAATTAGACATTATTGCTCTATGTGAAACAAGGTTGGACAGTACGTGTAAGCTACATTTTCCAGCATATATTATTTATAGGAACGACTCGTGTCGTAGAAGTGGCGGAGTTGCATTGCTCGTTAGTAAAAGGTTAAAATTCGAATTAATGTCGGTTCCTAAATTAAAATGTATACAAGCAATAGGTATTAACTTATATGTAAGTAGTGTTAATAATCAGAGTAGCGGTTGTAATGTTGCCAGTAGTACTATTGCTATTTTTGCAGTGTACAAATCCCCTAAAAGTACAAAGTATTTCGCGAATGATATCTATTCCCTGATGAAAGTTAACAGTCGTGTAATTCTAATAGACGATTTCAATGCTAGAAATAAGATGTGGAATTGTTTTAGTAATAATGCAGCCGGTAATATTTTATATCAAATGTCTACAAGAACTAACTATCGTATCCTTGCTCCGAGGGAACCTACTTATTTTCCCTCAGGATCAGCCTTTAGAAATAGTGTCATTGATTTTGCTGTTGTAAAAAATGTGTCTATGTCACAGCCGGTTTCAATTAGTCAACTTTCATCCGATCATAATCCGATATTTACTGTCATATTAGGAGATAAAAAACAGGTAAATGAGAAATTAATTTTCGATTATCAAAATGCAAATTGGGTAGAATTCAGAAAATTCATATCACAAAATATTAATTTAAATGAGTCGATAACGAGTTCTCTAGACATTGAAAGACACTTGTCTGCATACACAAATTTGATTAGTGTTTCCGCCGAACGTTTTATACCCAAAAAACCTGTCGATAACTTTCCACACAATGTTATTCCTTCTTATGTTGTAGGTATTATTAAACTTAAAAATCGAGTTCAAAGATTATACGTGAAAAATAGATACTTAAACCCATCGCCAGTTATTAAAAGAATGTTAACTTTTCTTAATAAACTATTACCTGTTAAACAAAAATAAAAATGATAAATTTAATTCACTTCTCTCAACGCTTTCACCAAAAGACAACAGTTTGTAGAAAATCTGCAAACAATATACAAGGTAATATACATTTCTCCCACCTCTTCATGACTCACACTTAAATAGTTATGTGTATAGTAATGTGGGGAAAGCTGAACTTCTTGCTTCTGAATACTGCAAAGCTCATACACGTAATAGCAATATGTCTTCCAGTTATCAGGTAAACAAAGTTCATATGGCTGTCAAAAAATATCTGAAAGAAAATAAAAATACTCGTATTGTCGATTATGTCAGTCCTAAGGAAGTCTCTGCCGCTATAAAAGCCATCAAATCTAAAAATTCTGTTGGCATTGACAATATCTCCACTATCGTCATAAAAAATCTTCCACTGAAAGCAGTAGTCAAATTTTCGAATTTATTAAACGCAATGTTTAAATGTGGGCATTATCCTTCAAAATGGAAAGTAGCAAAAATTGTCACTCTCCCTAAACCTGGTAAAGATGCTTCCATAACTAGTAACATTCGCCCTATAAGCTTATTAAGTAATTTGAGCAAAATCGCAGAAAAAATTATTTTGTCTAGATTACATTATCACTCTGAACAATACAAACTATTACCTGACATTCAGTTTGGGTTTCGCCCAAGATATTCTACTACGCAACAAATATCTAGAAAAATAGAATTTGTCAGCCATAATTTTAATTGTAATAAACATACTGGTTTAGTTTTGCTTGATGTTGCTAAAGCATTCGACACAACTTGGTGTAAAGGTATCACGTATAAAATGATACAGTGTAAATTTCCTACTTATTTGGTATTTTTAATTCATAGTTATTTAAGCAATAGAACATTTTATGTAATGGTAGATGATTCGAAATCGACTATGAAAACTTGTCCCGCTGGTGTTCCACAAGGTAGTATTTTAGGTCCGTTTTTATTCACATTGTTTTTCTCTATGATTTCCCAAAATTGACAAATATGCAAGTTACTTTATACGCTGATGATACAGCAATATTTTGCAGCTCTTACAAACCAACTGCTATTAAAAATCAATTAGAAAACAAAGCGTTATCGCTTATTTAATCGTAAATCGTACCTTAACTAATAAGCTCATCATTTATAAAGCACTTATTCGTCCTGTGATGACTTATGCTTGTCCCGCCTGGTCTTCTATCTCGAAGGCGAGCTTTAATAAATTGCAATTAGTACAAAATAGGTGTTTAAGATGCGTATTAAGTGCCCCAAGGTATGCCAGAATAGTGGACATGCATGAGATATTAAATATACCCTTTATTCGGGATTATATTCTTACTATAACTCGTAAGTTCTGCGATAATTGTGTATTGCATGAAAATCAGTACATCTCAATGATCGGAAATTACGATTCCAGGCAGCTACAGTTTATGTACACAAAGTATAAGCATAGACGCCTTAAACATAATTTACTGTAAATGATTAATATTTAATGTATCTGTGTATATGTGTATATACATGTGTGTGTATATATGTATGTATATATATATATATATATATATATATATATATATATATATATATATATATCATAAGTATATGTGTATTATATTATATATCTTTATAATTGTTATTATATCGAATAATATTCCTTTTTGTATGCTTAATGTGATACAAAGCGTTTTATGGAGTGGGTTTTTTTAACATTTTTTCCCGCGTTTTATATATTTATATCTGTAATCTAGTAAATATACTATAAGATTTATTACATAAAGAATTTTGTTTATTAGCGGTAAGGATATTATAATTCCGGTACGCGTAATTCTTATTATTTTGTACTTTTGTACTTTTAATGAATTTATGTCAATAAATAAATTTCTTCTTCTTCTTTCTTCTTGTCGGCGTTGTAGAGAGGAGAGGGAGTCTGTTATAACCAATGCTTTTCGATGTGGAAATACAGCTGGTCTGATGTACTGAATACGGTACATAATTCCATACAACTCTGCATCCAGAGAAGTGCAGACATTGCTTAATCGGATTGAGTTTAGTATATTATAAATTTGATAAGAGCAAGCTGCTGGTGAATTGTTACCGCTTACGGTAGATTTTACTCTGTCTGTGTATGCATGTGTTGTATTTTTGAAGGGTATTTAATACCATTTATTTTATATTTGTAGGGTGTGTAGATTTATTGTGCTTTGTGAAAGATAAATCTGTTTTTGTTTCGGAAGGGTCCTAAGGAGGTATCATTATATTGTAATTCAATGTTGATTTTGGAATGAAGCTTATGTGACATATTGATAGTATTCTAAGTAGCTTTGGTATAGGATCATTTGGAAAATGGGGGTTAGGGGATGTACGTTTTTTGGTGTGTGAAAATGTTTTATTGTAGCTAAGCAGACGACTTAATTAGAGTTAAGTATGGTATTTTCTGTAGTATATAAGTGAAAAGGATCCTGCTAATGCATACAAACTCTTTGATGGCGATGAGGGATGTACTGCAAGGATGGATCGAAGTCTGCTCCTTTACTGGCTATTGAGTATACCTGATATCCATAGTTGATTTGTGATAAGATTAAAGATTTATAGATATTTAAGAGGATTTGGGTATTTATATTATATTTTGGGTTGGATAAATATTTCAGAATTTGGAGCAGTTTTAAGCACCTACTCTTGACTTCAGTTATATGGTAACACCAGGTTAATTTGGAGTCGAACAATAAACCAAGGAATTTTATTCTTGTTTTGGCTGTTAAGGGGGAGCTATTTATACTTAAAAAAAAACTGAAGAATGATAGACGCCTCTTATGGAAAATAATGTATGATGATTTGGATGTAGAAAAATATAAACCTTTCGTATCAGACCACTGCTGCAAACGATCTATGTTTTCGGTTATGGAATTTATAGCTATATTGAATAAGGTTGGGCTTAAAATAGAACCCTGAGGAACTTCATTACTTAAATGATAAACATTTGGCGTTACTGTACCAAGCTTGATGTGAAAATTCCGATGTTGTAAAAGTTTATTATAAAGTTAAGGAGATGGCCGCCTATATTCCATTTTTACTTTTTCTGCGAATGGTATCGAAGGCTTTTGTAAAATCGAAAAATACTGCTAGTGTATATTGTCTGTGGGCAAATGAGTGTAGAATCGAATTTTGAAGGAACACTAATTGATCTGTTGTAGAGCGCGAATTTCTGAAACCGCATTGCTTATTTGTAATTAGCTTACGTGAGTAGAGTAACCATTGGAGTCTTGTATTCGCAATTCTTTCTATGACTTTACACAACACCAATATAAGCGAAATCGGTCTATAATTATCAAGTAGATTTGGATCTTTATTTGGTTTTAAAATGAGGCTAACCGCGGCAGTCTGCCACATTTTTGGGAATATTTCATTTAATAATTGAAAAAGAATGTGTAGAGTATTCCTTCCAGCATATTTTAACATGTTAATATGAAAATGATCAGGGCCAGTTGCAGTTTGTTTTGTAATATGTATAGCAGTATACAGTTCCCTGTGGGTAATATTTTCGCTGTATGGTTCGTTATTTATCGTTGTACATGGAGAATGTTGATTAGCAAAGAGGGTTTCAGGAGGTTTTTCATTTGCTGAAGCAGCCAGGTGTTGAGCGAAGCCGTTTGCCATGTCTTTGATGTTTGTGCATAGTGTATTGTTTAGATTGATTGTCGATTGAATATGGAATGATTTAGAGCGTTCAAAGGAGTGTATTTTTTCTGGAACATTACAGGTGGAGTTTTAGAAGTTATTTTTGATGTAAAATCTCGCCACGATTGCTTTTTAGCTTCTCTCAATATATATCCAGTTTTAGCGCGCTGTTTCTTATATAAAATGTAATTAGTATTGCTTGGATTACTTTTCAGCAATTTCGGGGCTTTTCTTCTGTCTCGTATGGCTGATGAGCATTATTTCAACCACCAAGCTGTTGCATTGGTCTGAAAATGTTTTGAGCTCGGTGGGGTGCAAGTTTTAGCAAGTTGAACTAAGTCGGAAGTAAACAATTCTATACTTTAAGTATCAGATATATTATCATCACAAAGTGTTGAATATTTTTTCCAACAGGTTTTATTATAATTCAAAGAATTGTGAATTGGTTGAGAATATGTGGTTCCCTGAGTGGTGTCAAGAATAACCAGAGGAGTATGATCACTTCCTCCTAAGTCCGGGTGATAGAATACATGAAGTTTGTTTGCAAGTTGAGCTGATGTAATAACTAAATCAATTGTAGACCATGTTTTGTATGAAAAATGTGTGGACCCATATTATGTATTATAAGATTGCGTCTATGAATTAATTGTTCGAGAGCCCTCCCTTTTTGATTTTTAATTTTACCACCCCATAGGGGGTTGTGGGCATTAGTCATCAACTAAAATCAATGGTGAGGGTAGGTATTGGAATATGCATTGTAACTGATTTATTGAAATTAATTCATTGGAGGAAAATATATACAGCCAAGTGTTTTTGGATGTTTAGCCAAAATTCTAATCGCTGTAATTTGTAAATTAGAAGAAAGTTGTATTTGGCGATATGGTGTGGAGGATTTGATAGCGATAAGTACTCTTGGTTTTCTTTTAAGTGAGTTTCTTGAAGACATAGGATGGTGGGATTGTAAGTTGAAATCAGATAGCGTAGATCTTCATAATGAGCATACAGCCCATTACAATTTCATGTAAGAATAGATATGCCGTCGATCATGTGGAAAGAGTAATGTCTTGTTTTTTATATTCCGACTTCAGCTTGTTCAGAATTTTGTAAATTTGATCTTGGTGCTGCGATCCTGTATCAGTGGGTAATTGTCTTCTAGCATATGTATTAAACCACTCATGTTATCTGTGAAACCCTTTGCTATCGAAGTAGATTTATTACACATATCGATAAAAAGAGAAAAATTGTTTAATAAAGGAATCGGATAATTCTTACCATGAGATATAAAGTTAGACTGCAATGGCTGGAAGATTTCTATCAATGAGAGATTCTTTTCTGATCCTTTTCTTGAACATTTGTGTTCTGAATCTGAGGGGGAGCTTGCATCAGATTCTATCAGATCATTTTCTATTAAAGTGGTATTGGTATCTTTTATGTTCTCAGAGTTATAAGGTACATCCTCGGGTTTTTTTTGTAATATTTTTCATTTTTTTCTTGTGTTTGGGGGAATAATTATTCAGGGTTTGTGAGTTATTACAATCCGCAGCAAGAGAGCTGGAACTTGACAATGTGGTGTCAGAGTGTGGTCTTTTACAACCATTATTATTTAAAACAGATGTCTTCACAGGACCTATAGTTAAATCTATTGGGCTGTTAATAACATTATTATTTGTGTTAGAACTGGGTAGATCAGTATTCGGTTTGGATTTTACAATGGTGGATGTTTCTGGCACATCACATAATGGCAATGCGGTTACTGCCCCATGAACATCAATATCTACCTCAACGGGACAGTCTTCGGCTTTATGACCTCGTCTGGAACATTTGAAGCATGTCATCTCGTCGAACGTAATAAAGACACGATGAATTTTATTGTTGAATTCGAGGGGAATGGTAAATTGCATAGTAAATTTTCGTTAGATTTACAATACACCTATCGTCTCCAGCTAACTACATGGCTGAATATTTCGTCACCAGGGTTTACTGTCAAAAGAGAGATTTGGGAAGTTAATTCAAGGCCAAATTTATTTTTTAGATGATCTTCTAGTACTTCGTCAGGAATTGTTGGGGAAATATTGGAAAAAGTAGTTTTTTTGCACCAGGTTTTAATTTTTTCCCCTGGATGAAAGTTTTTTGTATGTAAATACCACCATGGTCATTTAAGAGTGTGTCAACTAATGTGTCATTTGAAAGAAAAATTAATACACGATAGTTACTGATTCTAGACATGGCTAAGATGTTTTTGGGACTTTGAACTAGTTCCAAGACTGCTACGAGATAGTCACGTATTTTAAAGTCGGCTATATAATTAAAAAGAATACCCTGCTCATCATGAGGATGAGAGAAGTTAGTTAACGGTATTATTTTGTTCTTTAGTTTGTCCACATATGAAGTTTTATCAGCCGATGTAATAGTATTGGTACTGTTGGCGATAGCGATATTCAAATTATCAATTAAATTGATATTAGAATAAAGAACGTTATTACCTCGTGTCGACGATGATAACAACGGTGGTGGTAGAACGTCGGCGCCGAGCGGTATGTGATCCATTATGATCACCGGCATAGGTTTATAGTCGGTGTATCCGACAGCGTAATAATTCCTGAAAATATTAAAGAATATGAAGATTTTATAAATAAATCAATTCATATTTACAAATATAATGATGATGAATCACTAATAAATTTATACTATCAAAATCTAAATTATAACAAAGAAGGACATATAAATTTATTATTATATAATGATCATATTGTAGGAATTAAAAATTTAAGTGCTTTATTAAGGGGGAAAATACATAATTATACTAATCATGTCAATGTTTGCATGAAATTTCATCAAATATTTAAATTTGAATCTGATTATGATTTTCATATTGATTATTGTATTAATAATAAACAAAATATTAAAATTCCATCTGCTGAAAAAATATTAGGGAATATTAGGAAATACTATTCATTCAGAGCTGAACAATATCATTCATATACATTGACTCTAGATTTTGAATGTTCATTGAGTAAGATTGAAAAACAAATAACAAAAACAACAAAATATATCCATAAACATATAGCTAATAGTTTTTGTTTCTATTCTAACTCAAAGGTACAGAATTAGTAAGATACAATAATCAAGAGAAATTAATGAAAATGTTTAATAAATTGTTACAAGATCATGGAAAAAAATATCATGAATTGAGAATTAAAAATAAAAAAATAATTTGGGAAAAGAAGAAGCTCTTTTGTTTGAATCTGCTACTCATTGTCATATTTGTAGTAATAAATTTAATAATGAAAATGAAAAAATAAAATATCACGATCATTTTACTGGGAAATTTAGAGGAGTAGCTTGTAATAAATGTAACTTCGGTTTAAAAATGCTAACATTTATGTCAATATTAATTCATAATCTAAAATAAGATTCAAAGATATTTTTAATTTGGTTATTGAAATTATGTGATGAATAAGATAAAGAAAAAAACAACTGAATTTTATTCCAAAAAAATGCAGAAAACTATACTTCATTTTCGAGAAAAGTTAAAATTGATGAATATGACAAAAAGATGATGTAACAAAATGTCTCAAATGTAATCATATAAAAGTCAAGAATATCGAGCTAGAACTTAAGATGAAACAGTTGTATTGGCTGCTAGGACCTTGTTCGCAATTGAATATAAACAATAAGTTAATATTGTACAAAGCTATATTGAAGCCGTGGTTGTATGCAGCATAATTATGGGGATGTGCTTCGGCCACTAACATGGAACGAATCCAGCGCAGGCAGAATAAAATAATACGGTTGATAGTTGCTGCTCCATGGTACGTCTCCAACAGGACATTACACACCAACCTACATGTAAAATATGTTGCTGAAGAGATTAAATAGGCAATCCATAGATACTTATCAAGAATACAACATCATCCAAATCCATTGACAGCTAATTTACTTAATGATGAAATACCTAAAAGACTAAAACGGAAAAGAATGATAGATCTGCCAACACTTTGGGAGTTATTCAGAGAAACAATCGATAAAAATACAAATCTGCGTATACCTCTTAAGACTGAGGTGGGTATTGAGAATGCGCTCCAAAGCTTCATTTCTCTAATTCAGGAAGCGTCGTGGTCCGCTACACTTCAAAAGCAGAAAGCTGTTCCTGTAATATGTTATCCGAAATAAATAATCGATGAAGCTTCAAAAAAGAGAGGTATACGGAAACAATGGCAGTTATTCCGGAATCCACTACTTAAACGAGAATTAAATAAAACGAAAAAAGTAAAAAGTTTACTACAAAAATTAAAAAATGATACTTTTAAACAGCACGTATCTTCACTATGTCCTTTAGCACCGGATTATTCATTGTGGAAGGCAACCTGGAATTTAAAAAGGCCAAAGCTACCTGTTCACCCCATTCACAAAGATAATGGAGCATGGGCACATAATAATAAAGATAAAGCTAATGAATTTGCTAAATATTTGGCTAAAGTATTTCAGCCTCACACAGGCAGAGGAAGTTCATTAACAGAAGCTTATAATATGAAAATGTATCTTCGAATTAAACTTGCTTTTCCGGGAGAAATAAAAGCTGTAATAAAAAAATTGAATCCAAGAAAATCTGCTGGTTACGATCTCATAACAGCTAGAGTACTAAAAGAGCTTCGAAGTAAAGGAATAGTAATGATAACATACATATTTAATGCGATAATTAGATTGAGCTATTACCCGGCACAATTAAAATAACGTGGCGCAACCATATTGTAACTAAAAGAACAGAACTAAATATGAAAGTAAGGCGAATGTATTGGCTAATAGGAAGAAAATCGAAACTCGCCTTAAATAACAAGGTGATACTTTATAAACAGATACTCATGCCAATATGGTCATATGGATGCCAGTTGTGGGGATGTAGCGCAAAAAGTAATGTAAAAATAATACAAACATTTCAGAATAAAATTCTGAGAACACTTGCAGATGTCCCTAGGTACGTAAGCAACGAGACATTACACCGTGATTTAGCTGTACCATATGTGCAAGATGTCATTAAAAACGCAGCTAAGAAGCATGCTGATAGGTTGGATAAACATACCAACTGGACAGCAATTATCCTACTGGATAATATGGAGGAGGTTCGCCGGCTACAACGGACGAAACGACTAGATTTACTCTAGTTAATGGCATGCTATGATGAAAAGCCGCTATGTGAACACTAACTAGCTACAACATCAATGGATTAGGCTATAAGTGACTAAATACATATGCTCAAATATGCCAAAAACGTTTTCAGAATATGTCGAAAATCAACCACCTGAATTATTAGATAAATCAGAAGAAAATGTATAGGAAGAATAGCTCAAAAATATTCATCAAAATATGGTTCAAAAGATACAAAGGTTGATAAAACTTTTGTACTTAGAGTTGAAAATAATGATGAATTATATATAGGAAATAAACAGTTTTGGATTAATGATAATAATATTATATTCAATGATGGAACAGAATTTAAAGGAACCGATGGTTTATGGGGATTATTAACATTAGAACAACCGAAACATTATGATAGTATTGATGAAAAAAATTATGCTAAAATATTACAAAAAACAAATAGTTATAAACATAATAATGACCCTAAAGTTAAAAAAATCAAAGCAAGTACAGGATATAAATATAATAATATTATAAAACCTATATTAGTAGAAAAAGGGTAAATAAAATCAAAAGAACCAACAGAAGGGAGTGGGATTTTTACTGTTAATAATAATCTTATGGATATTTTAAAAAAATTTAGTAGTTGTATATATAAATATTCAAAATGGAAATCTAGCTCCTCAAAATATAATAAATATTTTAAATTAAATTAAAAATATAAATTTAAATTCAAATATTATTGGAGATAAATATATTTATTGGGATAATTTAGATGAATTATTTCAAAGACTCATTATATCATATGGAGAAAATTACAAAGTCGAAATATGATGAATGAAAAAGAGTAAGAACATGTATCACATGCTTTATTAGAAAGTAAACTCTTAATCTAATGTAACATAATCAAACGACTTACAATGTAATAAGCAAAACAGGGCTGCCACTATTAATACATAAAATTATATTTGTATGCAGAGTTTGTTACACTTAACACTCCCCCTCAAACTCTGCACACAATAATTTATATATATTATAAACAATAACAAATTATTAAATATTTATACACCTAAGCCCATTAAATCATGAATTTGAACAAATGCCAACTTTGACAATGATTTCATTAACCCATCAGCCTTTTGCTGTTTAGTGTTAATAGATTTAACTTCTATAATACCTTTCTCGATATAATCACAAATGAAATGATAGCAAATATCGATGTGTTTCGTTTTCTTAGTGCCTTCAACCGCTTTACTAATATGTATAGCACTCTCATTATCTTCGAAAACGACACATCTGTAATACTCCTAAACACTCACTAATCGTTACAGACAATGCAATGTATTCTGCTTCTGTAGAACTCAGAGCAACAACATTCTGCTTTCTTGTTCCCCATCCTGCTACATTACCATATACTTCAATCACAAAACCATTAACTGATTTCCTATCTAAACGATCTGCAGCATAATCGGCATCTACATATCCATTCAATATACTCCCTTTTCCACGAGTATACATTAGTCCAACATTCATAGTACCCTTTAGATATCGAAGAATCCTCTTTAAAGCTATCCATTTCGACTTAGTAGGATTTTCTTGGAAACGAATGTACAGAAAATATTATATCTGGTCGAGTACTACCTGCTAAATATAACAATGAACCTACTAATTCTTTGTAAGGTTCTTCACTTATTTCATCATTTGTACATTCATTCGATAAAAAATTCACCTCCATTGGCGTAGTAATAGGTCTACATTCCGGCATACGATAATCGATCAATAACTTCTCAATAAAATCTATTTGATGTAATTTCATCATCGATCCATCACGTACAATATTAATACCAAAAAGTTTACTGACAGTACTTAGAACCATAATTTTAAAATTGTTACCCAACATCTTAATAATGACGTTCATTTCTCCAAAATTGTCAGATACTAGCAAAATATCGTCAACATACACTAGAAGATAAGTACATCTCCCATTTGTAATTCGTACATACAAACATCTATCCGCTTCTGATTGAATAAAACTTAATTTTGACAAAAGTTCATGTAATCTCTCATTCCACGTCTTTGATGCTCTCCGCAGATCATAAATTGCCTTGTTCAACTTACATACACGATCCTTACCCTTCTCAAAACCGGGTGGTTGTTTTATCACAACTCTACCTTTTATCAAACCATTAAGAAATGCCGTTTTAAAATCCAATTGACGAATATGCATATCACGTTCATTTGCTACAGGTAGTACACTTAGTATTGTAGTTTTTTTTTACCACAGGCGCATACGTTTGTTCTAAAGGTGCATTATTTGAAGTATTAGACTCTTGAGCAACCAACCTTGCCTTATATCTCTTGTTCTCACAACCTTTGTTCTTAATCGAAAATACCCACTTTATTCCTATTACCTTATCTTCCTCTTTTCTCTCCTCTAAGTTCCATACATTATTTTCATCTATAGACTCCAATTCCTCAAACATAGCCTTATTCCACTTTTCCCATTCCTTAGAGTTCATGGCTTCTTCATAACTTTGTGATACTTCATCTAAACTCGCATAATTAATCTCCAACTCATAATCATCAAATTATTTCTTTGGTACAAACCTCTGCCGCTTTCCTCTTCCTTCTGATCTCTCTTCTGACTCCTTTTCTTCATTTTCACCAACTCTTTCTCATTCTCTTCCTTATCATCATTCTCTTTTTCATCATTTATCAAATTAT
This sequence comes from Coronaproctus castanopsis, assembly GCA_032883995.1. Classification (NCBI taxonomy): domain Eukaryota; kingdom Metazoa; phylum Arthropoda; class Insecta; order Hemiptera; family Monophlebidae; genus Coronaproctus; species Coronaproctus castanopsis. Next base: position 292,091,337 of record CM065052.1, read on the forward strand.
TTGCACACCCAACATTAATATCCTTATAAATCTTTCCTTCATCAAATTCTACATTACTCGTAAATTTAATTTTATTTTCCTTAGGCAACCATACTTTATAACCTCCTCGAATCCCTATGAAATAACCTCTTTCACTCTTTGCATCAAACTTTCCACGAAATTTTTTATCAACAAAGCTGTATGACAAACAACCAAAAATTTTTATCTTCTTAGCATTAGGACGTTTACCATAAAACAATTCAGCTGGAGTTCTGTTACTACTCCATCCTCTATATAATTAGCATATTCTATCGCTTCCTTCCAAAATTCTTTAGGTAATCCACTCTCAATTAACATAGCACGAGCCTTTTCACAAATAGTCCCATTAAAACGTTCCGCAACATCATTTAGTTGAGGCTCATATGCTGGAGTATAATTAACACAAATACCTTCATTCCTACAATATTTCAAAAAAACTTTATCACGATACTCTCCTCCTTGATCGCATCGAATGTTACAAATCTTCTCATTCAGCCAAGTAGAAATCCACTTTTCATATTCTTGAAATTTTTCGAATATTTCACTCTTATTTTTCAAAAAATAGATTACTTAAAAACCTGTATAATCATCAATAAAAGATACAAAATATCTATATCTATACTCATCTCTAGAAATTAAATTAATCGGACCGCAAATATCCGTATGTATTACTTCTAGAGGACGAGAGCTACGAGAATTCACAGTTGTATTCTACGGATGTTTACGATGTTTTGCTAAAACACAAACATCACATTACTACACGTGTCAAGCTTTCCTACAACTATTAAATCATCTAAAACATCTTTAGTAATAATTTCTTTCAATGTATTATAATTTAAATGACAAATCCTACGATGCCATAAATCTAAATTTCTGTTATCAGTAGATGGATAATTACCGTAATTCGATTCCTGTTGATTTAACAGCAAAAATTTAATAAAATATAAACCATTTTTCCCATATGTAGTTGCATAGCTCTCATCGTTTTTGCAAATATCAATTTTTCCCCCGACTTTCATGTTAAACCCTTTTATTTCAATTTGAGACATGGATAATAAATTACGACCTAAATTGTTTAGATTTCAATACATTTAATATCTATGTCACCATAAGAATCACCTACTAATTCTCTACCATTTTCGGCAATATTAACAGATACATTATTATCTAAAATTCGAATATTATGTAAAACACTATATTTTACCATATGTTGATTACAACCACTATCAAGAATAAACGTTATATAATTTTTATCATTTTCATTGTTTAACTCACCTGCATACACCAAAAAAGAGTTTCTTTTATCGACTTCACGAATACCTAAATTTGCATTACTACTAGTATTACCACTATTACTTCGATTAATCTTACGACCTCGGCTGATTGAAAAATTATTTCGACCATTGGCTGCATTATTAGAGTAACATCTTCGTCTGATATGCCCATGCGATCCGCAACCATAGCACTGAATATTCTTCCGATCGAACTGTTGTTGTTGATATTGATTACCATTGCGATGATCATTTCGCCGCCGAAGATCATTTTCGCCTGGATATCTATTTGTATTTCTTCTACTACCACGTCCACCACGCACCACCATAAATGACGTATGCTCGGATTCATTCTGAGTCTTTATTTCTCAATTTTAATTTGGTTTCAAAATCTACCAACTGGGCCTTTATTTCGAATAATGACAATTTTTGTTTACCAGATACTACTTCGATAGCAGTTACAACAGATTCGTATTTTTTAGGTAAGCTGTTTAATAATTTTGTACATTTACTTTCTTCAATTGATTCATTTCCAGCCACCTTCATTTGACGTATTAATTCATCAAAACGTGTTATTTCAGTTTCTAAATCCGTATCAGGTTTTACTTTAAATTCACTGTATTTTCTTTCTAGTAACAATTTATTACATAAATTCGTTTTTTTTATACCTTGTGTTCAATGTTAACCACATATCATACGCAGTTGTACAATCTTTTATGTCTTCAAGCACATTATTAGCCAAACAGGCAACTATTATCGTTTGAGCAAAAATATCTTCTTTATTTTGTCTGGTTTCTTCTCTATATAGCCATGTACAGTTTTGGATTTCAACGCCAGCTGCACTCTAAATTTCCACGAACTAAACGTACAATTATTTTCATTAAATGGTACAATACCAAACTTTTCAACACTAATTAACTCAAATTTCTTAATTAACTATAATTTCCACAACCAAATACTCATAAAGTTAAATAAATGTGTAAAAAATACAATCAACCAATAACCATAGATGAACTTCGAACAGCCATAAAGCATACAAAACCAAAAGCTGTTGGTCCGGATTCTTTTCATATTAATCTTTTAAAACACGCACCAGAAAACGTTTCAGACACATTGCTTCTAATCTACAATAAAGTATGGTTCACTGGCGCTATTCCATCATACTGGAAAACAGCATTCATAGTACCGATACTAAAACCTAATATTATTGAACAGCTACCGGCCAATATCTCTTACGTCTAATAAAGCTTTCGATACTATATGGAAAAATAAAATATTGTCGACACTACTTTCGTGGAAGTTAAAAGGACGTCTCTGCACATTTATCGCGAACTTCTTGTCGAATCGAAGTTTTCAAGTAAGATTAGGGCCTTCTTTGTCTGAACCTCAGAAGCTAGAAAATGGAGTACCTCAAAGATCAGTACTCAGCCCCACACTATTCAATATTGGAATAAATGATATTATATATACGGTCCAGAAACCAATAAAATCATTTCTATACGCGGATGACTTCTGTATTTTGCTTCCGTGCACAGACATTGAACTGGGAGAGTCAATTCTGCAAGACACAATTATAAAACTACAACGCTGGTCTCAAAATAACGGTCTATATTTCTCAACATCAAAAACAACAGCAATACACTTTTGCCAACGAAATAAATGCGAACAAAAAAAACGTTTGAACCTTCACAACAACCAAATACCATCAGCAAAAGAAGTGCGATATTTAGGAATGATATTTGACAGTAAACTTACATGGAAAACACACATTAAATTACTAAAGACCAGCTGTCAAAAGAAATTAAATCTAATGCGAAAACTATCACATACAACATATGTTGCCAGCAGAAATAGCTTATTAACGATATATCGCACTCTAATAAGGCCGAAATTGGATTATGGAATCCCTGCTTATACTACAGCGAGTTCGACATTATTAAAGTCTCTAAACACGATCCAAAATACAGCTCTAAGATTGGCAACTAGAGCCTTCCGAACATCACCAATAATAAGTATTTGAAGCTTCTGAATTGCCCTTGCAATTAAGAAGACAATACTTGACCATACTGGCGATGGCTAGAAGATACCGATTTTCCCAGTTTGCATAAACTCATTCAAACATATAACGTCAAACTCCCAATATTATCTCGCGAAAACCTCGATGTTATTCCGCCTTGGGCACAGTTGCACACACAAGTGAATCTAACGTTCTGTAACATAAATAGAAAAAATGTTAACAAGATCAGAGAAACTTTAAAGGAGATTAAAGAAAACCATGCAGAATATGAATTTATATACACAGATGGATCGAAATCTTCAGCAGGGGTAGGTTGCTCGGTAGTTGTTAATGATAACGTAGTTCTTCAAATTGCTCTTCCAGTTACGTTTTCAGTCTTATCAGCAGAACTATACGCCATTAGATCCGGAGTGAATTACGCAGATTCCAACAGAAATAAAAATTTCATTTTATGTACTGACTCGCTTTCAGCATTAAGAACTCTATTAAATAATGAAAATTTGCATCCAATAGCCAACGAAATAAAACTCATGTTACAAACTACATCTAAAAACATAATACTTTTGTGGATACCAGCTCACTGCAATATATATGGTAATTCAATAGCCGACGTATCAGCAAGAACAGCCGTTTCGCATCCGCTTCTAAATATCCATGTACCGATAGCTGACTTCAAAGAATACTTAAAGCATCATTTCGAATCGACATAGAATAGTAACCGGCAGAGAATATCTACGGTGAATAAACTACGATCGATAAAATTATCTTCAAAGCAGTGGCACTCAGCACATCGTAGTAGCAGAATGGAAGAGGTAGTATTATGTCAATTATAGGACACACAAAATTAACGCATATTCATCTATTAGAAAAAAGTACGCCGCCAACGTGCCTACAATGTTGTTGTCAGTTGACCGTCGAGCATCTATTGGTAGACTGTCCAATTTACGACAAATACCGAAAATAGTACGGGATCGCATCGCTCGACTTGCAAAGTTTGCTGAGGGATAACATGGATACCATTAATAGAGTTTTCGAATTTTTAAAATGTATCAAATTAACGCATTTGTTATAATTATCTTAATACCTTTGTTGTAAACAGTTAATATCTTCGTTATAATTATCTAATACCTTAATTATTTAATACCTTTGTTGTAATTATTTTAGTTCCGTGCCTCTAGCTATAATTGCGGTACACGGCACGTAAATTTAAATACAAAAATAAAAATAAAAAGGAAAGTAAATTTTACAGCACCGAATTCAATAGGATGCCTTATAGAATTTAGTAAAAAGAATTATAGAAAAAGATACTACTGCCTTTCCTGATATAATAATAGATATTTTTCCAGTAGATACAATTGATGTTAGATGTAATCTCATTGACACGAATATGGAAAATCAAGAGGAAATATTGTTTATTCTTTTCCATTAAATACTACTGTAGAGAAAATTGTTCAAATGCCAGCACGGCATCGATATTATTCACTAAAAACTTATGAGATTAAAGAAATTTAAATTCAAGCCAAATATAACAAGAAAAGTTTCTAGTGTATAGCAAATATGTCTTACACATAACGATGTACAGAGTCAAAATGTGTAGCTTTATAAAAGACATGATCATGAAAATCAGGTGAAGACGATGAACGAATTACAATTATTATCGAGCCAAGAGATATAAAAAAAATATTACTTGGATAGCATAGAGCAAATGAAATTGATGGATGTAGTGAAACAAATAGCAAAGTTGAAATGGATTCGGATATGTTACGTGTAAAATTGTGTTAGATGGACCAAATATATTACACACCAGTACCTATTATATTCTAAATGGAAAAACGGCAGACCGACAACATAATTGTAGAGATTAACTGGATCCGAATCGATTTAGGACAGTAATAATTGGAAATGTTTGAGACACGACCATAATCAGCAGCATGTCTTTCGGCATAAAATTATAACATGAATCTCGTCATCTAAAGGATTTGTTAGATAGAAAATAGTATTCAAACGTCATATACAAAAAAGGAGTTTTACACTATATCTGAAGGAGAACTTTGAAATGGATTAGAAAAAAAAAGAATGATATTAATGAATAACCATAGGTTAAAATTATGGATATGTTAATAATATTCAATGATGTACTAGAAATGATAATTGGTTAATGGGTATTATCAGAATGTCATATTTTATGGATAATGCGAGATGTTAGAAATGATATTTAAAAGAAAACATGGTAATAAGAAACAAAACCCCGAATGGGACTGAAAAGGTATATTGGAATATGAAAGATGTACGAAATAGCGAATACGTGTAAAACGACTGATTAATTGCAGATGGCATTGATGTAATTATTATTATTATATACAAACATACATATGTACACATCTGCATGCACGCACACACGCACACACACACCACATACACACACGAAAACAAAAACAAAAAAAATCATGAGCGACTTGCCTCAGAAAATGATATATTTTCTACTGCTATATTTTTTTAATTTTAATCTGTTCTTGATAAAATGGGCAGATACGATCACAGGCTGAATGATTACCCTTACACCTAGTGCAGAATAAAGCAGAGGGAGGGCTTTCACGACTTGTTTGGCACTATGAATACTTGTGGTTTGAGGGACAAAAGGCGCAATTAGGTTTACTATGGCAATATTTACTGACATGTCCAAATCTGAGACAATTGTTGCACATTTTAGGTCTCCTGATACTAGGCTCGACTCTGCAAGAATAGTAACCAAAGAACCGAACTGACTCTGGCAGTATATTTCCACGGAATTTGATTTAAATTAATGGGATCGGGGAAAAAGAATGATCACGGTTCCTTTTACTTAGTCTACGAATATCTTCAATTTTAGCGCTTGCAGTGCAAGAAGGAGTAAGTTCCTCGATTGAAAGACGGAAAAGCAACGTTTGCGGAATAAAACAACGAATATTGAATTAAAAACATATTCGCCTCGATAATCGTGATAAAGACTAATTATTACATAATAAAGTTAAGGGCTTGAAATCAATAACTAGGAGTGGCAAAAATCAAGATTGATTTCAAGCCCTTAACTTTATTATGTAATAATTTGGCTAAAAACATAGAGTGTAGGTTTCCTATGTTGTTATTATTTCCCTCTATCAGAACTACAGCAAAGCCCTGAAAATCATTCGGAAAAACACGTACGGACGGGGAAGACATTAAAATTTCTACTGAAAAATTTGTAGACTGCTTACATGTATCGCACAAAACATCTGAAATAATTTGTAAATTTGGTTCTCCTCGACTATTATTACGGACTATTGTAATATCGTCCATAACAGTATCGAAACTAAATTTCACGGAATTATTTCGTTCACTAATGTTATTAACATTACTACCGCCAATACTCATATGAACGCTGCTATCACCAATATTATTAATAACATTTGTACCGTTATTACTATTAATACTTTGATTACTACTGCTGTTACTATTATTACCATTATTATAGTGACTATTACTACCGGCATTACTATTATTTCTATTTTTATTATAACTATTACCATTATTACTACTACTATGATTGTTACGATTATTATTATTGCTAGTATTATCGTTAAAACTATTATTACCATTACCCCCGCTATTCTTATTATTATTAGATGAATTAGCACCGCAAGGGAGTGCGTGGTTTACCGGAGGGTCCGCCGAGGACTAGGACATCAACCGATTATTCCCTATAACAGATAAGATAACGAGTTTAAGAACAACAATTCTTGCCTTCTATTACCGAAATATACAATCAACGAATAAACCATAAAGAACACAGAAAGCTAAACAACTTCACTGCGTAATCGACTGTACTGGATGTATTAATAATTTTTGGGGGACAATCCATCTGTAGCAATTAGGAGCAATCAACCTAGAACCAACAATAAATGGGAACTAAAACGAACACGCGGAGTAACGAAATTTTCGAAAATACAAACGTGTAACGTGAAGCCGGAAATGTGATCTTGCTCATTGATAACGGCGCTGTAATATAATGAAATTTATTAGTCATTGACGATGTTTAAATGGGAGTTCATAGGAATAATATGGAGGGTTGAAGCAATTATATGATGGCGTCTAAAAAATACATCACGTCGGTTGTAGAATAAGAGGGTGGATGGCACGAGTATTTTATCCATCAGCTTAAAAGTGTTATAATTCAGAAAGAGTAATGAACTCCAAGTTACATCATCAAAGTGTGGTGTGTGAGTAATTAATAATCACAAAATTCTTACCTGATTATAAATGCTAGCAGGAACTCGACGATGTAGTTTCCACGACGGGTTGAATATTTTCCGGCATTTACGTTACTGGCACAAAAATATAACGCACCTGTAAGAAATAAGAAAAATTCGATATATTAGTCATATTATTTGATTTAAGTATAAATTCTTCGTAGTAAAATATTAATCTGAATTAAACTTTTATCGCTGTTACATGTTGCAAGAACAACGGTTGGTTTAATTAAGGGACAGTCGACTTTGAACGATATAAATTTTGGATCAAGTACATGTTTTTATTACGAGTGTTGTCATGAGGAAATTAGTATTCGATTTACCTTCCTAAACGAAAAATATAAATAAATATTGCGAAGTCTGTGTATCCGCGTGTTTGTGTGACAGATGAGAATAATACATTGAATAATAAATATAATTAAATTTCTATCTAATCAAAACTAAATTCATGCAGTGATGAGAGAACTTTTGAATTTCTATCTAATGACTAACTAACATCTATAGTCGGGTGTAATTATATTGGATTATAAAAAATTCATGTTATTTTTAACAATACATAGAAAATCCCAATATATATATATATATATATATATATATATATATTTTTATATATATATATATATATATATATATATATATATATATATATATATATATATATATATATATATATATATATATATATATATATATATATATATATATATATATATATATATAAAGTTGTATATTAAAAAATGTGTAATAATATTAGTTCGCGCTTGAAAATGATGTAACGGTCGAAAAGCTTCGCGATTAAAAAACTTTTAGTGATTGTGTTTTATTTTGTTCGTTTATAATTAATTATATATATATATATATATATTTTTATATATATATATACATATATATAAATAAATATATATATATATATATATATATATATATATATATATGTATGTATATATATATATATATATATATATATATATATAAGTAATTATATATTAAATTTATTGTATTACCGATTGTTCCTATTAAATGTATAAGGCGAGAAAGTTACAAAGGAGAATGTCGTTTTTATAGATAGCGTTCGGAAAGTTATCTCATGTTTTCCGAAATAAAAATATAACCTGAAAATTTTCTAGTGTATAGCAATTGTGTCTCACATATATCGATATACAGATTGAAAACGTGTAGCTTTACGAAAGACAAAATCATGAAAACCAGGAGAAGACGATGAACGAATTTTAATTATTATCGAGTCAAGATTTATAAAAATAACTAATACTGCGATAGCACAGAGTAGATATGGTTGATGGATGCAGCGGAACTTATAGCAAAGTTGAAATGGATTCGGTCATGTTACGTGTAAAATTGTGTTAGGTGGACAAAATATATTCCATAGAGGTAAATATTAGATTCTAAATTGAAAAGCAGCAATCCGACAACAGAGTTGTAGGGATGAACTGGATCCAAATCGATTTAGGACAGTAATCATTGGAAATATTTGAAACACGACCATAATCAGCAGCATGTCTTTCGGCATAAAGTTATAACGTGAATCTCGTCGAGTAGTTAAATAGAAAGTAGTATTCAAAAGTCATATATAAAAAAGAAGTTTTACACGATATCTAAAGAAGAATTTTGAAGTGTGTTTTTAAAAAAAAGAATGCTGTTAATGAATAGCCAAAGATAAAAATTATGTATGTGTTAATAATATTCAATGATGTACCACAAATTATAATTGGCTAATGGATATTAATAGAATGCCATATTTTATGGGTGATTGCGAGATATTAGGAATACATTTATCAGTTTTAATGATATTGGAGAGAAAACATGGTAATAAGAAACAAAACTTCAAATGGATGACGGAAAAGATAAATTGAAATATAAACGATGCATGAAATAGCGAATTCGTGTAAAACAAGTGCAACATTCATAACTAAATTAAAACAATGTAGGAGAGATAATAGACGATTGGATCAGTTAAAAGTTACGAATGCCGAAGAATAAAACATTTGTAGTGATATTTTCAACAGAAATTTGGAAGTGGACGAACGTTTTACAGAAACCCTGAAAAATAAAACAGAACAAACGTAATGAGAAAAAGGATGCAAACGGGCTGTGTCACGTTTTAACTATGTTACCAGCTGTCTAATAATAGGTTTGATCATAAGAGGATAAGAAATGTTATTAAATATATAAATACATTTTTTTTTTACACGAGCGTAAATACAAAACTATCAAAATAGGCTTACCGATAAATTTTGGGAACAAGCCGTCTGTAGCAACATAGAACGGTCGACGTAGAACCGATGATAAACACGCACTAAAACGAACAGGCGGAGTAACGAAATTTTCGAAAATACGAACGTGTAACGTAAAGCCGGAATGTGATCTTGCTCATTGAAAACGGAGCTGTAATATAAAGAAATTTATTAGTCATTGACGATGTTTATCTGGGAGTTCATAGGATTAATATTGAGGGATGAAGCAGTTATATGATGGCGTCTCAAAAAGACATCTCCTCGCAGGTAGAATAAGAGGGTGGATGAGCCCGAGTAATTTATCCATCTGCTGAAAAGCGTTATAATTCAGAAAAGGTAATGAATTCCCAGTTACATCGTCAAAGTGTGGTGTGTGAGTAAATAGTAATCAGAAAATTCTTACCTAATTATAAATCCTGGCAGGAACTCGACGATGTGGTTTCCACGCCGCGTTGAATATTTTCCGGCATTTACGTTACACGCAACGCGAACTGGCACAACAATATAACGCACCTGTAAGAAATAAGAAAAATTCGATATATTAGTCATATTATTCGATTTAAGTAAAAATTCTTCGTAGTAAAATATTAATCTGAATTAAACTTTTATCGCTGTTACGTGTTGCAAGAACAACGGTTGGTTTAATTAAAGGACAGTCGACTTTGAACGATATAAATTTTGGATCAAGTACATGTTTGTATTACGAGTGTTGTCATGAGGAAATTAGTATTCGATTTACCTTCCTAAACGAAAAATATAAATAAATATTGCGAAGTTTGTGTATCCGCGTGTTTGTGTGACAGATGAGAATAATACATTGAATAATAAATATAATTAAATTTCTATCTAATCCAAACTAAATTCATGCAGTGATGAGAGAACTTTTGAATTTCTATCTAATGACTAACTAACATCTATTGTCGGGTGTAATTATATAGTATTATAAAAAAATTCATGTTATTTTTAACAGTACATAGAAAATCCCAATATATATACATATATATATATATATATATATATATATATATATATAATTGTATAATACTTTTATTGTACCACCGATTGTGCCTATTTAGTGTATAGGCAGAGAAAGTTACAAAGGAGAATGTCGTTATTGTAGATAGCGTTCAGAAAGTTATCTCATGTTTTCCGAAATGAAAATATAACAAGGAAAGTGAGCGAAAACGTGTAGCTTTACAAAAGACATAATCATGAAAATCAGGTGAAGACGCAGAACGAATTATAATTATTATCGAGCCAAGAGTTATAAAAAATAAATATTACTTGGATAGCACCGAGCAGATGAATTTGATGAATGAAGCAAATAAGTTAATTAGTTTGTGAGGATGTTTATCCGGGAGTTTATAGGAATATTATCGATGGCTTGAGCAATTTTATCATGCCGCCGTGAAGATACATCTCCTCGATCGGGTGGCTGAGCATTTGTAACTTATCTTGACATCAGCTGGAAAGCCTTATAATTCAGAAAGCATAATGAACTTCCGGTGTCAATGTGTGGTGTGTAAAGTTAAACCGCTACATAAATCATCTTCACCTTCATCTGAACATTGTAACACTTTTATTATTAGATGATTCTAATGACACCCGTCGGCTGAAAAGAAAACATCAGCTGGTTCTAATTAATAAATAATTTTATTTTCTATAAAATTATTTTACTACCAGCGAAATCCTCCTATTATTAGTCATGGTAAATGCAGTTCGTTTTATAGTCCCAAAAAATCTTTATTCATCAACAAAATTAAAATTAACCTCTGGAACTGTCGCAGTATATTATTAAATATAGAAGAAGTTAAGCGTAGGATAGAACAACGACAGTTTATTTATAATAACAATTTAATAAATAAAAATCGACCGTGATCCTCGATGATACCAAGACCTCCCATGAAGGCCGCCTCGTAAATGTCATCAGTTGACTTGTAACTGCCCCCTGAAGTGTTAACTGTGTAATAAATAAAATCAGAAGGTTCGTCGATACTGCTGCGAAAAGAAGACGATTAGGAGTTTAATGTGTTAGAAAAAGAAAAGAAATTATTATTTTCATGGTGTGTATATACACTCAGTTACGTTAGAAATACTTAGTATTACTGTCCACATACACACTATCTAATTTCTACGTCAAGTTTACAAAATGTGAGTTCTATATAGCAGGTATATTCGTTATTCGTCTCTTTCAGTACTTCCCAAAATAATATCTTATCTCCCTGCATTTGTAACTAGTATGAAACTGCACATTGCGTTACACACACACACACACACGATTGGACGCGAAAATAGCATAAATATTTAGTTTCATTCATACGAGTTTTAATATAATATAGGTATAATCACGCTAACAATGGCATACAGTATATATACAGTTTATATTTAATTAGCGATCTAAATATTTGGATGAATTTGATATTGAAACACCTCAAATCGGATTAAACTGATATTTGGTTTAATATTCAGATACTTTTTGAATGTTTGTATGAATACAAAAAAATACTGAATCGTGTTAAAATCAGTTTTCGTAAACGCGCGCACGCGAACACACACACATACATATATATATATATATATATATATATATATACGTATATAATTTATACATGTATCTGATGAACGTGTTTATGTGTCTTAAAATAAATGACTCTTTTATTTTTAACCTATTCCGAAAAACTTGATTTTTTTATTAGTAAAACAAATTATCTGGAAATATCTCTTTCGTTATTTAAACGTATAAGTAATCTAGGAAAGTCTATTATTAAAAGATGATGGAAGCGGCGTTATCAGTGCTGACAATAGACTGATGAACAACAAATCTAAAGAAATTGAAAATATCTATATTCAACCAAAACTAACAACACCGCTGTTATATTTAACGGTAACTAAATCAATACCTAAAAAAAGATCAAGCTGTAACATTCAATGCGCTCGAAAATACGAAAATACAAAAATACAACTGTTATAAAAATTCAATAGTGATGATAGAATTTAGAAAGAAGTTAAAAACTAGTTTTAACCTTTTTTTCAATATGTAAGAAAATCTATTATGGATGATGAAAATCTCAAAATAAAAAAAAAAAGAGAATATAAATGGGGCACTTTTTATACTTGAGAAAGCACCACTATTGTGATGAATAAAGGAAATGAAACTGTGAGTGGAGATTTCATACATTTCCTTGTGACACGCATACGATGCATAAATTTAACATCTGTAGCTTTATTTTTTTTTAAAGTAAAGATATATCCAACCTATTTTCAAAGACACAAAGACAAGTTTGTAAATGTTTCCTCCGATTTTTTATATTAATTAAACCGAATCATTCTTTTTTATATCTGTATATATATATATATATATATATATATATATATATATATATATATATAAATTCATCATATTAGAAAAAAGTTGGTTTTACATATATATAATTTTTTATACACAATATTATATATTTTATAATTTTTCAATTAAAATAGGTATCTCTCGCTTGTATGCGTGATCGCATTTTAAGATTCTTTGCACGCCTGAAATATAATTATATACGTCTCAGAAAGATTGCTCGATACAAGCACCATATTAGTACATAATTTTGATATAATAGCGAACAAAGGATTTTATTTATTTATTTATTTAGGTAGAAACTCATTTAAATAGAGTTTAGGTTTAAGTCATTAAATTAACACACGCTATCATGATAGTTGCAAACGGGCATACCAAACTTTTATCATATATCAATGATAATAATTTAAATTAAAACGCCCTTATAATTGCAGAGAGTTAAAATTAAAAATTGCACATGCACAAAACCAACCTGTAAGTTTGCGTTCGGTCCAGTGACCAGAAAAACGCAAAAAATACCCAATAAAGGAATATATGCCCGCGCGAAAACTTTGTCACATGAATGAAAAAAATTAACGGTGCGCTATACAATGATAAGAAAAAAAGCAGAATCCGATGGGATTAAATAAGGATAATTATATATATATATATATGTATATATCTCAAAATAGGGTTCTAACAATTGGAGAAAATAATGAAACTCGAACGCAGGATTTATGCTGAAGTAGCACAAGGAAAAGGTAAGAGCGAAAATTTCGATTATTGAAGCATAAATCTGTAAAGTAGATAAATTAAAGCAGAATAAAAGCCAGATTACTTTTCTCTTTGATTTGTAATTTTTAACCGGTTAACGTAAAAGAAGAAGTTTTTTATTAGCGAAAGCATAAAATTATATCGTTTGAATTATTTCAAGAAAAATTAACTCAGTGGCGTATAATTAGAAATAATTTGCGTGCAATTATTATGGATATTGCTATTCGAAATTAAATTCATTTTTTTCGCGTATTGTCGTTAAAATTAGATTGATTTCATTGCGTATATTAAATAATGGTGTTAAATAATTCATTTAAGAACTGCATGTGTTTACAGAACTTATTTTATATAGTCGCTCCAAATAAAAAATAAAAAGTATGTTCGGTAAAAACACCGCTCTGATAAAGAACATACAACATCGAAATCGCAGCTAGTACACAGTTTGGGTAACACTGATTTTTCGTCATTTTAATTTTTCCTATACGTCGTCATTTCACATATATGTGTAAAACCCAACGGTTTCTATACGCTAAAAGTATTTCTTTTTCACTCACACACATATGTGAAGACCGTAACTGGTTTAACAGTCAACGGCGATCTAATAGGAGTGATGCGACACGCGGCGAAAGTGATTAATTGTTAGTCGTAAATTTCAGTTCTTTTGAAAATTCCCTTGGTATCATCGACGCCAACAGTGTAAAAATCTTAATAAATATTACAAGCGAACAACAAAATTCCAACAGATTTAAAATTATTGAACGGCTAATGTTGCATTAAATTGTGCTGTAAGTGTTTACAATGACCCCATGGGAAGTGACCATTTACCGATTACAATAGATTATATTATTTTGAAAACCACAAAACAACTTCAGCAAACAAAACAACCAACAGTCTATATGAAATGCTTTAAACTAGCTAATTGGAATAAATATTATATCAATGCTTTAAATGATACTAACAAAATCAATATAGACCAATTGGCAAATGGGAATTTTTCAACTTAGTATAAAATAATAAAATACATCATTATCAATGCAATGGAAACATCTACATCAACGGTTAAAATTAATCCAAAAGAAAATGAACATCCCCATGGTGGCACAGTGAATGCAATATAGCAGTTGCTAAACGACAATTATCACTGGCCGAGTTTAATAGATATCCCGCAATAATTAATTACAATAAATTCGCTTCGGAACAGACTAAAATATAAAAATTAATTAAACAGAAAAAAAGAGAAGCTTGATTGAATAGTGCAAAAGTCTTACACCTAAATGTAACTCCACGCACATTTGGCGCAAACTAAAATCCATCGATCAAAATAGAAACATTGAGACATCACAGAAAAACCTTGGATAAAGCAATACGAATACATTAACAACAATGAATATTCAAAAAACAAATCAACACGACGATCAATTTTTCGAAACTCCCATATCGTATCATGAATTACAGTACTGCTTGAAGCATAACAAAACTACTGCGGTAGGAGTAGGATGGAATACCTTATAGAGCAGTTCGAGAATTATCAACTGAAACTAAACAATTGTTAATAAAATTTTATAATAACTCACTAGAACACGCATATACAACAAAAGAATGGAAACGGCATATAGTTTGCCTTATCTTAAAACCGGATAAGAAAAAATACAGACCTATAACATTACTAACGTGTTTAGTAAAACTATGGAAAATATATTAAAATCAAGATTAGAATGGCATTTAATTAGAACTACTACCTAAAACTCAATAATGATATAGCACTAGGCATCCCATCAGAATATTTAATACGGATGTATAAATAACGTATTAACCATTATATGATTGCGATATTTATCGATATTAAAGGAGCATATGATTAGGTCAACTTAACAAAACTGAAAGAAATTATGACGAATTTAGATGTCTCTGACAATATCGTGAAATGGATATATACATATTTAACTAACCGCCAACTGACGGTAATAACGGTAAAGTTTCAAAATCAAATGATACGACATCAATTCAGGTTTAGAGAAAAACATATAGCACCATCGAGCAAGTTCATCGGGTAGTTAATATGATTGAAAAATCCATGGAAGAAAGAAAAGTTTGTGATGCGATATTTCTAGATATACGCCAAGTTTTTGACACAGTGTCTGGCATGAAGGACTAGTATAAATCAAACTTTATTTCCTATATCAATTATCGAAACTGTTACAATCTTACCTGGAAGAAAGATACTTTTGCGTTAAATATGCTGAAGAAGAATCACAAATTTATCCAGTAAGATCAGGTGTACCTCAAGGGAGCGTACTGGGACCGTTATTATGTATAATTTATACGGCGCATACCGGGGTTGCGCGAAAAAAAGCAATATTTCTATTCTACAGCGAATGCAGAACAAAATCCTCCGCAATATATCGATAGTGCTGCATGGTATGTAACAAATCTTACACTTCACGAAGATCTTAAAGTGAATCCATAAAAGACGAAATCGCGATATTAGCCAAAAATTTCGTCAACCGTAAAACACACTAAGCACATGGCGATCTCCCTAATGGATAACTCGCTTGAATATCGTCGACTGAATAGAACGAAACCCCCGGACTTATAATAAAAACTAAACGTATTAGTATTAATATATACAGTTAAGTTTTAGCATTCATAAAACTTACCAAATAGCATTAGAAAAAATAAATAAAATAAAAAAAAAAAGATGATACAATAGAGGAACCCTACAAGGAGCAGTACTCTCACCCGTATTATACGCTATACACTAAAGAAATTGATCAACTAGATTGTAAAAAAGTAAAAATACTACAGTATGCTTATGATGTAGTAATATACTCAGTAAACGCAAACTTTAATACAACAATAAACAACTTCTAAAGTATTGAATAATTCAAAAGCATTACAAACAAGTTAGAATTTGAAATATCAAACGATATCGGATATTATCTAATCCATTAATAAAACTATATGGAAAAGTATCAAATTCACCAACGAAAGCAAATATTTGAGAATTACATTTGACAGTAGATCTATTTGGTCTAGTGAGATAAAGAACATACAAACAAAATGCGAAAATGAACATATTACGAATGCCGAATGGTACCAAATGGAGCTGTCACCCAAAAACAAATACACAAATATATATATATATATATATATATATATATATATATATATATATATATATATATATATATAGCCTTAATAAGGTTCATAGATTACGCTGCCATAACAATATCTTCCGCTAATATAAATCGAAAACGTAAAATACAAGTAATACAAAACACACAGCACCAGGATTAATAACCGGAGCCTTATCGACACATTACATTATGAAACTGAAGAGGGTACAATCGATCTACGATCACAATTTATAGCTGATAAATATATAATAAGAACTAAAATGTACACCATCCAATTAATAACAGACTATTACGATTAACCATAGTCGTTAATAATAATTATTGGACGAACAAAAATACACCACAGTGTTCGATTAATAGATATAAATCCATTTAATAAAACCAAATATATTATAATATAGATTATTTCAGTACGCTAAAAAATACTCACGTATAGATTTAGCAACGTCTGAATTTGAATCTGTCTTTCTCAAGTGTAACGAAAAATCGAAAACGTAAAATACAAGTAATACAAAACACACAGCTCCAGGATTAATAACCGGAGCCTTATCGACACATTACATTATGAAACTGGAGAGGGTACAATCGATCTACGAACACAATTTATAGCTGATAAATATATAATAAGAATTAAAATGTACACCATCCAATTAATAACAGACTATTACGATTAACCATAGTCGTTAACAATAATTATTGGACGAACAAAACTACACCACAGTGTTAATCGGCATTAGGAGTCGATTAATAGATATAAATCCATTTAATAAAACCAAATATATTATAATATAGATTATTTCAGTACGCTAAAAAATACTCACGTATAGATTTAGCGACGTCTGAATTTGAAACTGTCTATCTCAAGTATAACGAAAACGTATTACAAAACATCACAGAAAAGAAATATTAGAATTACAGATTTACACTGATGGGTCAATTAACATCGTAGAAAGAAGAATCTGCTCTAGTAGTGATATATACAAAAATAAAACTGCGAATAAATATCGAACATTCCGAATTCCAATGCCATATACATATAACGGAATTATATGCTCTACATCAAGCGGTCGCGATATAACTTCGTCGATACAATAAATAAAAATAACAACTTCCTAATATTTACCGATTCACTAAGGGATTTATACAAAATAACCGATATTTCGATAAACGATAATATAGTTAATAAAATAAAATAAAACATAAGAAACGCAAATATACATTACGGACATTATAAAGCACATTCCAGGGGATACCAGGACACATATATAACCGGAAATGAGTTTGTTGTTAAATTAGCACGACAATCAATCGAAAATTTGAAAAAATAAAAAGTTAACACTCGGAATATCGCTAGGACTAAAGGCGCAATATATACTCGACATCGGATATTATCTAATCCATTAATAAAGCTATATATATATTCAAATTCAAATTCAAATTTATTTCAAATTAAAATACAAGATTACAAAGGATCAGTGGCGGCTCGTGCATAAGGGCTGCAGGGCTGCAGCCCCACCTACAAAATTACCAGTATAATTTTTTTTTCATATTCAAAAATCAATTAAAATTATCCAAAATTTTGAAATTTCGTTTAAAAAAGTAATTTTTTGGATGCTCATTCTAGAACATTGGTGAGGGCTACGTATGATGCAGCTCTTGTTGGCACGTTTAGGAAACATAAAAAGTGTAGTTCCGCGAGAAAACGATGTTAAAGGGGCATGCGCAGTGGTTTCTTTTTAACCGGGTTCGGGAAAAACCAGCCCAATACAGCTCTCGTTCACGTGTTTAGGAAACATAAAGTGCGTGTAAATGGAACCGAACGATGGTAAAGGCGCATGCGCAATAGTTCTTTTTTTGCCCGCGTTCGGGCTGCACGAAAACCAGCCCAGCCAGTAGACTTGTATTAATGTATTTCAAGATTAATATTCCAACTGCAGAATGAAATGTTGACGCGCGCGTTCTTCTATTATTGATTGAATAAATATATTTATTTATAAGGATTTTATTACTTCGATTGTTTTGATAGAAAGGCTAAATTTAATTATGGCTGGAAAAAGCGATTTTCGTGAAAGTGAATTGAATTCGGTTTTGTGTTTGCTGAATAACAAATTTTCGCGGTTATTGTTTGCAGAAAAGTGTAACGTTAAGGCTTGTGGGAGGCCGACTCCGCAATTGAATATTATACAAACGTCATCTAGCCGAAACAATACTTTTGAAAGAAAATTTAAAGCGGATATTTATTCAAAATGTGACTGGCTTTGCGGTTGTGAAATTAAAAACACTTTCTTTTGTTTTCCTTGACTACTTTTTGGCGGTGAAATTTCTTGGACTTAAACTGGTGTGGTAGACTTGAAACATTTGAATGAAAAAATCAAGAAACACGAAAATTCAGCACAACATATAAAAAATTCGATAGATTTTGGTATGCTGGGAAAAACGACACAGGTAAACGAAGCGTATAAAGTAAATATCAGAAAGTTTAATGAAAACGACAAAAAGAATAGGGATATCTTATCAAAAATCATCGACTGCCTGATATTTTGCGGTAAATTTGAACTTCCGCTACGAGGACATAATGAAAAAGCGGATTCCGATAATCCTGGTATTTTTCGAGGACTGTTAAATTTCGCAGGGAAATTGGATGAAAATTTGAAAGTGCATTTTGAAAATTCTACAGTGTTTAAAGCCAACTCAAAAACAATTCAAAATGAATTGTTGGCATTAGACATTTGTCGAACTGAAATTTCTAATGAAATTGAACAAGCTCAATTTTTGGTTGTTATGTCAGATGATACGACTGATATCTCTGAGAAAACACAGGAGGTAATTGTTTTTCGTTACAAATTCAATGGAACCATATATGAAAGATTCTGGGGATTTTATAACCCTGAGTCACAAGATGCAGAAGGATTATCGAAACAGATTTTGGAGCAGTTGAAAATTGTTTTAAAAGATAATACTGGGAAACTAATTGCTCAAACTTATGATGGCGCCGCAGTTATGAGCGGAGCGTGTGGCGGTGTTCAAAAAATAGTAAAAGAAACTTACGCAAATGCCCATTTCATTCATTGTTATGCTCATCAATTAAATTTAGTAATGAGTAAATCAGTTTCAACTAATAGAGAAGTACGCATCTTTTTTAGTAGCTTGTCAGGAATTCCAGCATTTTTTTCACGTTCTTCTCAGAGATTAGCTGAGCTTGAAAATTGTATGTCAAGAAGAATTCCACGTGGTTCCGATACAAGATGGAATTTCAATTCAAGAGTCGTAAATATAGTTTTTGAAAACATTGAACAGCTGAAAGAATGTTTCGAAAAATTGCAGAATTCAAATAATACCCAAACGGTTAATGAAGCATCCGGTCTTCTTCGTCTTCTCAATGACAACAACTTTATATTTTGGCTTGGCGTCTTCCATCCTATTATGCCACACGTTGATTTACTATACGATGCATTTCAAAATCGCAACATTAATTCTTCGAGCGCTTTTTCATCACTAAAAAATTTTATCGCGCAATTTCTTTAATCAGAGAAACGAATTTCGAAAACTTGGTGTCCACAAATACTGATTCTATCGCCGTATCTCGTAAGAAGAAATGTGATGAAAATCGAAACGCGGCTATCAAAGAAGTTTGTGACACAATATGTATACAAGCTAGGGTTAGATTCGAATTTACTGGTCATCTATCTGCAGGAAAGTTGCTGTTACAAGATAAATTTGAAACGTACTGCAGGCAATGTCCTTCTCAAGAATTTAACGAAACTTGTCAGGCATATCCCATGCTAAATAAAAATCGTTTGCAAACTGAACTTTCTGTTCTAAACAAAAGAAATTCAGAATTTTCCCTTGCGTCGGGAGTTGCGCAACTCCACCAATTGTTTCGAAACACCGGTATTTACAAAACACTCGGCGAAGTATATGTTTTGATGAAAATTTTGTTAACGTCTCCTATGACAACTGCTGAAGCGGAAAGGTGTTTTTCTTCCTTGAAAAGAATTAAAACATATTTACGGAGTACAATGCTGGAAGACAGAGTTTCTGCGCTTGCCATGATAAGTATTGAGATGATTCTTATCGATACAATTCCTAACTTCCACAGCAAGGTAACTTGGACTTCATATACAAATAAATTTTGAAATAAGTGCTTTGAAATTACACATTTTTTAAAATTTTCTTAGAATGGCCGATTCTAAATTTTATTTTTGTTTAGAAAATTTAGAATTTTAAGTTTTATGAAATGGTAGCCTAGCTGTATGTTTTTTATTTTAAAAAAAAATTCAACTAGGTAAAACTTTCAGCCCCTCCGCTTGGAAAACCCACGAGCCGCTACTGCAAAGGATATATATATATATATATATATATATATATATATATATAACGTGTAAATCACGACTATGCGCATATTGCGCGAACGCCGGATTATACAAATCAATAAAAAAATAAATTTAACTTCCGTTTCATCGTACAAAAAAAACGTAACGTTATATAATTCAATGAAATAATAGTTTCCTGAACCGAAAAATTCTTTAAAAAAACAACGAAATCGATTTAGACATATAAGTATTAAACTATAATTACAAATCAGTACGAATGTATACCTAACGCGCGAAAGTAAATATACAACATAGAAATATACGCATAAATACTAAAAGCCGTGTATACATAAAAGCGTAACAGGAAATAACTCATATTCACATAATAATTAATAATGATAAACAATTGAAATAGAATTTAATTTACAAATAAAGAAAAATTAAATTACAAAATAAAATCATCAATCTAATCCAACCGAATACTTTTAAACCAGTTAGCAACTTCAATTATTATTATGAAAAGCTTCTTACATATTTACACATTACAAATGCAACTAACGACTTACGCCGTCGTTTATAATTTTTAAGATCAATTTTTAGTTGACGCGGCAAAAAGTTAAACATAGAGGCACCCATATAAACCGCTTGGATTCGGGTATGAAATTGATTAAATTTGGACAACTCTGCTATCGTGTGAAGATAACCTTATTTTACCACCATGCAACTCAATCGAAAAAAGTTTAACATTAGTATTAAATTCACCAACGAAAGCAAATATTTGGAAATAAATACCACCGGACAGAATATATACCTACTATTAAAATTAACGTAATAGTAAAACAGAAAATGGAATTTGAACGTATTATACTAGTTTACATATAGGAAAATATTACTATATTGTACAATGAGACTAAACATATTAAAAATCCGCCATATACTCGGACTAATCAAAATTTAAAAAGCGTATACATAAAACAGATTATACGCTTCATAACTGGGCATTGCAAAACAGCTAACGTCTTAAGAAAATTAAACATCTTGGATTCAGACAGATGCAGATTCTGTAAAGACAATTACGAAGAAAATATAAATCATCTTTCGCGATTAATATATTTCAAAACCAGAAGAAACAATTTATAGAAAGAGCAATACCATACGATACCTATCCACGTAATAACGATAATCACGCTGGTTCATGCGGCACGAGATAAACAACAGTTTTTTCAGATGGTCACCAACCTCCCACAGAAGATGAACAATTAATCCAAAAACTCTTTCAATTACAGAAATAAAAATAACAGTAATAAATAAATAAAATCTATAAAAATTAACTAATAAAATTAAAATAAAAAAAAGCAAATTTATTAATAAAATAAATTCTATTCTTAACAATAAAACAATTAAACTATTATAATTAATTACAAAAATAAATAAAAAAAACAATTATTTTTAATATTTAATTAAATAAAAAAAAATCAATGTAAATGATTAAAATTAATTAAACCCTAAAAATTAAATTAAATTTTTAATTTAAATTAATAAATTACTCCTAATAATTATTAAAAAATTAAATTTATTAATTTAAATCAAGTTATATAAATTACTCCTAATAATTAAATCTATTAAATTTAAATTCTAAAATTAAATTAAATTTTTAATTTAAATTAATAAATTACCCCTAATTATTAAATTTAAATTCTAAAAATTAAATTAAATTTTTAATTTAAATTAATAAATTAATCCTAATAATTATTAAAAAATTAAATTTATTAATTTAAATCAAATTATAAATTCAAATAAATAAATTACTGGATCTACAAGAAAAAGAAGATAATTTTTAAAAATACATTTTCAATTTGCTAGGACGAATATGTGAAAATTTATCCTTTAACTGATGTTTATCTCTTAAACGAAGATATGCAGACGTTGTTTCTTTTTTAAAGTTCGATGATTATCATATACGTAATTATTAAATCGTTTTTAAAAATAAAATAGCGATCGAAGGTTTTCAATTATACATCAACCATGTGTTTGTAAATAATTTTTATTAGCTAACGCAAAAAATCATATCCGCTCACAAGACCTCGTTTATATTAAGGTGGACTCGTAATCTTGTTACGTAATCTTGAACGTTTTTTCTATTTAAAAATCTATTACAAAAAATTTGTTGGTTTTTTTTGTAAATGAACATGGCACATTTACCATACGAAGCAAAAATGTTACTTTTCGCTAAATACGGTAGAACCACCATGACAAAATCGCTTAATTTTTTTTTCTAAATAGTATTTTGCCGACATAGATGATCTCGATTCTAAAAATATTTATGAAATGCATTAAAAATTATTCATTTAAAAACCACTAGTGTAAACAAAATATTATTACTTCCTTTAGTCGTTGCGTTACATTTCAAAAAAGTCGCTACTCGTGAAAATTAACTTGAATTATTTATTACGCTATCTAGCAATTTATTTTTTTTTTTTTTTAAATTGATAACTTACGACTTGAAGAATTGAAATCTAGTAATTATATTTTCGTAGGATTTCGAATATTCGTTAAACTAATCGGATTAAAATGTAGAAAGTTAATGTAGTTTAACGGTAATGCCGTTTACTTTTTTATTCGAAACGTACAAATATTTCATTTAAAGAATTCTAATAAATTAATTCGCGACCGTACACTATTTAAAAACTAATCTGTATTTCCATTTTCAGTCAGATTTTTTTACAGAAGAAAAATCTTAAGACATATTTTTTCTTTAGAATGTTTGTAGCTATAAAAGCGGTTGTATATGTTAATCGAATAGAAGACCGTAATACTACCGAAATTATTATATGCTGCACCTGTTTGGTGCTCGACTAACCAGAGCAACTTACAGAAACTCCAGACAATTCAGAATCATTGCTTTAGAATTATATTAAATAAGCCGCGATATGCACGTATTAATGCACGATTACCTCCATTTTCCGTATATCAAAGACATTGTTAAAAAGCGGCCAGCCAATTTCTTTAATTGCTGTAATATGTCCGACATACGTATAACAAATAATATGGACAACTACGATTATCAATCCTTAAAGCACAGATATAAAAATTACAAACATAGAAGAATTAAACACTCACTACTTTAAACATCCCTTCATAATTTCTTTATAGTCAACATTTTGTTTCTCGCCGAACTGGCACAATCAAAAATTTTTTTATATATATATATAGCTGTTAAGTTTATTTAAAACTTCAATTTTTTTCCTGAGACAGGTTTTTTTTTAAATTTTTCCTGTTAAAAAAAATGTAAGTACATATTATTTTGCATAAATTATATTTAAATACATACATATTAAGATTATCTGATAAGGAGATTATCCGGTACAGATTTTTTCGTATTGTTTTATATAATGTATGTAAATGAAGTAAAATATACGTTCTTCTTCTTCTTAATCGAATTTTATTTATAAACAGTTCGTATTTGTTTTCTCTGTCAAAAATTTAAAACGCGAGGTAAGCCTTATGTGATTAAAATTCGCAACGAATAAAATTTTAAATAATAGAACTTTCTAAGTCGCGTTAAATAATTTCTGATATCGAGGATGAAGTTTTTGTCACGAGGAAATTTTACAAATCAAATTTTTTACTGACGCCTATTATATATATATATATATATATATATATATATATATATATATGTATATATATATATATATATATATATATATATGTATATATATATATATATAGATTCAAATTCTAGAACGATAATGAATATACGTTTATTGGAAAATATTTAAGATTACTTCGATAAATAAAGTTCCTCTACTCTATTAGAAGATGGTGCGTAGTTAATGGTTAAAATAAACTGTAATAACGTGTAAATTTTTAGATTCCACCGACGGTTCACATTACAAAACATAACCGAAATTAAACGTGAAATTTTAAAAGAAGAAAAGAAAACGCAATTTCTACCGTAAACAGAAATAAAGCAGTCAAATTTTAAAATTTCAAAAATTTCACTAATTCGATTGATACTTATTTCACGATATATAAAAATATACATTATATATATATAAAACACAAGAAGAAACTTATCCATACATTTTGTCCACAGAAATGTGTACCAAATAGGATACTTCACGAAACATACACGCCATAAAAAGATAAATACGTAAATTACATTGCCTAATAAATTAACGATTTCCATAATTGCCATTATTTTCCAACAAGTCCTATTTAAAACGTTTCGAAAAATAAGATTAACGAAGTAAAATTTATAAAAATTACGATATTCTCACGAAACATACACGCCATAAAAAGATAAAAGCGCTAATTCGGTTACCTAATAAATTTATGATTTCCATAATTGTCATTATTTTCCAACAAGCGCTATTTAAAACGTTTCGAAAAGTAAGATTAACCAACTAAATTTTATAACATTATTAAAATTATGACATTCTGTAATTTTATCATCGTCTACCGATGGACGATTTTTAATATAAATACACTTTTTTTTAATATAAATACACTATTTTTAATATAAATACACTATTTTTAATATAAATACACTATTTTTAATATAAATACACTATTTTAAATATAAATACACTTGTACGATAAAAATGGCCGACATTATAAGGTAATACAACGCAGAGATCAAATCACAAGTTAATAGAAAATTGCGAACGACGGCGTTTTAAATAAAAGCCCCGGCAAAAACGAATTCAGTATCTTATTTCGTCTCTACCGAATGGGGGGGAGTCAAACGTACACGACTGTCAGCTTAACACACAAACACATTCGTGTATATATATATATATATATATATATATATATATATAAGTGTGCATCAGCACACTCATACAAATGACTCAACAACGGAGGCATTAATCACATTCATATTATTCATCCATTGCAGGACAAAGTAAGCCCAAGCGCCACATAGACCATAATTCCGACAAGTCAGTATTTCCGCACGTGCAATCATACCGTCAATATATATATATACGTATATGCACATGCACACGCACCCATATTACATGTATATATACATATTTGTAATATGTATAATATGGGTGTGTGTATGTGCTAATATATATTTATATATATACGTATATGCACATACACACACCCATATTACATGTATATATTATATATATCCATGTACCTAAAGACGAAAACATACTTCCCAAAAATATAGGTAATTATATAATAAAACGTGTCGTTCAAAATTTTACTGGTATTTTCATGTATTTAGCACAATACAATCAATTTTTAATATTCCGACTGAAATAGACGCGTTGAAATAAACGCGTTTTCCATAAACTTAACTGAATGGGCTGTGAACAAACTGTTATTTGTACCTTTTTGTATTATACTTCAAATATATATTTAAAAAATGTATTTCCATTTGGGTTTCTGGCTAAAAACGAATTTTATCTTTTAATGTTTTTTTTTGGGAGAACCCTTTCATCTGTGGCCCGGGGTAATTTATCCCAGTTGTCCCTGTTTTGTGCGGATCTCTCTCTCTATATATATATATATTATATATATATATATATGTCGGCTAATACATTTTACAAATTTGTATGCACTTTTCTGTCCAATGAACCATTTTTGTTATAGATTTTTTAAAGAATAAAACTACCATCTTAAAAATGACGTCATATAAGTTGTGTTCCATACGTTGTAATATATAAAATCGCAGCATGAATTAAATTTATGTATATATATATATATATATATATATATATATATATATATATATATATATATATATATATCTTAATACATATAAATTACACGCCACATGTTTTTTGCGCGATGGACTCCTAAACTACCTAACTGATTTTAATCAAATTTGCACATCGTGTGCAGTTTGATCCAACTTGAAATATAGGATAGCTTACATCTCAATTTATAGTCGCAATATTATTTTATTGCAAATTATTTGCCTATTGACAGTCACAATTATCTGTTAATTCCAAACGATTCTAACAGATGGCGATATCTGTTGACTGGATTGAGTGAGTATTCAATAGATGGCGCTATGTTAAAAGTATAAACATTTCATATAAGCTGCAATTTAAGAGCATAACCACCACGTATTGCTGAGGCTAAAGTTTAAGTTAAATTTATTTTGTAGTAAACGAAATACAGTGATATTCAATTGTTCTTACTTTTTCAATTTTTGGTGTTAGCATAGCCGGCCTCGTGGAAGTTAAATTCATATTACAGTGAAGATAATACAGTGAAATAATTTTTGCTTTTTAATTATTAGTGCTTCAAAACTCTTTAATTAAAATATATACATGTAAGTACTAACACATAAACACACATGGATTAAATATCTCCAAAAGTTAATTAATACATATATATGACAGAATGGTACAAAGCTCCTCGCACTTTTTCAATAATTGTACAAATTTTTTATTATTATTTTTATTCAACCTCTATTAAAAATTATTTTGCACTCCTCATTTCAATGTGCTATAATAGCATGATTTTTTTATATTTAAACGTTTAAAACGCAATATGTAACATAAAAAAGAATAGTGGAATAGCTGCAGTGTTGCGGAAGACTTCAATCATAATTTGGGATGAGTGCACTGGCTCACAAATATTCACTCGAAGCATTGGATAGAACTATGCAAGATTTAAACGGCAATGATAAACTTTTCGATGGTGCTCTCTTACTTTTTTTGTCTGGTAATTTCCGACAGACCTTACCGGTTATACCTCGCTCTACTTTCAGGGATAAGATTAATGCATGTTTAAAAATATCATTCTTACCGCAAAGAATCACTTCGATTGACCATAAACATGCGCGTGCGATTGCAAAATGATCCATCAGCACAAATATTTTCCGAATAATTACTAGATATGGGAACGGTAAAATAGAACTGCAACCAAATACGCAATGCATAAAACTGCCAGACAATTTCTGCATCTTCGGGGAAAAAATGAATTGATTCAAAGTATTTTTCCGGATATACAGAGTAATTACTTGAATCATAACCCCGGCTCAGTGATCGGGCAATTTTGGCAACCAAAAATGTTAATGTTGACGAAATTAACTTCCAGATACAACAGTTGTTATCAGGCGATCTGATGTCTTTTAAATCAATCGATACTGTTGTTAATTAAAAATGAAAGTTTAAATTTTCCAATTGAATAAATTCTCTAGATATACCTGGAATGCCACCACATAATCTTCGATTAAAAATTGGTTCACCTATTATTCTCCTGCGTAATTTCAATCCACCTCGATTATGCACCGGCACGCGTTTGGTCATCAAAAAAATCACCGGAAATATTATTGAAGCAACCATTTTTAGCTTTTGCTATGTCTATAAATAAGTCTCAAGGGTGAACAATGTCCATTTGTGGTTTAGATTTGGAAAATTCATGTTTTTCTCATGGGCAACTATATGTTGCATGTTCACGTATAGGAAAACGGTCGAATTTATTTGTGTTAGCTGAAGACAGGTTATCCAAAAATATTGTGCACCGATTAGTGCAAAATTTAATTTAAATTAAAAGTATTTATAATTCAAAATAATAAATATTATTGTTAAAGATTTTAAACTATCTGCCCTACTTTACCTCATTTATAAGTTTTAGTGTCACATGTTATTTACTAACAACCTTGTAATATACTAATTTGTTACAAACTTGAATAAAAAATAATAAATTTTAAATTTAATTCTTTTATATTTTTTCACTTGATATCAACTGTAAGAAAATTTTGATCGATCGTGTTCAATCCTTTTCAAATCCCAATCCAGTGGATTTTTATAAGAGCTTTAACATTTCCGTAACTTCATTGTATTAAGGGTTAACGGTAGTAGAAAATCAGTATGGAGGTCGCCATGTTTCTGTTAGTATATATATATAAATATATATATATATATATGTATGTTCAGAATCCTGTGAAACAAATACTATTAGAATGATTGAATATTATTTAAGATCGTTTCACACATATTTAGCCTTTGTTCTTTTGTTAGTTAGAACATTTTATTCGCCGTTTCGTCCTATCTGCGGGAATTCAGAATCCTTTCCTCAAAAGTAAATGCAGAAGATTCAAATTGACTCAGTAGGTATTCGGATATATATAGAGACAAAGTCGATGCAGCCATATGTATCAGTCACAAATTCGACTTTTATAAAGCTTTAATTTAATGTTAAGCCTTCTAGTGAATAATAGGGATTTTTAAATAATCTAATTCGTTGCATAATTTTTACTTATCATGTCTGTTCTAAAGATTGTGGAAAATAACAATGGCAAAAAACGTGTATTATATAACAATTTTAAATTTTATTCACGTCGAATTAGATGTACAACTTCGGAATTATCCGGGATTTGTGCGGAGAGGTCGTGCATAATTAACTTAAAAACAAATTTAGAAATGTCCGTAATATTATTTGCTAGCGAACGACCTCCACAACCACCAGTGTTTATCATATCATAAAATTGATAAAGCTTGGGTAAGCCAATTATATGAATATTTATTTTAATTAAGATCAAATCATTTATTTGCTAAACATACGATTAGATTATAATTGTAAAAGGAAATTTTTGTTACTTTAAATCAAAGTAAATGTAAAAATCTAAAATTGTGAAATTCATTTTACATAAAAACAATCACAATTATTTTTCCATTTTATTACTTTATAATATGCAAATAATTGTTTCCATTAAGTTATTTTGAAATATCTTCGAATTAATGTGTTATTATTATTATTATTTATTATAAATTGGACTCTGGAATTAACCAATCTGTCCATGAAAAACATAAAACATAACAAGAAAAAAAAAATTAACATTATAAAGTAACTTTAGATTCTAAAATAAATTGAAATAAAGAATAATATATACAAACATCATCTGAGGAAAGTAATGAACTTAAGATATACGGAGGCCGATGGCCTAAAGATATAAGCTTAGAAAATAAACGCGATTGTTCTGCCGAGTAGGAGGAACAGTTGAAAAACAAATGATTAGAATCCAGAATCATATCGGTATCGTCCGGGTGAGAGCAGGTGCTGGTTTCGGCCATTCCAATTCTGTGCAAATGAACAGGTAGGCAACAATGATTTATACGAAGCCGAGTTAATGTTGTAATCATGTGACGAGATGTTACTTGAATTTCTATTTTAAGTATTATATTCAAAAGTTATTCTGATAAATTCTAATGCAGTTATGATTTGAGGATATCGAAACGTTTTCTATACACCATAAAAAATGAAATTATTTTTTTCATTGTTAATAAATTGTTTTAGAAAGAGTAAACGTTTTCATTATTTGTTTTTTAAATTGATGAAATTCTTCATATTTTTTGGTTATATTAAAAAGCCCCGGTTTTAGAAAATGGAAAATATAATAATAATGGTGGAAAAATATTAAGCTGTTGTAAATATATAATTTCTTAAAGATTTCCAAGCTGTAAAAAAATGGGCTGTAGAAGACAAGGATGAAACCTAATCAGATTATTCGTCAAGGTATGTATTATACCAGTTATCTCTCAGTTGTCTGATAATATCCCTGTTTATCTATGAACATACTTGTATAATAAAATTATCCGCTTTACAGGTTTTATCTGCTGCCATTTTAATATAGACATGTTTGACAACTGTATTATATTTTTTAAGATTTAAATATATACTTCAAGGTTCTCGGGATGTATTATCCAATATATATATATTACAACAGTGGCGTAGCCAGACTTGGTTGAAGAGGCGGGTTCAAACAGAACTAAATTATAACAGTAAACCCAAGTTAAATTGAACTTTAAGTAAATAACCAAAACTCAAGTAGGTTAAAAGCCCTAAGCAGTCCAACTCACCAGAGTTATTTTTATACATTAGACGTCGAATATGTAATTCTATTAGAAGCAATAGACGGCAGAAATGTTTAACGTCACTGGAACACACTAATAGTACGTTATTGAGGACAGAGGGAGATGGTTACAAAGTACAATAAATCGCGCGAAAAAATAAACGATAAATAATGATTTTATATTTTTTGAAGGAATAATACATAATAATACTTCACTAAATTTAAAATTTAAAATCTATTCTTCGCGTTTTTTTTCCAAAATTATTTTAATACATCCTATATTACAAAACTATTTATTTACTTCAAAAACAACAAAATTTAAATTAAATAAATGAAAAAAAAACAATAAAAAAACACAAAATAGGTTTAACAAATGCAAGACAGCATTTAACAACGAGTATATATTTTCTTATTATCAGATTGATTCCAGGGGTGGGTTCAGACCACCAAAACCACCCCTTGGCTACGCCACTGTATCACAACGCACACAAACAATATCTACATCAGTGGCGGCTCGTGGGTTTTCGAAGTGGAGGGGCTGAAAGTTTTACCTAGTTGAATTTTTTTTTTATAAAAAACACAGCTAGGCTACCATTTCATAAAAACTTAAAATTCTAAATTTTCTAAACAAAAATAAAATTTAGAATCGGCCATTCTAAGAAAATTTTAAAAAATGTGTAATTTGAAAGCACTTACTTCAAAATTTATTTGTATATGAAGTCCATACGACGGTTTTTCACTTTCGCGAACCGGTCAGTTACCTTGCTGTGGAAGTTAGGAATTATATCGATAAGAGTTTTCTCAATACTTATCATGGCAAGCGCAGAAACTCTGTCTTCCAGCATTGTACTCCGTAAATATGTTTTAATTCTTTTCAAGGAAGAAAAACACCTTTCCGCTTCAGCAGTTGTCATAGGAGACGTTAACAAAATTTTCATCAAAACATATACTTCGCCGAGTGTTTTGTAAATACCGGTGTTTCGAAACAATTGGTGGAGTTGCGCAACTCCCGATGCAAGGGAAAATTGTGAATTTCTTTCGTATAGAACAGAAAGTTCAGTTTGCAAACGATTTTTATTTAGCATGGGATATGCCTGGCAAGTTTCGTTAAATTCTTGCCTGCAGTACGTTTCAAATTTCTCTTGTAACAGCAACTTTCCTGCAGATAGATGACCACTAAATTCGAATCTAACCCTAGCTTGCATACATATTGTGTCACAAACTTCTTTGATAGCCGCGTTTCGATTTTCATCACATTTCCTCTTACGAGATACGGGCATAGAATCAGTATTTGTGGATACCAAGTTTTCAAAATTCGTTTCTCTGATTAAAGAAATTGCGCGATAAAAATTTTCCAGTGATGGAAAAGCGCTCGAAGAATTAATGTTGCGATTTTGAAATGCATCGTATAGTAAATTGGCATAATAGGATGGAAGACGCCAAGTCAAAATATAAAGTTGTTGTCATTGAGAAGACGAAGAAGACCAGATGCTTCATTAACTGTTTGGGTATTATTTGAATTCTGCAACTTTTCGAAACATTCTTTCAGCTGTTCAATGTTTTCAAAAACTGTATTTACCACTCTTGAATTAAAATTCCATCTTGTATCGGAACCACGTGGAATTCTTCTTGACATACAATTTTCAAGCTCAGCTAATCTCTGAGAAGAACGCGAAAAAAATGCTGCAATTCCTGACCAGCTACTAAAAAAGATGCGTACTTCTCTATTAGTTGAAACTGATTTACTCATTACTAAATTTAATTGATGAGCATAGCAATGAATGAAATGGGCACTTGCGTAAGTTTCTTTTACTATTTTTTGAACACCGCCCCGCGCTCCGCTCATAACTGCGGCGCCATCATAAGTTTGAGCAATTAGTTTCCCAGTATTATTTTTTAAAACAATTTTCAACTGCTCCAACATCTGTTTCAATAATCCTTTTGCATCTTGTTACTCAGGGTTATAAAATCCCCAGAATCTTTCGTATATAGTTCCATTGAATTCGTAACGAAAAACAATTACCTCCTGTGTTTTCTCAGAGATATCAGTCGTATCATCGGACATAACAGCCAAAAATTGAGCTTGTTCAATTTCATTAGAAATTTCAGTTTGACAAATGTCTAACATACGATCCAACAATTAATTTTGAATTGTTTTTGAGTTAGCTTTAAACACTGTAGAATTTTCAAAATGCACTTTCAAATTTTCATCCAATTTCCTTGCGAAATTTAACAGTCCTCGAAAAATACCAGGGTTATCGGAATCCGCTTTTTCATTATGTCCTCGTAGCGGAAGTTCAAAAATTTACCGCAAAATATCAGGCAGTCGATGATTTTTGATAAAATATCCCTATTCTTTTTGATGTTTTCATTGAACTTTCTGATATTTACTTTATACGCTTCGCTTACCTGTGTCGCGATATTAATTTTTCCCAGCATACCAAAATCTATCGAATTTTTTATATGTTGTGTTGAATTTTCGTGTTTCTTGATTTTTTCATTCAAATGTTTCAAGTCTACCACACCAGTTTGAGTCCAAGAAATTTCACCGCCAAAAAGTAGACAAGGAAAACAAAAGAAAGTGTTTTTAATTTCACAACCGCAAAGCCAGTCACATTTTGAATAAATATCCACTTTAAATTTTCTTTCAAAAGTATTGTTTCGGCTAGATGACGTTTGTATAATATTCCATTGCGGAGTCGGCCTCCCACGAGCCTTAACATTACACTTTTCTGCAAACAATAACCGCGAAAATTTGTTATTCAGCAAACACGAAACCGATTTCAATTCACTTTCACGAAAAATGCTATTTCCAGCTATAATTAAAGCTAGCCTTTCTACCAAAACAATCGAAGTAATAAAATCCTCATAAATAAATATATTTATTCAATCAATAAAACATAAGTAAATAAGCAACAATAATAGAAGAACGAGCGCGTCAACATTTCATTCTGCAGTTGGAATATTAATCTTGAAATACATTAATACAAGTCTACTGGCTGGGCTGGTTTTCATGCAGCCCGAACGCGGGCAAAAAAAACTATTGCGCATGCGCTTTTACCATCGTCCGGTTCCGTTTCCACGCACTTTATGTTTCCTAAACACGTAAACGAGAGCTGTATTGGGCTGGTTTTTATGCAGCCAGAAAGCGGTTAAAAAGAAACCACTGCGCATGCGCCTTTAACATAGTTTCCTCGCGGAACCACACTTTTTTTATTTCCTAAACGTGCCAACAAGAGCTGCATCATACGTAGCCCTCACCAACGTTCTAGAATGGGCATCCAAAGAGAAAATATTACTTTTTTAAACGAAATTTCAAAATTTTGGATAATTTTAATTGATTTTTGAATATGAAAAAAAAATTATACTTGGTAATTTTGTAGGTGGGGGCTGCAACCCTGCAGCCCTTATGCACGAGCCGCCACTGATCTACATATATGTACATATAACACATACATACATATATTCTTCATTTAAACATAGAATGCTTAATTAATATTACATTTTTATAAGATTATGTAGCGAATAAAAATAATTCGAGTATTATACGCTCAAAAGTTTAGAATTGCATTTTAATTTACTCCTTAGAAATAGGGAATGCTGATCACATTTCAGTGAGATATTAATAATTTACGGCAGACAATTCAGAGGGCAAAATCAATGGAGAGAATGCCATCGTCTATTGATGACGCTGTAGAACATCTTTGTGATATTCAAGAATGCTACACTACATTTAAAAACGAACCGGTTTTTTTTATGTACATGAAGAAACCAAAATTGTAATTGTAACGTATCGCTCAAATATAAAAATATTGTATGATACGTCAGTAGAAATTTTTGCCGATGGAACCTTCAAATACAGACCGAAATTTTCGAACAATTATATACCAATCACGGGTATAAAAATTGCTTACACATCCCGTTAGTATATTGTTTCCTTCCAGGAAGATGTCAACAAACGTACACAAAAATGTGGATGTTCCTCACACAAATAGCGTTATCGATGAGCATGAATCTAATTATTACTCACATCATCAATTTTATTGAAACAGCTTAGTTTAAAAAATTACATATAATGAAAATCAATCTAAATCATATTCCAAATTTTAATTTATTCTTTATAGGGAAATTATTAAGTTTTTAAAGATATTATGAATCTTTTATTATATATTTTAAAAAGTTGAACATATTTAGATATTTTTCATATTAATCTATTTCATATGTTCATGAGGATATGTATACATTTTCTACCTTTCGCATTGTACAGTATTTTAAATGATTTATATGAGTATAAATATAGGTAATAATAATTAAACTGCAATAAATGTGCCGGAAATAATAGACACGTCCATTCATAAAAAAAATCTTACAATATAACTTCTTAAATAAATATATGACATACGACATTAGTGATGAAACAAGTATGGAATAAAAAACATGTAAAGAGAGTGAGAATTTTAGAATTATTAGATTGCAGTTAGTAATTGTTGGAATAGTTTAGTTAATATAGTCAATTTTATTATTGTTATTATCATCGTGCGTACCAGTTATGAAGATTTATATTATTTTCAATTCGTTATTGTTAAATAGATATACATCCGTTATGACATTAAAAAATTGACTAATAAATATATTACTGATTAAAAACTATGCTGATTTAATCATAATAAAACAACAGTAATATCTGACCTTAGAGCGAAAGAAGAGCAAGGTTAAACATATTGTTTCACTTTTACAAATTTCAGCTATATAAATTAAAATTAAATTTTTGTATGCAGTGTATTATATATATATATATATATATATATATATATATATATATATATATATATATATATATATATGTATTTGTTTTTATACAAAAACTTGCAAAGCATTAAGATATATCGGAACAAACTGAACTAGTATCTACATTGTGTTATTTGGTTTCTTAATTATTTTATTATTAGTAAAAGAATACATTACATTTTTTTATAATCACATATATTTTTAAAGTAAACGTAATAATATGAAAAAATATCACCACATAATATGTATCTTGATAAAACCAAAAAGTAAAAGTAAAACTGGCGAAATTCTTTTTCTCAACTAAAGCTGCCCACACAGTACAATATAAGTTTCGCTTATAACACATTGAATAATATTAATATAAAAATGATTAAAGTATCTTAATCTTAAACTATATCGGAAAACGTAAAAATCGTTATTAAATTTCCAACAATTACATAGAGTAAATAAATGAAGACATGACAGCTAAATTGTTAATAACAAAAAAAAAAGTCTGCAATACCATTAACTTATACATGAAAAAAACCAAGATGTAATGAAACTTCTTTTTTTAAAATCTAGAAACCTACCAAATATTCTCTTCTTACATATTTCCACGTTCGCAATATCTAAAAATAAATTGATTGTAATTATATAAATCGGCGAAATAAACGAAGGTACTAAATTACTAATTAATAGTCTGATCAAATACACACGAGACTAAAAATAAATTAGTTGTTTCGTTTTTACACAAATAATAGTAGTAATCAGGGGCGTATGGGCTCATAATCAGTCAACCAGGCAAAGCGCATACCGGCGCCAGTTTCGGGGCGTGAAGTCGTGATTTTTTCTTTAAAAAAAATTTTATTTATTTATTTGAAAATACAACAATCAATTACAATATAAAAATATAAAAACACATGAAATACAAATTAATAATTATCTATTAGGTATAACTTGGATAAAAACTTTTTTTAAAAATAATAATAATGAAGAAATATTTTGGATTTTAGTTTGCAATTAAAAAAATGACGGATAGGATTTTAGGTCGAAATAAAAAAATAAAAAATAAAACAATATAAAACCTTGGCTTTTACTTTTTTTTTTCCAATGTATGATTGAATGAATTAGATACCAAAAAATTACTTAAAAAATACAAACGGTATTTGAAAAAAGTTGGACCTTCTGCTCTCCAACTTTCGATGGCTCCTTCAGCCTAATTCTGAGCTTAGTCTCGAAAGCAAGAGGCTCATCTATACTTCAATTTTCTGACCAGCATGGAGCTATGGTGCAGAGATCTGGGGATCCGCAGCCAAATCTAATCCCGAAATTCTCGAAAAATTTCAAAACAAGTTCATGCGTATGATTTCAAGAGCACCTTGGTTTGTCTCGAACGCCCAACTTCGCATCGATCTCAAAATCGATCCAGTTCCTGTTATTATCCACCAGAAGTCAAACAGCTACATTAATCGCCTTCACCTCCATCCGAACGTTGAAGCAATCCTACTATTGGATGATTCTAATGATACTCGACGGTTGAAAACATCAACTGGATCTTATTAATATTTAATTTTATTATTTTTTATAAAATAATTTAACTACATGTGAAATTCTCCTATAATTAGTTATGGTAAATGTAATTAGTTTTACAGTTCCAAAAATCTTTATAATAATAAAAAAAAAAAAAAATTATTTAAAAAAAATTACTTTTTCCGTCAAATATTTCAATTTTGCTGCGGTTAAATCAATAATTTGATCGTTACTGATTTTTTCAATAATGTCTTTCTCGATAGACATAAGAAAGTAATTCCTGTGGCATTGTGCTACGTAATCGGTTCTGGATAAACCCAAGTTTTGAAAAGCTCCTTTCACAAGCAACTTGGGTAACAGATTGTGTAAAGAAATATTTATACGCCAAACCTATTACTCTGTAGGATGTAGAAATCATATTTTTCTAAAATACTCCAACAGCACAATATGCAATTTTTGCAGTAAGATTTGGAAGAACGAGAACCGCATACTTCAGGTTTAAAACGTTCGGTGTTCTATTTTGATTCATCTTCTTCTTGATTAGTCAAGTCCAAATCTTTGTCCGGAAAATCAGGATTATTTAAATCTGTTTCGTAACGTAAATGTGTGAGACTTCCTTTTAAATTTTTCGAATTTTGAGCAAAATGGATGAATTCTTTTTTCAAATTTTGAGGAGTCGTTTCGCTGTCAAATTTTGTATTTCACTCAATTTTTTAAAACCGTTAAGAGGTAATGTTTTTTCACTAATTTCTTGGAAGTTCCTCGGAACCAAATAATGAAGCTTCGGTACATTTCCTGATGAAAACGTTTGTTTAATTTTGCCACCCCAGTATCCAATACCGAGTTGTGAGTCTCCATTTCATATTTCCGATTTGCATCTCGTACTAAATCTTCATAAGCAACTTCATGTTTATGTGTTGAAGGCGATTCTTCAGGGTTTTTTTTTCTTTTTGGAATTCTTTTTACCGGAAATTCTGTCTCCACAGAAATGTCCACATCGAAATTTTTTCCTCAAACGTTACATTCATGCTTTCAGCCAATTTTTTCGAAATGTTCGGAACTTTCTTGTAATTTCGACTGAATGCAAAAATTTTCTCTTTAAAATGCCGAACAAAATCATTGCATTTCATGAAATCGTGTCCTGAACTCTGGAGGTACGTAGATAATGGAGTTGAAATTTTAAAAATTCGAAGATAAATATAAGCGGTCACGATTGTTTCAAATTTTAACAATTTTTGAGAATTCGCTTTATCACGAGCAATGGAAGTACTGTCCTTATCATTGGTAAATTGGAAGAGCGCTTCAACTAACGGAATATATAAAGCATTTTTAGGGTTTCCAAATTCACCAAAAACTTTTCCTAATATTGTATGTTTACTGTTCCACCTAATACTATTTATTCTGGACAATGTTTTCTGACAGTTTTCAGTAACGTTTCTCAAAATATCCATTCTTTGATACGACTCTCGAAAAAATACCGCAATATCATTCGGAAATCCAAATAAAGAAATAGCAGCTAAAGACACTTTTGTGATATCTGAAATGAATAGATTGCATAACACCAAACATGTATCGACAATGTTTCATTTTTCAACCAAACAGTAAAACCATTGACCTTGCATGTTTGCAGCTCCATCTGTCGAATTACCTACATATATTTTTACATCAATTCCATTTGCAAGGATCACGTTTTTGAATAACTCGAGAATACTTTGACCAGTTGATGAAGTGCACTGAACGACATCTAAAAGACTTTCGTAAACAATTGTGTTTTTTACATATCGAACTATAATGACACACTGATTCTTGACAGATATGTCCTGAGTAGTGTCCGACTGTATCGAATACATACCAGCTTCGTTGACTTCGGCACTAATTACCTTCTGCATAGGAGTTCTAATTGCTTCAGTTACATAATTCAAGGTAGTTTTTGAAATGGAACTTAGAAGGTTAGTTATTTTTTGTTGCCATCGTTGTGGGCTTTTTTGATTTCACAATAACATTAGCCGGGTGTAAATTTAACGTAGAATCATATTTTCTTAATAGTAAAAGTATTTCCAAAGCAACTCCATGTTCCAAATCTGAGTGATTAAGCAGGTATGCTGCTTCGTTTCTTTTACTCCTATAGCTAAGACCACATTTTCCTATGAGTTTGATTACATCGATGATTCTTTTAAAAACATCTCGTCTGAATTGAATTTGCTCGTTTCTGAAATTTAAACTTTCATTCTGTAGTAAATACCGAACGTTTGTGTGACTTTGATCTCAAAAGAATGCAGGGGCGTTAGTAGCTTGCTCGGCACTATTTTCATGCTCGCTAATTCGCGTGTAGTGATGTCCACGCTGAAAGTCAGTTAAACCGCGTACAAAAAGGTTGGAACATTTATCACGGGCACCATAAGCCATGCATACAAAGCAGTAAAGAGCTTTGTTTTTTTCTGAATAAGTCAACCATGCTC
This sequence comes from Coronaproctus castanopsis, assembly GCA_032883995.1. Lineage (NCBI taxonomy): Eukaryota > Metazoa > Arthropoda > Insecta > Hemiptera > Monophlebidae > Coronaproctus > Coronaproctus castanopsis. The sequence continues at coordinate 292,131,288 of CM065052.1, forward strand.
TTTTTTTTGTTTTTATTGTAGAAAGTTTTATTCCGGTTAGAGAATTCTCCATTTATAGGCTGTTGTGGATGATACTTTAAAAATAAATAACGATCTGCTGGATCAGGAATTTTTTAATAATCAAAATTCTTTTCATCATTTGTTGATAAAGATAAATCAGGTTCAATAAGATTGGTTTCACTTACCATAGTTACGACGGATTGCTCGATGGAAGCCGACAGTGCCGAATTCAAATTTTCAATATTATTGCTGTCAGAATCCAATGTCACTTTTTCGTTTAAAGTACTTGTGCCTGGACATTCGGCAGGAATGTCCATTGCCATTCATTCAGTAGGAATCGAGATGTCTATTGTAGAAATCGTTTCTTTAACTACTTCCTTTGAAAACATTATGGCTAATTTTTTACATTTTTTCGCTGTTTTCTCGCGTTCTTCGTTTGCTTTCATCCTCTGCTTTCGGCACCGCCAAATTTTTTCTTTTTACTTGCTAGTTTCATTACGGAATAAAATATATGAAACAATTTCTAAAATCGAAAATATCGCAAATTAAAATCCAAATTTGGCATCACGATGTTTTTCTTTGCATTGTTGTCAAAATAATACAATAATCGTACTGGTAGTATCACATCATCAGCAGAACTTGGAATGTTTTTTCTTGAATCACAACGAAGAAGCGGCGCCAAGCAGCGGCGGTGCACCCTGTTTTACCCAATGAAACCGTATTGCCCATCCGCCCCTGGTAGTAATAACAAAATTTCTAACGCCAAGTATGAACTGATTAGAAGCATCAGTACGTAGAATTAAACTGAAAGATGTTTAGATGTTATAAGAATACGTTACTGCTATGACTATCAATAGTGATGATAAAATTCAGGAAGAAATTAAAAACTAGTTTTAACCCATTTCTCAACGTGTACGAAAATCTATATGGATGATGAACATCCCAAAATAAAAAAATAAAAAAAGAGAAAATGTAAATGGCATTTTTTATACTAGAGAAAGGACTACTATTGTGATGACGTGAAACAGTGAGTTGAGATGCCACAAATACATCTGTATATTTTTGTTTAAGTGAAGATACACCCAATCTATTTTCAAACACAAAGACAAGTTTGTCAATATTTCTCTCGATTTTTTATATAAATCCGTCGAAAACAAATCATTCTTTTTTATATCTCTATCAAGTTAATATAAGTATCACTATATATATATATATATATAGTGTATATAGTGTATATAGTGTATATATACATTCCTCATATTAGAAATAAGTTGGCTTGCCTAGTAGTAGACTTTTTTTAGCTGCTAGTGTGTTTGACTAACGAACCTTAATGTCGAGTCCTTGAAAATAGCGACTTATAATATTTTCAACATGCGGAACATAACGCAACAATAAAGAAATCAGTAAGAAGAAAAACTATTTAATTAATACTATTATTTGGTGCACACAAATATACAACGATTTATACACAATATTATATATTTTATAATTTTATTATATATGTCTCAGAAAGATCGTTCGATACAAACACCATATTAGTTAAATAGCAATACATAATTCTGATATAATAGAAAACAGAAGATTTTTATTTAGATATACGTTCATCTAAATAGAGTTTTAGGCTTAAGTCGACGCATGCTTATCATGATAGTTAGACACGTGCGTACCTATATCCACAGTTTTTATTATAATTATAACTGTATCGTTGTTCAAATCTGGCTTGAGATGTGTAAACTTTTATCATATAGGAATGGTAATAATTTAAATTGAACACCCTTATAATTTCAAAGAGAGTTGAAATCAAAAATTGCACATACACAAAGCAAACTTGTAAGTTTGCGTTCGGTCCAGTGAGCAGTAAAACACCAAAAATAGCCAATAAGGGAATATCTACCGTGCAAAGTTCGTCACATGATTGAAATGAATGGTCTGTGCGCTATATAATGATAAGAATAAAAAACAGAATCCGACATGTGATTAAAGATAATTATATATATATATATATATATATATATATATATATATATATATATATATATATATATATATATATGGAAATATAGGGTTCTAACAATAAAAGAAAATAATGAAACTCGGACGCACGATGTATCCTGAAGTGTTCACAAGGAACAGGTAGGAGCAAAAATGATCATGATCATTAAGAAAGGAATATTCAATTCGATTTTGTGAGATCAACAGGAAGAATGTAGGATGACCAACGTGTAAAAAAGTGACAGTAAATATTCTGATCATGTTATAGACAAATTAAAATAAGTCATCAGACCTGTTGAAGCAGAAGTTTATGAAGTAGAATGCCAGATAAATTAAATCACAACGCAAACCAGGTTATTTGATTTGTAATCCTTAACCAGTTAATGTGAAAGAAGAATTTTTTTATCGGCGAAAGTATTAAATTATATCCTTTGAATTATTAAAATAAAGATAAAATTAGAAATAACGTGATACTTTTGCATGCAATTATTATCGCTATCGCTATTCGAAATTAAATACATTTTTTTTCGCATATTACTGTTAAAATTAGATTAATTTCATTGCATATGCGTATATTTCACATTAAATATATATTTGTAAATTCTACGATGTTAAATAATTTACATTTCGCCCATTTAAAACTGCATTTGTTTATGATAATGCTATCTTCAAGCACACAAGTGATGCGACATAAGTATTGAATCGAATACTTGTATTGCAATACAGAAAAACATTGTCTCGATACATGTAAAAATTGTCGTTACTTTGTATCGATGTCGAAATTTTAATCGAATCGTTGCGAAAAGTATACATACGTTATTTTATAACGAATAGAGGTTAAGCATATTCGATACTGTATCATTGCATTTTGTTTTTACGTTAATAGTCAATACATTGCGATATTGAAAGCGTTTAAAATGATCACATAAATCAAATAGGACTGAAAGTAAACAACAGTAACCAAATTTGTTAACTTCATTATTTTAATTTATTAAATGTTACTTTATATTATTTGATTTATTAATGTTATTGTAACATTTTTTGTTAATACTTAAATTATATAAATAATTAAAATATTTTTTTTATATTAAAATAAAATTTTTCTGTTTTAAAATTACACTTACACCCAAAACACCCCACTATAAATGTATCTCATACATTCCACCATGATATTTTTTCCTCGGCGGTTTAAATTTAACTTTTGCATTTAATATATATTCGACTTGTAAATGTTTTTGTTATTGTTATTCGGATCGATATCGATAAAAAATAGCAGTAGGGAATATTTTCCTATTCTGTGTTTTACACTGGCAATATTTCTTATTTTATATTGCTTTTCAGATAATGCGCACGATATGACGTTTGTAGGAACTGATGGATGGATGACGATAATTCTGCTAATAAAATAATCGAGGAATTGGTCAAAGCCGCGAAGAAAATTGTACAGAATTTATCGAAAGCACGAGTTTCACACATTCGAGTAGGAAAGTTTTACGGTTGATGAGAAGACTCTCAGAAATAAATAATATATAGCAATGAATAAAAAATCGTAGTAACTCCAGATAGCGTGGCTAATCGCGTGGTAAATGTTACACACGTGCTCCTATTGACAAGCTTGTTAGTACACGAATCAACAAAGAGTTATCGGAACTAAAAAGATGGCAAAACCATTTGATATTGATAAACTAAATGAAGTTAAGGAAGCCTGCAAAAAATATGGAATCTTCCCGGAATTTGTGAAATACTTTGGACCGAAGGCGAAAAACTGGCTATTTATTGGGAAATACCCAAAACTATTTAAAACATCTTTATCGCTATATCGAAGCTAGGAAGGGATCCATCAATAGCCGATAATTATAGGCCGATATCTTTACTGAGCATTTGCTATATACTATTCGAGATGGATGCTTTATAACCGACTAACTACTGGGAACATATACCATTGGAACAAGCAAGCCGAAGTTGCACGGAACATGTAGCGTTTCTAACTACATTTATTGAAAAGGGCTTCCACAAAAAACTTAAGACGGCTACTGTTTTCACACTTTATACTATACTTAACGAGATGTTGACAAACTGCTTGCTTACCGTGCGCCTCACGAATAAGGAAAGTAAACAAAAGCAACTAAACGACGGAATGTTTTGGCTTAACAGTCGCCATACCGCAACAATGGATGTACAGTTGAATAACACAATGAGGCTGATCACAGGTGTCTACTGCATGGTTACCTTACTCAGTAACATTACGTCGCATATACAAGAAAATAGCAACCATTAGAGTGGCAGGAGAACAAAGCCGATCAACGACTTCCTGTAAATAGACATACCAACGTGTATTATGGTAAACGTCCTTATTGCAAAAAACTTCAATGGCAAGAAGGAGTGGCGATAAAAAAATGGACTCGATCAAATCCAGCCAAACAGAAACTGGTCACACACCCTGATCATAAGGTGAACTGTTTTAACTTAACCCGAAGAGAACGGATACAACTGAATCACATTCGGACTGAGAATGATCGATGTAATGAATTGCTAAAGCGACGGAAAATTAGAAATGACGTGTGATTGCGGACACCCTCAGTAAACGATTGAGCACATTGTTCATGGATGCGAAGTCGAGATTTTAACGGTACTTTCAATTCACGAAGTATCACCGCTAGCGCTAAAATAGGTACATAATATGAACGTAATGTTGTTAGTACTCTTTCCACATCAAAGCATACGAATAGAATAGAATAGAATGAAGTTTGTATGCGTCACAATCTTCAGATCCTTGCCCCGCAAGAACTTACTTACATTCCTTGTCAACATAATTTCGAACCTAGCGTTTTAGATTTTGTCTGTGATTAATAATGTAAACATTATGCCCTGTTGTACTCAATATATACTGTTATTTATACCAATAATAATTATCAGTTCGTGCAGGATAAGTTCTCGTATAGTTATTGTAATACTAATTGGTATGACTTCGAAAGATATGTTTCTGAGCGTGTTAATTTGAATCAACCTATTATCAATGAAAACGATATCGATCATCACATTGCTGAGCTTACGAATTTAATTTCTGAAACCATTGATCGATTTGCAACTAAAAATTTTTATACTAACGCTAACTTCGGCTCCGCATTACATTGTTACCATTATTTAATTCAAGAATTATTTGAGAAGAATTTAGCGACACTCATCGTCGTAGTACTATTAAGATAATTCTCAAATTTTTAAATAGACTGGCACGTGCGATGTTAAAATACCACAAACCCAATAAGTTTTATCAGTTTCTAACTGCGCTAAATACTAAAAACAACAATCTTTGGAGAGCACTATCAAGATACCGAGCTTTTCCTTCACTTTATGACACTGTTACAAATAATTAAGCTTACAAAGATTATGATAAGGTAAAATTATTTGCTAATAATGGTATTTTAAAGTGCACGACCAGAACGCATTTCTCAGTTATCATTCTAAAAAAGTTAGAAGTACAATCTGTAACTTTATGAAGAATAATGAAATTTCGTGTAGTGTTAGCTATATAAAACCCAGGGAGATATATATGCTTGTATAAAATCATTCAAAAATAAAACTTCAGTAGGTAACGATAATATTTCCTCTGTATTAATTAAAAGATTTCCTGTTCAAGCTATTGTGTCGAGAGGTTACCAATTACACATACCATCCACGTACTTGGAAAATTTGTAAAATTATAGCGCTTCCTAAACCTGGGAAAGATTCTCCCAAGATCAGTAATATACGACCCATTACTTTACTCAGTAATTTAAATAAATTGCCCGAAAAATTAATTTTAAAGAGGCTGAGTATGCTATTTGCCACAACGTTATTCCTAAAAAACAATTTGGATTCGGGCCAACTAATTCTATTACTTCATCAAATAGCGGGAACCGCAGAACACGTTGTTACAGATAATTTCAACCGTAATATACGTACTGTATTGGTTATCGTCGAAACATTCGATACTACTTGGCACAATGGCATTATGTATAAAATGATTGTAATTTTCCACCGTACTTGGTTAAACTTGTACAAAGTAACCTGATCTTTTATATCGAAATGAAAGACTTGTCTAGCTGGTGTACCTTAGAGCAGCGTCTTAGTACCGTTTCTATTTTCGCTTTATTTTTACGATTTTCCAAAATAAAACAACATCGAAGTTATGCTGATAATTAGTAATAACTTATAACGAGGATCTTTATGAGTTTTGAAATATTTCACTAAATGGAAAATCATCATCGATCCTTTAAAAACGGAATCAATATATTTTACTCGCATTGGTGCTCTGTATCTCATAATAATTTGAAGAAAATGCAACTTGTACAAAATCAATGTTTAAGATGCATATGCATCTCGTTATACCAGAATATCGGATATGCACCACATGTTAACGCATATCGCAGACTATATATTTAATAATTACCTCGAAGAGAGTATTGTTAATTCAGTAATTATTGTTGGAAAAAAAAAGGTCCTAAATAATTATTTTGTTTTCTCGATTTTACATTTGGTGATGTTAGAAACGCAATTTATCATTACCCAGTAAATTTTCTTTCGATTTTGATCAATTATCAATAATTTTGATTATAGAAAACTTGATTTTTTTATTTCTCTTTTAGCGTTTTTGTTTAATAAATCATTTGCTTCAGGAAAATTTCTAGATATTTTGAAACTAATTGATTTTTCATTTTAATGATTTTGGGCTACCGAATAAAATTATAAGTAACGCCTTTTTTTTTTTTTAGCATAACTCTTATATTGCTGAGAACCTAGAGGATGGTCGTTTTGTAGTACCCGTATATTTTGATATATGCAAAGCTCTTAATAGTATAATCATGAAATTCTGTCGAACAAATTATATGCACGTGGAATCTGGGGAAATGCTTACTTTAAACGGATAGTATGAGACGAATGTGAATAATATTTTTTTGTGATAATGTACAGGAATGTTTTTGTGTTTTTTCAGATAAGTGTTTTTGATCCATATTTATTCTTAATATATTTAAAAAAATAATAATAATTACCCTTATGGTGTTAAACTAATATAATCTTAAGTACTACAATTATTGAGGCGGTACATATGCTTACAACTAATGCGTATGATATTGATGAACACATAAAAAAAGGTATGAACTTGTTCCAGTGAACGAGGCTTCTAACTAATATATCGTAGATGTTAATATTTTATAAAACTAGAACAAGGGTTTTAGTCGCTTTAAATTCATTATCTAACAGCTCTTTTGCGTCAATATTGAAATGTTGATTCAAACGGCATTTGTGAGTTTTTTCAAAATCATTTACTTTCGCATATGAACTTTGCTCTAAGATCATGATAGATGTCATCATTATGAGAATAACGATGGGCATCTATAGCAGTTCGAAGGATTACGTTTTGTCGAGGTTAAGTGAGTTGTAGATTGGACTTCTTAGTACAGAAATACAGTGGTCATGTCGTATATTTACATCCTGACCTGCTTATAATTTAGTCGCTGTGATAGTCGTGTAGTTCAACGGGTTTGCCGGTTTTTTCTCTCCCATCGCTGTGCTGGGTTGCCTATTTCAACAATCTCTACTTCCTGTTTTGTTGTTTGATATTTGACGTTTTTTTACGTGTCTATCGATTTTGGCCCTAATTTTGTTCGTTTTCTTTTTTTATAACTAACGTCTAAAAGAATATTAGAAAATTCGGATTGTAACGAACACTTTACTTCATCAGAATGTAGCGACAACGAGGATGTCAATTTTCGTAGCGGAAAATCGGATTCAGAAAATGACGTACATTCTGACGAATTTTACCAAGTTGATCTTCCATGGTGCAACCCAGGAATTTCGCATTTCACTGATAATTCAGGTATACAAATACTAAATTTGAACAAAACAAATATCGTTTATATTTTTTCATGTTTTTAACACATGATTTCATCATCGTAAATTAAATCAATCATTATGCTCGACAATATAATAAATACAATTCAAAATAATTCGAGAGTAAAACAGTGGACAGATACAAATTCGAACGAAATAAGAGCAATTTTGGTCTTCTGATTTTAGAAAGCATTTGCTCGAAACGTGAGACAAAGATGTTCACATTCCTGCAAAAAGGTGGGACATGGCGTGGACGGTAGTAGGACGGATGACTTGGATTGCAGTCAGTAGTAATTAGAAGGAAAAATTATCGGGTAGTAGGAGAAAGTTTTGTAGAATGCATCCGGATGGTTTGCAATAGGGATTCATCGCGATTATCATGTTGGGTAGCCCATTAATGTTTGATCGATTTGGTTATAGTTGGATTTGAAAAAATTTTCAAACGAAAAAAGTACTTTTTTAATCTCGTGGGTATGTTAGTAACAAAGTAACAACATATATATATATATATATATATATATTTGTTTTTTTTTATAGATACTTTCCACTTGCGGAGACTTTTTAACCTATCTGGCGCCTGTAATGTTTAAGGTAGCGTCTTCGGGGATAACTCCTTAAATAATGACCGCAATTTGATAAACTTTTTTTTGTTTTACTCGTCTTACATATACGTTGGCGCTTGTAATGTTTTATGTATGCAGCAAAAAGTGTTGCCGCGCTTTTTCGCAGATAAAATAGGCATAGATGGATATTTATGGATAAGTCTGCAGATATTGGTCGGATTTTGGAAAACCTTTTTTGATTTTGTTCATAATCATCCCCTAAGTATTCATACCTCTCAATAGGTAGTCCCTAGTTTTATCTATTAGAAAAATTTCTATATTTGGCAGATAATAGAAAATTATATAAAATTCTACCCCTTTTAAATTGGAGAAACATCATCACAGATGAAACATTAATTACCTGGAAGGATAAATTAAGTTGGAAGAAATATATTCCTTCTAAGCGGAAAATATATATTTTTTCTTATACTGTGCTATTTTAACAATTTGTTAATCGATGTAATTTAAATTAAAATATCATGAATAAGCTACCTATCCAGTGAAATGTTCTCTGAAAAAGTAAGGCAGGATATGTACATAATTTAATAATTTATCCCGGTTCGATACTGTACGTGGTGAATGTAATTATGCTGGTGAATCAAATTACGACACATAATACCTACACATCAAATTAATTTATATATATATTTTTTCAGTTTACATATTTATTATTATTTTATTTTAATTTTTTTAATTTTAATTAATTTGTTTTAAATTTCTAATATATCCCCTACTATATAATTTTTAAAACTATTTTCGCGGTCGATATTCATAATTAGATAAAATAATTTCTGAATAACCGCGTACAATTTAGAAAAAAATGATTTATTAATAAACTCGGGTTTATTAATATTAATATACTGTTTTATTCTATTATTAATAATTCGTTTTTTTCTAAATTGTACGCGGCTATTCCAAAATAATTTTATCTACATATCCCCTACTCTCAACACTCCATGATAATATATATATATATATATATATATATATATATATATATATATATATGTATATATATATATATATATATATATATATATATATATATTATATTATATTATATAACCATCACAAATAAAAAGCGGTAATTTAAAAAATAATAAGTTTAATTATATAACGAATATGTAATATCATTTATAAGTAATGGAAACGAAAGCAAACAAATTATGACGTTATGAGAATAATACATTATGTTTAATGCGTTGATGCTTATACTTAGTATATCTAATACTTAGTTCCCTGGAATCGTAATTTCCAATTGCTGGTAGTAAATTATTACGGTGCACACTACAACTAAGAAAAATTTTTTGGGATAGTTTTGAGGATATAGTCTTTTACATATGGTACCTGCAGAGCACTATGCATATATGAAATTTTAGTGTATACGGGGACATTGAGGATACATCTAAGACATCAATTTTGGACTAATTGCAGTCTATTAAAACTAGCATTTGAGACTGAAGATCAAACTGGACGAGAATATATTCAAATAGGCCTAATAATTGACTTGTATAAATTATTAGTTTATTATTAATATTTAAGTGAGATTTACGATTGTAAATTGGGTAAATTGAACAGATTGCTCTGTTTGTCTTCAATGATGCATGGTCAATATGCTTGGAAAAGGTTAGCCTCTTGTCTAAAATGACACCAAGATAGCGTATCTGGTCAGACCATTCTATATCAACGCCACTGACGATATATATTTGCAAAGTGCCAGGGGATATCGAAAAATTTTTAACATTCCTTTTAATAATGGGATGGAGTTTTCTGCGGCGTTTAAGATAATAGAGTTAAGATAACGAATGTAACCATCTACATAAAAAGGATTGTGTAAGGTTATTGGAATTTTGACTTCGTTTTGTATGTATTGTTGATATTTTCTCCAGTTTGCTTTAGAGTAATCAAAATATGGTTGTATTACAATTCGCCTTATCGTACGACCGAGAGAACATATTATTGGATTATGATTGGAAGACAGCTTCACCAATTGATATAGGATCGGTAATTTCATAGTATTTTTTTGTAAGGACCAGATCAATTATGCTAGATTTTGAAGACGGGTGGCCCGGAAAAAACGTAGGTTCATTGGGTGCTTTTATTTGAAAGTTTAAGGTGTTTCCCATGTGTTCATGTACGAATGTGTGAGTAATAGAAGGTAGCTCAGTTAAGTAACAATTAACTGATTCTTTTATTCTTTCGAATTTGCATTCTATCTACATACAAAGAGATGTACAACACATACACACGCACACACACAACACACATATATATATAACATTAGTCAAATGGACAAGTCTATGTTTAAAAAAATATATAACGCGCATATAAATTAAATAATAATTTAGATTAAATTTTCTGTTATTTGTAAATAAACAGTAAAAGATATATTCTATTAGTTATTAGTAATTGGTTTAATTGATATATTAAATTTACATAATATTTCTTTAGTACGATACTTTATAATGTAATTATTTTATTTTATAATTGGATATTTTTGTGAAAGACTCGGGTAGTTAATAGTACTTTTTTATTCAATAATAAACATGTTCATGCGAGTAGTCAGTCAATATATTCTCTAAATCGATATATGAAACACAATGTTAATGGTTATCCAAATAACGAGTTAATTTTTTATCGCAACAATATCAGCCATTCGAATTTGAGCTACTCGAAAATACACGCTAATATGTAACGTCGATATAAATTTTAAAATACCTTATACATATTACTTCAGTTATATGAATTTAAACTCGTATGCTTATTGTTCACGCTTAATATATATATGTTTATTACTGTTTGTGTCACAATTAATTGCATATTGAAATCAATATATACACATAATATGTTTCACTTGTCAGCTCACTGCAACAATTTAATAAATATAAGTAAACTATTTTATTAAATGTAAAATTTGTTTATACTTAATAAAACGAAAACGTTATACCAGGCATATCCAACTGTTTTTTGCTCCTGGGCCGGATTAAAAAAAAAATGTTTTCACCGGCCGGAAAAAACATTAAAATGAAAAAATGACAAGTGAAACGTATATATTAAGGTCTGTAACGTTGGAAAATGATCGAAAATGATCGATTTTACACGGTTCGATTGATAGTTTCAAATTTAACTTTGATATCGTTTAAGATATATGAACCATTGAACTATACACCGGAACCTTAGTCTAAACGGTTCGTTCTCTATTATTGAATACTCTTTTGGATTCTTTCAATCTAGATGAGATCTCATCATCGAGAGTTGCATCCTTCTTTACAACGTTGCCTAAGTAGTTAAATGAATTTACCGTCAGAATGATAATTATCAAACTATTACAGCACTGTGAACATATCAATAAATCAAAATTATGCAAAGTAATTTACATATATCCAAAACGGAGAGAAAAGAGAACGATGTATATACGTAAAATAGTTGTTCTGTGGGTGATATGAAGGCGACGAAATTACAGTCAAACTTATGGTTGTTACGTAAAAAAGAGCAATACTTGAATTTCTTATTTTTTAGACATGCATTGCGCAGACATATTTACATTTTGAATAAAAAACTAAACTAACTGAAATATAATATTATGGGGAAAAAAATTTTCAAAACTTCTCGAAGTATGTCTTTAGTTGAGCGAGTAGTAGTAAAATTATCCGACTTTAGAAATATGTATTTAATTGGCTAGATATATACGTTATAAAAATTTTCGTTTAAACTTATTTTAAAATAATAATAAGAATAAAAAATCTAGTCGGAAATTTTTCTTTAAAATTTTAAACTACTAGTCTGTCGAATAATCGGACATTAAACAGATATTAAATCGAATGTATTTATTATTATAAATTATAAAATAAATATTATAATAATAAATTAGATACAATTTCGGAATAACCGCGTACAAAAAACAAAAAAAAAACGATTTATTAATAAAAGTAAAACGATATATTAATAAACCCGAGTTTACGTTTCAAGCAACATGCACCATCATCAGAACTTTTATTAATAAATCGTTTTGGTATTTTATTTATTTTAATGTATTTATGTTTCGTAATTTCGTGTATGCATTGTATGTCGCTGTGTTCATTATACGCTTTTAAATGTATTTTTTTATAAATGTCTAACAAAGAGTAGTCAACAAAATTTAAGGATTTAATTTTTATATAAATCGATTGTATAAGTTGGCTTCCAACGTTTAGTTTTGGTATTCGATGACACTCGTCAGCCTGAAATATTTGAAAGGTGTAACCGGTTAATAGATGGTTCTTTATAAAGTGGCGATCACGACCAAGGCTGAATAGATTAAATAGAAATTAATTATTTGCAGAGATAGAGTGGGTAAAATCACGAGAGGATATTATATGTATATATATATATATATATATATATATATATATATATATATATATATATATATATATATTAATAATAATAATGAAAGTGCAAATAATATTAGCGAACGTACTCATTAGAAGAGGTAAATGAGACTGCAAGTGTTGCACAAATATAAAACAATAAAGTGCGAATAATATAAGCGAACGAAATCCGTCGACAAGATATAAGTTTGGTGGGAAAAATTGAAATTATGTTCAATAAGCATGCATTGTGAGTGTAAAGAAATGGTTAGCTCCAATGAAACATCGGGCTGGCAAAAGAAATTAAAATTATAACGGTCTATGATTATTAAATTTATAAATAATTAAATAATTATTATACGTCACGAAAAGCAGTGAAACTAGACGGTACGAACTACTTTAGAGTAGTAAAGATCTTAATTGCGCATTTTACACAACTGTCTGAGTGATATGTAAACAATTTTGTCTTTAATTTAGAATTAACATCATAATATTATATATATATATATATATATATATATATATGTGTATATATATATGTACATATATATGTGTGTGCGTAAATATTTATCGGTACATAAAACAAAATATTCTTAGTATTGAATTATTTAAAATGGGTAAATATCTTATCTCTAGTTGTAAATAAAGAGAGTTATTTATATATATATATATATATATATATATATATATATATATATATATATATATATATATATATATAAATAGATATTGCTAGTTTTATTCTGAGAATAAAATGTGAGGTCGATACGGCTAACTTACCATGACCACGCAAAAAATATGGGAACGATTTTCTTTCTTCATTGTTGTTGGCTCTCCTTATTTAGGAAAAAACTGACGTCACTTATTGATGATCTCGCATTTTAAATCTCATTTCGTATGATGTGAAGTTTTTCCATAGTTACAGACTTGTCTTTTTACGGTAGATCTACCGTTTTTCAGAGATTCCTACCGCCATACCGTTATTTCCCGAAATATTTCATAAATCTACCGCTTTTTCCAATATTTAAGTTAATTCATTAATTTCCGTGTTTTTTATACTTTGAACAATTAAAACGTCCATTAATCATTTTTTCAATCACTATTTTTTTTTTTTTTTTTTTTTTTGTAACATCGTACCAGCACTTAGTGCTACTAACAACGTAGATCACGGATAAGAGAGGGGTTTAATCAAGTGTCTCCATTAAGGCACAAGACTGCGATGAGGAAGAAGGAATGTACAATATGGGAATGAGATTGGGACGAAATAATGATAATAGGAATAAACAGGTACAATAATAGGAGAAAAAGACATACGCTATCGTCTGGAAGGAGAAGGGAGACTGAAATCAATTAGGTGATAGGAATAGCATCGCGACACCACTTTCTTCTCAAACGTCTTGGCGGATTATCTGGAAGACACGATGTGTGCATTCTGCGGATGATTGGATTGCTGCTAACCTCGAACTTGTCGAAGAATTTTTTATATTGCTGTATATGTATGTCACCGACATAAGGAATCCTAAGATCGTTATGTAAAGTCCGATTGGAGACGTAGACAGGAGCGGACGTGATGGTACGAAGTATCTTCGATTGCTGCTGTTGTATTCTTCGAAGATTGCTTTTGCAGGTACTTCCATACAGCTCTATTTCGTAACACCAAATAGGAGCGATCACTGAAAGATAGATGATCCGTTTAGTCGTTAAATTTAAAATTGACTTCAGACCTAATAATGGATACAGCAATTTTGCACGAGTAATGATTGTTCTTTTTGTCTGTGCCACGTGTAGCCTCCATGTAAGCCTCTTATCCATAATTAAGCCAAGATAACGTACCGAGTTTGCTTGAGTAATTTCTTCATTATTGATTTTCAGTGCTGGACAGCTGACTTTTCTATTTGTAAATACAACGTGTTTGCACTTATTCGGGTTAAATAGCAGACGCCAGCTCTGTGCCCATAGAACTAACCGATCTAAATGGTTTTGAACTGCTGTATTTGCATACATGACGTCTGAGTTGGACGCAAGGATAGCTATATCATCGGCAAATGATGCTAAGATAGTCTGATTACTGGTTGGTATGTCTGCTGTATAGATTGTGTATAACAACGGTCCTAGTAAGCTACCTTGTGGAACAGACGATAGAATTTTATGCTCTTCAGAGAAACAATCATTGATTTTAACAACAAATGTTCTATCGGATAAGTATGATTGAAGTAAAGCAAATAAATCGGAAGGGAGAATTTGTCTCAGCTTGTACAGTAGCCCGGGATGCCACACTTTGTCGAATGCCTGTGCAACATCCAAGAATACAGCTGAGCATACTTCTTTTTTTTCCAACGTTGAAGAGATTGCGTCAACCAGCCGATGGCACTGTTGCACTGTAAAGTGTTCAGTACGAAATCCGAACTGATGGTGTGGAATTATTCCACGACTATTTAAAATAGATTGAATACGATTTTAGATTAAATATTCTAGGATTTTTGATAAGGAACAAAGCAAGCTAATAGGCCTATATGAAGAAACGCCCGTTTGCGGCTTGCCTGGTTTGTGTATCATTATTACTGTTGATTTTTTCCATGTTGAAGGAAAATGTCCAATCCGTAATATTGCATTGAAAATGTAACACAACAATGTGGCTGATTTCGGTGGAAGATGTGAGAGAATTTCACCAGTGATATTATCTATACATCACTATTTACCTTCGTTAAAAAATTGCCTATGTGTTAGTGTATTAATTGGAGCGGAGATATAGAATGACAGAAAATAGATGATTCAGCCGGAAGGTTAGACAGTTCAAGTTTTTATGCGCTGATCGGCATGCGACAAAATACATATATAAAAAAAAGAGAATGGTATTAGAGCTCACTTTTGATGTTGCAGTCAGCGCAACAGAAGGCGCCTACAATACGCGACCCAAGGAAAAAACACAATCGAACAAAAAACACCCGACAATGATTAAAAGTGTTTACGATTCATTCTTTAATAAGTTCGGTTTTTGTGTTTGTATTTCCCATTCGCGCGCTCTACAATGAGCACAGCCTTTATTACAATTACATTCTAGCCACCGGTCTCCGCTGATAAAACTATGTACCTGTCAACTCAGAGCTTAAATATTTTGGTAAGTAAACATACATTCGCATGTTTTTAATTCCACATTCTAATTTTATAATAATAAAAAAAGTGATATGTAAAAATAATGAATATCTGGTTAAGTAGGTTCTACTGCTTCTATTGTGTAATTATTTGATGAAACACATTTCGAAAATTGATTATTTTATGTTTAGAATGAAATATTTAATAATTTCTTGTAAGGGAAGATAAACAATATATTTTGTGTTTCCCGATTTTGCAATGATTGTGGGAGTATCGTATTCTACCGTTTCTACCGTTTTTTTGTAAGGTCAACTACCGTTTTTTACTTCAAAGCATCTGGCAACACTGGTGACAAGATGTTCGATCTACAAGTAATAAAACTGACGGAAACATACATCCAGCAGAGAGTTTGACACTCGTTACGGGTGACCGAAAAAGGGTCTAGGTTTGAAGTTGAAGCACTTCCTTCATCATATAATATAACGGTCTTCCGTATAATGTATTGGGGGAGTGCTATTTAATGTGTAGTTCAGAACATAACGTTATTTAAAGAAGTATTATGACGTTAATTTTTTAAAACATACACTAATATTAGTAAAAGGATAAAGTTAATAAAGTTGTATAAGTTAATTATTCATAAAATTATTAGATATGTATGTCTCGTTTTAGTTATATGCCTCGAACAGCGCTAATAATAAACTACAGGTGCTTCAAAATAGATGTCTAAGATGCATATTACAAACAAATAGATATAGGATGCTTTCAAACGGCTAGCGTATATTATTATTATTTTTTATCTCATTAGTATTTACTGCAAGCTGTCAAACAAAATAATAAATAAATAAATAAATAAATAAATAAATAATAAATAAATAAATAAATAAATAAATAAATAAATAAATAATAAATAAATAAATAAATAAATAAATAAATAAAAAATGTATTTTTACATTTAAAATAAGGAACAACAATTATCATCTACACGTACCGAAATAAAACAAAATTCTTCCCGTGTATCGTTGATATAAATAATAATATAAATAAAAGAAACGAAGCTTAAAATAGACTGCAGGAAAAACCACCACCAAAACCTGCATGAAATAAGTATATGTGATAAAATGGAATATGAGATAACAGACGATCAGCAATGAAGAGAAAAATAACTATATACATAAAATAAAGAAAGCCCAGATATTTCACGCTTGTTCTAATTGGTATTTCTGCGTTATTGATTTTGAAGATACATCTTTTCTGTTAGTAAACAGTATGTTTACAGATTTGTTCTCATTGACTTATACGTTCCATTTGTAAAAACCCGTTTTCAACTCCAGTGAGTGCTGTCTGCGGATTACTACTCGCTGTATTTGGATCGATATCGGAAGATAGAAGTGCCGTGTCATCGGCAAATGTGATTACCTGTAATTAGCTGTGGGAAAATCGGCTGTGTAAATTAAATACAACGTGGTTTCAAGCACCGAGCCTTGAGGGACCATCAGTTCTGGTTTTTCCAACGATCAGCTGCATAGGGTAGTTTGTATAATAGAAAATTCATTGGAAACCAAAAAAAATCTAAACAGCAGTGTTTCTCGATGTTCAACAGGCATTTGATAAGGTCCGGCATGTTGGCCTGTTGTACATGTTGGAGCCACTACTTGCAGCCGACTAGCGTATATGTATACCAAATGCAAACAACTTGTAAACCTAAATTAAGCGTATTTATCTATGTATGTATGTGTGCTGTTTGCATGTAATGTAATATGCGGTTATTTTACATTTAAGTTGAGATTGTTGTAAAATATAAAACATTTAGGATGATCATTCTTAAGCGAGCAAATTTTTTTCAAAAATATTTCCGACTATCAATTTACCGACACCTGAAAATACGCTATATTTGCTGACGATGAAGCCGTCTTCTTATGTTCAAGCAGTTGTCCTAATCGAGCGAATAAAATATCGCACATACGCGCAAATCTTATTACCACTTGGTGAGAGAAATGGAATATCGAAATTCATGAAATAAAATCGACGCGTGTGACATTTACAAACAGGAAAATTATGACAAAAGATATTATTACGAACAACATCGTACCGATTAAGGATAAACTGAAATACCGTGGATTATATCTGGACTGATGTGGCGTGAGCACATTAGAATTGAAAGAACAGAACTTAATGTAAAAGTGAATGACTATTAGGAAGAAAATGGAAACTTAGCTTAAATAACAAGGTGTCGCTCTATAAACAGATACTCGTGCAAGTATGGTCATATGGATGCCAGTTGTGGGGGGGATGCAGCGCGAAAAGTAATATAAAAATAATACAGACATTTCAGAATAAAACTCCCAGAACATTTGCAGGTGCACACGTGAGCAACGGGACACTACACCGTGATCTAGATGTGCCACTAAAAAAAACGACAAAGAAGCATATAGGTTGAATGGACGTACCGACCGGACGGCAATTAATCTACCGAATATAGGATGTTCGTCGGTTACAACGGACGAAACTACTGGATTTACTTCAGTTAATTACAGGTAATGACGAAAAGCCGCTATGTGTGAACAGTAATTAGCTGCACCGTCCATGGATGGGGCTATAAGTGATTAATATTTATTTTTATTTTTTTTATTCCTACACTTCAGTTTACGATCGATAATAAATCGACCATTTATATTTATTAGTCTAAGCGAGTATGATAGAATAATTTCCGTTTTTATTTAATCAGTCACATATGATAAAACGGAAAAAGATATGATACAGAGTGAACATTTTGTATGGGGTCGTTTGTAGAAGGCGTCAATTCCTGATATATACTTATATATATATATATATATATATATATATATATATATATATAATGAAGGTCATAGATGACGTGTACGCAGTAATATTGTACGTTTGAAACCATCATCACATAGGACACACGGTCAATCTCGTTTCACGTTATTGAGGTTGTTTCTAGTAAGGTCGTGTATAAATACGTCGTTTTAATTAGCGCGTTTATTTTAATATTGAATCGAAAAATGAAAAGCAGTTCTTACCTCGTTATCGAGAAATACTACGCGATAATAATAATAATAATAACAATATCGTCGTGGTTATCGGTAGTAAAGTGCGATAATTATACTAGCCGGCAATCGGCGGATAATATGCACTTCGAATGCGGTTTATCCGCCGACGATAATAACCGACATAACAATACTGAATACGAAGCGTGTTGCGTTAGAAAATGTTGTCAACCGGGCCAATCGATAACGAGCGATCTGAAGTGTTTACCGATAAAGGCGGATGGTGATCCTTTCAGACGACTTTTGAAACGAATCGAATTGTACGAAATAGTCGACGGTCGTCGAATGAATATACTGAACGATTCGTTACAGGACGAGCCGAATTTAATTTACGGCATACCTTGCAACATGTCCTTTACTCTTAATCCGAACAACGATACTTACGAACGTTTCTATTTATCGAAAACCGGTAGCCGTTTAAACGGTGAAATATTGGATTCTGAAAAAGATAGTAATTGGTACTGTCTAGACAGTTCGACGGACGACGATAACGATTATTATATGATAGCGATTATTTGCATTACCGCCGATGATGTAACGCGCGGTTCGACTAAGACGGTAAACGCGCTATATCCGATTTCGTTGACGGTATCCGTACCGTTTTTGATGATTACGTTTCTCGTTTACGGTTACGTCGACGAGCTGCGAAATTTACACGGTAAAAGTCTGATGAGTCACGTGGCCACGCTGACGGTCGGATACGTTTTTCTAATTTTAATACAAACCCACACTTATTACGAAACTCATAAGAATTTCTGCGTATTATCCGGTAAGTTCTGCAGCCGAATTAATTTATTCGATTATCGCTAGTATTTCATTGTTTGCGTCGTTATTTAAAATTTGTAACAATTCGACTAGTTTATGCAGCAAGAAATGAAGATTAGCCGGTTAAATTATTTAATTATGGTAATATTCGAGAAGTTCGGATTACAAATAGACGCATATGCACCCAATATATACGGACTATATCAGTTCGCTGCTGAATGTAGGCTTTCCAGTTATTACCATCCTCAGCCTATCCTTATCCAATTGTTTCCTGCGACTCGTTTCAAGTCATCGCATCAATGATTTAGCGGTGTGTGTTTCTTTTCTTGTCAAAAACCCATTTTGTTCACCTGTTATCTATTCTTCGAGCTACGTGTCCGGCCTATCTTCATTTAATTGTTGCCATTTGCTCTACAACATCATAGAGTCCAGTCTTCTAATCAATTTATTTGGCTTTCGGTCAGATAGTTTTATGTTCGATATTAGTCTTTCTTGCGCTACCTGTTCCTTATCTTCCTTTGGTTTTTGTGTATGTATATATATATATATATAATATATGTATATGTATATATATGGGGGGGGGGCAAAATTTACAATTTTAAAAATTCCACACGCTTAATTTCACTTATTAAAAAACACATACCTAAGGAATACACACACACACACTTATTAATCACTTCAGTCACATATCAATTTTTATCGAAAATTATACATTTCGGTATATGAATGAAAATTACTAGAGTAGGTGAAAATATAAACTTATATTTTGTGTATACAAAAAAACTTTATAGATAACTCTTGATAATTTATTTAAGGCGCTAACGTGCCTTGTTATGAAAATATAGAATTTAAAATTTTACGCTGTGATTGAAAAGGATTAATAGATGTAGGAAAAGACAAATGGTTGCGTTGCTCCAGCTTCAGTAGAATGACACGCATAAATATATTTTTTTTTTTTCAATTTACTGTATTCATCTTCTTCGCATTAGTAAATTTTGGGCCGCGATTATTTCAATATTTTATCTTTAATTTAATACGAGATAATAACATAGGCGATATGTTTAAAAATGTGCTCATTAATTACAAATGTATTGACAGTAACAGCGTGCGAACACTGAAGAATATTGCCGTATATAACTTTTTGAAAACAAGTGAAAAATACGTTATTAAATAATAAATGTTTCGAGGAATGTTTGAAATTTCTTCGAAAAGTTTATTCTTCGATTCTGCACTGTTGAACATTCTTTAATACTTCATAGGATAAAAACCTAACTGGCGTCAACCACAACTGAGGGCCGATTAAATGTCTCGGTTTAATGAGTTTAATGCGCAAAAAATTAATAAACATTTCTCAGATCGGATTATAGACGCGCAATAACTAAGACGTCCATAATTTATTTATTTATTTATTAAGAATTTTTTTATCTATTTTTGCGCGTATATACTAATTCAGCTGAAACGTTTCAATCGATCATCGGTTATAGTTGACACGAGTCGGAGGTTTTTGATCCTACAAAGTATTAAAGAATGTTCAATAGTGAAAGCTGCAATCGAAGCGTAAAATAGTGTAAATAACGCGACGACTGTTTACTTCAATAGCTGAAATCGGAATCGAAGGAGTTAATCATAACTGCCGCGAGCTTTGAAAATAAGATTTTTAATATCAGATTTCTTATCCATTGTTTTCTTTTACAATCCGTTGATGTAAAATTTTTGAAGTGAATTTAAAAATTAAAGAAATTATTGCATTATCTCGCGGAAACATGTAATTTAAGCGGTTAATTAAAGAATCCAAATATGGAATACAGATATTACGTTGAAGATAGTCATTATAAAATCCGGGCAATTAGATGCGATTGTACAATGGAAGACTATCTTCAACGTAATATTTCTATTCCATATTCGGATCAATATATGGAATTTTTAAATAAACATCCAATGAAATTTCTATTATCTAAATTGTGTATTTTCATGATAACGGTGTTCGTGTTACTTTCTGAGTCTTATGTTCATCGTGGCGACCACATATCTTCGGACATTAAATGTGTATGCTAGACTTCGTTATCGCGTAATATCTGGCTGCGTATCAGCTACGTTTCAGTAATTCTATCAGCGCCTGTTTCTGGGTTTTTGGACCCGCTAGGCGGTTGGTACGTGTATTGGTCGTTCTATAGGTAATTTCTCGGTCGTTGCGGGTGTTGATCTCAATGCAAGGTCTATTTTTTCGAGATTAAGTGATACAAACGCAGAAGGATACCTGATAAAGAGTTTTATAGCTGCTCACAATCTGTATGTATTGAATCGGCCAGATTGTGCACCAACTTTTCCTGGTGCTTTCGGTCAGTTCGTTAACTATCTAGTGTTGGCAAATTGTTTGAACGGTTCTACATTCTCACGATGGAATTTAAATATTATAATGTATTCAATATCTAATTTAATAGCTTTAAGTGTAGTTGAAACTGACCGTAATATAACTAAATATTACGTCACTATGATTAAGGATAGAATGATGTGCCACACATGACGATAATAGTTGATTTGAAGTCCGTTCAGTATCTCATTATTTACGGATAAATTTTCATGTCAAGTATTTCTGAAAGATATTCTTGAAGTAAATTAACATCTTTATATTTTTCAATTCATTTTTTTTTTTTTCACACGGTAAAGATATATTTGGCACTAATGTTGAACTTTCTCTAAAAAATTTAATCGCCGATTTTATCGTTCAAATTAAATTTCACGCAACAAATAATTTATTATTTTCTAGAGAAAGTATATAAATAATGGTCCTTTTAAGCATTGTAAATATGCTAACCATTGCAAGTACCTAACCATGTATATAAGTAAACCGACAACTTAATTGCTGAGAATCTTTGTGAACATTATATGACTAACTCAGTTTCCAACAGTTCATTTTTCGTCTGTAATCTAACATAGATATCGCTTCTAAAGCTGCCTCAGAAGTAGATAAATGTGTGGAAATATGCGGAAAATGAATATGATGAAAATGGTGGGTTGTTTTAATTTACTTTAAGTTTTTTGACACTATGACGTTTACGAGGGAAGATCGTGGATTTCCTATTACGTCGCGGTTGCCCTATTTATGACGTTATTAAATATCCCACGTAGTCGTTGGCAATTTACGATGAAGTTTTAAAAGTTTTAATGTAATTTATAAACGTTCGTTAATTGTAATTGCATAAAATTTAAAAAATTCAGCCTCATTACTTTATTTTCACACCACGTATATTCCGTCGGCCTATTTACGACGTTATTTAATGAGGGATAAAGGAAGATTATTATTATTATTATTTTTAAGTACTTTAAGCCCTTATCGTGATCCCTAAGTTGAAACGTTATGTAGACAAACGGGGAATCGCGTGACATTGTATTAATTTATATTCTAGAAGGGTTACCAATTATAAAGTTGACAAAATTTACTATGACATATATGAAATTGTTATCGAGTTTTATAATTTATTAACTGCAAACAGATCTAAAGAAAAACCATGTAAAACTGCCAATTACAAGAATAAAGATATTCAAGTTAACGTGTATTTAATTGTATCTTTACTGGCATTTAACTTTGAATAAATATACAGAAAGCGAGTAATTCATTTCGTCTAAAATATAAAATTTAACATAAATGACGAAGACATAACACAAAATGTTACAAAAGGAAATTTACACACATATTACGTAATAATTATAAACAATAATAGTCAGATTTGTAGGTGACTCCGGATGTTGAAGGTGTCTTCTATTCCCGAATTTCACTGTTGTCCTCAATTCCGTACTCCTTTTTATTACTATTATTATTATTATTATTATTACTGTTAATTTTTATTTAATTCTTTTTAGAGTATAACAGAATCTGACTTTGATTTTAATCTTTTTTTATTTATTCCTTATACATATAATCATATAAGATATGTTTTTTCTGTTCTTTTAAATTATGTTTTTCATTTTCGTTATAATTAGAATAACCCTGTATTTTTAGTTTTATAAACTTTAAAAATACACGGCGCTCGCGCGTTTCTTAGCCGTGGTTTTGTGTTCATATTCTTTATATATTTAAGACAACTATTTGTTAACTCATTTGAGCGCAAATAAACACTGATTGATTGATTTTTACTGTTCGGATTCGTAATAGTTTTAATATATTCGCGGTTATTTATTTTATTTTCTGTAGGTATTATTTCGTACTTAATCGACTAAAATTAAAATTTACGTAATAATTTTAATAGTTTATTCGAAAACACGCGATAAAGTTAATTTCGACATACTACCAATCGATCACCTAGCACATATATATATATATATATATATATATATATATATATATATATATATATATATATATATATCGATCCCGTTACGTTGGAACGATTCTCATGACTAGACTATCTGTTAAGAATTTACTACCGACAGTGTTGCCAGATGCTTTGAAGTAAAAAGCGGTAGTTGACCTTACAAAAAAACGGTAGAAACGGTAGAATACGATACTCCCACAATCATTGCAAAATCGGGAAACACAAAATATATTGTTTATCTTCCCTTACAAGAAATTATGAAATATTTCATTCTAAACATAAAATAATCAATTTTCGAAATGTGTTTCATCAAATAATTACACAATAGAAGCAGTAGAACCTACTTAACCAGATATTCATTATTTTTACATATCACTTTTTTTATTATTATAAAATTAGAATGTGGAATTAAAAACATGCGAATGTATGTTTACTTACCAAAATATTTAAGCTGAGTTGACAGGTACATAATTTTATCAGCGGTGACCGGTGGCTAGAATGTAATTGTAATATAGGCTGTGCTCATTGTAGAGTGCGCGAATGGGAAATACAAACACAAAAATCAAACTTATTAAAGAACGAATCGTAAACACTTTTAATCATTGTCCGGTGTTTTTTGTTCGATTGTGTTTCTTTCTTGGGTCGCGTCTTGTAGGCGCCTTCTGTTGCGCTGACTGCAACATCAAAAGTGAGCTCTAATATCATTCTCTTTTTTTATATATGTATTTTGTCGCATGCCGATCAGCGCATAAAAACTTGAACTGTCTAACCTTCCGG
Source organism: Coronaproctus castanopsis (assembly GCA_032883995.1). Classification (NCBI taxonomy): domain Eukaryota; kingdom Metazoa; phylum Arthropoda; class Insecta; order Hemiptera; family Monophlebidae; genus Coronaproctus; species Coronaproctus castanopsis. The sequence continues at coordinate 292,156,118 of CM065052.1, forward strand.
CTGAATCATCTATTTTCTGTCATTCTATATCTCCGCTCCAATTAATACACTAACACATAGGCAATATTTTAACGAAGGTAAATAGTGATTGAAAAAATGATTAATGGACGTTTTAATTGTTCAAAGTATAAAAAACACGGAAATTAATGAATTAAGGTATATTGGAAAAAGCGGTAGATTTATGAAATATTTCGGGAAATAACGGTATGGCGGTAGGAAACTCTGAAAAACGGTAGATCTACCGTAAAAACGGTAGGTCTGCCAACACTGACTACCGATCGACTATATCGGCGACTACCTTATGTCTTAATATGAACGAATATCTGATAAAAATTAACAAGCTACGAGAGGTTGACGGTTTTACACGTATCTCTAGTCTTCGTAAATTCCCCAGTACAATGACAGTATCTATCGACAAATATATGTGTTTTCAAATATTGTTCTCGTCATTGTACTGATTTTTGTTATATTCGTTACAATATATACTTTGTTAAATATATCGATTTTCGACCTTAATGTAGCTTTAATACCCTACACTATAATAATATATATATTTTTTTAAAATTATCTTTTCTTTTTATATAACTAATATTAATTTCTTAACTACCCCCTATCTCTTAACACGCCATAAATCTTTCCCTATTTACGAATTGATTTTAGGTGGTATTTAATTTACAAAATCAATTCATATAAACATCAATAAAAAAAAGAAAAGAGGGTTAAATTTCGTTAAGAACAAATTACGGGTATATTACGTCATAAGTACAACTTTTTAGCAGTCCGAGATAAATCATTTTCTCCAATCTTTTATTGTTGTAACGCATACATTGAGTTCCTTGGCAATTTTTTGACGCGATTCTCTCGTTCAGTCTTTGTAGCGCCGCTGATTATTCATTTAATCAAAAAATAACGTGTTTACGTTTCGCTTCTGACATGTTAGAAAAACACGCAATTGCGCACACGATGTAAGACTAGGAAGCATTAAAAACTGCTCAACATGGTATTAAAAAAACTGGCATAATGGCAAAACTATATAATAATAGATGGCGGAGGGTTAAAGTGGACGTGTTTTTTTTTTTTTTTTTTTTCTTCACAACTGACCAACTTTGATGGTCATCAAGTGATTGATTTAAGCGAATAAAGTGTTTTGTGGAGGGTTAGTACTCAGCAGTACTCCCTCGAAACGCTATAATGTTTAAACAAGGTCTAAAGGCTTATTTCGCCAGAGTTATCCAGCAGGTTGGACGCGTAATTAATAAATATTAATTAATGTACGGTTGCCTAGCATTTCGATCTGCAGCCCAGGCGTAGATGAGTGTGACGGCCAGGGTATAAGTTTGCGTATGTGTACATATTTTTTTTATCCACATTTCGTGGTATCGGTATGCAATTAGTAATAAATTATGTATTCCCCGATTCGGGCAGTATTGGGCGTTCCTAGAAAATTTCTGGTATTTTACTTTATGTAATGATGTAAATAATTTTTAAATTAATTAATTGATCGATAACATTGTTGTTGTTATTATTATTAAAATTACATATGTCTTTGAACTTCTTTTTATTTTTCTTCGTTTTATACCGAGTTTATACAAATCTATCTATTGATTAAATTAAATTTAATTGTTGTTCACACAAGTTATCGTATTAATGTGAAATATTGAATTATTTCTTGGGTTGCAGATTGCATTATTTTGTTTAAACAATTGTTTCGTTTATTAACATCCACGTTTTAAGGAATGTTTGAAATATCTGAAATTATATGTTTTGATTATTATTATAATTATTAACGGTACATTACTTGATTATTTTATTGTCTAGTTATGATTTGCGAATATATGAGTACAGAATTATTACTATTGACGTCATTATTAATATTCATATTAACTTTCCCCCATCATGGTGTGGAAAAATTTATTTAAAGATAATAATATCTTTAATATTAATACTTTTAACAGCTGAAAATATTACGATATCTATTAAATTTACTAAGGCATTGCATTCAACAGACTTTTGCATGAACTGTTTAATGTTTATTCTTACGTTAAACTTACTTTCACCATCACTTGCATCAATTATGATACCAGCGTTACAAGAATGGGCACTTAATATCACTTTAATCAGCTTCCTTGTTATCTATATATATATATATATATATATATATATATACTAGCTATACCCTGCCACGCGTAGCTGTGGCTCGAATAGGGAAAAAAATAAAGCAGAAGTTTCTAATATGTTTAATTTGACAATACTTGTGAGTATACAATATTTTTAGTTGTATCATTCTTTGAACAGATATAGAGATTTTCTGCTTTGGTAACGCTAGAGCAACATATAGTTATCCATGTGAGAAACAATCTCTGTGTAGATCTAAACCCCACAATTTTAAAGACTGGCCTTTGTTGATGGTGATTGCAAATACTAATCGAATGGGAAATTGCAATCTCTTAAACCGAAATGGCATATCCGTTAGAATCATAGACACGGACACTTTCAGGTTTGAAAGGTCCTGTCAATATTGTTGCTTCTATGGTGGCACGTCTATTTTTAATTGCAGTACGTGCGGTGACATCCCCGAAAGATCGAGTGAATTAAAAAATTCTGTTGAATAATGAACCGCTTCATCTGCTTCCACAACAGTACCGACGAACTTATATGTGACTACCTCGCTTTGAACGTTAAAGTGAATCGTTTTGTTATGTTCGTAAACATCTATGTTTTAGCGGCAAGAATAACTCGTTCACTAAACCAATCGTGATTCTTTTGAATATTTGGAAATACTTTCCAATCAATTATTCTTTTCACACCATAAGGCAATGAAAATCGGTCTGATGTTTGATCAATCAGCATCTTTTCATTCCCAATTCCCAGCACTTGAAGTAAGAATATCTCAGCTGATGGATCTCTTATCCGCTATTTTACATAGATTTAGAGCCCAAAAACAATAATAAAAATATATACAAAATTACAGAACTGAAACAACATGCACAATCTAGTGTGAACACAAGAAACAATGTTCATGTTAAATCTCAAACTACACCGGTGGCTATTCTTGCTGATGTTGTTAGATCACTTGATACTCTGACTCAGCAAGTTGGCAATATCGCTGAACGCCTCAGTAAAATTGAAGCTGCACAGACTATTTCACAATCTAAAAATGTGAAAAATAAAAGCTGGCAATAACGTAACAATAGTCATCGTAATAAAAAAACAAAACAGACTCTTTACGAATTGTTACATGAATGAAAATGGCCTCAAGAACCGACTTGGGAGGCGTTGATTTTTTCATTTACCATGATTTGTTGATTTTTAGTAATATTCTTCAGTTCCTGAATTCTATATTGTATTTGTTTCGCACATGGGTACATAATGTTTCAGTTAACATAAATGCATTTTCTATGTCAATGGAGGCTGTATTATGTATATCGTGAATATAATGTACCCGTAGTATTGTGCTTTATTCACTATCAAAAAGCCGTTGATAATGTCTAACGGAATAAACTCTGGACAGTATTAACTGAAATGGGTGCACCAAAGCACATTGTACATCTTATAAAGAAACTCTACGAAAATAATAACAACATTGTGCGTATTGGAGTTGAAAAAACTGGAGTCTTTAATGTTCAGAAAGGAGTTAGACAAGGTTGTATTTTGTCACCTATGATCTTTAATCGATACGCTGAACATATAATGCAATTAGTCTAAGAAGCATGGAATGGTGGAATATTGGTAGGAGGATGAAGAATAACAAACCTTAGATTTGCAGATGATACAACATTAGTAGCTGCGAATATGGATGAAATGGAAAAACTTTTAAATAAACTGAAAGATATCAGAATACGGATTAAGTATAAATAAAAATAAAACAAAAATAATGATAATTGATCGAGCAAACGTAATAACATACGATAAACTAACCGACTATGAAATTGTTGGAAGCTTTGTGTATCTGGGATCACTTATACAGAATAAAGGTGGCTCTCAAGCCGAAATAAAACGGAGGATCGAAATTGCCAAAAGTGCCATGACGAAATTGAACAACATCTGGAAAGATAACGCTATTACGAAAAGTGTGAAAATACAGCTTGTCCAAACGCTTATATTTCCTACATGTTATATGCGGCGGAGACATGGACAATAAAAAAAACGGACAAAAGAATAATTGACAGCTTCGAAAGATGGTGCTGGCGAAGAGTCCTTCGAATTCCATGGACGGCAAGGCGTACAAACGAATCAGTGTTAAAAGAAATTGGCGTTCCGTTAAGGCTGTCAGCGACTGTCGTAAATAGAGTGCTGAAATTCTTCAGTCATTTAATACGTAACAAAAAAAAAGGTATGGGAAGTACTATGATTATGGGAAAAGTTAAGGGAAAGCGACCACCCGGACGTACACCTACGAGATGGACGGATATTATACTGAAAACGGCATGCCTGTCTTTCGTTGAATGCGTACGCCAAGCAGTAGTTAGAGTTGAGTGGCGGAAAATTACACAAAAACGGACCGTTTGTTAATCACGATACCCTATTTAGGGTGACGACTATACATGATGATATATATATATATATATATACTAGTTGACCTGGCAAACGTTGTTTTGCCGTATAAATTAAACACCAACCGTTCATTTTTTTAATTCATTGTATTTTATTAACTGATATATATAAAATTATACCTCTTATAAGTTATATATATATATAAAATTATACCTCTTATAAGTTATATATACATTTAAAAATGTTATCCATATTTTCTATCACTAATTATGACATTGTACGATATTTTTGGTTAGTCTGCCTTTAGCCAACACAAACTGGATGGTTTACAATGCAAGAACATGCCACATATAGTTGTCTTTGTAAAAAAACATGGTGTGCCCATCTAAGACATAAACAGACGTCTTTTAACCCTGCGACTTATTGATTTTAAATTGATTGGCGCTTGAATTCAATTGGCACATTTGTGGAAATCATAGGGATTATACACTTTCGCCTAATGGACCCCCTTATCTATCCTAAAACCGTTAACATCTGGGAAGAAACATTAAAAATTGTATCCTCAATTTTCTCACTACCTATTCCCATTTCAAATTTGAATATAACGTCGTTTAATGCGTATTTGGAAACTCTAGATCTTTCGTATACGACTTATTTTCCTATCTGAAATTGTTCGCCGATTATCGCAAAAAATCGGTAGTCGAGAAAAACCTCCCTTTGAAATTTTCGGATTCGGATTGAAATTTCTTCAAGCGGTTTTTCGCATGTATACGATAAAGTTACGATAGGAAATCAGATCAGAAAAGACGATATCGTTTAAAACTGTTTATGTCGCGCGCAATAAATTTACAAAGTTGTCAATTATTAGCAAATTTTCATTGTGTTCTACAAATGATTGTAAGCTAATCTCTCGTTTTCCTATTTTTAGTGAAAATTTCATTCGAAAATTCTGGTCGAGTAATTTTCGAGTTATTCAAAGTCGGTTATACGGTTAAATCTTACGTTTGCACGATGATCTAATTTAGCCCCAGAAAGATATTTGCAATAGTAGTTCGACTAGAGCTCGGCACCGATAGACCTAGATTCCACTGTTAGCAAATCTTTATCTAGGTTATCCGCTATTAAATATTCGTTCACGTGTACGCCACTCGCGACGAAATCAAATGATTAAATCGGTATTATTGAAAAATTCTTAAAAATCTTTAGCAAGCGCCTTACACGTGTACATATATCTATCGTATACAAAAAGGCTTACACCGAGTACAATATTTTCGAGTAATCAATTTTACCATATTCGCGACGAAAATATCGCATCCGCTTGTAAACAATTACAAATGCAAATCAATAAATAGAAAACGGGAACAATAATTTCAATAATGAGAATCCGTATAACAACGATTACGATGGTGATAATAATAGTAATAATAAAACCAAAATTAATTTCCAATAAAACAATTACAACAGGAAGATGATAACGAACACGAATCTATAAACATTAAGTAATCGGACAAATTACACGAACGTGTTTTATAATTAACGTTCGTTACCAACTAAAAATTTGAAATTTACCAGAGCTTATATATTAAGCAAACGGTGGAATTTGTTTTACGAATATTATATAATAGAAAAAAAAAATAACTCTATACACACAAGCACCGTACATACAATCGTATACCTAGATGAACATATACATAGACAACTAATTTTTTCCAGTTCAGTCAAACACACATGTGTAAGATTGCACGTATACAATCAATTCTTTTACTAATCGTATAAGCTGTTAGCACGTACGTGTAATTTTAAATTTATGAAACGATAAAGCGAATATGTGAGTAACGTACCACAAACTGTCGAGCATCTCATGTGGTCGTTAAGTAGAACTAAATATTTACTTTAACGTTAATTTATTTACTCGAAATATACATTTAATAAGAACTTTCGTCGTCGTTTGTATTTTCCAATCGAATCATTCGCTATTCGCGTTAGTAAATTATACAGCTCCTGCATATACAGCCTATAATATTTACTGAAACGCGAAATACATGCTCCCACATTTGGAGCTAATCTGGTTATACCGCTGCTCACCGATATATTAAACGTCTTCTAATTTTTGCTAACAAAACGCAATAGTCGAATTTCGTACAACTGTTGGATGAGCAATAGTGGGTTCTTAATATTTACATTGGGATCAAATTTTATTATTTCAAACGGCGCATTTTGTAGGGTTATCAACGGAATAATGTGATAATTCGTTGCTCCGCCCCGGTGTACAATGCCGTGCTCGAAGACGTGTCGGTAGAATAGTAAATATAATCCAGGAAGATGTGATTTTGAAAAGTATTGAATTAGGTAGTAAAAAAGATAAGTTAATTTTCTTAATTTTGATTCTAAATATACTATAAATGCGGATTCCTATTTAATTTACTATATCCTAGATATTTTATATTTAACAACTCATTATTGTTTCGTACATTAATTTTCAAATTTTAATTTTGATTAGTATTTACATGTACAAATTATGCCAAGAATGTTCAGTATTTACTGCAGAATGTGTAGCAGTACTACACGCCTTGTCAATTCTACCGGACTTAAATCATCGCGGAAATTACCTTATTATTACCGATTCCAAAAGCGTGGTGACGGCTGTAGACAATAAACGTAGCGTGTCAGATACATTAATTGGTTTACTTTTGTTAAAACTTAATAATTTGGAACGTGTGGGAATACCTGTGTCCTTCTTGTGCGTGGCCGGGTGATAGAGGTATTCCAGACAACGAATTTGTTGACTCATTGGCTAAAGACACGTCGTCTAGTGGTGTAGAGCTCTACTTAATAACTCACAAAGATATCATTCACTTTATTCAGCTAGAGCATATAGAGATCAACGGGAGCTAATGTACACTAAGAGCATTAGTCAATCACCTCTCATTTATTACTATCATCTCCAGCCGACTCTCCCCAAACTCCCGTGGTTCTATCTTTTTAAAACGATTAGTCGTAAGGGAATTGTACTCATCAGCAGATTGCGATTTGGACATCATTTGTTGCCTGGCCGTCTTTTCCGTATGCAGCTTAGAGAAAGTGCCTCCATTCTGAACAGGTAGTCTGCAGCTCCGATCATGTCTTTTTTGAATGTTCTGCTGTAGCACCATTGCGCTCGGAGCTTTACCTTATCTTGTTACGTTCATCGAGTATTACACCTCCGTATAATGTATCGTCCCTTTTACATCTGGATAATCTACAGTTGTTCCCCCATATAGCGACGTTTTTAGAGAAATCATCATGCTTGATTAACATGTAGATAGTCCCCACAATATCACGTTGGGTAAGCTGTATAAAAGAACCCCCCATTAAAAAAAAAAAAACAAAAAAAAAAAAACTGTGGGTTCTACCCAAGTCCGCTATCCAAGGAATGGCCCTTTTAGTTTCCGTAAGTGGGACGATTCTATACTAAAATTCGCAGACGCAATTGAATCCGAGCCATTTATTTTTTAAATCATGATAAAACTATTTACTACATTTTAGCTCGCCTCTTTCGAGGATTATCAGGTTGCACCACATATGTAGCACAGCAACACAAAGTCTAACAAAACATCATAAAAAAAAAATAGCAATGAAATTTGGATCATCCATAAAATAATCTAAATAATGAGGATGGAATTAACATTTGAAAAAGTGACGAAAAAAAAAATACCAACTTAACAAAACGCTAGAATACAAAAACATTTTAAAAAGTACAAACAAAACATAATAATAAATAGCAAACATCCAAATTATATATATATATATATATATATATATATATATATATATATATATATATATATATATAAATACAAACAAAACATAATAATAACTTAATTATAATATTACTATTATTAATAATTCAACTTAACTTAATCATAAATAACAAACATCCAACTTTTATATACACATATATATTTAACACATACACATACTCACACACACACACACATACATTTTTATATTTATATATATATTTATATAAATGCGAGAATACCAATATTAATAAAATACAAACAAAACATAATACTAACTTAATTATAAAGTGACCATTATTAATAATTTAACTTAATCAAAATAACAAACATCCAACTTATATGTATATATATATATATATATATGTATAAAAAAATAAAAACAAAACATAATTATAAAATGATCATTATTAATAAAATGACTTAACTTAGTCATAAATAACAAACACCTAACTTACACACACATACACACACATATATGGGTTCTCTACATGTCTGGATACGTCAATGTTTTACCATTATCATATACGAATGATATCAGTGCGCTCAGAATATCTACCAGCATTGAATCTGGAATTCTAAATTCCCCTGATTTATTTGAATCTACCCATGCATTGCAACATATTACCAAAGTTAATTTCACGGGGATCAATACGCATATTTTTATTAATTTCATACTAGTAAATTTACGAAATAGTTCGGTATTATTAACACAAGCATGTACCTGATCAACAACATTTCCATATTTTATAACAGGCAACAGTTGTTTCCAGTCACCGCCGATCAGTACCACTCTAACACCAAATGGATATTTATCATAGTCCACTTCTGCTAAGTTGCGACAAGTATGATCGACTATATATTCATTCCATAACATGGTAATTTCGTCAATAATCAGAAGTTCAATTTTACGAATCGACCTAATGTTGACTCATACTTTATTTGATGCTGACTTTTCTACATCAAGATTTTGTAATGGCAACTTGATGTAAAGTAGCGCCCATAGGTAATAATGTCGCAGCTACGCCTGTAGTTGCTGTTACCCTTGCCCTTATACGGAATTTAATGCAGAGTGAAGTTAACGCATTGTATACATATGTTTTACCAATTCCGCCCGATCCGTTCATAAAAATAAGTCTAGGTATAGTTTGATCATTTGAATTTGTATCAAATGCAGTAAGTATTGCATCAATTATTTTTTTTTCTGTTCAGCATTCAAGCTGACATATTCAGCATCATTGATATACTCGCACTTATCTAAATTCACATCGCGCATACTTTTATGTTCTTCCGGATTAATTAAAAATAAGCACAGGCCCAAAATGATACCTTGCAGCACACCAAATTCTAGTACAACATGATCACTATGTATCCCATTTATTTTAGTTCTTCTCGTAACGTATGATCTAAACCACTCGTGAATGTTTTCCCTAAATCTGCAAGTGTACAAATTTTTCAATAAAATAACATGATCTACAGTATTAAATGATTTATAAAAATCAAAATAAACCGCAATAACAGATCATTCTTCTTCTAAGTTAGTAACGTACGAATTATGTCAAAATAATGCGTCATCCATTGCACTTTCTGGTAGGAATCCAAATTGTTTCGCGCTGAAGAAGTGTATATTCTGTAAGTAACCCAGTATAATTTTCTTCATACATTTCTGGAATATTTTTGAAAAGGTAGAAAGAATACAAACTACACGATGATTGAAAATATTAGATTTGTCACGATTTTTACGAATAGGAGCAATAACCAAGTTATAATAATAGTACTCATAATAATATATTCAATTCAATTAAATTTATTTACTTTTTGTTCGATACACTTGAATTTATAAAAACGTAAAATATTCTATGCCAGAAAGCAATTCGAAATATAATACATGACGTTTATCGAAGAAATAAAACAAAAAATTTAATAAATAAAAAAAAATGTAAACATACATATATATATATATAGAACTTAATAAATAATTGATAATCATACTATATTTCATATAACCTAGTTACGCGCAATTCTGCGCCTATACCAGGTTCACAAAGAACTTATATAATATGCGACTGTCTCCATTAAATAAACTATTAACAAGTTTTATAATTCCACTCATACTAATATACATATTTACCAACTAAAAATTCAAACATTCACACATCTACGCTCATTCGGCTTCTCGAGTACTTAAAAATTATTTACGCGCATTTAAATTGCAATTAATTAAAAAATTGAAACATAACATAATACTATTCAAAACAAAAATTCTACCCTATTATGTAGTACATTTTTTGTTAAAAAAACTAATTAAAAATATATTAGACATATTAGGTGGTATACACACGAGCTATAAGAAATCGGCCTGTCAGTATTACAATATCGCAATAAAGGGCACATTAAGCTGCCAAGTATTTTTATCACAAATTTAGAAATACTAATTCTTAGTTAGCAAGTATTCAATCAGTAATTTTCTACATCTCTTCGTTTATAATTAATGAGATGGAATTTTTAATTCTTTTAACCTGTTGAACTTAACGGCACCGGTGCACATAGTTTGTGTACGGATTCTACTTTTGTTGTATAACCGCTCTAATCTCACCACCTAATCTCGTATGGCTTTCATAATTCGATTAAATTCATTTAAATTTTTAAATAATATATGCAGATTATATAAACTATCTACATTCAGAAAAATGTTATCGAGTTTACCACACTATTCTTTGGAATTATTTGATTTAAAATAGATTTTTGCACGATTCTTAAGGGTTTGATATAGTAATTTGACGTACCTACACAATGAAATATTCCATAAGTTAAAATGTAGGTATAATGTGAAGTATATTCTTCTCAAACGTAAACGTTTTATTTCGTTATCTGTAGTTTCATTAAGACATGGTTTAGAATTGATTTCTGCAATCTCTAAATAGGTGCAATATTTCACTATTACACCCCCAATGTAATCTTCCACAGGTCAAGAGACGCGTTGATACAACGCTAAATAGGAACGTCGCAAATGTTCGGAAGTTAAGTAGTAAAACATATAATTTAGGTTTCTTAACTTTTTTATTTATACATACAAATACAACGAATAAATGAAAATAATAATATTGGGTTTTCCGATTGTTTCACTTCCCATAAATGTTACATGATTCGGTTCTGACAAACTACGCGTTAAATTCTAAATAATATTATACACGTTCATTGTGAACTGTATTACTAGCTATATAATTATCTATTTAATTATCTGGAATCGATAAGGTCGTTATGATGAAGTACGTACGAATCACGTCCGTGATAACATCCTCATCAGAAATAAATCAGTGTATAAAACATTGAAAACGTATTTTCCGTCCTTGAAACGTGAAAAACAAACAACGCAGATTAATAACATTTGCATACATTTAATTTTGTTGCCTATTCCAAAAAAAATAATATTATATATATATATTATATATGTATATAATATATACATAATGTATAATATATACAGTAAAACGTCTTTTATCCGTCATTGTAGCAGCAGCAGCAGCAGCTCGTCGATACAAAAGACGTTTCATTGAAAGTTTGAGGTCATCTAACGATACAACCACGTTTAAAGATTTTCGGAAAAATTACAACATTAAGGACGCAATTTTTAACGTTGCCAGTGCATAGGTAGACCTTACAATGTTAAACCTACAGATGAAAGGAATTAACTATAGTCTGAACCTGCACTACCCACTAACGGTTAGTGTTGACGACATCACGAAGCTTTGCAATCACCTTCTGCTCAAGAATGACACACTAACAACTGAAGAAGTAATAGATTAGTTAGAGTGTGTGATAAACAAGACGAAGGTTTTGACATTTTGACTGGTGAGGATATTGTATCTGCAACTAATGATGAAATTGACGACAATGATGAAAAATCAAAATGCGACAAAAACTCACTCGGAAGCTGATGTTAACAAAGTGCATCGATTAGTTTGAAAGACAAGAGGAAGAAAAATTTACACAGATCCTACTTCTAGAAAAAATACGGAACATCGCTGTTAAGCTCGAGCTGCAAAGAAACAGAAGAAAATTATCGATTATTTTTAGTAGACAGTTTTTCTAGATAATTGTAATGTTATTCAATTAAACATATATTTTTTAGTTACTTATTATTTGCTGATGTATAAAAACATAAATATACTTTATTGAATTGAATTGAATTGAATTAAACATATATATTTTTTTAATTTCCTTCCTAAATGATTTAAAATCTAGCATAATTCTATATATGTAATTTTTTTTTAATGGAATTTCATTTAACCATCTATTCAGTTATTCCCGATGGTACTGTTTATATATATACACATAACATATATTTATATATATATATAAATCGGTGTGTCAGTCCGTGGATTGATTCGCCTTTGTCATTCGAGTCTTGCATTTTTTTTCGTTTCTGTCGTTATTCTGTTCAATGCTCTTGATGTTCGCTTCTTTCTTTATTGTGTACATTAGCCTTGGTCTTCTTTTCGGCCTGCACACACGGGTATTTTTCGTTCTATAATATCTTTTAATAAGCCATCGTATATTGACAGGCGTCCTATCCATTTCATTTTCGTTTTCCAATCGTTTTCAAGGATAACCTTTCCTCTTGTACTCGATTCAAAACTTCTTCATTTGGCATTTTATCAACCCACAAAATTTTTACCATGCGTCACAAAACACCACGTTTCGAGAGCAACAATTTTCTGTACATGCCATCTGTTTGAAATCCATGTTTCCGCCGCGTTACGTTCTGATAATTCTATAGACAACCTGCGTTGTTATTCCTCTTTTAAACGCCTATTTAGCCATTGCAATTCTTCGCCGGAACTTTTCGCTACGACATAGGGGTTTTTAGTTATTATACGTCCTACGTACTTCGAGCAATCAACTTGTTCTAGATTTTTTCATTTCTTCTTCTTCTGGCGTTTCGTCGATGCGCATTACCTTTGTCTTGAAATATCCATTCCATATTGGCCTGCTGTGCTGTTTAAAAACCGAAAGATGCATAATATATATGAATGAGTACGTTTAATTAGATAATTGTGGATAAACGCGATATGACCAATACAGAACCTTGTACCGAGAATAGATATTAAAAAATATATGTATTAAACGAATTTCTCTTTCATAATCACTTGTGTAATTACTACGATATCTGTCAAACATTCGAACGGGTGTGGATAAATTTTCTCTTACAAATATCAAATCGACTGGTTATCGTCAAAATAGCTTTATCAAGGATGAACAAGTTCAGTTTCTCTGTCAATAAGTTAAATCAAGCCATAGTGGACTACAATATGGGCAGTCTATAAAATAAATATATACTCGTTATAAGCACCGTCGTCTGCTGCACCGGTTTTGAAGTAACAATTCTATCGACACGTTGTATGTGGGGAGTTAACCTATAAAATGATCCGAGCGAGCAAGCCGATTCATATTATTTCTCTTGCGCATGCGCGCACGAGTTTCCATTATTTTACACTGCAAGGAAGCCAAAATCAGCGTGTGGGATTTTTACCAATTAAAACCGTCTCCCTATATAAAAACATCGGAGTTTTAATATAATAATAGAGATCCCGGCACCAATGCAGAGACAACCATACTTAAGTTAAGTTAACTTATTGTGGTGATGAGATAACATAGTCCCTTCTTTCATATAATAATAAAAGTTCTTACAGTTTATGCTTATACTTTCCAACGTAATAAAAGAAATAGAAAACGAAAAAATGGTAAGGTCTTATAAGAAAACAAAAAAAAATATATCAATTCAATTTTAAAGTAAAACGAACTTATAAAAACGAAGAACGAAAATTAAAATTCTTCATTATACTTTAAAAAACTGATTACATATATTAAGACAAAACTGATTACTAAGTTTTAATAATAAAAATTGCACCGATCCTTTGACGACGATTGACTTCTAAGAGGAAGAACGATTTTTAAATTTATTTCGCATGACCATATTGAGTTATTTATCGTAATTAATTCATCTAGCGCACATTGTAAATAGTTCAACTATAATTCAGCAATATTTCACTTATGTTTGTGTTGTTTTTTGTGTGCAGGTTTATTAAATGTTTTCCTATAATGTTTAAATATAAGATTATATATAATGTAATATAATTTTTCTTATTTTATTTATTGCCAAGGTAAATTTCGTAAATAGTTTTATAATGTAAATAATTATATAATGAAGACATTCTACATCTCCGATAATCAGTAATTATTTTAAGTAAATTAGAAGAAATATTAGAAACCGGTAATTTTTCTGAAACTTTGAATATACGAACAGCGAATTAATTAAATAGTATAAATTTGAAATTCGGTCTGGTCTTGAGGTCTGTAATAATTTTAGCACTTTCGACTTTGGTAGAAAGTTTAATGTATGAAGCTTTGAATAGAATATTTTTCTTTTCAATATCTATGAAAATATTACAATTTCAAATACATGTTAAACAAGAAGGTATGACTATCAGAAAGATGAAAACACTCAGTTATCGTGATACAAATACGGAGAAGAGATATAGTTGCTTTGTTAAAATCTGTTACGACTAGAATTAACGTTATGGTAGATTAAATAAGATGTATGTTGGTATGAGTGATGAGGTTATTTTGAGCGCGAGTTAGATAGGACGGATTTTACGTGTAATTTTTATAAAATATGTTAACAAGATTTTAATACGACTTTCGCGATGTATTAGATAACTTCTCATTTATTACAACTAATATAATTTTTATTATTAATAATTATCGACGTGTAATAACAATTTATTATCAACACACGTAGAAAAATTTGAAAGTTCTTTAAAATACACGATCAATTGACAAATTATATCAGTTAAGTTTATTATTAAATTAACTGTAATTTAGGTCCTTTATTTTTCTTTTTCAGCCGTTATTGTACAGTTTTCGTTATTGGGCAGTTTCTTCTGGTTAAACGCGATGTGTTTTGACTTATGGTGGACATTTTGGTAAATATGTGTATAATGTAAATTTTGTCAAAAACACAAAATCATCCACACACACGTGCGTATATATATATATATATATATATATATATATATATATATATATATAAACAAAATAGGCGCACAAATGGTATTACATCAAAAGAAATACAATTGATCCTCGTTATAAGACTTTGATACAACAGACTTTCGATAAAACGGAACGTACTGTATACGCTAATACGCTAAAAGAGAGAAAAAAACGATTCTTGTAACAGTAGTAATGATAACATTTCAGACGAATCAGAAGATAGAAAGATGGATGTGAAGAAACCAACATTTTCGAGGATTGTTCGTGAGGACATTGATGCAGTAATTTCGTATATATATATCAAATACCTACTAAAACAATGTAGGCACACAAATGGTACTGTAGGTTAAGCATCAAATGAATACAGTTGATGCTCGTGATAACCAACTTCGATACAACGGACACTGTATACGTTAAAAAAAAAAAAAAAAAAAACGGTTCTTGCAACAACGGTAATAATGACAACTCGGATGAATCAGAGAAGATGAAAAGATGGATGTAAAAAACTAACATTTTCGAGGATTTGTGATGACACTGATGAAGTAATTTTCGTACACTTGTAAAAAGATCGAGATATGCAGCAGTTTGACGAAAACTTCAGTTTAAAGAACGAATAATTTTTTTCACCAGATCAGTCATGTTCGCCTCGTTGCTGGTTTTTCAGTGATATGTACAGGAGGTTAATAAGTTCGCGCAACATTGTTTGTTAATTTAATTAACTAATTATTGTTATAGATCATGCGCTGTTTTAAATTTCTGGTTTTAAGTTTGAAAAAGTGAAAATACATAATTTAGTAGTATTTTTAAATGCTTATTTCTTTTGACTTTTATAGCCGATTAAATATAGTATATGTTTTCGTTGTTACTGCCGATGACGAAAACAACAAAACAATAGAGTTTAGTATAAGTGAAGTTATTTTTGTTTAAAATAAGGCTAAATAGTCACTACACACGATCACATTAAAACTTACTCTGCATGTCTCGAAGTATGTGAATTACAGTATATCGTAGGTACGCGGTTTGCTGTGACATAAAAAAAAAAAAAAAAAAAACTTGGTGGAGTTGCTTGCCGATAGATAATTTCGATACAACGGTCAGCATTCGCAAGGAATAAACACAGGTTATCTGGATATAAAATCCAATAATGATATAACATCAGGTGATGACACTCCGGTCATTTGCAACATTAAACTTCACAATTAAATAAGAGGAAGAACGGTTTAAAACGTACAATGATAAAATAAACTCGGAGCTATTAAAAAATATATATATAAATAATAAAATAAACTTGAAAGTCTTTTTAAATAATGTTGTCGAATTTGAAAATGAAACGGAGAATTTTACCAGATTAATCCAGTTTGTTGCCCGAGATGCCGCAAAACTACAGTTAAAATATGCAAGAGGAACACTTTCCTCTATTCAAAAAGCGTTTATGACAAGATCTCTGAAAAGAGCGAATTTTTAAGTGTATATAAATAACAATAAAGCATGCTATAATACAGCAGCAAGGTAATTGTAAGAACAACTTTAAAACTAATCTCCTCGTAATTGCTGTGTCGCCGACAATGAACACAGACTAATCACTGTGGTAGTCACCTAGAAACAACAACCAAAACAGCACATCCCGCCAATAAAGAAATCAAATAATACATGGATCGAAATAGAATCGGAGAAAAAAAAAACAATAAGCTTTTGTAAATATTTACAAACGGATATCAACCTTTAACTAGGCAAATAGTAATCATTTTTATAACAAAAAGATATTAATTCGTTTCTCCGAGAAAGGATGCCAAATTTTAAATAAAAATGTATACCCATATAACACCGAAAGAAATGAAATATATAATAACACATAATCCGAGTAGTATAATTTAATCACGCAGTATGTCATTAAAAAAATTACCTACAAAGGCAATAATTATGTTCACGCAGTTATTTAATACTGCGTTCTTCGGCTATCGTACTTTCCTGTCCAATGAAAGGTTCAGAAGTGATACTTATTATATAGAAGTCTAAGAAAGTACCTCGTAAATATTCATCGCATCGACCAATCTACTAATTTTGTCTAAGATAATGGAAAAATGTTGCCAAATCGATTTAATAAGAGAGAAATGTCTTATCCCAGACCACTAATTTGATTTTCGAAAAAAATGACGTTCAACAGTGAGAAAATCCATACACTTATTTAGATAGTAAGAGTAAACGTTTACGTCTATTATTACGAATTGAGGAAGAATTTTTAAATTATCGACTGTTTTCATAATAAGAAGACAAAACGAATTATAAAAATGTAAAGGCTACTTCTCTCTCTTTATAAAAAATTAAACAATAAGCTGCATCGGTACTTGAAATCAGGACAGTAATTTCAATTGCACAATGTTGTTCCATTACACTATAAATAAGGACGTACGATGAAAAACGGAAGTATTAATTTAAAATAATGAAAATGAAAACTCTACAATTAGGAATAAACTCAATATAGGGACGTTAACCAATTATAATAAACGATAATACCATTAATAATTATAATAATGAAGCAATAAATAAAAATAACAATAAGAAATAACGGATATTAATAAGAAAAAAATTAGTGTTTATTATTTTTATCGTCACTATCGTTTTTTTTTTGTCTTTTTATTTTTTATTTTTTAATGGGCACAGGATTTTTTACCCAGATTGGTATAAAATTATTAAAATGGATATGTTAAACATTAATATTAGTTGATGCAATATAATTATAAATAGCTAAATATACATGAATGCGATTAATAGTAAGTAAGTAAGACATATTTATTGGCAATGGTACTTTGAGAGATATAATTTGATTATATAATAAAGATTAGAGCTGTAGTAAGAACATTCAAAAAATACATGATCCGCATCTGCTATTTTGTTGTCATCAGAAGGATGAGGGCAAAAAGGAGAATTTATAAGATGGACGATGAAAGACGATTTTTTCCAAATCGTAATCTACATAAAGTAGTAATGAAACATCGAAGTATGTTATTTGGTACTTTTATATCAGTAAACCATGATTTTATGGGTATTTGAATCGATCTGTAATATGGAGCTAGATAAGGATTATTCCAATATTCTTTATGAGCAAATTTAATGAGACACAAAAGATCTGTTAAAGGTGTATAAGGAATAAGCACACCGCTATTCGAAGCGGACTTGGCTTCCGCATCAGCAACAGTATTGCCAAATATACCAGAATGTCCAGGATTCCAGGAGAACCTAACAGAAATACCAGATTCTAACAGCGAGGAAACCAAAATTCGGATTTTATATAAATAAGGCGATGCACGGGGATTAAATGAGAGAGATTTTAGAGCGGTTAAACAGGTTTTCGAATCGGTACTATCATTATTGTACGTTATTAATAAAAAATGTAGACAAAAACATAATAATAATATTCTTTCACATCGTCTAACAGTCATTTCAACTTTTCTTAATCAGGTTTTATGAAACTGTGACAATTTTCGATAATTTCCTTTACGCGAGATATCCTATAACAGGTTAGACTTCATCATATTCGACACTTGTTCACAAATCTCAAATTTACAATGATCGTTGCCGTTTCAGCACATCGTAACAGAATTCGATTTTCAAACGTTTTTTCTTTATGTACTTCGGTTGCAAATGTTTATTGTGTATGCTTGAAAATGATGTAACTGTCGGAAAGCTTTGCAATAAAAACTTACTAGTGATTAAACTGTGTTATATTTTGTTTGGTTTATAATTTATAAAACCACTACTCTCTAATATATTCAACATTATATATATATTATATATATACAGGGTGCGGCATAAAAACCGACCATATTTTAAAAAATTCTAGCGCGCTCTATAGTCAACGTAGAGAAACAAGATGTGCGGCATTAGAGAGAGGAAGGACAGGAGATTTCTGTAGTACTAAACAAAACCATTATGGGTGACTGGTCTCCGGAACAGCGCGCATATGCCGTTGAGCAGTTTTTTCGCTACAACGATTCCTACACGCTTACAATTCGCGACTTTCGGAAAACGTTTAAAATTAAAAGTTCGCAACCGATTTTTGCAGTTAAAATGTTACAGACGTGGATTACAAACTTTAGAACAACTGGTTCAGTGTGTAAAAAAAACCTACCGGTCGTCCGAAGTCGGTTAGAGTGTCTCCAGTGGTGGCAAGAGTGCGCGCAGCAATTCAGAGTAGTCCGAGTCGTTCCGCCCGTATGCATGCAAAAAATCTCAACTTGTCGGATCGTACGGTAAGAAGAATACTTCATGAAGATTTAAATTTTCATCCCTACAAGATTTTGTATACACAACAACTCTTACACCAGCCGATTATGCCGCCAGAATCGCATTTGCCGAAGTGATGTTAGCGAAAATTGAATCAAACGAAATTCCTCTAGACGGAATTTTAATTACAGACGAGGCTCATTTTTACTTAAATGGAGACGTAAATAAACAAAATCTACGGTATTGATGTGATGAAAATCCTCGCATTATTCATGAAAAGCCCTTACAGTCACCGAAGGT
Organism: Coronaproctus castanopsis; assembly: GCA_032883995.1. Taxonomy (NCBI): domain Eukaryota; kingdom Metazoa; phylum Arthropoda; class Insecta; order Hemiptera; family Monophlebidae; genus Coronaproctus; species Coronaproctus castanopsis. Next base: position 292,175,968 of record CM065052.1, read on the forward strand.
AACGGCGTGGATGGGAGTAGCGGCTTGGGGCGTGGTCGGACCTTATTTCTTTGATGGAACCGTCAATGGAGAACGCTATCAGCAGCTGTTAAACGAGTTTGTGCGGCCCGAACTGGCACGGAGAAGGCGACTATCACGTACGTGGTTCCAAAGACGGAGCAACATGTCATACAGCCGGACAAACTATGCGATGTTTGCATTCAATATTTGATAGCCAATTAATTTCAAGAAATGCTGAAATTGTCTGGCCGTCGCACTCGCCTGATCTCTCTGTCTGTGATTTTTTTCTATGGGGTTATTTGAAGTCAAAAGTTTATGAAAACAAACCTCGAGACTTGGAGAAGTTAAAGGCTGAAATTCAACGACATTCTGCTGCAATTCCAGTTACAATGTTACGAAAAGTGTATGGCAATTTTGTATTGCGTCTCCGCGAATGTACCGAAAATCGCGGTCGTCATTTAAACGATGTTATTTTTAAGAGTAAAAAGTTATCTAAATAAATAAATATATGAAAAAAATCTCCTGTTCTTCCTCTTTTAAATGCCACCGAGCTGGTTTGTCTAAGTTGTATAGGGAGCGCGCTAGAATTTTTTAAAATATGGTCGGTTTTTATGCCGCACCCTATATATATATATATACTTATATACTTCCCAAATATAGGATTTATAAAAAATGATAATAAAAATACATAATAAAATAATAATGATAACACATTTGTTGTTGTTAATTTTGTTCGATAGCGGATATCGATCATTTAGCGGTTTGCCTAAAGAACGAGATGGAAAGAAATTTATCCTATATTCAATTTACGCTTGGGGTTGTCCAACTGCGATTACATCGTTTACGTTATTAGTGGAATTCTGTCCCGGTCTTTCGGATTTATTTGTAAAACCAACATTCGGAGAAACAACCTGCTGGTTTCAAGGTAAGAATCGTTTAAATAACTTCTCATCGATGTATAAAATAATTATCCTATCGATTGAACTGATTGTCTAATCATATATATTCAGCTTCTAATTTTATGATAAAATCATTTCTTTAAGTACTAAGTATTAAACGAAATCCGTGTACGCTGTAAATGTACTTTTTTTTTTCAATCTATGGATTGGCTGATTAATGGAGCAAATCAAATCCGCAATTTTTTCTTCCATTCCTCTCTTCTTCTGCTTAGTTGTTTTAATTCTTACTAGCTCTTTGTTCCAATATCCTCTATAACTTGTTCCATGAATCATCTTCCCGGCTTTCCTCTTGTACGCTTTTCCGTTCAATTTTCCTTCTATTAATTCTGTCAGTAACGCATTATGCCGTAACACATGTCGAATCCATCTATTTCTTCATTGAGAGATAGTTTTCATAATATATAAACTTCTTCATTTGTAATCTTATCCGTCCACTTTATTTTAAGCATTCTTCGCCAACACCAGATTTCAAAAGCCTCCAGCTTTGCGACGTCTACTTTCCGCAATGTCCAAGTTTCAGCACCGTAGAGACAGACCGACCACACAAATGTTTTTACGAAATTTTTTGTTACGGCTAAATCTATTTTTTTTTTATTTCTTTTCTGGTTAAATGCTGCTTTTGCTTGTGCTATTCGACACCTCACCTCTGTTGAACATTTTTCGTTGTAACTGTATAGCGTTATAATTTTTTTTTTTTTTTAATTATTTACATAATTACATTTACGTATTAGGTCCTGCACTACTTTACTCGGTATAGCTTGTTTTTCTTAATTTTTTGATAGTTTCGTCATTCTACAAATATTTATTTCCCACACTCTGTTTTAAATTTATACAGTTAATACATATATTTTTAAATACTGTAGGGTGACCCAGAGAAGACGGACAATTTTGTTTTTTAAATAATTCAAAAACTACTCCACCAAAATTTTTGAACTAAAATTTTATTTGAAATTAGGAAAACGAGAGATTAGCTTACAGTCATCTGTGGAACAATTAGCAACAATAAATTTTTGAAATTTCTTCAAAAATCCGAGTTTTCAGGTCTTCCAGATCTCGTGGTTCGTAAACGCGGTTCTTATAGGCAACCCCACAAAGAAATGTGGAACTGTCAAATTTGACAAGCGCAGCAGCCAAGCGAAATCCGTGTGACACGACAATATGCAGTTACCAAACGCTTCTCTCAGTACCGCGAGCGTTTCTGCCGAACAGTTGCACGTGTCACCATCCTGTTACCGCCCAGACGACGACGACGACGACGACGACGAAGTGAGGGAAGCAAAAACAGTTCATCATCACGGTACAGCGCGTTCCGTTGAGAGTAATAAGACCCCACTATTACGTTACACGCCAAACGCGCGCTCCTTCTGATTATAGGGTGTCATGATAACTGAACGTGGAGAAAAACGAATCTCTCGTGTGCACACTAAACGTGGAGTATCCAGTTTCCGTTGTGTTACCAACTGCGCTATTAAAAAAAAAAAAAAAAAGTCTTCTCCGGGTCACTGTATAAATATAGTAATGTTATAAATTTAAAAATATGATTCGAAAAATTAGTTTTCACCCGACGACGAAATGTTTAATACTTTTTGTTTGTATAATACAAACGAGTATATGGGATAATATATTTAAAGCTGAAGATAATAATAGACAAAAAACTCAACCTAGAAGTCAAAGTCAAAAGAAAACACACTTACGAAATGATAACTTTGCAGATGATGAAGGTTTTTTTAACAGATAATGCGCTAAATTTCAGATTTATAAAAAGTTATATTGATTTCCATTATGTGTCGCACAAGCAAGAATCTAGAGAGTAAAATCAATTAAATATTTAGAAACGTGTGAAATATGGCCGCTTGGTAGAATGCTGGGAATATCAGGGATCCAGGAAATAAGAAATGAAAAAGTACTTCGCGAGGCGCAAGCAGAGAGGATAATATTGAAAAAGGTTAAAAAAAAAAAACAAAACAGGAAAATAAATTTGGTCATCTACTATGAGGAGAAAGTTGTACTAAAAATTATCCTCCTAGCGAGGATTAACTGAACGCAGCACTACGCTTAGTAACCGGTACGCTAAAATCTACTCCTACTATGTGGCTTCCCGTGCTGGCAAATATATTTCCACCGCACATCCGCAGAGAAGAAACATTCAAACGAGAATGGGCTAAATACAACAGTATGCACTCTCACGTAGAAAAATCTATCAAAGATCCCCCACCTACACGTCTCAGCAGCAGGAAACCAGCATGGCTGACGGCTAACGAGCTACAGAGCAGTTTCGACGCAACTACGAAATGGAACGAAATATGGGTTAAGCAGACTCCAACAAACGGACAATTAATATCAAATCCGGCTAGCAGGGTGCCAGGATTTGGTCTCAACAGAAAAACATGGTGCAATTTAAATCGCGTCAGAACCAACCAGGGTCGTTGCAAATATTTAATGAACAAATGGAAACTGTCGGAAACGGAGCTGTGCAGCTGTGGCGAGATCCAAACGATGTCACACTTTATAAATTCGTGTAAAGTAAATAGCTTTACTAAAGGACTGATTGGGCTACATTCACTAGAAGAAGGCGCAGAAGACTAGCTGTCGAACGTGAATTTATAATGCAGGATATCTCTAAATAAGCGCGTAATTGATACGATAATAATAAAAATAATAAGGAAAAACGCGAAAGCAGTAAGGATGAAAAATACACGATGGTGAACAGGCTTGAAAACAATCGCTGATGCAGTGCAGACAACTAAAGAACATGATTTGTTCTGTCATTAATCGGCTACGCGTAAAATTGTATATATAAGCGCTCGTTAAGAAAAACGTACAACGTAAACAAATGAATTAGCACAAATTTTTAATAAAAAAAAAATGACAAGTAAACGAAAAATAATAACAAATATTAATTTATTAGTTGACAAATAAATTCGATCCATTTTTGGATCTTTTTTTTTTTTTTTTTTTTGACATGAGAAATCACTTATATTCAGAAAGTTCAATTCTATATATTTGGGTGATGCTGAAAGCTTCTCACACGTCTGCCGATTTGTTAGAACACGCGCGAAATAATTTAAACCATCTATAGCTATAGGCATAAACATGCGACGATACAAAATACAATCGTCATCGCGGGTTTTAGCAAAACAAATTACCATTGCCGTTATAAAACTTTTTTCAGAACAAATTGTTAGAACGTCGCTAATTCTAAGAAACTTACTCGCGTAGTATTTATTATAAAATCTAACCGCGTTATTAGAGAAATCGACTTTATCTGTCTGTATTAAAATAAACTCTACCCAAGCCTTATCCAGATTATGCCTCTGTATGCGATTATATTGATTACAAGGTTCTGTGCGCGTGCTACTAAGTACGCGTGATATTTTGTATATGTGAATATATGTATCGTATAGTGATAATTCTCACATTTACGTGTCTACGTACGCCTAAATTAAAATATTACCTCATGTAAGAAGTTATAAGTACATGTATGTACACACATTCGATGACCGAGAGTGTATAACCGGTACACAGCCTGCGAAAATGCGCGTATACAAACGGTTGGCACCTTTGTAAATGAAACAAACGGTAAAACATTAATTTGAATAATAAAAAATTAATGAAAAAAAAAACAAAACAACTAAACTAAAATCAATCGAACTATAATACTTTTAGATGAATATTGTAAAGTGAAGCAGTATAAGCCTGAAAACTAGTGTAGTGCACCTTTGTAAATGAAACAAACTGTAAAACATTAATTTGAATAATAAAAAAATTAATTAAAAGAAAAAATAAACTAAAATCAATGTAATACTTTTAGATGAATGTGTACCGAGAGAAAAGAATACGTATATATAAAATTAGCGCAGAATTTCTTATTATGATTCTCCAGCCCAGTACAAAATTTAACGTTCTATTCGTCTTGCAATTTATCTCCTAGGTCGAATAATAATAAGTTCAATAATAGAATAATATATAGCTGCGTATTCTTTACTCAATAGCTCACGTTGCATTATATTTGGAAAACAAAGTTGAAAAATGAATTGCTGATAAAAATTTACATTAGTACAGTATAAATTAAAGTAATCATACTTATTTTACACTTAATGAAAGAACTACCATAACTGATTACTGCACAAACATACTCTACAATAATCGGCATTCCCCTATTATATAAGAGTACGTACGTGTTTTTTAATTCCGATAATCTCATAAAATCATTTCACAGTAGCAATAGTAGCCGTATGTAGATAAAAGTAGTAATAACAATTAGTAGTAATAATTGTAATTTATTACGTAAGGTATATTTTCCGGTAAGAATTATCTGATTCGTTAATAGATCGAATACAGAAAGTGAATTCTATCGATAATTTAATTTTAAGTCCAGCAGCGATATAACAACTATAATCATCATAATTAGATAAAATAATTTTATAATCATCATTATACCCGTTAGAGTTTAATTTATCTGTAATAATAATACACGCGCAATTTCTCAGCATGAATGTAAATTTAAATTCATACGATGACTTAAAATTTTTTATACCTCCGACTGCGAATGAAAGTTTTTCACTTTTATCGATAAAGTACCGATCTAAATTATTATTTCCCATTGATACAGTTTATTTTTAAAATAAAGTATAAACAACGATCGATTCTAAAAAAAAAAAAAAATTAATTCAGGGACTGATGAAAGTTCAACGAGTGTAAACTATCATTTTTTCTGAATTAATTTTGTTGTTGTTGCTCTTTCCTGCTATGCCTGTCTAAACTATCAGTAGTAGATGTTAAGTAATTACAATTTAATCACTTATACCTCCAACACATTGATGATGTAGCTAATTACTGTTCACACGGTGACTTTTCGCCATTACGTGCCATTAATTACAGTAAATCTAGTGGTTTCGTCCGTTGTAGCCGGTGAACCTACTCCGGATTATCAATTAAGATAATTTCTGCCCGCTCGGTAGTATGTTTATCCAAAACTTCCAAATTAACGAAATCGTTCGTCTCGTTCATATATAATGATTGCATGGAACACGATATTTTTCAGAAAAACGTGGAATACTTTATTATTTTTACGGCCCGATCGGTCTGCTGTTAATATGCAATACGCTGATGTTCATCAGCACAAATATAAATATAATGAAGCATAGGAAAGATGAAAAAATCTTAAAACGCACAGGCAGCCGACGTCATTCTCACGAAAATGAACAACGAAGGTAAATATTATCATTTTTAGAATGATCGTTTGGTTACTTGTGAGATTATTCAGCTAACAATTAAAATGTAAAGGACGATAGATAATAATACTCGATTTTAAACGAACATATTAGTGTACGCTGTTTAAGCGGCTTAAATATATCACAGTAAATATATTATCTACTAATGAATACGACAGCCCTGATAAATTGCCCTTAATAAAGAGTAAAGCGCGTATAAAGATAAAAGATAATTTCGCTTCAATAAAATTAAATGAATAATAAAAACCGTAAAAAAGTTGAAACGATTGAAATACTAAATCACTTTTTTTCCACGCACCGTCTCCGTATCGGAGGTAGGCGAGTACTTTCAACCATAATATGACATTAACATAAACACACACACATGCGGGAGAACCGATTGCGTTCGAAAATATTGTCCGTAGAATTTTACTGAGCGAGATGTTTAGAAAAAACCTACTGCGTCAAACCGTCAATTCGGTTTTCATCCTGCACACTCACCCCTCAGAGGATGCTGTACATAAACTAGTAACCAAAATTAAAACCTCAGTGAAACCTAGCAGATTGGCAGTTGTTATCGCCTATGATATCAAAGGAACATGGTCTGATATTAACCCTTATATAGTTAATATTATTATCAACTATTTCAATAACATAGTTGCAGATCCTCAACTTGGAACATCTCACAATTCTGAAAAGGATACATGCGGATTTTCTCATGTATCTTTAAACCCCAACCTGTGGAATCTACTCTATCAGTAATGCAATATATTATTATGGAATTCTTTAAATGAGTTAATCTAGTACATAGATGGCTCTTGATTTTTAATACCACCCGTAACAATTATCCATTTGAACAAATCCAAATTATATCTAAATTTATAGGGGTTGTTGTTAGTGAACTTGGTTTTAACTTTCTCCGTTTATAGGTGCAGTTTTCCTATTTCATAATATAGTTGGTCAAGTTGCTAACTTTCCTCTAATCTCGGGTTCCCCAAATATCTCATATCGGTAATCTAAAATACTTAGAAATAATTCTAGAGATAATCACACATTTGTCCGGCATTATAATATGATAACGAACGGATGCGACAAGTTATTTCATAAACTGTCCAGAAACCAACCAAATTACAAACCCTATATGGTTACGTTGTTGATGTCAATCATAAACAGTAACTTTATTGATTCCATATCGACAGTTTTCAATAATTTTTTTTGAAAAACAGCTTCAAAACTCTAATCCTTGGCAAAGATCGGCAGAGTTTCAATCCTGTTTTATCGATCATATTAATCATGTTATATTTGGTGTCCTATCGCCCCTTCTTTACGTGAAACGATCAAAATTGACCTCTTAAGCAGTTCTATTATTCTCGACAGAAAGAACCATATAATATAATAAACGGATGAAAATAATTTCTTGTATACCCTTCAACCGTCAAACTAGGCCATTTGTGCGGCGTGACTTCCGTTTACAATTCAATTATACTGGATTCAATTATTCATGCAACAGAAATATAACAAACATAACAAAAAACAAAAAAAATATATATAGATAATAAATTCACTTGCTTTTTTACACTTTATACAGACTCTTATTTACAAACAGATATGCTCGACGGATAATGTTTACATCCTGTCACTATCCTGAGATTAAGTACACTTGCGGTGGACTACTATACACATAAGTGTATTTTATTTTAATATGTGGTTGTTTCTTCTCAGCTACACTTACACACCTATTTTTAAGCACAATAGTCTTCTGTACATTTATACGCAATATAACAATGTATATTTGAAACATCCACACTATCGGGAATACGATTTAATAATTATAAAAACAAAACAAAAAATGTAAAGCTTTTAGATTTTCATAGGTGTGCGTATATTTTAAATGATATTTGAAAAGTATTTTTGTAAAAAACTGAAAAATTTTAAAATACATATTAAGTGATATGTTTTTAATAATTTATTTATCAACAGATTCCGTTATCATGTTTCGTTATCTATTTTTCCTTGTCGATATTATTATTACTTTTAAAATATACCTCGATCGCATTAAATCACGGCGAAAATTATCGCAATAACAAAAATAGTTATACTATCTGGTTTAGATTGTCGGTCTGTTTCAAATTATTCATCGTGATGGGCATGAACTGGATAATGGAGATCGTTTCTTGGGCTTTCGAAGATCTAGGTTATGTGTGGTATTTTACCGATGTCGGTAATGGTCTGCAAGGAGTTTTGATATTCTACATTTTTGTTCTTAAACGTCGTGTTTGGCGTTTATTGAAAAGAAAAATATGTCCGGTTCAAGAAAAATCCCGAACAATTTCCTGTAATTCTACGAGCGTAACTAGTAACGCATTCATCAGAATTCCTTCGAAAAATTCGATGAGAAATCAAAACATATCTTCTCACGGCGAAATAAAATCTAACAATTCTGATTTCGTTGCTTAAAATTTATTTATTCATCCAAATGTATACGTTATATATTTTATTTTATAGAACAACATATATTCTTTTTAAAACATTAACATTTATCGAATTGATCCACTTTTAAATCGACATAATAATTTATTAATGTAACTACTCGAAACAGTATATGTTTGATTATTTTATTATTTTATACTTTGATGTTTTATATATATATATATATATATATATATATATATATAAATGATTTATAATCCATTCATACAGGTATTGGCTTTTCGAAGTCACCGAAGAATGTAATCGAACCGTTTTTTTTTATTAAATTATTTTTTATAATTACGATCAAATTTATTTCACATGCCGTGTACTTCTGCACATAAGTGGAATTCATACCAACATAACTTCTTTTTGGCTATCAAGTCCAAAAACATCCGTTACTTTATTCCTTTTCAACTATATACGCTCTCACATAACCATCTACTCCAACGTAAACCCCATGCTTTTTAATCTACTCCTAAACCCTTCTCTTATTCGTCATATTTTTAACTACACCGTCCTACATTCCATCACTATGTACGATTGACAAAATTTTTGTTGAAACAAATTTATAATAATGGAAGATTAATATCACTCGAGGCTAAACTTGGTGCTCATAATGTTGTCAAAATAATGTTATCAAAGAAATCCAGTGTGTAAAAGTGTCCTACTTGCAAAATGATTAGAGATAAAAATACCGCATTGACACCGATAAATAAAAACATAAAAGAATGATTAAAAACATGGTGTGGATTTGGAAGTGGATTTTGCATTGGGGATGTACTATGTGGTATCAAAATTTTGATAGAAAACTATTAGAATCAAATTGCGACATACCGGTCTTGAAGTACATACACATATATATATAGGCATGTGTTGTACACAAGTTTGTGAGTTTTTTGTACATCTATCACCGGGTAATAAAAGGCGAATGAGCCTACCTTAGAAATAAACAATAATACTATAATAAATCGTGTAGATAATTTTTTAAGTCAACTTACATCATAAAATAAACAGCAGCATTCAAGCTGCTTTCACTGCTTGTAAACAAATTTAATATAAAAGTCCCTAGAAATAAGCATGTTCATTTGTAATTTACAAATTTATCATGCTGCAAACGTTAATGTACAACATATAGAACATACAATCGCTTCAACAAATACTGCGCGGAAAATTACATATTTGTTGGTCGGATTGGTGCCGCAATAGCCTCTGTGAAACCTTTTTCTATGGTCAATGCACACTCATGCGAAGGTCAAAGACAACGCGCAACAAGTACCCAAATACTGCGGGTTTAGCTTGAAGCAATACTTATTTAAATTGAGAGCATACTTTTACAATGTTATCATGTTAGTCTTAGGCATTTTAGATGAAATATATATACCTATGATAATTTTATGATCAATGATAATAAGCAAAATATTAAAACTAATAACTAACAATTTATGCTATAAATTTGACGTAATATTAATTATTAATCTATTATTTACATACAGCAATTTCTACTTACTTACACTACCAGCACCATTCAGCCTATGTGGGCGAAAAACACAAGCATTCAAATCTTAATTGTAAAAATTTGTTAACCCTTTCAGTGACATCAAATTTTTTGGTATTTATGAAACAATTAAATATTTTGAAGAATGTAGAATGTAGTGATTTTTTATTAAAATAAACAACAAAAAAGAAGTTAAAATCACTAAAATTTTTCTTTATTGGCTGTTAAGCCATTATCAAGTGAACATAAAAAATAAAATATAAAAATATGTACCATTTATAAAAATACAAAATGCAAAAATTATTAATTTAGATATAGAATTTACAAAAATTATATAGTGAAAAAACAGTATTTATACAATAATCTAATAGTGAATCATATAATAATAAAATATTTTAGTAATGTATTAGAGAATTGTGATGAATATGATCAAGATACAATGATTAAAGTGTAGGAATTTCTATCATTTCTTAAAAAATTTAACACACGATTTCTTACAAAGCCGTTTGGCAAAATATTCTCATTTTCAGATGTTTGCATTTCATATTTTATAAACAAAGTTTTCGGACATAGATTATTATCACAAAAAAAAATATAAATTTTCAAAATATATAATATAGAAAACAATTTATTAATGAAAATGAACGCAGATACATTATTTTATGGCAACATATTTAGCACTTTACGTCAAAGATATTTCAAATGGAAACCATGTTCAAATGAGGAGAAGAATAATTTGTAAATATAAACATTTAAATAAGTAAACTAAATTTCTTAACATTAAGATGTGTATACTCTCCCACACAGCCACACGCTTTTTTTATTTAGCTCGAATATATTAAACATCATTTAGTTAGTTGTATGTTTTCTAACCAAAATATAAGCGTTATAATTTTTTTGTATTTGACATATACACCGCAAGACATTTAAAAATATTGTATGGGATTAAAATCACATTACACATTACCTTAAAAGCAAGTCAAGAATTCGCCACTGAGTACGCCGGTAGATACTAATGAATATCTACTAATATATCGTGTATAAATCGCTCAAAATACTTTAATATTACTCATAATGAAAGAATAAACATACAGAACGTTTTTTAAACTTTCATTTAGCATGTTTTAAATGTCATAAAACGGAACATAAAATTGAATATCATCCACATGTGGATGAATGCAAAAAATCAGTTAACTGCAGAAAATAATGAGGAACGTCAAAACGGTAAAATCAAAACAGTTCATCATGTACTGTGCGAGAATAATGTAGTGGTACTACTCTAAATATAATCAATAGCAATACACCAAAATTTACAAAAATACATTATACGCCAGAACCTAAAGATCAATCACGAATAAACTCTGATACATCAATAACCAAACAGTCAAACAATAATCATCACTCATGTGTCATCGTGTCGGAGTGCGACTATCGGGTGCTGATCTTCCAAATGAGCTAGAAGAAAAAATTTAAAAATATTAATAAAGACATTTCTCTAGACATAATTCATCAAATGGCAAAAGTTAAGTCCAAAACAAATCAATCCAAAAAGACGGTATCTTACAACTCTTTCAAAAAATTAAAAAAAAAAAAAAAAAAAAAACATTTATATCCGACATCAGCTTATCCAATTTTTTTTTTATATGGTTTATTATTATAGAGAAATAACAGTCAAATCTCGACTTCAACATCTGAGTTTACACCAAATGTTGAAGAATTCATAAATATGATTGACAAAAACCAACCTTTTCTTAAGATCATAGCACGAAAATGTGCTTCACTAAAATAAAGAAAAAAACTTTATAGAAGCTTTTTAAATAACTGTTCTTTGCTGCTGGGTAAGTCGAAGTCGAAAATATAATCCCCCAAGGTTCAATTTAAATCTTAAAACTAAATAATGTTTACTTCCCAGCGATTAATTGCTGTCGACGACGACTACAGTATCATAAGTTCAAACCATAAGTTCAAACCCAGTAAGAGCATACAGTCTATTAAAAGAAACATAAAATCATCTATCTCAGTGGGCAAATAATCTTGAATTCCATTTTTTTAGTACAAAAATACATTTAGTAATATTTCAAAACCAAAATAAACAAAAACAGCTCCCTTATTCAACATTTTAATTAACAAGAGAAACCCATATTAATTGTAAACAATACAAAATTCTAAGAGTATCTGAAATTTTTGCAATAAAATATATATCCAATCAATAACCGGTTGCACCTCTATAAATTTCTTATGCTAGGCATAATCGATTATGAAGTATCAATTTTAACTTCTAAAAACAATCCAGAAAATCAGCATTTCAGTTTAATGCCGAATTCAGCTATTCCAAATTTTTAATTTTATTATTTCAGTTCCTCAAAATCCCAGTATTCCAATATATGATTACATTTTCAATATAAAAAATCGACGAAATATAATTAACACTCCCATCTTCCTTTAATAATATTTTCTAAACCTCATATATACCTCCTTCATATTTCTGAGACCCGATTACACTTGTCAGGAATTCGTAAATCAGTCGATATAAATGAAATTTTCAAAAAATTATAACTAATAATTTAAGAGTATCCTAACTACATCCAATGCACGAATAGTTCTTAAAACCCAAAATATATTGACGAGTGTATACTTTGATCATGCAAGAAATTTCTCTCTACTTTATCTGTAGAATTGACACCTATCGTTTTATGTCTTCAATATTCTCTACACCACCTCCAATAATAAAACTTAATAATTCTGTTCGATTCTACAACGCCATTTCAACTATTTCAAGACCAATTTTTCACTAATTTCAATTGCTTAACGCGTTAACTTAATTTTAACACAACGTATCTAAATTTTATTTAAACAAAATCCAGCTAGATTTCAAAATATTTATTCCTTGTCATGATCTTGTAGATTTAGGTGTCAAAGCTGTTTTCAACGGTCCAATTTTTACTTTCATTCACTCTACTACCATAGATCTCAAACAGCATTATAAACATTTAATAATCGCTGTAGAAACAACATTGACAAAACGTACAGAATAATGAAACATTGGTCCAACATACAGAATAGTGAAACAACATTGACGCAGCGTACAAAATAATAATCTTTGGAAATAAAAAGTAAAATCTATACCCGAGAACTCCTTAAATCGAAAAGTCAAGAACATTTTTGATTTAAGTACTAATCACACTCGACTTATTCATGTAGTCTCTTACTCTTATTTTACCGTTTTGCACCTGTCTGTCCTCATTGTAGAAAAGAGGGATTAATGAGTAACCATATTTTTATGTTCAAAAACAAATCTCTGACTTTATTTATCCATATTCCATTAATGATCCTTCTAACGTCATGGATAAAACATTTCCTGAAACCAGCAAATCTTTTCCACCTTATTTAATTTTATATTGATGTTATTGCGCCGTAATGACCTTGGTATGGCTTTATTATTAATTACACATTTATTTCGTGGATGACTACGCATGTTTTATATTAGTTTATTACTTATATATTTATTTCTAATTCTAATACTTGTTGACTTCTTTAATTTGTACAGGCTTCTTTCATTTTCATGAAGCCCTTATTTTGAGTGTTCACACAAACATTAAATTATTTTCTTTTTTTATTTGTACATAGGGTGTAACTGATAAAACTAAAGGCTCAAATATCTAATTAACTAAATTTATTATTAATCATTTACTAGTTCTACAGAAAGAATTTACATTGTGATGTATTTCATTTTATTTTATGCCTACTATAATTAATAGTTTATACGACCGAACATTATAATTAAATATTTTTAATCTTTAATAAACAGTGTTTCAAAATTCTTATTTGCATATTTAACTACGATTTTAGTGTCGATTTTATGAATAGGTAAACAGTTACAACACTCTTGAGAATGTACACTATCCGGAATTTAATGTTCAGAAATAGTTGGAATTGAAAGATCAAAGTAAAGTTTTGTGATTATGACGATCTGTTTTCGGTTATTTAATTGTTGAATTTTTTTGATATACTTTTCCTTTGTATTTGTAATTATGTATTAGTTTAATTGAGCTGAATTCACGATTAGATTTTATAATTGGTTTATTCAGTATGTCAAGAATTGTTCTAAAAGATGAAAAAGGTGATTATTAAAAAAAACATTTTAATATGCACATGAAAAGTTTAAATAATTTTTTTCTAACGATGAGTGTGTATTTGTATTTATAATTTTAACGAATTTTGCTAACTATATTTTTTAATAAAAAATATGAAAGATAAAGGACAACAAATTCACAGTTTTCTGTTGTTCCCAACCATTTGCATTGATAAATATATTATTGGTTTCATCATACATTTTCAACTCTGTACTGCTTTTATCTCTTTAGATTCATTATTTATGTTAAAGTAAACTAAGATTTTTCAATATGATGCACATGAATTTTAATGCCTCAAAATTATTTCTCGATACGAACGGATAAACAGTTATGATAAACTGATTTTAAAATAAATAGTAAATTGAAAACAAATGTTTCTTTCATAATTACTTGATGTACTATATAAAAATAATATATAATATATTTTTATATGCCGAAAAATAAATAGTATGTAAAAAAATTAGTATAAATTTATTTATTTCGGTAATAAATCTAACGATAAGAAGCATTCGTTTCTACTTCTTACACATTTCGGGTACATAAAGTAAAAATATAAATTTCCTGATTAAAGAAAAAATCATAATTATAAACTTATTTGATATACTTAAGGATATATACACTTAAAACAAAAACTATTAAAACGGCGGATTAGAAATGTATTACTCTTGCGTAATAAAAGTCATTATTTTAGGTTAGTATTTTGATATAATATAAACTACAACTTAAATTATGCTAAAATTTTATTGCTTATTTAATGTTATTTTTCATATTTATTTTTTTTTGACCAGTATCTAGTTAATGTATTTTAAATTTCAATGCAACTACGTTTGATAAATTTATATAAACTAATTGTAACAGAAGACAATGGGTCAGAAACAATTAACTCAATAGTCACAGGTAATGTGTGCCACTTTTGTAAAATATTAGACAACAGTTCATCCCTATGCTTTAGAAATTTCGGACAAACCCAAATTTGATGCTTAACACAGTCGTCAATATGGCACATGTCACATGAAATTATGCCTAATATAGGAGATTATATCCAGTACGTAGTCGAAATAAAGTTGATATACAATCAACCGTATGTACCAAAACGAAGTATTTTTTCCCTTTATACTGACTTTCGGTAGAGTAATACTGTTGAAAATCCATGAGTAAAAATTGTTTAATCTTTGAGTGTTCTCGCAGGGGACACTTAAATTATAACGCGTTAATTCATCGACCACCTCGTTTTCAGCAATACCACAATGAGAAGAGACCCACTTAAACTTTACTCTAGATCCACGATTATAAAAAGCTGAATAACACGATGTTTCACATCAAATTCTAACTTGGACATTTTGAGTTCTAGGAGCTTAGATAATTGTAATAGGACACTTAAGGAATCAGAGATGATTAGAATATTCTTTTCCTCAAATCTTTAACTAGGTGCAAAGCTTTGTAAATGACAATTCTACTGTAAATGAGGAACCTGCAAAGGATAATCTGTATACTTTCGATATGATTTTTTTCGGGAAATATAAAGCCAAAGTATAATTTCCATGTATTTTATCAACCGACCCATCTGTAAATATAATTTCATAGTGGCTAAATACGCCAGAAGAGAGTTTTAGCAATATTATTATCAAAGGAAATTAAGTCAACGTGTAACAAGAAAGATACATCCCGAAAATAGAATCGGTAGGAGGGATGAGAAACATTTTGGATAATTTCAATTGTTTACAATTTATTACGGCTGAAAAGAAAAGGTGGAAGACTTTTATATCTATTATGCCGCAGTCTCAATAAACATAGAATTAGTTTATTAATCACATGGGTTTTTCTCTCTTTCACTTTGAAATAAAACTTGTTCGCTATATATTCGTGCTTAAGTTTTAACAGAGGTTCAGCCATCTCCGCGTTTAAAGTCTGTAGGAGTGAAGGATACCTAAGCATATTCGAGGAGCCTTGTTTTGCACAACTGGTAATTTTTTCATCTGTGTTCTGTTGAGGTTTATGAATGGTGCTATATAGTGAACATGGGATCTGATGAGGGATTGGTAAATCAGTAAACCTATTAATGGATGTGCTCCCCATTTAATACATGTGATTGCTCGTAGCAGATTTAAACCCTTATCACATTTTTTCAATACAAACTCCAACTCTGCATTCCATAACAATTTGCTATGAAATATCACTCCTAATAAGTATTTAATTGTCGTATCAAATTTTAAAGTTTTTTCCTCAAACGAAGTAAAGGGGGAGACACGATTAATTTTCTGGTAAACATTATTCCATTAGATTTGTCTATATTTATAGACAGATCTAAATCTTGTAAAATCTTCTCCCCGTCAAGAAGCGCCTTTTTTAACTACAGTTTACACTAAAGCCGCGGTGACACAAATAACTACGTCATCGGCAAACTGAAACACTAACAAACTTATTTTGAATTTTTTCTATTTCGTTTGTGTATAGGAGGTATAAAAATGGACTCAAAATACTTCCCTGTGCTAATCCTTTACCCGAATAAACAGAACTGTATTTTTTACCTTTCTATCTGACTGTTAATTTTCTTCCATTGAAGTACTCAAATATCCTGGAACATGTGTTTTTATTAATAACAAATCTTACTAGTTTATTATATACTGCTGAAAGATTAACATTATCGTATGCAGATTTAATATCAGTACAAATAGCAAGAACATATACATTTTATCTGTACATGTAAAGAGAATGAACTTAATTGTCTGCTGTACTATAACCCTTTCTAAAACTATACTGAGAAAGTGACAGTTTCTTAATTTATTAGCCCACCATTCTAACCTAAATTTTAATATATTCTCTAAAACTTTACCTACACACGACAACAGGTTGATAGGTCTGTATGGCCTATAATTATCAGGAGATGGTTTCAGCACAGGACAAACAATATGTTCTTTCCAAATAGGAAGAATGTATTTCAAATTTAGTGGATTAGTAAAAAAGTCTAGTAGAAAAATTTTAGCTTCCTCCGGTAACTATTTATTTCGAACGTAACTTCATAACTATTCAGTTAGTTCATCAATCCAATACGTCAGTGGGTTCCCATCAGTGCAAAATAATTTAGTACGTTATAGTTGATATTCTATAGATCCTTATACACATACTTTACTATTCGTAAATTTAAAAATTTATGCTTTTATAAGCGTGATGATTTTTTGCATTATATATATGTATATTGCTTTTTATGAATTTTAGGATCATACCTTCCTCCAACTCAACGTCCGGATGGTACATGGCGTAAACCAATAAGGGTCAAAGAAGGATATATACCACAGGAAGAAGTCCCTTTGTACGAAAGTAAAGGAAAACAAATAGCTAATGAAAGACGAAAAGTTGAAACACCCGTTGCTTATACATCTACAGTAGGAACTGGTATCTGCAACGGTGCACCATCTGGTGTAGAAAAACTAATCCCCGGTTTGACCGCCACCTTGGATGAATTATGTAATTTTTTAAAATATAGTATATAATTTATAGCCTAGAAATACCGAGTTTATTCAATATACTTTAAACTCGGTTATTTATATGAATTCCTAATACATATATATATATATATATGACCCGATATCAAGAAACGTACCTTATGCCTAAAACGGATTTTTCGAGAAAAACGGATTTAAAGTTAGCAAACACTGTTTCGTCAGTTACACAATGTCGGTGTACGCAGGTACAAAACCATAATACTATATTTTGATAAGAATGGCATTGGATCGCGCATACATTCTCTAACTGGTCGCACGCCGTTTCGCACCACAAATCTATATTCAAAGGAAGAGGTGGAGGCCGTCGTTGCCTTTTTAAATACGTTCGCCGATAAACACGTAATTCCGCTCCCCGGAAGACTTCCTAATTATAAGAATTATGAAGCCGCCATCGTCGTTCACGAAAGTAGCGGTACATCAAAAATATGTTGAAGCGTGCATCAAAACAGGGCGCTAGCCAATGCAAAGACAATCGTTTTCAATTACTTGGCGCAAATACTGCCCGTACATCGACACTATGAAGCCATCAGCGACTTGTGTGATGTATGCCAGTTAAATATAAATACCATCACCAGAGCCCCGAACACGGACGAGAATGTCAAAATAGAGAAGCTGCAATTTGCCATAAATCACTTGGCTCAGGCTAAAGTGCAACGTCAGTTTTATCAAGAACAATGTGCACGCGCTGCAGCAGAGCCACGAAGTAAATAGTTCATGGTGAGCTACCCGTCCGCGACGCAGGCCGTTGGCACCATTTACTTCAAATCGGCAAGAAAATTGGAACTGTTCGGCATTTTCAATCATAACACGCAGCAGCAGCATACGTACATAATGGAAGTCGAAGTAGAGGAGGTCGTTGTTAAAGTTTTTACTTGTATGTTGTGATTTTCTGTTTTCAAAATTACATTATTTCAATTGTAGGCAGCGTTTTATTACTGAGCACACTCAGAAGATGAGGATGAAGAGAACTTAGACACTTGAGAAGAAGTGCAATTTTATGTATTTTGCAAATTCTAAATGCTCTACAGTTGCATGCATTTTGTTCAATTTGGCAAACGGCATAGAGGAGATTTTGAACATACCGAAACTGTCAAAACCTGAAAATCGATTTTTTAGGCATAAGGTACGTTTCTTGATGTCGGGTCACACATATATATATATATATATTTAAAGTGTGTACTTAAAAAATAAACTTTATTCTAAAATTAAATATGTAATAATTTATATTTGTCTCCTCTCATGATATGTCCCTGGTAATTGATCTTCCAGTTCCTGTTTCTTTTTTGTATAATTTTGTTACCTTATATAGAATGTGACACAGATATATATCGCATTTCAGCAAATTAAAGCGCGTTTTCCAATCAAGTTAGAAAAATTATTTTAGTCGCGTTAAAAAGGCGAGAAATATTTTTTGACTGGTAATGAATTGATCGGAAAAAGTGGGTTTTTCGAAATAGTGACTCGTACTCAATTCACCCGTAAATGTTTGCTCTCCCCTAAAACTCCTCCACATTGGTGTTTCTCGAACTGAGGAGACGGAGTTTGCCACGAAGTTGGTTTTAGGAAAGCGGAACAGTATGTTATATAAGGAAGTATACAAATATTATAATACTGTTTAGTTTCGACAATATTTTGAAGGTGGCCGTCGCGCTGACGAGATTTTAACAACCGAGACTTTTTCTTTTTTGCTGGGAGAGCATTTAAAATCGAACGTATACAAAACCTCGAAATATGGACTAGCTAAAAATGGAGATAAAGTTTACGAAGCCGCGATGTCTCTTTATATATATATATATATATATTCAAGTTATATCAGCTATTTTTTTTTTTAGCACTAAAATAATTCTAAATAAATTGTAATTTTCCAGCAATTTCTAAACCAAAAAAGGAGAAAAGTAAATCTAGTGGCAAACAGAAATCGGAGAAAGGAAAACCGGCATTTGTTATCATTGAGCCCTTTGAACCGGTTAAAAAATCTTCAAGAGCAAAGATGACTACTGTAGATAATGAAAAGGAAGCTAAAGTTTCGAAAGATAAACCGGCTAAGCAGACAAATGTAGCTGGCGGAAAAAATGCTAAATCAACAAAAGGCAAAAAGGATCATAGTAATAAGTAGTTGTTTTATTTTAATTGTAAAATAGTGAAATATATTTACAATTACAATTTTGTTTCGGAACATCTCAAATTTTTGTAACTTGTATATTTTTTTTATGTATATATTAAGATTATAGAGGTTTCTCTTTGTTTTACAATTATTGAATTGAAACTGTTTATTATTATTCTCAATTAAGAGTACTATCAAATTTTAACTATACTTAAAATTTAGTGTAATATTTTTTCAATAAACTATCATATTTTATAAATTTTTAAATAATCTTTTATTATCATACGCATTATAAAATCAGTTTGAAGTTAAGCATTTTGTTTGTTAGATTGAAGAGCCGGAGAATTACTAGAATCGAAGGTACGTTTGATACAAGCGTGGCTTCGAAATTCGTTTTTTGAAAACTTAATCTCCGATCAAATATCTCGAACAGGTGCATCGAAATAGAATGTGCCATTCTCGAGTGCTCTTCTAACAAGATTGTCTACGCTTTCATTCTAGTAGGTATAAACATGGTTGAGCAGCCAGGCGAATTTGACCTGAACGTTTATAAGAGGTAGATTGTATTTAATGTCAATAACATCCCATATACGGTTTTCGTCACTCTGTACCCATCCCTACAGTAGAGACTAGATCGCCAATGGAGAGACCTTCTGTTTTTCAGTTGGCTCTTACTATAAAATGTATCAATCAAAATCTCTTATCATATATTGTAATTAGAATTCCATTAATGTTGATGTATTGGAGAGTAGTGATTTTATGAATTTAGCAAAACAAAATAAAATCGATCACTAAAAAATGTATTACATAAACACGAAACTTTTCGACTATGAAGTTATTTTCAAGCTATTGTTAAAAATGTTACAAATAAACAAAGATATTACTAAAAAACTTATAAATATCGATACATTGAATAGCCAGATAGTTTTTTTTTTTTTTTTTATAATAACATGTAATTATAAAACCGATTTTAAAATTAATCATATTATTTAATAAATTATTACTACTTCTATGTTTTATAATTTGTAGTTTTTCTAATAATTTTCTTTTTTTAAATTTATATTCTATGTGTAAAATTTTTATATTATCTGTAATGTTTTCTATAAAATGTTTTTCTTCTCTACAGTGCTTACCATAAAGTGACTTATCATCATTTTCATTTTTGTACGAATTAAAGTGTTCTCTTAGTCTATTATTTATTTGACGTCCTGTTTCACCTATATAAAACGTATTACATGTTGATCAGTTTATTCTATATACTCCAGATTTTTGTAATACCCTTCTATTTTATTGTTGCAAGAATTCCATTGCCAATATCAGATAGTAGTTCAGTAAGTAAAACGTTAACGTTTAAATAATCGTATACAATTACATCCTGTAAAATAAATATTTGATAAGCCACAGCGTGTTTTTACAGTCCTTAATGCCCAAAAATTTCATTAAAAAAAAATTCTTCGATCAAATTAATTACTTATACACTTATGAAATATGAAATTGTCGTTTAAATTTATACACTTTGTTATGTACGAAAAACAAGTAATGAGAGGATCCTTTTGTTAACAAAAATATCGTCACGTCGAAAGAAATAAATTTTGTTTATATTTACGGTGACACGGGGTGGTATGAATGAATCGTGAAAACAAGTAAATTACGGTTTGAGTTTAGATCGTTGAAATGCAATCCATAATAAAACGATGTGAAGGAGGACCAATATGATGGAACATAATGTAGTTAAATACGAGGTAGTTAACAGTCTAAATAAATTAACATTAGATCCGAAAACACAAACATTTAATAAAACTAACGATTTATTGTAGGTCGTTTCGTGCTTAAGAAGTTTTATGTATCCTACGCACTTTGAAGAAAAGTGAATCGGACGAAATGTAGAAACTAGAAGCTTTATCAAACCTGATTGGTCGAGAATTTATTATAATAATTAAAGACCGACCGAAGGTTCGGTTTCGGCTAGTTTCGGCCAAATATTAGCCGAAACTTAGTGTAATTATGACTCATTAATTGTCGCGCGTCGTTCGGCTAACTTCCGGTTATAACTTGTGTTTAATTACCAATATACTTATGGTAAAATTGATACTCTTTTATGTAATGAATGGAATGTTTTAACGAACCTTACAGCCTGTTTGAAATTTTTCTATGAGGCCACACTTGATTTATCATTTGATGGCGCATGCATATCAATAGTAATACCTTTGATATCATTATTAAAGCGCAAGCTACAAGTTCGATCCGAAAAGGAAGATGAGATGCTGACAAATATGAAAAACTCATTGTACGAGTCATTGAATACCAAATTTTCTTTTATAAAAAGTCACCCTTCATTGATGGCTGCGACAATGCTGGACCTTTAAGTCGAAATATCTCAATTCCAATGAAGTGGATGCTGCAATGAGAGAAATAATATATTTTTAGACAGAGGATGACGACGACGTAGAGGATCCTATACTTTCTGGTGGTGGAGAAAATGTTCCTCAGTTTCTACAGAATTGGTATTGCCAGCCTCCAACCTACAGCAAGAAATATAGAGTCTTTGGGATATACACGATAATATTCCTAAACAGATGCAGGCAACCATATCTGAAGATCAAAAAACGGTTTTGGAAAAAATAATTCAATCTTATCTGTCGGAGCCATTATTGCAACGCAATGCTGACATATATTGTTATTGGAACAGTAGTCCATATCCTACCCTGAGAAAAGCCGTTTTAAAGTATCTTTCTGCTCCACCTACTAGTGTTTCCAGCGAGCAGTTGTTTAGTGCCGCTGGACAAATATACGCAGATCGTCGGAGTAACCTGCTCGACGAAAACGTAGAAAAATTACTTTTCTTAGCGTACAATATAAGACTTTTTAATTACGAATATTAAATCTAATTTCAATTTATTATTTAATGTAAAATTGTGAATATAACATAAATAATAACTATCTTTGTTAAATATTGCAACTATTACTTTTTATTGTATTTTACATGAGTTAATTGTCTGTATTTGTATATAAAATACACCAGATTTTAATATACAATAGAAAGTTTAATATGTCTAAATAAGATTCGGTTTCGGCCGAAACTAACACCGAGGCCGAAGATTCTTGTTTCGGTCGGACACTAATAATAATTATTGGAATCAAAAAATCATTATATATCACTAAGATATATGTATTTTTGATTACTACATATTTGCTTAGTATATTAACAAGAATCGTTGAGTTTTGCAATATTAAAACTAGTCGCCGCTTCTTTAGTTTCTGAGCTGTTTGTTGATAATCATTTTATGAACTCGATATAACATAGTTTTTTCTCATCGTCTGCTGAAATAGGTGTATATTCAGTTCTAAATTTAAAACAGGCACACATAGTGAGCGATGTCGTGTGTTGTTTACGAATGAATCATTCTACAACTTTTAAGCATTCTTCGATAAAAGTTGCAGTTTCAAATGTGATGTTAAAGGTTGCGTTATAAAACTTTAAATTTTGTGATATTCGACTCGCATTTCTATATATTTTAAAACACTGTACTTGTGAAGTTGTTCAATGAATCGTAATCTAACATAATCTTCCTCGGTTGTTCTACTGTAATGCATAACGTTTTCTCCGAATTATTGAACAACACGAATTTCGGTCAATAGGGGTTCTGTTACAACTTTCTTTAATAAAAAAAGATTCTAGATTATATTCGCTATGTGAAGTCTAACTAGTGCCTAACATCATTTAATAGACACTATTTCAATCGCGTGTTTCACGATATATTTTTATAATGTTCGGATAATAACAAATTACATAGCGTGGAATTTTTGTTTCTCACAGTTATTCACACCATATATGATCCCTTTTTTTTTTTTTTATCTTGTATGGCCAGCGGTATATTTCTTGGTACCACTTTTAAAAAGTATATGTGAAAGTGAATTTTTTTATTGACTTTCACATATTTTTTCATTGCATTCCAACTTCAACTTTTTTTTTTTTTACATATTTACACTTGTGCGATTGTAAGGCGATGTACGCGTAATGTCGCGTCTTCGTTCTCACATTTGTCGATCAGTTTATCTATATATATTTTGTAATATGAGCACTTGCGTTTATATATTTTTTGTTTTCGATTATAGCAACGAACGAGTACATGCTGAAATAAGGCTATAATTATAAACTATCTTTTAATAATTTTTCAATCTACGAAGTTCGTCACGACATAAGCAATTATAATCATAATGCGTTTTGTTTTTTTAATGAAATTTTTTCGATACAGCACACACATTCGAAAATATTAAAAAGTAGATTTAAATTATAATTTTTATTACGTTAAAATGTAAATATAATTGGTAATTTGTGTTGATCTTTTCCTCGCAAAAATTTATAGTGATTAATCGTCAATTTTTGAAAAAATTATAAATTCTACGTAATATATCTGTCGTTTGGTACATTTTTATGTATCATACATCAGAGGGACAAGGGCCATATGCTGATGTGGATGCCCATTGTTGCCACGTTTGTTCAATGTTTCTGCTGAAGAAATAATGAAAAATGATGTGTTACAAAAAACTGGATGTAAAATAAATGTAAAAAGTATAATTAACAGCAAAAGCTATGTAGATGACAAAGTGTTAATTATAGAAACAGAGGGATAGATGCAGAAGATGTTGGATACAATCAACAATGGAATGTATAGATACACGATGCCGAGCAATCCTAGGAGATTAAAAAGAAGGTGGTGTCGGGACGCCCTTTACTAGTGACGGTTCCATAACCAATGTACATCATTCGATAGGATAAATAGTCTGCGTCTAACGATGTTAAGTATGCGTCGATCAAGCAGTGAGGTAGCATATAATATATATGCCTCCGAGTGTCCGAAAGATAAGTGGCTACGACAAAATTCAACGTAGAACAATAGAAATATAACGTGATAGCAGATTGGTCTTACTTTTTATGAAAACATGTTTAATTTGTTTAATTTTAATCAGTCCTAAGAGTTGACCAATTCGTTTATTTATTGGTTGTCTCCTATTCGCTAGGAGAAGAGACAATATATATTTTATTTATTTTAGATACGAGAAATGCCAATCCATCATTGGTCGGTGCGGCAAAGAAAAAAAATGAACGAAAAAACTTTTATGAAGATAAATACGGAATAAAATAATTCAAATTTACAAAGACAAGTAGTAGTGATGGAAAAATAATAATTGACAATTAATAGGTAGAAAATGTAACCGAAATTAAATATCGGGGAGCAATAATTACAACCGATGGAAGAGATATGAAAGAAATAAGAGCGAGAATTGCAATGGCAAAACAAGCTTTCATAAATTTGGAAAGCGTACTGAAGAACAGGAAATTATCCATGGAGCTAAGGAGAATTGTGCGATGTTAGATGTGGCCGAAGCGTGGGTTATTAACGATGTTGGACGCATTCGAAATGTGGACTTATCGACGGTTGTTAACGATATCATGAACAGTTCTCATCTCCAACAAGCAGGTGTTAAAGCAATGCAACATAGACAGGCTAACTGTAGTAGAATATATTATCAAAAAAAAAAATTTGAAGTATATTGGTCACAAGCTCTGTAATCCTTTTTATGTTGATAGTACCAGGAAAAATATTTAGAAAAACAACAAGAGGAAGGAAAAGATTGGCATATGTAACATCAAACATTGGATTCAACAGAGTTAGGGAAGTGGTAGCTGTAGCCAGATTTAGGAAAATATGAAAAAGGTGTGCGCAAACCGATTCCAAATTGATCAAATAATAGAAAACAAATTACTATTTTTAAATAATTAAAATAAGAATTGAAAACAATTTTTTTGCGCGGTACAAAAATTATTATTTTTTAAATAAATTTTTCCTCAAAGAACGTTGCCAGTTGGAAAGAACGTGAAAAGTATTCCCATAAATAAACTGCAACGACGGTAGAATTGAAGAAGAGAACATGTATCTTTGTGGTGATAAAAATCTAATAAAAATTATTGTTAGTAGATGACTCGACTTAAATGCTTCATACTGACAGATTTCGGTAATGTCAATATGGCTAAAAAATTGGATACTGCTTTTTGCCAAAAATTGTTTGAAGATAGTGAAAAAGTTAGACAATCGTTATGTGTTAAACAGACTATTAAATTACATTCGTTTTTTCGGTGTTTTTAAATTAGCTCTAGGGGGCTACGATGAAAGTGATTCGTCTTGTAATGTTGTAATATTTAGGGGTTTGATTAATTTTAGTTCCCAGTCAGATGGGGCATTAAAAAAACATCTTGAAAATGCCACTGTTTTTAAAGGTACATCTAAAACCATGCGAAATAAATTATTAAAAATAATGTTGGATGTCTATCAAGATGAAATAACCAAACAAATTAAAGATTCCGAAGTTTTGTCTATAATAGCGGATGAAACCACTGATGTTTCAAGTCAACTACAAACGGCTATTGTTTACCGGTACACGATAAATGGGAAACCTGTAGAAAGATTTTTTCATTTCTCCTGAAAATCGTGATGGGCAAACTTTGGCTTCTTATCTACTAACTGAATTAGAAAAACATAAACTCACCAAAAATCCTGAAAAATTAATCACCCAAAACTTATGATGGAGCATCTGTCACGGTGTACAAGCCATAATTAAACATATTCATGTGCTCAATTTGTGCAACGCCCATCAAATGAATTTAGTTCTTATGAAGGCTACGTCAATAATTGGAAATGTTAGCACTTTTTTTCAAGTTTGCAAGCCATATGCACTTTTTTTTTCAGCAGTCCGCAAAAAAAACTGCAGTACTTGACGAAGTAGTTAAAAAAACATCTACCGCATGTTAGTCCAACGAGATGGAATTTCGCTTCTCGACGTGTTAATACAATTTTTAATAGGAGAAAAAATATCACACAATGTATAAAAACAATTCTAGAATCAGATTAAAAATGAAAGTACAACTGCTCAGGCTAATGACCATTTGAAAAGTCCTGGTAAGTTACAGTTTTACATTTTGGTTATCATTTTTTGGTAAAATCATGCCTTATGTTGAAATTTTATTTGGACAGTTGCAAAGCAGGGATGTTAATATAGCCTTATCAAGAAAAGCAATTAAGTTATTCGAGACGAATATAAATAAAATTAGAGATAGTATTGATACAGAATTTGATGTACCACAAACCGAGTCATCTGCAAATAAGCGGAGGAAAGTTCACTATGCCGAATGTAAAAGAGAAGCAACGATCTGTGATGTAATAATTTCCCAAATAGAGGGAAGGTTTACTTTCACTGGACGTTTGGTATCCTCGTCCTTATTTTTTACCAGAAATGTCAAATGAAATTTTTAAGTCAACACGCAAATCACATCCATTCTTAGATGAAGCACAACTCAGGAATTGTGCAATATATATATATATATATATATATATATATATATATATATATATATATATATATATATATATATATAATATATATGTATCGCTGAAGAATTTGGATTTCTTTCCAGATCCGTTAGTTTGTGTGAATTTATTGTAATGAATAATTATTTACATTCAATGTATGTTTAAAATTACTTAATATTATTTTGACAATTCCAATGACCTCTGTGTAAGCGAAGCGATGTTTTTCCACTTTAAAACGTATTAAAACCTTTTTAAGAAATACGATGTCGACAGAAAGATTATCAGCATTAGCCACGCGAACCTAATTATGGACATGGTAAATTTTAAGAGAGAGTAGTAGAAAAATTTGTCTCCCAAAAGAAAGACGCATGGATTTTGCATTTAAATGATAACCATGGTAAGTTTGATTTTTTTTTAACATATAATTAATTTAAATTATTACTTAAATTGTACCACAAACTGAAGCGTCTTTATTTTAAGTCTGCTATCATTTCTTGCACCAATACTGATATGAAGTGTTAAAAGCAGTGACAAATTTATGTGGTTTAGATGTTAGATTCCCCTTCATATCTCTAATTTTCAAATGAAACACTTTAACAAGAGTCTAATACGTGTAATTCTTGTTAGGTTTCGGTCAGAATAATCTGAATATTTTGTAATGTGCCGGACCCGTTACTGGAAAGCGAATGAGGTGTGGTAATCGTATGTTAATATAAAGGGAAATAAGGAGAAAAACTGTGCACCCCTGGTTTTAAAACTCGCGAGCCGCTAATATATATAATATATATATATATATATATACACATAGAAATAACCGTTGCACTTAAGTTCATTCAAATTTACTAATTTGACTATAACAAAATCGAAATTGGAACTATTTTTAACATCGAAGAAAAAACTGCGAAGAATTTTTCTTAAAATGCGGATAGATTGAACGAATAAATTTAATATAACGCGAGTATTAAAAAGAAAAATAAATAAAATTTTAATTAAAGAACAACAAAATGGAATTTGTATTTATAGAACAAAAATTGATAAGTAATCGCGCGGTAATAGCCTAATCTCAATTGACTTTAATCTATTTACATATAAACGTGATATTCGGACAATTTTCTATATGTTCTTCCAATTCTTGAGTACTTAAACCTGTGATGCAACATATCTCGTCGATACAATATTCTCCATTGTAATATTGACTATACGGACTATCGTCTAAACCGCGTTCCATCGAAACCGGATACTGTAAACGAAAATAGTACACATTTTTTACACCTTTTTGTTTTGTCGATACTAACTAAATAACTATAACCTAGTACTTATTAATATATGTGATTTTTTCCCCTTAGTATATAGGTTTGTCGATGCATTCGGAAATACACGCTGATCTTTCAACGTGATGTATGAAATAAAAAAAAAAAAAACTCGTCTCATTTTATAGCAGTAGTGTCAAAGTTTACATTTTATTTTCTATTTCATTTTTGTTTTTAAATATAAAAAATCGATTTAAAAGAAAAAATGTACACAGAGTTTCGGACGGACTGTATCGTACGCAATATTTTAATGTATTTCGTAAACCAAACATCAAATCGGTACTATTAACTAAACTCGTCCATCGGTTTGCGAATTTTTCCGTTTATGTAAATTTGCAGCGAGTGATATTACTCGCTGCGAATTTCTTCGATAAAAATATCAGTAACATCTATTGTATCAAATGTTGAATATTTGGTTTATAATCTATTGTATCGTTACAGTTCTATCTGCCGCTCGAACAACCACAATTGTTATTTTTCATTTTATCCTATTATCCAGAAGATTGGCATTGTGCTTCACGTGCCATTGTATAAAAGACGGAACATTTCAAAGTTAAAGTTTTGGCCTAACTCGTGTGCAATGGTCGCGTTAATGAATATTTGATTTCGAAAACTACTTGGGTCTATAGAATGAATCTTAGAATTAATCGCCGTTTCTACCAACCGCGTTTACGATAATCTCCCGGTTGAATTCACCGTCTGTATATTACTTAAAACTGATCAGCGTTTGGATATTTCAAACCAGTTCCTTGGTTTAGTCAAACTTACGCCCCGATTTACTTGTTATTAGTGTAAGAAAGGTGTTGGCATTGTTCGTGGACAGCTAGTTTGATATTGATTTTATAATTTTAAATTATTGTAATATATTTCCACACGTATACACAAATACGTTTGAAATTTTCATTACCGTATACTGACGTACACATGTGTCTTCATATGTAGGATTATGTAAGCTCTTTTCAGTGTAGTGTGTATTTGTATGCACGTGTAGACACAATTGTTTGTTTGTAAATCCCAATGTGTACTGTGAGCGACTGTATTTATGTACTGTATATGCAATTGTATAAATGTTTTTTTTTTGTACATTATTTTAATAATTTAATATCATTATTTTGTTTTCTTTCAAAATTTTTTATTGTTTAATTTATAGTCGTATATTCAATTATTTAATTCTCAGTGTTCGCATTTTAATTGGCATAAACTGTTATGTGAACCGTATATAAATAAATTTATATATATATATATATATATATATATATATATATATATATATATATATATATATATATATATATATATATATATATGTACGTAATGCGACGTTTGCCATTTATACGAATATAAGTATTTCTTGATATTTTAGATTAGATTAAAATTTAACGTTTACGAGTCGATAATTATTTCAAATTTCACATTTTTATACATCTCTTGTTTACTTTTAAGAAATGATTAACTATGAATAATTTGACGTAAAAATAAGAATAAACGTTATAATTTTATCTTCTGTATTGATTCATTTTAAAATTGATTTCGAAAAACGTATTTCGTACAGATTTGTTTTTTTTTTAAAAAAAATAAATTAATTGAAAAAGCAAGGTCTTGGCAGTATTCGTTCATTCTTATGAAATAAACGAAAAAAACTCTCATTGAATTAACCAAACATATATATACGGTAATTATTTGCGCCGCAAAAAAACAGTAAATTATTTGAACATTCTAAAAAAGTTTATGATTACTTTATAAATTTTTCTGATCAACCCTTCAATTAATCCGAATTGAACTAAATTCCTCTCATCGATGTGTAATTCGGCTGGGTTAAAACGAGCGCATATATCTTTCAAAGTTATTCCGTACTTCATGCTAGAGTAAAGACGAAATATATTTCTGATCGAAGGTGTTGGTTTTCCTAAAAATATATTTATAAAAAAAAAAAAGCAATCATATTTATAAACAATATAAATAATAAAACGATAAAAATATTTGTATACACAAACAGGTACTTATGCACGAGTATCAGTTTTTCACGCGTAACGTTTCATGCAAAAATGTTTTTTTTTTTTTTTTTAAAATATATATATATTCATTACTTAAAATTTTTAATAATATTTTATTTTTAGTTGAGTCTATTAATTTCGGACAGTCAACGTTTCTCAAATTCGTGATAATTTTCATAATTACGTTACGTTATTTACAATTTGAAACTCGGCACTAAATTTAGGAAATATAACAATCTGTACTACACATAAAGTTATTTTCGCGGTCGATATTCATAATTAGATAAAATAATTTCGGAATAACCGCGTACAATTTAGAAAAAAACGATTTATTAATAATAAAATAAAACAATATATTAATATTAATAAACCCGAGTTTACGTTTCAAGCAACATGCCGCGCTCATCATCAGGATATAAACTCGGGTTTATTAATATTAATATATTGTTTTATTTTATTATTAATAAATCGTTTTTTTTTTTCTAAATTGTACGCGGTTATTCCGAAATTATTTTATTTCTAATCTGAACTACAATTTCATTTACAAATTATGACCAAGTAATTTTTTGAATCGAAAAATAATTTAACTCGCAACGTTAATTATCAGAAATCGCTATCTTCGCGGATGATACAGCTGTGTTCTGACTCGTCTTTTGAAAATGCAGAAGTTAACTTACAATCAGCAATTAATACTATTTCAAAATGGTTCAGGCAGTGGCGAATAGAAATCAATGAAAAAAATCAACTCGTGCAATATTTACAAATAAGAGAATACCCAGCATCAAAAATATATGAATAATTAGGAAATTCCAGCTAAAGACTCAGTAAAATACCTGGGAATCCATTTGGATAAAAAAACTAACCTGGAAAAACCGTATAGCAGCCAAACGAAATGAATTGAATATAAATATGCTTTGGCTTATTGAAAGAAAATCCGAATTAACGCTGGAGAACAAGTTATTATTGTATAAACAAATTCTAAGGCCTATTTGGACGTACTGATGTCAACTCTGGAGCTGTGCTAGAGTAATACAGCTATAATACAGCGTTTTCAAAATAGAGCATTGAGAACCATAATAGATGCCTCGTGGTAAAGCAATCTTACATTACACACAGACCTAGAAGCTACATCCGTTAAAGATAAAATTCAAGAAACGGCTCGTAAAACTCTCTTATCACACGAATGCTTTAGCTGTTGCTTTACTGAACAACTCTACAGATACCCGGCGTTTAAAAACGAGTTAAACCTACAGATCTATTTTGAATAAGCATCAATAATATAAAGTACTAAAATGCAATCAGCGAAAGTCCTTACTGTTGGGTAAGGAACTTCACAAGTCAGTCGCAATTTAATTTTCAAAAAGATTGCTAGATATCCTGAAGCTAGTGGCATAATTTCGGAAGAAAGGAAAAAAAAAGTGCATTATAATATATAACACTGGTACTTCAATTTTACTAAAAAATTAAATAACCGCTAATCGTCAACTAGGATATAATTTTTAATTAAATTCGAATATATATACTTTTAGTAATAATAATAATAATAATAATAATAATAATAGATAAGATACGTAAATTTACAGTTTATTAAAAAAAAAAAAAACTAATTTCTCGGAATTCAAAATTTAGCGCTAATTCCGAAAACGTCCCGAAAAAGAGGGAAAAACGCGATTAATAAAATATAAGAATAACAAACATTTGTTGAATTCGACGCAATATAACAGAAAAAAAAAAATCACGGCCAAGTATAAATATTTAAAGAAAATATTTAAGAATGAAGATCACAAACCGCAGAAATACCGGGAGATTTATAAGAAGAACCTGGAAGCGACAGATGAACATCGAAGCAATATGCCTTTCAGATAACAACCAAACAAGAAGATTATTGAGAGCAAAATTTATTATGTAAATAAATATTAGCAAAATTAATTTCGGGCCGTAATAATTAAGATATATATATATATGATAGAAATAAAAAGAGGAAGGAAAAATATTTGATAAAACGAATAATTAAGAAAATATATAAACGAACGTTTAAATAATTCGAATGAGCAGATGAATAACAAAAACTGCTGATTAATTAAAGATATTATTAAATACAAAATTACCGAATAAAATGTAATAATTAAACACGTACGTGTTTAACGAGTAAAATAAATCAAAAATCCCTATAATTAAAATTCGCCCTAAATTGTTATAATTATAGCACGGATTTCTCGGCATTTGTTGAACAATATACGCTGCAAAAGATCTGATCGCAATTTCTCGAAAATTGCACTGATTCTGCAAACTATTATTTCGCCAAAAACAAAATAAAGGCAGAAATTAAAATATACATATATTTTTTTAAAGAAACATCACAAAAGTGAGACATTAAAATATAATCTGTTCAGGGGAACATTTGGCATTATTTCAGTATTTTGCTTGTAATAAAATCATCTTCCCGATAAAAGTTAATTTTCAGCGGTAAATTAGCCGAAAATAATGATTTTTACTTTTTTTAAACCTTTTTCACATATTAAAGAAAAGATCATTAATTTTTTTATTATTTTAGATTTTTAGTCATATAGAAGTAGAAAAGTTTTGTAAGTTCTATGTCATATTTTGTGCCTGTGACCAGAATGATAAATCGTGTGAACTGTCATTTTTTACGTTTACCGTTTATTTTCATTTTTTTAAATAAGGGCGTATTGTGCTTATAAAATTTGTTTGTTTTTTTTTATTCGTTAGATATTTTAATTTTTGTTTACTTTATTTCCTACGATTGGCGATTTTTTATCAAGCGTGTTATTTTCCCTTAAAATGCCAAAAATCGATCTCTTGTATATACTATTATTAAATAATTTCGTATATTGTAATGTCTTACTATCTTTACTTACATTCTCAATAGTCATAATTTATGACATAAAATTTTTTTTATTGGAAATATGTTTTTTTTTAGGAATGTCGAAAATGACTTTTTTAAACGCCGAAAAATTCGCGCTATAATTATAATAATAAAACGCGATTTGTTAACCGATTCAGTCACGGTGCTTGTCGCACAGTAAGACGAATATTGTTACAGACAGAAATGTCTTATCAGGATAGGGTTAATTTACAATAGAATTCTTTAACTATTTCATAATTTATGATTTTGTATGAAAAAATCGATAACGCGAAATCGAAAGAGATAATCGAATTTCGTATTTCATACATTTTTTTATTTATTTATTAAATTGCTAATTTACAGCTAATGCTATTTAGTAAGTTTTATGATTATTAAAAGTTGAATATATTGGAAAGTAGTGATTTTATTAATTAATTATAAACAAACAAAATATAACAAAATCACTAAAAGTTTTTTAATCGCGAAGTTTTTGTTACGTCATTTTCAAGCGCGAACAAAAATGATTACATCTTTATTTATATATGAAAAACCTAAAATGTTTATAAAACGACAGCTTAAAATTTGATATACATATTTCACTAGCCAAACGTAATTTTAATTTTAGATTAATTTACGATAAATTTCATTTATAAAACAGATTTTCGAAAAATTCTTCATTAAAATTGATAAATATCTCCCAAACCCGGTTCAGGTTGTATTAAAAGTTGAATATATTAGAGAGTAGTGATTTTATTAATTAATTATAAACAAACAAAATATAACACAATTTTCATATATAAAAAAAGATGTAATAATTTTTGTTCACGCTTGAAAATGACGTAACTGTCGAAAAGCTTCGCGATTAAAAAACTTTTAGCGATTATGTTATATTTTGTTTGTTTATAATTAATTAATAAAATCACTACTCTCTAATATATTCAACTTTTAATACAACCTGAACCAGGTTTGGGAGATATTTATCGATTTTAATGAAGAATTTTTCAAAAATTGTTTTATAAATGAAATTTATCGTAAATTAATCTAAAATTAAAATTACGTTTGGCTAGTGAAATATGTATATCAAATTTTAAGTTGTCGTTTTATAAACATTTTAGGTTTTTCATATATAAAAAAAGATGTAATAATTTTTGTTCAATTACGTAACTGTCGAAAAGCTTCGCGATTAAAAAACTTTTAGCGATTGTGTTATATTTTGTTTGTTTATAATTTATGATTATTTATGCATACATGGAAATTTATAACGTTGTGTCAAAAAATTATTAACGTACGATAGAAAGAGATAATCTGATGTTTCGTACGTCGAAATTAATAACTTTCTATAAACGGGATAAAAATTTATTTAAAATAAACGTATAAATTATCTTAAACGCTAAGAAAAAAAAATTGAACAATACCCGCTCTACAGACGGCCGTTACGCATTCCTGTTGAATTTTGTTATCGACCATTAATTTCTGTAATTTAGGGTTCGAAACGTACATATTGCAGTACTGGAATATAGGCACTATACCGATGATATTATAATATCTGTTCGTATACAAAAAATATACGTAAAATATAAAATAAAACATTAAACGGACCAATTAATTATTTACCGTCGACTTTCGAAATATTTAATACGTTTATACTTACAACAGGTTTTGTAAACACGATTTGACTAAATTATTATCTACATCGGCGCTAGCGGCTATTTTAGCAACGTGGTTCACTCCATTTATATATGGCAATATCTATTTATTTAAAAAAAAAAAAACAACGTAATTTATTATTCGAAAAAAAAACATAATATTTATTATACACGTTGAAACTGCAGTTTCCATTCGAAACTCATCAACTAGCATAGTCGCACTAGCGCGTATTTAAGTAATTCGCGATATAATTCGATCTTAAACGATAAACTAACGTATAGCGTTTTAAAATCAACCTAAGAAAGATTTGAAAAATAAAAACATCAATTCTACCTATTTCTTGTATGTATAAACAATGTTAGCAATACAACTTTACCGAAAACGCGTACGATTCGTAAAATACATAATGATTTTAACCGAAATTCATAAAAGTGGCCATTTACAAATTTACGCTTTTACGTAAAATTGGATGCGATAAAATTATAGAACGGTTAAACAGAACATACGCAACAAACAGGAAAGAGATACAGACTTACGTAGCTTAAAGTATTTCTTGCAAAATACATCTCTATTCAACTGTGCAAGATGTCGCTATATTTATGAAATAATTTCGTGTTTTGTCAAAAAATAATTTACGATGACTACAGACTATTAAAATTATTTCGTTAAACTTACGTTAAAATATCAGAAATATAAACACGTTTAAATAAGTGAATCCTTTGTCAAAGAAAAAATATAAACGACATATTTAGTTTACGAATTCTGACAATAAATTATATAACACGGTACCCGTAAATTAATTTCACAACACGTGAAAAACTAATAAAATACTTGGTTCGTAGTAAGATCCCACTGGTCAACGTGAAACGATTCCAATGATTCCTTTAAAACCGGCACTTGATGATCCTTAACTTTCGGAGGATCAGCTGAAAGGTCGATCACTTTTAAATATGTCGAGTTTTTTTCATCTGTAAATCACAGAAAATAATAAACCGATATAGTTTTAAAATAATTGATTGCGATCGTATTTTTAATATAATTATCATAGTTCGCATGAAAACATAAACACTATAATAATTATATCCCCTGGGTGGAATCACAAAAGCCCATTAAAAAAAAAAACTACGATAAGATTTCATAAACATTACACGAGATAACGCAGTTATTTGTCGAAAAAAAAAATCACAGTAAATTATATAAAATTTTAATAAAAGTATTCATAAATTTTATTAATTCGAATTTAATATACATATATATGTTTATTACAGAGTCGATAACTACACAATAAAAACTGTAAATAATTCAATTTTTATTTAACTTTTTCGTTTTTAATTCAATATCGATCATAAGAAGAAACATCAATACCTTTATTTAAGTAGTACGATACATGTATAATACGTATACAGCAGATTCTTAACGTTAAGTACCTGATATAATTAAAAGTTATCTTAAATTAGTGATATATTAGAGCAAAATTATAATAAACAAAATTCAATATATATTTGGTTATGCAAGAAAAACAAAGAAAATATGATGGCAGAAAGTAATCAGGTACGTATGTATATGTACACACATATAGCCAAGTAACTGTATATAAATGAGAATAATCTAGATACTAAATATTGTAAAAATAACCTAGGCTTAATTCTACGAATAACCTATAGTGAAATTTAGTACGTTGTAGTCTACTGTAATATTTTTTTATTTCTCTCCTCATTGTACCGGCACCAAAGCACCATAAATAATGATGAATAAAGTAATAAAAATGTGTGATTAATCTAACGTCTCCAGCGAGACAATTAGATTCTCAGTGACACTATCATTAAAGTTAGAGCACCGAATTATTAGGTTATTCGATTACTATAGCCATACATAAGAGTTTATTATTCAACTTTTAATCGAATATTTCGAATTATTAAAATCGTTTACTTCTGTAATTTGAAGTATTTTTTTTTCAAGTTATTGGAAGAGCATCTCTGCACCATCAACTCTTTTTTAATAGTCTTGTAGGATTGTCAGGGAGCGTAAATAAATGTATTCTGCGAACCTGTGGGTTAATATTAAATTGCAATTTATCACAAGAAACAACTTTTATAGTGGTTTATATAAACTTCATTTATTTAAGTTAGATACATATTTTGATGCACGAAGTAGTTTCGATTGTTGTCGCTGTATTCTCAATACATTGACTTTACATGCAATTCCATATATTTCGAGATTAGAGCTATCGTAGTTGAATAAATTTTTATTTTTAACGCTAAGTTTAAAACAGATTTCCTATACCTAGAAGAGGATACAGTAATCTGGTTCGCGAAATCGTAGTTTTCCTTGTTTAAACCGCATGAAACCACCATATATTAATCAATTTATTCTGATGTATTTTGCACATATCGTAAAATTTTCTAGATAATTTATAATATAAAGATAAAATGCGGTAAGTTTTGCATACTTGTGACGATTTAATTTAACCTTGAAAGGATAATTTGGAGTCAGTTGTAATATTTTAAGCGTACTATTAGAAACTGATCACAAAACAGAACACTCATGGATTTGGTCGAATAATAAATGTATATCATAGTTTCTTACTCTGAGGATGTGCGTCTAAAAGTAATGTGAATAAGATTCAGCGCTTCAAGAATAAATTACTTCGTTCGTTGATGGGGATGGTATATATCTAACCAGACACTACATAAGGATCTTGTAATCGAATATGTGACTGAAGAAATACAACAATCAGTCAGGAAACATATGTCGAGACTAGAGGTACATGGCAATTCCCTCGCAGCGAACTTACTGGAATAATCAATAAGCCGGAGGAGATTAAAACGAAAAAAAATCACCGAGTCAGCAGATCTCGGATCACGCTGATGAGCGTCTCCGAAATTTCATGACAATACAAAGTCAAAAAATGTAATGGATGGCCTCATTGGTCAGTTCTAGATGAGAAAAAATTATTAAAAAAAAAATTAATTATGGATAGATACGATTGCCAATTAAAAACTGGTTATACGGATAACGTTGTACGTATTATCAGTTATTATTATTAATATTACCATTAAAAGTTAAACATGAAACCGGCATAACTCCAAAAATAAATACAACATAAATATAACGCTATCAGAATAAAGCCATTTTTTTTATTTACAATCTGCACAATAAGTAAATGCGATGAAGGAACAGGAAAGAATCAGATACTGTTGATGGTTCATTCACCACAACTTAGATCTAGTGAGAGGAAGATGTTTTAAGACTGTCTCTTGACGACACGATGAAGCGAATGACGTATCACGATTTGTCAGTTGTATAATAGTTGGATTAGCGGAATTTTTTTAGTCTGCTGAAAAACAGCTTGTATCTTTTCTTGGCTACTTCTGAAACAGTTGGTATCCGCAAGTCGGACGGTACAGGCTGATTTCACTGAAACCAAGAGGCGTCTATAATTTGACGTACGATTTTTAATTCCATTGACTATAAGCGCCGGATGTTAGCTGGCTTAGGCCATCAGTCCAAATCAGTTTTATGACCGAAATATAATAATAGTTAGAAAAAATACTATAGTCTCCTAGCAGTTTTCACTGTGTTAGATCATTCGTAATGCTCGTCAAATATACAACTGACTTATGGTTTAAGTGGTTAATCACTGTTACAAAGAGCTGATCGTGGGCGCAGGGTTATTTTTCAATATATATATATATATATATATATATATATATATATATATATATATATATATATATTTAAATTGACGCGACAAGGGAAATCTCCACTAAATAAGATCACGGAAGTAGGTATTTACTTTATAGTAATGCACACGCGGAATTTTATTGTAAAGGACACTCATGTCGGAGAAATTAGAAAGTAGTAGTAAAAATTGATTTGATCTAAATAACTTTTTAGTGGTATCTCATATATTATTGTTACTCGGAGAGAATGACGTTAAAACAGTGTTCCATTTTTGATTTTTAACAATACTAAAAATAAATGATTCTATCTGATGCGATTATAGGATTAAGTAAATTTGTATTTAGTTGACTGGTGTTTATAATGAATTATTAAGGTGTAAAATTCGTCTTATGTAAAACAAAATGTTCGATTTTGATGAGTAGTTACAAAAGGCAATTTGCCAAATAATAAATACAGTTACAACCAGAATTAATTTAGTAAAATTTAAAAACATTGCAAAATACTTTCGAAAATAATCATTATTTTAGTAAGAATAACTGTAATTCTTTTTTGCATAGTGTTTCACGCATATTTACTGGAAAACGGTCTGCATTTTATCGACATTTAATGTTAATCATAACAATTAAATTAGCTTATCGTAAATTATAATCATATTTAGATGATTTGAGTTTGTTATATAATATTTAATGCGAGATAAATAATGGACTTTATCTTTTGAATGCATTTACGGCTACTATTGCACAAATAAAAATTAATAACCTGATACTACGCATAATTTTTTCGTATTTAAATCTTCCATCACTTGGGTTAACATGTTCACCAATTGTGACTTTTTATTCTGAATACCATGTTGAGATAAAAATCGATTTTCCAATTCCATATTTGTCTAAAAGTTAAAGTATATATATATATATATATAATTTACACCAACTATATTGATAATTACACATCAACTATGAAAAAGAGAATATATTTTTTCTAATTTGAATGTTTTCAATATTTACTCGCTTTTTTCTAATAATAATAAAAAAAAAAACAAAAAACGAAAACCTACATAACAGTGCAATAAATTTCAATCGATATTTGTGCTGTCTCATATATAGTAATCAAAAATTCTGAATCGTTTCATGGTTATAACATAGATAATCAATTAATTTTAAATGTTACGCTTGTGATATGAACTATTCCTATTTAGAGTAACGCACTAACCAAATAATCTGTTAATTTCTTCACAACTGGCTCATACTGAACGGTGCGCGCCCACGAGTCAAAAACAAAACATAAATTGAAAAAAAATGCATTTCTGGCGTATGTTTTGTCATCTATACGCATGGGGAAACCAACAATTTTAAATCCAAATACTGTTCTAATACACAACAAATCATAGTAAAACAACGAATATTACTATTACGTAAGATTAACATGAATAAAAAAAAATAATGGACAATTATATTACATTGTTACATCTTCTCTAT
Organism: Coronaproctus castanopsis; assembly: GCA_032883995.1. Taxonomy (NCBI): domain Eukaryota; kingdom Metazoa; phylum Arthropoda; class Insecta; order Hemiptera; family Monophlebidae; genus Coronaproctus; species Coronaproctus castanopsis. The sequence continues at coordinate 292,216,193 of CM065052.1, forward strand.
TCTCCTATATATGTTGGACACTAAATTCAACATTGGAAAAAAAGATCAACGCTTTTGAAATATATTGTTACCGCCGGATGCTGAAAATACCATGGGTACAAAAAGTCAAAAACATCGAAGTGCTTAATAGATTGGGAAAAAATGTGAAATTATGGAAAATATCAAAAGAAGACAATTGCAATACTTGGGACATATTGTGAGAGGAGAAAGATATACTATACAAAAAATATTACTTGAAGGGAAAGTTAATGGGAAAAGATCAAACAATGTGGATTAACAACCTCAAGAAGTGGTTCCGATGTTCATCATTAGAACTTTTCCGGTCGGTTGCTGATAAAAATTGATTTCGATTGTGGATCGCCAACCTTCGAAATGGAGAAGAAGAAGAATATTACATTTACAAGAAAACAGGTACCAAAGAATAAAATGATCAAAAAGTACAAATATTACAAGACCGTGGTCCTTGATAAAAATAATAGCATAATATACTTGTAATTAAAACCAAAGCAATACTCCAGACAAAATTACATCATGAAGATAAAAAAAATTGTGTGAATAAATAAAATTTAATAAGACTTCGATGAAAGGGTAAGTTTTAAAATAAATTAATACAAGTTTATAAAACTAGTATTTTGGGGTGATTTATTACACACGCATAAACAAATTAACCAGAAATATGGGAATAAAGTTTAAACAAACATTTTACGTATCAAAAATTGTGCATAATGAGGAAAATGATTACGTTATTTTGTCGCAAACTTGTAATTTAAATTCACGAATTTTTTTATGCTTATAATTGTTAAGCTATCATTATTATTTACATTTTCATAACTGGATAATATAAAAAATGGATAATTATCTTTTACTTGAACAAATTTATCGGCATTGTACAATTTTTAGTTTTTTATTGCGTTTAATTTGGAGTTTTGATGGAATTTGTAAATACAACACCGCAAAAACTTAATAATATAAAAATCAAATAATCGGTTTACATTCAAATAATTCCACTTCTATTGTCATTGTAATTGTCATTTTTGTCTAAGCACTATATTATTATTAAATAAAAATGTCATCTACAAGAATTTACTTCGGCATATTCGTCGTATGATGTAAAACTAAAATCGGTAAGACGATATGGAATGGTTTATTAATAAAACGTGTATCATTTTATTAGAGTATTATATCAAATGCATTTTATTCACCTGTTATATTATAAATTCATTTTATTAGTCTAGTTTATTATACAATAAAAACTTGCATTCATTATATTGAAATTTACCAAAATTTATTCAATTTCTGATTGTTGACTTTGACTTACAGTACAATACATAGTATAATAATAATACATACATAGTAAGTACACTTCTAACCAGCTGAGCCTTTGGTATGATATAGACATTAACTGATTCAAAAACGTCCTTTGAAATGTGACCATCTGGTATCTAAAATAAAATATACAAACAATAATACAGTTATGATATATATATATATATATATATATATATATATATATATATAAACATAAATACCTGACATAATATCTTAGGTCCGGCATCTGGATGGAATTCACATAAAAGTATACATCTTATCGGACCTTCACGACCACAACCTTCATAGTATTCGTCTCTCTGATCCATCCTGGTAAATATCGGCAAAAAATTAATATAATAAAAAATTTCAAACATTACACATTATTTCATATTAACAAACGGGAGTTAACAATGTGTACCTTAAAATATTACTCACGTAATTACATTTAAACAATTTATGTTTAACATCGCTTTTTAACTTTAATATTTACTTTAAAAAATAAAACACAATAATATGCTACTAACAAACCACCACCAATCCCAAGTACAAGTACCGTACCAATATTACCATCATAGGATGTGTGATATGAATTTATTTTATACCGACTGCCGGTATCAGGATCAAAATCAAACCAATAAAAAAAATTATTGATAATATTCTTGTATTACATAAATATATGTGCGCGTGTAATGTGTAATATTAAAAATAAAAATTATTTATTCATAAATTTTAAACAAATACTACGACCGGATCTGACACAATATTTTCCATTTATATATAAAACTTGTTCTTTATTTTTACTGTTTTGTAAATCTTTGCGATTTGATACAGTACGAAATTAATTTGGCTTTGTGTGTAAGTTTATTCCATGTATTGTAGTCTGTTCTCAAGTACTAATAAACAATTGAATTAATGAATTATATCATTATCATGTTCGTGTTGCTTTGAAATGTCTGTTCGGATTTTAAGTGAAAAAGTAATTACTCCAGTCGCTCCGGAGAAAGGGAGTTTTCCTTTAGATCACGAAGGCATTTGTAAACGTTTTATGCTGAAGTATATGGTTTGTTTGGCCGATAATAAACGCGATAATTTCAAATGTAGACGTGAATCTAAAGATTATTTAGAATGTCGAATGAATAATACGTTAATGGCGAAGGAAGACTTAAGTAATTTAGGTTTTAACGAAAATACTAACGAAGAAGTATCAACCATTAAAAATGAAATTAAATAATATACTTTTATGTTGTACCGGCAGTGTAGCGACAATTAAGGCTCCTATTATTATAAATTATTTACAGAATTTAGGTTTAAATGTTAAAGTGGTTTTTACTAAATCAGCCTCACACTTTTGTTCCATAAATGATGTCAAAGCGAATAAAGTTGAAATATATACAGACGAAGACGAATGGAATATGTGGAACGAAAGAGGAGATCCTGTATTACACATCGAATTATCAAAGTGGGCAGATTTATTACTAATAGCTCCACTCGACGCCAATACGTTAGCAAAAATATCACAGGTTAGATTTTTAAAAATATAAATCATACCGTCTATACATACTTTTTTTTTAGCAAATTATATGTACTTTTACATTATATAAAGTATCAATGCATTAATTTTTTAAAGGGCTTATGTGACAATTTGTTAACGTGTGTCATAAGAGCTTGGGATTTGGAAAAAAAACTACTTTTTTGTCCAGCAATGAATACTAAGATGTGGAATCATCCAGTTACGTCTTCACAGATATCGGTATTGCTTTCGTGGGGTTATGAAGAGATACCTTGTATTTCGAAAGAATTAATGTGTGGTGATGTTGGATTTGGTGCAATGGCGGAACCAGATACAATTATCAAATACATTAAACAGTATGTGTAAATATTAAATAGTATTTCGTAATGTTCAATGTGTTTATTATACAATAGTCTACTGTTTTCAATTACAATTTTTAGTACAATTACATTTATGTTGAGTAACTTGTAATTTCAGCTTGCTATATGATTTCAAAATAGACCAGCATTTTAAGTACAATTTATAACTCATTTGATAGAAATTATATATTTCAGGTTTTAGTATGGTAATTGCCTTTTATTTGTTCATTATACAGTAATTATGTTGCATGTTCGCAACTAATTTTTCAAACATAGACTGTTAATTGCACTTCATTTAAACAACTGATGTGTCCTCATATAACATTTAAACTGTTGTGTTTGTATACGAAGTTTTTAATATTTCCTCTCTTGTAATATGAGTCTTTGTATTTTGTTAACTATTTAGATTTTTTGGTTTATTACTTTTTCTCTTCATTTTATTTCTCACGTTTTAATTTAAAAGCTTTTATAGCGTGTTTTGTTCCTTAGTTAATTGAACAAGTTGTACAAATGGTCTATTCTCGATGTATGTTTTTAATATATTTCGGTTAATATAGTTTTTTTTTAAGATTCTTAAAATAGTAAAATAGTTCCAATAACGAGCTGTGAAGTTAAAAATTCACAGAAACGATTTTTAAAGAACTTGTAGGAAAAATGATGAAGCATTAATATGAATAGAATGAATGGAAAAACAAAGTTAAAAAAGAATGGTACATGAAAGCGTTGAAAAGGAAGTTAATAATTCAAAAGTTAAAACGAATGAAAAAGTAAGACAGTGATACAATCACAGTTATCATAACATGGTTTCCACCTAGCGTAATTGTGTAATTAATTTTTTTTTTCACATATTTGTTGTTTTATAACTAGCCAAGAGTAAGGCTATCTAATAAATGATATAAAAAATATTTATAATCACATGTAAGGGGAGTATCCAGTGAAACATCCCCTCAAAACGATTATAGAATTAAGGTTCTCATTTTGGTTTGCTTGAGTCTTGACGGTTCAGAGTGTGAAAGTTCGGATACCAGCTGATTTGAGTGGTTTTGTAACGGCTTCATATGTTTTTGTGCGAGCCTTCGGATAATCTCATCGATTGAATCGATTTCGATATATAACGTCGTTAGACACGTACCATGACATACAGTATATTAGTTGCAGAAGCTTGTTCTGAAAGCACTGGATAATCAGTCTGTTTGACGTCTTTGGGCAACCCCCAGAGTTGCGCTGCGTAGGACCTGGACGTAATATTATTTTATATATTAACAGACGATTCTGCAGCGATAGCTTAGAATGATAACCTAATAGCCAGTAAAGTTGTTTCATCCGGATTTGCTGTTCGGTTTTCTGTTAAAGAACGTGATCTGAGCTGACTTATCTTAATTAATGTTAAGTTTCCACTGATGAACCTGATCTATACTATTCTGTAATTTTGTGATGGCAATGTCAGCATTTTTATCTGATACAATTATCGCAGTATCATCTGCGAACGTTGCTACCAATCGTCGGGAAATCTATTGTAAAAATATTGTATAGCAGGGGTCCCAGGACACTGTCCTGTGGGACTCCAGCTATAATTGAATATACATCTGAAAGATTGTCCTCATGTTTGACCTGGAATTTCCTGTCGTTTTGGTATGATTGTATTAACTAATAGAGTATTTCAACTTGTATAGGAGGCCCTCATGCCAAATTTTATCAAAGGCCTTAGTTATATCGATAAAAGCAGCTTCATTATATTTCGTATGATCTATTCCAACTTGGATAAAATTTACTACTCTATGCATCTGCTGGGCAGTGGAGTGCCTAGATCGAAATCCAAACTGATGTTGGAGATTATTCATCAATTATTTTATCAATCCGTACATAAATTAATTTTTCAAGTAACTTAGCTAGTGTCGGTAATAGGGAGTGGTCTGTAGGATCCTAATTTACTATTGTCTTTGCCTGGTTTTAAAACCATCAGAATTTGGGAAAATTTCCATTGTTTTGGGTAAATACGATGTTCATAATATTGCATTGAATATATAAGTAATTAGCATTGCTGTCATCCTAGGTAACTCCTTTAACATCCTTGATGTGATCAAGTCAGAACCAGGAGATTTTTTGTTATTCAAAAATTTTATATATTTTACAACTTACGCCTTTTTTGAACCTTTTTTATCATTTTGTAGGTTTTTAGTTATGGTTACTGAATTGGGTTGAAATGTGTACCGTAAGTAGTTAGCAAATGCATTTACTTTTTCCTTACCACTTCTTGCCTAGGATCCATAATTTTATAATATTGGCGGACTGCGCATCACTGGTCTTTTTATTCTTTTGGCAGCTTTCCACAGGTTATAGCCTGTAATTTGTAAAGTTATTGTTTTTTAGCTCATTTTGGTTACTGCATTTAATTGTCGTTTAATGATAGATTGTCTACCCAGCTGCCTTTTCTCAGCAATTAGTTCACGTATGTACTTTGGGTAGTACATATCACGTACAGTTATTTGTAGTGGGGTTGAATTCCATACCGCTATTTGCATTTGTTCTGTAAATTTTTATACAGCATGTTCAATTTGGTTCCGAATTTTTTGATGGTATTGATATGTTGAAGGTATCTTAAAGGAGTGATCTATACCAGCTCCGGTCTGTGTTTCTATTGTGTAGTTGCTTGCACTGTTTCATTAGCATTTCCTTCCTCACCAGAAGTTGGTTTATGTTCGGAATCCTGCATTCCACCGATCCATTTGAGAGGTCAACAACTTGCAAATCAGTTTTTCCTAAAATTTTTATCCTTTTCTAATAACTCTTTATCCTTTAAATATCACGAAATTTTTCACAAGTGGAGATTTACATCTAAATCATGTCCTTTTCTCGCACGTTCCGCCAATATATTTCTTCCATACAAATCCTTATTACTTCCAGCTCCTGTATTCTTACAATTCACCTTTGCTGGAAAATTTCCAGTTTCTACGATGGATTTAGAGTCCCACAGGCAATGACCTTATCTTGGGCCTTCTTCCAACTTAGAACATCTTCATAATTCAAAACAAGTGGCCCGAATTTTTATATGTGTACACTGATGGATCTAAAGATGGTTTTCAAGGACTGGTAGGATCGGCCTTCATGATTCGGCGTGCTCGATTTTCACCGCTGAAGCTTTTGCGATCGTCAAGGCTTTACGCTTCCTTCGCGCTTCTAATTTTAGTGGCAATATTCTTATTTTATCGGATTATATCGAACTTTCATGTTACCAAGGGATCTTATTCTATATTTGCAATTTTAGAAGAAATATATAATTTCAGTTTAAGAAATATTACAATCGACTTTTATTGGATTCCGGGTCACGTTGACATTCTTGGTAATGCTGTTTGTGATGAAGCCGCAAAATCAGCAGCATTTTGTGTCCATGTATTCCATATACAGATCTCCGCGTTGTAGTGAAAGCCAAGTTGGAATCAGATTGGACTGTTTTCCATATCAATAAAGTCAGCAGTTTTTATAAAAGCGTTAAACCAGTTCCTTCAAAAGAAGCGTGGTATTTTCCCAAAAAGTTTAGCGGACCAATTTCTCGTCACATGATTACAACATTAACTCGGCTTCATATAAATCATTGTTGCCTACCTGTTCATTTGCATAGAATTGGAATGGCCGAAACCAGCACCTGCTCTCACCCGGACGATACCGATATGATTCTGGATTCGAATCATTTGTTTTTCAACTGTTCCTCCTATTCGGCAGAACAATCGTGTTTATTTTCTAAGCTTATATCTTTAGGCCATCGGCCTCCGTATATCTTAAGTTCATTACTTTCCTCAGATGATACTTGTATATATTATTCTTTATTTCAATTTATTTTAGAATGTAAAGTTACTTTATAATGTTAATTTTTTTGTTATGTTTTATGTTTTTAATGACAGATTGGTTAATTCCAAAGTCCAATTTATAATAAATAATAATAATAATAATAACTAGCTATTATTGGTGTGTGATAGTTAAATATATTTCCAAGGTCAATCCTTCGAATCGAAATAGAAAGGAATTTATGAGAGGTTCATATCATTGTTTGAGGAATTGGTATCAATAGTCGCTTGAGCATGTCTTTTTATTTGAGGAAGAATCTGTTACGAGTGAATTGAATCCACTTGTGGAGCGGAGCTACTCCGCTAATTAGGTTTTTATATTCTACTATTTGTCTTTTGGATTGCTCTGCCGGCTCTTACATTTTTATTAATGAGGTTCTTGTACACTTCACACCCTTTGTAATTAGCTGGGTGATTGCCATCGCATAGCGCACATGTAGCTGAGATTTCTCGTTTTATAACAGAGCCTAAAGTCGTGTCCTGTACCACACTTAACACATACATAGAGTCTAAAACAGTAGTTCTTTACGTGGCCGTATTGTTGGCAGCTTATACACTGAGGTATTGCATTTGTTGTTCTGAGGCTTCTATCTTAATTCTGATATTGCATAAGTAGTTGATAAATATCCTTGTTATTGTCTGCAGGTTCCAGATCGACAAAAAACAACAGCAAATGATTTTTTGTTATTCTATGTCTGATGTTTACTGCATGTCTAACCTTATGGCCGATTGCAGTCAATTCATGAGTCATTTCCGTTATGCTTATTGAGTGATGTAGTCCCCTGATGACGATTTTGAACGCTTTTTCGTTTTTTGGCTGGTGTGTGTGTATTGGAAAATATTTTTGCCATTGCAGAGTACTCTTTAAGCCTCGATAGTTTTAGTCATTATTTTAACTTTGTTATTCCCCAGAGATTTTGTTTCAAATTGTTTTTAGAGATACGGAATCATGTCATTGTAGTCTACCACTCTTTCAATATAAATAGGAAGAGGATTAGGAATGACATTGGAGTTATTTTTGCTGCTTGTAGCATGAGGATCGGGTAGGGTGGTTAAAGGCCAGAACCTGTTTGCGCGGTTGGTTTGTATTTCTTAAGACTGGACCTATGTATGAAGTCGTTTTCTTTTTCTTATGAGCACCACCTACCAGGAGGTGATCGGATCTTTTACAATTTTTAATGATTGTATGGAGTTAGCGCTTGACATTTCTACATCATTCATCATTTTGCAGGGTTGTAGTATGTGAATTGAACAGCGTATATCTTGTATGCTCTTTTGTTTTATTATTATTTTCAATTATACTAGAAAAGCGGCTCCAGTTGGTAAATTTGTTATAAAGATATTGCTCGTTATCCTTGATTTCAGCTTTCACATCAAGCGAATTAAGAACCATCACATGATCAGAGGAAACATCTATTATAGTTCTACATTCTTTACTTTTGCAAACCACGAATAATGAATAAATCTAGAATATCTGGCAATCTATTGTACTGTTCTGGCCACTAAGGATAAGCCATAGGTGAAAGAACTGAAAGAGAATTACAACGGATTGAGTTATATAGACAATCTAGAATTGTTGGTAATGCGTGAAACCCAAATTTGGGATTTTGAATTATAATCTTCACCGCATATACATTTTTCTTATCGCACGTGAGATATGGTGGTTGTATTATCGCGTCTTGTATGTTCAGGTTTTATCGAACATTACTAGCAGACCGGTGAATTCTTCCATTTATCAACTACGATATCATACTCGCTATTGTTATTTATTTTTTTGTTTTGTCGTGCGTGTGACTTGTCGTTGTTTGCATGTTGCTGATGCGCACGGTCATTAGTTCACCTACTAGCTAACTACGACAGTCTTGCATGCCCCGTTTAAATTATGTTACACCCTCGTCCCCCGCAGTGTAAACTTTACTCATCTACCGACGGAGAAATCAAACCATCCACTTCGTCGACAGCGACATTTAATAATGCTACTGACACCATTATTCCCGAAAATCATCGGGTAAAACCATTACAATTATCTAAAGATAACAAGGGCTCATATACATTAAACCGACAATTGTCTAACTCAACTTCCGCTGCTACTAGCGAGAATAATGATGATACCTGGCATATGTCTAAACATATCTGTTGATTGTGGAGATAAGGAAGTTGAGTATTCAGTGAAGCTATCATTCTTTAGGTTGAGTAATAAATTGTTTACTTTTCTTGTTTGTTTATTGAGTTTCCTTTTTATTAGTGGATCTCTATTTGTTTGTCATTGCTTAATTCCTTTTTTTTTTTTACCTACCTCATTTAGAATTTCTGTTGAGTAGTATATAATTGGGGAGCCTGTCGCCTATGCTGCTTTCTGTAGGAGTACAATAAAATTTTGCAAAACATTTTCTATATATTCACCTGTCTTATGTCTTACATTTAAGTTGGTATATTCATCAACTATTTGTTTAAATTCTTCCCAGTTGGTTATTCTATTGTGTAATTTTGACTTGGGTTGTTTCCTAATTACTCGTGTACTTAATGTTAACAGCTGTATGATCGGTAAATAAATTGTGCTCTGATTGCGTTTCCATTGCTAGTAAATTATAAAGATATCAAGTAGATCGGGGCATTCTTTATTATCTGTTGGCTAGTATGTGGGAGAAGCGGTACTTAAAACGTGACATCTGTTGCTTTTTATAGAGATTTCAATAATTCTCTTCCTTTATATGTTATTAATCTTGATGCCCAATGGTTTTTTTTTTTTATTATTGTAATCGCCTATCATGTAGGTGTTGTCTAGGGTTTTTAGAAAGTCATTAAATAGGTGTTGTGTGATTTTGTTTTGGTGGACAATACGCTCCTGATACTGTTATATTTTTAGACAAACGTTGTATATGTACACTGGTTGCTTGTAAGTAATCGGTTTGATACTTACTGATTCCATAATGTTCGATGTTATTTTTTAATTATTATAGTTGATCCGGCTCAAGCATTGCCACCAGGGTGGGATGCGCTATATCTGTTAATATGGAAATAGTTATTATTTGTTAGGTGTGGTTCTGATGTTAGTAATGTATCTATGTTGCTTTGGTTTAATAATAGCTGGCGATGTATTGTCATCCGGATTTTAAAATACCACAGGTAGAATTTCAGAAAACTAGGGAATTAACCTTATCTTTGAAAATATTAATAGATAATAAAGCATTTATAAAATTGTTGTACATATAAACGAAATTATTAAATACATCAAAAACATATAAGTAACTAAACCGACCCGTGAGCAGTAAAGTACGCCATGTTAAATAATGAATAGCGTCCGTTAAGAAAATTTTCCACTTTTATTTCTTTTTTGTGTGTTTAGAGAAGTTAGATACATCGATTTATCCAAGCCCCGATCGATTCTGGATGTTTTAGTATTCTAGGAATGAGCTTTTATTATTATTAATCTTATATAATATCATTTTGGTTTTCCTTTACATATTTATTACCTCTACCATCTTTAGTGATTTTATTTTTAAAATACTTGAATTTCTCTTCTATATTTTTGTTTCTATCACTTACATGTATTAAGACCATTTTTTCATCGTTTTTCTATTGTTATAACAATAATTACTTTAACAAATATTAATGCATGACGTTTTGATCATGTATTATAATGCAACTTTCTTTCTTCCACATACAAATTAAATAACATTGCATATTCCGAATTCTCGCTAAGAGTTGAGAAGTAACAGACTGAAATTGATTCTTAATCAATCAATGATCACCCTTGAATTTTAGCCAAGAGGGAAATATGAAATTTAAAGATATTCATTACTGATCATGAAAAAGGTGATAGTTGCGTATAATACACTTTAAACGTAGTTTTACACGATGCAGCGACGAGGGTTACTTTCTTGCCAGTTCAATCATCATACTCTGGTTATTCCATGGAATTTTTATTGGTTCTAAATCTTTTATCTTAATATCTCCGTTCATCATAATTTAAAAAAATTGTATCAATTCATGTTATCAAATCTTTCTATATTGTTGATGGAGATTGATTTATTGTCATGCATGAATCAATAATATTAGTACCGATATAGTATCTTGTACATCTTTATTCTTAATGAAATTAATTGGCTTTATTAATTATGTAGTTGTAAAATGAATTATCAGTTCCTTTTATTTTATAACGTGTATCTGTATTTCCATATTTTTCGTTAATCAAGTATGTTAAACAAAACATAAATATTTACTAATAAATTATTTATTAAAATGCAGTCGATCAAGTTAATAAGTACATGTTAATAAAATAAATATTTGCAAAGTATAGTAGCGTTGAAATAAATCAAGTAAAATTTAAAGCGCGAATGTCGAATAACTAATAAACAACATCAAATACATGTTTAATATCGAATGCAACCATGCGTTCATATATATGTGGTTTTAAACATATGCGAGTTTCTTTTTTTTTCTTTAATTTTGACGTGAATATCGGTGCTTATTATGCTACCCATCGAACTAACCTTTTAAATAACTAATACATTTTATCAGTTACATTAATTTTTTAATAATATTTATTCATTAAGTAAAGCGCAGTAATGTTTACTTTGCATCGTTTGTTCCAAAAGGAACACAAAATAATTTAACTGATGTTCAAATGTAGGAAGTAGAAAATGAAGATGCGACTTTATTCTCATCTTCGAATCTGTATCAAGTACTACTTAATCTCCATCTTGATATTCCTGGTATCCGCTCATTGTTTGATGTTAGTAGTTAACAAAAATTTTATTAAAAAATAACCATTTTAAATACGTGGTGCGTGAGCTGTTAGTTTATTTGTTTTAGTCCAATCAGATTTATATTAAATGACACATTCTTATACTTGTATCGTCCTACAAGCAATGTCTGGTCAGCTTGTCAACGATTTTGTTGATGATAAATTAATTTCAATTTAAAATGATAATGCATAAATAATTTGTCAGGGCTCCTGATAAGTTTTTGCCTTTAGTGCGAAGTATGGCCGGTTTTGTTTGTAACTATTTAATAATTAACATGTTTTTTATTATATCCCCGCATTACATGAAATATTTCTATCGGAGATATTTTGAATAAGGACCCAATGTTTTGGTATAGTAAGTAAAAAAATTTAGCACACGTATGAATAAAATATTCAAATTTGACGAATCTTTTGTTAAATATATTCATTTAAAGCTAATAAATTACCTATATTTTTTTACACAAGTGGTCTTATATATTAATGAAGCACAAACTATGTAAAGTTACATTTCACTCTGTTTTACGCATTGATATAACTACTGTAAGTTAAATGATGGAACCTGATCCGTGTATGTATATAAAATAGAGCTATCTCCCGCGTTGTGCTCTCCCAATCCATTCTCATTCAAGGATGCATTTGCTGAAAATAATTTTAACCGTATATATATAATACGTGAATCATTATTTAATTTTAATAAGTAACTTTTTAAGTTTAAATCATTCTATATTTTCCGTGTTCATTATTATTCTAAAGCAGCTTATTCTACGAACATATAATCTTTTCTCTATATTACATAATAGAAAAATCGCGTATATATTTAGATGTATAATTTGAAATGAGTAACGCTTTTAATTAAATTGTTCTGCGTGTAAAAAGTAAATATTCTGAAATCTGGTAACAAGGATTAATACGTCATTCATTGGTAACCTAACATTTTTCTTAACTATCCGAAAAGATCGAATTATTTGTTTTTGACATTTTTCCATTAATAGTTTGCAGAGTGTTTGATAGTATATATCTGTTGCTACATGTCATTATATTTATGAATATTTGCCACTGTAGATGGATTACATTTTTCAAGATATAAATAGCTCTGTGTAAGTAACGTCGAGAAAGATGTCCATTGCGTTCACGTCAATTTCTTATATAATTATGTACGGAGGAGATTAAGTAAAATAATAATAATTAACTTATGTTCGGGTATTTAAGTTAGATCTAAGGTACGCGAATCACTATTTAACAAAGCATCGGATAAATTACACTTCGGTACCGGATACTCAGATGTCGTATTTCTTCTTTAACTGAAATATTTCCTAACCTCTTCATTACGTATGAACCATGGAGAGGTAAGGATATTTTGTAAAACCATATTTTCCAATTGTTCCATTTTATTTAACCTATTGTCACCTTCACTACCCTATATTATGCCGCCAAGCGGGTGTATGGTTTTATACAGCAAAAATTTATTCTCTTGCAGGTAATATTGCTAGTAAACTATTTTAACATCTTTATTTATTCGTCATTTATTTTTCTTTCCGATAACACGTTTATTCCAAATTAAAGATGCAACCATTGAGTGTATTCTAAAACTTCATTGTTCACATATATTTTCTCAGTATCTTACAATTATTATTTTGTGTCGAGTGAGAATATGAAAGAGGATTACAAACTTATCATTTGTATGTCTCTTTACAGAATTATTTTTCTTCTAAACATTATTTAAACTAATTAAAAAGAACGTTATTTTTAAAAACATTTTTTTTTTTTTAAGTTTGAAAATCGATCCTATATCTAAATGCAATAAAACATAATTTATTTAAAAAAATGTTACTTACCGAAGGATTCGTGGGTTATTTCTTCATACAGCCCCGACAAACACTTATCTCCTTTAGTCACCTAAAAAATTTTGAATAAAAAACGATAAGTTATAAATTAAATATAACAGAAAATAATCGAATTTGGCGGATTTTGTTTTAAAAATATAATAATATGTACACGTGTTCTGACACACCTAAAATTGTGCTCAAACGGTTCTATATGACTGCATGTTTTTTATGTAGTTATCTAAAAAATAAGCTCTTAATTTACAACACAATAATAGCACCGATTTGGACATACGGCATATATGGGGTTCATCTGCGAAAAATAACATCCAGAAAATCCAAGCTACTTCGAATTATATGTAACGCTCCGTACTACGTAAGTAATGATACATTACACAATGATCTGTATGTACAAACTGTTGAAGAATCTCATAAAATGAGATACAGCAGCTTTAACGACAAATTTATAAAGATCATGTCAATCCGCATTTAACACAGCTGTGTACAATCTCATTCTACCAGATAGTCCACCAAGACGCCTTATGCGTAGACAGTGCAGGGATGCACTACTCTAAAAAAAAAAATTATGCCAGAGTAGGTTAATCATTGGAGTAAATGCTCCTCTTTACCCGCATTAATTCATTTCACGAACAACCAACGTGCTTTATTGTTTTAGAGAAAAACAGGTGTATGTAAAAAAAAAAAAAAAGTTTTAACATGTATAACATTGAATAACAATTTTTGATTCGTGTTTAAAAGTGTTAATTACTGATAAAAGTATATATTTTAAAATTGCTGCGTAGTTTTGTATTCAGGACAACACGAAAAAAGTTCATTTCTTTAGCCAATTTGAAAAATCGATGTCGTAGTTTTACGAATAGTCTGTTACTTTTAAAATAGTAAAAAAATTTATTCTGATTCACGTTTGAATCAACTGTACGTTATAAAGAAAAAATTAAAATTGTCTGCCATCAATATTTATTAAATATTTTAAATTTATATTCGTGATATAATTAAAAGAACGACGTTAATGACAATCGAAACTGTTGCTTATAGTCGAAACGAAAAACATTGGAAATATTTCATTTTATACGTTAACAAAACCATCCAATTAATGTACATGGTAAAAACTATAAATCAAAATGAACTACGGAAAATTTATAAAATAAAATCCAATATTATTGGTAGCTAATAACAAAAAAATATGATAACGGAGATAAAAATGTCATGTCTTTAACCTCCACAAATATGACAACTGAAAAACAGATGGTTGACTTTAGTGACAACAGTTATCGTTAGCATGACGTAACGTGAACAAAATAAAAAATTATTAATTCGCAACCGACAAATTATCGAAATAAATCCGAAATTAGTTGAGCTTAAGGGGAAAATGACCAACGGCCAGCTTGATTCCAAGCACTAGAGAGAAGAACTGCTTCTTCAGCGTCTAAACTAGGTTTCTTATTATCTGCAATATTAAACTAAAACGTAATAAAAAGAAACCATATAGAGAGGCAAAATATATTAATTTATGCATCAAAATAACGCGCGGGCTCTGATGGATTGCAAGTTGCTTTTGGTATATTCGCAACATATTTAACATCTTCAAATATAATGGTTTTTTTTACATTCGTTGATAAAATTATCAAGGGTACTTCATATTACTTATATTTTTAATGCATCTTTAGCGATACATATTGAACAAAAATAAAAACACTTTACACAATATCACATTTATATTTAAAACACCGTCAACTAGTTTCGTAATGAACGTTATACTAGTCGACAGTGTTTGTAAATATAAGTAATTGCGATAATATATAAAGTGTTTTCATTTATTTTTAGTAACGTAAAACTTTTATTCATGGGAATAGTCATTTGAATAATACGACCAATCTATATAGATCGAAATAAAATTCTTGATTTGTTAATTCCCGGGGTTGTGTAATCGCAATAAATAAAAAGGAAGCGTATTCGTAAAATACCGGATATAATTAACGTTTAATAATTCAAATATGGAAGTTAACAACACAAAAACCGGGAAGATTTCGACAATATCCAAATTGCCAAGTATGAACAGCTTCTACGTTGTACGCTTCTGAGATAAGTGGAAACCTTTTGCAGACGTAGAGAATATGATCGTTCAAAAAGAGCTCGGAATTTTACATTAACTTGTTTGATTACGTATCTGTATTATAAGAATGACTAAGGAACATTTTGTCGGGATGAGTAAATGGTTAAACAATTTATCGATAAATTGAATATGCGTATTAAATGGAATTAAAATCTATAGAAACAAACTTGTTTACACGAACCTATAAAAAAATAATTTTTTAATATTTAAACATTACTCGCTGACATGGAGATCAATGGAAGTAATACTCTTTCAAAATAGTAACCATTGTGTTTGCACACAACAAACACGCATGTATATGGTATTTTAAAAAAATCAATACGTAATCAAATGCGAATACACAACAAGACGGTGTTTTATCCAGCTAAAAGGAGAATGCACGATAAATTTCATACTGTCAACTGAATAGTTGAGCTGTTAATTAAATTCATTAACTAGCACGTATACCTCGCGATATTTCTGTAAATATTGTTTCAATGGTTCGACATAATTATCAAATCCTAATGTAGCCATTGCGAATAGTATATCTTCTCCGTTAATTGTTTTTCGTTTTTCCAAATAACAACGTTCACTAGCTTCGCTTGTAATAAAGCTAATAAATTCCGAAACGCATTCTTGCACACATTCACGAGCGTCTTTGGCAATCTATTAATAAATATCGTACATATCAAAAAATATTTCTGTAGTGCTAAAGAGTTTATCAAATATATTGTTGTACTACGGTGTAAAAGTATTTTCATTTTGTTCGGTTTAAATATCGCGCATTCGTTTTACGTACACAGTAAGCAATATTTCATAGATGTAAGTCTATAAACTTACAGTATTATCTATAATTCGCAATATCGTTATAACTAACACGCGCGGTTAGATTTAATTTAAATTTCTTCTAGAAAGCCGTGTACACTTATACCTTTCCCGTTTCCGGTACCGTCCTTTTCATTATTTTAGCTATATTTGCAATTGGCAGAAATCTATCCTGCTCTCGTAATGGGTGATCTAACTTATCCTCTACCGCATCGGAATTTGAGTTTTCACCATCGTTTAAAACGTCATCTGCGTTAAAAATTAATCGAAAACAGCATTCAAAAAGTACGTGAAATCTCTTTAAATATAAATTGTAACTTCCATGTCTGATACGTAAATTAGTGTTTACTTTTATTAAAGCCAACCATTTAACCATTATAAACAAAACTAAATCCATAGTTTAATCACTAAAAAAGTTTTTTATTGCAAAGCTTTTCGACAATTAATAAATATTACATATGTTACGATTTAGTTTTTTTTTTTTATAATTTATAAAATCACTAGTCTCCAATATATTCAACATTTAACAATTATCTTAATCTACCAGTTTGACATTTTTAGCGATTTTTATACAATATGTTGTAAATATCTTGCACTATGAAAAATGAACACTGAAACAAAAATGAACTGTTATAGCAAATATTTTTAACTAAGTAAAATTTCATAAAAAGTATGCTACTATTTAGGATTTTATTATTATTCAAATACATAACTGAATTTTTAGTTACAAAAAAAAAAAAAAAAGAATTTTCCAACAATGTATTTAATCTCTTTGCATATGCAAAATCGTTTATTTTTTCAAGACTGATAGTTGATACTCTAAACACTTGGATATAAAGAATCCTCCAAATTAAAAGTTAGCTAAGATTCACTAACATTTATACTTTTAAGTATATTTATTACATAATATATATATATTATAAAAAAATGTTTGGTTTCATAAATCCAGAATGCATTATTTATTTATAAAAGTATTTATTCGTTTTTTTTATAGGCGTATATTTAACAATTATATACTTACCATCCAATTCATCCTTGTGTATAATGAAACCGTGATTACTATTTGGTAATAGAGAAGTACTAATAAATTCATCGTTATCGTTAGAATCCATATTTAAAATAGCGACAAAAAATAATATTCAAAGCTTAGAATTTGCTGTAGCTTATGTAAACAAACTGGAACCTTCTTAAGTCGGAGTCATTAGTCAGACTTTTTCTGACCTTCTACGGTAGAAAACTTGCTAACTGTTCTGATTGTAATAAACGCTGTATCGGGGTAATGTTTTCCAAATTTAAGTTGAATTTAAAAATTTAGAAATAAATCTCACCGTAATAAACGACAAATAGTTTACTCCACCAAAAATTTGTAAAAATCTACTGTGCAACTTTTTCCTGCTTTATTTATTTATTTAATAATAAATTATAAATATCGACGGTTTCATTTCAAAAATATAAAGAAAATACTATATACTTTTTTAAAAATAACACAACAACTATTTGCAGACGAATATGTGACATTTTATAACAAAATTTCCATTTCCATTTTAAACATGACACTTTAAAAACAATTAATATTATATATGCAGCGTATGATTTTGCTGTATTGGTAATGTGACCTTACGTCCTGTTTTGAATGGGACTGTTCCCTTTTTGCTATATTCCGTCCAGGCGTCCCTGATAAAAGTTTCGGGACATAGAATTGTCCCGTTTTTAGTTTCAACCACAAACGATATTTAATCTAGCTGAAAGAAAAATTATACAAAAAGCCAATACAGCGTCCAAATTTTAACAGTCTGCAAAAGCGTCAGACTATCGTATATTTATTATTTTATTTAGTATAGTTTTTTATTCCTGGTGCATGGACGATGATTACTTATTACTCCTACTCCTCACCTTTCACGTGATAAGTCATTGACTTTTTGTTTACTATTTATATAATTTTATTCGCGCGCTTTTGCAATTTGTCATTTCATTTCAGTTTCAGTGCGTTTTTGATTTTTTTTCATTGCGGTTTGTTCAAAGTACTAATTTGTAATTTATTGTGTACAGTGAAGGTTTAATACTACTTTAAAAGCAAAATATCCTTTTATAAAGCAACAAAGTACTCTGTCGGATGTTAGCTTTAAAAATTGTCATACAGATTTTTGCGTTTCTCACGGTGAGGCCAACGGTATAGAACAGCATTTAAAGTCAGAAAAACATAAAAATTCTGATCGTATAGCTGCTTCAAGTTTTTCAATGTTAAATTTTCTAAAGAAATTTAATGCTCGAACTTCAAATGATCCGAAAATCGCTGCGGTACAATGTGTCTGGGCTTATCACACGATACAAGAGAATCATAGTTTCAGTTCTAATGATTGTGTATCAAAATTAATTCAGTCATGTTTCGAACAGAAATTTACGTGTGGACGAACAAAAACAATTGTAAATGTTTTAGCTGGTACAGCGATTGAAGAATTAAAATCCGATTTAGGTAAGTTTTATGCATTATAAACCGATTCTAAAAACCATGATAATAAGAAGATATTCCCTGTTGTAATGCGGTATTTTATACCATTTTAAGAGATATAGGTAAAAATTTTATATCACCAGGATCAACCTGGTGAAAGTTAAGATATTATTGTGAATCATTTAGTCCAAGTATTGACAGAAAATATTGTGGTGGCGATATAAACTGTAATTTATCCTGTTTTAAGTAGAAATAAAAATGGTCATTTAATGTATAGATCACTCACATTACAAAAAAACTTAATGAAATACTTTAATATGACCGTTTTGGGTACGTTAAAAAATGTATAAGACGTTTAAAGATTTGTACATAATTAATTGTTTTTATGTTAAACCGAAAATTGATGTATATAACGTTCATAAAATAGTGTGATGTGGAAGAAATTGCATATTACAAATGCGATGATAATAAAAGTACGTTTTCCAAAAATGATTTTAAAGTAGCATTTTAGAAAATTACAGATATTTAACATGTGACGAGAAAAAATAATGATGTATAATATAATTTATTACACATATTAATTGTATATGCCGTATATATTTGCTGTATACGTATTTCTTCAATTGTGCAGAAAAGTATCAAATTTTATTTTTCAATTCGCGTGGTAAATTATCATCAATGTATACCTAGTCTAAAAGTAAAGATGACATGAATCGATTTCTAGTGGTTAACCAAGATTTTCTGGATACTCATCCATCACCAACTGACAAAATAGTCGTATCGTCACCAAATTTGGCAATATAAATTTCCATAATTGTTGGTATATTCGCCGTGTATAAAATGTTTCAAAAACGCTATCTATTGGATTAAATGGCATTGTAGCTTATGCCAGAGGAACTCGAAAACCCTTCTCTTTTTTATGGGATTTCAATAATTTACATATATTTTTTGGAAGGATTGTACTAATTTTGTAAATTAGTTCCTTGTTTAATATGTTGTCAAATGCTTGCGATATATCAAGCAACATTGTTGGACAACATTTCTGTTTTATCTGTAGTACATTTAATGGTTGCAGTTACAAGATATGTAGTAGAGTGCTTATTTCTAAATCTGAATTGAATGTGCGAGAAACAAGAAGTTTTAACTGTTTCAACGGAAATTTTTCCAACAATTTTGATGCAAAACTAAAATTGGTCTATATGATATCATATGTTCTAACAGATTTCGTGGATTTGGGATGAAAACATTTAGGAATGTGTCTCAACCTGAAACATGGATTGAATAGATATAGTAGAATGATAGTTCCCTTTCAATTTAAGTTGTTTAACAACTTCTGGCGATGTGTTGTCTATACCAGGTGCTTTTTTGGATTCATGTTTGACTCAATTGTCATACTTCATAAACTAATCTTATTACAACGTCTAGTTAGTATCTTTGGTATAAATTTGTCTGACTATATTGTTAGGCTGAAAAACTGACGCCAGTACACAAATAGCTATGATTTCTCTCTTTTTATATCAATTTTCCATGATCATTTTGGATTGGAGCTATGAGCTGTGGTCGTTTAAAACGTTTTGTTTCTTCCATAGTTTGTGATCACATTTTAATTTTTTAAGAATTCAAAAAACACTATTCTGTTTGAAATCAAATAATAACTAATTGAGTATTTTTTTTTATTAAAAACTGTTTTGTCCGTTGGATGCCTTGATTGGTGTCACATTTTGGTAGCATTTTTGCGTTGTTTGATTAGTTCTTTTGTTTTAAAAGAATAATTAATCTACATTGACTTCCAAACTGACAGAGTAGAATAGTAAACAGCTTTTTAAACCGAATTAATAAAATTCTGTGCTTTTGCTTTTAGTTCTTGTATTATTTTAAGACGAATTTCAAGTTTAATTAGAGAGATATGTTTATTTCTAAATTGATCCAAATTTGTAGACTATTAATTATAGTTTGAGCTTTTCTTGTGCTAACAATGGAACTAATTTTTTGTTGTTCGAATCAAAGTTTGTGTCTTTCGCGTTTAATTTAACACCGATTAATATATTGTGTTCGTGTGTGTTTGTGTGAGACGGTGTGGTAGGTTTCGCGCTACTATGAACCACACTCTCCCTACCAATTCAAAAGCTGCTTGCTCGTCTCATAGCGAGACAGAACAGCAGCAGGCTCATGCTAGCTGGGTTGATCAAATGGCTATTGAAGATTATGATAATTACGACGACGACGATAATAACGTGGATATGAATGACAGAGAAATGACGGTGTCTTGGCGGCAACAAGGGGCTAGAAAAGGAAAGAGTAATACAGCTCGTAAAGCGCCGGTTAGTCGTTCGTAACAGGAACAAAGAAACTTAAAATAGAAGAAAGCAGTTCTACGATAAACTATGATAACGATAACAGGTACGCTGCACTCCAAGTTGACGAAGCTGTTGTACATCATGCTGTGCATCAACAACAGCAATCGATAAAATTTCCACCGATTACAATACTTAATCTTCCGTTGGTCGATTATCATACGATTGTAGAACAATTCAATTCGAACAAGGAATTCAGCATTAAAATTCGAGGTAATCGTACTTTAATTTTTACGAATGAAAATGGTGATTACGACAAATTGTTAAAATATTTGAGAGAAAAAAGTATACAATATTACACGCACCTGCCCAAACATAGGAAGCCTATTAAGTTGATATTAAAAGGTCTCCCGTTCGGTATAAACGCAAACGATGTCAAATGAACTCGTAAATTTTCCCGACGTAAAGGTTGATAATATTGCGCAATTTAAAAAAAATAATCATAACGTATCAAATGTTGAACAAATTTCATTACCAATATTTCTTGTTTATTTCCCTAATAATATAAACATTTGAAAAATCTTTGAGATAAAAAAAATTCTTTACTGTATGATTACATGGGAAAAATATAAATCTAAACGAAATATTCTGCAATGTTTTAACTGTCAAAGGTTTAATCACGTGTCATTAAACTGCACCTTAACTCCTAGATGTTTAATTTGCGCTAAGAATCACAGTACTAAAGAATGTAAAGAAAATGATAAAGTCTGTTGCGCTAACTGTGGTCAAGAACACATTGCAAGTTCAAATGACTGTCCTAAAATACAAAGTTTTATCCAACGTACATTACATCGGGCGAGTGTAATACGTAACGTAAGTAATAATCAGTTACCTAACCGCACCAAATTTTCTGGACCAAGTAGAGGTACTTTTGCTGATGTCATACATGGTACAAATAACACGCAGCAAGATAATACTGAAGAATTTAATGAGAATTCCTCTGACATATCGTTAATATTTAGCTTATTTAAGGTCATTAATTTAAGAAAATTATTGAATGTTGCTAAAATTATAGTAAATCAACTGAGAACATGTAATACTAACGATGTTTTTGGCAAATTAATGTTAGCGATAGAAATATTCGCTCAACATTACTTTTAATTAAATTATTAATGAATGTGTAATGTACCTGGTATTAAACTAGTTGCTTGGAACTGTTGTTCTCTAATCAATAAACATCAGGAACTACATAATTTTATAATTAACAACCAAATTGATATCATAGCCTTGTCGGAAACCAAGCTAGATGGATCTTGTAGACTTAACTTTCCTGGGTACCACATTTATCGAAACGATAAATGTCGCAAGAGTGGAGGAGTTGCCTTATTAGTAAGACGTGGTACACCGCATAATTTGCTTCCTATACCTTCTTTAAACTGTATGCAAGCAATTGGTATATATTTCCATACTTATGATAATAATAATATAATTATATATGCAGTATACAAACCCCCAAGAATGATGTGCAAATTTAGCAATGATATTCGGTTTTTAACTAATTCTAACAACAAAACTATTCTTGTAGGAGATCTGAATGCTAGAAATAAAATATGGAATTGTTTTAGCAATAACTCTGCAGGTAATCTTCTTTATCAAGGTTGTATGCGTAACAATCTTCAGATCGTTGCCCTGCGGGAACCTACTTACATTCCTTGTCCCCAAAATTTCAAACCTAGCGTTTTAGATTTAGCTGTGGTTAAGAATGTGAATATTATGCCTGTTGTGTCACTTAATTGCTTATCTTCTGACCATAATCCAATATATACTGTTATTTATATCAATAATAGTTATCAATTTGTTCAGGATAAGTTCTCTTATAATTATCGTAATGCTAATTGGAATGACTTCAAAAGATATGTTTCTGAACATGTAAATTTGAATCAGTATATTAGAAATCAAAAAAATATTGATGATCACATCTCTGAGTTTACAAATTTAATTTCTGAAGCCACTGATCTATTTGTACCTAAAAATATGCATACTAATTTGTCGCTAACTTCGGCGCCGCATTACATTGTTACCATTATTAAATTTAAAAATTATGTGAGAAGAATTTATATAAATAACCGCAACACTCATCGCCGTGGCAATATTAAGAAATTTCTTAACTTTTTAAATAGATTAGTACGGGCGATGTTAAAATACCACAATAATAATAAGTTTAATAAGTTTCTAACTACACTAAATACTAAAAACAACAGTCTGTGGAAAGTGTGCAAATACTATCATAAACCACACAAATCTTTTCCTCCACTTTATGACACTGTTACAAATAATTATGCTTACAAAGACTTTGATAAGGTAGAATTACTTGCTAACCATTATTTTAAAGTGCATGCCCAGAACGCACTCATGGGGACTAGTTATCATTCTAAGAAAGTTAAAGTACAATCTGTAAATTTATGAAGTATAATCAAATTTCATCTGGTATTAATTATATAAAACCTAGGGAGGTTCATGCTAGTATAAAACTGTTAAAAAATAAAATTTCAGTAGGTAACGACAATATTTCCTCTATATTAATTAAAAGATTTCCTGTGAAAGCTATTGTTAAGATTACTAATATTATAAATGCTATGATTAAATATGGATACTATCCACATACTTGGAAAATTGGTAAAATTATAGCGCTTCCAAAACCTGGGAAAGATTCTTCTAACATCAATAATATACGACCTATTACTTTACTCAGTAATCTAAATAAATTGTGCGAAAAAATAATTTTAAAGAGGTTATATGAGTACGCTATTTGCCACGATATTATTCCTAAAGTACAATTTGGATTCAGGCCAGCTCATTCTACTACTCATCGAATCGCGAGAATCGCAGAACACATTACAGATAATTTCAACCGTAATAAGCATACTGGATTGGTTATGTTTGACATCGCTAAAGCATTCGATACTACTTGGCACAATGGCATTATATACAAAATGATTGTCTGTAATTTTCCATTGTATTTGGTTAAACTTGTACAAAGCTACCTAAGTAACAGGATATTTTATGTTGAAATTAATGAAGCGCGTTCTTCCAGCAAGACTTGTCTAGCTGGTGTACCTCAGGGTAGCGTCTTAGGACCGTTTCTATTTTCGCTTTATTTTTACGATTTTCCCAAATTAAACAACATCGAAGTTGCCCTTTATGCTGATGATACAGCTTTATTCTGTAGTTCCTTTATACCACGCGCAATTAGTAATAGATTACAACAAGGATCTTCACGAGTTTTGAAATATTTCACTAAATGGAAAATTGTCATCAATCCTTTAAAAACAGAATCGATACTTTTTACTCGAAGACGACCTTTGTTACCCGAAAAAATTAATATTAATGGCGATCTTATCGAGTGGTCTGATCATGTTCGTTACTTAGGCGTAATTTTCGATAAAAAATTGACATTTACTAAACACATTAATGCTGCTATTACAAAAGCGAATAAAACTATATGTTCAATTTATCCGCTTTTTAAAGGTAAATCTCACCTGAATATTGATAATAAGTTAATTTTATATAAAACTATTCTCCGTCCAACAATGACTTATTCTTGTCCGGTTTGGTGCTCTGTATCTAATTCTAATTTTAAGAAACTGCAACTTGTACAAAATCAATGTTTAAGATGCATTTTAAATGCATCTCGTTATACGAGAATATCAGATATGCACCACATGTTAAATATTCCATATATTAAAGAACATATATTTAAATTAGCGAACAAATTTTTTCAAAACTGCAGTGTACATAGCAATGAACTAATAACGACTATTGGCAACTATGATTCCAGGCAGCTTATGTTCATGTATACCAGGTACAAACATCGTCGTATTAAACATAATTTGTTGTAAATTAATATATTTGTAATATGTTCAATCGTTATTATTCGTAATTATATAGTAAAGTTATTTTAACACTTATTTATACCTCTGTACGCTTTATCTTTCATGCGCTTCGAAAAGAGTTTATTTTGTTTTGTATTTTTTCTTTTCTCCGCTGTATATATATGTGTATATATGTATATATAATTTTTTTTTTTTTTTATTTTTAATTTTTTTTTTATTTTTGTTTTGTTTTAACTTTTATGTGTGTTGTTACAATTTTTACCTTTGTATCGTTTTAAGTTATATGTGTATATGTGTATGCATGTACATATATATTTGTATGTATATTTATGTATATATATATGTAATTTTTTTTTTTTATTTGTTTGCGGGTTTTATAAATTTTCCCCCGCTTATCATACTTACGTTTAAACTATAGTGTTGTTATTTTAATTTTGATACTGCGGTCGAGGTGAGGCTCATGCCGGAACTCTACAATGTAAATATTTGTGTGTACTCGTTGTAATTTGATAAAATACATTTTTCTTTTCTTTTCTTTTCTTTTTCATCAACACTGAGGTATGGTCTGATGATGAGTCCATTATGCCTATAATGTTTAAATGTGTAGATGGAATTCCTTTGATTATAAAATAATTAAGAGGTTAGATATCTTGATCTGATCAGTTGGCTAATAGGTTGGTATGTGTGAAGAATAATAATCGCACTCGCATAAATTAATTGCACAAAGAAATTCAAAACCTTCTTTTGGTGTTACTATGAGAGATCCCCATTATGCTTCACATTAAGGTCTCAGAATACGAGCACACATATGTACACACCCTTGTTGCACTTGCACATACACCAATGCAAACGAGCATGCCAAAACACACATATACACACAGGCACCCTCTAAACACAAAATTTTTTACATTTAATTATCCCATCAAGCTTTTGCTTGTCGACAGGTATTATCATTATGCATAATATTTATATATATATATATATATATATATATATATATATATATATATATATATATATATATATATATATTCTAATACTTACATATAGATAAATATAAATTACAATTATCATTATTATTTATTTATGACTCATTTTCGCTCTTACATCTCTCACGGACACTCTCACATACCCTTTTTTTTAACTTTCTATAGTAGCACCCTTATTTTATCTGTACTATATATTTCTCGATATAATCCTTGTCTATTTCCTCTTAATAAATCGGTTTTAGTATTTTGTCTGTTTTCTTTGTTCTGCAGTAATTTTCTTAATTCTGGTTTATTTTTCCCTTTTTCCTGTATAATTTCTTCAGGGAGCACATTGAGCATCTGTGTTAATATATACTTATCTGTTTGATTTCCATACTTCGTTCAGGGTACTTGTATTCGATATTTTAGTTTATTACTTAGATAATACTTATCTTTTATTCTTTCCTCAACATTTACTACCTTAGGTTTTTAAAAATAATCCATCATCCTAATCATCAAGCACAATCCTTTTACATCTAGAACATTTTCTTCCTGAAGAAGTTCATATAGTGTACTTCCAAATTTTCGTGTCACCAGTTGTAATTTTTTTTTTTTTTTTTGTAATTGATTGATGTGCATTGTATAAGATTTGTTTGCTAGCCCCCAATCCTACATACCGTATCAAAATCTGGAGTCTATCAACACATAATACACTATTTTAACGGTTTCCTAACTAACATAGTGTTTTAAAATGTGCAATGATGGTAATGTTGTCGTATTTTTCTTTCTACAAAACCCGTATGTTTATTCCATCTTAAATTTTCATCTATGATTACTCCCAGATACTTATATTCTCTTATCATTTCAATTCTCTCGCAATTTATATTACAACACACTTTCCAGTCCCATATAGTGGGTACACTCATTTGAATGCATCCATTACATAGGTTTATATATTTCGGTATCGACACAAGCATTTACTTGATTAATCGTGATATATATTAAGTAGTAAAGTAATGATGCTGTGTAAGGTTGCTGTTTGTTGCTGTTGTGATTGCATTTGAGCAGCACAAACATTTCTGATGTAACCAAAATGTTGATGGTTCTTACATTGATAGTTTTTTTTTCTTTATAGACTATGCATTAAGTGTTACTTGGTAAAGTGTTTTATTAATACTTTTGGGTTTAATGCTAATATGGAATAAGAAGTGATATTTTTGTTAATCATTTCATTTACATTTTATGGTAATATTGTACACATTCACTACTTCATGGCTCAATGTAGCTACTCCATTTTTAATGCCATCAACATCTGTTAAAGAGTGTACCTCTCATAACTAGGTTTTTTTTTTTTTGGTCCCCAGTTCGTAAATTACGATGGGGTAAATTTATTTATAAGTGATATACATGTAATTTATAAATAATGAACTGAAAAGAGCCCATCCAATTAAGTTTACGGTGCTCAGTTCAGCCCATTTTACATTAAGGTGATATTATACAATTAATTTGATTAAAATATATGTAGATGTATTTTGCGGTATGTTATTTCTGATACTGTGAAAACGTCAAATATTTTGATCTGCTTATCCACCAATTCTGTTGCATTTATATCTGCGAAATCAGCGTTGACGTAATTGCATCCTGTCAGTATATGCTTTATATGATCGGTTAAATTACATATTGCACATTTATTCGTATGCGATATTCCATACTTATATCAATAGTCTTTAAATAATCCATGTCCGCTATTAAACTGTGTATTGAAATAATTTGGCACGAATACAACATTTTTTAATCTTCTGTCTACACTGGGAAAATATTGTTTCGCTAGTCCATTGTATTCATCCCATAACCTTTGATATTTTTTAATATAATATTCATCCAATACTATTTTGAATTGTTTAATTGTTAGCTTTTTTTCTTGATGCAAATAGTATGGATGCTGATATTGCGTGTTGTTAAATTCATAAGTTGTATTTACATTATTTTTTATTAATAAAATATTAATATGTTTCTCAATCTCATACACCAACGGTTAATACCAGCAATGACAATGCTAGCCATGTAGCTAATTGTTCTGTAATATTTGATTAATTTTATGGAAATCATTCTCTGGAAAGCTTTTAATTTGTTTTGAAATCGTGTAATATTTAACATATCATTATAGATTACGCTGCCATAAAGTATGTTTGGTAATATTATACTTTTATATAATATTATTCCCTTCTTATAGTTTATTCTATTGTTATTATTATAAAGTTTATTGAATACCCTTATAAATTTGCTAATTTTTGTTGTAAAATGATTGAAATGATTATAGAATTTTAAATTATTATCAATTAATACTCCTAAGTATTTGGTTTGTGTGACATATTGTATGTCTAATCCATATTGCGTTAAATTTAACTTTTTATTTTGTAATTTCCTATTGAACAGCATAAAGGTTGACTTCTAATTGTTGATGCTGAGATTAAATGATTGTAACCATTTATTTATTGCATGGTATACCTCACTTAATTTCTTACCTAATGAGATTTCATTTTTATCGCCAATTACTATTTCTATATCGTCCACAAAAGTAAACATTTTTACATTATTTGGAATCAGTATATTGTACATTTGTGAGAAAACTAAGTTCCACAAGAATGGCCCTAATACAGACCCTTGCGGTACTCCCATAACAATTTTTTGTTGTTTGGAATATGTACTTATTTCAAGTATTGTGGATCGATCTTGAAAGTATTGATTAATAATATTCAGTATGCTGTAATCTAATGCTAAATTTTTTAATAATAACATAAGCTTATTTAAATCTAAGCTATCAAAAGCCTTTGTAATGTCAAGTGTAATTAGACAAGTACAAAAGCCTTTATTTTCAAAAGTTTTAATGTTATGCAAAATATTATATATCGCCATTTCAGACGATCTGCCTGGCAACGCACCGTACTGATTTTCATTAATTATATTTTTGCTTTCTACAAATTCTTTTAGTCTTTTATGTATGCATTTTTCATATATTTTGCTTAAGTTGGATAATAATGCTATGGCTCTGTACGGTGTAGACAGATTCAGGGTTTTATTTGGTTTTGGCAGAATTACTGTTTTGCTTATTTTCCATGCATCTGGATAATGACCAAATTCAAAAAGTAAGTTTACAAGTTTTGCAATAACACATGGGAAAAAGTTGTGAAATTTTTTAATAAATCCGTTGGATAATTTGTCTATTCCTGTAGCTACTTTGTTTTTCAATTTTTTCATTATTATGTCAATTTCATCGTTGCTGAATACAATTTTTGTTTTAGGATGGTAAGTTTCCATTTTGAAAGGTTTTGTGTTGAGGAATAGATTCGACATCAATAAATCAACCCTGTCTTGATCCGTATTCGCATAGTTATCTAATGTTGGTATGCTTGTGGATTTTAACTTGTTCGTTAATATTTTATATTTAAGTCCGAAAACGTTTTTATCATCCATAAACTTTTTCTAAGCTTTTAGTTTTGCACTTTTAATCATGAACTTATATCGCTTAAAGTGCTTTTTGTAATTGTTGTAATAATTGTGTTTTTTTCTATATTTTTGCAGCCATTATACTTCTTGTACAACTTGTTGACCAATATTTTTTCCTTTTGCAGGGCAGTACTCCACCAGTATACCTCAGATTTTATAACTAGGGGTTCTATCCGCCTCTGCTACCCAAGGGGGTTGCTACCCAACTTGGGTAGTGCCTGAAGCTGTTGGGGTTTAATTGTAATTAAATACCGTTCAAATAGTGCAGGGGCTCTGACGAGTAAAACAAAAAAAGTTTCATCCAAATCCGACTAAAATTCGTCAAACCCGCCTTTTGAATGGGCTCCGCAAGTGGGAAGTCTACATAAAACAAAAATATCGTTAATTTATATATATTTTTCCTGAGATTAGTTTGTGCTATAGAAATTTGCCATCGAATAAAACCAAATTCGTCGAAATGACGTCATACTACAGTTGCTGTTGAACTTAAGACACGCATTTCTTAATACTACATCAACATAATCTTGGAATTGATAAAACCATCTTTTAATTTCTGCTATGTCCTTACAATTTACAGTAGTATCACTCATATATGCGTGCTTTCTTAAATTTACTGCTAAATAACTAGGTGGAAGGTTTTTTTATTTAATTTAATATGTATGATGATCAATACCACATAACTTGTGATCTTTATTCTCTTATTACATACCAAGTTGTCTCTATTAGTCTGATAAACTACATCGGTATAGCTGATTTTAATGTCACTACTGTTTGAAGATTAAAATGTTAGCACATCACACTGGAGTGATCTAACTGTAGTACTTAAAAAATTAATATTTGTAACATGAATAGGGATTAATGTCGTTTAATTTAGGTTTATAACAGCTAGTATTGATGAAAAGTAATTAACTTCAACCATTTTGAGTTAATGTGATTTATTTAGGTATTTTTCTTTGAAGGAGTTCTTTTAATTCACAAATTTATTTTTGTAGTGTCTCATTATCATTTTGCAATAAATGTATACGATTAATAAGTTCATTATTAGACATCATTCATTTGTATTTTCGGTCACTTTATCAGTTGTGTATTCATGTGTTTATGATAATATACTTTTTCATTTAATTGAATAAAGGAATTTATTATCTTTCGTTGCCCTGTATATTTATAATTTATATTTTGAATATCATATTTGTTCGTCTCTTTATTTATCATTTATCAGTTCATAGTATAGTTACTATAATTAGGGAGAATACTGGTTTTATGCAGTTTATTCCATAATCCTTATCAGTGTTAATCTGGTAAGACCTTTCCATTTATTAATAACCACAATAGTAACTCGTTCTCTCATTTAAAATTGATGATAGATATTTGTTGGAATAATACCTATGCATGTACGTGTATATTCTTATTTTTATTGTTTAGATTGAAGCATCAATCTTAAATATCTTAGGTAGCGTTTTCTATCCTCTAATCTATAATATTGTTTCAGGGTAAAACTAAGTGTCAACAATTGTGTTGCTCACGGCACAATCATCAATTAATCATCAACAACAACAAAATCCTATTAATGATGATGATACTGTTATTCCAGTTAAACCCTTAGTCATAATGAAAACAGGAAAAGGACACTCTTTTTCCATAACTGTACTGAGGATAGCTACAATAAAAAATCTTCCATATCTTATAAGTAGGATTGTGAACTAACCTGCACGTGGTTAATTCATTCAAGGGAGGGCTTAAGGTTGACAGAGAGAAAATACAGCTTTGAAACAGAAATTAGGAGTTGGAAGAAATCCAGCATCACATATTTCTCCTGTCAAACATGTGGATACCAATGTAAATCATAATATTTCACAAACAGATGAAGTACCAGCCCCAAAAATAAAAAACACCCCATTTTTTATCTCAGGATTAAAACGTATGAAGGCTTTAAATCAGCTCTTAACTACCATAAACATTACACCATTTGAAATGAAAGCTCTAGCCAGTGGTGAGCTCACCACAATCTCATCATGTGACTATCGAAAGCTCCACAATGTGTTAACAAACATCTCAAGCTTACCTGACTTTCACAAAAAAAAAACTCGGTCCTATCAAATTCCATTTACACAAGGATAGATTTGTTCAACTGTGACATGTAGTAAGCTTGTATATTATATTTTAATTTGGCCCATTGCTGATCAGGTGATGTTTCAACAGATCGCGTTTGAGCTTGCATTGTTCTATTCAATGCTAATTTGATCTGTAACTTTCATTCTGTGAGTCATTTTGCATTTATCTGGAGCGTGCAGTCAGATGAAATTCCATCATTAGCAGTCTGTGGTCTGAACCACATTCTGCACCTGGAACGTTTTCACTTTTTTACAAGATGATCTCCATTTCTTGTTCATAAGCATGTATTCAATTTGGTTCTTAAATCTGTCATCTGGTGATAACTATGTAACTAACCTATGAGGATGATGCTGGAACATTGTACTCATAACTGAAATCTGAGTATCAATTGCAAACTGAATTAAGTTCTCAACCCTTTTTTTGTGCTCACCGATCGTGAATTTATCAACAAACTCGCGCATGTGGTCATCAGCGCATGCTGCCTATCTTAGGTTTAAAATCCCCCGTTACAACTGTAATTTCTCTAGAAGGAAGCAAGTTTAGCAGATTTGAAAGCGCATCATAAAAATACTATATTTCTACATCTGAAGCGGCTGTTGGAGCATATACTTGTATATACACCTGTATATATGTATGTAGATATATATATGTGTGTGTGCATGTGTGCATATGATATATATCTCCGTCTGTTATTTCCGCTCGCTTGCCAGTTGCTTGTTTTGCTGGTTAACTCCCCATATGTACCACATCAATAGAAGTTTCACTTCAAAAACGAACAAACACCACTGACAACAAAGATAGTATTGATAATTATGATGAAGTATGTATTTAGTAAATAATTAGTTTATGTGTACCAATGTATATCAACTTAAGTCTACTAACATTATGTAAAGCGGGTGTGTGTTAATATTAGAGAGTTGTAATATGACGGAACTGGTCTTGCTAGTAGTGAACCCACTGGCGTTCTATATATGTTTCGTCAATTGCCTGTTATTGAAATACGACGACAAACCAAACTAATGTTTTTATATATATATATATATATATATATATATATATATATATATATATATATAATGTATATATATATATATATAAATGAAGATGTATCATCATCATCGTTGTATTGTTCATTGCCCAACGTCGTGACTACTTACGCTTATTTGTACATATAAAATGAGCTAGCATTCAAGACACTATTTATATGCGACGCAGATGAGCGCACATATGGTGTTATGTTTTAATTTATTTAAATTTGTGACGTATTACTCTGTTCTAAGTATACCATCATACGTAGTTGAAAAAAAATAATATAATAATAAAATTCAATTCTTTAATATCGAAATTACTGTAATTTTATTCGATCGAAACGATTAATTGATACGGATGACGTACTTATTTTATCGTTTTTAAAAATCGACCATTGCCGAATCTGGCCTTCAACCAAATTTGCAAAATTAATGTTAAGAAATATATAATAATAATAAAACAGAAAATTCGAAATTATTTTATTGTATTAAAAAAAAAAAAAACGATTATATGTTTTGAAAAAAAATTATTATCGTACGACGATTCCACTTAAAAACCGTTCCGAATCCGTCGGTCCTTTCGAACCGTATTTATAAATATGTAAGTCGATTTCATTTCGATCGATTTCGTTCAGAATCGGTTCGACTATTCTTCGACTTTGTTCCAATTCGTCGGGATGCACGAAATTAACGATCGAACCGCGAAACGCGTCCCTTAATATATTCCGATATGACGATCGATCGTTATCGTTGTCGTTATCGTAGCGAATTCGTAAATCCGTCTGCTCGACGACGTCTTCTAACGTCGTCGGACTTTTTATATTGAATTTAACGTAGGCGCCCGATTCCGGTGTAAATCGTACGACGAATTCGTTCGCGACGGCGTCGTTATTCGTATCGTCTAGTCGATATCGAACTCGTACGTCGACTAAATTCTCGTTTAAACCTTCTCCGCA
Source organism: Coronaproctus castanopsis (assembly GCA_032883995.1). Lineage (NCBI taxonomy): Eukaryota > Metazoa > Arthropoda > Insecta > Hemiptera > Monophlebidae > Coronaproctus > Coronaproctus castanopsis. The sequence goes on from CM065052.1 coordinate 292,249,930, forward strand.
TTCCACAATAAACGGTACGTTTCGCCAACGTTCGTTATCGATTCGTACGCGCGTCAAAACGTACGTAGGCGGCCCTTTCTTGTCGTTATATCGACCGAGTATCGTTCGATTTAATCTAACCGGTAACGTCAATTCGGCCACTTTAATTCGTTCGCGTCTGGCCTCATCTAACGATATCGGTAATTCTGCCGCTATGCTGAAAATTAATCGTATCATTTGTAAAAGGACGTTATCTACGATTCCGTATCGACGATCGTCTGTTTCGATTTTTTTCCACGTTATAAATACGGCCGCTATCGCGTCGGTATTCCAAAAATGATCGGTTAAAACGTTTTCGAATTTCATCAGTAGTAAATTTTGCATCGTATCGTCGGCTAAATAACGATCGATCAGATACAATTGATCTTCTCTATATCGATTTAATAATAGTCGATTCAGTTCGATAATAAACTGTTCGTCCGTTACGATGCGGAAGAAGCCGCCGTTTACGTTATCGTCGATATTAGCGACGACTTTCGACGAAAACGATATAGCCGAATAGAATATACGATTATTAACGGAGTACGGTTTTTCTAATTCGATCAATTTCGTTCGTAGCCTATCGTAATCGTCGTCTACGTCTACGTGTCCTCTGACGTAGTAATTAGCGCATCGACGAAATTTCTTCAATCTACTATTATCGCCATCGTCTACTTGTAAATACGAACGGTATTTACCGTATAATAGTCGTTCGTTTAAATCGTCCGCTCCGTATCCGACTACGATCAGATTCTCCGGTAGTAAATTATCGGTTTTATACAGACGCCAAAGAGCGGGGTAGATTTTACGAATAATAACGTCGGATAAGCCGAAAATTATCAAAGCGTACGATTGATCATCTTGAAAATTCGGTTTTTCGAAATCTATAAATCTGTCCATGGTTTCTTATTACGCGTATAAGGTCATCCCGTAATTTCTCTCTCTTGTTCAGATAATCGAAAGTGCTATTTGATCGAAATTAAAATATTTTTAATTCGCGTTGCTACGTAATAATTGTAATCGAAAATTGAGGAAATTTTATATATATCCATTCATACCTATGTAGTATATGTGCCGACGAAGCGAGTCCTTGGGTAACTTCGCTTCCAAGCTGCAGGGATGATGCGGATATTCTAGTTGACCCTGATGCTCCTGGCTTAGAGCGTCTGTTAATTTTCCTCCTTCCCTTCAACCCCACTTCAAAGATGACTATGTGTTTCATTGTCGAATCTAATTACCTTCCTCCACCGGTCCGGTCTTTGTTCATGAATCTAATCCTATTTTCCTACCGGGCCTCTAGCCTTAACTGCTGTACACGGCGCGATAATTTAATTCAATAATAATAATTACATACATATATATATATATATATATATATATATATATATATATATATATATATATATATATATATGTATATAAAATATACGAAATATATTGAAGCCAATGGGCGGATACATAAGGTGTCCAGTTTTGGGGAGCAAACAAAGATAGCCCGGTGTTAATATCATTGAGCGATTCGAGATCAGAAATGATTCCGCGTTCAGCTCGCACGACCTAAGTTCAAACCTTATTAGACAAATAGCCAACTCAGTTATCCATTGAATCGGTAAATAAGTACTAGCTACTCTGAAGTACTGAATGGTCGAGAGATTAGCTTGTATAAAATGTGTCGCTTGACCGATCCACTTTTAATGTTTTAGTTAACGAAGATTGTCTCAAGTATTTTCATTAACCAACGTTCAAATCGATCACATCTTTTTTACTTTATATATATATATATATATATATATATATATATATATATATATATATATATATATATATATATAATGTTGATGTATTGAAGAGTAGTGATTTATGAATTTAACAAAACAAAATTTGTAAAAATTTTTAACAAAAGCTTGAAAATGACTTAATAGTCGAAAAGTTTCGTATTCGTGTAATAAAAAAAAAAAAAAAAAAAAAAAAAAATTTAAGTGATTATCTTCAATTTTATTTTGTTTTGTTAAAAATATATATATATATATATATATATATGTATATATATATATATATATATATTTATATATATATATATATTTATATATATATGTATATATATATATATATATATATATATATATATATATATATATATAATGTTGATGTATTGGAGAGTAGTGATTTTATGAATTTAGCAAAACAAAATATAATCGAAGTTAATCACTAAAAAATGCTATTGTTCCAGCTTGAAAATGACTTCATAGTCGAAAAGCTTCGTGTTTGTGTTTTATGTAATACATTTTTTAGTGACTAACTTCGATTTTATTTTGTTTTGCTAAATATATATATATATATATATATGTGTGTGTGTGTGTGTGTGTGTGTGCGTGTAAAATTTTATATATATATATATATGTATATATTGTAACAACCATAATAAATAAATAAAATAAATAAATAAATAAATAAGATGAGTTTGAGAATTAAGAAATAAGTAAAAAGAATAATGATGATGGCAATGGTTTAATAACGTGCATGTATTAAGGTTTATTAACGTTTCTGTTGCTTTCTCGTCGTACTAATTACACAATAAGTATATGTGTATGTGTGTATATATATGTATGTGTAAGTATGTGCCTAATTTTACCACTAGAACATGTGGAGAAATTTAACACATTTTGATTGGTTATTGAAAATCGTCTGATCGACGTATTAATAATAGAAACACACACACACAAATATTATAAGATATTGAATGACAAGATAATTACTACACGTGAAATGCTCCATGTGGAGCCGGTAAAATCATGTTTATGATTAGATGTTAAAAATTATGTTAAACCAATCAAAAAAATACACACACATATGTAAATGTACAAGGATTTTTTCTAGAAGTTCCATAAATATATACAATAATAATAAACGAATCTTTCCAGAAAAATCTAGAAAGTTCTAATTAGGCATGTTTATATGTATATGTGGGTATATATATATGCATATTTTTTAGTATAAAAGAAGATGTTCAGTTTAATTTTTAGTTAGTTAGTTCAAATTAATTCAAGTTAGTTTTTTTAAATTAATTCATTTCATTCTAGTTTAAAGTTAGTATAGTTTTATTAGTTCTGTTTAAGTTAGTTTCAGTTTTAGTTTTAATAAACGTATTTGAAAATCGTGCGCGTTCGAAAATCCGTAATCTAATTTTTTTATTATTTTTTTTTTTTTATTTTAAAATTCTAATAAAAATAGAAACTGCGTTTTATTTTGTTTTGTTTTGTTAATTTTTAATTAACGATCGTGGCCCAATACAAAACGTCGGTAACATATATATATATATATATTTTAATTTCAACAATTTAATAATAAACCATAATAATAACAATTGTATGTGACGCCACACTAATCTGGATATGTATTATTAGACGGTGTGTTAGTGTCGTTGCAATATAAATAAATATAATATATAATAATAATCATGTGGCATAGATTCGTCGTAAGTGGCCCAGTATAAACCGTGATCCTGATAAGCCAATCATCTCATGAATAATTTTCCTCCACTAGCTTCTGTCCATTGGGAATCTACTACATTCTGTTGGAGCCATAATTTTTGGTTGCATACATTTGATCTAAGTATCTTCGATGTGATCTTCCGCTCTGTCTTTTGCCATGTGATGTCTGACTTCCAATATTAGTTTTTCTAGATGCAAATTAGTTCTTTCGTTAATATGACTAAAATTGCGCGAAAGTCATAATCGTATTATAAATATCAGACGCGACTCCTATTTACTCTCGTTTGAATATCATTTTTAGCCATTTCCATACATTACCGAACCTGAATATGTGAAATCATTCACTACTTCTAATCCCTTGACATCTAAACAAACTTCTCATAATTTTGTTTTTTTTGTAGTGTTTATCTGTAGTCCAATGGTGCTCTACTTAACTAGTAATGACTGTATCGTCCGCGTATATTAAATTGGAAATATTTTTTACCCCGATAGGAAAACCTTTATCATACCCAGCGAGTCTTCTTCATAACTAACATATGTATTGAATGACAACTGAGATAAAACACATCCTTATTTGACTTCACCAATCAGTTCAGGGACTTAAAAGTTGCGTAGGCATTCCCACAACTTCCCTCATTTAACACAATCGAATACCTTGACATAATCAATATTTTCTTGATCATTCAGTTATAGATATAATAAATATTCCTTCTTTCGTACTAACGTCCTTACGCCCTTATTAAAATCTGTTTGATCTTTAGTAATTGCATTCATGGTAAACGCTTGTAGTCTATTATTGAGTATACCAATACGTACTTCGCTAGCATGAGAAATTAATGCCATCATCCGGTAATTGTTTTCGATCCTTTCTTTTGTATAAGATATGAAGTGTGAAAATTTCTATTCTTCAGACCAAATTCCGGTTTTCCAAATTTTATTGCATGTATGTCATATTGCTTTCTCAGTTATTTGTGAAAAATACTGTAGCACCTCTACAGCGATATTATCCAGATAGTACGCCTTGTTTTTTTTTTTTTTTTTTTTTTAATTTCTGTAATTCTATTCTTACTTAATCTTATGTTAACTCGGGTTCTAATTCAATCTTGTGATTACATAATGTGATACGGTATGGATGATATTAGAAGGGAGTCTGTGAGGAAGATGATAGAACTCTTTATTTAGCCATGGGTGAGGATAGGTTAATTTAAAGGATTTATTTATTTCAAAATACATTACATTGTGATTGAACTCGGAAATTATATTGACATAGGTGTGGGGATGTCTGAAATTGTTTATATAATACAGGGTGACCCAGAAAGGACGGACAGTTTTGTTTTTTAAATAGCGCAGTTGGTAACACTGTCCACGTTTAGTGTACATACGGGAGATTCATTTTTGTCTATTTCAGTTTCAACAAGATGGTACGACATGTCAGTGTTCAGTGGAAACGCTCGCAATACTGAAAGAAGCGTTTGGTAACCACATATTGTCGCGTCACACGGATTTTGCTCGGCCACCGCGCTCGCCAGATTTGACCGATTCAATTTTTTTTGTTGAAATACCTTAAGAGTCGTATTTACGAGATATGGAAGAGATGAAAACTCGGATTGCTGAAGAAATTTAAAGAATTAAGCGACCTATGCTCGAAAAAGTGTTCGAAAATGTTCTAAAAAAAAGTGAATAATTACATTGCTGCAAATTGCGGTTTATGTTCCACAAATGATTGTTAGCGAATCTCTCATTTTCCTATTTTTAAATAAAATTTCATTCAAAAATTTTGGTCGAGAAGTTTTTGAGTTATTCAAAAAACAAAACCGTTTATTTTCTATGGCTCATCCTATGGTGTGATCAATTATACTGGGCCACATAAATATATGTAGGTTTTTTAGGACAGAGTAAGGCAAAAATATTTTTGAACGATAGGTCAAGTAAAATTTTACCAGATTTGTTCGTAAAGTAGATTTGTTCGTAAAGTAGTTCCACGCTGTGTTTCTAGCGTTAAATTCTCCAGCATTAATTATTTTGTTAATAGAATAAATTATTTTTAAATGGTAGGTCAAGTAAAATTCTACTAAATTTATTCGTCAAGTAGTTCTAATCTGTGTTTCTAGCGTTAAATTGTACCGCATTAATTATTGTCTTAATACAATGTGTGAATAGAGAAATATTATTTTCAAACTAGGAGCTTTTTGGTGTACAGTAAGAGGTGAATGAGTTCATTGTCTAAACGGATGCAATAAGCTCGATATCCTGTAAGGATAAAGTGGATGTGAACCTAACTCTATGCCCTCGGATCCTTCCTATATATTTCGCACCCTGGGAATTTGAAGTGATAGTTACCGTTAATTTTGATTTCGCTCAGGCAAATGTTGTTTTTCCCGTACCAAATTATGCAGTTGAAGAATTTTGATTCCTAACGCTGGTGACGTTTCGTGTTTGAAAATTTATTTTGAAATTGTATTGCAGAATACAATTAGATGTGATAAGAGTGTTCCCATTTAATTTGATTGGTGTTATTGATTTAAACGAACATCTTAAGACTATTTCATTTTTTTTTTTTTTAGATTGGAGTATGTGTGGAACTGAGTTGTAGGGTCACTTTAAAAATCGCTATTAATTTATCATAGTGTTCAAGACTAAATGTATAGAATGAAATGTTATTTTTCTTTGTTTTTAATTTAAGTACTTGCTTTAACTGGAATCTCTCGGTGAAATTTGAAAACATTTTTCACTTTATAACAATTTAACATCTGTAACTTTTTGGAAATGTGTAATGTATTTTAATATTCATATTTATTTTATATTTTATTGAAATTACAGTTAACAAAATAAACGAAAAAATCCTACAGTATGATAAAAAGAGATCATTACTAATTTTAAGTGTTTATTGTAAACAAGAAAAACAAACTAAACTTGTTCAAATCAATTAACATCAATATTTATTTTTATATGTATATGTTATATATATATATATATATATATATATATATATATATATATATATATATAGATAGATATATATACGCGTTTATTAAAAATCATTAAAATACGGGAATTTTAATTATGAAATACGTAGTCGATAAAAGTACATTGTAAATAATTTAATATTGTTTAAAATATTTTGCAATTACCATTTGACGTAAGGAATTTTTTCTCTTCACTGTTGTTATATTACGAATTCGTTTTAATTGTGGTAAACTCAGGATATCATGCTCGTTCTGCTTCTCGAACTATTGGAAAACTGTTTCCAGGGCTTGAAATGCTTCCGTATAAGATGGTCGTGTATCATTTCCTGCGTTTACGTTTTCTTCTATTTCATCTTCTTATATTTCATTCTGTTCATTTGTCGGCATCATGTTTTCAACAATTTCATTATCTGACATGATCTGGAAACCTTGATCATTGCTGTCACACTCTTTCGTATCAACGCAATCTCGGCATATTTCTATATTTATCATTAGCTTATTTATATCCTCCAAGAGAGAACCATCTATTTCAGTAGTTGTATCTACGTGCTCCCGTTTTAATAATAGTCCATTCCGACCTTTATTTAAAGTCTTCCTTTCAATCAAATCCTAGCGCATCTACAATCATGTAACGTTGTTCCTTTAAATTCATTTGCTTGAAAAAGAACAAAACGGTATCTGCTTTATCTTCATCAACAGATAACATACTACGTAAAAGTTGTTTTCTATATAGACGTTTTAATACTTCAATAACGCTTATCTACTGTAAATTGATTACCATTATCGGCAACTATGATTCCAGACTGAAATACAATTTATGTACACTAAATGTAAAAACAAACGTAGATTTCTATAATACTCTTAACTGTAAATTTTCGTTTATTTCTATTCACTTAAAATTTTATTATTATTATTACTGCCTTTCACAAGATTTACCATTAAAAACTGTAATATGAAATAGTAGATAAAATATATAGAAGTTATATCGCTAAGTTACAATTACGAATGAACTTATTTAGACAAATATAAATGTGCACATTACGAGTAGCAAGTAATGAAGACGTGTTTATGGGGAAAGACATATATGGATTTTATTCGATTATATAATGTGTTACTGGAAAAGTGATAATGGGAACATTAAAAAAATAATGTAATTTGCTTCGGCAAATAAAGTCGGTATCTGCAGGGTGTGAGCAGTAGTGAGGGATAGCAAGGTTCATTTAGAATAGTTAAGAAGGGAGACGATTTTTTCCAGATCATAGTCTACATATGAAGATTATGAATGGACGAATTTGGTTAACTGGTACTATATATTGTAAAATCGGGTAAACATGGAAGATCAATCTGAAGAAATTTACAATGTTGAACAGTACAAGGGTTATTGACCGCTTTCCAGTATTCCTTGGCAGTTTTAACGATGGAGAGAAGATCAATGTGCGGTGAATAAACGATGAATAGTCCAAGAACGGAAGAGAAGTGGGCATAATAGTCAGCGAGAAACTTACCGCTGATTTTAGAGTGGCCGGGAAACCATACAAAGTTAATGGAGATGTCAACACCCTGTAGAGGAGCGACATGATTGTGGATTTCCAGTATTATAGGACAGAAATGACGACATACAAATAACTTCTGGAGTCTAAAAGATTACAATTTTTTTAGATAATTCGTTAGAAAAGATGATGCGGGGAGAATGAAGGATAATTACGACTGCTGCAATAAAGATAGAAGTAATTCGTAAGAAAGTAAACTTTTTAACAACTTGGAAGGAAGGAATAACAAAAGTCGTACCAACATGTGTGATTGATTTTAAAGCCGTCTGTGGAGATAGGTGCGAATTCGGAGAAATGGTTATTGATATGAGAAATAAAGAGCGCGTTAGGGGGAACGGAAGCCTGAAATGTTTTAAAATAATCTAAGTCTATACGTAAGGATACCTCGTTATTAGTGAATGGAAAAAGAAAATAATTGCAAGAAGAGGGTTATTATTAGATTATTATAATTGGATAAATCAAAGAGACAAAGGATTGGACGGCGACTAAGAGAAAATTCCAGTTTGAAGAAAATATCGAGAAGAGTAAGAAATAATGAAGAGGGACATGATGAGAAAGAGTTTATCAAAAAATTTTCAGCTAAATATGTCCGATGCATCCACTTGGAGTAGAGACAAGTGCTCCGAAGGATATGCATAGACATAGTTAAATGCTGTAGAAAAATATATCTCGATATTTGAATTTCACTCCGTTTATTTTTTAATTTAATTCACGTTATTTTAAAGTTTTGTTTTGTTTCCTTTTATATTGTAATTTTCTTAACAAGATTATTGTTTTTATATATATATATACATATATATATATACATATATATATATGTATTATTTAAGTAATTTCACTTTCAAAAGTCGCAGGATTTTTTTCAAATTTTTTCCCGCTAATTATCAATAATTTTCCTTTATGTATCTTTATTTGTTTATGTGCATAATATTTATTCGTTGTTTTGCGGAGAGACCTTCAGTAATGATACGCATATTGTGAAAGTAAATAAATAGTTCTTTATTTCTCTGTTAAGCAAATAAACTAAAATCAATAAATATACGGATGATTTTGAATAGACATTATTTAAGGACTGCAATGCATTCACTTACATTACTAAAGCAAGTAGTTATTATCGATAAATAACCACGTACGCTCTACATCGCATATATGTGATATTTCACATTCACGTCAATTGTAGACACATCCCTTCACGCATTTATTCGAGTATTCCAGCTAAAAATTGTTGCTTACAAGTATAGAGCACGATAGGCTTAGTGCACTTGCATATTGAAAAATCGATTATCGAGGATGTAATTAATATTTAAGAAAAAACGTATTTGATATTCGATACGTAATAAAAAATGTATTTATTTTTTAATTTTAAGGAATTTATTATTACATCTAAATTAACAATGCTTGTAATAAAATATTTGTTAATTATGTTTCATTATAATAATTATTACTGGAAGGGAAAAAAGAGGCGCCATATTAGACGAGACTTAGAGCTCAATTAAACTTAAAGCTGTAACTGTGAGTATTGATAAAATGAATATATTATTAGCACATTATATTGTAATATACATATGGTAATATATATATATCATCGAGTTGTGTCACTCCATGCAGGAGTATCGTGACCATGATCCGTCACACGGCTGACCAGGCTGCGCCAACAATTACGGTCGCGTGCGATATTTACACAATTGTGAAAAGTACGGCCAGTTGTCCTGCAAATCGCATCTGACCATCGAGGAGGTACACGACCGCGCTCTCTTCTACCAGCCACTACACCTTCAAAGAACAGCGCCTCCATATTTTCGGCTCTAACTACGTGATCAAAAAATCTTAGTACTCTGCTGAGAATGATCGATTTTAATCTTTTCGTGATACCAATATCATCCAAAATGGAAGCATTTGTTCTCCCGGCGGTCCATGAGACACGCACCATTCGTCTTCAACACCACATTTCTAGTGCGTCTATATGTTTTCTATCGGCATTACTGACCAGGTCTCCGAGCCATATAGGAACAACGAGAAAACAAAGAAGCTCACTATTCGAATTTTAACAGCTTTACTAACTGCGGAGTCGGTCCACATTCTATATATATATATAATGTCGCGGTGGCGTCTGTCAATTTGACGGTCGCGTGTTCGAAACCAACACGCGACATAGAAATTTTTCATCATTATTTAATTTTTAATTATCACGCAGAAAACAGTGGCACTCCACTCCGTATAACATCATATGTATGCGCATTTGCGTCGCATGTAAATAGTGCCTTGAATGCTAACTCATTTTGTACGTAAAAATAAACGTACAATAGCTAGTCACGACGTTAACAATACGACGATGATATATTTATCGCGGAATGAGGTGATATGTATGCATATTAAAGCTCACTGGAATAAAAAAATATGCTATTAAATTCCTGCGCAATTAAATCTATAAAAGTCAGTATTATAGCTGACTCATTCGTAGTTGAATGGTTAAAATATGTTTTTTTTTCTTTTTCTTTTAGTGGCAGAGACAAGGAGTGATCGATTTCACCTGTGAAATATATCAAGATCGGGTCAATGTTGCCAAATGTACCATTTTTTACCGTCTTTCGGAGGTTTCTATAGTAATACCGTAATTTCTCGAAATATTTCATCAATCTATCGTTTTTTCTAATTTTTGAGGTCATTTATCCGGGTTTTTCTATATTTCGAACATTTAAAATTATTATGGTTTAATTTTCAACCGCCTTTCGTTCTTATCGAAATATCATCTACACGTTAGTATATTATACCGAATTATAGAATAGCGCTGACGTTGAAGTTGCGCACTTCAAGGTTATAATCGGCGTGCGAAAATGTAAATGGATAAAGAGCGAAGATTGTGTTTATCTCTATTGGAGCTGATTTTTGATGAACCGATTGCCGCGAAGTAAGGTCATTGTAAATTTTTTATTTTATTTGATAATTTGTTCTCGGAGAAGATGAACAATATATTTTGGGTTATCAATTTTGGAATTATTCCATAAATATCTTACTCTACTGTTTTTACTTTTTTTTTAAAGGTTTTTACTTCAACTACAATCACTAATCGTCATTTTTGATGTCGTTTTTATTTATTATGTAGGCCTTAAATCTAAAAAATTATTTTATAACGTGTCCTTTCTCAAAATTGTTCTTTGATATTAAAAGAAACCGAACATGACTTATAACAAATTAAACGTGTGTAAGCACTTTTATTTTTAGAGGATGAATAATTTTAACAATGTCTAGTTATAAAATAATCTACACCGAAATAAAGAACGAATAAACGAATAAATTAAAATAAATAATAATAGAAAAGAATAACACGTAATAATGTAGAAATAAAACGAACAAAAATGTAACCGGTAAATTGATAATTATATTTTTGTTATCTGTAATTTGTGGAAATTTTTCATAAAATTTGACAACATTTTAATGAATGCAACCGATTTTTTTTTCAAAAAATCGAATGAAATTTTTATCAAATTGAATGAAAATTTTTTGTAAAATTTAAAATAATCTTTCATTAAATTTTACATAATTATTCATAAAATTTAACATTTTCATAATTTTCTAAAAAATAAAAGTATAATCGGTTTTCAATAGATCTTTTTGTACTACTATAGGGAGTCGTTATTGTCGAAACCGTTATATTTCAACTTGTTTATTTATTATTATTTTTTTTTAATCTAATCCGATTAAAGGCTGTAACCATTTCGGTAACGTATTACAAACATTTTACACAGAATTATACATTTTGGTTTGAGAAATAATTGAAGAAAATTTCTCGTAGTGAAAGTGAAAATATAATTATAAAATATTGCTTTTAAATCGACACTAGATACTAGATAATTTTGAACGTGTTATATAAATATATTTTCGCAATTGAAACATTTAATATCAACCGTAGTCACATTTTTAGGAATGTGTATATTAAAATTTTTGCGTACCGTATAGTGGACATAGTGACTGAAAGTGTTAAGCGGATCTACAGCGACGAGGAAATAGGTCAAAAATCTAGATACCGACAGTTTAATCATCTGGGCCACTTGATACGTGGTACAAGTTACACCGAACCCAAGTGATTGGGCGCGGATAAAAGTGTTCATGATGTTGACCGCAGAAAGACGTCATGGATTTACATTTATAAATGGAATGACCGTTATCGAGACTGGAAAACTTTTACATCTGGCGAGAGACAAACAATTAAAGAACTAAAAGATGTGGACGACAACCTTCGATAGTGAAAACGGTTTAAGGACAAAAAGAGGATTGTAAATTTATGTGTATTTTTTTTTTTTCAATTCGTGAAATACGATGGGTAAGTTTATTTATAAAAATTACAAGTACATTTGAAATAATGAATTGACCAGAGTCCACCCAATTATGTTTGCGGTACTCTAGTCAATCAATTTTACAATTAAGATTTAATATTTATATTACTAGGTTAAACGTAGATGAGCTTGTACGTTATTTCAGATATTGTAAAATTATTGGAACTCTTTATTTACTAATTCGATACGGCCGATGTCTGTAAATTCATTGCTGCTATGGTTACAGCCTGTCACGAAATGCTTTATCTTCTCAGTTGTATTTCATATTACAAAAATCTGTTCGAGTATGCTATTTTATACTTGTATAAGTGTAATCTTTAAATAATCCATGTCCGCTGATGAACTGTACATTAAAATCATTTGGGTTTAGTCGGCAATATATAGATTTGGAAAGAATTGTTTTGCTAAACCATTATATTCATCCCATAATGCTTGATATTTTTTTATATAGTAATCATCCGGTACTGTTTTAAACTGTTTAGACTTTAACATTTTTTTACCATGTAGGTAATATGGATGATGATATGTAGTGTTGATAAATTCATGATTGGTATTTATGTTTTTCTTTATCAGGTGGGTGGCTAATATGTTTCTCTATTTTACATATTAGTGGCTTAATACCAGCAGTGAAAATGTTTGCTTTATAGCTGACTGTTTTGTATGACTTGTTTAACTTGATGACGATAATTCTCTGAAAAGTTTTTAATCTGTTTTGAAACCGTTTAATATTAGTCATATCGACATAAATTATACTTCTGCGCAGTATATTCGGTAAAATTATGCTTTTATGAAGTATTAATCCCTTAATTTATTCTGTGAATTTGTGATGTTGAACGAATATTATGATGTGAACGAATAATGATCGACCTATTTTATGTCGCGATAGCGTAGTTGCTAGAGTGCTCGACTGTCAACTCGACGGTCGGGGTTCAAAACAACACACGACATAGAAAGTTTTCATCATTATTTAATTCTTAATTATCACGGAAAAGGCAGTTGGCACCCCACTCTGTATAACATCATGTGGCGCATATAAATAGTACCTTGAATGCTAGCTCATTTTGTACGTAAAAATAAGCTAGTCACGACGTTACGACGATGACGATTATGATACATATTTATATATAATTTTGTATTTGATACGCATACAGGTTTGTGTATCATAATATAGAGACAAGAACCTTTTAATGTCTTCAACGAAGCACTCAACATTATCAAACCCCCGAGATAATTATCACTTTTAAAGGATTTATTAGGAATGGATAAATTATAGAGAAATTTGGAAAACGAAAAAGAAGTCGAAAAACAATTCTTTTTTAGGTGGAGTAATGAAAAATACGAAAGTTTACTTTGCGATTTTTGTGTTGTTTTTTTTCTGTTTGTGTTTAATTATTACTATTACGTACGTATTTTACGAAAATTAAATTACGGAAACATGAAAAAATCAGTTATTAAATACTAAATGGTATTTTAAAATAGATTTTCGCTTTTGAATATTGAAACAATTTTCAATCTATCATCACGCATGTAGACATTACGCGTATATATTAAACAGTTTTCGCTTTTAAAAATTATTTTATTCTTTAAAAAGGTGATAATATTTAAAAATATCGGTATAAAATATTACGGCGCATCAGCTTGAAATTTATTTATTCAAATATAGCTAAATTTGAAAAGTAAAGTAAGCAGATTACTCAAAACTATCCAGTAATATATATATATATATATATATATATATACGTAAAGTTTGTGTGTATATATAAGTAAATATACTTATAATACGTATTCATTTATTCTCTCTCACACACGCACACTATATATATATATATATATATATATATATATATATATATATATATAATATATGATATTTATACAAGTGCATATTATGAAAATAATGATGATATTTACAAAAATTAGTCTTTTATAAAATGTTTTATTTTTACGTTATACGTACGAATGAAATTTGCTGCTTCCATCAGCGGAGAGATCGGTTAATTTAAGTGTAGATTTAAGGTGTCAAATGATGGCTGAATTTTTATTATCCGCGCGAGATCTATATAAGAGGGAATTTTTCAAAAAAATTCTTCGCGCGTAAATTTCACTTTAGGATTATTATTATTATTATTATGGCGACCGTTAGAAATTCGGGTGTCGTTAAAATTAGACGATATACTTTCGTAATAATTCGTATCGTCTATAGATAGGTAACCGTAACTGACGTTCGAATTGAATTCGTCCGTTTTTTCACAGCGTCTAATATTATCGTCGGCTTGACGACTATTTATAATCGACTTTTTATTTCGATTACGGTCGTAATAAAAATCGGAACAATTTAATCGTTCGATACGTTTTCGACGATAATCAGGCGACCACGATACGTAATAACCGTTCCGATAAAAACGATGTGTATACGACGATACACTACTAGTAGTATCGTCATTTCCGCTATCGTTCGCTACCGTGGGATCGATATATCTGAAACGAGATAACGCCGAATATTCTGAATCTTTATCGAAATCGTTATCGTTATCGGCGATTTTCGTACCGAATGCGAATAATTTATTATTACTTTTCCTACCGAAACTGATGTTATTCGACGATTCGTTTTTCGATTTTACTAACATTAAAGTCTGACGAGCTTTACCTTCTATCGTCGACGTTTCCTCTTTCTGTTTGTCGGCTTCTGCTATTCTTACGTCAGACATTCGTTTACTATTATTATTATTATTATTGTTATTATTATTATTACTACTATTATTATTATGAGCGCTTGAAAAATTAGACGATTCCACCGTAGCCGTAGTCGTTAGTAGCAACGATTTCAACGCCCATCGGAAATCGCTCAGATGATAAGCGTACAATAAAGGATTGCCGGCCGAATTTAAATGACTCAATATTATGCACAGATCCATTATCACGTCCGGTACGTCGAAATCGCTCCAAAAAGCTTGTACGCAATTGATCATATACAACGGCATCCAACAAACGACGAAAAACAAAACGATTATCGATAAATTTTGAGTAGCTTTCACTTCTTTACGACGAGTTTCTCTGAAAACGTTTACCGATAACTCGACGCCGTTATTATCGCATCCATTCAGATTGACACTTTCGTTTAACGATATCATCTGTCTTACCTGTAACGAATTAATAATAATAATAATTATTAGAAAAAATGTTTAACCTCGACGATTAACGACGTCGCTAGAAATAAGTTAACGAAGTATTAATTATTTTAAAACCGACTAATATAAATAACGAAATTTCCTAATTCAACCATCGAATATTTAAAAAAAAAAAAATCGTTCATCGGGAAGAACTGGAATTTAGTAGTTTCCAAAGTTCAAAAAAGGGCGAAATTTTGAACAAAAATCACACTTCAATAGTAATGAACCGGTAGTGGAATTATCAAGTAAAATTAGAATTTTCAAAAACCGCCCAATAGAAGCGCTATCACGCGGAGGAACTTTTTACTACTAATCATTCCTCTGAAAATGTAATTTTCGTTTAAATTTATTTTTGAAATATGAAAACAACGTCATCATCATCATTATCATCGTAGTATTATTTCGTTGCCGAACGTCGTGACTAGCTTTAAGTACAAAATGAGCTAGCATTCTATTTATATGCGACGTAGAATGTTATACAAAGTGGGATGCGACTGCCTTCACCGTGATAATTAAGAATTAAATAATGATGAAAACTTTCTATGTCGCCTGTTGGTTTCGAACCCCTGACAGTAGAGCACTCTATCAACTACGCCACCGCAAACAACGTACTCGTTGGAATAAGTTTTCTTCGTATACCTCCACATCGTTGTTAAAATTTCAGGGCCTGCGAGCATTTTGGATATTTGTATTCTTCACCCTTCTGGGTAAACACCCATTTCCTCA
This sequence comes from Coronaproctus castanopsis, assembly GCA_032883995.1. Lineage (NCBI taxonomy): Eukaryota > Metazoa > Arthropoda > Insecta > Hemiptera > Monophlebidae > Coronaproctus > Coronaproctus castanopsis. The sequence goes on from CM065052.1 coordinate 292,266,185, forward strand.
ATTTGTTTAGTAAACGTAGTTTAGCAGCGTATAATAAAACATTCGCTGTCTTCATAACAATGAACGAATAAATTCTCCTAGATCTACATTGCCACTATGTGTTTTTAAAATTTTTACACTTACTTAGTTTTAAGCAATTACCATTAAAAATAGCTGACTACTTTACTTAGTTTTAAGCAACTACCATTAAAAATAGCTGACTACTTTACTTAGTTTTAAGCAACTACCATTAAAAATAGCTGACATACAGATTTAAAATTACCGTATATGAATTCATATCTTTCACACAAAGTAAAAACAGCGTTACTTGCTATTCAGCTTTTTGATTTCCCAACAATTACACTCATCAGTCCATTCGTGTTACCTCCTTGGAAGACAAACCTTGTCACTCCTAATACTAATCTTGCAGTATACTTCTCCGAAAACTAAAACATATCTCAGCGGAAAATCAATAAACTCCTTTCATCTTTTCAATATACTATACAGATGAATCAAAAAAAGTAGATCGCTGCGGTTCTATAATGATGACATACTCCATTACTCACTTCCATCGAACTACTATAGCGTCCTAATCATGTAAACTATTTGCAATTTTCCAGGCTATATTAATTGCATCTTCTAAAAATGAGCAGGAAATTGTCATTTCGCAGATTCGCTGTATTCGATCAAACGACTGAAAAAAAATTCCAGATGCACGTGTCCATTGGCTGTGAACATTAATTCTACAATCAGCAAGCGAAGTCTGCAGACTCGAGTACTTTGGATTCCTGGACATAGGGGGATATGAAAGGAATGAAGAAGCAGATCGAACCGCGAAAGAGGCCGCCTTCATGTCTCCTGCAGAATTATTTCCAGCAACATGTTCCGATATACGTCTCTGTAAATTTAAGGAATAAGCAACAGTCAGATTTTCAACATAGTGATATCTGGTCTATTCGACGTGTTCATCGTACCATCGTACAAGACAGAATGAAGTGATGCTGTTCCGTGTCCGCACAGGTCACACTCGTTTGACTGATTCTTATATCCTATCCGAAACAGATCCTCCTACTTGCTCAACCTGTAATGTTCAAATCACTATAGCTTATATCTTTCTCCACTGTTCACTATATAACACTATTCGCTCTTCATTACAGTTTCCTAACGCAGTTAATGAAATACTTTTATCTAAAAATGAAAATACTCTTATAACTTTCCTCCTTCGCACTGAGTTATCTTCACACCTATAATAACGGAATAATAGACTCCGTGTGCTTTTAGCCTTTATAGCAGTACATGGCAGGGAAGATTAAAAAAAAAATTAATTTATTTAAAAAATACACCACGCTAATAAAACGAACAACGGTTTATAACGGAAATTATCAGCCCGCTAGAAAATACAGACGTCGACAAGCACACTCAAATAAATTGATTCGAAACAATATGTAAAATTTAGTTGAAAATTGTTGTATAATTCATTATAAAAAATTAATTAAAATATTTAAAAAGTGAATTTTTTATATAAGCTACGAAATAATTAAATCGTAATTAGTAAATTTTGAAATAATTTAAAAATATATAAAAATAATGTTTTCTCGAATTAAACGTCATTTTGTAGCAAGTATATTTTACGTATTTATGAGTATTATCTCGAAATAAGACGTTTTTCGTTCGGGCAACTAAACTCCAAATCAGCTCGTTTATCGTACAATCCAAAAAGCTGTTCTCGATGGGTTTCAAAGCTTACCAGTGCCGTTACAAACTATCAAACGGTCGTTTTTGCATCGCTAACAACGGAGCATGTTCGAGGTTACGCGTAAACGACGATAACTCACTTTCTTTGACGGTGTTTATTGATATTCTAGAAGACGAATATTATTCGTGTGTATTTTAATACCAATCTAAAAGAGTAAACAGCGGCAATAAATAATCTTACCACAGTAAGGAATATGGATTGCGTCTAAACCAATGGTAATACAAGCAAGGTAATAAAAATACGAACTGAGAAAAATTGGAAATGCATTTTTTAGTTAGTCGAAATTATAAATTTTTAGTCTAGAAACTATAATTACTCCTAATATCCGGATAATTTTGAGTCATCGTCTAATATCAAAATTGATGATCTGCTTCCATTTCGGAAATCAGTCTTTCGAGGTGGCTGTTTATTTTTGTTTTGCCAGCTGATATTGAAAGCGATGAGGATGAAGAAGAAGTTGAATTAATCTCACTGTCTGATAAATGGCCAGATGGAAGATAAACAACCTAGAACACATTCTAGATGAAGAAAAATACTCGTTGCTACTTTTGATATTGGACGTTAAAATAGAAGGAAGCAAAGTGTGGAGTTGGACTCAGAGCCATGATCCGCCAAAATCGACCCACCCCCTATTGCAAAACCATATATACATATATATATATATATATATATATATATATATATATATATATATATATATATATAATTTTAACTCACTCGTTGCCAAGTATGAGTGCCTTTTGTAATGATATCTGTTTTTGTTAAATAATTCAATGTATGAATCTTATGTGTGATAATAACTGCATTATGCGCATTCATACTGATCTATGCTCCTTCTTCCTTCTTTTCCGCGACTTCTGGCGGTGTGAATCTTGCTGTGTCATCGATGAATTTTCTCCATTCAGTTCTATTCAATGGCCATCCTTCCCAAGTCTTATTTTTCTTTGGATTAATACCATTCTTTTTTATGGGATTTGATAATACATGTTTAAATCTTAATTTTGGTCTTTCACAATATCGTTCACCAGTGTGTAATATACAGTATAATAATCGCTTCGGTATGCGATTGTTATTCATTCTGATAACATGTCCAACCCATCTTAGCCGAGCTTTGATTGAATATTGTTATATTTTATTACAATTTGTCATTTTCAAAATACTTTCACTTGAGATCTTATCTTTCCATGTTATTCTTAAGATTTGTCTGAGCAATCTTATCTGACAAATTTCAAGTTTTTTAATTTGATTTCACAACAAATAAAAACATGAAAATGAAAGCAGAAGTGCAAGGAGAATAACACTATCGTGGGTTTACGCTCAGACAATTACCTGTAGTATTTCGCAATGAACAATACCGAATTATCTGAAAGGTAAACTATATAACTAATGTGTACTTTCGATTCTTATATATGGTTCGGAAACATGGCCATATACAAAAACAAATTTAAAAAGGATAAGAAAAAAGAGAATAATGCTGTATATAAGATTATCAGGTCATAAAAAGAATGCATGCATACGTGAACAAACACGGTTGAATGATGCAGTGAAGCGGATGGCTATAACAAAATGGAACTGGGCTGGGCACGTGGCTCGAAGACAGGATAATAGATGGTACAGTGGTGGTCAATGGACAGAAAAAGGAAGCTGGGAAGGCTAATGACGCGGTGGCACAATGATATAGAAAAGGTAGCTGGGAAGAATTGGTTGAGGAAAGCGCATGACAGAAGTGGGTGAAAGACGTTGGGGAAAGCCTTCATCAAGGAGTGGATAGACAAAGGCTTATCGTGATCGTGATATATATATGTATGTATATGTATATATGTTTCTAAAAACCGGACAATAATGTTATTAGTAAAAATTCATGATTGTTAAAATAATTAGTAATGAATGTTAGAAAACTAATATAGGAAAAATATATATACTTAACTAAAAACACAACTAATATTTAGCACACCTAATTTAATACTGAAATGCTTGTCAAGAATGGGAGGATTATAGATTACGCAACCATGTCTAAAAGAGGCCATTTTTTCCCCAAAAATCACATTTGAAATTTTTTTGGCGGAAACTACAATTTTTCGAGAAAATCAAAATTTCAAAAAATTAGATGTCACCGGAGCTTTCTATAGTAACAATGCTGATCTTACTTCCGATAGATGGCGATAGAGTCAATTCCTACATTTAGAAATATAAAGATTTTACCTCACGTACGAAAAAATCAACTAAAGCTACAAACATATGATTTTTGAAAAATAGCTCATTGAATAAATTAGTTAATTATAAAATAAACATATGTGGACGAGTTAATTGTCGACGATATTACTAGATTTTATTAATGACTATATTAATCTCAAAGATTTAACACATAGTGAAATAGAATATCGTAATACATTAGTCTGTTGTGCTTAGTAAATATCAACCTAATGGGTAAAATTATTTATTTGTTCAGTGATTATATATATATATATATATGTGTGTGTGTGTGTGTGTCATTTGGAACAAATCACCGAAGCATGTTATCGAGTAAGTGTGATAACAGAGGATAAGTGTAACAGATATTAAAAGACGAACGTTGCAAGCCAAATTTATTTATTTATATATACGGTTCCCATAACAGCTTATGCCAATTAAAATGCGAACACTGAGAAGTTAAGAATTGAATAAATGAATTAAACCACAAAAACTACTGAAAAAGAAAAGATATTAAATTATCAAAATAATATACAAAAAAAATTTGTACAACTGTATATACTTAAACACAGTCGTTCACGATACACATTGTAATTAACGCCTAAATAGGAAAAAATTGTCCACGCATGCACACATACACACACTCGCTACACTCGAAAGTGCTTAAGTAATTCTACATATGAACACAAATAGCGGAAATTACCTTATTATTACCGATTCCAAAAGCGTGGTGACGGCTGTAGACAATAAACGTAGCGTGTCACATACATTAATTGGTTTAGTTTTGCTAAAACTTAATAATTTGGAACGTGTGGGAATATCTGTGTCCTTCTCGTGGGTGCCGGGTGATAGAGGTATTCCAGACAACGAAATTGTTGACTCATTGGCTAAAGACGCGTCGTCTAGTGGTGTAGAGTTCTCCTTAATAACTCCCAAAGATATCATTCACTTTATTCAGCTAGAGGATAGGGATCAATGGGAGCTAATGTACACTAAGAGCATTAGTCAATCACCTCTCACTTATTATTATCACCTCCAGCCGTCTCTCCCCAAACTCCAATGGTTCTTAAGGGACGAAGACGTCCTAGGAAAAAATGGAAACGAACGAAAAAGAAATTGTTAGGACACGTAATAAGACGTAATAACTAGATAACTGCTAAATTCTCATTGGATGCTCTGTTTAACATATATATGGCTATGCCATATTATTTATTACATACAGCCGCTGCCAGTTCGATACCATTTATTTTCGGTTTCCACCGGTCATCTGCAGCATGAGTTTTTTGCAGTAATAGTACCTGTGCATTCTCTTCTTTGGCGAGTTTTTCTAATATTTCCTTCTTCGCCTGAGTTATTCCTTCTACATTGATTTGTATTATTCGGAGGATGTTGTTGTCCAGGGCGCGTCCCGTATCACGTCCTCGTCGTGCGTCTGGTAACGCTTAATACGGGAACCTGTTAGTGAACTCGTTAATTAACCTCTCGCTATATTGAGTACACTGAAGCCATTTAGACGTAGCCGAAACAGCCCTTCTGAGGGCTTCTTGATGGATGATGGATACCAATAGGACACGATGGCTGCAGCGACAAGGAATTGCCTTTTGTGAGTAACTAAATAAATATATATATATATATATATATATATATATATATATATATATATATATATAAAAGATCGTTTATGTAATAATTACCTGCTTTAATATTACGTCGTATATGTGCAAGTAGAAAATAATCAGTAAAATTGCGGGGAAAACTATTGTTCCGAAAAATAAGAACACCAAATAATTATAGTCCATAACTTTGGTGAAGATACATTCGGCCGTTCGTTTAGCGTGCCATCCGAGAAGCGGTAACAATCCAATAATCATCCCCAATATCCAACACGCGTATATTATACCTTCCGGAAAAATGAACAAACGGAACATTAATAAATAAATAGATATATATTCCATTATACACGATTAAAATTTATATTCGTATTTGTTCTAATGAACTTTTTTTTGCTTTACTTAAATTATTTATTTATTTATTTCTAGTAATTAATCTAATAAAATATGTCTGAAATTAATATGTTACCGTTGGGAAACAACGAAAGGTACAATAAGGGGTCTTGTACAGAAAATAGATATATTACTTTGAAAAATGTTGTTTTATTATCGAATATTTTTAACATAAAAAAAATAATAATAAACGGTGAGGAACGAGGATATAAACATTATAAACACTAGGACGACGAAAACAACATTAATAGTCTTTAGCAGTAGAATTATCGTCTTACAAATATATATATATATATAATTAAATTACGAATAGCGAAGAGATGGAGTTTTATTTTGAGTTTGGTTGTAAAGTGTATCATACAGGAGGGTACAACTAAATTATTTCCATTTAATTAATTTAGTATTCAAATTTCTTTATAGTTATATAATAATTATATATTTTGTTAATAAACCAGAACACCCCTCCGCTAACCTGTGGATTACACGCATCGCATTCAATAATAATACATATATAATCACACACAAAATGAACGCCAGCAATAATATACTACCACACATACATACACATGGTACTCTATAATATTAAACATGGGACTACATGCAAATTGTTATATATTTAGGATTAGAATATTAATAGAAATGTAAAAGGTATCTGCCGACGGGTAAAAAAAATCCGTAAAGGGAAAAGGGGATATGTTCTAAAGAAAATAATAAAATATACGACTGAATTAAACAATAAACAATTAAAAAAAAAAAGTGATATTAAATTATTAAATTGTTATAAATGAGAAGACCAGGAAACTTTTCGGTTATTTAGGTCTGTTTATATCATTGTTTATTTAACAAGAGCAATAAGTTTATTATCTATACTAAATCCGTTTAATATGTTAAATTTTAAAAATACTATGATTATCTTAACCTTCTATATTTCATTATTAGTTTTTAAATTCAGTATTTGTTCCGGACAAGATCTTTCTTTTCTAAAACCAACCTGGAGTTCTCCGAGTTTTTGTCTACTTGATATTCCAATCTACTTTGCGTCGCTGTTGAAAGAAGTTTCCGAACGAAGTGATATTCCTCGGTAATTATTAACATAGGTTCTATCCCCTTTTTTTATTATTAATGTGCCATTATCCACAAGACTAACTGTCAATGAATTCACATAACTCACTATTCGCTGGATGTAATTGTCGCCCTGTTGTCTAATCTCCTCTTTTGGGTAATTTGAAATCCCTGTGTAAGTCACCGTTCCGAATATACCACGGTGACAATGAGATTCCGCGCAGCAATTTAGCCTGGAACTGCTAAATAATGTTAATATTGGAATTGCTGATTATTCCGCAAATCTGCACGCCATATTGGCTGGAGGCTTATTTTGTATATGAATATAATTTATTTTCAATCGACAATTTGGAGTATTTTCCGATTTGAACTCTTTGTACTTTAAATGTAGTAGTTTTCGTTTGGTTATTATATGATCCTGTCATGTATTCGCCTTGTGTTATACATATATATATATATATGTATATGTATATATATATATATATGTATATATTTTCTCATAACTTTCAACGCGTCCGAAACCGGTATTATAAAACTTAAATACGTCATCCGTAAATATGATGTAACGCATCAAAGTTGATGAAACAGGAAGAAATTTATTTCTTTATACATTCGTGGATACACATCGATCCGCGTCTAAATTGGAAGTACCACGTCCGCCAGAAATGTTTGGAAATCGAATCAAAACTGAGAAGTATTTATCGGCTAATATGAAAGAACTCAACGCTATCTATTGAAAATGAACAACTTTTGTATATGGCCATTATTAAACCTATTTGGATTTGTGGAATATAATTATGGGTATTTCCAGTATAGATTCCATAGAAAGACGCCAAAACGTTGCACTTCGTACGATCATCCGCGCATATCGATTTAAACGCAATAATGACATACACCGAGAATTCCAATGATCGTCGATGATAAAAAATTTTATTTCTGGTTGACGTGTGAAATGATTCAATTTTTAAAATATTTATACGAATAGACTGAAAATTATCTACAGTTCACCTAAGCAGCAATATTGTATAATAAACGTACCTATAAAATTTTAGAATTTCGCGTACAACTGAGAAAGAGTTAAATGTCGGGAGGGAAACATTGATTAAATTTTAAAAATTCCGTCGGCCTCTATTCGTTCCTTCCTATATTTAATAAAATAAAACCTTTTTTTTCCCTCAGCCATACATATTCCCGTAGTAGAATTTACATTATTAACCCTAAGTTAATTATTTTCTCTAATTACTTAAATTATTGTATTTTCTCTTTATAGTAACGTGCGTGTCGTCATTATTGTTATTAAAAATGTCTAGCCACGACTTCTATAGTAATGAAATTTCAGTTTAATTCGAAGAATTTCGTTTTAAAATTTCTGTTTCGAAAAAAAAAAAACAATTCATATTTTCCTATCGCCAGGTATATAATTTTTTTTTTATTTCATCTTCCATTCTTGTCTTGTGTTTACGTATTTGCACACAGGGCATGATATATATACATGTATTTTTATATATATATCATCACGTTGCGTCTTTAATTTTCAAAGATTACATACACCGACGTCTAAAGGTTTATTCACACTATACAACACGACACGACACGACACGACCGAGTAGCAACGACAGAAAATTACGCTGCACTCACACTGCATCGGAAAGTAATAGACACGACACGACCGTAATCATGATGTTACGTGAGTTCTCATGCGATCGGGCGTGTTTTTTATGTTTATTTAAAATATTTGAGCAACATTCTTTAGAAGATTTAACAATAATAGCGTTATTATTAGACCGAGAAGAAGCAAAAAAAAAAAAAAATTAAACGAAAACGTATTTGGGTTCACGATATGTTAAAAAAACGGAAAATTGAAGGAGAATACGCAACGTTATATCACGATGAAGCTAAATTTTTTCAATATTTCAGAATGACCATTGAGCAAATACAATTTGAATAATCTAATGTAAATTAGATAACATGAGTTACTGTATCGTGTACTTTTTACATTCGCCGACAGTAATAATCACCGACAGGCACCGACAGACACAGACAAAATATTCTTTCCGACAAATGTTCCATGTCGTGTCGTGTCGTGTCGTGTCGGTGTGTGTCTTTGACTTTCTGTGGCTGGCTCTGGTTAGTGTGTTCGTGCTGTATAGTGTGAATAGACCTTTATATGTAATTAAATCTAATATCTGTCCTTATAATCGTCTGCTCCTTGCGGCATCCACTATGTCCTTAACGGATTTCGACTACATTCCTGATGTTATCATTTTCAGTCTTCTTCTTCCCCGAGGAGGCTTATCTTCGATTTTCTCTTGTATAGCCAGGTTGTCCCCATTACCCTTGGGGTAAAAACCCTAACCACAAGGCAGCGGTTTGCTATTGAGATGACAGGTGAGGCTTAATTATACAGACGTCCTCAACTCGATAAAGTGTTGATAGATAGTGGAAGGAATGTAGAGTTTTGTAAACAGTTGCCAACCTGTTTCTCCACCTCCTCTGTCTATTCTGAAATCATCTACATAAAGCTTTCCGCCAGCAGCCGCTCTTGGTTCGCGGCTGCTTATTTAACTTAACATATCTGTAAAACTTTCCATTATCCGCCATCTGTGGAGGCGCTCCGTTCCGATTAGAGCTCCGGATCCTGGGGAGTACAAGAACGATGTACAAGCTCCTCCCAATAATCTGTATTATACGTGCTCATAAAACGTACTAAAACAGTATGGCAATAGTAATAACATGGAGCGAAACTGGAAAATACAATAATAATACAAAACTTTGTAAAACTAACACTACCTCTATGTGATATAGACGACCGGAGTATACTGCGTACTAGTCCAAAAACCCCCAAATACTACAGATTTCACTAACGAATCTATTCCGTACAGTACCGACCGAAACATCACCCATAATTTCTTGGTATATCGAGAGAGTAGACAATCGGAACCGTGTGTACATGTTGGAAATTTTCAGAATATTCCTATATAGAAGAGCCCATTATGAATATAATTGAAAACAATTAGGAGAGACATTCGCTCGGAAGGCGCCAGTATATATATATATATATATATATATATATATATATATATATATATATATATAAATCGACTATACGCAAAATGCACGAACGTCGGTTAAATAATATAAATAAACAAAAAAGAAATATTACTTCCGTTTCGCCGAATTGAAATAAATTATTAATATCGACATAACGCTTAATTGTAATTAATAAGGTTGCTTATTATAAATGTTTTAAAACGGAAAAAATATAAATCACTTTAGACGTATAAATACAACACCGTAACACTGACACAACCGATCAAATAAAACTGAAATTTTAAAATTACACGTAAGTACCAATACACAAAGCTTTCTTACAAATAATTATGCGCTTATAATTATTCGTGTACAAAAATGTACTAATAGATATAAGCGTGTACATAGAAACTTAAAGATTAGATCACGATACACCCATATTAAAAACTAAATAAATTAGAATTTGATATATGAATAAAAATTAAATTTATAAATATAAAAATTCTTATTAATTACTGATCTGTTGCCAATATCAATTATAATATATAATATAATGATAACTGCATGTACGATATCTAGCGAGGACTCATGTGACACATGACACATGAGTATATCTTGACAGAGCAACAAATATTTCGACAATTACTTTAACGATCGTATATCTATAGTTTATACAACACACACACATCTATATATATATACAGTTTACAAATACGGTTCACATAATATTTATAACTTCTTAAATGAATTTATATATGTTAAAGAGATACCGTTCCAATTACAAAAATGATTTACAAATACTTGCCGACATGCGTACATATATAATTTTTGTACAAAACTGTATATTCTACGTATATTATCATATACTTATGTATACACTTCACATGCGTTGCAGCTACACACCTTCAGAAGGTCTAGACACAGTGAGTACATTAAAGGTTGCTTAACAGATTTAAATATTTAAGAATTTTTAAGTGTATTCCATAATTATTTCGATTCCATAATTATTTCGCTTGTAAATATTTAGTTAGCAATTCCCCGCTTCTCCGTTTATAATTGATCAAGTCATAGTGCATTATACTCCATCACTCCTGCAAAACAGTTTACAGCCTCATTCTAGTTTTATTAAAGTGAGGAAGTACCGCTTTATACGTTCCTCTCGAACGGGTGTATTCTCTGTCTAGTGACACACCAAATTTACCACATTTTTTAAGAATAAATTGTAACAAATTCAATAAATACAGGTCCCGTACAGATAGAAGTTTTTTTCTACGTCTGTATTATCAATCTTAATTATTCTGTTTATCACAAAATTTCAATAGGACTAATGTGATATTTTGACATCTTACCCTAATATTCCATATGCTAAAACTGGTTGCTATAAGGCAAGATATATAAGTCGTAATTGAAAAATACTGCTTTAGGTATTACATAATTCAATTTTCTTAGTTTTTTACGCACGTATAACGAACGAATACACTCCATGATAGTTTCTTATCTAAATGAATTCCTAAATACTTAATATCGTTTACTCCAATTAATTTATTGCCATTACCTAAATATATTACTATATCCCTAAATATTGATTTGTTTATATTATACACTTTATTTAACTAACATTAACAATCAAACGATTCCTCTGTAATCAATCGTAAACTCTATCCACATCATGTTGTATCAGCCTTAGGATTTCCCGAGTCAAGTGCACCGTATCGTCAGCGTAACTATATATTTTTCCGGCTACGTTTAAGTTGCACAAATCGTTTATGTATATTTAAAAAAATGTACGGTCCCAGGACGCTAACTCGTGGTACACCGGATTTTAGCATTTCAGTCTCACTATATACGTTATTTACTTTAACAATTTCGTTTGTAATCCCTTCTGCGCTTACTGCAGTAGACAGTAGAGGTTTTTTAATTTGTGGTTGTGTTGGAAAGGGTGACTCTTTGTTGCAAGTTGGGCTACTCGGTGTTGTTTATATTTTACTGGTTGATCTCTGTTTCAATTTGGACTTCTTTAATGATCTAAATTAGCACTAGCGGAATTAGATTATCTGGAAATGTCGTCGTAATTAACTAGTTAATCAGGCTAAATCGTCAATATACAGGCTAAAGATGCAGAAATAATGAAATAATTATTATTATAAAGAATAATTTGCAAGGACGTGTGTAAAATATAAATTGCTTCGAAATTAAATCCGAAGAAGATTCTCTTTATTCGCGAAATTTATTTATAGACAATTTCATCGATTACATCAATTTACGAAACAATTGATCCTTTGTACGTAACGTTACAAAATTTTCGCGACACAACTTATGCAATCATCCATTTAGTAACTTTATTCTTTGACACATATAATGTATGTAAACAAAGTATATATATATATATATATATATATATATATATATATAAAGTATAATTAGTGATTTGAATGCTAGTCAATTTTGTACAACGTACAATGGTTAGTCACGAAGCAACACGACGATGATGAATGTATGTAATATATATATATATATATATATATTCGTTATATATATTAAAAAATACGTCATACATATACTCGTTGATCGATCATCTCACGTAATCACTCGGTAGAAACTATATTTTTCACTTCATCCATGTATCTTGCTGGGGGCGGGGTATCCCTTTTTTCGACAACATTCTGCCATTTCGGTTATAATCAATTTTTTCAGCGTATGATTCATCCTTTTATCCATATTCACGTTTTTCAATATCGACGTGTTATTTTTTCCTCAATCCATTTGACTTCTTAAGTGTATATTACGTGTCTTTCTTAGTGTACATGTTTTTTGAAAAGTTTTGAATGTAGCGATTTAAAAAAAACAATGGATAACAAAAGGGAGTTAAAATCACTAAAGTGTTTTTTCACAACTTTTTTCGACTGTTAAGCCATTATCAAGTAAACATAAAAATATACATTATAAAAATATACACGAATTTATAAAAATATAAAAAGTAAAATTACTCTTATTTAGGCAATTTACAAAACTTATCAAAATGATAAAACAGTGATAATGAATGTGGTAAACAATACAATCAACAATCAGCAATATAAAAAATTTATATATAAACAATAACGCAATAACAAATAAAATAAAAATAAATAATGACACTTGCTATTGTGTTATTGTTTATGTATAAATTTTATATTTTTGTATGTTTTTATTTATTTATATTTTGTTTGCTATTTTGTTTATATATAAATTTTATATTTTCCGATTGTTACCACATCTCTATCAGATTGTTTAAAAGTGCTTTTTGATCACTTTCGATCATTTTTTTTGCAAATCGTGGATCTAAATAATAATTCTTATTATATTTTTAAAAAATTATCTATATTTTTATGTTCACTAGATAATAGCGCACCAGCCGAAAAGCTTTGTAATTTTTCACGAGGAAAAAAAAATAAGTCCCTTTTTGTTGTGTACATATATACATATTTAATGTTATTATTAGACTACCGTGTTTACTTTGATGGATGTGTGATATGAATATTATATACATATATATATATATTATGGTATACTCTTATCGAAATTTAAACTTTAAAATCGTTAATCGGAAAGATTTAAACTTTTATTATACGATGGTTGCCAGCGAAAAAGGAATGATTAATAATTGACGCCCGATTTCGTTTGAAGTTAAAATAGAGGAAATATCACACGTCGGTCGAATAATGCTCGTCGTGATTATTCTGATCTTTGCAAGGAAACAAACTGACACGAGTGTGATTTGTATCACCTTATCAATAATTGTCGACAAATCATCGAATCATGTATATAAGCCCTAAATTTGCCAATATCGATAAATATTTTCAATTAAAAAAATACGTTTCGTTTATAATCTGTCGATATTATTCGAAGTTGTAGACATTCCAAATGTTGTGTTTAAAAATTTTTCATTAAACGATTTGTACAAATTAAGAAGCGTATAAGTAATTATCATTTAATTTGAACACGTTCGAAACTTGTTTCGTCATAGTAGTAGGAATTAACATATTTTACAAAATATGTTTATCGACTAATAAACGTCTCGCAGCAAAACGACGAATAAATATTACGAACTCTTGTATTCTTGAAAGTAAAATTACTGAAATAAAAATAAAAATAAAAACTTAAAAATCAAAATGGAATTAAATTAAGAAATGTTCGGAGTGAAATTTAAATATCGAGATATACAGCATTTAACTTAAAGTGAATAAAAAAATAAACGAAAATTTACAATTAAGAGTATTATAGAAATGTATGCTTTAACATTCCGTGTTTATATTTAGCGTACGCAATAAATTATAGTAGGCGGGAGTCATAGTTGCCGGATAGCGATAATCAAATTATTTTCATGCATAGTGCAATTACGGGAGAAATTTTAGGAAAGCGAGGGAATATAATCCTCGACATAGAGAAGTTCTAATTTTATGCTCTTTATGCCGGTGAACCGAATGGAAATTTAAAATTCATCTCAAACCTCTATTTAGGATCAATTGTGTAGTTGTACTGGGAGTCGTAGTCAGAACCCCAAACTGGACAGGAGTATGTTAGAATAGGACGAATCAATATACTTCATACAAGATGAACTTAATTTGAATGCTTAAATAACATACAAAAGGCACTCATCAGCTCGATGTAAAAGGTGTCAGCTCTTTGGGCACTGTCCATTATTGCAATGTACCCGCACGGTCCCTATGCACATATACACATTGCGTATCATAAGTTCAAGGACTGGTGCTGTCAAATCGAAACTAGTGGCGCGATCTTCACGAAAATTTAGGAACTTGTTTCTGCATCGTTTTTCTACGGGTTGTCAAATTTTTAAAGCGTTCGGAAGATTAGTTTCAGTTTAGTGTTACTTTATGCGACATATAGTTGGTCCCGTGCGTCATGGCTGAAAATCTCGAACAACGTACCGCGATTAAATTTTGTTTTAAAGTTGGAAAAAATGCGACGGAAACGTATGATATGTTGCTTATGGTGAGTTTATAGTAGGTCGTACTACAGCATTTCGATGGTTTAGTGCGTTTGTGTCGTGTAGGGAGTCGACTGAAGACGAGCAGAGGTGCGGGCAGCCTTGCACCACCAAAACGTCTGACAACATCGCTCGTATCGCCGCTGTACAGCTGGCTGCAGGTTGGTGTCAGACCTCACTGGTATTCCGAAAACGATTGTTCAACGAATTATAACGAACGATTTAAAGAAGAGGAAGCTGTGCGCGCGCTTTGTTCCACATTCGCTGACAGAAGACCAAAAACAGCAGCGAGTTTCTCATGCGGAGGACGTCCTTGAAATGATCGAAAAAGAATCAAATTTTCTTCAACAAATAATAATCACGGTAGACGAGAGTTGGTCTTTTGCATATGACCTCGAAACAAAACGTCAAAGTGCGGAATGGTGCGGCAATGATTCGCCGCAACCCAAGAAACTTCGTTTTCAAAAATCGAAAGTCAAGGTGATGTTGATCGTTTTTTGTTTTTTTTTTATTCAAAAGGTATTATCCACAAAGAATTTGTTCCTCAGGGCATCGCTGTAAATGCCGCATTCTATAATGATTTTTTGTGTAAAAGAATCGCATGCGTCAGGCCGGAATTGTAGAATGATCATTCGTTTTTGCTTGCTGCACGATAATTCGCCGGCGCACGCAGCCGCCCTCAACGTCCAGTTTTTGTCCAAAAAATGGTTTCAGTACCTCACCCCCCATACTCTCCAGACATGAGTCCTCCAGACTATTTTCTGTTCCGACGCTGAAAATGGACCTCAAAAGAAATCATTTTTCCTCGTTTGCAGAGATTAAAGCAGCTGTGACGAGCCGACTCAAGGCGATCGAAGCCGAGACGTTTTCTAAGTTGAAAGATCGCGCTATTAGTTGTATTAAATCGAAAGGAAACTACTTTGAATAAAAATCGTGTCGAAAAAATTTTTGAATTTTTTTGTCTGTTTGGGAGCACCAGTCCCAGAACTTCGTGTACACACACTCACTATACTGAAAAGTAGTTACATAATCTTACACATGAACAAAAATACACTTGTACACTAGTATACGCTAGAAAACAGTTGAAACGTATTTGTGTATACGTATGGAAAAATATAATTTTAAATCATAAAATCGATAACTGTAACAAACTACCAACGAACTAATACCTTTCTCACAATAATAACGAGTGCTTCACTAAACGAAGAATCGTGTAATTATCTGCTTAGAAAATATATATGCAAACATGGAGACCACTAATGGTAAATTCAAAGAAACATTAATATCCGAACACGGCTGGAAGAAGAATCATCCTCTCCTCTAGGTATACTACGTAACTGGCATGGTACAAGATTCGGAGCACCTATTAACTTGCTCATTGCTGCTGGTGCGATGCTGGATGGAAGATATGACAAGAATAGACGGAATCTCGGACGACGCAGTTCAAATAGTGAAATATTGGGGAAAAAAGGAATATATATGACCGACACCATAAGAAGAAGAAGAACATAACTAATTTGCGAATAATATAATGCGACCATCGCGCGGGTTATGTAAAAATTTAACGCGGGAATTTCCCGTCTTTTATACAACGATACGTAAATCGTAACTTCGTTATGCGGAAAAAAAAATATTTCAAAAACTTAGCCTAAATCCTTTCCACATCTGTAGTACTACTTATTGTAAATATTTACAGGCGAGTGCCTTTTGCTATATTCTCTTACGTTTCCGCTAATATCAGAATATAGTAACAAAGCTATTTTACTCATTTAATAGCCGCTGTTTTATTTTAAGGAATATTTATAATATTAACAAAACAAAATATCTCTGAAACGCATCGATGTCAAATTTACCTGGATACAAAGCCGCTCTGGTATCCACTGGAATGATACCGTAGACAATCTTGCTATAAGCGCCCTCGAGAATGGCTCATTCTATTTCTATACATATATTAGGTTCGTTTTATCTAATGATTAAGTTTCCGCGCGAGCAATTTTTGGAACCGCTCTTGGAGGTATTGCTATCAATTCGGGAATATTCAATCTTCGATTCCAGTAATTCATTGGTTCTTCAACCTATGCGATTACTCGATCGGATCTAATTCCGGCTATTGAGAAGCACGTTAAACTACAATGGAGACAGTTAATACCGAAGCTTAAGGAAATGTTGTACCATTCTTTTCATTTATATTTTGAATTTCAAATCTTGTTTAAAGGTAAAAAATACGTCAATATTCAAAATACAATTCCAATGGTTTAAACATGGGGATCTTCTCCATAAAGATTTTGTATATGTGTTTGTTAGATTAAGGAGTGGTCATAACTGATCACAGTAATACCGATCGTTACATATGGTGCGGCGGTATGGGTTCATAGGGTCGCTAATGTAAAGCTAGCTGACCTAGTACGAAGCGCACAAAGGTTGACCCTTATCGCAATTACCCGAATAGCGCCGACGGTTGCTTTTTTATTTATGACTTTTGATTGGTATATTCTATAATAAGTGAAACTGAACAATAGACGGTCTTCATCGCGAGGATGGGTACAGAATGGCGTCGGGGCTAATTTGTGTGGAATCCCGTCATTTCCGCAGGCCTTCCTATTTTTCACCTTCGAAAGGCAATAGGTATCTTGCAATTAGCAGGTCCAACGAACGCTTTCCAAGGTTGGAGTTTTGCCTTACAGATCTCACGATCCAATGCCCGATTGGCCATCTTGTAGGCCCGAAAATCTACCGTCTGCCGAGTTCTCTGTGCTCGTCGACGTAGTTTTCTTACCGCCTTCAAAGTCTGTGCAACAGCCTGTGTCCACCAGGGCTCTCTGCGAATTGACGGAACCGGGTTCTTTAAGGGTATACACCCTTTAGCCACCCGAAAAACTGCCCGCTGGAACTCCTCGATCATAAGGTCCGGTGTGTCTCGCCAACATACAGCTCTCGGGCTAAACTAGCCATGTTTTCTTTAAAAATGGCAAAGTCCCCATCGAAGCTCAACATCCTATTCGACGGCCCACGAACCGCGTCCCAACTACCGCTAAATAAATTAAAAGTAATCGGGGCGTGATCGTGAAACACGCCCGAAGGAGTGGACTCTCCGATCCCGAGCTTTCCGTATCAACAAGCCGCTAACAAAGGTCGCGTCAATGACGGACTGACCAGACGCCTTGGAGAACGTCGGTGCACAATCTGCCGAATTCAATACATACAGATTGTGCTCGGCTATAAAGCTTTCTATCAGGCGTCCTTTGGCATTCGTATCACCCGAACCCCAGAGCGACCACCTCGCATTGAGATCAGCGACCACCTCGCATTGAGATCAGCGCCCACAACGATCGGGACATTACCTAGAGCAGTGAGAACACGTCCCAACCATCTAAGATGTCTTTCAACCGGGTTCGAAAACCGAATGTAAGCACTGACGCCGTACAACATACGATCACTTCTGAATCACAGCTGACACACCGCCAAATACTCATCCGATAACGAACCCAATCTAAGGACGTCGCAAGCGCGTTCCGCAACGAGAATCGCCACCCAGGGACTCAAGGTAGATACACATCGAATGTCCGAAGAGACACACCCAATATGGCCGCCGGGATGAACATAGGGCTCCTTTAAAAGAGCGATATGAACACTCCGATCGCGCATATAGATGGCAACCTCTTCCGCAGCCGTACGACTGTGTCCGAGATTAACCTGAAGAAATCTTACCTGCCGGCCTGAGGTTGTAATCGGTCTTCTTGACCAACCTCAGAATTTCCCGGCGGAAACATGCGCAGTTTTTATTGTCGGCCCTGTGACCGGACTTCTTGCAATTCAAGCAAGTCGGTGACTTCGCAGGACAATGGTCGGACTTATGGCCCGCCTTGCCGCATTTCGGACATATGGGGCTTCGGCTCTACACCTGCCGGACACATGCCCGTACCCAAAACACTTAAAACACTGCGTTGGCTTGACCACCCTGCAAGTGTGAAAACCGAGATACACACGCCCAACCTTTAAAAGTTGTTCGCGCAATCTCGACGCCACAGAAAGCACGAGGACACTCAGTACAGTTCGAACTTGGTCAGAAAAATATACTATACATTAGACATTCCGCGATTCGAACTTAGATGAACGTACTACGCGTCAAACATTCCGCGGTTCAAACTTCGTCAGATAAATATAATATACATTGGACCCCTTCCGCAACTTATCCTCGTTTGCAAAATTTTATTTCAAAAACTAAACTAAACAATTCGCTATATTTTTACACTTTATTTTTTATTTTGTCCTTAAAATCTTCGTCAGTTAATTAAATACGTATTTAATTCATGTAAGGAGCGGACGAGGGTTTTTCAACTTTACTTTCGCACGACTGTTAAAAGCGATGTCGAAGTAGGCGTTTACGACGAAAGATAGCAGCGATAAAATAAAATTAAAGTATGCTGAAGAAAAAAAAAATTAAAAATTCATAATTTTATTTATTTATTTTCATGGAAAGATAAGATAATTCGTAGAATTCGAGATTGACGTTTCGAGATAATCGAGTGTTTACCGAACGGAGTTCTCGTTAATCGAACCGGTTAAAGTTAAATCGACGCTTCGCAATAAAGTGAAGTGCGTTTCAACTTATTACGCGACGATTTCACTTCGATTAGAATCGATCGCGCAATCGCCAGCGTCCTTCAATAATTTTGAACTTACTAAAACACAATCGTCCTAGTATTACGATTAATATTCCACTGACATTGCAAAACATTAGTTGACCGCCGTATTATACATATGTATGTGTGTGTGTGTATTACGCGTAATTTCTTTTTTTTTTTTAAATAGTTCCCCAATCCGCCCTTAGCGGTGCGGCAAGTGTATTAAATAGAAGAAGAAGGAAGACGCTTTATCTCATAATGATACATATATATATAGACAAGGTTCATAAAGTTAACTTATAACCCAACAATTAACTTGAATAGTATTACTAAATCTGGAATATTAACGAAACAAATGTTAGACTACAGGCAAAAATAAACAAAAACCTGTAAGGAAATAAATAAAATGCGATAAAAAGAAACACGAAAATATATACATATATACGCACATACACATGTACACACACACACATATCATATTAACTACAAAAATAAATAATTGTCATAGACACGGAATTAAATGTGTATGCTTAATTCTACGACGTTTGTATATAACGCACGCTTAATGCCACCAGGTTTTCCAGGATTCGTGATATGCATTCTCAACTAAACCTTTAGCTGGTATTTTTCTATATCGATAAGCTTGCTAAAAAATTTTATGAAAATTGTAAAATTCACGAAAATGAATTAATTCGGGTTATAGGGGACTATAATATGGCCAGCTTACGTAATATACGCGCTACAAACATCGCCTACTAAAACACCGATATTTCTTTTAATCTCTCTTTTTTGTAGCAGGTTTCTTTTTCAAATTGTCCTGTATATTATCATCGTTGTTTTTATACCTTGTTATTGTTATTAGCATTGTATTAGCTACTAAGGGTAATTCGGTGTACTTAGTATACAATGTGTTGTATTTCATGTTTACAATTTAAATAAATGATATTTCTTCTTCTTCTATATAACGCATGGTCAGGCCTTATCGTACTCACCTGTGAAATTAATCTATTTTCGATACATTCTACACCTATCGTAAAACTATTTCCGGATAATTTACTAATATAAGAAGATAGATATAATGATTTTGAATAAGTTGTAATTGTTTGAATTTACTGTTTAAAACTAATAGCTAAACAGGACTTGTCCAATCTCTTTATTGGTACGGCTCGTTCATTTATATTAATAATAAGACACTTTCTGTTTTAAATAAATAACAGAGAAAGTTTCTTTTAAGTGTGTCATCCCTGTATAGAACCTTCCCACGTCTGCTGCCAACGTCATTTCGAATATAATCCCTCTGTATTTATTTGTAATTGGTGCTTCAATCATCTCGGAATTTCGAGTGGTTAGAGAGATTTCACCGAAGTTTTCTAATTATCGGTTTCCTAATTCTGACTTTTCTAGTCTGAGAGTTCGAGCTAGTATGAAATTTGTTTAAAAAATTGTTAACAATTCTATTATAAAGACTTGGCATGAGAAAGCCGTTCAACAGGGAGGAAGACCTACCCTTTTTCCGTCGATATTTCTAGTCGTTCTAAACTGAAGAATTTATATATTAATTTTTACAATGCCCATAGGCTATATCGGGCCGTGGTAAATTTAGTTTCTATCTCCATAGGTTCCATCTTGCTGATGGCCTGGCTTACAGCTTATGCAATGATGATGTGGATGACATCAATCGTATTTTATGTTGCTGTCCTAATTTTGAGGATCTTCGTTGTATGTTTCATATTTCTAATGATTCTTTATCATTACTTGGTAAGAATAACTCTAAAAATACTATTGTCATATATGGAGTCTGCCATGCGTAGGAAATTTCAGTGTAGCAATTAGTTTTTATATATGTATCTAATATATATATATATATGCGTGTATATATATTTTTAATATAGCATTAAATCGACCGTTGTACTTTGCCGCGTCTGTTTGACCTGTAGATGGTTTTCACTTCCTGCACCGGGGTCCTCTTTTCTTTTTGTTCGTTTGTTATATATAACTGTTATATATTATACTATTTTATTATCTAGGTTAAGAATATTTTCTAAATTTTTATTCAATTTTTTATACATATTCTATATTAAACGTAATAGGTTTTTAATTTTTTCTGTTTTATTATTGTTAATAATATCTTTAATTTTCCTAAATTCCTCGTACATAGCATTTTATTTACTCCTTAATTTTAATGCGTTTATATTATTTTTAATTTTTTTTTCATCTTTTATTATTTTTGTGTTTCTTTTTTTTTTTATTTCATTATTATAATAATATTATTCTTAAAGCACAAACTCTTTCACACACACTCATATTGATTGCTTAACGGACTATGTTT
Organism: Coronaproctus castanopsis; assembly: GCA_032883995.1. NCBI lineage: Eukaryota > Metazoa > Arthropoda > Insecta > Hemiptera > Monophlebidae > Coronaproctus > Coronaproctus castanopsis. The sequence continues at coordinate 292,288,143 of CM065052.1, forward strand.
CTCATCCCTTAATCATCATATATATTAAGTTACATACCGCAAGGAACTACTACACACATATAAATTTGTATTTACACGTGTACTTTTCAGCCACACAACACTTACACGCAGTGAATTTATTTCACTATTGGAAGGCCCTTCACCTTCCGCGAGCCGGCGTGCCTCAACTTAGGGCGAGTCCTTTTATGTTTATACCGTCAAACCCGTTCCTTCCAAAGACCTACACAGCTTTCCAGCCAGATGATCTAGTGGCGCAATTGAGGAGTTACGGAGCCGTCAACTGTCTAAACTAATCACCTAACATTGTCTTGGATCCGAATCCGGGCTAGTAAAAAACGACAAGTATCATTCAGTAAAACTCTCGCTAACAGCCATTGTCCACCAACAAGAAGCACAAGTACAACTTGTCAGGTACTGGATGATATCATCTCGGGTGATGAGTTTGCGGCCCTGTTCTACAACAATTATACACAGTTATTTATTAAGTATTTTAGTTCCTTGCACCTTTATACTCACAACTGTTTTCAATTTGCCCAATTTAAAAAAAAAAAAATCTGATAATATGATGTGTATATAATAATTTTTTATTAACGACAGATGAACACGATCGTCGATTAAAAATTGTTGAAAGTATACGGATTGCTTTATTATCAATTATATAATTAATATTATTATAGAAGGATAAACGAGAATCCAGGATGACAACTAAATATCGATACTCTTTTTGCCAGTGAATACTTTTGCCATCAATGTTAATTTCCGCTGAGGGTAATTGACGCTGCCTTGTGAAGAGTATAGCTTCAGTTTTATTAGTGTTTATGTTTAACCCCACCGTCTATAAAACTGAAAAATAGAGCTAACAGCTTTTTGTAATCTGTTACTTATGATATTTGGCCTGTAATAATTACAATATAATGTTAAATAGTCGACGTATAATACATCTGCAACATGTGGTAACTTAGGTATATCATTTATTAATATTGAAAATAAATTTTGTGATTGTAAAGATGCATGGAACTAGATAAATAACAAGTGTTGTGTAGATAGAACAAAATAAAACGCCTAATATAATACAAAAGATAAATAGGTGGGTGGGTGTGATAGTTCTCTCTTAAAAAATTGGATAGAAAAAGGGATGAGAAACATAGTCCCTTAGACCATCAAGAGTGTGTGTAAAATGAGTTTGTGTAAATGAGCATACAAATATAAAGAAGGGTATTGTACAATTAACAAAAGTGTATACACATGTACACATGTATATACGCGTACAATTTAAAATAGTAATTAAAATTAAAGATAATTATAATTAAATATAAAAGGAAAATAAACCGATTATATGTAAATCATAGTACAGGAAGAAAAACAAAACATGACTAAACAACGAGTGAACTGCATAACAAAACAAAAATATTCTTAAAGATACTAAGTGAAAAACCAATTAAGTATACAATTAGGAGAGTGTATCTATATCATAAAAATAAATAAATACATAAAAAAGCATATAAATAGTCAAATAATAATTTTAGACGATATTATTAAAGTAGTAATATTAGTAATAAAGTGGACGGAGAGAATGAGCAAAAACTGTTGATTCAAGGTTGAACTAATATTATAAAGCATAGAAAAAAAATGGCATAAAATTATTAAAAATTTACCCACCACTTTTAAAATTTCTTTGCGTTGACGACAGGATACTGGCATGATTCTGTTTAGAGAATACAAGTGGCTGTCCTCTCTATATTTTAAATTTATTTCTAAGATCCTCGAACTGTGAACAATGAAATATTAGATACTCAGTATCATCAAAGAGGAGTCATTGCTGGAAGTGCAAAATGCACATGCTGCACTGGAAGGAAGACGGAACCTATGGATATAAGAACTAAACTTACCATGGCCAGAGAGCACCTGAGCGCATTATAAAAATTAATATTAATATTTTTAAGTTTACAACATTCCGACGTATAAATACATTTATGTATGTATATATATATATATATATATAAACATATACATATTATAAACCAAACAAAATATAACACAGTTTAATCACTATTAAGTTTTTTATTGTGCAAAGCTTTTCGATCGACGGTCAAGGGTTCGAAACGACACGCGACATAGAAAGTTTTTCATCGTCATATAATTCTTAATTATCACGGAGAAGGCAGTGGCACTACATCATATGCACGCGCATCTATGTCGTATATAAATAGTGCCTTGAATGCTAGCTTATTTTGTACGTAAAAATAAACGTACAATAGCTAGGCACGGCGTTCGGATATATACGGATTATATTTATTGATTTATTGTAATGGAGCCTACAACAGCTGAAAACTAAATTATAGTGTCGGCTTCAAAACAAATAATTAATCGAATTGCGCTTGAAAGAGTCATGCTTAATATCAGACTTTGAGATTACAGAACATTGCATGAATTGGACAACAAACAAAATTAGTGGATGCAATAGAACGTGTAGCTAAACTGAAATGGAAATGGGCAGGGCATATTGCTAGACGAGATGACAATAAATGGACCGAGCCTATGATGGCCGATTAATCGTTGTCACTTGCAAGGAAGACCCATGACTAGATGGAGACGCGACATTGTGAAAGTAACCGGAATTAATTGTATTGGATTCGCACAAGGTAAGAAACTTTGGGGTGTTTCAGGAAAGCCTACACATAGCAGCGGATTGAGATAGGCATAACGTAATTATATATGTATATACAGTATTGGGCCAGCTTATTTTTTGTAAAATCTTGTTTTTTCAGAAAATATATTTAGATGCGGATCGTATTAAATTAAAAACTATTAAATAGATAACTATATTTAATCATGTAGTCGAATTTTGTTTTATAAATGAAAATGCCAGTTTTAACAATTATGGGATTTATTTCCCTTGAAATAATCATTTCATAGGGATTAAAAAAGATTTACAATACTTTAAATCGAGTCGATGGTGATTTGAAAATTTTAATTAAATTTATCAAAACGTATTCACTAAAAAAAAACTCTTCAGCTTTTAAATTTAATACGGAAAGCCGAAATTTCAAAATTCGGAATTTACACACAGGCATTTTAATTACTTAATAAATTGCATGTATAAACAAAATTGTTAATTGTTGCCTTCTAGAGGACGCGATGATATTATGGAAACGACATCCTAGCTATAGTTCTCCAGGGTGTTTTATCTTGGGCAGCCAACACCGTCTCATGAACAATCCAATTATTCCTCTTAATTGATCAACAAAGCGTGTACTAAAATTTCTACATCCAACAGTTTGGTATCAGTAGAGGCGTTTATTTCGTGTGATATTCTTTCAAACGATGAAATACCTAAAATATATATAATCGACTTAGCCTCGGTCAAGTGCAATATTCGTCGCAGCTCTGTAGAGTTAGAGTTGTCTAGAAGATCGATTGCTACCCAATTCGGACGGTCGTCTAACTCGATCGCTAATTTCATTGTTGTTCCTGTTGGTCTTTTTCCATTGATTTTACCCAACATTATATGTCGTTCGCGGGAATCCATATCTTTGTACTATATGTCCGAAGAAGTTGAGGAATCTTCGCCTCATTATTTCAGACAGGCGTAACTGTATACCTAATTTGCTAAGTATGTAATTGTTTGTAGCTCAGTTTTTCTATGAAATCTTCAGTATTTTTCTATAAGTCCACATTTCAAACGCATTTATTCTGTTACGGTCCGATATTGTAAGTACCCAAGTTTCACCTTCATAGGTCGCAATTGAGAATACTAAGCTTCTCAGCAGATTAATTTCGTATTCGTTGGAAGGCTTGAGTTTTTTCAGATTCTTGTTAATCTAATAAACTGCATTATATGCCATAGCTAACCTGCGTGTAATATCCATTGAGCAGCTTCTATTGTTAGTGATCACTGACCCGAGGTAGATGAAACTTTCCACTACCTGAAAACAACTAACTTCTTTATATTCTTGGTTCTCATTACTATCAATTATCATAACTTTTGTTTTACTCCTAGGGCTTTGCATGATATTCTCTAGTGTTTGTTTCGAGCTGCTTATAATTACGATATCGTCCGGATACCTTAGATTATTACTCTTCCTCCTATCGAAATTCCGTCTTCCCAATCGTTAAATATTTTTCTCATAATAAATTCCGTGTATATATATATATATATATATATATATATTTTTTTTTAATGGGCACAGGATTTTTTCACCCAGATTGGTATAAAATTATTAATATGGATATGTTAAACATTAATATTAGTTGATGCAATATAATTATAAATAGCTAAATATACATGAATGCGATTAATAGTAAGTAAGTAAGACATATTTATTGGCAATGGTACTTTGAGAGATATAATTTGATTATATAATAAAGATTGTTGAGAGCTGTAGTAAGAACATTCAAAAAATACATGATCCGCATCTGCTATTTTATTGTCATCGGAAGGATGAGGGCAAAAAGGAGAATTTATAAGATTGCATCGGTATAGGGACGATGGAAGACGATTTTTTCCAAATCGTAATCTACATAAAGTAGTAATGAAACATCGAAGTATGTTATTTGGTACTTTTATATCAGTAAACCATGATTTTATGGGTATTAGAGGTTGAATCGATCTGTAATATGGAGCTAGATAAGGATTGGACCAAATATTATTCCAATATTCTTTATGAGCAAATTTAATGAGACACAAAAGATCTGTTAAAGGTGTATAAGGAATAAGCACACCGCTATTCGAAGCGGACTTGGCTTCTGCATCAGCAACAGTATTGCCAAATATACCAGAATGTCCAGGAATCCAGGAGAACCTAACAGAAATACCAGATTCTAACAGCGAGGAAACCAAAATTCGGATTTTATATAAATAAGGCGATGCACGGGGATTAAATGAGAGAGATTTTAGAGCGGTTAAACAGGTTTTCGAATCGGTAAGAATAAGAACTGATGAAGCTGGACGTTGTTGATAAACGTATCTTAACGCTTGGTATATTGCCATAGCCTCAGCTGTAAAAATCGAAGAAAAACGTAATAAAACGAATTTCTTAATAATGTTTAAAAAAGGAACTACGAATGCTGCACCAACTTTATTATTAGCCTTGGAACCATCTGTATAAATCGGAAGGAAGCCCGTCCAGTGATTTGTCAGTAAATTATTTAAAATAGAAGTATTAAAACCAGTAGGAGGATATTTAGACCTATGAAAGGTTTCTAAATTTATTTCTAATTTTATATTATTAATAGAGAATGGATCGGAAAAATAAGGAGAGGGTGACAAAGGAATAATTAAGTTGCGATAATTAGAGAATTGTTTAGAAGATTTACAGAGAATAGGAAGTTTATATGGTGAGAACCTCCATTTGTTATAAATAAATAAGAAGTTATTATATGCTGACTGATATGTAGTTGTGAAACTTTTTACAACAAACTGGTCTGCTAAGAGGTTTCTGCGGATGTGAAGAGGAGGGGTATTAGATTCCACCTCTAAAGCAGCAATTGGAGTAGTGAGAAATGCTCCCAAACAGTAACGGAGGCAAGAATTTTGCAATTTATTTAGAGGATCCAAAGAATTTGACGAAGCATTACCATAAAATAAACTACCATACTCAAACACCGAACGAATAAAGGATTTATAAAGTAAAATTAACGTTAATGGATCTCCTCCCCAAATAGTATGACTAAGCGACTTAATAAGACCTATGCGTTTAAAAGCTTTTGCGTAAGTATATTGTATATGTAATTTCCAGTTAAGCGTTCTATCCAAAATTATACCTAAATACCGATGCGAAGTACAGAAAGGAATAGTATGGCTGGCGTGAGATAATCCTGTAATAGCGGGGCTTGGTTGTTTATAAGAAAAAACTATAGAGGAGCATTTATTAAGCGCGAGAGAAAGTCCCAAATCAGCTAGAGCCATAGAAAAACAATATAAAAAATTGTTCAGTAAACTGACACCCTCAGCATGGCAGTGGTGATCACAGTATATGACGAAGTCATCAGCGTACGATAAGATTTGAAGATTTGATGCTCGTTGAAGTTGGAATAACGGAAAAATGTATATATTAAAAAGAACTGGACTGAGTATAGAACCTTGTGGAAGTCCAACATATGCATGTCGAACTATAGGTTCAGAGGAAGGATGCATGAAAAGTAGTGTACGATTTGTAAACAACCTGCAACAAACATTGTCGAAACCTAAAGGAATTCCCAAATCTGTTAATCTGTTATGTAAGATGGGAATAGAAATGGAATCAAAGGCCTTATTAATATCTAATAAACACGAGATTAAATATTTTTTTGATAAAAAGGATTTATAAATGTCTGATTATATATATATATATATATATATATATATATATATATATATATATATATATATATATATATATATATATAACGCCTGGCTATTGAAATATTATATCAAATTTTAATTTGACGTTATATAAATATTTCTGCTAATTCATATTTAATATTTATCATGTATGCTTGAAAATGATGTAACTGTCGTAAAGCTTTAAAACTTTTAGTGATTAAACTGTGTTATGATTTTGTTTGGTTTATAATGTATAAAATCACTACTCTCCAATATATTCAACATTATATACATATGTAAATATATAATAATGAAGGAGAGAGTATACAGCCCTGTCCTACTTCGCTTTTCACTTTGAATCCGGCGGATACTATTTTATTCGTTCGAATTGTGGCCGAACTGCAACCGTGTAATTGTTGAATGAGATATATTAGATGTTTATTTCTGTAATTTCCAAGATGTTCCACAGTTTCATCCATTTAACAGAATTAAAATCTTTAAAGAAGTCAACATACGATGAGGCTATAATTACCGAATCTCCGATAATATTACGAAGAGTATTACTGACTTTAAATAACATAGAAAAACTGTTTTAGTTTAGAAATATACGTTGACAAATCAAAAATCATGACGATTACCGAACAACTTCATCATTTTTAACTAAACAAGATGGTCTGATAATTCATCGAGAACAAAGATTTAAATATTTCCGTTGAGCAATAATAGAAAACCTACGTTACGATACGGAGTAGAAAAAACAAAATATATCGCCCCAAAAGTCAGTATCATTAACACTTCCTATACATATTGTTAAAACTTACATGTGGACGGTGCCGAAACGTGGATATTGAACAGAAGGATTATCATGAAGTTAAAAGCATTCGAAATGTGATATTGAAGGAAATTACAAAGAATAACCTGAACTGATGAAGCTACGAAAGCAGTAGTACTTCATAGAGTGGACGAAAAACCGGTCCAATAACCCTGTATATAGGACGTGTACTCAGACAAGGTCGTCTGTTACGGGATATAATAGAAGAACAAATTCAAGGAAACAGAGAACAAGGCATGCCACGAAACATTTTTATCAACACATCTTTGAATGACACGGGCATAGACCAATACTAGAAAATGAAATAAGCTACGAACAACCAATGCTCACAATGAAATAAAATCAGTCAAACTTATGATGTTGATATATATATAATTAGAAGTGAGTGAAAAAAGTAATAGAGAAAGATAGAATGATAGATTGAAGTGAAGAAACAGAGAGATAATTACTTGTATAAATTGGCATGCAATATTTATACATATAATATAAAATGACTAGTGAGTGTTAAAAAAATAAGAGGAAGAGCGATTGAAAAACAAATGCATATATATCATCATCATCATCATCATCATTCTCGACTCGTGAACGAGTATGAGGACCACTTGAAATACAATCAATGATGTTTATGACGCATGTGAGACACAAGGCTGATGCGATGTGTCGTTTGGAAATCACATAATTGACATCGGATATCATCATTGCAGATTTGTAAAGCGCGTTTCGTTCTTGTGCGAACAGTTGGTTCCACGCATTCGGTCACCAGTTTTATCCACGTCTTTCGATCTTGAGTTGTATTTTCCCATTGGTCTACTTTCGGCTTAATGCCGATCTTTTTAAGATCTGCAGCTACCAAGTCCTTATATCGTAACCGTGGTCTCCCGAGCGGCCTGCATCCATCTTCTAGAACTCCGTATATCATTATATTCGGTATGCGTTCTGGATTCATTCGAAATACATGTCTCGTCCATTTCAAACGTTTTTTAACGAGCAGTTGCTCTATTGAAAGAGTTGATGCTCTTAACAACATTTCTACGTTCGATACACGATTCATCCATTTTATCCGAAGAATTCTTCGAAGGAACCGTTGATGACAATGGTCTAGTCTTCTAATCTGTTTCATCATTATAGGCCATGTTTTTCCTCCGTATAATAACACTGTAAGAACCATTAAACTATACACCGACACCTTAGTCTCAACAGTTAGATCACTATCATTAATACTCTTTTGGATAGTTTTCGATACGCGTCATTTGCCTTTATCAATCTAGATGAGATCTCATCATCGAGAGTTGCATTCTTTACAACGTTGCCTAAGTAGTTAAATGAATTTACTGTCTGAATGTTAATCCCATTTAGTTGGATATTCATTTCATCGTTGTTAAGTTGCAGAATTTCTGTTTTATTTAAATTTACAGTAAGACCAAAATCTTTATATACGGTTTCCAGACATTTCAGGGCATCTTGCAGGTCATTTGCATTTCTACTAACTAATACGCAATCATCTGCATACTGCAAGCTTGTAACCACGAATGACTGGGGGTTTTCCGCTCTATATTTCGTCAGATTATATAAGCCTCCGTCATATCGGAACTTTATTTGTATACTAATCGGTTTCACACGCTGATTAAAAATCCGATGCACCATACTCATGTAGAAAAAGTACACATCCTTGTTTTACTCCAGTGCTGATATTAATTAACTGCGTTAATCCCGCGTCACATATTATAGCACCCTTAGTTTGGTCATGCAGTTGCTTCATTAAAAACGTAGAATCATCTGTGGACATCCAGCAGCTTTAAGACACATCCATAAGTCTTCTCTATTGATAGAGTCGAAAGCCTTCTTTACAAAAAGCCAAATACAAGTTAGATGACTGTTCTCTACATTTTTCAATCAACTGACGCATCGTAGAAATCATATCCACCACGCTGTGTTCATGTCGGAAACCGCACTGATCTTCAGGTAGGTATGTATTTATCAACGTTTTCAGTCTTTCTTATAAAATTTTAGCGAAAATCTTACCCACAGTACACAATAGTGTTATACTTCTGTAATTTGTACACTCTGCATTATCCTCTTTATTTTTGTAGATTGGGATTATAGCTGCTTCTTTGACATCTTGGGGCACTCTTTCCTCAATCTATATTTTATTGAATAGCGTATGTAACCAAGTAACCATATCCTTTCCACCGAATTTGTAAATGTCTGCTGGAATACCATCGAGGCCTGCAGCTTTATTGTTTTTTGAATTCATTAATTGCCTTACTCGCCTCATCTTGAATTGGTGGCTCATCGAGATCCCAGATCTATTCTTTTTTCGGCAAGTCTTAAAATTAGTATTCTGCCCATCTTGTTTCCACATCCTGCTTATTATGCAGCAATACTCCTGCCGAATCTCTAATGGATGTTTTACGTTGGTACCTCGCCCCATATACAGCTTTTATTGAATTATAAAATTCGCCCGAGTCGTTTGCATCAGTCATCGATTGAATTTTTATCGACTTCCGTTTCCACCACTCATTTTGTAGTTCTCTGGTGACTAGCTGAGCCTCCCGTTTTGCTTTTTATAAGCATCCAGTTTCAATTTATTTGTTTAGTCTTCCATCCACATGACGTAGCTCGCTTGTTTTTTTTAATAACGATTTCACTTTTCCGATCGAGTCACTAAACCAGTCTTGCTGTCTGGAGTTTTTGAAACCCAAAATAATTTTTGCCTTCGTCATATTACAATATTTGGATGCCGTCTTATCTTCTTTCTGACGCATTTCTTTTAGCGAGTTAGCAATGCTTTGCCTGAACTTTTCAGGGCATAATTTGTTTTTTAGTGCATTTATTTTATGTCTTTGGCCTACAGTTCTTAGAGTTCTTGGGTTGATACATATGGGACCTTCTAAAACGAAAGCAAGAGCGTACTAGAATGTGATCTGTGTCACCATCCGCGCCTCTGATAGTCAGCAAACATTTTTTCCTATTTTCCTGTTTTATGATCACGTAATCAATATTGTGCGGAAATTTCGACCTAGGATGGACATGTTCCTTTATATATATCCTTCAACTGATAATTTGTGTTAGTAATAAATAACCCATTTGCCGCGCAAAACTGTAACAGACGATCACCATTTTCATTTATTTTACCAATTCTGTGAGGACCCATACTTCCCTACTCTGGCATTAAAATCGCCTAGACTCATAAGGTTTCCTTTTACACAAATTTTATTTATCACGTCTTGTAAATTCTCGTAAAATTTATCTTTATAATTATCTGACCTCTGTAAGGTAGGCGCGTATGCGCTAATAACCGAGACTTCATTGGTGTGAAGAAGGTGTATTTTCATGTACATAATTCGATCATTAATACCGATCGGTTCTTGCGTGACATACTGTGTTATTTTTTCAAAAGGAAAAAATTAGTAGCTCATGATAGGAACATGGAAGTTGAAGCGCAAACCCACAACCATGCTGCCATTTCGACATGAAACAGCTATTTCAGCAGTGAGGAACACCAAGACGGCTGGACTGTCCATAACGGCACGATTGCGCGTAGGCTAGGAGAAACAAAGATAGTGAAAGGTTGTGGGATATGGAAAAAGGTCAGAAATACAGAATTAGGATGAAGGAAAGGAGAATAGGAAAGAAGAGGTTCATTTTCTGTTAGGGTTTGTTCCCTTAGCCTTTGGGTAAAAACCCTAACTGCAAGGCAGCGCTTGATTTCTGTCAGGGTTGTCTCTCTTAGACTTTAGATAAAAAATCTTAACCGCAAGGCAGCGGGTTGTTACTGAGAAGGTAACGATTTGAAGGGCTTTAAGGCGACCTAAACCCGCCGAGGTAGAGACGGTCATAGAATTTTTGCAAACTTTTAGGAGACAGGTCCTCAAGCTGTCCATCTGCATTCTCGTGTCTCCTAGCCCAGTCACTACTGGAATCGTTTGCCAGTCTTAGTTCGCGACTGCTTATTGGTTATTCGCAGCTGGCCAGTAAATCTACTGGTCACTTCACTATCCACCACCTATAGACGCGTCCTGTTCCGGTTAGAGCTCCGGATCCCAGAAGGTACGTAGTACCCCTGGGAGGGCATATATATATATATATATGTGTATGTATATATAATGTAATATTGAAAAATTAGAGAAAGTGAGCAAAACGATGAAAGGCAGAGATAAAAAAAAGAGAGATATTTATATAAATTTATGGGTGTAACAGACATACATTACCTATGATGTGTGTATGTATTTATGGGTCGATCAAGGCAAGTGACTTGTACGATAGTTAAGCCTTAATAATACGAAAAGCATGTTTATTTTTAAGTATAATGACAAATATAGATAGCTTTATTACGCAATAACGACAAAGAAATATCAGCTTTACGAACTATAGGAATGTCACATACAACAAATTTTGCAAAATTTCTGTAAATTATTACATGCTTTGGGGATGTAATATCGCACAAAGAATTTAAAAATATTTTGGAACTTTTTTTTGTAAATTATTTCAACGTCGTAGGTCAAGTAACAATGGTATAATTTTCCCGTTTTTAAATAAATTTTTGAATATTTGAACTTTTTTAAAGTAAATGTAATGAAGGAACGGATGATCAGTATTTTTAAAACTTTTAGTTCGTTGTTTAGAAAATTGCAAATGAAACAATTAGATTTGTCTTTCGTTTTTCATCGATTTTGCGATGTTAAAGGTCGTTATCGTACGGATAGTAGATTATAATAAAATATGTGTTTTGGAATTTCTATAATAATATTTAACAAAAAATTAGAAAAACATAAATTTTAATTTTAACGAGGTTTATTTTTGTTTTTAGCAAAAGAAATAATTTTATTCAAAGTTACATCGTCAAAAATGCCATATTTCGAAAAAGTAAAGTCGGAATTCCACCTTTTTTTTGTATTTCTCAATTCTTCGATTGAAGTTTTTTAATTACAAATGAGCTTTTTAATAAATTTATTATTTTTTCCTATTCTTCACCTATTATTAGTATATCATCTACACAGATAGCAACATATGTGTTTTTTTTTTTTTTTTTTTAATTTTTTATTTTTTTTTATTTTTTGGGCACTGCTGAGGAGCAATCACAACCCACTAACGTGTTGATAAATAGTTATTATATATTGATATTACAATTGGTTAAGAATTTGTAAAGAAGGAGAAAAACACGGGAGTCATTAGAAAAAATTAAGGAAGTGATAGAGAAAGGAGGACGATAACCGATGGATATTAAGGAATTCAGGAGTGCGAGTTGGTCAGGTGTGTGAAAACTGCAATTGAAAAGGATGTGGTTTTCATCGGCGATAATTTGTGAATCGGCTAGATGGGAACAATATGGGGAACTGGAAATCCCAATACGCAACATGTGAGCCGGAAGACGATTGTGTCCAGAACGTAAACGGGTGATGGTTGTTATAAATTTTCGGAAGTTGTGGTGTATGTTGGACAAATTAAAGTACCAGGGAGTAGGTGATCTGGCCAGATAATATCTAGGGGTGGAAGAACTAACTAGCCACGATGACCACTCGTAGGATATATCCATGTTGGAAAGAGATATCAGGTCTGTGGTGGAAATTGCCGGCACCAGAGAGCCGAAGGAAATGGCTTCCTTGGCCAGAGTGTCGGCAACCTCATTGCCATGAATTCCGGAATGACCGGGAATCCAGTCGTATGATATTAAGATGCCGCGGTTGAATAGTAAATAATTCAATTGTCGCACTGCCAAGGAAAGATAATTGGAATTAGGTTGAAAGGAGGAATGTTTCAATGCGAGGAGAAAACTTAGGGAGTCGGATAAGATTAAGTATAGGGAGGAGGAATGGTGATCTAAACATGATAAGAATTGCAGAGTTTTAAGGATGCTTAGGCTCGGCAGTGAAAATTGAATTGAACTGAGGAAAAATGAATGATTTGGAGATATTATATTGCGGTATATAGAATGCTCCCGTAACAGACCGACCGGGAAATTTGGATCCATCTGAAAATACATGTACATGATTAGGCCAGTAATTTTGTATGAAAGCATTAAGATCAGGATGGGAAGATATGATGGAGGAGAAGGAGGAGGTGTCAATGGAGATGTTAAAAACATTGACATGATATGAATTAGTAAAGTAAATTGTGGGACGAGATGGAAGGTTAAGATACTTGTACGTCCGGTATTTATAAGCTGCAGTGGAGAGTAGTGGAATACGGGAGCAATTGAAACGCCATTTTCTGAAAATGTTTAAAAAAATTGGAAGTGAAGGAATTAACTTGTTTATTGAGAGATTTCGAGATAAATCGGAAGGCTAAATTTTTATGTCGGGGGGAGAGAGGAACAATATGAGACTCGGAGGAAAGAAATGAAATAGGAGTAGAACAGCCTAAAATTAAGCGCATACAGAGGTTTTGTATTTTATCCAATTTGGTTAAGTGGTGACGGGAGGCATTACCATACAGGAAGGAGCAGTAGTCAATTTTGGAACGAATTAAGGAAATATATAGAATGCGGAGAGAAACGGGATCTCCACTCCAGACAGTTGAGGAGAGGGATCTTAGGATATTAGAGGATTGTAGGGTGACCGAAATAATGAAGTCTAGATGATCTAAAGTCAGTCCTAAGTAGGTGAATTGCGTTACTATAGCGATGCGGTCATTATAAAACGGAATATATTGAGGAGAATAGGTAGGCCGATTGAGGGAAAACACGATAGCTGCAGATTTGCTGGGATTAATGGAAAGATCGGAAAATTTGAAACGGTTACTTAAAGTTATGATATCATGTGTTAAATATTGTGTAATAAGGTCAAGATTATTGCTATGTTGAAAGAGGACCAGATCGTCCGCATAGGAGATGAGATGGGATGAATGGGGAAGCGGAGGTTTTAAATCGTGCATAATATAGATATTAAATAAAATGGGACTAAGAACAGAACCTTGTGCGAGACCAGTGTAAGTAGTGCAGTGCAGCGGATGTTGGAGTGTAGGTTGCCGGAAGTGTAAATGTTTGATTTTAAATAGGTTACAAATATAAGCTGCGAGATTATGTGGATTACTAAGTGATAAGAGGCGTTGGTGCAGTAAGCTGATGTTGACGTTATCGAAAGCTGCGGTGAGATCCAGAAATGTGGCTAACAAGAAACCTTTATCTATATATGTTTTGTATATGTTAGATGTCAGAAAGGAGAGACAATCAGCAGTTGAATATTGGGGGCGGAAGCCATAAATAAAATTAGGGAGAATATTATTATTTTCCAACCACCACTCTAAACGGTAGCGGATGACAGATTCAAGAAGTTTTCGAACACAGGAAGCTAGAGCAATGGGGCGGTAGGAAGTAGCCAAATGTTTGGGTTGGTTTTGAAGATTTGTGAACAGGGGTAATGTTGAAGGTTAGCCAGTCCTGAGGAATAAAGTTTTCTTGTAGAAATTTGGAGAACATTTGGGAAAGGAAATTCAAAGAACGGGTTGACAAAGCTTGAAGCATTTTACATGATATTAAATCAGGGCCTGGGGCAGTATCCCTTTTATTTTCTAATATATGTGTGAGCTCTCTAATCGTGATAGGCATATCCAACATGTTTGAAGGGGAAGCAGATGTGAAATGGAAAGGGTTGGTTTGATGAAGGGAAGGTACACGTACATAGGAGAAACGCGGTTGACAAATTCGTCAAACCAATATTCGTGATCAATAGAAGGAGTAGAAGCAGAAAGAGCTCGATGTTTAAACGCTTTACATTGTTCCCAGATTTTGGATAACGGTGTGGATCTGTTAAAAGATGAGCAGAATCGTCTCCAGGAATCCCGTTTAGTCTGATTTAATAACCGGCGGGTTTGGGCATTGATCTTCCTAAATTCAATAAAATTGGATACGGTTTTATTTTTCCGAAAGATGCGGAATGCCTGATTCCTTTTGTTTATCTGGAAGGAACATTGCTTCGTCCACCATCTGACGGGAAGTTTCTTACCTAGGTAAATGGAATTATTACAAGTGGAGGCGGAAACTGAATCATGGATGATGGATAGAAAGAGATCATATACTTCGGGGGAGGAGAGATTTGACGGAAAGCTGAAGAAAAGATTGTCAGCAATGGAAGAGAATAAATCATAATTGATTTTTTTGGTGTGCGGGATAGAGGAAGGGGTAGAAGATGAAGTAGTATCCCCGCCGGGGTGTTGGAGGTAAATACAAACTGGCAGATGATCACTACCCAGATAGAAGGGGATGACCGACCAGTTGCATGAAAAAGATAAGATGGGAGAACAGAGGGTGAGATCAATGGCACTGGATGAAAATTGAGGAGTAGGAAGCGTGGTGTGAGTCCCGTTGTTTAGAATATTCAGTGAATATTGATCGGCAATTTGCAAAACGGCTGTACCATTAAGATTAAATGAACTACAGCCCCAGCTGGGGTGGTGAGCGTTAAAATCGCCCCCAATAATGAGATGTGTCGAGGCTAAAGACTCAATGGCTGCTCCGAAAGCTCGCACATTGATTCTGTGTAGGGGAGGCACGTAGATGGACAGTATATTGACTGTAGTATTATTGATAGTAACGGCGATTCCTATTGAGTTGATGTTATGCAACTGATTTGAGTAGTTAACGAAATGGTCGGGAAGAAGATGATGTGGAATGTGTTGCTTAACCAGCACGTCGGTACCGCCATAACCGTCGACCCTATCCTGTCTGTAGATTGAAAATCCGGGGATGGAAAAACCTGTGGATGGAGATAATCACGTTTCAGAGATAAGTAAAATGTCAAAGTTCTTCTCTCGTAAAAATATTTCTAGGTTTGGTTTGTTGCAAGGTAGGCTACGAGCATTCCATTGCAGAATCTTAATCATCAACAATGGGAGAAGTAAGGAGCAGTGATATATAGGGAAAAATGGAGCTAATGTAGATACGTGGAATGGCATGGATTAAACCAAAAATGTGGTGTCGAGCACTGCTTAAAGGTGAGAATAGAAGTGATCAAAGGGTAAGATGGGTAGAATGGTAGAGTAAGAGGAAAATGAGATATATAACATACATGCACGCACGTACTACACGCACATATACATATGTACATGTGGACGCACACACCCATATGAATAGTGGAGCTTTTACGCACACCCACACATACATACACACGTGCGCACACACACACACACGCATACATATATACATATGAACATAAATCTCCAAATGGATAAATAGAGAGAGGAAGAGATTGGAAGGTTAAAAGGCGTTCGCAAGAGTTGTAGGTGATATAATGAATTTGTGGGGGTGAGTTAGCATTAAGGGTGTATACTTTAATTTTTGAGTTGTTTGATACGAGTTGATGTAGGTTGCGATTTAATTTCGGAAGGTCTAGAAGGAGCAGAGTGGACGATACGGACTTTACTTTGTTTACTGGGATGAGGAAGTTTATTGGTATCGGAATTAGAATCGGAGGAAGATGAGGCAAAGGAAGCGCCTCTACGTAAGGCAGCGTTAGGTTCCCTGAGGTTATGTTGTGAAGAGATATTGTTTAAGGAGGATTTTGTAGGAGGGGACCCGTCAGATGTGTTAAGATTAAGCTGTGTAGCATGATCCGGATAGGGGGCTTTGGTGGGAGAGGATATGTCAACTTGATTAAATTTAGATTGAGAGAAGTTACTTTGACTTGGTATGTTTGAAGAAGATTGTTGGAGGTAGACAGGAGGGGACTGTCCCGATGGGAAGGAAAGTAAGTGATTATAGCTTGGAAATTGTTTGTTGGTGGCGATAATTGGGCTGCGAAAACGATTCGGAGAGGGGTATTTGGTGAAGTGATGACGAGATGTATCGGTATTTTTAGGTAAAGCTGGCTTGTTTACAGAATGAGCAATAGAGGAGGCTGCATCCGCAAACGTAAAGGCTTTACTGACTAGGCTGGATTTGGAAATATTAATGGCTTCAGTTCGGGATACATTATCAAAGGCTACTATTTTATTAATTTTATATTGTTCCTGGTAATATAGGCATGAATGATTCGTGGTGAAATGTGAGTCGTTACAATTTAAGCAAGGCGCTGATTCATTTTCATGATTTCCAGTACAATTAGGACATCTTGGTCTAGAGCGACATTGAGTGGCAACATGTGAGTAACAGAAACAATTTCTACACAATACGGGAGGTTTGATACTTGGTTGTACCTCGAACCTCAACTTGTACACAGATATGAACTCGGGTAAAATGTTTCCTAGAAATTTAATTTCGACTGTACGAGTAGGAATAAGAGTAGTATCTTGACGTCTATGAATCCGGCGTAAGTCAACAACCTCAACGGAGCTTTCGATCCCGTCCTGCAAGTCTTGGGTTGAAATATCAGTCGGCACGTCGCGAATAAATCAGAAACGATATAACAGACTGTTAGGAATAAACACATTTAAATTGTGTTTACCGTTGATATTTAAAAGAAATGAATTCGCAGCAGAACATGTGGAAAAAGTAGCTTTAATTCGGTTGCGACCACTTCGGGTGAAATAGCTGAGACCATCAGAGGATGCTAGTAATTTGCAAATGGCCAAGGGATTGAAATTGCCTATATTTTGATCTTTAGCCTCTATCAAAACCACATAAGGACCAGAATGTATCGAAGGCGAGTATACGGGAATTTTTTCATTAACAGTGCTGCGAATATTATCGATAGAATTATTACTATTATTAAAGGCATCACTACTAAAATTATTATTCTTAATAAATTCATTATCGATCTTACTGTTATCATCATTATTACTACCACTATTACCACTGCTGTAAAGGTTACTGCCAACGTTATTATTACCACTATTAACACTATTATTAATACTACTACTATTACAACCAACACTGTTGTTCAAGCTTTCATTTATTCGATCCGGGGGTCTTTATCCCCTGGACTATCTATCTCCATATCAGAAATACGTGTATGTGTTATTTAATATATATAAACATTCAGCATAAGATGACTTTTTTAATCCAGTAGGTACTAAAGTTTCATTAATAGTGTGATTCCAGCATCTAGTGCTTGTTTTAAACCGTAAATAGCCTTTTTTTTAAATTTTAATACATAATTATCTTTAAGACTGAAATTTTCAGAAGGATTCATAAATATGTTTTCCTCTAATTTACCATTTACAAAAGCAGTTTCTACATCTAAATGAGTAATTTGTAAATTTCGTTTGTTTGCTACACTTAATAAAATTCTCAGCGTTTCATATTCGAGTGTAGGGGAATATAGGCTTCATCAAATTTATTTGTTTGAAAACCTTTTGCAACTAGTCTTGCTCTATAAGTTCCATCATCTTTTATTTTAAAAATCCATTTTGAATCTATACATTTCTCATCTTTGGGTTTTTAACAATTTCCCAGACACCATATTTCCTTTTCCATGGCGTTTTTCCATTTAAAGTCATAACGTAATTTTTGAGATAGGTAGGTTGTTTGTATATTCTTTTTGGTCTTTCATGGATAGTCTCACTTTTCTCCAAATCAGAATGTTCCGTATTACTTTCTTCATTATCTTCTTCAATCTCTAAACAAATATCTGATGTGTCATTTACTGCTTGTCTATCTTCTCGCACTTGTTCCAAACATGGGAATACACTTTCAATAAATTTCACATTTCTAGATACTATAATCGTATTTTTCTTTATATTTAGAAAATGATAAGCCCGTTATGTGCATAATTTAAAAATATACATTTTTCAGTAACTTCTGATAATTTCCCTTTTCTGAATTGTTTATTAATAATAGCATAAGCTAAACAACCAAAAGTTTTCAAATATTTGTATTTAACTGTTTTTCCATAATTCGTAAGGAATTTGATTATTTATCGCTTTTGTTGGTATTTAGCGTAAACACAACATGATATAGTGCTTCATGTCATAATTTTTCATCTACACCTGATTGTATTAAAACTGCTCTCAATTTTTCTACGATAGTGCGATTCATTCGTTCAGCAATACCATTTTGTTGTGAGGTATATGGTGCTGATGGTTTCGTAATAGTACCATTATTTGACATAAAACTCATTATATTTTCATTTATATATTCTCCTCGCCCATTGTCACTTGTAAACATTTTTATTTTTCGTTCAAATAATGTTTCAGCTTCTTTTGTGAACTCAATTAAAGCATCATAAACACCATTTTTAGTTATTAGTGGATATGCTTTAACATAATGTGAACATTCATCAATAAATCTTACACAATATTTATATTCGCCATCCTTTTTAATTTCGCACACGTCCGAATGAATATTATCTAACGGTTGTTTTGCATACTTTTAAAACAAGGTTTAGAAAATTTTGATCTAATACATACTTCGCAGTTATCTATTTCGTCGGAAAATTCTTTAATTAATTTTTTTCCTTTTAAATATTTTAAAACGTGATTTCCAACCTGGTTTAATCTATTATGCCATATTAGCGAATTTACCATATTTTTAGGTGATAATTTTAATAAATATATTCCCTAGTTTTCATCTAATATAAAACTTCTGCAGAATCTATTACCTTAAATTACATTGTTATTTTTAAAGAGAACATTATATCTATTTTTATTTATCTGTATCACAGAAATTAAAATTTTCTCTTAGATTTGGAACGTACCATATACATTTATGAAACGTAGTGTGTTATCAATATCAACAGAACCTATACCATAAGCCATTAACAAATTTTTTCCATCTGCTACTTCTACTTTTTCAGGATTTTCAAACTTTTTATAATTTTTCAAAAAAGTTTTATTATTGACACAGTGATGTGTTGCTCCTGAATCCAATATAAATTTTACACTTTTAAAATTCATTTTTTTCTTATCCGGTCAATTGACATGCCAGATTTTCGGATCATTACCGTTAATGGAAAATAGCTCGGATCAGTGGCGATAAAGAACGTATATAGTTCTCAGAAAAGAAGGATGTTCTTTTATTTGAAAAATTGTACCAAAAATTGAAGAGGGATTATGAATTCGCATAGTCTGCACCTGAAATTCTTCTAATCTAAATATAACTGAAACCAGCGAGGCATCTTGTTATATTTGTACTTTCACCTGCACATCGTCATTATATTCTTTATTTCGTAAATTAAAATTATGCAATTTTGCGTAAAAAATTCGGTAATGCGTGAGACTGAAGGGGTTAACAAATCTGAGATATTGACTATTTTGTTTCGAACTAACTCAATTGAAATACGATATTATTAGGTATAGCTGTTCTTCTTCTTCTGTGACGTCATACGCATGCTCTTGGACGAGACAATTAACTAGATTTATCTGTTGTCCGCTGTGTTTTATTGTTGTTTTCCCAGCCTACTGTTTTATATTCTTCAACCGTGGATGTTCTTTTTCTTCGTGATTTTTAATTTTACCTTCCATATATAATTACCTGCTATATTTCGTGTTTTCTGTTTCCGATAACGTGGCCAAAGTAACTTGACTTTCTTTTTTAATTATATCGAATATTTACCGTTCGCGCGTTTGCTCTTCGTAATAATACTTCATCGTTTTCCAATTTCCGCATCCATGGTATTTTCATTGTTCTCCTGTGTGCGGCATTACGCTTCCAGATATCTGTTTTACTCGTGTATTCTACAACGTATAATAAAATGTGATATATGTAACATATTATAAATTCTTGTCCTATAGAAAAACTTAGAGATGAGTCGGTGAGAAATTTACGTATTCTTCCAAAAGCTGTTTTTCCGTAGCCACATTTTCTCAAAACTTCAACAGAAATGTGTACGTGATAAATATTTGAACTTTTCAACTTCTTCTAAACTTTTACCGTTGATTATGTAATATTTGCATCGTGGTGTTTTTTACGGCTTATTACCGTGAACTTTTTTTTTTTATAAACGTTATAATGTTCGTACTACCGTCTTCAACATTTGAAGCTTTACGACAAGTTTTTTTTTTTTTTTGCCTAGGTCGAGTTAAACCTTTTGGGGCCAGTAGATTCCAATTTAAGTATTACATACTAAATTATAATTTTTTAAAATAATGCACCTTAAAGTAAAAAGAAAAATAAGTAATAATATTTTATAGTCACAGCTTAATAGATGATGTAGGGAATACGGAGTATATATCAGTTTATTAAAAAATATTTGTCTGTTATAATTAAATTAATGATAATTAAAAATTAGGTGATTTATATCTTGTAGAAAATTTATGGAAATATGTACATTGTCCCTGATTATCTCCGTTTGAAAAATTTTACTCTATACGGGAAAGACCGATGCGTAACCTACAAATGGTAACAAATCTGCGAAATTGATAAGAGGGCAATACCGGAAGATGCGCCTGAACAATACTAAAATATTTACCTTTATTTGGGAATGTCCAATATTCGTACCAAGAATTGTTTGAGTTTATCTGAATTTTAGAGCGTAAATTTGATGATAGAATAAATGGAAGTGGAATGTCTGACTAGGACTTCAAAACAAAATTCTAAAGCATCGCCTGCTCGTATCATTTTTACACATTTGTCTGATATATCGATATCAAGGACCTGAATGAACAGTTCTGTATAGTTAGGAGCGAACTAAGACTATCACTGCACATAGGTATAACAGGTATTTAGACATTTGTCTGATATATAAAATATCATGATTTTCTTACATATTTCTTTCCTTGTTAATACATCTTTCTTTCTAAATAATAATCGAATTCTCCTTCTATTGTATCATACTGTCGATAGCGATATAAATATTTAAAATGCGCCCCCCTCATCATATCCTACACTTACCAATATTACTCTTTACTTATATTTCGAAAAATTTATATATAAATTTTCTATAGAGTAAATAGCGTAAGTTAGAGCGTATTTAATAGATATGTTTGATGGGTAAACCACCTTGGAATCCTAATAAAAGTATTTATATATGTGTATATATTTAAACAGTTAACTGCGGCCTCATCGCTCCAGCAAGTTATAAAACTCGCGGAAAATAGGGACATATGGCGAACAAGTTTGAAAGGAATTGGAACTCGTAATTTCACGATGCTATATGATGATGATGATATATATATATATATATAAATTCTGTCCATAAATATTTTCTAATGAGGAAAAAAAGAAGAAAAATAAAAATAAAACGCTAATTACCGAGTGTGATTTTCGTATTAATCCGAGCTGAATAAGACATCGGATGTAATATAGCCCAGTATCGATCGATGGATACGGCCACTAACGAAAATATCGATATCGTGCAAAAGATCACCAATAAAGATACGGTAAATAGACACAGTTCGAAGTGTCTCGGTAAACCTAAGCTTGATAGTACGGCACACGGTATACCGATTAGGCCCACCGATAAATCGGCCACCGCTAACGAGATGATGTAGTAATTCGAACGACGTCTTCGCAGTTTCTTGTCTCGTTTGAAAGCTACGATGACTAGCGTATTGCCGATAATGGCCGTTATGGCGACAACCGTTTCCGAGACAACGTACGGTAATTTAAGCTTCGAACTTACGTCTACCTCTTGACCGGATGTCATTTCGATCGCTATTCGAAATTACTCATCCGACTTTCGATATCTGGGAATCCAAAGAAACTGATAGCGATCGAAGACGTCCCCAGCTGCGGAAATCATACTTCAATAGACATATATAACTATATATATATATATTTAATAATTAACCTTATCGATTACCGTTAATTATAAATTCGAAATGACGTCCGGAAGTCGGAAAAAAAACCCGAAATTCAAGTAATGACGAACACACGAAATCAGATTACAAGGACGAGAGCAGGTGGTCTCGAGGAAAACTCGGTCACGTACGTTTAATTCGTCGTCGGTATTTAACGAGAATGTAATGATGGTCAGTGGAGGGCGCTGTCAAACGAATATTATCGAATTGAAATTAAGGTTTCGCCGACTAACGTGCTTATCTATAAACAAAAAGTCGATAAAACAATATCAAGTGGCGTGCGCGTTGAGTATTTATTTTTATTTAAAAAAATACAATTTCATTTATATATATATGTATGTATATGTATATAAAAACTTATCTATTTTGTAATTTTATTCGATATTTATAACTAAGTGTAATCGTTATTATCGCTGCATTTTTTGTTTTTTCGTTTGTTTTTTTTATTTTTGTTAATATTGTTTAAGATAAAATCTAATCTCTTCGTTTTAATAAAAAATAATTATTACCAATTTCGAAAGTATTATATATTGAAAACGAAAATGTACGTACCCGAATAGTGGAATAAAAAAAAATTAAAATAAATAATTAGGTAAAAAATAAAAAAAAATCGCATGAATTATTTTTCAAAATCTGTTTTATAAATAAAATTTATTGTAAATAAATCTAAAATTGAAATTACGTCTGGCTAATGAAATATGTATATCAAATTTTAAGTTGTCGTTAAAACTATATGAAAAACTAGTACTAAAACGAATGAGATTATTTGTGGAGGTCCCAAACCACCAGTTTGGATTTAGGGACCAACATTCCACAATTCAACAGGTGCATCGGGTAACGACAGTTATAGAGCGAACATTCGAAGATAAACAATTTTGCACGGCCGTTTTCCTCGACGTAGCACAGGCTTTCGATAAAGTCTGGCACGAAGGTCTCATCGTTAAAATGTGTAACCTTCTGCCAGGGAATCTATGTCGTTTGCTAACATCATACTTGTCAGAAAGACAATTTCGGGTAGCACACGAAGATGCTAAATCATCGTATCACCCAATACAGGCTGGAGTTCCGCAGGGTAGTGTCCTTGGACCTATCCTGTACCTCCTATATACCAACGATTTACCTACTGATGATAAAACAATTACGGCTACGTTCGCCGATGACACCACCATTCTATCCAAGAGTAGTTGCCAGAAGGAAGCAACAAAGAACCTTCAACGACATCTAGATAGCGTCATCAGTTGGACTGAACGATGGAAAATCATGTTCAACAACTCCAAATCGCAACACATCGTATTCACCCTGCGGCACGTTAACGTGTCCCATCGGGTTTATATTGCAGATCAACCTATTCCGCAAACCAACGTGGTAAAATATCTTGGCATGCACTTGGACTCTCGTCTTTCGTGGAAACCGCATGTAAAGATGAAGTGCAGGCAAATCAAGAAAACCATGTCATCACTATACTGGCTAATAGGACGGCGTTCAACGATTAGCATTTACTGCAAACGCCTGATATACTTACAAATTATAAAGCCCATATGGACATATAGCCCTATGGGGCTGCGCTAAGAAGACCAATAAGCAGCTTGTCCAAACTTGGCAAAACGTAATCCTACGAATAATCGTAGATGCCTATTGACCTCAAAGTGTACGCGAAGTAATACAAGATATTGCAAAGATGCATAAACGACGACTGCATGGACATCCCAATCTTGAAGCGAAAAAATTGCTTGACATCGAACTCGATACTCGCCGTTTGAAACGAATGAAAGCGCATGACTTGATTTAGCATTAAGTACTAATTTATATATGATATATGTAAGTTAGTAAGAAGCCTTGCTCGCTGGAGCAAGTGTCTTCACACCCGTCTTTATGTTTAACACTATTTTTAAGCATATACACCATCGTAATAATAGTAATACTTATTTGAGCGTAGTCTTAAGATCGTATTAACTCTTAAAATATATGATAAAAAAAAATATATATATATATAAACATTTCTGGTAATTCATATGTAATATTTATTTGTGCGTGCTTGAAAATGACGTAATTGTCGAAAAGCAAAAACTTTTAGTGATTATTGGTGTTATATTTTGTTTTATTTATAATTTATTAATATGCCTATTGTACATTTTTTCTAGCTTGAATATCTCACCAAAATATGCCCAACGTTGTCGATTAAAATAATTTTTATAAATAATTTCTTCATAATTTACTAATATGCCTATTGTATACTTTTGGATATACCGTAATTATACTTTTACGTATTAAGTCGATTTAAAGAAAAAATTCGAAAATATTTTAATCGAAACACTTTTGATCATCTAAAACTCGAAAAAAATGTTTATCATTCTAAAGAGTTAAATTGTATTCGGTCATAACTCTTTCAAAATAGTAGAAATTTTAAAATTTTTTCATCCATACCGGAATATAATTTATCCTCATCAAAAGTGCCAAATAGGTCGCACTTGATAAATGTTCGTATTCTGTACCAATTCGCCTCGATTTTCATTCTCCATTTTTCATTATTGCACTCTATTCTTGTCCATCTACTATTTCTTATTTCGTTTAACGTGCACAATAAAGTCAAATTTAAATCGTTTTCTACTGAAAGAGATTCCATTACATTACTTTTTTTTTTTTTTTTTTCTTCTTTTTTATTGCCAATTTGTACCTAGCTTGATAAAGCTATCAACAAATGTTTGAAAAGAGACTCGTGTATAGGGAGCACACCCATTGGTGTGTTCTACCCTATTTGTTTACACTATCTTGAGTTTTGATCCCCTTGAGACGTCTTGTCACTGGTTTGTTCGGGATCGCTGCCGCTAGCTGATTGGGGTGTCCATACAGACGCATCATGTGATTTTGAGTTCGTCTATTAATGACCTCGTCAATGGTATGAATCCCTAAATCTCGATGGATCAGTTCATTGGTAACGTACCAAGGCATACGGTATATCAATCTGAGGGCTTTGTTCTGGAACCGTTGGATGATCATCCGATTCGATGGTTTCGCGCATCCCCACAGCGGTGCAGCGTAGGTCCATATTGGTTTCAGCATGGTATTATATATTAACAGCTTGTTTCGTAGTGACAGCTGCGACTGATATCCTATAAGCCAGTATAGGTTTCTCAGCTTTAGGTCCAATTCCTTCCTCTTCTTCTGTATATGAATCTTCCAATTTAGAGTGGAATCCAAATGTACACCAAGGTATTTCGTCCCTTTGCTTCTCGGTACCAGTATATTATTTAACATTAATTGTTTATTTTGAACCTTTCTATTGGAGAATGAGACGTGTGTACATTTTTCAGGATTTATTTGGAGGTCCCACTTTTGTGTCCATTTAAGTATGGTATTTAAGTTTGCCTGTAAAATGGCAACAGCCTTATTAGCATCTTCATCAGATGCAATTAACATCGTGTCATCTGCAAATGTTGCTACTTGTACATGTTCATCAGTTGGTAAGTCGGCAGTATAGATATAATATAAGAGGGGCCCCAATACACTGCCCTGCGGCACACCAGCGTGTATAGGGTATATTTCCGAATGATCATCGTCATACTTGACATGAAACAGCCTGTCTGTCAGGTAAGATTGCAATAATTGATAATATTTTTCCGGGAAAATCTTTCTAATTTTATATAATAGACCTTTATGCCATATTTTGTCAAAGGCTTTAGAGATATCAATAAAAATTGCTTCATTATATTTTTTATTCTCAATTCCTTCTTCAATTGTTTCCACAACTCTGTGTACTTGCTGTTCAGTAGAATGTGAACTTCTGAAGCCAAATTGATGTTCTGGAATTACTTTTTTTTTCTCAACAATTTTATTTAATCGATTTAGTATCAATTTCTCTAGTAGTTTGCCAAGGGTTGAAAGTAGTGAAATGAGTCTATAGGATGTAGGCTTAGTGCCATCCTTTCCAGGTTTCAGTATCATAATTATTTCTGAGAACTTCTACTGAACTGGAAAGTGTGCTGTTCTAACAATGGCATTGTATATATATGTTAGTAGCATTATTGATCTTTTAGGTAACTCTTTCAACATTCTCGATGTTATCAGGTCAAAACCTGGGGATTTTCTATTGTTCAGTAATTTTATTTACTAACGCTCTGAGTTCTCCGAGCTTTTAGTTTTTCAGTCTCTTCGACTATTTCTAAAAAAAACTACGTCTCCAATTTCAATCTTCCATTAGCAAGTTCTGTATAGCTATCTAGCGAGTGACGTTCGTTGTTTGTTATTTTCCATCGTTCGTTTTTCGCCGCTCTCCATTGCTTCTAATGTCAAGTGATGCAATAACACTGTATTCGTACAACTTGTGTAGCGGTGTTGTTTTTAAGGAGCTTACAATTATTCTACACGTTTCGTCCGGAGCAACATTTATTTTCTTCGCGCGTGTCGAACGACTCCCTAACTGGACAAGTATACTTTCCCACTGAGTAGCAAAGTGCTGCTGTTCGCAGTACATTTTGGCTCCCCATTTAGCGTTTGTTAATTTTCGAATGATATTAACTCCTAAATATTTAAGGTGGTCGGTGTGGCTGAACTTTTGCGCTTAGCGTTTAGTCTTTACCAAACTGAAAGGTGCATGTATCAGTTATTGTTAAATTCGGTTTTAGTCGATTAACAACGTAACGTTTATCGAGTACCTTGTTCATTTCATCGAGGGTTTGTTCTACACTTTGAAACATTGAAACACGTTGTTTAATGCTATGGCGTCAAGATCATCTGTAAAAATGAAATGCTTTGTATTATTCCTAATTGGTGGTTGATCGTTGTTGTATATATATTGAATAATGCCCTGAGAGTTATATCATTATATTCATTCCATTCTGTCTCGAACTTCTTTTTATTGTCATTATTTACTGGACGCGATCATCAAAGAGGTTCCTTCATGCAAAAGTTGAATCATTGGACGGGTACAAATTTCATAATCGATTACGATTTCTGAGTGATGTAATTATGACAAATTGAAGGGCAACATACACGACTTGGTTATTTAAGTGTCTCTACAACTCCACGACGATGTGAAAATTTAAGCAAGATATTAATAATAATTGATAATAATAATAATAATAATACTAATAAATTTCACGTGGTCCGTAGTCGGTCAATTCGAAAGAAGAAATATACGTTTAATATCAAAACCATACTTAAAAGAAATAAAACAAAAAAAATTAGAATGTTTGTTTTATGTTAAACTGACCGAATTAAATAATAGTAAATACAGAATTTTTTTATCCTGGTTACGAAATCGTTAAACATTTGTGAAAATTAATGGATGACAACTTTCCCCTCATCTTCGGTTATCATCATCATCATAAGTTCGACAGTCTTAGAACTGATTTTCTTCCATGGTAAGTAACTTCCAGCCCGACCGATTCTCTGTAGCTCTCTTTATAGTATTGGTTTGTGACTGTATCATGCAACAACTTTGCAACGAAATTGTTTCGCGGTCAACCACGACCTCTTTTTTTCCCTGGAATCTGTCCTATTACATCGCGTAACAGACCACCGTGTCGGAGTACATGCCTCGTCCAGGTTAATCGCCTGTTCTTTATCGAATCTAACAAGGTCCGTTTAATTCTTTGGGGAACTTCTTCATTCATAGTTTTTTAAGTCCAACTTATTCTTAGTATCTTACTCCAACGCCACATTTTAAAAGTCTGCGTTTTACATATTTGTATAGAATATTGTATTCGAATAAATTTACGTAATTAATCGTTTATGAACGATTACTGTTTGTAATAATATATAAATTTCTATTAATAATAATTTAATTCGCTTTCTCGAACCGTCTGATTTTATGGGTTTTTTCGTGCTTTTTTTATTTAACAGCAATATCTACAGGCGAGTAAATAAACTTAATAATATAGTGGGACTTGTACAGAGGGCGCTAGAAGTAATGTTCGGACACAAAAGTTAGTGAAAATTTAAATTGTTTATTTAATAAAACGTAAATTTCAATATACAGTAATAATGAGTAAACGACCTAGTACTGATATAAATCTATAGTTAACAAATCATGTTGGAATAAAGAATTAGAATATTGTAAGTTACTTGTTAGGAAACTTAGTAATATCAAACATAAAAATTTCAATAATAAATTAATATATATAAACGTAACTTTAAAGTTATATAAATGCAAAATTAAATATTTCAAACGAAAAACCTGGAGAACTTTTTGTACTTCTTCTAGGGCTTCGGGGAAACCCATATAAAATTTTAACAAATTCAGATTGTTTTAAGTTTCCCGATTTAAAAATTCATAATGATACTGACTGCAGTTCATTAATCACTAACAATTTAGATAAAATGAGTTTTAATTATGAAATCATTTTTTAACTTTAAAAAACCTGTTTCCATTTCGTTGTCTAAAATTACAGATAAAAATAAGCGTTTGCATTTTGATGTGATATACCAAGAACTTAAAAGTATTATAATGAAACTTAACAATAGAAAAGCACCATCATTAGATGGTATAACTAATAAAGTTATTTAAAATCATATTATTTAACTTTCCATGTTCGATTGTTAATACTGTACAGCAAATTGTTACAACTCAACATGTTCCCAGACATTTGGAAAAGTGCTAATATTATAATGTTGAATAAACCAAATAAAAATTTAAGTAAAGTAAATGGATACAGATCGATATGTTTATTAAATTCGCTCGGTGAAGTTTATGAAAAGATTATTTAAAAATTTTTAATTAATGAAATTAATAATACATCCGTATTTGATGCATATCAATATGGTTTTAGAAATGTTTTTTCTACAGAACTTGCTATTGCGGATGTAACAGATAACTTACCACATAATAAAGAACGTAACAATTCATCTATTGTCGTGTCGTTTGATATTGAAGGCGCATTTAACTATTGTGATCGTCAAGTAAAATCATTTAATTTCATATGGTTTTAGTTTTAATGTAATTTGTTTAATACATAATTAGTTAAGCCACAGAAGAGTAAAGTGGATTTATCAAAATGATAATATCGAGATTGAAAATAACTTTGGCGTTCCATAAGGATCTGTTCTTGGTCCGGTTTTGTCGAATATTTTATATTCTAACGTACATGCTAAATGAAGAAATATGTATGAAGGTCTGAAATTGTACAGCTACGCTGACGACTTCCTTTTAGTGTACAATTTAGATATATGTTCTAAATTAAATCTTTCGGAATCTTTAAACCTTAAGTTTGAAATTAGCAAGTCTCAAATTATGATTGTAACTGGTCGTGATCAAAATCTTGTACAAATTTTATGTAATAATATTAAGTTTAATAATCACGTTGTTTTCAGATACACTGACCACATTAAATATTTAGGTTTTATTACGGATAATCAACTGAAATATAATAAGCATATTCAATACATAAATGATAAGGTCGATAAATATTACTATATTTTTAAATCACTTGGTGGTAAATTATGGGGACTAAATTATAATTCAAAGTTAATACAAAGGCTTGGTACAGAGTTTATACTCATATTGTGCTGGTATCTACTATAACTGTTTAATCAAACAGGTAATTCATAAAGTAAATTCGAATTCCCGTAAATTTTTGATTGATTTAACATACTCATATATAACTGTTTCAAATATTGCTATTCAAACTACTGCATACGAGTATTACCTATTGATCTTCATATTAAAAAACGATCACTTATTTTTGAAATTAAAAGAAAACATAATGGAATTATAAACAATGAACATCTTAAACAACTTGATTTGCAGATTTTTAATGAATTAAAATCAAGATATGATGCTCAAACTAATGGTAAGTTAATTAATAACTTTTTCCCAGATATAATTAAACGTTTTAAAAATAAAAGGATTAAAGTACATTTTATATGACAGAAATCCTTACTGGTCATGGTTCTATCGGATATTTCTTGCATAAATTACAAATCATCAATGATGGAAAATGTCGTAATTGTGCAACTAATGAAATAGAGGATGTCCAATAGTATACGCATGTAGTAAATATAACCATCTGAGAAAATTGTATAATATCGATTGCTCTCTTAATTATAATGAAATTATTCTATTAGAAAAATTCCCTATTTTTATCTCGGAATTATTTAAGATTAAACATAGATATTGATAATCACTACCGGTAGCCATAAGCTACTTACGCAGGCTACTCTACATATTTTTTTATAATGTATGTATATATATTAATTACTATAAGAAAAAAAAATATATATATATATAATTGCACGTATCGGAAGTAAATAACTTTTTGCAAATAGACAAACGGTACTTGAAAATATAAATTATAGTAAATGTTTATAAGTGAAGAAGAAAATACAGAAACAAATTGTTCTAATAATCGTGGAGTCGCATTAATAGTAACTATGAGCAAAATTTTAGCTGAAAACAGAGTTCATAAAATAGTAACGGATATTACACCTTATGAGTAAGCAGAGTTCAGGCAAGAAAGAACTACAGATGCGATATTTACGTTAAGACTATTGCAAAAGCGTTCTAGTCAGTTAATATAGACGTTTTGTAGGTAATATTTAAACAAAATTGGACGCACTACTAAATGGTAAATACGATTTATCTCTATTTTACTTCAACGATACCTGTATACTCAGCCCACAAAAGTATACAGTAGACTTCTTCGAAGTTAAAACAGTTTTATGTCGGAAGATCAGTATAATAATAATAATAATAATAATAATAATAATAATAATAATAATGATAAAATAGTATTTCTTTGTAGAAAATAAATATTAATGTGATTTGAAATTCATCTTTATGTGTTGTACTAATATACACTATTTCGGCAAACGTGGTTACATAGTTTTTTCTATAATCAAATTAATTTTTCTTTTATCCTCTTTTGAGGCCGTGTTCATTACTGTCAAATTATTTTGTTGGTCAACTCAGAGGACCTTATTATTATTATTTGATAATACGGGCGCCGGCTGCACTACCGTTGCCATATGCACCCATTGACCTACTGTGGTCCTAGATCTGATTTAAAAGGTTCAATGAATCCAGGAACAGGAAAACATTATGAATGTGGTCGGCAGATTCAGATAACAGTTGAGGTAAGGAAGGAGGAAGGTTGTGTTGGATTCTACATGTTGTGAGAGCATGACAGGATGTTAGTATGTGTGGTATAAGCAGTTGTGACACTTGGCAAATGGGACAAAGTGGAGGATCTGTTCCTTGAAGAAGATAGGAATGAGTTAGATTTGAGTGGAATATTCGAAGTCTGGGTAAGGATAGCATTTTTCTTTCTTGTTCTTAGTGGATTAGGTTTGATTGAAAGTAGATGGTTTTGTTGATTAGACTTTCACACCCGACACCAGGATTTGGTTATGAGAAATTTCAGAAAAACTTCTACGTCGCTATAGAGAAAGAGGCGAGCGGAAATGTGTGGAAGCAAGGACCCTTTCCTGGCAGTTCGTTCAATAAGGCTCATTTACAGGAAAAACCGATGTGGCTGGGAATTCAAATAAAAACTATGGAAACTTGAGATCTAGTAAGGAGGTCATGGACAAGCAGTATGCGTTGTAAAAGTGCATTGTCCGTATAAAGGTTGTGGAGAGGTTTTAAAACATAGAGTGAATGATATTGACTATAGATGTGAAAAATTCCACTTCTTTTCGTCTAATTACAAACTGTGTGAAAGATTATCACGAGTGAAGAGTGACTGCGTACAAAGAACACCGAGGTTTAATTTTTGGAATTTTGCGAGAACCGCTGTTTAACTTTTAGGAGAACTTTAGTGTCTTTCTCCTTAGGTTTTGCAATTAAACGCGTAAATGTTATTATCGTAATTCTGTAGTTCCAATAGAGAATTTATCGATAAAAATGTATGTTTCTTTTATATATATATATATAAAGCCTAACCTTTAAAAATAATTTCATCGAACGAATTATCTCGAAATATATTTGTTTAACGTTGTTCGTTGTCACAAGTTAAGCAATTTATTTTATATAACGATATGCCTACACCAACCCACTGCTGGGTGTACGCATTCCCTAAATATTTCCAAAGTGTTCTATCTCGTGCCGGTCGAATCTAATTAATTCCAGTCCATTTTAAAATATTTCTAATCACGGTCCTCCCTCGTGTGTACGACTAGTGTCAATCGGCCACCACTACATCATACGTTTGGTCAACCTGTCATCGTCTGGTCTCGCGACTTATACTGCCCAACTCAATTTTAGCCTTGCAATTCGTTCCACTGCATCCAGTAATTTTCTTTGTTGTCTTATCCGTGAAATCGTATTGCGACATTCGAGTTTTTCAAAATTCTATGCGTAATAAAATAATGACCGCTTTAAAGAATCGTTTAATAATGACGAAAATATATATATATATATATATATATATATATATATATATATATATATATATATATATATATATATATATATATATATATATATAAACGATTACACGTAAAAAATTGGCACTATCAAATTTTTATAAATGCGAAATTTTAATTCGAGTATACTAATCGCGTCTTTAAAATAAGGCACACACACACACACAACCGGGTATGTCGGGTTTATACTGACTTACTCGTTAATTAAATATAAAACACGTGATAAAGCGCTCTTTTTCGTTTCGTGGTATTTTTAAATCGAATATATATATATATTTTTTTGTTTTGAAATTTCGGTAATTAAAATTTTGATTTACAGACATAAAAAACAACAAACAATGAAACTATTAAAATATTTCCAATGCGGATTGTCGTCGTCGTTTTATTACTAGAATTAAATAGGAAAATACGTTCGCGATCGTATCAAAATGAACAGAATTGAATTAGATATATTAATTAAATTAAATGCTAACGACGATTTTCGTTCGGTGGCAGTGAGTCGGCTATGGAATTTTTATTATCGTCGACGGCCATTTTGTAATTTAGTAACGTATTTAATTCTTTCGCATTATCTTTAATAACGTCTACCTCGTGTAAATCGTCCGAATGATGACTGCTATAATCTTCTACGCGCGGTATTACCGAATTCAGTAACTTCTACGAACAGACGAAATTAATTCGTTTGTTAATGAAATAGTGAATAATTTTCTCCTTAAAATAAGAATATAATTCGAAGGCAATTACTATAAGCAGATCGATAAAAAGTGTATTTACAAAACGAATACATTGACGGCTGGCGATTAAAAAATCTAGCGGTTGCAATTACACACGAAAAACAAATGTCGTTTCACACGACATGGCAAAGTTAACATTAATAATATTAAAGTCAACAATACGAGAAGCTTTTAAAGCTGTAATCAGAAAAACTAAAAACTATAAAGTTATACATTCCAAGATTACATCCGTCAAAGCATTATCGCTACTACATTTGCTATACTATCTATAAGTAAGCAAGTGGATTACATCAAAGTCAACAATACGAGAAGCTTTTAAAGTTGAAATCAGAAAAACTATAAAGTTAGATTATACATTCCAAGATTACATCCGTCAAAGCACTATCGCTACTACATTTGTTGACAATACGGCTATACTATCTATAAGCAAGCAACTGGATTACTACAGGGGAATGTCAATATGATTGAGAAATGGACTAAGAAATGGCAGTCTTAACGAAAGAAAATCGCATTATATACTGTTTAAAAATGCAAGCATAATGCAGAACCAATTACTGTCGAGGGTAAAAAACAGCAAGCCGACGATTGTGTAACATACCTAGGAATCTAGATAAAGGGCTAAAGACGTATTAATATAAAGCAAAAGCAATTGAATTTAATTTCGTAAATACTACTAGCTTATTAAAAGAAAATCGCCATTATCCGTACAAAATAAATTACTATTGTATAAAACTATCTTTAAGCTAGTACGCTACTATGATATTCAATTATGGGGTACGAGACGTCCGATTCAAATATTTCTAACAATGCAACTTGATATATTAGAAATGATGCCATATGTACAGAGACCTAAAAATATAACCTGTGAAAAATATAATAAGAATATACAGCGAAACATATGCACAGCGTCTAAGATCGCACTCAAATGCGCTAGGAACAGGTTTAATTAATGATAACCTTCAACAGATACGTAGATTAAAAAGAAAAATACCATTACACATAACGTTACAATTATTTAGTATCATTGAAGAATACTTTACTAGAAAAACGAATAGATATATACTCTGTCATACACGATAATGCTAACTTTAGCGGTTTACCTAAAAAAAAAAAAAAATTATTTCTACACGAATAAGTACAAAACTTATTCGATGAGAAAAGTATAAAAAATTTTAAAGTACCGAACAATTCGATAAATTCTACGTAGAATAGTTAAGTATTCTTATTTTTTCACAATTTACATAAAACAATCCTCTGAAAATGAAATGACCATCTGCGTAATAAACCTTTAAGGCAAAAATTTTACGTCTATTAAGATCGGCCAGTAATAATACGAATAACATAAACTGCAGATAGGTAGTGGAACAATTCACACGTGGAAATGTACACAGTAAAATGAAGAAACATCAATAGAAATTCGAAGAAGAAAAATTAATCTCGGAAGAAAGACATGAAATTTAATAAACTCGTTCGTTTGTTGAGTTAACGAATGCAACCGCGCTCATGTGTTATGAACAACATAACGAGAAAAACCTAGTCTGCTGCGTCAAACTTCAAGGACTCTTACAAAATCTCCGTATAACGTTATATGTGACTTTCCGATGCTTCAAGTTGCATCGAGCGTCGAGCGTGCAACCACCAATCGTTGTAACTAGACATTTCGAAGAATTTTTATTTTTTACTTTTTATAATAAATTCTATGAAAAATATAAATAAAATTCACTTATTTCGTTTAATTTCCATAAAATAATTAGCACTTTTAACTGTTTTATTACATCGTCAATTTTGATGCTGTTCTGAATATTTCTGATGATTGTGCAACCATACAACCTTTATGTACAAGCCACTAAACAAATGTACGTTACAGAAAAGTAATGAAATTAATATAACACGTTCCAAACAAAGTTCTTATTATTATCATGACCACGTTACGCACTGAATTGTACCCTAAACTACTGCGCTCCTTTCGTAACGGTCAACCGTATATAATGTATTATCCATTCTTCATCTTGAAAATTTACATCTATTTCCGGACATAGCGATATTTCTCGAGAAGTTGTCCGAGTTTATAGAAATATAGTTACAGTATCACGTTGGGTAGGCAGGGCATCCGCATTTAAAAAAAAAAAATAAAATAAAAGTATACACAGAATTAGCTAAAATAAAGAATACAGGGAAAACCGTCGACAAAACCTGTAGATACTTATCGTAAATAAATAAATAACAAAAAAAAGAAAAGAGTTAAGCTCACTAACTAAATTATTTAATGATAGATCAGAGCTTTTCAGCTTTTAAGCCATTATCGAGCAAACATAAAAAATAAAAACAATTGATTATAAAATAATAAAAAAAACAATCAGCAATGTCAAATTATACGTACACAAATAACCGATGAAATAAAAAATAGACACAACTGTCCAATGTAAATATGACGAAGTTTACAATATATTTTTTCAGAACTAATTCTTCATTAAAATTTATCGAATTTGGGAAAATTATTTTTATCTCTTTCTTTTATTATTTACATTTTTTTCTAGTAGTTTTCTTCATTTTTATATATAATGTTTTTCTGTAATTTTGGTTAATATTTTGCGTTTTAATTATTTACAGTGTTTTCTAAATAATGATTTTTCATCATTATACGAATTTAAATGTTTTTTAAATCTGATCTCGAAATTATCTGCCGTGTATTCTTTTTCACATTGATTACAATTTAATTTCGTATACTACTGAATTTTGTAACATATTTCTATCCCCTATTTTGTTGTTACTAATTGATTTCGATAATGTGTGATTGTTACAGGGTTCATCAGACGCTGACATCGAAAATGCTACACTTCCACATGTAAGTTATTGTTACAATATTTATCTAGATTAGTTAAACTAAAATTAAGTGAAAACTATAATAATAAATAGAACCATAAGCTTATTTATCTAATAGTCTGTGGAAAATTTTAAAACTGTTTACTAATTATAATTCTCACTTACCTCCCTTCACTCATCAGGATAAAATTGCGTATTGTGGTAAAGAAAACAGTGATCTTCTAGCAAACCTATGTTACAACGTACATGCTGTTAATTGTAATATGGTATCTGTTTATCAGAATACCAAAATCAAATCTAATGTGGAGAAGTATTTACGTATGCCATCGAGTGAAATAAGAAAAGTGAACCTTGGCTAACGTAACTGAAGTACACAACTATATTAAAAAAAAAAAAAAAAAAAAAAATGAAAACTAAAAAGTCGGTTGGCGTAGGTACCGTTTTTACATTTTTTTTTATTTTTAAATTTACTCATTAAAGATTTAGTTAAACATTGCTAAAGTAATTTCCAGCCCTAAAGCAAATATTTCTGATCCAATGAACTTACTGTCAATCTTCTTAGTAATCTCAACATAATTGCTGAAAGTCGCTATAATCAATTGTAGATTATCCAGATGTAAAAGGGACGATACATTTTATACGGAGGTGTAATACTCGAAGAACGTAACAAGATAAGGTGAAGCTCCGAACGCAACGGTGCTACAGCAGAGCATTCAAAAAAGACATGATCGGGGCTGCAGACTGAAAAGACGGTCAGACAACAAATGATGTCCAAATCGCAATCTGCTGATGAGTAGAATCTCTTTACGACTAATCTTTTTAAAGAGATAGAACCACGGGAGTTTACGGAGAGACGGCTGGAGGTGATAGTAATAAGTGAGAGGTGATTGACTAATGCTCTTAGTGTACATTAGCTCGCATTGATCCCTATGCAATAGGCTAAAAAGTTTTATACAAATTAATAATATTCTTAGGGAAAAAAACAATTCGGACTTAAGGACAAAATTTTCTACAATCATGCAATTAACGAGGCGTAGAGATTTTACAACATACTGCACTATTTCTTTTAAAGAAAGCATTCGATGCTACGTGGCATCTCGGTTTAATATCCAAGCTAAGCCAACTTAATTATATTATCAGACTTATAAAATATTATTTAAGAAAAATAGGAATTTTATGTTTTAAATCAATAACGTTAATTCTACTTCAAGATCTATTCTAGCTAGAACACTGGTCCCTATCTTTTTCTGTTATTTATTAATGATATCGGTAAAATTAGAAATCCGAGGATGGCATTGTATGCGGATGACACGGCTATTTTTTTTTTTTTTTGCGTTATTAGATACTATAGAAAAAATTCTGACAACAGGTTTTCAAAAATTAAAATCGTACTCTTTGACAAATTGAAAATTAACATATAAATTCTAATAAAACCCGGTCAATATCATTCACACTAAAAGAAGACCTCACAATCTGATCTCTATATAGTTGATGACTCATCCGTAGAATTGAAAAGCCAAGTGAAATACTTCGGTGCTATGCTATACAAAGGTCTCATCTCCTAAACATATTGATCGTATTCTTGAAAAAAATCGATATAACGTCTTTTAAACTATTCCCATTTTTATGGGTGATGTCGTACAGCTAATTCTTTAGAAAAGTATCTTACGCTCGATATTGACGGATGTACCACTTGGTCTTACACAAATGGTTATAATTTGAATAAATTACAACGCTTGCGAAATAAATTATGTAGAATTATTCGGAAAGCACCTTTTTATATTAGGATAGATCGTATGCATAGGGCTTAACGAGCTAAACAATTCTTCAATGATTACAAGCTAAACACATCCAATTAAAAATAAGACGGGTTTATTTATTTTATTTATTTGTAAATATCTAAACTAATAGGATAATCTTTTACGCGTATTATACAGAAAATAAATTATGGACAAAAATTGTGCCAAAGCTGTAAATCGTAATAGTGGGTGTTTAATTTATTGGCGTTTGTAGCGTTTACATTTTATTTGAAAAACTTGTACGCGTAGTGGAACAAATATAAAAAAAATAAAAATTTTGTCCTATTTTGTTCAATAACATCGCATGCTAATATCCCGTTTTTCACGTATGTTCCTTTTAACCGCAAGCCTGTCCGGATGATTCTTAAGGGTTTACCCTCATCGTGTCTCTCAATTTTATAAAAAATGCTCAGATTCAGACTCCATTCCTCTTCCTGTTTATTCAGTTCTATTTCCACTCAGTACACAATTGCGTCATGTTTATCACATAGGTAGCCTTTTCGCCTGTGTCATTACATGGGAAAAATACGAAAGGCGTAACTCCCTACTTCAATGTTTTCGTTGTCAGAGCTTCGGACACATGTCTCAAAAACTGTAATCTCCCAGCCCGAAAAAATATTTAAATGCACCAACTGTAACGGAGACCATCCTGCTAACTTCGACCAGTGTGCCGTCATTCAAAAAATCGTTAATGCTAAAACAATTAGATCCAACACTCTACTTCGTACCTCAGTACCAAAACAATCAAGCTTTGACTTCTCTTCTAATAATTCTTCTGTTCCTAACCTGGTTGTAAATGTTCCAAATAATGAACAAAGATCTTACTTCGTTCTCCTCGTATTGTAACCCCTGACCCTAGCACAAACAGTGAATTTTCTCTTGCAAGTATTCTGGGCTTGCTTCGCGAATTTAACTTAAGTAATATTTTTAATGTAATTAAATCTATATTTAATAATCTTAAATCACTTAAAAATAAGGATGTTTTAAGTATGCTACAGGTAATAATTGAAACTATTATTAATACGTATTAGTTGTCGTCCACCCCTGGAATTAAACTAGCTGCTTGGAATTGTAACTCTTTAATCGAGAAGTATGATTGAGCTCTATCATTTTATCTGCATCAACCGTATTGATGTTGCAGCACTATCTGAAACCAAGCTGGACAGCAAACACAATATCCAGTTTCCGGGTTACAATATATTTAGAGCTGATGTAGTGTTGCTCTTCTCATAAAAAAAAAAACACTTCCAAGTAGAACTACTTCCACTACCTCACTTAAGCTGTGTCCAAGCTATTGGTGTTAATATCATTACCAACAGCAACTATTATGTTACTAATGAGAAAATATAACTTTCCAACATGCTTAATTCACTTAATCAATAGTTACTTACGCAACAGATCTTTTTATGTATCTGTAGGTAATGCTGTCTCGTCTCACAAATCTTGCTCTGCGGGTGTCCCGCAAGGCAGTATTATCGGACCACTTTTATTTTCCATGTACCTTTATGATTTTACAAACCCACCCAACACGCAAGTGGGACTATTTGCTGACGACGCTGCGATATTCTGCAGCTCCCATAGACCTAGCACAATTCGTAATAGATTTCAGTATGGGATATCGCGGGTACTTAAATACTACAATAAATGGCAAATTAGCATAAACCCGAACAAAACCGAAGCTATTTTCTTCTCCCGCAGGAGACCTGCTCTACCTGACAATCTGATGGTACAAGGAATCACTTTAGAGTGGTGCGATAAGGTTCGTTATCTTGGTGTAATCATCGACAATAGACTTACTTTCACTAAACACATAAATAATATCACAATCAAGACAAACAACGCCTTCTGTTCCTTGTACTCCATTCTTAATCACAAGTCCTTTTTCAACATTAACAACAAGATAATCCTCTACAAAGCACTAATCCGCCCAATGCTACGATTGCCTTTTACTGGAGCTCTATATCAAAAACCTCCTTTAACAAGTTACAAGTCATTCAAAACAGATGCCTCAGATGTATTCTCAATGCACCTCGCTATTCCAGAATCGACAGTATGCACGAAGCTACTGACCTGCCCTATATTAGAGATTTTGTTCTAAAGCTATCGACTGGCTTTTTTATTAAATGCTCATACAAAAACAATGTACTCGTCTCCTCGATTGCCAATTACGATTCTACGCAACTTCGTTTCATGTATTCTAAATATAAACACACGCGACTTAAACATAACATTATATAGTAATTAATTTTAATTTTTTAATTATAATTTAACCCCTTTACTTAGTAAGCACCTTCGACATCCGTGTCATCCACTTTTTATATGTGTATATATATGTGCGTATATACATAGTATTTATTTAAGAACTTACAACCTAAACATTATATTTTTGTAGCTTAGACCTAAGTTTCTTTACTATCATGTATTACTTTTAATTAGAAAACGTCTTTATTTTCTAGCCGCAGGTTTTTATTTGCTTTTTTCCTGCAGCATTTAACGTTTTGTTTTGCTTTATTATTTATATTCTCACTGTGTTATTGTGGTAAGGTGTTCCCGGTACACAATGTTTGTAACCCATGTTATATTTTCTTTTATGTTTATTACTTATTCAAATATACTTTGTTGTTGTTGTTGTTATATACAGAGTCGGGTGCCACTGCATTCTCCGTGATAATTAATAATTTTATAACGATGAAAAACTTTATGGCGGTTTTGAAACCTTGACCTTCGAGTTGACAGTCGAGCACTCTAGTAGCTACGCCACCGCGACATATATATATATATGATATATAGTAACTTTAATACCTTGCGTATATATTTGAAGTTTACATAGCATGGAAGTTTCAGAATTATTTTGCAGCGCATATTTTGTAGCCGTTTGTAAATTTGCTCATTTAAAACGGCTTAGTGGATAAGCGTAAAGCCGTTATTGTTCTTATTATAGTTTTTATAGATTATTAAAAGATCTTCACGAATTATGATGTTTTTAATATACCACGGAGCATTAATAATTACGCGTAATATCTTATTTTGCATTCTTTGTATTATTGAAGTATTGATTTTTCTGGAGCAGCCCAATAATTGACATCCATATTGCCAAACCGGCTTTATCAGTTGTTTATAATAGTAGGAACTTGTTTTCAAGAGATACTGTTGACCTACTACCTAGCTGCCAATATAGTTGCTTTAACTTAACATTTAATTGATTTCTCTTTGTTATTATGTGCTTCTTCCAAGTTAAGCGTTTGTCAAGAACAAGATATTTTACATCTTCATTCTTAGAGATCAGAATACCATTCATGAGTATATTCTCGGTGTAAATAATTTTGCGGTTAGTAAAAATCACTCGATCTATCTGTATAATACCTGGTTTACATTAATGTTATATGTATGTATATTATATATTAATTTTTCCCCTTATGAACACAACACACATTCTCACAGATATTATAGTAATTAGAGTGTTCGACTGTTAACAACCCGATGGTCAACAGTTCGACGTTAACTCTCGAAATAAAGTTTTTCATTATCTCGTAATTATCACGGAGAAATGAGTGGCACGGCACTCCGTATAATATTTTATACGCGCTCTTCAGCGTTGCATTTAATTATCGCCTGGAATACTAGCCCATTTTTGTACGCAAAAATAATATACAATGGGCTACTATGTATACATATATCTATCATAGCCTTATTGTCGCCGAATCGATCGTAACATTTTGACTGATTAACGATGTCGCCTAAATCTAC
This sequence comes from Coronaproctus castanopsis, assembly GCA_032883995.1. Taxonomy (NCBI): domain Eukaryota; kingdom Metazoa; phylum Arthropoda; class Insecta; order Hemiptera; family Monophlebidae; genus Coronaproctus; species Coronaproctus castanopsis. The sequence goes on from CM065052.1 coordinate 292,330,353, forward strand.
GATAAAATATAGGAGACAAGTCGATAAAAAATCTCACACATCATGAATACATCCGTCCGGACTACACGCGATTATCGACGATAAAATAAAAATACTTTACTAAGAAAGAAATAGGCACCTACTTCTGAGAATGTATTTCCTTCTGAATGCGTTATAACATAAGCCGCTAATATAGGTATACAGGAAAGAGTGCCCAACGTCATTAACCAGCCGATAGTTTGGGCCCATGCCGGATATTTATATTCTTCATTATTATAAGTAAGCGGTTCGTAATCCAGCAAACTGAATAACCATATGCACTGTAAAGTTCAAAACAGATTATATTTTTAAAATTATATAATTACGGGGAAAATTTAAAGAAGAATAATTAATTCAAGTTGTTCAGCTCCCTCTCTCTCTCTATATATATATATATATATGTGTGTGTGTGTGTGTGTGTGTGTGTAAATAACAGTTGCGTACACAACATGGAAAATAGATTATTCTTAAAATTACATAGTTACGTTTTAAAAATTCAACATGTTCAGCTTTACATTATATATATATATATATATATATATATATATATAATGTACAAGGTGATATAATGAATATGACTGTATTTATTATTTTATTTTATCTAAATGTGGTCATGTTTATTTGGAGCCCTACTTAAAAGTCTGAAAATAATAATGATATTTTATAAATTAGTAAACTCGATAGTTGTCGTTTGGAAGTGTAGTTTTAGAAAAATGTCAATAGACTTTTATCCCAAGTGAACACCATATTAGCTTAATTACATATATATACTTTGTACCTCCTGGGATCCGGAGCTCTAACCGGAATGGGGCGCATCCACAGGTGGTGAGTAGTGAAATGATCAGTAGATACACTGGCCAGCTGCGAATAACCAATAAGCAGTCGCGAACCAAGAGCGGGTACTGGCGGAAAGTCTCAAGCAGACAATTCTCGTAGTGACAGGATAGGAGACAGGAGGATGCAGATGGTCAGCTTGAGGAACTGACTATTAAAAATCTGCATAAATCCTATGAGTCTCTCCCTCGGCGAGTTTAGGTCGCCGTAAAAACTTGTAATCGTTACCTCCTCAGTAACAACCGATGCCTTGCGATTTTAATTTTATCCCAAGACTAGGATGTCGCCCTGATAGAGTGACAATTAATCCAGATAGCGTCTGTCTCCAATGGAGCGGCTTAGTGGTCAACCTCGGTGCGGCTGTATAACAGAAGGTATTGTAAACCGCAACTTGGACAGGAGAATCCGAGTTGATTTATTTTCTCATGACAATTATGGTTATTCCAGTTATAAGTGAAGTATGCTATGCGTCCCGGCTAGCTCCCGGCGCTGATGGTTCCAGGCCATCATGTGTGAAATTTGCGACTGGCCATGTAACAGGAAAGAACTAGCTGTCTCATGGAAACTATGCTACTGGTCATATTAGGAGTCCTAATACGAATCTTAGAAATTATTTTAAAATAGTAACTTGGAATGTTAGAGGGCTCTTGAAAACCGGAAAACTCAAAGTGATTAACGATAAACTAAAAAGATGTGTTATTGCTATTGGCGATTTAGCTGAGACACATTGGAATGGTTCTGGGCACTTTCAAACGGATGATTATACAGTATATTACTCTGGTACTGAAGACGTGTCGAGGAATGGTGTTTTGTTATCGAAAAAATTTCAAAATTCACAATATCTGTCAGTTTCGGATAGGATTTTAACTGTTTCATTGAAGGCTATTAATGAAATTTCTGAATACCAAAAAGGCTCCATGGCGTTGGTACGAGAGAACACATATTTAATTTACAACAGATAATTGAAAAATCAAGAGAATATAATGTGTACCAGTTTATCTCGCTTTCATTGATTATACCAAAGCCTTTGATTGTGTTAAATCGAATAAATTATTGGAATGCCTACACATCTTGGAGCCCCTGAACATTTAATATTCCTCATTGTTTACAAGGGCAGTAAAGCGTCCGTAAATGTAGACACTGGTATATGGTCCAAACCTTTTAATATAAAACATGGAGTTATACAAGCATGCATTATATCTTTGTTATCTAATGCTAACGGTGAACTTATTATGAGGAAGGTTTGACTGCGACGAAGGTTTTCCTATTGGAGGAAAATGAATTTTCAATTTGAGATATGCCGATGACACAGTGTTAATAACAACTTCAAAAGACAGTTTATCATCATTGCTGGTCAAATTGCAGACTGTAATACCTTCGGGCTTCAAATAAACATTCAAAAAACAAAAATTACGATTATTAATGAGGAGGCAGAAGTTTATTCAGATATAAATAGATTCCAAGTAGTGAAAGATTTCATATATTTAGGTTCTTTAATGTCCAACGACGGCTATTGTATAAGTGAAATTAAAAGAAGAATTAATATGAGTCGCGCTATAGTTCATAGTTAACTAAAGTATGGAAAGATTCGCATTTATCGAGGACCACTAAAATTCGAATAATGAAGTTCATTTTCTCTATTTTCACATGTGGTTGCGAATCTTGGACTACCAATAGAAAAGAAGAAAAGAAAATAGAAGCTTTCTAGGTTTAGTGTTGGCGGAGGCTTTTAAGAATATCGTGGACCGAAAAGATCACGAATAAGATAGTCTTACAGAGAATAGGCGAAAAATTCAGTTTATTGTCTGTAATACGGATATGAATTTTGCGCTATTTCGGTCACATTACTAGACGAAACGCTCTGCAACTAAAAAAACTAATATTGAAAGCCAGACCACCCGATAAAAGACAAAAAGGAAGACCGCATCGAAGATGGTCAGATCAAATATTGGTTTTAATGTGGGCCCCCCCAAAAAAAAACATTAACAGCATGCAGAAGGTTTGCAGTGGACAGACGCCGGTGGAAAAAAACGATTCACAAGTTAATTGGATTATCATGACAACGAAGTCCTATGAGATATAACGACAATTCATCATATATATATATATATATATATATATATATATATATATATATATATATATATATATATATAAAATAAAATTAGCTCTTCAACGAGGATTTAAAAATTTCGAACGTCCTTAATTCAATGGGTCAACGTTTAAAATGAGTTCATTATGTTTACAACTGGATCAGAAGTTAATACGTCCGGAAATGATTAAAATCTATACGTTACGTAATAACAGAAAAGCAAATCAGTAGTGCGCCGTTAATATTAAAATTGTATTTCATAATTCGTACCGTATTTATTATTATTAATCATTAATAGGCATTGCATACGTGTATGTGTGTGTGATGTAAATGTTTTTCAGTATTGTATTTACATCTATAAAATATAAGTAAACTGTTCATAATTGGAAGAAATTTATACGTAACTATTATTCGAGAAGAAATAAACGATTCGATTTGTTTCGATTACGATTACCTTTCACGATTGCAGGTTTATTTTATTAACTTGGGGAGGGGGAATTCCGTCCGTCTGTTATTACGTTATTAAATGTTGAATATATTGGAGAGTAGTGATTTTATAAATTATAAACCGAACAAAATCATAACACCATTTAAAAGTTTTTTATTGCGAAGCTTTTCGACAGTTACGTCATTTTCAAGCACATACAAATATTAAATAAAAAAACTTTTAGTGATTAAATAGGTGTTACGATTTTGTTCGGTTTATAAATGACGTTATTAGCTGCTCTAATTTAACGTCTCTATCGAACGTACGCTTGAATAAAATTCTGTTTTATAGGTGATTACGATTAGAGAATTAAGCGTAATAAGTTACCGATTTAATTCCTTATCTATGTCAATTATTTATTTTGTGTAGTTAATACGGCACGTGTGTATGTGTGTACATGTGTATATGTTTGTATACGTGCTACTTCGTATATTTTTGTTTTGCTTTTTATCGTATTTTATTTATTTCCTTGCAGGTTTTCGTTTGCTTTTTCCCCTGTAGCTTAACATTTGTTTTATAAATTTTCTAGAAATACTATATAAGTTAACTGTTAAGGTTTATGAACCCCTTGTTATGCGTGTCTCGTTACGTAATAAAGCTTCTTTCTTAGTCATCGGTATTATATTTGGCGAGCATTATGAGCCGTTGTAACTCATCTCTATTACGCTAGAAAATGTGCATCGTGTTAAAATATGAATCTACGTTGATATTTAAGTTTTTATTATACAGATTTAAGGAGCGTTATTCGTGGTTTTTACACGACGAGTTTTCGTTTATCGTATTTATACAAAAATATCGCGTTCTTTTAAATGGGGTTTCGATATGAATGTGTCTAATGTGTTTGTGCTGCGCGAATGAACGAAAAAGATTGTACAAAATTCGACCATTATCATCGTGCATCGTGCATGTGCGCGATCATGATGTATAAGCTAACTGCTGTCAAGGAGATGCCACACTAAAAGAGGAAGAAGAAGAAGAAGAAGAAGATGAGGTGTTTTATATTTTTTACATTTTCCGGGGATTACTTCGTGTCCGAGAGAAATTTGAATTTGAATAATGATGAGTATGATTTCTTTCAAATACGTCGACGCGATCGCGCTATAGTATATCGAGTTGCTTTCGGTTGATTATAATAAATACGCACCATTAATATTAGCGGAGTGGCTATTTTCCAACAGTAAACTATGAAGAAACACGGTTTATTGCTAGTCATCTTTTCTATATCGTTCGACAGACGATTCGCTCCGTATATCCAAGTGACGGCGATGACTTCAAAAAATGCCACGTAAATTATCGCTATCGACGCCACGTAATAATCGATCAATTGAAAAAAGAACATTCCTCCCTGTACCGATTACGATAAACGAAAATATTAAAACCGATATATTTACTTGATTTTCGTACATTTCACAATCCGTTCTTATTATATAATAACCGTTATTTTCTAAATTGATTAAATTAATTAATAATAGTTTATTTTTATTTATTCGAATATCCACCTAATTAACGAATTACGATTTCGGGAACGTATATATATATATATATATATATATATATATATCATCATCATCAGTGAGTCGTGTCACCTCATGCAGGGATATCGTATCCATGTTCTGTCACACGGCTGACCAGGCTGCGCCAACAAATACGGTCGCGTGCGATATTTACACAATCGTGGAAATATATATACATACATATACATACATACATACATATATATATATATATATATATATATATATATATATATATAATAAAACTGTAGTGTCTGTCTGTGATTTGCAAATGTTTTCATTATAATCACTGCATTGGGCTATTTTTATCACGCATAAACAGAAAATCTATTTTTTTTAATTTTTGTCTCTGTTTCTGCCTATCTATCTGTTCTGAATTTAACTCGTAAACTATTAAAGCAATAATTATGAAACCTATATTATCGGATTCGTTCTAAGCTTATAAAACTGTATTGTCTGTCTGTGATTAAATTATGTTCGCGATCGTCGTGATTTGAGAAATAAGTTAGTAGTTAGAAAAACTAGTTAGTCAGTTAGTAGAAGTTAAAGGAAGGGTAAATAAAAGATGAGTTAGTTTGTAGACTTTCGGAACTTAAGAAAAACAAGATGATTAGTGAGTTGATTTTAGGAATTAAATAGAAAGGAAATTGGCCAGCGAGTTCGTTGATGGGAAGATTGTTGAAACTGTCATCGAATCAACCATCTCGAACCGGGTTAGTTTACTGTTTAATTTGATCTTAATACTTTTTAATCGATTAACTTAAAACGAATTTTTCTTAAGCGTAAACTTATATTGTTTAAATTATCCGTAGAGAAATTAAATTCTGTCACACTTTGCACGCATATCGCTATCATCATTCGAAATTTAAATCGATTTTTTTTTTCATATAATTACTATCGTTATAAAATAAAAATAGAGAAAGAACAAATTGAATTAAATTTTCATATTTACACACACACACACACACACTTATATATATATATATATATATATATATATATATATATATAGTTATATTAAAGTAGAATACAAGAAAAAAATAAGTAGTGTATATCGTAGGTGTCCGTCAGGTGATCACTTGGAGTACCCGTAATTTAAAACTTTCCTGTCTATTTGTGTGCTTCTTCTTCTTCATGTCCTCACTCCGCAGATTGGTGGATAACCTTTATGACTGATGATCTTAGCGAGTTCAACTAGACTTATTTTCCACTGTTCTAATTTTTTTTTAAAGGTTTGCAATAACTTGTTTATTCTCCCGCGCCCTTTATTATTTGATCTATATATTTACTCCTCTGCCTTCCTCTGTATCGTTTCCCATCTATTTTACAATTAGTTGTACGAAACTCGGATTGTGTCGATATGAGTGTCCTATACACATTTTCTTACTTCATAAACTTCTGAATTAAACTCCTCGACTCGTTTTTATATATATATTTTTTGTAAATTCGTTTGTAACTTTTTCTGTGTCTTTTACTATAATCTACGCCAGCACCGAATCTCGAAGGCCTCTATTCTTTTCTATATTTGGCTGTTGGTCGTCCAAGTTTCCGAATTGCCAAATAGGAAACTACCATAATCCATGATACTGCGTATGAAAGATTTGTACAGAAGCAATAGAATAAGAGGGTCACCTCCGAAGGTCGTATGAGAAAGAGATTTTAAAAGGTTTGTACGTTTTAAAGCTTTTGTGTAGATAACTTCAATGTGCTTACACCAGTTGAGTCTGCGATCCAATACAAAGCCTAAATATTTATGAAACATAGAATATGGAACATAATAGTCATCGATAACCAATCTATTTATGGAATAATTAATACGCTTGTAAGAAAAAATAACGGAAACACATTTGTGAGGAGAAAGAGAAAGCCCCATATTGTTTAGAAGTTAAGTGAAACTAACGTACTATTTACTGATTGAACGCACTCAGATAGGTTAGAATTAATTATGTCGTCCGCATAAGATAGGATGTTAGTATTCATAAGCAAAGATGTGTGAAAAAGTTTAAGTGTATAAATATTGAATAAAACAGAACTTAAAGCTGACCCTTGTGGCAAGCCTAAATGTACCATTCTAGTGAAAATATGGTTGGAGGATGAATGTTTAAAAATTAAGACACGATTTGTGAATAATTTACATAGAGCATTAACAATAAGGGATACCTAATGAAATGAGCGATCAAAAAAACGTGGCTAGGCGTACAGAATCAAAGGCCTTATTTATATCTAAAAAGCAAGCAACTAAATATTTATTTGATATGAAGGACTTATAAATTTCTGCAATCAGATAAGACACACAGCTGAAGGAACTAATGTTGTTACGGAAGCCAAACATCCCAGAAGGAAACGATTTATTATTTTCGAGCGACCGAACAATTCTATTTCTTAGTATTCTTTCGTATGTTTTACGTACACAAGAGGCTAGGGATATGGGACGATATGATGTATTACCACGACTAGAATTGGATTTATTAATTGGAACCACGAGATATTGAGACCAGCTTTCTGGATAGGAGCCGGTCTTGAGAAAATAATTGAAACAATTCGAGAGAATTTTAACAACAGAAGGAGGTAGATTATTTAGGATTTTGTAGGTGATGCCGTCACAAGCAGGTGAGGATTTTTTTTTAAAGGAGAGACAATGTAAGATTTCAGATACACTTATAGAAGCGCCGATGGAAAACTGGAAATTAATGCCGGGAGATGGGCAAGGTTTGAAGGAAAAGCTGACATGGAAAAGGAAAGGTCTGACAAATTGGGGACATACGAAAGAGCCACACTGTCTACATTGGAAGGGATTATTGAATAATTGTTAAGAGAGTTTTTTCCGGAGAAAGCCTTGGCTTTATTCCAGTTGTTTGAGGAAGGTTGAGTATGATTTATGGAAGAAACAAACTCCTTCCAAACTTCTGATTTTTAGTTAACAGGAATTTTCGGGTAATAGCTTCCTGGTTTTTGTACGAAAGGTAATCTCTCATTGAGCGACTACGACGGAATTGTTTAAAATAATTACTTAAAAGGTTTTGTTGATTGTAACAAGAAATGTCCCACGAGGGAGCAGAATTGGATTTTCGGTTAGAAGGCTTAATTTGTAACGCAAATTGGTTGAGTGCTATATTGAGATGATGCAGAAATTATTAAAACATATTGGCCGGAACTGGAGCTAAAGAAGTAAGAGAATTATTCCAGGTAGCAAAGAGTCCAGACTTATTTCGTCGAATAGTGGTCTGTGAAAATAATCATAATTTGAACAAATTATAAGAATGATCAGTTGAATAGAAATGGAAATGCGAGATGCTAAATGAATAGCTCTAATGACGCCTATTGCTACTAATGGAGTTAATTCAAATAAGATATGTCAAAATAAGAATTATATTGTGATAGTATAATTGAAAGTGAAGATGTGTACAGAAGTGAGATATGATTAAGATTATATATATATATGCGAGTGGATTAAGAAGATATACGTGTAATATACATGTAATATACATGTAATATATATATAAACAAAACAAAATAAAAACGAAGTTATTCATTTTAGTGATTAACTTCGTTTTTATTTTGTTTTGTTAATTCATAAAAATCACTACTCTCCAATACATCAACATATATATATATATATATATATATATATATATATATATATATATATATATATATATATAATAATAAAATTAATAACTTTTGATATTTTAATTTTGGATATACTTATATTTTGTACTCCGTCGTGAATGGACAATTTGTAATGAAAATTGAACATATAATATATCACGTCGTAGTGTGTCAATTTATAACAAAATTAATTATATTATTTTCGCTTCGTGATCGCCAATTTGTAATGAAACATTGGCGATGAAACGAAATGTAATAAATTTTCATATTAAATTTAAACGTTTATCGTTACCTATTAAGACTTGTTTATTATGTTCAGATACTAAATTATTCATTTTTAACTATTCGAATGTCGTCTTTTTAATTATTCTCATATAGATCAACCCGGTCTCGTAACTCTTAAAACCCTATTATGATAAATAGAAGAGAGCAGTACGCGCGTACCAGAGGTCACTATGTGGGTAGCCAATCTATATGATCTTATTTAATATTTATTTTATAAAAAAAAAATAACCATTTCAATTTCTTAATTAGGTATTATTATTACTTTACGCGTAAATAAAAATTACGAAGAAAATAGCATTTTGACATACGAGGATGCGCATAAAAAATTCACGACATGCAAAATATCGATAAAAATTACAGCGATATATTAAGTAAAATAGGGGTTAACCTGACATGGTGTATTATGATGATTTATATCCGCTCCAAGACTCGGCGTATACAGTCTGCGTAATTTGTAGTCTTAATTTTAAATAGGCCTATTTATTTCTTTTATTTTGTGTTTTATGCAGTTAACGATAACTTTTATTAATATTCCGACTAAATATTTTTTTTTTTATTAATTTAATAATTTAACACGTCCATTATTGATAATTATTATTCGTTTCCTTTAAAGTTATTATGAAATTTTTTCAGATTCATACTTCGTAAATAATGTGACTAATATATATTCGTGTGTTTTTTTTTTTTTTGTAAATCGTTCGTATTATATTAAAACACTATTACGCGAGTATATTTATTTTTTGTTCTATTATCGAATAGGTATGTTTCATTTAATTATTTCGATTTAATACGTACATTTATATATTATTATGAATTAACCACTGATGGACTAGGTTATCAACTGGTCCTGCCATTTTTCTTCCTTTTTTTCCCATACTACTTTCATCCTTTCTTTGTGGCATTTTTTGTTTCGTTCTTCGGTTCACAAAATATCAGTTCTTCCTCCCTGCTTTTCCGCGAATTCTTTACAATTAAATAGTTTCTTCTTTAATATTAATCGCTGTTCTACATCTTCATGCATAATATTCACCTCCACCATGTCATTTTTAGTCTCTGTGTACCATGAACCATCCATTTTTAGTACAACCTTCCGGTGAACCTGCTGGCCTTCATCCTTTGCATATGTCCATAAAATCGAATTCTTCTTTTCCGGATCGCGGTAGTAATTTTCTCCGCATGTTGATATATTTTTCGATTACTTCGTTTTATATATTTTTCATCACTGGTCCTATTATTCATTCCATAACAGCGCGTGAACTTAGTAAGTGCGTATTACACCCGAAACGAATCTCGTTCCAAATTACGAGCACGATTCAAACGTAATAATAAAGAAGAATGATAAGTTAGTAATAGTTTGACAGCTATGCCTTATCTATCTGTTTATCAATGATTATACAGGCAATAAATTTCCCAGTAGTTAATAACATGTACAATATATGTTCCTTATTCTGGTACAGCCTATTATAATAACGCTACATACATACACATAATATTGCTATTCATATTATTATTAATACTATAATTATTATTATTATTATTCTTATTATGGAGATATCGTAATTTCAGCTCGTTATCAACATCGTCGATCAATTGTTGTCGAAAAATTTTATCCACATCAAACGAATATATATATATATATATATATATATATATATATATATATATATATATATATATATATATATATATAGTTTTTTTTTTCAGTTAACGTACTTATTATTATTATTATTATTGTATTTTAATTTTTTATATTTTAATTAATTTTATTTCAATTTCTAATGTATCCCTCTACTATAAAGTCGCCATAATATATACGTTTGTGTGTTTGTGTCTAACGTAAATAGATAAAATGTGGTTTTTTAAACCGTATTAAAGTGTAGGATGTATTTGTACTTGAAAATGTTATATATATATATATATATATATATATATATATATATATATATAAAACTTATTATTTTTGTATGTTTATCTCAATTGTTAAAACAATTGAGTTAAAAATTTGTACAGTTGTTGTTGGTAACAATGTGAAAATTACGAACATGTTACTATAACGATAAAACTATTTTACTTTCCAACAATATTTTTGATGATACTCAGTTTTCAAATATTATATATATATATATATATATATATATATATATATATATCTATATATATATACATATGTATATATACACGTAATTTTTATTCTTGAAACAAGCGGAAAGACTAAAAATATTTATCATAAAACACTTGTGTAAACTTTTTACATTAAATTTTACACAAATATTAAAAAAAGAAAATAGTTGAAAAACAATAATTTTCTCATAGTTGTAACTCCTATTTCAATAGGCCTGCTCGATGAACTTATGTATCTACTTCAAACAAGTTTCCAAAAGATGATATCTGTAAGTGTAACGGGAGTTGGTTATTATTGTAGGGAAAATCGAATAATTCGTACGATGTAAGAACGAATTAGTTAAAAGATCTCGACGATATAAAACAATTATGTCAAATATATATTCCAAACGGAACTTCTATTATTATTATTATTATTATTATTATTATTATTATTATTATAGGGAATTTATGTAAATTAATAAAGAGGGAAAAACAATAACGCAAAACACTGATACAGCAATAAGGAAATCATAGAAATACGCCATAACAAAATTATGTCGTATTCGTTAAGAATAAATATGGACGACGTGGTTATAATTTGAACTGGTAAATGGAGTGATTTTTAAAATCTATTATTTATGTGATTTTTAAAATGAAAAAGTTCAATGATTTTAACTCAATTTTTATCGTTCGTTCATTATAATTGTTTTCGGTTTTTTAATTTCTTTTGCTAAATTCTTTCTGCAACGATAAGGATTTTCGCTAAATGTATTTTTTTGCTACTTACTCATCATAGATATCTGTAGGTTTTATTCGTTTTAATCGACTGTTTTCTGGCGAGTTGTCCAGTAGAGCAACAGCTAAGGTATTTGCGTGATAATAGAGTTCATATTCACTAGCTATTTCTTGTATTTTATCTCTGGCGCGAGGTTCGTGTGCAATGTAATATCGCTTACATACCACGGAGCGTCTGTGATCTTAATGCTTTACTCCGGAAGCGTTGTATTATCGTTGTATTACTCCGCTTAGTACAGCCCCAAAGTTGACTTCTGTACGCTCATATAGGCTTTAGAATTATCCAAATAGCCTCCTAGTAATAACTTACTGATTTTTTAACTGGATTATATGAATATTTCCGATATTGGAAAATTTGTTTATTACACGGGTTGATTTTTTCTCATTGATTTCTATACACCACCGCCTGAACCATATTGAAAGTGTATTAACCACCGATGATTGTAAGTGAACTTCGACATTTTCCAAAGACGAATCGGAACAAGTCACAGCTGTCTCATCCGCGAAAATAGCGATTTCTGTGTTATTTGGTACAGGCATATCTGCTGTATAAATTAAGTAAAGCATCGGACCGAATAACTTGCGGTACACCGGCAATTATCGGATGCAATCCAGATTCTTCATCTCCTTATTTTACGACAAAATATCGTTCGTCGAGGTAAGATTTAAATAATTCAAAAAAAATAGTATGGGAGTTTTTTATAAAGCGATACTTCGTACCATACTGTATCAAACGCCTGTTTAACATCGAGCGAAATTGCGTCACATTTTCTTTTAGACCCCGAGCACTCTTCTATAATACTGATGACTATGGACTTGCTCCACAGTTCCACGACCAACTCTAAAACTCTAAATTGGTGTTCCGATATTAGATTTTTATTTTCCGAGAAAAGTTCCGTTCTTTTTAGTACTAGTTGTTCGTATACTTTAGAAAGCACCGAAAGCTCAGAGATTATTAGTTCCTCCGCAGGTTTCCCTACCTTCTTTACTATAATAATTGGCGAGAATTTCAGTTGAATAGAAATAGATCGTAAATAATTGACGACATTATAGAAAGCACTACAAGCAAAGGGATTGGTCGGTGCGATGTTAATTCTTCTGCAGGTTTTCCTGCCTTCTTTACTATAATAATTTGTGAGAATTTCAGTTGAATAGGAATAGATCGTAATCCGAGTTATAATTGAAGATGTTTTTCTTAAATTAAACGCCGGTTTAAGAGTTGTTCTTTTTAACAGTTATTGTCTGAATTCGTTAATTATTATTGTATTACGTTACATTTAAATAATGATTTAAAATATTTTCAAATAAATATAATATATATGCGTATGTGTGTGTGTCGCAGTAGTATAATTTCTAAAGCGTTCGAGGTTCGATCATGGCTCTTACCGGTTTTCTCCGTCATTTAACTCTTAATTATCAAAAACGGCATATAACATCGTACGGGCTCTATTAGTTTAGTTTGCGAATTTTGACCTTACGTTCGAGCACAACAAGCGTTTATTATATATCGTGGCGATAGATAATGAAAATTTACAATTACCTGCGAAACATGCGGGAGTCCGATGATAAACGATACTACGCAAACGACCAATACTAATATTTCGTGACAAACCAACTTTCTTTTTATCCAATTCGGAAAACCGTCTTGAACCGAAGTAACAACAACTTCTACAACGGCGAACTATAACTCAAAATAGAAAAAAAAAAAAAAAAAAAGAATAAATATAAAATAAAAAAGTAATTTATTTTACAAAATTAGAAGACTTTTTTTTTTTTTAATTAAATAAATAATTTAGGTCGTTAAATACTTGGCCGAAACGTATTACACAGATGGTCCTTAGCGAAATAATTTGAAGACTCTAACGGATGAATTTTTTATAATAATAAATTTCAAACATAGTGGAATGAATATAACGGTATTGCTAAAAATTATTTCCCAAATATAGAAAACAGACTAAGCAACATATCTTTCGTACCAAATTTTTTTAACTTACAATTCATTACTTACGGCCTATTTAGAGATTACTTATATAAATATAAAATTGCATACTCTGAAAATTGCATGACGTGTAACAGTACTGACACTGTTAAGCATATACTTAGCGGCTGTAATCATAGTAACACTGATTTCAGCGATATTAGCGCTGATCAACTGGTAACCAAACTATTTATAATTTTTCAACACTTTCGCGATTGCTGAACTAAATCACCGTAAAAAATATGTACATTTAGCTTAAACTTGTTTGTGCAATTAAATATAATTACACCTATCCTAAACATATTTAAATATAATTGCACGTTGTTTTAACTTATGAACTAATTATATAATCTCAACTAGTTTAAATTTATGTATACAAATTATTATTTTAATATTGTAAAACAGTATGTTCAGATTTCCATAAACTTATTGGACGGGTTCTGAACAATCTGTTATTTTTACTGTATTTGTATTTCACTTACACAATATATTTACCCCATCGTTTTTTTACGAATTGGGGTCAAAAAGAAAAAACAACGGATGAATTTTAAATTAGAAACAAACGCAAGGAACAAAATATAATAAATATGTTCCTACACACACACATATATATATATTATATGCGTGCGCGTTGGTGTGAGAGAGAGAGTGTATGTGTATTATATATATATATATATATATATATATATATATATGTATCAATGATTAGTGAAGAAAAGTTTATATTAGAATCAAATAAACAAAGTTTGTAATTTTGGTACTTTTTTGTTTAAGTATTTTTTAAAGCTTTCATAGCAACAAACATTCCGTATCAGCAATTATAATTGCCGACAAACACAAACTACACACACAATATATATATATATATATATATATATATATATATATAAAAGCCGTATTTCTTACTTTAAGGAGTTGACAATTCTAGAGTTTTTAGTCACACCACCAAAAATCCCCCGCTTAGCTGATACAACTGAAACTTGGCTACCTTATGTTAATCTTATTATACCTAACTTTCCCCTCAAATATTCATCGATTGCAAGTGTGTTTTTTTAAAAATCGACATTAAAACTACCTGTTTTTCTCCTCTACCTCAAACTAGAAGTCACTGCCAATTGAAATGACCGCTATTATCAAATGTGAGTTTTTGGAGCAGCATTTTATATTTCTCATCTAAATTACGCCAAATTATTTAAGTTTCCGAAATTTGTTAGTTCAGTATATCCGATCTAATGGGATCGATGGGGAAAATATTAATCGCACGCGACTCTCTTAGTGTTTTTAAAGTTCTGAATAAATCCAGGCTACTCTACCATAGGGACTAATATTTTGTTAACCATTGTGGAAAATGTATTCTACTTATCCGATAATAACGTCTTTGTATCTTTCATTTGGGTTCCAGCCCATGAAGGTATCCAGGGAAACGAAGTATGCGGTCGGATAAACTTGGTACATCGCGAGGCATTCTCATTTCGAGGAGTCAAGTTGCATCCGCTCGTGCAGATCTTCATATATGGAAGTCGTATATTCTGTAAAAGACGACTTAACCTTTATAAATCTATCCGAATTTAATCTTCCTACCACATCAATTCTTGCATTTACTCCTCCTAAGAACCCCCAGCTCGGCTTTGCTTTTACAACCTGATAAGACTTCGTTCTAACCACAGTCTTGTACACTATCAATCTTACTTCCTCAGTATACTATCCTTAGATGAGGGACTGACACTAATCATGTGATTTTTGCTTGCGATTTGTATAGCAGAGGTAGAGATGCCTTTATTCATAAAACTTTTTAAATATTTATCTCCCCTTCTCGATCGCCTACTTCTTGATCCTGAATAACGACAGTATCGTCGCAACCACCTATGTGTACATATCTAAAATTAATCTCCGAGTGTTAGTTTGGGTTTGTTTTTTTTTTTTGTTTTTTTTTTGTATGATGTACGATATATTTATATGAAAATGGTGCTGATAATGGGTAATTTTTAAGCATAATACAATAAAAACAAAATAAAAAATATTATTTATTTATATACAATAATTGGGTTTAAGTCTAATAACCAAAATTACCCATTGTGTGCACTGTTAAAAATTCAAAACAAAAAAAAAAACAAATTCAAAAAAGAAAAGAAAAAAAGAAAAAACGACTTAAAGACTAATTTTAGTAATAAAGACGTAGGTGGCCAGAGCCGTGAGGATAACTTTGTTATTCAGGGCCAATAAGTAAGCCACCGAGTAAGGGGGGTAAATATTTAATTGTAAAATTTTTTTGATAAAGGTATCTCTCTACCTCTGGTATACAAATCACAAGCAAAAATCGTATCATGTTTAATAATCATCGCGTATAAATTTTATAAAGTTTATATGTGGGATTCGAAGGATTAAATCGTCCTATCGGAATTATTCGATCACCGGTATTGACAATACACCGTCACCATAACCGGTTTATAATTTTCTTTTTAGATTTTTTTTCTTTTTTTTCAATTTCGTGTTTCGGTACTTCGTGGGCGCGTGAATTTTAATTCGACAATCGTTAAACAAGTTACGCAATTATTTCAACATGTCGTACCGCTAAATAAATAAATTAAGACATTTAGTAACTTACCTCGCTATTCAGACTAAGACATAACAAAGTGAAGAAGAATAAAGCTGACCAGAAGCTTACGAACGGAATTTTTGATAAAGCTTGAGGATAAACAACGAACGCTAAGCCGGGACCTAAAATAATTTTATATATATTTATAACTAGTAAATGTTCGCCGTTAAACGATATTTACAAATGTTAGAAATAAGAGAAGAAAAAGCCTTTATTTCATTAACCTACTTATCACAAAATTATTGGTCAAGTTCTAATCTTGGCAAATAGTTATTTTAACTTAATCATAAATTAAATTGTTAATATATAGTATAAATCTGATCGAAAAGAAATACAGGAAAAAACCCGACAAAATAAAAGAACCCGCTAAAATGAGAAAAGAAAAAAACCCAATAAAAATGCTTAAGTTAAAACATATATCAGATAATTAAATTTACAATCGATACATATTCATAAATCACGTAATAAAATAATATTATACTCGAAATAGGACAAATAATTTTTTTAAAAATCTACGCTTAATTCTACGGTGCTTGTACTTCGTACATCGTGCACCGAGAACCGAGATATATACATAGTTACCGATAACTGATATTAATTTATTACGATAGACGATATTTTCAGCATCGTAGCGGGAAATTCGACTATTTTAATTGTAGCGATGGATTTATATACTTTTGTTTAGAAACGGAATTTAAATTATACTCGTAATTGCTTACGATGATAACCGAGATAGAGCATTTTATACCTTTCTAGAGACCGGTAGTCTAAGCGGAACAAGACGTCTACGTATGACGGAGTCCAGAGTGGTCTTACAGTGTATATTAGCCAGAGAATAAGTTCGCATTGCTACATTTAGGTGTATTACTGAGGATGTTACAAAGGTGGAATGTTTAGTTCTATCCTGTATCGTGCAGGTAACTTTTTACATACATTTTTTCCTACGTGCGCGATGTAATTTTTCGATTAATCGTGAACGAAGTCTCATACGTTGATCCGAGCGATTCATTTTGACAACAGCAAAACTAGAATTAGACGAAAGGAACTGGACAATTTAGCGCCTGTCCAGGACATTCTCGATGTGTTTGTCAACGTGGTCGAGTGATGTATGTAATCTGAATACACACGTATATGAGTACAACACGAGGGAAAGGAGGGAGCCCGATTACGCTGTGAGAATAGGCCTGCTTACGTGCATATGTATATAATGTCTCGCTCGTTTTACAGGTTAACTCCCCATATACAATGCACCCATAAAAGTTTCACTTCAATACTGTTCAGCTGGTTTTTTACTTGTTGCTAGGCATTTGACCGCGTCGGATACGAGAATTTACTCTTTAAATTCGAATATCCGCATTCACGTTCATATTCTATTACTTCGTTAATACTTCTTGTTAAAACGCTATAGACATGTTTCAAGGATCAGTTCTGGAGCATTTTTCGTATCCCTGTTACTCCGACGATTATCATATGAAGGTGTCGAAGTAGCTGCGCTTGCAGATACGCTTTAAAACATGTTTATCACGGACATGCTGAGTGCGATAAAGGAAGAATTATTATTTTATACGGGATACCTTTACAACTTAACTCAATGTGATGTACAAACGATAACTCGTATTTCTAAAAACGTGGATAACTTCTCTGAGTACCATTATCGGATGAGCGCAATAATTTAAGGTATTGACTAAAATATATTAATAATTGTATAAACTTTCTCGATTATCATAGAAAAACTATCTCCCTGAACTCTATGCACGTAATTTCGCTATTTAATTAACTACGCCGTGTCCAAATTTGAAAAGATTTCAGCTGTCCGGTGATAAATTCTATTTTTCATCTATAAAATTCACTTCCACACGTGTATATATCCCGACGACTCCGATGTGTATTTCGTAATGGGTACGTCGTACGGTTGCTGGGGTAATTTTAAAAATTTGCCCGTCCGTTTGTCCTCATAAAAAATGTCCCATCGATTCGTACGACATTTTCAATGATTACATATCGTCTATTTTCGATATATGAATTTTAAACGAGTGAAAAGTCCCGTATTTGCTAATAGTAATCGAGACATATCCCCGTCGATATATCTGCGTTACGGATACTAGAAAATTTTTTCTTTCTTGTTTTTATTGCATAATTCACTTTTCTTCTATTTATTTAGAACATATTCCATTTTCCTTTTTCGTGTTTACACCGGTTTTACCCGTCAGCAGATATCCTTTACAATTATACCTTAATAATATAGCAATTTGCACGTAGCTTTACGCTTTACGCTTTACGTGCGTTCATTTTTGCTGTACGATTGCGAAAATTCACCGCTAGATGCTAAAAATTGGGATGTACTTACACAGAAGAATATTAAAAATTCCTTAGTCGCAAATAATCGGTAATAAAGAAGTTCTTAATAGAGTAAGCAAGCTATTAAATATTAAGAAAGTAAGCCGCGATATTTAGGACACATTCTGAGAGGAACTAAGTATCAGTTATTACAAAATTGCTGGAAAGAGATCAGACCGTCTTCAAAAGTCCAGGATGCGAGATTTACATTGGATGTTCATCCATTCAATTACTCCGTTCTGCCGTATCAAAAGAGACTTAATAGAGGCGGCGGGTAGAAGTACTTGTAGTAATAAAATATATTTTTTCTTTGAATCTAGTTACGCTACATAGTAAATTAATTGAATAGAAATAACTTATTTCTAACCCTCTGTATGATATGTTTTAAAATCAAACTCGAACTAAATTTGTAATTTTTTTTACATATATATATATATATATATATATTTGTAAATGTCGTGGTGACAGTTGGATACCAACACGCGACAGAAAGTTTTTCATCATTATTCAATTATTAATTACCACTGAGAATGGCACCCCACTCCGTATAACATCATATGCGCGCGCATCTGCGTCGTTTGACTCGAATGCTCATTTTGTACGTAAAAATGAACGTACAATAGTCAACACGTTCGGCAATGAACAATATGACGATGATGATGATTTGTAAGACAGTAATTCGTGCTTCTCTGTATTTTTTGTCATTATTCATTAATCTACTGTTTTTTTTTTTTTTAAATTTCTACAGTACTTTCTCTTCAATGTGATCTCTTTTGGCATATTGCTATCTAGTATTATTCATCTCTCTTTTTCTTTATAATAGTTTATTTTCCATTCTTTTCTACTTTATATGTTTTCGTCTTCGTAGTGTTATAATACTCGATAAAAAAACAACATTTTAAAAAGTAATAAATCTGCTCTCTGTAGGAAGATTTCTTATTCTATATCTTTCTTTTTTTCGAACTTCAGACATACTTTTTGTAGGTGATTTAATTTTACTAGTTTATATTCAGCGCAGTCAGAATAAAATACTAAGGTTGATAGTTGCTGCTCCATAGTGCGTCTCCAACAATTACATACCGGCCTACATGTGCGATATGTCGCTGAAAAGATTAAATCGGCTGTTCATAGACACTTATCAAGACTTCAACACCATCCAAATCCATTGGCAGCTAACTTACTTAATGAAGAAATACCTAAAAGATTAAAACGGAAAAGAATCATAGATCCGATTTGAGTATTAATATTACTCGAAGGCGGTTGGATTTGCTAATGTGGGCAAAACCTCCGTCTCCTGATATAAGTAGATGATTTCGTTTTAAATCAGTTCTGGATTAGAGGGGGAAAAAAGTTTATTTAATATCTGTCGCGCGCTACATTGTAGACTGTTTCAATTTATACAATATAGGTACCACATATATTAATTTCTTATCCTAAATATTGAATGTCATAAAACCATAGACTCGAAAGAGGTATCCATCCGTATCCCCAGATATTTATGTGTGAGATTATACTTGCAACTTCGTCTATTATAAATATCGGTTCTTCTAGTGCATTATGTAATCTTCTAAAGCACATTAAATTCGTTTTACCCGTGTTTATTTTGCATCCTTTAACATGCACCTATTTATAATATAAATATTTACATCTACTACTTATCGAGACATAAATATAAATATTTATTTTCCTTATCCGGACAACGCGTACGCATTACCGAGTAGTGATTTAACTTAATTTTAGATGTCGTAATATTGCTAGTTTTGATTTTCGTTATAATTTTAAAAATATTTACATTTTGGTCGTTAACAACGCTGTAATTAGACGCGAGCCGTAGTACCCAGACCAGTAAGTTAATTAATTAATTAATCGGATAAAATAAACGAATATAAATATACTTTATTCGAAATTTTTACCTACCGTCGGTTATGACATCCTCGATGGATGTATCTTGTTCCCAAGCTATATTGCCTAAAGTACAGAAGGCGAATAATGCGACTAACAGGCTAGTTATCGCGTTGATAATGGAAACGGCTATAGTATCGTGCAGAATTTGATTATTATATTTATTATAACTGGCGAACGAAATGACTGAACCGAAAGCTATACCGATCGAATTCAAATTTTGCGCAGCCGCGTTAACCCATACCTGCGTGATTTATGATAAATTAAAAAAAAAAAAAAATGGTAATAATAGTTAATTTAAAATTTGAATAATTTTTTTTTTTAATCCTATGCCTCGGGGAGCAGGGAAGAAGTGAAACTTAAAGACGTTTTCCCGAAAAGACACTTATTTAATAAACTCACCATTTCGTACAAATTTCTCAAAAAAAAAAAAAAAAACCGAACACATTGTCCACTATAACTTGACGTGGCGCGATGACTCAGATATTTTCATTCTCAAATCTACCTAGCACATACATCCTTCCTGCAGCGAAGATTTCAATGAAATAATGTAAAGCTGTACGCGCATGCGCAAGAGAAAGAATGCGAACAAGCAAAAAAATTGTTGCATGTTATTTCCTATTGTACACGCGCTCATTGCTTTCGTTATTTCGTTTAAATCTTCGCTGCCTAAGTGCCTATGTTGGTTCGTCTAGCTCGTTTTACGGGTTAACTACCCCTATATAATGCGCCAATAGAAGTTTCACTTCAATATTTTTATACCGTGTCGCGATATATATATATATTTTCAATCAAAATGGTGTACCAATTTCACCGGGTACAGCATCACCAGGACTGAATGAGAAACCATTAAAACTAACAAGTAATAAACTAAACCTTTGGTAAACAAAAGAACTGTTCTAGATTCCGGAATCTATTTCTTAACCGCTTGTAGGGAAAAACTTGAAAGACTTCGTTTATCTCTAGAATGTCCCGGGTAATCAATGCCTTGATTGTTTGAGGAAACGTGGAAGTTTTAAAATTAAACGTAGGATCGAAGTAGTCTCCATTCCTTCTTATAGATGATTAACAAATAAATTCCGAAATCTATACCGGTACTTCATCGTTTTTCATTCAGCTCTGATGATGCTGTACTCAGCGAAACAAGCGGACTGTATAAATTTTATATATATATATATATAAGTGCTACGGTATAAAACTATGTTAATTTTTGTTTAATTTTGAAATTAAATTAAATGTATGGAAACATCATGAAAATGTGTTCTGATAATAATAATATTAAATCGGACCACATATATATATTTTGTTTTTTGCTAGTTTTCGGTTATTTATTTTACCGTAATATACTACACGCCGTATACGCGTAAAAACAGCTTACTTTAGAATCTAGCAACAGATTCCATTTTGGACTGAATAAGTATTGAATTCCTTTGTCAGCGCCTTGCAGGCCTAGCGCATAGCCTAAAAATACGAATACTAACACGAATGGAATGGTAGCGGTGAAGTACAATACTTTACCGGACGATCGAACGCTTTTCCATAAAGCGAAATAAACTAAAATCCAAACGATCAATAAGCAGGCCATCAATTCCCAACGCATTTCTCCGAATTCGCCTATTCCGTCGCTAATTTGGAGCACTTTTTTTCTAAGGCATAACAGAAAAAATTAATCTGGTTTTACGCTTTAAAATATCTCTCTCTTTCTTGGTCTGTCTTGTGCCTATTCGTACATAAAAACAATAAATAAACGAATAATTTATAGTAATTACTGTTATTATCATACCGTCATGTCGGAAAGTAATTTTCCCAGTAAAGAATTATATAAATTTCAATTGCTGAACTGCGTATTAAAAAAATAAAAGTTGAATATTTTTTAAGGCATATCAAAAAGGATTTTTTTTTTGCTTTTTTCCTTTTTTTTTCTGGAGTTTTCAACTAACCTGTTTAGGATATCTAGCAAATGTTGTTTTAGAAATCTATCACCGAGAGGGGTACTGGTCAGCACCAATCCGCCTGATCTACTGTTTTGTCAACTCGAAGGGTTTTGTTCTTCGTAACCGCCGAATGTCTTTTTTTTTACAGCTTACCCAACGTGGTGCCGTAATAATCACTAACTCATATTTTTATGAACTCGGACAACTTCTCGAGAAAAGTCGCTATGTCCTGGAACAAACCTAGATTCTCAATATGCAGAAGGGACATTACGTTATAAGGAGGACCATCACGAGATGCGTACAGTAATTTGAGATACAGTTCAGAGCGTAATGCTGTTAATGAAGGACATTCGAAGAACACGTGATCAGGTTGCAGACTACACGACCAGCATGTAGAGGACAATACGGATTTTCTGTAAGCTACATAATGAACAGGCGGTCCGGCAACAAGCAATGCCCAAACCGCAATCTGCTGATAAGCACAATTCCACTCCGCTTAATGTTTTTGAAAACGTAGAACCGTGGGAACCTAGGGAGAGACGGCTGCAGCTGATAGTACGCAGTAAGAGGCGACCGCTGTATGCACTCCATATATGTCTGTTCCCAGAGTTTTTTATGATCAGACTGTATAAAATGAATGACATCACGCGTTGAAATTGAAGAGAATAAAACACCATTAGAAGAACCCCTTTTAGCTATTGCATCTACCATTTCATTGTCGCGGACTCCTCGATGTCCCGGTACCCACAAGAATGACACAAATATCCTCAGGTTTTCCAGCTGATTAAGTTTCAACCCGTTATGACCAACGCTGCTGCTATCTCGTTTGCATGATGTTACAGTTTAACTGCATTAGCAGTGATCTTGATTACTTCTGCCACTATTTCAATTCCTAGATCGTGAGGTAACATCGCATTTGACAACTTTGTTAACTGTCGCCCTGATTTTGAGACCTTTGAATAATAGCCATGTTGGTATGTGGGCTAAAAAAAAAATGAATATCCATACCTCACGCAGATCATCTTGATAATTCTGCATGTAATGTGATAAAACATAATGATACACTAGCAACTACAGATTATCATTCGTTTAAAATGTTGCGTCGTGTAGCAAAAGTAGATAATGTATCACTGAAAGTCTGGCATAAATCAATGAGATTTTTTGGTGACGGACGGATTTAGAATGACTCCTATCCATGTCAAAGAAGGGTAAAATAAATAAATTAATTAATAAACGTTGAGTATCTATAATAGATATATTTTTTCCTAAATATCTCGGTATTAAGTTGGATCGCTCCCTACATGTAATAAACAACGTAGCACATTATCGCATAAATTAAAAACACGTAACAACTTAATACGAAAATTAGCCGGTACAAGACGGGGCTCAATAACGAAAGTGCTACGAACTTCGACCCTGGTATTGGTATACTCGGTAGCTGAATATAGATCGTCGGTTCGGATAAATACTTACAAACACAAGAAAGGTAGATGATTAAAATAATAACGGGGATATCAGAAAAGCGCTCCATGGTTACTCACATTCGGCAAATATAGCGCCAGTGGAAATTAGACGAGAGCGGGCATTGCTGCCCGACTATGCTAAATTCAGTACTAACGTTGATTTACCAATACATTCAGAAATAATTATTGTTTCGGTACAACGTATAAGATCGAGAGAAAAAAAACGTGGGACGAGAACGACGTGAAAAAAATGAATCCTAATTTAGAAATACGATGGCGAAATTTCTGGATTCTACCCGAATTAAAGATCGATAAATTAAAACCGATAGAAGAGACCCATCGAAGGAACATACCGGAAATGTAGATACCCGGAAAAAGAATGGAAAAACTTGATTTACAACTGGGCACAGCAAATTCGGTAGCTGGTTAGAGAAGTGGACAATGGCACGGATTGGTTAGCTACGAATGTGGGTACATCAACCAGACGACACAACACATAATTGAAGAATATCTATTTTACTCAGTGTCCGTTTAAAAAACACCTACATCATTTAAAAAACGACGGCTTAAAACGGTTGAAAATTTTTAAAATGCGATTTATAAAACTTTTATTAAAATTATAAGTATGCGACATTATACAATAAGAAGAATTATATTTTGATAGTTCTGCGTGTAATGTGGTAGAAGACGGGGTGTAAGCGCAGATCATCGTTCGTTTAAAGTGAAACTTAATTTCGGTAATACGCGACTAAATATCGTTTATCGTTAAAACGCAACTTCGATCGTTGTTAAATTTTTACGAAAAATCCAAAGATTAAATTCGAAATTACGTTAACCGATACGAGAATCGCTAACTAAAGAGACTGTTAATTTTTGTTAAATTTTTTTAATATATATATATATATATGTGTGTGTGTGAGGTTTACGTGTAAAATTCTTCCGCCGACGTCTTAGAAAATGTTGGCCGGGTTCGATTTAATTCGGCTAACGAACTTTTCCAACATTTCGGTGTATTCCATCGATTATCGCAGCTGTCCCAAGGTACCTCCGCACGAAATGCCGAAAATAAATAAAACAACGTATAAGCAATTATGACGTTATAGTAGGTAGACAGAAAGAACGATACCGCCACACCTGATAAACCGACCCCTGGTAACAAAATTGAACATATTAGTTTTTTGTATATGTATATATATAACGGCAATCGTAGTGTGGTGTATATATTTCACCTTAAACTGAATGTCTAGTGGAAAACGGATACAAGGCATAATCAAACTTCAAAATATCTAGTAGTTACTCTAGACTGAACACTTACATTTAGAGCACATTGTGAAGCACTTAGGAAAAAAAAATTGAAACCAGAAATAATTTATCTCACAAACTCGTGTCTACGAAATGGTGTGCTGCACCAGATGTGCTTCGAGATACCGCGCTAGCCTTATCATTTGTAGCGAGAGACTACGCTAGCACAGTCTGGAGCAGATCAGCCCACACAAGAAAAGCGGATACGCCGTTAAATAACGTTTATATAATCGTTACCGACTGCTTAAAGCCAGCAGCGATTGGACATCTGTACAGAGCTAGTGGTATCGTTTCACCATTAACATGTAGGGAAGTAGCAAAAATAAGGACGAAAACACTAGCGCTCACAAATCAGCGCCACATGCTCTATGAGCAATCGTCACTTACAGAAAGATTAAAATCCAGAAAAGAATTTGGAACTTCATGACACCACTCGCAAGGAACTACGGCGACAACAGAACGTGGTTGTTAACGAGGACATATTGCCGCACGACACGATCAACTGAAAAAATGGAAAACCATAGATTACGGTCAAGATGCTACCGTACAAAGGAAAATTATTAAAAAAAAAAGAAAAGTGGTAAGGTAACTAGGTACTGATTAAAGATGCGAATTCGGGGAAGAACAAGATCATAAACACTTGTTCAGATGTCCGCTACTTGGAGGTAAAATAACAATTGATAGCGTGTGAGCTCCACAGCTAACTACCAAAGCGATAAAGCTGATTGATTTTTGGGAAAGGAAAGTATAAAGCGTTTATGGATACGATACGACGATCAGCTATAATTTAAAAAAAAAAAAATTGATAATTAAGAATTTTTAAATAATAATTCATTATTAAAGGTTTAATTTTATTTATAAAACGTTTGAGACTATATTATAAGAACGGTGTGGTTATATAAAGACGGTGTGTATGCGTGAATATGTCGAAAATCGAATAGACAGTGTGTAAAACCTTAAACCAAAACAGATATTTAAAACAAAGAAACAGTTAAGTAGTTGATTTACCGTTAAAAATTTGTTAAATACGTTAAGGAAATAACAAACGCTCTCAGAATAACGAAATTCTTATTTTTCTGATCGACTTTTTATTTAATTAATTTTTAACCGAAATTTTCTTCGAATCCTAATAATATAAACTCCGCATACTTTAACCAGCTATTTCCGCGTTAATTATTTACTATTACGCGAGATAGCGCCTCTATATTATAATTGCCATAACGCGAATCGTCAAAATATACTTTTTAAGATTCGATTTCATGGCGATGGGTTACTTGTATCGTGACCATGGTAGTACTATCATTAAAAGTGTACGATATCTACACGATGGCAGTTTCTTGAGTTTGTGACGAAGAACAAAGAAAAAGTATAGGTCATGGATTCAACGAAGAGGGACACAAGGAGTTTCCACCAAAAACTAGTGTACCAGAACGTGGTTGTGAAGATGCTATAGGGTTTTTTTTTTTAAACGTTTACCCATTGCTTGGTACGGTAAATGGGACCATCCTTTTTAACAAATACATTTATAATACACAATAGAATAGGACATAATAGGTACCAATAGAACGTAGGCGAAAATTAACTGGCCCGTATAAATTAAATATGAAATTAATCTTTTCAATCACAACGTCCGCTATATGGTAGATGAAATTTCAAGGCTAACAAAATTTTTTATTTGCCGATTGAAGCAGAATGTGTCAATTTTAAAAATATTTATATAAATACGTTGAAAATTGTCTACATTTCACCTAAATCGTCTGTATAAAATTTATAATTCTGTGTGAAAATTTCATAATACACGGCCGAAAGATTAACTTGGAACATGGACAGTGAAACCCAATCTCTGTCTATATACAATTGTCAATCGTTTAACGGGTTTTTTTGATTAATTTTTACAATCCCCCGGTTACATCTAATACTTGGATTTTTTTGACGAAGTATACCGGCCAAATCTGACAATTTAAGTGATAATATTAACGGCCTTATATCGTTTCACACGATTTTTCGAATTTTCTATTTCCACAAGCGTAGAAATTTTCCATATACTTCCAAAACATTTATAATATTAATTTTTTTCCATTTTAATCATTAAAAAAAAAGAGAATCGAATATTCGTCTACAAACAAATACTTTCGCGTTCTCTCTATAAAAATGCGACTTGAATCCAGAAAAGACTTTCGGAATTTCACTAAACCCTCTGAAAGACAAGCCAGCAAAACACGGACGGAAGCGACTATGGCAACAAATAATCGTAGCTGGGTATCAGCGTGATATGATCGGCTGCCAAAGTGGAAGATTCTGAACAGATTGCGTACAAGGTGTGAACGGACAAAGGAAAACTTGAAGAAGATTCAAAATGCGAATGTGATGAGGAACAGAATCGTGAACATCCCAGGAATTGATATAAACTGACGGAGTGATAAAGTTGATTACTGGGAAGAAAAAAATAAGACGTTCTGGATTCGATAAGAAGCAGATTTTCCCTATCAATTTGTATTCATCCTGAAATTAAATACGATATAGTTAAATGATGTTCACGAAAGCGTCGTCAACTGTCTAATCAAACGCGATAGTTTAATAGTTCCGTCACGAGAGTGCGCCAGCGACTATTAAATTATGTAAACGGCGATAGTCGTTACAAGCGTTACATAGAAACTATCACCGTGAAAACGAGCCTTTAGATCTGCTAATAATAATTTACACGTATTTACCGGTGTGTATATATGTGTAGTTGTGTACATAGTCTACGTATTACGTATGGATATGCATTAATGTAATTTTTTAAAAATGTTTATTCCCTTAAATTAAAACGACAATAATATTTTACGTTTTTAAAACGGCCCATTACGTTAAGAAAGAACTTAATTATTAATTTATCATCTCTAAACGCATCGTATCTTTATTTAAATTCATTTAAAAAATTAAAAAATTTAATCAGATTTTTCAAAAACCTTTTCACTTATAATATCATTATTGTCATTTGATAGCGTTAAAAATTATATAAATATACATTTTTTTTTTTAATACACATATATCGATACGTAAAGATCCGTGTTATGATCCGGTTTGCAATATCTCTGAAGCAGTTATATACTCTATATATATATATATGTGTATAATTCTTCTGTATTTGTGTATATGAGTGAACTCGTTCTGAATGGCTGGATCGATTTTGGTGATATTTGGTGCGTGTATTCAATTGAGTTCCTAAATAGTTTAAATTTACAATTCAACCCCTTAGACGCTTGGTAGGTAGAACTAGCGGCCAAAAATTGTTTTTTTTCTTTTTTTAAATAAAATCTCTTTAAAAAGCGTCGTAAATAAAGAAAATTTGCTCGAATTCGGTCGAACGGTTGATTATTATCGATAATAAACTAAATTTATCTTTAATTTATCTTTAAATTATCTTCTGTATGGTGTGTATGTCATTGAATTTTTAAATGAACCGATTTCGGTGAAATCTTGTACGCGTGTGTTTAAACGGGATCCTGGATGGGTTAGAATTTGGTTCTACACAATAGGAAGTTTTTTTTTCATATGTTTGAAATGTTTCGCATATCCGAATATATAAATCACCTCCGAATAAAGGTACGCTCATGAATATTAAAAAAAAAAATGTTAGGTGAATGAATTTAACCGTTAAAAAAAAAGGGTACGTTAATGAAAAATTAATAGTTGTGTTCGTGCATCATCGTCGGAGCTGTTATCCAATTCAGCGATATTCGATTAATTAATTTCTAGTTATAAGATGATTTTGTTTATAGTAAACAGCATTAACTACTTATCAGCAAGTTATCGTGCGAACTAACTTTTTCTAATAAAATACTTCTTGATTTCTTCATTATTTGTTCATTGTGATATTTTAATGTATTTTGAATGACGTTTTAAATCCTAAATTAAATTTAGCTAAAATCTAACGCGGTATTTGTTAACTGTTAGGACGAATTTCGCCGGGTAAGCTAGTATACAACGCAATATTGGCACGCATGCCGCTTGTGTTATATTTAGTCTCATGCATGAATACGTACGATAACTTTTATTCCAAAAATGTAAGAAAAATGATTTTTTATTTTGAATATTTAATATATTTTAAAAAATCAGTTCTGATTTTTGATTAAACGATTAGATCGTAACTACTTACATCCGATGAAATGACTGTAAACGCGTGATATAATAATAATGGTCACTCTCAAACAACTCTCAATCAATAAGTAGCATTCTGGCTTTTGTAATAATAATAATAATATTAATAATGATAATAATTTTAATTACAATAATAAGTTTAGATCGCCAAACGTTTAGTTTCTTTAAAAAAATCACAAAGCTTTTCGGAAATTACGCCATTATCATGTGATATTTAAATAAAATAATGTAAAAAATAAAAACACAAAAATATAAATTTAAGATCACAAATTAACACGTATAAAATGAAGAATAGATAATGGCGTAATTCCGAAAAGCTTTGTGATTTTTTCAAGAAAATAAACGTTTAGCGTTTTAAGGTAATTTTTGTAAAATAAAAAATCACTGCATTCCACAATCTAAAAAAAAAAAAATATAATTAAAATGATAATAATAATAATAATAATAAAACGCTGTATTTGCACGAATAAAATAAAAATGAATACGACAGTATTAAAGTGTAGTACCGATTTACACCTTACAGCTATAACAAAATTAATCTAATAAAAATAAATCAAAATACACGAAATAAAACAAATTCGATATGCAGTAAAAACCGATGAAAAAAACCCCTGCAAAGACAATGAGAGAGAAAAAAGAATATTAAATAAGTATGTAAATTATAAATAAGCATTGTGGGGTTTTATTTATTTATTTATTTTTATTCATTTTTTTCATTTATTTATTTTTTTATTAAAAAAAAAAAAAAAAAAGAATAAAATTACTGAGAATCGAAACGAATATTTAAAACGAAATGTGTTAAATTTTGCACTTAAAAGATAAAATACGATGATAACAAAATTAAATACATTCGCTCGAAATTACAATAAGTTATTTGTTATCTTTCTACGTTTATATTTTTGCCATAAGTTATTTTTAACCGCCAGTTATCATAACCACCGATCGATTAGCGCTACGCGGATTATCGTGTAACGAACAATTATTAAAGAATTTATTATAATACGTACTTTTTAAGAAATGATAAATCGGCGAGAGAAATTTTAGCCTATCGTGGACGACCAAATTGATTTATTGTACGAATTTTGGAAGAATGTACGACTAATTAAAGGATATAACCAGTTACGATTGGTTTATTTTAATTTTAAATACATTTTACGCGATTAGAATAAGCCTACGATCAAGACGGATTGATTCAAAAACACTTCGGATCGATTTTAACGTATTTAATATTGCGAATATTAAGGATTACAATAAAATTATGGAAATAGTTACATTAGAGAAATTGAACACGAGTTCGTAGTTGCTTATTATAATGAATTATGTTGGTAACCTATTATAGTTATGCGTATGCGTATATACATTTGTATAAGGCGTCATGATAATCATTAGTACAGTCCTAAGACTGATTTATTGTCACGTATAATAAGCTTCGATCTTCCCCGATGGTATTCCTAGGCTCTTTTTAATTCATCGTACGGTAGTCTTTTAGCGAGGGTTGTTATAAATGATCGTGGTTTCTTTATAACGACCGTTATTTATCGTTAGGTACCTCTTTATTTTGAATTTATCCCTATCCTTTACAGTTTCCTCCAAGTTCATATCTCGAACGGTCGTAACTTATTCACGTTCACTATATTCAATGTACACGTACATTTTCAATATTCTATTTCGGAGAGCTTCAACGGTATTATTAACTTTTGTATTAATATTCCTTGTTTTTCTCGGAAGTAACGTTTTACTAGTCCAATTCTTTAATTTCGGAATCCAATAGAGATCTTCCCGTTATAAAAGCCTGATCGAGATATTTAAACCTTTGCACTTGTTCAATTATTTCTCCGTTAATTATTATACAGAATGAGCACGGTTTCGTTGCAATCATCGAATCGTCGATATTTATTACCATACCTAGTACGTTCCCTACTCTATTTAAATTCCGTATCATCTTTTGAAGCATATCCGCAATAAATATCAATAGCATTTAAAAAAAAAAGATAATATATATAAAAATGAAAAAAAAAACACGAGAGGTGGCATTATTTAATTATTTAATTCTCTATATATTTTTAGCAAATGCGGGGTTTACTTTACTATGGCCTTAATAACTTCTAATTTTTATATATATATATATATATATATATATATAATAAATTAAATTAGTATGTTCTTACTTCTTAATTCTCCTTTTCTTTAATATAATTATTCTGATGTAATTTATAAATTTCATTACAAATAATTACGTCGTGATTTACGCCTATTAACTTAATATATATGTTACAGCCTGTGGCTTCAGTCTTTTTATGTCTACTATGAAATATAAATATTTAATTTCTTTCTCTTAAAATATTAATTTTTTAATTAGTATTATAACAAACATGACGTAATAAATATGCATAAATTTCAGTTTAATATAGCTGGGTTATTATCAACCGTTTCTGTATACTGCAAAGTGTTTATTAAATTTATGGGATTGTATTGTTCAATCCATCATATTGTGTGTTATAATTAATAATTTAACATAATTTACACACACACATATATATATATATATATATATATATATATATATATAACAACTAATACTGTTGCTTAATATGTATATATATACACAACTAACATTATTGCTTAATATGTGGAGGCAACCGTGGCATTACATACGATAGCATTACCTCTTTCTATATGTAAATGTGTAGTATGCATTTGTTATACATAAGCGGTATTTA
Source organism: Coronaproctus castanopsis (assembly GCA_032883995.1). Taxonomy (NCBI): domain Eukaryota; kingdom Metazoa; phylum Arthropoda; class Insecta; order Hemiptera; family Monophlebidae; genus Coronaproctus; species Coronaproctus castanopsis. The sequence goes on from CM065052.1 coordinate 292,362,465, forward strand.
CCTTTAAGTAACGGGCACAATTTCGACAACGCCCCTATAGGTCCACGTCTCGTAAATTGTCCAATCGCTAATTCCATATATAGTAACGGTACACCGCACAGTAATAATATTATAAAATACGGAACGAAGAATATGCCTAGAAACACATTTAGTAATTAATTAATTAAACTAATAAGCCAAAAACTAACTATATATATATATATATATATATATATATATATATATATATATATATATATATATATGACGAAATTCGAATATATTTCAATCAAAACCGGTGTTATAAATCAGAACCTGGTTTAATACAGGTTTTATGCAATTCTATTGACGAATTATAATAGACTGCCATTATTCGTTCACGTTTCTTCATCTTCGGACACTCTCTCCACCCGGAAAGAGGGTTAGCTATTTCTCGATTGTTGACTATCTTGCGATGGATTTTGAAACTCCTTCGTAACCGTTCCAGTTTATTTTTAATCCAGTCCGTTTTCCCTCGAAGCGTTTAATTATACAACCACACTTTCCACGGTGTTTAACGCGGTTAATTCTCTATATTTATTTTTCACCCACATTGCGCGCGATACTTCTTTATTGGTAACTCTATGTAATCCGTTTATCGATCTTAAACGTTCAACATTCCACCTTCTTAAATCGATAGTCGGAGCAGCACATTACGTGGTAAACATCACGACAAGTAGAAAAGAAATGATCGTTTTTAATCGGGTAATACGATCATTTATAACAACCCTCTTTAAAAGACTCTCTAATTAAGGAACTACACCGAATTCAAAATAGTTGAGGAAGATCGGGGAAAATGAAAGCTTATTGTGCGTGGATAAACATCATTTGTTGATTTGGTTAGGTTATATTAGGTTACTAAATTAGGTTAGGTTAGTTCGAATGAAAAAAAAAGGCAGTATAGCGGACCACTAGACAGCGTTAAAAATCGACAAAAATCACATTTTGATAAAAATGACTATTAATAAAAGTATGCTCAAGCTAGATTGAACTTACGAATATTCATCGATTCGTACGATGAATTTTTGAATTTTTGAAATAAACTAATATACCTATAGTAACTTAACGGACACTATCGCTATAACGGACGAAGTTACAAGTTATAATTTATCGTTACAACGGAAATACTTCGATATATTTCGTGTTACTTACAAGTAAAATTTGAACGGATGTAATTTATTTTAAAATCGTTATTTACGAAATTGTCCGCGCACCTCTGTTAATATTTATACCTATATAAAAGTAAATTTTTAATATTATTCAAAAAAATAATACACTTTTCCGATTGTGGTCTAAACTGGAATCCATCCCGAACGGTCAATAAGATTGAGCACATTCTAAGGCAGCACAACTATTGATTAAGAAGATAGGTCGAATGGACGGATAACAAGGAATAGGGAAAATATATACAACAATTAGTGATACTGGAAGCATTGAGGAATACGCAACATCGCCAACTGTAAAGGAAATTAGCAAACTACTCTTAGGACTGACGACTAAATAATAATAATAATAATAATAATAATAATTTGTTTATTAAAAGCAACGGCAACTGAAAACCATAACGAAAAACTATAAACAATAAAATGCTGTAATAATCGTATAATCGTATTCAGCCATGCGTACAACTAGTCATCATAGAGCTACCGTCTTTTCCTCTTCCGGTAGAAAGGATTAGATAGTTCTTTCTCGTTTCCGCCTTTGGTCATACTGCATTGAGACTCATGGCTACGTTTGTTGCGTCCAGACACCCCAAAACACTTCGGCGCTTATTTCTTGAATGTTCACATACTCCATATACCGATCTCGAAAATTTAGAATTTACGATAAAAAGTTTTATCGGATGACCAAACTGCAGTAGTCCTTTATCCCGTCAGTCTGCTTACGTCCCTTTGTACTTGGTTTATAAATTCATGCTCCTTAATATCGGTAATTTTAAAGTCTCCGTGTAAGGTGTTTACATATCAAGGTGGAGCAGAGACAATTAGTCTTATGCTTTTTATTTTCGAATCTACGTATTTTATTTACACGAATATTTTTAGCACGGCGAATACGAAAAATAAGGAGACCGAGAGACGACGATTGGTAGCACTGCTACAACGACGCAGACCTGAAAACTCGAATTCCTGAAGAAATTTCAAAAATTCAGCGACCTCTGCTCGAAAAAGTCTTCGAAAATTTGATAAAGACTGAATGAATGTGTTGTTGCAAGTGCCATCTGAACACAAATGATTGTAATCTAATCTCTCGTTTTCCTATTTTTAAATAAAATTTCATTCGATAATTTTAGTCGAGTAGTTTTTATTCAAAAAAACTTGTTATGGATAGGTATGAACAGGTTGAGGCAGATTTTAAAACGATCAAATCGATGTGTTATAATTAATTATATTATTAACGAAAAAATCATAATAATAACGTATTCTAACAGAGGATCGAAACATGTACGCGTATAAATTGTAATTTTATCTTTTACGTTAAAATAATTTAACATACATATGTAAAATAATATAAAAAAATTTATTATATTTCCGATATCGAATTGATCGTTCGATTAAAGGAGTGTATACACACACACATTTTATTTTGAATTATAGTCCTCTAATCGTACAGTTCAATAACGATATTTTATAGACAAAATATATTTATCGCTAAACACATTCCAGATATATTTGAATTTTTAAGATGTAATAAATTTATTTTTATACCAAATCAAATTTATTTCAGAAGTGTTTACAATATTTACAATATTAACAATTTAATTATAAAACATATAATAATAATAATATTATTGGAAAAATATAGTTACAACATTAAAATTGTTAGTAATAATAATAATCTATCGATATTAGTACTATGTCTGATAAAAACTCACTTCCTCCGCTTTTGTAACATAAATACGGTAATCTCCACAGATTTCCTAATCCGATCGAATATCCGACGCAGGCTAATATAAACTGAAGTTTATTCGACCATCGATAATGTCTACCGCGAGGTTTATAATGAGGTCCGAAATCTGGAAAAGCGCCCGAAATGCTGCTATACGATGAAAATTCGTCGTCTTCCTCCATAGCGTCCCTTTAAAGAAACATAATACGCACTTAATCGATGCAGTACTACAAAATGCCGATATCGATAAATCATACGCGTATTAGTAATTACAACTAGGGCTGGTAAAAAATGGAAGATCTTATTATTTATACTACCTTTTGAAATATGATCGAGTATACGCCATTTTTTTTTTTTTTTTTGTGAATTGAAGCATCTGAGATTAGTTCGGTGTATTCTATAACAATTATAACCGAAAAATAGGTAGTTTTCATCTGCTATCTGATTATCGCAAAGATGGGTACAGAATGACGAAGGGACTAATTTGTGTGTGAATAGAACGTATGCGCAACTTTGTTGACGTTAAGTCTTAGACGAGGTACGAATAAACGAAATACTGTTATTATCTACGTTGCTAGGAAAATTGAAGAACCGAGGAATTAATCGAAGATTCCTGAGAATTATTTGACTGAATCTACTATTGAAAAATATCTACAGTTCGCCCAGGGAAGCGGTATGTTATAATGATAAACTATAATTTGACGTCGAGTTAAAAAAAGAATTAACGCATCTTCGTGCTTAACGAGAGTTAACTAAGTTAATAAGGAGTACGTTATTTATAATTGTAGGTTTAATTTTAATCGACACGAACGTGTTTTAACAATTCAATTAAAGATGTCCAATTTGTATTAAAAAACTTCCGATACATGCAAGGCTTTGTAAACACTTGTAATACAACCGAGTTGGCTAGAGGCATTTTTACCACTTGTCCCTTTGGTAGAATTCGAACTAGTAAAATGCTTAAGCAATACGTGTAAATTCCGCGCATGAGTTTTAGCATATAATTCGCAGTTACCGTAATGCTATTTGAGAAGTATTTTAAAATATTTTCTCGAAGTTTTATTTATGTACCTTTTTTGGCAATTTACATTTTTTTAATATTTAATATTTTATTTTGCGATAATGCATATATGTATGTAAATATGCTAGATAATCATATTATCCTCTCTCCCACTCACGTTTTCATTATATAATTTTTATTATACATATATATATATAAGAATTCCATTATTTACTACAAACTACACGCAACTGCATATGTGTTTGTGTGTGATAGTAAAGTTGTCGTTTCACTATCTCTCTTCACAGACACAAATACCCGCACATATTTGTGTGTGTGAATGTGTGCATTTGCCTTTTGTTCTAAATCCTACACAAAGAATATCGCAACTGTGTCTATGTATGTGTGATAGTAAAGTCGTCATTTCACTATCTCTCTTCACACATACAGTACACACACATATTACACATACGTGTGTGTGTATATGTGCGTTTGCCTCTTGTTCTAATTCTTAAAAAAAAATACACGGTTTATAGTGACATCGGATAGAAATTATGTGTAGGTCGGTAATTCTGCAGATACGGAAGATGAGACACTCTTTTAATGAGGAACATGATCTGCAGTTTTTTAACTACCCTCGCTACGGTATTCTGAACAACCGTATCGCGGATATTTGCGTAGCGAATTATAACGTACGTAATCGGTATTGTCCTGTCCGTAATGCAGATGTAGGCGTTGTAGATAATAAATCGTACAGCAACAATTTAAACAATTTCGTCATCTCCGGCCTCGTCTTATTCCTTAGACCCAGGTTCATACGATTCGTAAGCTACCGGACATACCGATCACGCGCGGTATTCTTAATGTTGAAATAAACAACGCGCGAGATCGATTCGATAATAAAAGCAACACGGATAATTCCGGTATCGACAATAAAGACGCTAGTAACACAATTGTTCTCGTTAGACGTAATTGAAAGAAGAATTACTTGCGAACAATGACTGCCGATACTGCTAGAAAAGACGATTCACGAGACGCAACAACGAATTAGTCCGAATAATCTAGTTAATTTGACGTTTAACGCAAATTTACTTTTGAACATTTGATCGATGACGGTAATCAACCGTAGACGTTGATACTTTTATTTTCAGCGACGTTGTCATCTTTTAATTAAGACTGGATAAATTGTCAAATTTCAGTTATGTACCTTCAAGTTACGCATACGTACAAGTAATTACTTCGAACAAGATTCGGTAATTTATAAATATATTATATATAAAATATAAAATTAACTATTTCAAACGGAAATAAGTTATGAAGTACAAATTTTTGAAATTGACGGAATTTATAGTGGCAATAATAAAAATTGCAAGATTTACCGCGGATCGGAAGGAGGCAAACGCTGAGCGACACATACAAACAGAAAATATGAATTCACCCTGTTCCGCATATGCAGTGGACATACATAAGTATTTATTTCTAAACCAGAGCGCACCTCTCTGTGTTCCTTTCAAGTGCCCTCTTACCATTCCTCACATCCTCTTATCACGTCCTTCTTACGCAACCCATCGTCTTACCGTTGGACTTGCTTCATCCCTAACTGAAATTTTACAGTACACTACATCCGCTGAATCTAAGCTTATAACTTTCCTTTCATTATCTAATTTTATTCCTATAATTTAATTATCTTCCCGTGCCTCTGGCCTTAGCAGCAGTATAATGTACGTTAAAAAAAAAATAAAAATAAATATAAGACTAATAAAAATTCGTCAACTTGTCCTTTTACCTCAATTATGACGAAAAAAAAAAACGAAAGACCCATGCATTGACTTCCTTGTCGGACATCTTAATTCCCAACATTACTCCGAGTTACTGCAAGTTTTTGAACTATATACTTTTTTAAAAGCTATCCACGAAAGATACGTTTTTCTTTTTATTTCCTTAAGGATTGCTTTCTTCCCTTTGGTAATTACTTGACCTGAATAATATATATATATATATATATTTACTGATCTGTTCCGATATCTGCCTGTTTATTTTTATTTGTAATTTCAGAAGCTAATTATCGTGGCTTTAATTTTGTTGATGTTTATCGTTAATCCTGTACTTTTTCAAAACAGTTGTGGATGTCAGTTTTCATTTCCTACAAGGTATCAACCTATTTATATATACACATATTCACTATCTATGTACGTTTTACGTATGTACGTAAAAACTGTAAAATATCACGATGGTGATAATGACAAATTTCATTCTTAAAGAATCTGAACATAATTATCCAAATTTGGGACTTGTTTAGATATCTGTTATTTAATTTTAAATTGTTTTTTTTTTTTTTGTTAACATTTTAACGCTCATAGAAGGATGATATTAATATTATTTCCATTTTCCGTTTAAGGTCAGTTTTAGTTTGAAAACCAAGTTGAAATATCAATTCATTTCGTCAGTATGTAACATACGGTGCGTCACGGAAACCTAACACATTTGTTTTGATTATAACGCATGGTGAAACAGCAGAGGGGATTCCTATGAACCGGCAACAGAAAGTAGACGGATGATGTTTTTTTTTTCTCCTCAGTAGCTCGCCAACACAAGTCAGTGGCAGGCGGCGCATCACGTTTTCATGTGTAAGCAAATGTTTAGTCATCGCTCGTATACACATGCGGTTCGCACGCTTCGTGCATATTTCAAGTTAAATCTAAAAGATTTGCGAAATACGGCGAATTTGTGGATTCAAAAGTTTAAAAATAGAAGAATATTGAAAGGCGACCTTTCCATACATCCTTACAAAATAACGATCACTCAGCAGTTGAAACTAGCCGATCATTCAGTACGATTAGGAAGCATTAGAGAATGGCGATATTGTACGAGATTGTTTGATGATGAGTGACGAAGCTCACTTTAGTCTAAATGGTAGTGTAAACCAATAAAATTGTCGATATTACGCTGAATTAAACCTACACGAAATTATTGAGAAGACACTTCATTCAGAAAAGGCGACGGTATGTCGCGCGATAAAAGAATTACCGGCTCTTACTTCTTCGAAGGAACGGTAAACAAGGCGAAGTACACGAACATGTTAGAAACTTTTTTTTTTCCAGAACTAAAGAAGAAACGTAGACTAAGTCGTACTTGGTTCCAGCAGGACGGTGCGACTTGCCACACATCCCTCAAAACGCTCCCGAACTGTTGAAAAAGCATTTTGGTAGCCGAATAATTTCTTGCAACACCGCTTTCGCTTAACCGCGAACGAGGCATTCACCTGATTTATCCAGTTGTGATTTTTACTTATGGGTATACTTTAAATCGAAAGTCGAACTCTAGATCAGCTGAAGACGAATTAATAAAATCGCTAATATGCCGCGAGAAACGTTAAAAAAAAGTGTAAACGAATTTCGAAAAAAGACACGAAAATCGTATTTCTAATAACGGCCACCACTTAAAAGATATATTTCTAAAAATTAAATGATAATAAACCTTCATCTTTATACTTTCGTTTCGTGTATTGACGTTTTCAATCAATTCCGGTAAGATAGTTTTATTCCAATTTCAAATGTGTCAGGTTTCCATGACCCCTAGCCTGTATTACGATTATTATAAATAAAAGCAATCAAGTATCCCGAAGTTAAAGCGCAGCTTACATCATAGTAGAATTATAATAACCGGGTCATCAGTCTTTCATCACGCTAATTGATTGATGGCTGTAACCTATACTTTCTGACGTATACACGATACTAGTAATTCGATGATTACCTCATTTAAATAATCCTACAAAACTATTTCCTACTTCGTCCGATTCCACATATAATGATAAAGATATATATATATATATGTATGTGTGAGTCAGAAATTTAGAAGGTATATTCCTCGGTGGATACTCATATACATATGCGCGTACATTATATAAATAACCTGTACTCATTATTACGCATGCAGATATATATATATATATATATATATATATATATATACACAAATATTTTTAATATTCTATCTTTAAGCTTATAGCGAATTATTTACCAAAATAAAATTTAGCACGCAATGATAAATAAAATATTTAAAAAGTTATTGTAATGACGCTAAAAAATATCTTCGTGTAGGAAGTTGTACTTTTAAGATAATAAAAATATTTTAAAAATACCATAATGAGTTAGCAATACGTAATAATAAACCATTATTAAGGTCCATTAACAACACAACAAAATATACAGATATATAACGGAATGTGTATGCCAATTTGAAAAATGTGGAATGTAGTAATTTTTAACAAATTAACAAGAAAAGGAGTTAAAGTAACTAAAAATTGTTTTATATGGAACTCACAAAACTTTTCGTCTGTTAAGCCATTATCGAGTGAATATAAAAAAATGAAATAAACAAATATGTACAATTTATAAAAACATACAATGTAATTAATTTCGATTACAATTTTAAAAAATTCGCAATGTGAAAAAAAATCAATATTAATACTGTTTTTTCATTTTGCTAATTTTTGTAAATATTTTTCACATTTTATATTGTTATAAGAGTTTTATATTTTATTTTTTATGTACGTTTGATCACGGCTTACAACTGAAAAAAAAGCTTTGTGATTTTCGTAGGGAACATTTTAGCGATTTTAGGTCGTTTTTTTTTTTTATTATTTTTACAAGTAAAATTCCGACAATTGTGAGGGAAAAAAACGTGTATCGTAGAAGCGGATGTGGGCAATTAAAATTTAGATTTAATTAACGTTTAAATATGCTCATAAAAATAAATAAACTAAATGTTGCGAAGAATTTAATCGAGAAATTATTAACATCAATCGTAAATATTTTACAGGTGGAAAAAAAAAAACAGAAACAAAAAAGAGATGAAAATTATTAGAAATAATAAAATTAAGAAATTATAATGATTTTATTAATAGCATTGGATGATGAATTTAGTTTTAGAGATAATCTTTTTAGTATTTATATGTTAAAATCGTAGAATAGTATACATTATTTCGATAGTATCTATTGTGAAGCATCTCAGTTTGAAACTGGAATTACTGCAGCACAGTTGTTTGTAGTTGGTGTTCGTTATCATATTTCTTGTATATCGTTTACTTATTCCTGCTTCCAATTGACCGAATAGAGACCATGTAAAATATCTTCACAATAGTTGTTTCTTTCTGTTCCTTTCACTCCAGTATTTTTACAAGGTCTTAACTAGTCAAACCTACACGATTTGCATTCTATGGTTACTGTCCATGTACTAGAAAATTTGTTTCCTGAGGCATTTTGTTCCATTACTTTCAAGCGACCGTGATAGCGTAATCCATCTTTTTGCTCGCATCGTTAATATCTTCAAAATGAACATATACTTCCTGATTATTTCTTTTTTTGAAGTGAAACTTCTATTGATGCATTATATATGGGGATTTGACCCACAAAACGATATATATCATCATCATAACTTTGGCAGCCCTAGCACTGATTTTATTCCATGGTAAATAGTATTCGGGCTAATCGATTCTCTGTAGCTCTTTTCAATTTTCAGTTTTGTTTTGTGCCTGTATCATGTACCTATATTGTTACGAAAGTGTTTCATGGTCTACTACGACCTCTTGTCCCTGGAATCTGTCCTATTACATCGCGTAATAGACCACCATGTCAGAGTACACGTCCTATCCAGGTTAATCTTCTTTTCTTTGTTGTCGAATGTACCGTTTTTCGTCAATTATTTCGAGGACTTCTTCATTCGTAATGTTTTCGGTCCAACTTATTCTTTGTATCTTCCTACAACACTACATTTTAAAAGCCAGCAATTTTTGAACATTCCTTCTGTTTAGTGTCGACATTTCATCACAGTAAAGCGCTACAGACCGATATATATACAAAATGTGCCTTCACAACCAACACCCTTCTATCAAACCACGTTTTGTTGCGTTAGATGTGTCAATGAAATAACTGACGGTATGTATATATATATATCCTGTTCGCATGTACCGGCACTACCAAGGCGTGTCGACTTACATCATTTTTTTTTTGTTTTTTTTTTTTTTAATGGTAATGTTTTTAGGTACAATTTTTCTGTTGGTAAAAATTATTCTTTTGGATTTGTTTTCATTGATCTTTATTCGCCATTATTCGCCCCATGCTGTTACTTTATTTAATGAGCTTTGAAGATTTTTATTAGCTTCCTCCGGGCAATGACTATCGCAAAGTATAGCAGTATCATGTACGAACTACCAAGCTTTTATCAGATACTGGAAGATCTGCTATATACATTATGTAGAGGAACGGTCCTAACACACTTCCTTTTGTGGGACTCCAGCAAGTATGGGTTGTATGTTAGATACCTTATTTCCTAATTTAATCTGAAAATATCCTTCTTATAAAAATGAGCTAAGTAATTTGTAATACTAATATGGCAATACAATTCGCAGTTTATGCAGTAGACCTTTGTGCCATACCTCGTCAAAAGCATGGCTGTCGTCTAGGAATACCGAATCGCATACTTTCTTTTCCTTCAAACTACTTTCAATTTTTTTAACCACTCGATGGACTTGCTGGATAGTAGAATGCTTGCTTCTAAAACCATATTGGTGATCTGGGAGGCATTGTTTATTTCCAAGAATTTCATTTAATTTTTTCAATATCAGTTTTTCAAAAAGTTTAAAAATTATAGGTAACAGGCGATCGGTCTGTGTGAGGTCATTTCTGTAGGAGGTTTGCCTGGTTTTTTTAACACTCTTATTTGCGAAAACTTGAGCTGCACAGGATAGTATGTAAGTCGTATTATAGCATTAAATATGTACGTCAGCATAGTCCTTTGCGTGGTAGTTCTTTGAATATCGGCTGTTATCAGGTCATAACCTGGGGCTTGTTTGGGGTTCATGTTTTTTAACAGTTGCTCTAATTTCTTTTGGGGAGCAATGATTTATTGGTAAGCTTACATCCATATTATATGAATTAACTGGTAGGTTTTCATGACCAGGATATGGGGTGAAGACTGTAGCGAAATATTTAACAAATTCATCAGCCTTTTCCTTATCACTGTGAGCCCATGAATTATTTGACTTTCTTATTGGGTGTACAGGTTCTTTCGGTCTTTTTAGGGTACATGTGTGTGTTTTGTGTTTATATATATATACACACGCGTAAAAATTGAAAAACTCTGTGAGTGAATTTATTACATTTGTTCCCTATGCTCGGACGCACACACGTTTTTATCAAATCTAGGTCCCAGAATTCTGCGCACTATTTTCTTTCTGTTCATTTTGATTTGTTGCATTTCTTTACTTATATTTGTACTAATCACTACACTAAAATCGTTTATTTTAAATGGTAATGACAATGTTGTTTTATTATATATATATATATTTAGTCAGTTGAAATGCTAACTCCATTTTTCTTGGTCTTTCTTAGTTAGCTGTTTTGTCCAACACGTTTGCTTTTATAATCCCCTTAGCTATTTCAATACGTTGACGCGTTTTATACGCCAACATTTGTCGACCACAATCTAGGCGAGTTTTTCATATGAATAACATATGTCGTTTTTTCAAATGATATCCTCAGTCCCGCTCAGTCTACTCAATCGTCTGACTGCAACTTGGCCGATTCTCGGAACAATCGACCCATCTTAAAAATAACGCTTGTTACACCGTAACCCAGGAATCCGGCCGCTCTACCTAGTGATCGTTCCTTTTTCACAACTATATTCGATCGGATTATATTTGCGTACGAGGTGATCGATGTATTCGCTAGCAATCTACCTATTAGTCTAATTTTACCCAAAGAGAAGTCTTCATACTTCGAGCGGTTCTAATAATGCGCGAAGTATTTATCGAATTGTTTATATTTTAATCACTAACTTATATATATATATATATATATATATATATATATATATATATATATATATATATATGTAATGGGAAATACGGAAAGGGAAGACCAAAAAATCAATATACACAGCAATATACGGATATGAAGAGGAAAACAGAAAACCGTCAATTGTGGAGGAAATTAGCAAACCAGTTTTATGACTGATGAATGATGATATATTAAAAAAGCTGTTCAGCTATTAAGACGTCATCGTGTGGATGGAAAAAATTATAATAAAATTTTATAAAAAGTATAAAAGAGAAAACATTTAGTAACAACGAAATGGAAGATAAAAATATATTAAAGCATTTAGATGTGTATATCAATTAAATTGTAATAAATTTTATATATTTTTTTTGTTTTACTGACTATTGCTATCTAAAAATTATTATATTACCGATGTAGTTGATTATCTTATTTACCACATTCACTGTCAGATTGTTTAATTAATACTGTCCTTAATTTTGCTGTTTTTTGTAAATTGTAACCTTAAATTAATATTTTTCCGTTTTATATTTTTTATTTTTTCAATGTTCCGTTGGTAATCGAAAGGCTTTGTGATTTTAGAAAAATTTTCAGTGATTTTCACTTCTTTTCCATAGTTTATTTTAATTAAAAAAAATTACAACATTCAACATTCTTCAAATTTTAGTAATTAACCTACTTTATTATTATTATTATTATTTTTTAATCGAATCGATCGAAAACATATTCCGACATAATGTATCGATGGAGGCGAATTTCTGATAACGAGAATTGCGTTACGTTCGATAAAGAATAACCCCAAAAACTGCGCAACACAGTTCGTCAGGAATAATCGTACCAGCGACGAAATAGTACATTTATCGATTAAATTAATATATATTTTTTAATTAATCAATATTTAAGCTCAATCATCATCCCCAAGCGGTGAAACGCTGAATGAATAATCGTTTTTAGTGGGAGTCTTTCTCTATTCCCAAGATGGGCACGTACACACACACACACACACACGTGGTATTCGTTTACATTTCTGCAAACAATAAAAACGCCTCTAGTTTTAATGAGTTTTTATCGGTATAGGAGATAAAATGAAGTCACCTTCCACCAAAATTTTATTTACCCCCACCCTTCGCGTCTGAGTATATTAATATTGTCATTATTACCGATATCCTCGTTGTTCTTGGTATTTTGTTATGATCACTTTTTATTATTATTACCGCCAATAATAACATATGAATATTTATATTATTATTATTATTATTACTATTAATACGAATATTTTAGAATTAATATTAATGCTAATATTATTATAACTATTATTATTATTATTATTATTACTATTATTATTATTTTGGCGGTCTGGAAGGTTCACAAGATTATTCGTGTATTTTCTTTTACCTTAAGGTTATTATATTAAGAAATCAACCGAGCCTGTAGGTTACGACCCGATCATATCGACATACAACATAGTAAAGAAATGTTAACAAAGGAAACGCCATGATAAATATAATTACTACGTAATTATCATCTAAAACCATACATACATATACATACATACATACATACATATATACATGCATATATATAATAACGACGATGAGCACATACCGTTACGGCAACCTCCAAGAAGTAACGAGATAATAGCGCGTGTAGATGTTCTTAACGTATAGAATTTTATTTGCCAGTATACTACCGTTATTTTACGTGCAGACGACGAATTCTTCTCTAGTTTGACGTAACGAACGAATTCTCTTAAATAAAATCCACAGACAATTATGAATAAAACCAATTTCGATTATGAAAAAAACACAATCTTGGTTCTTCATATATATATAATATATAAATAAATAAATAATTGTAGTCTGATCGCCTAAAAGCACGGACTACAGAAAGTACCGTGTTCGAATACGATCAGCGAAGAAAGAATTATAATTGGAAAAAATGAAAAATATAAATAATCCATAATATTATCGTGTGAGAGACAATAGCAAACCACCACGCATAACACCGTCTGCGCCCTAGTAACAATATAGTGCACTGCAAAAACATGCGGAGTTACATTGTGTCCTGACAACAAGGCGATTAAATGCAATTCTCCCAGATGTATCTCTCTGTCTGTACTAACGTACTTATACGCATAGGTGTTACAAATTTCAACTATCGGGATATCGATTTTTATTATCTGAAAATAATTTCTCACATGCGAAATCACGATCATCATTTGTCATGTGACAAGTAACATTTTGGGATAATTCTAAGATTCGTACCTTAAATTAAATTAAATAAACAACAATAAATTTTTAAAAAAAACGTAGTTAAAATCGTTAAATTTTTCATATATATGAAAAAACCCCAGTTTTCTGGCTATTAATCCATTATCGAATAGTGCACGGCAAAAAAATCAAATGTAAAAATATGCACAATTTATAAAAAATATAAAGAAGGGAAAAAAATGGTTAATTTAGATGTACAGTGTTGGAAAAAATAGCAAAGTCAGATAAAAAAAAATGATATTTGATTATGAAACAACCTGTGGCAGTTTCTTTTTATTACGTCCTACTGCATCCGATAATTTAGTCTGCTGTCTTATCCACGCATTAGTTATATGAAGATTTTGTGCCTATTAGCAATAGGCACAAAATCTATGTATGTAGAATTTACATGGGACTATATGGGCGGTTGCAGTTGTTTTACAACCAAAGTCCTTGAAGTACACTCACTTGACCCGGCAGAATAGGTTTTTCACGTTGTGTTGTTCATAACACGTGAGTGCGGTTGCGTGCGCATACTACCGGCTAACGAATGAACGAGTTTAGGACTAATATTTCATCTCTATCCGAGATTACTATTTCTTTTTCGAATTTCTATCAGCGTTTCTTTCTTTTACCGTTTTCCGCGTATGATTGTTTCATCATCTCTCTCTCAAGTTTATTTTGTCCCCATTATTACTGACCTATGTTCGTATACGTAAAATTTTTTCCTAATTGAAACATTATTTATAGGGCAGTTGATCATTTTATTTTCAGAGGATTTTGTGTAAATGGTGAAAAAATTATACTATTATACATAGAGTTTATGGAATTGTTTCGTTTTGGTATTTTAAAGATTTTTATACGTTTCTAATTGTATAATGTTGTACTTATTCGTGCGAAAATAAATTTTTAATATATTTCGGTTTAATATTACAATTTTTAAACTTTGGAATTGATAATCTAACTTCATAATTATTAGTTTTTCTGATTACAGTTTTACATGCTTCTTATATTTGCATTACACTTCGTCCACTTTGACATTATTAATGTTACTTTTCGATGTGTGAAATAAAAAAAATTTTTGTGTGTGTATATTTAGGGGAGGGGGAGGTGTAATTGCAACCGCTAGATTTTTTAACCACGAGCCGCCACTGATATATATATATATATATATATATATATATATATATATATATATATATATATTTGGGAAGCGTAACGATAAATAATGAGAGAAGTATACAGGATATAAAAGAAAGAATAGGATTGACGAAATTTACATTCGTGAAAAAGAAAGGATCGTTAACATCTAGACGCACGCATATAGTAATTAAGAAGAAATCTAACTTTATGGTTCGGAAGTTTGAATGATAGATAAAAAGATGTAAAGTCAGTTGAAGAGGAGAATAGAAAGAATAGCATGGACGGAGGAAATTAATGATACATTTAGATTAATCCGTGAAAATAGAAGCTTATTAGAATAAATTAAAAGAAGATATAAATAGAAAGTTATCAGACACGATGGTTAACACAAATAGTCGAAGATGCAGCAGTAGATGTGAAAAAATCAACAGGAAGGAAAGGAATGAAATATTACAAGTATAACACGATGTACAAGCAACAGGATATGGTGAAAAAAAAATGACGCTCTGCAGACAATTCTGACATGATACCAGGTTTACCATAGAAAAATATGCTACTATAGGTACATGGAACGCCCAAGGGTTAAATTAACCCAAAAAACAACGAGCAGTAGAAGACATGGCAGAAAGAGTATCTCTATCGTAGAAACGTGTTGGAACAACACGGGTCACTTCAGACCGATTAGCAACAATTTAGTGATTTCCTCTAGTAATGAACACCAGAATGTTAATGCAGTAGCGATTGTGATAAATGAAAGTATAAACTACGCTGTATTGCGGTATGAAGCGGTACACGATACAATACTTACAGTAAACATTAAGACGACTCCTGTTAACCTGAATGCGAAGCTAATATATACACCGATGTCAAAATTAACGCAAGAAAAAATTGACAACTTTTATGGGTAACTATTAGATATAGTAAGAAAAATTACAAATCGAGAGTTACAGTTCGTTATAGGAGATTTCAATGCAAAACTTGGAGCAACAAAAGGTGACAACCATCTACAGTAGAGGAGATTGTAGGAAAATATAGTCCGGTAGTCAGGAATAAAACACAGGAGAGACTTTTAGAATTGAAAATAAATTATACATTACTAACACCGGCTTTCAACACCAACTCCGATAATTATACACATGGCGATCACCAGACGAACTCATGCGAAATCGGATAGATTACATACTTAATAAATTTAGATTTAAGATGTTTGTTAATGAAAACACGACCCGGAATGAATTGCGGAAGCGATTACAATGCTTTGATAACGAAAATATCACGTGCATCAAAGCGATTGGAAAGCTGAACACCGACAACCTATCTATCTGCTTTGTCTTTATTTATTCATCTATTCTACATAACTATTTGCTCGGCATGTATCTACTACTATATTTATCTACCCATCTGTCTAATCTATTTATCTACCTGATCTATATGTATCTAACCGCCTATCCTAAATACTTGTCTGTCTGGCCTATCTATCTATCTGATCTATGTTTATTTCTAATATTTTGTGCCTGATCTATCTATTGTATCTATCTACCTGTCAGTTTTGTCTGTATCTATCTATTTATTCTACCACTATCTACCCCATTTGTCTTTATCTATTCATCTATTCTACGTATCCATTTGCTCGGCATGTATCTGCTACTATATTTATCTACCTATCTATCTGATCTATTTATCTATCTATCTAATCTATATGTACCAAACTGTCCACCATACATATTTGTTTGTGTAGTCCATCTATATAATTATAATTATATATATAATGTGTGTGTATCTGTTTATCTGGCTACCTACCTATCTATCTATCTATCTGCTCAATACGTATATATATCCAAGTGCGTATGTATGTATTTATCTGTCTACCCGCCTATTCCATCTATGTACCTATCATATTTACTTTGTCAATTCCTACCTATACATGTGTATACACTGTCTGACGATCTATCTCTTTATTTATGTTTCCATCTACTATCTACTCTGTCAAAGCGTGTTCTCTATTTGTACCTGAATAAACGAATAAATAATAGCGTATTCGCAAAACGATAAAAAAGAAAACCAGACAGCTTATGCGTTCCGTTTTTCGTAGAACAACCTTACCGCATAAATGTTAAATTAATGAAAATAAAATTTTTTACAGTCGTAAATTCATGTATATTTACGAGGAAGACACCACTAAAACCTGTATGCAATCAGTTAATATTGCATACAAGCGAATACATAACACCTGGTTTCATGAAATTAAGTATATATATATATACATGCACTAAATGAAAATATAGTATGCTAAATGAGCCGGAGATGCCAAAAATAAAAATAAAACTGAAAACATATAATCGATTTACGCGGAGAAAAAGAAAAACAATTTATTAAGAAAATGTAGCTGAATCTTAAATTCGAATTCGGATTTTTAGTGGTGCATTTATTTTTTTTATTGGTATAATTACAACTGACGGAATTCGATAAATTTAATTAGACGAATATCGAAGTTTAAACCCCGGGCACATACGTAATATTGCCTGGGTTAAAATTATTGGTAAATTTTGATGAAATAACAATTTCGAATATACATTCTGTACTTGTAATAAGAATCTACTTGTAAATCGTTCTCACGGATAATATAGATTTTGGTTATTTGCAATTACACGATCAAGATTTTACGGGTGGTGGTCTAATCGAAAGAAAAAAATTAATAAATCCTCAAAATACTCATTACATGGTGGGTAAAATTTCGAGGCATAGTAACTGCGTATAATGAAGGAAAGCAATATTCGCTTATCAGCACACAGCGTGATTAAGTACCCACCGGTGGAAATAATCCGTTAATTAGTAGTAAATAATCTATATAGAAACATTGTATATATATATGCGTGCATGTTTGCATATGTATGTCGTAAATGTAATAAACGAGTAAGACTACACTAACACACCTGCTTTGCGTTAATTACTAGCCCATTTTGTACGTGGAATAACGTATAGCCGACTGCTAGTGACGACGTTCGACAACAAACGGTGCGACGATTGTATAATGTGAAAATCATGCGTGTAAATCTTTCACCTATAAACAGTGAACAGCAAATATATTTGCATAAAGTTGTAGACGTAAAACTATAAGACGGGTATTGTATACAGGGCACATGTTACCACAATAGTGAGTAAAAGAACAACAAAATATTAAATACCGCAGAAATAAAAATTAAATAAAAACTTGCGACTACAAAATAAGCCTTAATGATAAATGCTAATGTTAGAATTTAAATTTAAACTAATCCTAAATATTTCACCGAATTTGATGCAGGAATTAGTTCGTTTCCATAACTCATTTGTGGACAGTTACCGATATTTAAAGTAAATGTGACTTGCTGGCTTTTGCTTTGATTAATAGTACTTGATCGTCGACTTACATGGGAACCCCTTGTAGCGAACGTAAGACAACGGATCGTGGAAAGAATCTATAAGCTACAGCCGCTAATTGGTAAAAAATCCAGAGTCAATCTCTACTGTAAGAAATTAATCTATCAGACGATACTTGCTCCAATTTGGAGGTACGGTGTTGAAATATATGGAGCAGCATCCAACAGGTAATATGAAGCGAGTGCAACAGCTGCAGTTAAAAGTTCTCAGGATAATAGCAGATGCTCCGTATTACGTGTCAAATCGGACACTTTACATACCGATCTTCGTGTACCGTATGTACAGGAATATTATAAACATCGTTATATACGATTTTTTAAACTGCCGAAATATATTATTCGAGTCGTCAGTTCTTAAATTAATACCGTAGGGAAAATATGAAATTGGGTGACATATGTGTCGGATGTACTTACTCGGTGAAAGGGGTTAGTAGTAATTAATTAATTAGAGCTTATTACTACATTATGTTTAAGTCTTCTGTGTTTATCTTTGAAGTACATGAAACGAAGTTGCTTCGTACAATCGAGTAGAACGTTGGTTCGGTATGAGCACTTATTGAAAAAGTCGGTCGATAGTTTTAGAACAAAATCTTTCATGTAGGACAGGTCTTGCATTCTGTCGATTCTAGCAGAGCCTGATGCATTGAGTCTGAAGCATCTATTTCGAATGACTTGTAATTTATTAAAGGTGGCTTTTGATATCGAATATTGGACAAAGTATTTAATGTTTTATAGAAGATCGTCTTGTTGTTGCTGTTAAGGAAGGATTTGTGTCTTTCACCTATGCGATTTTAATTATCTCGTAAACTTGGTTTAATTATTATTTAAACAACGAAAAAGTAGTTAAAATCGCTAAATTTTTTATATATATATATAATAAACTCGTCGGCTGTTAAACAATTATCAAGTGGACGTAAAAATTAAATATAAAAATATATACAATTTATACTAAACATATAAAATGGAAAAACAAACGTAATAAGTAAAAAAATACTTTTACAAAAAATAACAAAGCGAAATTTATTATTAAAGTTAATTAAAATTTTTATTTTTATTCGTTTTTTTTTTTTAGATACGTTTATTTGTTTATTAAATGCAAATAAGAAAAAAAAGTACTCTCTATATAGACGTCGACATTTCGATGATTATTGTTTAAACACATAATCCAGGGGCAAATTCTCAGAATGTATTTAGCAGATTTAGACCGGTTTACCTATGTTACATATCTATAATATAAAAATGAATCGCTAAACGTTGTAACCGCATAACTCAACAGCGCCTGGACCAATTTGGCCAATTTTTTTTTTAAATGTTCGTTGAAGTTCAAGGATGGTTTTTACGGCGAGAAAAATTTGAAAAAAAAATTTCAGGGAGATTAGGGTGTTGAAGGGGGGTAAATTATTTAAATTTCGATTTTGGAAAAATTTCGATAGAATCGATTTGATAGATATTAAAATGACCGATACGAAACAGAAAACCGTTTTTTGTTACGATCGATAGGTATCGAGCTACGAATTTTTTAAAATCGATGACCTGACACCTTTTGCAAGGCATAGCTAGCGACGTAAACATTTTTAAACGATTCCGACTTTACAAATAGTCGTTACTATATAAGATCTATCGGATGAAATGAAAAAACCGCGAAAAAATTTCAAACCCGATCCGAAAATTACGAAAAAAAATTTCAAACCCGATCCGAAAATTACGAAAAAAAATTTCAAACCCGATCCGAAAATTTCAAACGATTTTTGCGAAATTCCGATTTTTTCGCAATAATTCGCGAACGATTCGAAATTTTGGAAATAGTGTTTTAATGAAAGTTATTCGTCATTAAAAGACGCGTCTAATGATGGTATTGCCGTATTTTTATATCGAATAATCGCCGAAAAAATCGGGCTTAAAGGGTTTTGGGGTTTTGGGCCCTTTTTGAAGCCTCTATGGTAGCTAAAGGGTTTGGGTTGGTCTTAAAAGAAAGTAGACGTGGAGATCTATAATCTATGTTATTAGATATCGACCGATTTTGTGCAAACTTCACATAAACCATCTACTAAATAGCCCGAACAAAGCCTAAACATTTGGTTTGGATAGGTGAGCCCGTTCTTGAGTTATGCGCTTACCAACACATTTAGCGATTCATTTTTATATTATAAAAATGAATCGCTAAATGTGTTGGTAAGCGCATAACTCAAGAACGGGCTCACCTATCCAAACCAAATGTTTAGGCTTTGTTCGGGCTATTTAGTAGATGGTTTATGTAAAGTTTGCACAAAATCGGTCGAGCGGTTCTTCATTTATCACATTTTTTGTAATTATATAGTTTTCGACTGTAAATCGCTTACGTTTAGAGATACGAAAAAAATTGATATTACCTAAGTTGATCGTCGTAAAAAAACCGGTTAAACCAAGTCATCGTCAAAATTAAAAAAAAAAAATCAGAGGGGCTATGGGGGTGACTCATTAAAATTTCGATTGAATCGATATGGATATGATAGATATTAAAATCACGAATTCAAAACAGAGAACCGTTTTTCGTTATGATCGATAGGTCTCGAGATACGAATTTTCGCAAATCGATGACCTGCCACCTTTGGCAAGGCATAGCGAGCGACGTAAACATTTTTAAACGATTCCGTTTCTCGAAATAGTCGTTACTATATAAGATCTACAGGATAAAGAGAAAAAACCACGAAAAAAAATTTCAAGCCGAACCCAAAAATTTCAACACCATTCGATTTTGTCAAAATTTCGATTTTATCGCAATAATTCGCGAACGATTCAAAATTTGAAAACATTGTTTACACGAAAGTTATTTGTCATTAAAATACGCGTCTAACGATGGTATTGCAGTATTTTTATATCGAATACTCGCCGAGAAAATTGGGCTTGAAGGGTTTTCGGGGTTTGGGCCCTTTTTGGAGCCTCTATGATAGCTAAAGGGTTTGGGTCGGTCTTAAAAGAAAGTAGACGTGGAGATCTATAATTTATGTTATGAGGTAAATGTTTTAAAAATTAACCAATAACGAGAAATCGCGAGTTGAATATTTCATTTTCGATTTTTAAAAATTCTGCCGGCGATTTTTAATCGGCCGATTCTACAATGCATTTAAGTTCAATAAATCTACAAAAATTAAAAAGTATCGACATATAATTTAA
The DNA here is from genome assembly GCA_032883995.1 of Coronaproctus castanopsis. NCBI lineage: Eukaryota > Metazoa > Arthropoda > Insecta > Hemiptera > Monophlebidae > Coronaproctus > Coronaproctus castanopsis. The sequence continues at coordinate 292,384,165 of CM065052.1, forward strand.
ATTCCGTTATAAATTTGTTTTTTAATTTTTTGTATAGTTCCTAATTCTCCATCGGTATTTGTGCTTTATTTAATTCAGCTAATAAATTTATACATTTATCGATTGTGGGGCGATACGAAGTTCGTTGGGTCAGCTAGTATTTAAATATAAAACGTCGGTCGGCAACATAGCTCGATAGTAGGTCAATTATCTGCTATAATTTTTTAAACATTTTTGTTTTCTCTTTTGTCGATAACAATGCAAATTACAGGTTAGCGATAACATTGCAGGCTGAATAAGAAGAGGTAGACAAGAACAAAATACCGTCGTTAAACAAACGTTGTTAATACGAATAAACACGAAACTGTTTCCGCCGAAAATACTAATAGAATTTATCAAACAAATGACCCACCCCCCCGAAGGGGTCATACATACATATATGCGTGTATGTTTGTGTGACGTATATTTTTCCTTAATGCGCAGAATTTCAGTTGGTATAAAAAATGGCCATAGTTGAAAATTTCGAACGAGCATCGATGGCTCAAGGCCATAAAATACTTAGCACCGAACTAATTCGGGGTGTTACGCTCACGTTTAGAATAGATCGCAATTAAAGTTCGAAACTTTTCCAATTCTTATCGATTAAAGTTTTTTACTGTATTATTTATCGTTTAGAATAGAACCGGGAGAATAACTATCAGGAAGATGGAGTCATATTGTAAAGTCGTTCTTTATGACACTCTTAATAAGAGCGTGTTATTTAACGTTCACGTACAAGATTGACACGTAGTTTCTTTTCAACGGCTCGTAAGAAAAATATTTTGTTGTATCAAACTGTTTATTATGTAGGAGAAGACGTTTAATATCATAACGCAATGTACAAGTATATAAATGTACATATATATACATATAGATATGTGTGTGTGTATATAAAAACAACAAAAAATTAGTTAAAATCAGTACATTTTGTATTAAAAGACACAAAGTTTTTCGGTTAGATTTTCAAGTGCACGTAAATGAAAACAAACAAAAAACAAATTTCCTAATCCAGACGTACAATATTACAAACAAAAGTTTTTTTTTTTTCTATTCTACAACTAGCTCTTTTTAGAAGCTATCTAGTAGATCTCTGTTTAAGTGTGAATCTCTACAATGTAGAGAAAGAGGATAAGAGGAAACATGATGGAATGGGAGAAGGAAAGGAGGAACTAACTTGAAAGAAATACGGCCATCCAGTGATGGACAATTTTTGCTGCTTATAAAATTAAATCACGCGGTTAAATCGAAGACTTTTCTTCTCTGTAGCCGTCTGACTTCTTCGGAGTTATCCATCAATGCGATTGCCAACGGATTATTGTGATTTTCCAGTCTATGAAGGTACTTCGTCGCCTCATCCGATATTATTTCTGAGACATACCTCACGTCGAGATCGGTATGTAACGTTTTGTTCGAAATGAACCAAGAGACATTCGTTATTGTACGCAATACTTTGTTTTGAAAGCGTTGTACGATACGTATGTTGCTTTCTTTTGAGCATCCTCGTAGCGGTGCTCCGTACCGCCAAGTCGGCTTTAACAACATATTATAAAGGAGAATTTTATTCTCTAACGTCAATTCTGATTGTCTTCCTAGTAGCCCGTACATGTTGCGGAATTTGATGTCCAAGTATTTTCGTTTCATCGTTATGCGCGGTGTTTCCAAGTTAATTTCTTGTCCATACGTATACCGAGATAACATACTGTATCTTTTTGCGGTACTTCGTTGTTATCGATATAAATTTTTGGTGCGCAAGTTATACGGCGATTTGTGAAGATTATCTGCGTCGATTTCGACGTATTTATTTTCAGGCGCCACTTATCAAACCACGATTTCACCTCTTCAATCGCATGCTGCAGTACTACACTCTTGTAAATCATTATCAGAGCAGACCAGAGCAGTATCATCTGCGAATGTAGCGATATCGACATTGTTGACCTGTGGTATATCCCATGTAAATATAATATATAATAACGGTCCTATTACGCTTCCTTGCGGCACGCCGGCACTTATTTCACGTATTGTTGACAAAAATTCGCCGCTTTTAACACGAAATGTTCGATGCTGTAAATACAATTCCAATAAAGTACAATACTGAATAGGTATTATCTTATTTAATTTATGAATCAACCCTCTACGCCACACAGTGTCGAAGGTTTTTTCTACATCGAGAAATACGGCAGTACAGACTTCTTGTTTTTCTAAACTGTCTTCAATTTTACGAACGATACGATGTACCTGTTCGATGGTACTATGTTTCTGCCTAAAACCAAACTGGTGTTGTGGAACTGTTTTTTCAACTATTTCCGACAATCTTTTGTGTAGTAACTTTTCGCATATTTTTGACAAAACAGGCAATAGCGATATAGGCCTGTAAGATTCTGTTTTTTCCGGTGGTTTACCTGGTTTAAGTACCATAATAATTTGAGCAAGTTTCCACTGTGATGGGAAGTATGATAACCTCTCAGCATTTCGTTATATACATATGTTAATAATACTACTGCTTTTCGAGGTAATTGTTTTACTATTTTGGATGTAATTTGATCATATCCGGGAGCCTTCCTCGGGTTTAAAGTCTTTATTACTGCTTTGACTTCTCCCGGAGACGTAGTAAAGTCAAATATTTGACTATAAACTAACTTGATGCGGAATGTAGTATAAACAACACAATCAACTAATCAGCAATATACATACTAATCCATACATAACCACATACACTAACTATCCAGAAAAATCCAAATTCTACGACAAATACAAATAAAAAAAACAATAATAATTATAAAATAAAAAATGATCAAATTCAAAATATAATTCTTCATCAAAATTTGCCATTAAATTTAATAAATTATTTGTATCTCTTTCCTTTAATTACAATTTTTTTATAATTTTATTTTTCTATAATGTTTTTCTGCATGTAGAATTTTATAATTTCGACTAAATATCACCGATTTGGTGGTTTAATTTCTTACAATATTTTCCGAATAATGATTTTTTATCGACGTTATCGATTTATTTACGTGCACTTGAAAATGGCTTAATAATTTGAAGCTCTTTTAGTATAAAATGTAACGATTTTAACTATTTTATTGTTTATTTTTTTAAAAACAACACTACACCAGTTCAAATGATATTGGTGAGACAAGGTAAGAAAACACGAGGGTACAGATGGGCAACTTGAGGACTACTAAAAATCTGTATTAATCCTAGTAGGGTCGCCGTAAAAATCTTGCACCGTTACATCCTCAGTAGCAACCGGTTTCCCCGCGATCAGAATTTTCATCCGAAGGCCTAGGTTGTCACACCGAAATAGTGGCATTTTCTTCATTTATCTTTCTCGAGTACGATTTTCTGATCATACGTTGCATATCTTAATTCTCGATTCGATTGAAGTTTATAATGAATTTCATTGCATTTTTACCGACATCGTTCCTTACAGTGTAAACTACTAACTACATAATATTATGGATATCTTCGACATTAGGATTGATCGATTCGTATTATCTCTAAATATCTCAGAAATTTTACTGTTTATACTTGTTCACAATTTATATTTGAACATTTACTACTTTTTTTCTCCGCCTAAACATATATATCGTCTGTAAATTTCACAATTACACACGAACGTATATACAACACACACATACACATACACCCACGTACATACACAATAAATAAAATTTTAGCGTGTATACAACACACTCCGGCATACGATATTTATATTAATATACAATTACCTTATAATTTACTGTATTTAAAATTTGTAACTTAACGATTAATTTTCATCACATATGTTACTCGTTATACTCTCACCTGTATTTTGATTTACACTCTCTCGTTTAGCTATCCGTATTGTATGTATCTCTTTTATTTTCATTTTATTATCATTATCATTATTATTATTTTCAAATTTTTTGTTAAAAAACCTCGTTAACTTCGCTCTTAATTTCCTTGTTTCAGTATTTGTCGGGTATTTTCCTCGTCCCGCAGTTAGTCTTTTTATTTATTTTAATAGCCCTTTAAGCGTTTTATACATACATATATATATATATATATATGTATGTGTGTGTATACTGGGTTTCTGTATTTAGTTCCGGGTATTTATATCTGATATTTTAACGTATATTTCCTTAGGTGACATATTTTACCGTTTTAGCTCAATATTCACGGCTTTTCGAAACAGCTACCATTCTGGTTATCAAAAAACCAACCAACATTTTATATGCAACACACTTCCTTCTTTAAGAAGTTCATATAACGTAGAACAATCTAGTTTCTTCACTAGCTACATTCATTTAATCGTTCAATATGAATTGTATAAAAAATTCTTTGTCTACTACCAGGCCTGTGTATATCTTAATCTCAAATTTATCAGCTCATAATAAACCATTTTTAAGGATTTTCTGACTGACATAATTGTTTACGCTGGTTTTTTTCATCGGCCAAACCCAGTACTCTTTATTCCGCCTTAAATGTTCATCTATACATCTATATTTACTTCCGAATACTTTGTACCTATTCTCACGTAATTTATATCAAAACGTTTGTTTTCCTGTTCTGATATAACAAACGCAATCATTTAAATACGTCCTAGGCTCGCATGTTCGTCTCCATCGTAGTTGGAAGATACGCTTCGTTTTCAACGCTTTTATTACAAGGTTATCGTCGTGTGCCCGCTTACCGACTTAAGTCATTACTTGTATTTTCTTGCGTTTTTTTTTTTTTTTAAACATTCCTATTTGACGTCAACATTGCCACATCATCGGCGAGTGTGTATATTTCGCTGTATTTAACTGATTTTGCAAATCCATTTGTATATACAGGGCGGCTAAACAACATATTAAGCCAATACAAACGCTGCAAAATAGATAGGTAAAATTAAAAAATCCTTCTTCTCATGAAATAATCCTAAATATTCGAGAGATATACTAATTACAATTACTCGACTATGTCTTCAAGACTAATCCTTACAATATGCTGCCCATTCACGGAATACTTTACGAGATCAAATCGAGAGGGGATGATACAAATACCGAAGTTCAATAAGTATTAGTCCAGAATTCAAGCCTATCTATAAAGGTGCTGTAATTTTATAACACGTTGCCCATGTATGTAAAAACCGATTTAAACAATTTTAAGAAACGTCGCAAGCATTTAATGAGGTACGTAAAACATAAAAAGTAAAATAGAACTTCGTTGGTTTTTAGCGTTAGGGTTTTTCTACAAATTTATGTGTATCGCTGTGTGTGTGTGTGTATGCATTTGAAATTAATATTAGATGCATCCTGTATCCTAAGTTATATTAGATTACATGCAACATTTACAACATATTTATTATTTTTGTTTTTTATCAACAATCGCATAATTATTTTATAAGCTTGTTTAATTTTTTTTGTCGTAATAAACATCGTATATTTAAGAAAATAATTATATTGTTTATGTTGCTACTCGCGCGTTATATTTGCAGCATGTTATTGTAAACTGTTGTATATAAGAAAGTAAAAATAAAGCTTGATTTGATTTGATAAACAATATAATAGTTCCACGGCACACCTTTTTTCAGACTTATACAACTATCACTGAAATATTTTTTTTTATCATTTTTTTTTAATTACCAATTCCCCATCCATATCTTGGCTAACATATCAACTTCTTCTTATTAGCTAACCGCGTTGCGCAATTTTCTAAATTAAATAAAAAAATCATTATTAAGTATTATTTTTAATATTTCGATGATCATTTATTATGATTATTATTTTATTTTCGTTTCGCGAAACCGTCCTACTTAATATACAATGTGCAATTATTTTTTTTTAAACTTTATTTTTCAAATTTTTACAAGAAAAATATGTACCCCGATGTTTCTAGCTATATATATATATATATATATATATATATATATATATATATATATATATATATATATATATATATATATATAAGTGATTGTGATCCATTGTTGTCACGACACAATGCAGTCCTGTGTGTTTTTGTCGTGTATTTATATTATTACTAGCGCGCATATGGTATTGCGCATGGTGGCTTGCCATTGCCTTCCACGCGTTAATATCAAGGATTATTCATATTTTATTTTCTGATGATAATTTTTGCGTCGCCAATCGTATTCGAACTCGATACCGTCCGTATATAAGTTCGTGTTCTAGCCCCTAGGCTATCATATATATATATATATATATATATATATATATATATATATATATATATATATACTTTAATAATACACATATCTTATTGTCAACAAAACTGATAATGTACAAGTCCGTTGTTTTACCGACACCACTTTATGACTCAGAAACATGGGCCCCATATACGAAGAACACACGGTCGCTGGAAGCGTTCCATAAGAGAGCGCTGCGCAGATTGCTACGTGTTCGTTGGCAGGACCGAGTGACGAATCGCGAAATTTTAACGCGGGCTAAATGCAAGTCTATTCGGATGCTGCTTTATAGTAATAGTTTGAGATGGACTGGACATGTAATCAGAATGAACGAGGAAAGACTTCCGAAGAAATTCCTTTATGGTCAGCTTCTGGTTGGTAAATGGCGCATTGGACGTCCTCGTTGGCGATATAAAGACTATTTGCATCGGATATTAAAGGAATGCGAAATTGATCGCAGGAGTTGGGAAAAGCTAGCGATGGATCGTAACATCTGGAGACAGACAATACGAGATGGTTTGCAGAAAGCGGAACAAAATGCTCGAGCTGCGGAAGAAAGGAAAAGAAATCGACGTAAAGGATTGATTGGAACGGTTCGAGTGGATAATATTAATAATGACGCTTTTACGTGTGATGCATGCGGAAAGGTGTGCGCCACAAAAATTGGTTTGATTAGCCACCTCAGGACTCATAAATAATTGATGGTACTCCATACTCGGTTAACGAGTGGATAATTTAATTAATTAATTTATATATATATATATTTCATTTACATTAGAAAATCTTTATTCTAGATCGTCAAACTTTGATCGGAGATGACGTAACTAAGAAGGAGAAGATCCTTTATTTTAATTTTTTATTTTTTTAGATTTTATTCGAGTTTTTCGTTTTCAGCGCTAAATTATATGCGTATTTTTATTATTTATACGCAAAATATATATATACATACCATTCGAATTACCATTATCATTATCATTAGCTATTATTGAAAAAATGTTGCAAACTATTGTGCGATACTATCGTTTCAAAGTTCAAGCCTGTTGATTAGATCATTCTAATTCTGATCGTTCATTCATTGGTCCATCAACTTTACACTAAGGTAAATGAGTACTTCAATTTCGTAGAATATAAAAAAGCAGTTATTATAACGATAATGATGATGATTTATCACTATTATTGTTATTATTAATATTACGGTTATTATTATTATTATTATTATTATTATTATTATTATTATTATTATTATTATTATCATCATCATCATCATCATCATCATCATCATTATTATTATTATTATTATTATTATTTATTATTATTATTATTATTATTTGTATTGAAATTAAATAAATTTGATTTCTATATATTTCTTTTCTTTATTATTATTATTATTATTATTATTATTATTATTATTATTATAGTTGTAAAATGAGAATTTGAAGCGCACGCGTCGTAATTATTAACAGTAGACTTCGTACCGTTTTGCCTTATTAACGAGCGACGATAGTTAATCGTTTCTATTTGAACTGTAAATTTTTCATATTCATAATAACGAATTTAAACGTAACCTTCGTTAAAAAAAACAACACAAATAAAATTATTTAAAAAAAATAACACAAATAAAATTATTTAAAAAAAAAAAATAACACATATAAAATTATAATATATAATTTTGTTAAATGTTTTTCTGTTATAGAGAATCGTGAAAATTTATATATATTTCTTGTTACCTTACTAACTTTTAACTATACTTACTTAATAATAACTCTATCACCATAAATCCTGACTGCGTAACGTATATGAATGATAGCACAGCTGTTATCTTGTATTCTTCATAAGTTATTAATAACTAAACATAATATTGACAGATTTATTCTGATTGTTACATATCCCTAACCTAACCTAGGAACTCTTCGATAAATGGATCACCTTATAAAACTTTTTCCAATTTTTTTTTTTTTTTTTACCGTAATATTAGTCAGCTATTGAAATGATAAACTACCTCCAAGTCAGACTAAAATTCACTTTTATTACAATATCTGATACATAGCAAAAATCTAGCTATTAAATAAAATTTATAATTTATCTGTCGATGTCTGCCGGAATTATCCAAATTATTTAAACAATGTGATCTTGACTTTCATAAAAATAATTTTTATCAACAGAGTCCTATAACTTTGAAAAGACGCCGAATAACGTCTTCACTAAACTAGATAAATTCCACAAAATTCTAGATAAAAACTACATTACAATACTGTAAGAAAATATCAATAAATGTAAGTCTAATGCTAGAGAAACACATCGACAAACAATTACCTGAGTAAAACTATTCATAGATGTCGGAGTGCAGCATCAACATTAACCCGTTATTAGTAGACTAATATGTTGGAGCAAATTAAAAATGAAATTAATCTAGTTAGTAAAAATAAGATTAAGTGTAGAAATTCAGACTTTTCTATATTAACGACACGATGAAACAATTGAATTTTGAGTAGAAACGTGAAATAGTTAGGGCAGAATTACAACAACGGAAAATCTTTGTGAGTGAGAGTACTGCGTGGATAGACCATATAAAATAATTATTAAAAAGTATCCAAGAGTGAGTATTCCCAATATAATGTTTTCTTAAAATATTTCCTGTCTAATAAACTTGATGCATCGCTCATTACATTTGAAGTTACTAAATGACGTAACTAAAAGTCTTCAAAATAAAAAGGACACCTGTTTAGTTAAATTAAACAATAAGGTAATTAAACAGCTTGATTTAAAATTTAAGGAATTTTTCTCAACCGCTTATCGGCAAACATCTCTAGATATATTCAAGTCTTCCCCTAATGTTGGAAAGCAGCTGATGTAAAATTGCACTGTAAACCTGGAGAGATATCTTCAAATATCACTGATTATCGTTCAAATGACAAGTTTTCAGCTTATTTATATAGGTCCCATCATGTTAATATTCCGAAATGTAACTATTGTTTTGGAGATATTATAGATGATCTGGAACATTTTACCTTTGAGTAACCTGTATTTGCAGATCACCGTCTTAAGCATATAAAACATGCAATCCCTTCATTTGAGCACCAATCAATCGACATTTCTCAAGTTCTCTGAAAGTGCAAATATCATGAGCTAATTCTTATCTCATCCTATTTGTAATAATAAGAAATAAGTGAATGCAAAAATAAATAAATAAATTCAAACCGTGAAACCAGTGTCTGTGTGAACCGATTAATTAGTCTTCTGCTAATTTATTAAATTTTTAATTAATTAGTCTTCTGCTAATTTATTAAATTTTTAATTAATTAGTCTTCTACTAATTTATTAAATTTTTAGAAAATTAAGTTTGTAAATAAATTATTTCTTTACTTTTGAACTATTGCATAAGCAAACACTGGTTGTTCTTGGGCCTATGTTATTGCTATTCTGTCTACCATTTTTAATCTATAAGTATACTTGCAGATGACTACATACACACACAGCGTTCGCCCAATATCCCTTTGGTGTACAGTCACAATGTCTACCTGGTCTATAAAATTAAAACTATAACGACTGCTGTTTTTTTTATTAGGCTGTTCTATTTTTCGTTTTATTAATTTTTCGTTAGGCTGTTCTATTTTTCGTTTTATTAATTTTTCATTTTAATTTTTTAAAAAATGATTGGAATTTAAAATTTTTTATAGTTAATAAATACAATTTCTGTATTTTTTTTTAAATTCTGTTTTAAGGTGATAAATTTAATTTTATTATTTTATATTACTTAATTTAATCAATAATTTCTTTAATAATTATTTTAGATCATTCATTACGAGATATTAATTTCTGGGCTAACAAAAAAAATGTTAAAATTATTAGGGTCTAGAAACAACAACAAAAAAATATTAAAATTATTCTGGTGTAGAAAGAACACTTTCTAAAATATACCGGTCGTGTCCAGAAGGTCTATATCAAAGCGCGAATGTAAGACGTACGTGTGATCTTGGGTCATTCGATACAGTTAATTATATATATATATATATATATATATATATATATATATATATATATATATATATATATATATATTGTATTCGAAATTATCTCAGTTGTTCATCATTATATGAAGATGGCCGACAGGATAAGTAAAAAGAAAATATTGTTTCCACGTGTAAAATAACGAACGTTTAAATTCACATAAAAATAATAATTACGAACGCCCAAGGGAAATAAAAAACAAATTTCGATAATATTAGTAATAATAATAATAATAAGTTAAAAAAAAATAAAATAAAAATACTTTTACACTGTATCATATATATATATATATATATATATATATATATATATATATATATATATATATGATACAGTGTAAAAGTATATTTATTTTATTTTTTTTTAACTTATTATTATTATTATTACTAATATTATCGAAATTTGAATATATATATATATATATATATATATATATATATATATATATATATATATATATATATATATATATATATATATATATATATATATATATATATATATATATATATATATATATATATATATATATATATATATATATATATATATATATATATATATATATATATATATATATATATATATATATATATATATATATATATATATATATATATATATATATATATATATATATATATATATATATATATATATATATATATATATATATATATATATATATATATATATATATATATATATATATATATATATATATATATATATATATATATATATATATATATATATATATATATATATATATATATATATATATATATATATATATATATATATATATATATATATATATATATATATATATATATATATATATATATATATATATATATATATATATATATATATATATATATATATATATATATATATATATATATATATATATATATATATATATATATATATATATATATATATATATATATATATATATATATATATATATATATATATATATATATATATATATATATATATATATATATATATATATATATATATATATATATATATATATATATATATATATATATATATATATATATATATATATATATATATATATATATATATATATATATATATATATATATATATATATATATATATATATATATATATATATATATATATATATATATATATATATATATATATATATATATATATATATATATATATATATATATATATATATATATAATCAAAATAGAACTACTTGTTTCACTAGTTACACCAATAAAATTAGTAGACTCTTTTGGTTAAATATGTATGTATATATGTATATTTATATATATACATTGCGAAACGATATTAAAGTATTATTATTTTATTTTATTTTGAAATTATTATTATGTATCAATAAGGAATTACTACAGAAATAATTTCTGATATGAATAATAATTAGTACCTGTGCGAACGAGCTCCGGTATATCATTATTATTATTATTTTTGTTTTAAAATCGCATTTTTTCCGAAAAATATATTTAAGTACGATGTAATACTATTAAAAACCTTTACGTATATAACTATTTTAATCGCGTAGAATATCGTGTTACAAATTTTCAAAGTCATGACGAAAGATGCCAGTTTTGTTGACGAATAGTTTAATGGTTTTTTTAGAAATGAAAATTTTTCGATTTGAATTATATTCATTCCTGGATTAAGAAATTTTTCCGGATGAACTACGAACAGATATTAAGATATCGTCTAATTAATCGGATGCACTACTGTATAATCTTTGAAATTAAAACAATCCGATTTGACAACATCTTAAAGGTAATAACTTCCCCAAATCCGCCGTCAACCACTCATAACACCGCAATATTGCCTTAGTGGAAAGGCAAACTGGTTTGGCTGGACCTCGTAATTCACAGACTATGGAGAGAAAACCACCTCATCCAAGACATCAAGAAAGAAATTACACCACGTTGATACGAATCTACCATGTTTTACAGTGGGCTGCTCAGTTGTCAAAGATGAATTAATCGTTCAATATTCGCCACCACAGACATTCTTCGCCATTTCAGGTAAATTATACGCGATTTATCTCGCTACGGAATCTTTAATCAACGATGTTTTCGACCATGATCAGCATCCTATAGCCAAAAAAGTGGTGAAACTGGTACGGGCGGGTAGGGTTTAGTCAGAATGTGACGTTCCTGTGGATCCCAGCCGGAGGTTCATTGGAATGAAGTAACTGATAAAACGACCAGGGAAGCTGCTATGTTTTTGCCGGTTCCGTATGTTCCAGCTCCAGCTTCTGACCTTAAAAAATACATCATAAATGGACTTTTTGCATTATGATAGAAGAAGTGGCAGCTGACTTTACAAAACAACAAACTGTGGCAAATCAAACATTCGATCGATCCTTGGATTCCATGCTGCAGAGATGATGTGGTCATCACCAGATTGCGCTTGGGCCATATGCGTCTCACTCATTCGTATCTTATTAATAAAACGTTAGGACTCTCATGTGTTCCGGCTGTAACATTATCCTCTCCATTTCCCATATTCTAGTTGATTGTGCGTCATACTCTTCGCTTCGAGCGTCTCTTAATCTCCCTCCTTTCATCTCCTCTTCAAAGATGGCCATGTTTCATTGTCAAGTCTAATTACCTTCCTCCATATTCAATCCAATCCTTTTTTCCTATCGTGCCTCTAGCCTTAGCTGCTGTACATGGCACGTTAATTTAATTTAATTTACTACTGCCTAATAAGTGAAACGAAACACGATAGAATTAATTGACGAGGAGAATAAATACAAGATATTATTGAACTGGAATCGACAACGGGAACAGTATCGAGATTGATCGTAACCGAGTCGATTGAGACATTATATAAATGTTATCAAGTGTAAAAATCTGTTATAATGGATTCTTCGTTCATTGTGTCAGAAAATTTTAGATCAACTACAGTAGAAAACATATCGCTACGAATGGTAACGATGTTAATTAAATATATTCAAAGTCGAAGAGAAAAAAAAAGTGATAATCATAATTAATAATCCTAATATAATAATAATAATTTTAAACATGTGAAATGTAACGATTTAAAAAATAAATAAACAACAAAAAAGGAGTTAAAATCACTAAATTTGTTTTCTTTGTGAAAAATCACAATTTTTTTCGGTTGTTAACCGTATAAAAAAATAAAATATAAGAATATATTACTTTTTCTCGTCGTAATTATCGTATTGTGTTTTCTGCGTTCATTTATATTCTAACGTATATATTTACACACACACATATATATATATATTCTCCGTATTTCCGTCAAGAGCAGTATCGTAAGATTCTCCGCTCACCGCGACAACATTGTAAGTCGAATGATAACCTACCCGTCAAACCGGACGAAGATAACACCGGTAGTAAGTATACACACCACACATTAGGTAAGACTCAACAGTCACAAAAAATTATTGAAACACACACCACCACCACCAACAATATCATTAACGCTTAACATCAACACACACGAAATCAACAAACCCGGACATCATGATAATATTATAAACACCGATATCGATACCTGTAAGAACATATATAATACCGAGTATAATAATACAATATAAAAACCCAAATCTTCTTAAATATCTATAAATCTATAATCCTATCACGAATCAACTATGGGTGTCAGGTATACTCAACAGCCAGTAAATCTATATTAAGAACATTAGATACAGTACACCATGCTAGATCCTTGCAGTACGTCCCTCATCCCAATCAAAGAGCTTTTGTGCATTAGCAGAATCCTTTCCACTCATATACTACAGAAAATACCATACTTACCTCTATTTAAGCCGTCTGCCTAGCTACAATAAAACATTTGCGCACACCAAAAAACGTACATCCCCTAACCCAAATTTTCCAAATGACCCTGTATCAAAGCTACTTAGCATACTGTTAACATATCACATAAGCTTCATTCCAAAATCAACATTGAATTACAATATAATGATACCTCCTTGGGACTCTTCCGAAACAAAAATAGATTTATCTCTCACACAACACAATAAATCTACACACCCTACAAATATAAAAGAAATAGTATTAAGCACCCTTCAAAAATACAATGACTACACACACGCATACACAGACGGAGCAAAATCTACAGCAGGCGGCGAGAATTCACCAGCAGCTTGCTCTTACCAAATTGATAATAGACTACACTCAATCCGACTAAGCGATGGCGGCACTTCTCTGGATGCAGATTTGTATGGAATTATGTACTGTATTCACTACATCAGATCATCTGTACTTTCACATCGTAAAGCATATTGGTTATAACAGACTTCCTCTCCTCTCTAAAACTAATATGTCGTCAAGACAATAAAAATACCATAATATTAGAAATACGCACTACATAAGGAAGGATAGGAAATCTGCTTTCTGTGGATCCCAAGTCAGATTGGGATGCACGTTAGAGATAAAGTAGACCTTGAAGGTCGGTCTATAGTACTTTCACCAGTATCAGAATACTCACCACCTCCATCAACATTAGCACACGTACTCATGAACAACATCAAACAGGAATGTACCACCGACTCGACCTCACAAACAACCTTCCTTAGGAGCATAAAATCAACCATAGAACCTTGGTGGCCTCCAGATGGCACAAGCAGAAAAGAATATGGTACCCTAAACCGTCTACGTGTGGGTCATACAGCCATATCACACAATTATCTCTATACCAGAAGCCCTCCATCAACAAACTGTCCCATATGCGGACATTTAACAGAACCAACAGTCACACCGCACTTACCTGTACAGTACTATTTAAATAAAGTTATTTCTTTTATAAATTAAGAGGAACGATTTAATTATTTAAAAACCGAGGAGCTTGTCTATTGAAAATTTACGACGAATTTACAACTATTCGTCATTTCGCTATATTTCGAGTTTAATTAGTCTTGTCGTAAAACGTTTATTCCTCTGAGTTGGTTGTAAAATGGCCGTCAAATGTGGTAACGAAAAAACCGCCGGATTTAAATCACTCAAAAAAATAACGAAAAATAAATTCGTTACTATTCGGAAAATCGTTCTTTTATTCCGAGCGATATTATTGTCGTTTTGAATTAAGGCGTCTAATTAGGTATTTTTATACGGGCATTTTTTAAAAATATATAATATATATATATATATATATATATATATATATAATATACGTAAATCGTATACATGTGTTTACGTCGAAAATAATTTGTACGTCTTTGTGAGCTAAAAAACGCGCGGGTTAGTGGGGCGAAGGCGGAATACGACAATAATCGCCCCCGAGTCAAATTCTAAACTTATCCAGTAACTCTGGTTAATATTATTTTATTACTTGGTTTAACGACCAACAACTCTACCAAAGCGAAAATATTAAAATATTCGATGATAAAATAGGAATTTAACACGGTACACTATAAATTTGAAAAACACGTTTATTAGTGAGAATTTTTACTAAGAGCTAGGCTTCGTACACGGGAAATCCTTGTTGATCGCTATTAAATTTTTTCCCACAAAATTCCAACAGAATCCGGTAAAATAATAAAAAAAAAAAACTGTTTAATTTTAATTAATACATTTCGAAATGGATTTAATCTGAGCTATATTCTCATAAACTGCGGCGTTCGTTTTTTATCAACAACTATTCTGTAAAATAATACACATATATAATTTTTTTTTAGGGGCGAATTTACTCCACACAAGCACACGTATATATATATATATATATATATATATTTAATTTATGCGTTGTTAAGTACGTTCTTAAATTTAATTAAAAAGAACATCGTATTATAGATGCGATCCATAAAATATATGACGCGCATAAAAAAATGAAACGATCTAAAAGGAAATTTTAAAATATATTTAAACATTTTATAATTCTGCGCGCTCGTATATAATGTTAATCAGAATTATAGCGACTACAATGTATACATCAAATACATTATCTTAATACAAAAATACGTATCTATATGCCTGAGGTGTAAACGCATAATATTTATAAAACACACACGCATAATATTTATAAAACACACACACATATATATATAAAGACGATCGTCCTATGTATTGCGCCTATATAAACTAATTTATTGAAATAAAAGTATTAATTGAAAATTTTTATACGATAATTAATCGCTAAAGTTTTAATCTTATTACGAAACTTTCGACAAGGTGTATGAACGGTGTGTGTATTATATAGCGAGGATATATGCGTGTGTGTGTGTGTGTGTGTATTAGTGAATATGTAGAAAATCGAATAGACAGAACGTAAAACCTACTTCCGAATGATGCTATATAGAGTACTTGAAAAGTAATGAAATAGAAATATTAATTAAAAATTCTTATACGATAATTAATCGTTAAAGCTTTAATTTTATTACGAAACTTTCGAGAAGATGTATGAACGGGGTGCGTATTATATAAAGGATGTGTATTAGTGAATATGTAGAAAATCGAATAAACAGCGCGTAAAAGCTATTTTGGAATAATGCTATATAGAGTACTTGAAAAGTAGAGATTTCGCACGCATCTGTGAGAAAAAGTTAAAGTTGTTTCAATCTTAAGGATAGATTTAGCTCTAGTTTTGGTACTGTTCCTAGTGGTTGAAAAAAAAAGGAAGCTATGCCGGAGTAAAAAAGACTGAAAATTAATTAAAGCGACAACATTCGCGGATCGAGAAAACACGGAAAATATAATGCGAATAATTAATAAATATTATATTTAATGAAGATTATAATTTGCGCATTTTGCAATTATTAAGTTCACAATTTTTATTCCGAGTTCCTTCTTAAATTATCATGTTTCTTCATGTAAATGTATCAAATAATGTATTAGATTATACGACTATAATAAAAATAATTTAATTAATAACAGTTACGTCCAAAAAAAAAAAAAAAGCCAAGTCCGACATATATAGCCGACAGCTTTATCTGTAGTCTATGGAGTGCTCCTCGTTAAATATAATCCGTTCGGAGAATTCGATATTTTTACACTTGAGAAATATTAAACGGGTTTTTTTCAATATTATTGCTAGGCTTATATATTCGTTAAATTAAATTTTTATAATCCGTTTCTTTTTTAGATTAGTTTACTCATCATTTAGACGGTGTAATTCGTTACTGGGCGCCGGGTATACATCCGCTCATCATGTGTGGGTATTTATCGACGCGCCTAGGAAACGTGGTTTTGGTATTCTATAATGATACGCGAAATCGTTACATCGCTTTATCCAATACCGTCCATATTAAAAACGGAGAAAGTATCGAATACTTTTAGTCGATACAATGTATCGAATCGATATTTTCGCAATCGCGTATTGTACATATTTGTAAATTGTGTAATCACGTTTTGAAATATATTTAGTAAAAACTAAAAACATCAGCAGAGGTAATTTATTAAAAATTAAATAAATATAAAATAAATATAAAAATATTCGTCGATTTGAGATTCGCTTAAAATTTAATAATAAAGTATAAATGTATTATTTATTGGTAGAGCGAGTGATGGTCGGTGAGAAGGAAGCAAACTTTCTGGTTAGTTTAGCAGCAAAAAGGTGGACATACATAATGAATACTAACTTGGACAGAGAAGTATATTATACGCTTACTATTTTTAAAGCGCATTATGGATCGTTTGGCCAAAGTATTATACGGGAATAATATTATGTCGGTGTATGGCACCGTACATAAAATTACGTAATATGCTGAAAAATGTAAAGGATGTTATACTAGGAACGGAAGTAACGGACGTGTTACCATGCTCCTGTGGTCTTAGCTATGTTTGAAAAACAGGCAAAACTGTTGCTGTAAGGATTAAAAGGCATGTAGCCCCGACGGCAAGTATGGGCACGTGGAAAAGTCATCTGTGGCAGAGCATCAAGCGGTTACTACAGGCATGCAATGAGGTTTGAGGATATAAAAGTTCTGGCCGAAGTAGATCGGTTAGGTGAACGAATTGTTAGGGAAGCCTTAGAAATTGAAAAATTCAAGAATTTCAACAGACAGGATGGCTTTCGACATGATCCAGCGTGGAGAACGCTGATTGGCCAATTGAAAATCAATCAGATGTAGTATTATCAATATATTTAAGGTAGTAGCTTGTTATATAGTTTAGTTTAGTTCTGATAATGGGCACGGCATTCGTTTTTTTTTCTTTTTGTACGCGGTTGCTCCGAAATTATTCTATCTAATTATGAATATCGACCGCAAAAAAGTTTTGAACTCTATATATATATATATATATATATATATATATATATATATATATATATATATATATATATATATGTATATATATAGTGCTTTTTTTAATTAATTACCTGATGAACAAAATTTGTTCCCTGGTACATTTCTATATTGCAATACAAGTATTCAAATACTTTTCGTTGCATCGCTATTATAAAATATTTTATCCGTCCCTGAATTATTCATTCATTCTATCTTGAGACTATTTGTGGGACGATACGTATGGTGATTCGTATACGCGTCAATATTATAATATAAAAACTATAAATAAGGCTCGCGGGTAAAATTAGCGGAAAACCGCGGAGGGAGGTATTAATTTGAAGAAATAAACAGTCGGAACATTACTTTTAACGGTGCAAAACCGGAAATGTATTGCCTGACATATGGCGCTTGGAAGGGTGAGCACCAACCTTGGATAGTATAGAAACGTTTTGCAGTTTAAATATTTTATTATCCTTATCTTCTTAGTACAATCTTATTATCCTACCTAAAAATGCATCACCTAGATGAAAACACAATTAGCATATATCTACAAAAAAACGGAACTAAACCATAAATGGCCAAATATGGATGAGTGAAAAGAGGTGGATCCACGGTTTCATCAGGTATCCGCGCATTTTCTCGGAATCTGCTCGGATACAAGAGGCCCAACTATATTCATATATATCGAATGCATATCTATTAGTCATTTATATATATATATATATATATATATATATATATATATATATATATACATGGATGTGTGCGTGTGTTGCAAAAATTCGAATTCAGCTAACCGTTATCAATACGGTATATGCATAACATAAAATAAAAAATAAACAAACGTAATCCGAAATATCTGATTTGCTATAGACAGCCTTTATGAATACGGGATAAATAATTCTTCAATTTTAATATTATGTAGATTATTGGAAGTAATGACGGTGTTTAATAACAAATTTTTAAATTAAGAAATTAATCCGTAAAGATGATTATGGTTTTATCAGTTTGTGCTTGAATACTATAAAAATAAAACACACCCGTATACCGAATTATTTATTATTTATACGATTAAATGGATTTTTATAACGGAAAATTATACGATAATGTTAAAATTGCGGCGAAATCTAGAATTACGATTATTTTAATGATACATTTAATAATAATGATAATCAATTAAAAATGAAAAACTTTAATGAATAATAATAATAAACACAGAATGGTAATGATGATGATGATAATGATAATGATAATTAAAGGTCGTTTGCTCAATTATCTAAGTTAACGCAATATCAAGGTCTTTTATTCCTATATGTAGTTTAAAACATGTTAGTTAAAGGAAATGATAAAAAAGTTTGGACAAATCATACGAGAATTTGGGATGAATCCAACGGTTTCGGTTAGATGAGTTGAATAAATATTACAGGTAAATTTTGAGAACTGCTATTTTATCTTGGGTGTGTGTGTTGTATATATATATATATATATATATATATATATATATATATATATATATATATATAATATAGTAGAAACGTATCAAACCAGTAATCTTGTCCTAATGTATAATTACGAAATACCTATCCTAGCCGGAACTGATATATATATTGATGTGTGTGTGTGAACTATTTCGTCACAGTGCAAAGCTTAGAGCATTTCATACATGAGGATGGTATTTATCGTTTTAATGGCCGTTGTGTCTCGAATCTTTTATAAAAGTTCGTCAAACAATTACATTTGAAATAACAAATACGTTGCAAATATACGTCCGAAGTTGTAACAACTTGTTTCTAATCTAGTGATCGCCAAAAAATAAAAAATAAAAAAATAAAATAAAACATATTACGTAGGATACACGCACACATTCAAACAACCGTACGTACACTCGCATACACCGTGCATGTAACGAGACCTTTATAAGAATAAGTACGAGGACGAGAACTAAATAAATAAATAAATTTCTTTTTGTCTATTTAAGAAGCTTCTCTTCTCGTTAATGGAATAATCTGGACGTCGCAATGGCGATAGTGATGATAGTGATGGAAATCGAAAGATGGATTTTTTTATTATTTACTTTTAATGTCCGAATTTCGCGAATAGACGAGACTGAAACTAGTTGTACAACGATTAGCGAACAATTAAGGCGAAACTGGTTCACCTATTTGAAAAAAACCAAAGTCCATTCCGATAATGATGATTATCATCATAATAATGATACACACAGATCATACGGGGAATTTAGATTCGCGAAAACCCGAGTTCGATCTAGGTGTAATCATTTATTTAATCAGAAAGAACGGTAATCGTTAAACTGGTTGAAATTGTTAGGTAGTAAGCGACGAATGTCGGATTTTAATTTCACCGTTAGGGTGATGGTTCAAAATTATAACGGTCATCTTATGAAGAACAAGGGAAAAAGATGTCTATATGGATAGAAGTAACATATAACAATAATCGGACACAGAATATTAGTATACCGATAAAAATCCGATAAAAATTATAGGTTGCTTGTACGTTGTTATTGAATACGTCGTTTGTGTGAGTACGCGTAGTACTCGACGATGTAATTATGAAATAATAGGATTCTCAAAATTGCCGAAATATTTTTCTAAATAAGATGCCCGTAACAAAAATGAAAAAAAAAATTAAATTTCTATAGAATCGTTTTCAAGTTAATATTCTTAAATTAGCATTTATCTCGAATACATGAATATGTAATATGTAAATTTATATATATATATATATATATATATATATATATATATATATATATATGCATGCCAGTAAAACCAATAGGTAGGTTCGCAGCGTGTAAACTTAAAATGTCTAATTAAAAAACAAGGCAAAAAAGTGCGAACCTCGTACATACAAACATACATAAAGACTATATATATATTCTTCGTGTTGTCTTTAATTCTTCTTCATAATTCCAACCGATCTCGGATATGGGTAGCAATCCGACGCAGGCGCTCAACCATGTATTACTATACTCTCTCGTATTCAGAGTGTGTCAAACTTTCTCTGTTTTGCCCTGTACTGTTCTTAATACAAGGTCTGTTTTATGATCGGTTTCCATTTCTGTCTACGAATACGCGGTTCATTTTACTTCATATAATGACGCGATTATATTCTTTTTCGGACCCGTCCCTTCTGGTAGGACCATTACGAACCCCTTACGATAAACAAGAAGTCCTGATTCGGGTTCGACTCCTTCCTGTTATTTACTATAATTTCGGGTTTTTTTAACAAAATTTCTAGATACTTTCTTATTATACTCACTTTCAATTCTTTATTTTATCCTATTAATAAATCCGGCTTTTATCATTTTTATGATCTCTAGTAATTCTCAAAGTTTTATAACCTATGCTAAACATGTGTAATTGTAATAATTTTTTTCTATATCTGTATTCTTTAATGCCTTTAAATTATATATATATATATATATATATATATATATATATATATATATATATAAAACTTCTTCCCGTGCCACCCATATATTGCTCAATCGCCATGCATTGATTATGCTATTTGATGAAATAAGCCTCGGTCCGTTGCTATTTTGAATAAATCCGCATCTCTCTGTATTCCGTTGCATTTTTTTTGTTATCCAGCCGAGAGATATTAGTTTCTTCCTTTTATATTGTTTCCATTATAATGCCCGGCGAGAATTGATATTTTTCAATTTTCACAAGATGCCCGAAAAAATTTATCTTCCTTTTTTTATTATAATCATTAATATTTTATTAGTTCTCGCCAGTTCTAACACTTTTTCATTTTTTACTTCTTTGTCCACGGGATTTTCCAAAATCATCTATAACACCACGTTTTAAAGAAGGAAATAACATCATGTTTCCTATAATCGTCCATGTCCCACGTCCACACAGATGCACTGACCACACGTAACACCGCAGCATCTTCTTGTTGGGCTCGAAGTTTAACTTTCGATCGAGAAGAACCCTTTTTCGAATTTCCTAAACATATCTCTAGCCATTTTGAAGCGAGTTCGAATTTCATTTTATACTTTTCTCTCCTTTCGATTTATTTTTAATCGAGAAATATAGTTTTACATTTGCAGTTGGTTGACTCCAAACTATCGTGAATTTTTGTGTTTCCTTTATGTTTATACTGATGCCCGTTTTTTTCACTTCCTAAAGCAATTATATTCAACAGTCACTGCAGTTCATCCGTATCCTCGACCAATTTTTTTTTTAAAGTTATACCCGTGTTTCTCATTTAACATTTCTTCGACAACGCAGCCGTGTCTAATCGCCTTACCATCGGACTTTTCGTATTACTGATTCGCGATGTTGCCTATGCGCGAAGAATCCTATTATTAACACGATATTTATCGCAAAAAATTATTACCTTTAAAGATCATCTATCGCATCACGTTAGAATATAGCATTAACAGCTCGATAATGCGTACTTGGGAAATAAATTTTATGAAGTGATGATTTCGCTCGCGATAAAAATGAAAATAATCTTGTCATAAATGACCGGTTTGAAAATGAACAATTCCGAGAGACAGCATCCGACGATGTAAGTTGTAAAAATATCGTTGAGTAATAAGACAATTTTTTTAACCCGCAATATATATATATATATATATATATATATATATATATATAAAATCATCAAGTGCCGTCTCCGTATCGGAGGTAGTCGACTACTTACCTATATATAATTTGTTGTACCGTGTAAGTAGCGTACAAGGCAATCATAATATGGCGTTAGCGTAGACACACATACACCCAGGGAGAACTGATTGTAATCTCTTTGTCACGACACAATGCAACTCAGGGTATTTTGTGGTGTACTATATTGTTACTAGCAGCGCGCATTTCATTGCTTTTCAGGTCTTAATATTAGGATTATTTATATTTTTATTTTCTGATGATAATTTTTGTGTCACCGATCGCATTCGTACTCCGTACCTTCCTAATAGAAATCCGTGCTATATATATATATATATATATATATATATATATTCTTGTACCTAAATAACGATGATTGTAATAATTGTGTGTATGTGCATATATATCCGGACGTGTGCGTTAATAATGAATAAATATGTAAGCTTGTGCATAAATATCTGTCTCATTCGAATACTGTGTAATTTTTTTTTTTTTTTTTTGTATTTTGGAAAATAAGCTATACGAAAAGTCGATAAGTAAGGTTTGGTTATTTTCAAAAGAAAAAACATCGTAATGGAACAGATGAACGCTAACGACGTGTCTAGCCGATTAAAAGACTCAGTGCGAATAGTCTTCTTCTTATCGTATGAATGCATCGGTTATATATAATTACACAAAATTCTCATCAGAAGTCAAACTTTAAATTTGTTAGCCAGTCTATAGTTCCATCATTAAGATTGTGAACATCGTCTACTGTTAAACCTACAGGTGTAAATTCACTACAGCCTTATACAATATATGCTGCATTGTTTGTCTGGCACGCAGCAGTTTTCGTTATACCCCACTTCTGCATTAGATATCCGCATCTTCCCTCTCCGGTCTCCTAATTCTATTAAGTATCTTCCATAGTTTCCTAGATAAGCCCATTCGTTTAATTCCATTCCTCGGGTCGACAACTAAATTGGAATTTGTTCTATGTTCTAAATTCCTTTCCCATGTTATTTTCCATTTATTAAACTCTTTCATATCTTCTGCTAATAATTCATCCGTAGTGCGGATATTATAAAGTATGTAATCCGTTAGTACTTAAACAATTATATCGCCCAGTTGTCGCGATGATCAATTTTACTAGAGTTATTCATAGTGGTTCGTTTTATTTTGCAGAGTAATCTCGGTTCAGGGTTACTATCATTCGTGTTTGAACTAGTGCGTTTTGTACTATATCGCGTCTCCCGGTTAATTTGAAAAATAAAACTTCTAGATAATTATGTGTATTACACATCGCGACCGGATTTAACATTGTGTTCGGGTATTGTATTAATTAGATGAAATCCATCTTAACATTTATCGAACATTCGCTATCAAGTACAATTTACGTTTGTAACATATTCGTCAGATTGTTCACAGCATACGTTTTTACATCTTTATTCGTTTGAAGATCCAATATAACCCGCCCGCTATCATTTTTATTTTAGTTTTCCCTAAAATAATTTTATAGTTCATTCTTAAAACTGGTCCATTGCCACGATATCCGCATCCGATTCCAGTCGACAACGTTTAAAAGATTGTCATCGATGAGAAAGTACAAATGGCAGATAGGTTAACCACACTGAAATCGTTTATGAAAAAAATATAACCGGTACCCGGTCTATTCCAGAAACTATAGGAGCTATAGACACAGATATATATTGTGAAAATATCTTTTAAAGCACTAAACCGTCGCAACGCTTGGAATCGACGATGATCAATGTATATATCAATATATATATATATATATATATATATATATATATATATATATATATATATATGTGTGTGTGTGCATGAAGACCTGAATGCGTACCTAGCGCATATAGAGTTCGATCCATTTTTTTTAGGATCCTCAAATATATATCTCCTTCTTCTTCTGGTGCCGTATCCTCAATGGATGTTGGCGATTATCTCTCTGACTTCCAATCTGTTGGCTAACTTCCGCAATAAGGTTTCCGTATTAAGTCCTGTCCATTGTTTTGCATTATCTAACCATGTTTTACTTCTCCTTCCTTTACCCCGTTGTCTAGTGATGTTTCCTTCAATTATCAATTGTAACATTTAATATCTGTTGTTCCTGAAGATGTGCCCCAAGTAAACTATTTTTCCTTTGTTAATAGTTTTTTCTAACTCTAATCTTTTATTTAGTCGTGTTTTAGTATTTCCGCATTTGATACTTTATCCGTCCATGGAATCTTTAGCATCTGACGGTATAGCCACATCTCAAATGATCTTAATCTATTTAGCATTTATTTCATATATATATATATATATATATATATATATATCGTCATCGTCGTATTGTTTGTTGCCGAACGTCGTGACTAGCTATTGTACGTTATATATATATATATATATATATATATATATATATATATATATATATATATATATATAATATATAAATGTAAAAATTGAATTATTAGCCATCTTCGGATATTGATTTTTCTTATGTTTACCGTTTTATTAAAGATCCCTACCCTTTCAGTCCTACATTATAAAATTTCGTCACAAAATTACATGGATGTAGGCGACTGCTTTGTCGTACAGTGTAAGTAGCTTACAAGGCAATCATAATATGGCGTTAGCGCAGACAGACACACACACACCCGGGAGAACTGACTGTAATCGCTTTGTTGTCACGAATACAACCTACTAGCGCGCATACGGGGTGTTGCGTGCTGGTGGTTTGCCATTGCCCTCCACCTGATAATAATATTAGAATTATTCATATTTTTTATTTCTGATGGTAATTTTTGCGTCGTCGATCGTATTCGAACCCGGTGTACCTTCCGTATATATAAATCCGTGCTCTATAGGCTATCCCGACGACTTATACGGATGTTTATTACACAACACTGCTTCTTGGATGAACCGTAGATAATGTTCAATCTACTTACATTAATGTTCTTAAAATTGGGACATTTCGCGTTGTACATAAAAATAAAAATTATCAGCTTTCATACACCGTATAATAGATATCCTGACTGAAAACGTTAGTTAATATCGTAAGTAACATATCTAATTCTTGTAGGATTCAGACGACCGATTTGAATGAAAGTTTTACAATAATTTTGAATCTGGACACGAATTATCCGGCATTCGTAATTAATCGTAAAATTTTATTCTTATCAGTTGGCACGATTTGATGTCGCTTATATTTCTCGAAAACTGATTTAATACATCGATATTCGTTTTTTCCTTTATCGATAACAATCACATTCGTCGCATTAACAACGCGTATTTAAATTATTATTATTATTATTATTATAGTTTAATATATATATAGGTATTTTTTAAAAATTCAATTTACAATGAAATTTATTTATTTAAACAACAAGTGTATTAAATAAAAAGTTGTAGCGATAGTAAATATGTATATTATAGACGTATGTATTCTAGATAAGATTTCAGGTAAATATTAGGATATTATAATTTTTTGACGTAACAAGTTGTACAAAGGTTGACGAAAATAGTTACGATTGAGTCGAGTAGAATAAACAACATTGATAAGTTAACAACGTTACGTTTTCCGCGAAAGAATTTTATTGATTGATTTCAACGATATAGAATAAATTTCGTAAGTATAAGGTACTACAAAACTATACCGCTATGCGTATGTGTGTATGTACGCATCTATTAGTAATCTTATCTGGACGACGAAAACGCGTAAGTGATAAAATGAGAGAAAACCAACTTCGTCGTAAGTGAACCGATTACTTTTTAAAAAGGACTTTATTTAAACGAGTATAATAATACTCAACAAGTTAGAACACACACACATGTTACGGTGCAGATCGAATTGCTTTACTTCGGATTTATCGCTGTTTAATTCGATCAAAGTATGATTATGATGGTTCTGCAATCTATTCAACAGCAAAGACAAGTAACCTACATGCTCTAAAACAAAATAAAACTCTTCGACTAGCCGTTGGAGCTCTCCGTTCAACAGCTTACATGTAGAAGCATCGCCGCCTCTCAGGATCCGTCAAATGTATCTACCATCCAACTTTTTGACACACAATGTGATGTCTTCAACTTTACATCAGCTCGTCCGACACAATCTGCATTCAGCCGAAACTCACCACGATCAATAATTGTCAAACACGCTATCAACACTAAATACAACCAAACCATTATTCTATAAAAACCTTAAATCCAGTAATGCCACCGTGGACAATTTATTCAATCAATTTCGATTTACATATTTTTATAACCTGAAGAAAAATTCCCATACTGATCGAGAAATTATTCAATCTGTTATTTCACGAACATCTCAATCAGTAACATTCTATAGAGGTGGCTCAAAATTTGATTCGTTCGTCGGCTGCTCCGTTGTCGAAAGATAATGATATATTCGATTCACCCCGATCATTTACAATTTTATCTGCCGAACTATATGCAATATACTTGGCCATCGATTTCACTATAAATACTGAACTTGAGTCTAGCTTGCCAATAATAATCTGCTCGGACTCTCTTTCAGCTTTGAACGCTACTCATAATATATCTAACAACAACAGACATCACATATAGCGGAAATAATTGTAGAATTAATTACTAAAAATACTGAGAACGATCCATTACACATTCCTCTGGATGCCAGCACATACTGGAATTGCTGAAAATGAGCTAGCTGATAAGGCAACAAAGGAAGAAGCAAAATTTACCAGTTCCATTTGCAGACCACAAGAGGTTCATGAGATCATCATTATTTCAGTTATGGCAAAAAAAGAATGGCAATTCGTATCAACATCGAACAAACTACGATCTATCAAACCAAAAATAACACCTTGGAAGACACACTTACAACATCGGAGAGATAATGTAGTTGTCAGTATATTCGGATTGGGCCACACTAAACTAACACATGCTTATCTTCTTAATAGATCGGAAGCTCCATTGTGTACAGCCTGCAACATTGCACCGTCTGTTCAGCATATACTGACGGAGTGTTCGCAGTACAGCCTGCAGAAATCATACTACGGTCGTTCATCTTCATTACAGCTACTGCTCGATGACAACATTTCTACGCTATTCAGACTCATCCTCTTCCTACATGATACTGGACTGTACCATTTAATTTAACACCTATTTTCCTCTGTGTCTAGCCTAAATTTGCTGCATATGGCACATTAATTAAAATAATAATAAAATGTACATTTGGCTGCTAGTTTGCTTGATTTAGAATTATATATATTTATGTATCATTCGTTTCCTTCTATAATTTAACAATTATTAATTATTAACTATTTCTCGGAAATTATACCCGAATTATATAATTTAATTAATATATATATATATATATATATATATATATATATATATATATATATATATATATATATATATATATTGATAGGACATTTGAATAACTAGATATAATGAATCGTATCTGTTATAACATCGGACGGAATTATCAAAAATGATGAAAATGTCGATATTGTCGTTGAGAAACAAAGACGGAATAATATCATTCACTAAAGATGAAGAATTATTTTCCGTATTCTTAATATATTTGAGTGAAATATTAACGATCGTCAAACGCGACATCAATTTCAAGATGTGGAGTTTCGACTCAAATGTTTTAATTTCAACCATTTGGCTTGAAATTGAACGAACGCGAAGTATGAGGTAAAGTTAATCATCACTTGAAAGGTCCTCCGCCTGTCGCGACCCGACATACCTCAACATGAAACTATGTGTCCTTTTACGTCGTTCTTTTCAAATACCTTTCAACTGTCCGAACTAATCACCTAACATTACCTCGGGTCCGAAAGCTGAACTGATAATTAACGACAGAATTGTAATTCAGTGAAACCCTTACTTAGGGCTATTGCTGCTCAACAAAATGCATAATTGCGACTCGTCGGGTACTGGTCATCACGAGTGATGAGGTTTGCGGTCCTGTATTGCATAGCGTATTCTCCACTTTCAAGTGCGATCCTTATAAAGAAAGCGCAGAAGATCTAGGCCGATAGACCAGGTAGGTTAATAAATTGTACAAGCGGTGTGTCAGATTATGCGTAAATCAAGATTGTTCAAAATTCAAAATAGGAGCACGCAAGTCCGGTGTTCACGGTGCGAATTAAATTGAAGAAATACTTGTAAATAACGAGCAATTAATACTAGAATTAATATCAAAATAATAATGATAATAATTTTCGAAATAATAGTAATAATGCGATTCAATTTAATTTATTTGCATTTACAAGAAACGAGAAAATAAGTTAAACACGGAATCTGTAAAATCCGAAAATGAATTCATACATAACAGGATTCGGCAAAATTATTCAAACGATGCGAAACAAAATTAAATTGTACGAAATATTATATCGATAATTCTTATGATAGAAAAAGTATATATATATTATATAAATTAAAAAATATATAATAAACGAGAAAATAATACAATAATAATAATAATCAAATCAAATCAATAATAACTTTTTACTCATTAATTCCTTATTGTCGTAATTTTTGTAACAAGTTTGATTATATCGGTAACATAATTTAGTACATCGCTAATTTATTCTTAATCAGTATACGGTACTGTTTTACAATAACATTATGTGATATATATATATGTATATACAATATGTAGGAGTCCATTTCGATAGACAACTAACCTAGAAAAGCCACGTAATAGCAAAACGAAATGAATTAAATATAAAGTTTAGGAATATGCTTTGGCTTATCGGAAGAAAATCCGAATTATCACTGGAGAACAAATTATTATTGTACACTCAAATTCTAAAGCCTGTATGGGCGTACGGAAGCCAATTTTAAGGCTGTGCTAAGCAGAGTAATGATAATACAGCGTTTACAAAATAAAGGATCAAGAACTATCGCAGATGCACCGTGGTATGTAAGCTATCTTACATTGCACACGGACCTAGGTGTTACCCCTGTGAAAGATAAAATACAGGAATAGCTAGTGAGTATATGGCGATAATTATCACACGAATACTTTAGCTGTTGCTCTGCTGGACAACTTAACAGAAGAAATCAGGCGATTTAAACGATCAAAACCTACACATTTATTACGAATAATCAGCAATAAACATAAAGTATTAAAATACATTTAGCGAGAATCCTTATCGCTGGATAAGGAATTTCACAAGTCAATTGCTGTTTTTCCAAAAGTTTGCCAGATAATCTAGAGCTAGTTGCATTATTATGAAAGAAATAAACATACTTATATATATGTATATATATACTTCTTATTCAGGACGTAGGCGATTATATTATAACCACCTTCCTGTTACATATGAGCTCCCGGACTGAAAAGTGTGATTGCTCCTTAATCTATTCAGCTCCATTCTGCGATTCTTTTTCCATCAATTTTCCCTGGCATTATAACTTGTAAGTGCTTATATCCTCTAACAATGCGTTCGAAATATTCTGTTTTCTTATTAATTATTAATTTTTTCACCATTCTCTTTGACATACCGTCTAGAATTTTCTACAAATACGAGGTATTTTTCTTTTTTTAGCTTTTCAATAATTATTACTGTACCCACTTACACCGTTCCAATAATCTCGGAATTATTTTTAGCGCTTCCTTTTACTGAGGCGTATTATATTCGTTGGAGTTCTTATCCCGTCGTCAATTCTAGGAATATACTTTTCGACCGGTTTATTTCAACTATTACGACATTTCTATTAAATCTCGACAAGTATTTTATCTCGTTCTATTATATATATATATATATATATATATATATATATATATATATATATATATATATATATATATATATATATTTCTATTCATTACTACCTCGTAACCAGTATATTATATATATATTTTTTTTTAATAATTGTAATCTTAATCTAATGTTTAAATAATCAATATGTACGATTAATTAGCAATTAAACACGTATCTTGTATCCGTTTGTTAATTAATTTCTACTATTTATATACATAAGTTTACAATAACTAAATTGTTCGGCTATTAAGGCATCTAACGTCTGCTAGTGTGCCGAGCAAATCGGTTGCCTCCTCAATATTCGGATGTGTTTCAGCGAATACGCTTACAGAGAAAGCACCGTGCACTACTTTCTAATGCGCGTAATCGCTTATCGAACGAGCGGCTATTTATTTAAGTATATTTCGGTGTTTTGAAATCGTCGACCAACAAATGCAAAAATAAATAATAATCCTCGTCCGTGAAATTTATAAATGATTTGTAGGAATTAGAGAAAAATTTCAAACTGGAAAAAACACCGAAATATACTTAAATAAATAGCCGCTCGTTCGATAAGCGATTACGCGCGTTAGAAAGTAGTGCACGGTGCTTTCTCTGTAAGCGTATTATTATCAGAAACCGAAGGAAGGTTTATTAAATGTAATGGCCTTGACTTTAAAATGAACCCAAACCGTCAAATCTCTTACATCTAGCAGTCTTGCTAGTAAGGACGATTATCGCTGACTATCAGTACCTGTTGTTGTTCTTTAAGCTATTATAATGCCAAAGCGAAAATATTATCGATCGAAAAGATTAGTTTAACCGGCCCGAAAAAGAAACTCCCAATAAATTACGCCGCAGGCCGATAATTGTTAGATACGTAATACGATGAACTCTATGCGATATATAAATCGGGGGAAAACCCTAACACCTTATCCTTTCTCATCGCGATGGGTGATATATGAATATTTCAGCCGTCGGATGCGGCTTTCTAAAATTGGACGATAATTACACAAGTTTCGACATCAGGATTTTTGCTTCTAATTTCGTTAATTGATCCTTTTCTTCTCGAAATTAGAGCTGTCGATTCCGGAAAATCGAATCGACTTGATAGTTGATCGACTCAGAAACACCGAGATAGACTCGAATTCAAATTTATGCAGCTTTTTAAATTTCATAAAAAAAATTTTTTTTTACTTAAATAAAAAAAAATGCTATACCAAAAAAAAATAATACGAATTTATTTAACGTTTCAAAATTTAAAATACAAAAAAAATAAAAAAATAATATTTAATCAATGAATATTTCGAATTTTAATGAAGATATTTATCAATTATTTTGCCTTATTGGCCGAAAGACAATAGCGTTTGCTGGTAAGATTGTTTCCGCCCCGTGCACAGATATGCCTGAGAAATGCGCAAATATTTTTTAGCCAATCAGCTAGCGATTGGTCGACGTGCGATCGCCAACCCGTTTAAAACGTTGTCGCTTTTAGAAATCTGCTCTTCCTTTAAATAACGGTCAAATTCGGATTTAAATTTTGAGGAGTCATCCTCCGGAAACGATAGTTTAAGGAAATACTTCGCCGATTTCTCGCTATTTATTATCGTCTATCAACTTGAAACCGACTCATTCACTTTGGCCAATCGATTTTTCACAAAAATGAATCGATCAACTTCGGAATCGGATTCGAATCGACAGCGCTAGTAATAACTATCGAACGACACTACCGTTTGTTTACTAAAGCTTCGACATTAGAACTTGGGTTTACTTATAATTTCGTTAATTTACCCCTTACTCGAACATATTTTTCTTGTAATAATTTACCTTTGTCTTGTTTTTTTTTTCGAATTAAGAATAAACTGCACTTACGTATTTTGATTAACTATATCGATATTGACGGAAAATATTTTAATATCTTATACGTTCATCGATTCACCTAGTATGCTAGAATATATAAAATTGCGAAAGATGCGATAAGAACGAAATTATAAACGCTGTTTTGTTTTATCTATTATCTCTCAAGTGGGAAATTGATTAATGATATAGTTTATTAAATAACCAGCCTTCGAATTTTCTGATGTATTAGGACACCGTGTTAAACTATTCGTCTAGAATTATTTTCGGTGAAAACCACGTCCTGATTATTCAAAAAATGTAACGTTTCGAATCGACTTACACCACTCATCATCAGAAACGAACTAAACCACAGATCCTTGAGTTATTTCTTTTTATAGGCACTTCTCAATCGGAACTTTATATTTCCAGCGCTGTGATTGGTCCTGCCGTCAGCTGATACATCACCTGATATTACTGCATGGTAATTGGTCAATTCATCTGTAGTCATTTCCAGCGCTATGATTGGTCCTACTATCAGTTGATATTCCTGTATTGGGATTGGTTGATTTTTCAGTAGACATTATATTTCCGGGTGATATGATTTGTCCTACCGTCGGCTGATTCATCACCTGATATTCCTGTGTTGTGATTGGTTGGTTCTTCTGTCATCAATGCTTGGTTAGCCACTTCAATAGGATATTTTAATTTTTCTCTACTGTTTAATAATACTGGTTTCCAAGCGTCCGGTAGCCGAAATCCATCTTCTCTGTTGTAATTATTATGCTTCTCTATTTCAATAGCCTCTCGGACAATTCGTTTCACATATTTTTGCTCCTTTAATACCTTCCTCTCCTTGAAGTCTATAGAGTGACCAGCTGTAATTAGATGTTATACTACTGCTGATTTATCTACACGTTTATATTTACAATCTGCAACATGCTCTTTAATGTGTGTATTAATAGACCTTCCAGTTTCTTCCAATGTAGTATTTAAAATAAATATATAACGTGTTAAACTAGTTATTAATATGTACTTTATATTAAATTAAATTTAATATAAAAGTTTTAATATATTTTTTTTTAATTTTTAAATTATATATTTTTATTTTCTTTATTAACAGTCGTTTGTTCGTATTTAACTACGCTAAGGTAACTTTAGCGTACGTTTATGTTAAATTATTCGCGATTTATCGAATTTTATATTGAAATAAATCTTTATTCTTTACTAGTCGTTTATTAACCAAAGTATGCCGATAAATAGCCGAGTTTGTTAGTAGAGGTCTTATTAAATCAAAAATTTCTCGTCCATTATAGAATACGAATTCATGTCGTGAGGACAGAAATACAGATAAAAATATTAATCATATCGTGTCCACGATTCTTTTATAAGTGTCCGCCACTTCGTTTTTTTTTATTTTTATTTTTTTTTTTTAATTTAAAATCGATAACATTTAAACGAAATCGGAAAATAAAATTGTCCTATAGTTTAATCACAACATACAACATACGTTTTAATACTTAAAACAATACGTGAAGTTTGTAAAAACCACAACAGTCAAAACTCGTTGGTTGAGATGAATGCAGGTTTTATAAATACACACACACACACATATATATATATATATATATATATATATATATATATATATATATATATTTTCACATTATTTCCATATACAACATGTGTATTACAATGTATATTATATATGTATATTTATACGTGTATATAGATATGTTACATTATTTCCATATACATATATATAAACATGCACATATGTGTGTGTGATGAGGCTGATATTTACAATAGCGGAACACGTCCGACTGGCTTTTATTTATTATCAGTTGACAATGGGAAAGAAAATTGTTATCAGTTGTTTGTGAATTAGTCGCTTATCTAACGGTAGGTCGTATAATCGATTTGTAAGGTTTCTTACTTAACTCAGGTATAGAACAATAATCAACCGTTATTTTCGACCTTGTCGCGTTGCTTGTCCCGCCATTCGTACCGTGCTCACCGTCACAAGCTAAATCATAGCCGTCTTTCGTGAATTCCTAATATTATTCTATAATTAATCACCGATATAATATCGATTTATTTGATTTCCGAACGCGTAATAATTTTAGTTTATTTCAGCTTATTAATTAATTAATTAAATTATTTATTTAATTTATTACAATACGTTCGTCTAAATAAGTTTTTTTTTTTTTTTTTTTTTTTTTTTTTTTTTTTTTTTTTTTTTTTTTTTGGATGGCATCGGTTAAACGTTACGCATCGTGACTACATACACATAAAGCCTTGTTCGTCGTCCGATATTACTTTCGCCGCATTATTTCGGCGAACGTGTAAAATTCACTGGAGCTCTTAATAATCGAACGACAAACATTCGAAATTTATTCGTATCGTAATTTTTCACGACCTTTATTCTTTTATCGGTCTCACTTCTTTCAACAAAAACAATAATTTTTATCATCGACCACGCAACATTATAATAAGAATAACTTTATTCATGGATAATAAACGTATTAATTGTAACTATATATATATATATATGTATATAGCAATGCAAACGTTGCTATTGATTTCATTATAGAGATAACATGTTCATTGAAAACATAAAAAGGAAGAAAAAAATATACACTATACTATTACAAAATACGTACAACTATATATATTAATGTATTTACATATATTATAGTATAGCATATTTCAATACAAAGTTTTATAAATCATGAAGAATTTATATGTACATACGCATATGCCAAGTATCCTTAACGTTACCTTAGCAGTTAAATACAACAAAATGACTTTACAAAACTTTAGTTTATTCAGTAGATGTGAATGACTAACTGTGTCACAAATGCTTTACTAAAATCAGTGTAAATACTATCAACTTGTAAACCACAATCCATGAATCTAGAAATCTGATCAGTGTATTTAACTAGATTTGTCACAGTGGACTTGTGCTTCATAAATCCGTGTTGCTCAGGCATAATTTTAGTCAGTAAATAACTGTTCAACCTAACGTATATTATAGATTGTAATAATTTAGCAGGTGTAAGTAAAGAGTATAGAGATAGGTCAATAATTGGCGATTAGCTGACCCGATTTATATACCGGTATTATTTTAGATGTTTTAAGAGAATTAAGCCAAATGCACTGTTTTAATATTAGATTAAACAGATACACTAAAGGCTTTTCTAATAGATCAGATCACAATTTAAATATAAACGGTGACAAGTTGTCAGGATCAGTAGAAAATTTAGGCTTCAAGTTCTTGACGGCTTCATCATATTCACTAGAAGAAATAGAGTTGAGTTTAAGAATACTAGCTCCAGTTTCAGTGTCACCAATATCTAATGTGTGTTCACACGAATGCACTGAAGCAAAATAATCAGCAAAAGATTTACATATATCCTCACTGATTTCAAGATTTCTGCCATTGTACTTCATAAATGTAGGCGAAACACGAGAGTCTTTCTTATTTTGCACAAATGACCAAAATCTACTGGGATTTATTTTGATATTTTTTTCAACGTTACTAACATAATTTCTGAATGATAGCCGAATCAACTTTTCAATTTCATCCCTTACTCTACTGAACTTTATGTAATCAGTATGGTCAGCTGTTCTGCGATATGACCTCCTACATTTCATTTTGAATCTAAGTTTGCGTTTTATTTCTTGTGTAAACCGTGGGGAGATACTTAGATCTAAAAATGTGACTTTTTAGGTACAACTCTATCAAGCGCACCATAAATCTTACTATAAAAGAAATCTGTTACCTCATTTGTATTAGTAATATTATAAATCTCAGTCCAGTCTATTCTTGAAACTTCACATCTAACAGTAGAAAAATTGTTAAGTTTCCCAAACCTATACACCGGATAAGTAGTAACATAATCAGGTTTGATTAATGAGCATCGTTGAACAGTAATTTCTAAAGCCGGATGATATTTATCTTCTGATACCAAGGGATCAATTGCTTTGCTAATGCTAGTTGAGAGAGCAGTTTGCCCTGGAAGTTCAGTATATTATTCACCAACTTCAAACTACCGATTTCTACAAAATTTGAAAGCTTAGCCAGCTTGTCATCTTGAATATTTAAAGAAGTACTTCCGTCAACAGATAAATTAAAGTCACCCATAATAAGTATCTTAGAGTGCATGAACTTGTACAACAGCAGTTCATACAATTCAGGATAAAGCTGTTTATAAATAATAACCGAGGTACGAGGAGGGAGGTATGTGTATATACACGCCACAATTAGGTTGTACTCAGAAATTTTTAAACAGACTGACTCGACTCTAGAAATAGTGGTTAATGTTAATCTTTCCACGTGCAAAGAATTCCTCGCAGCTATTAGGGATCCGCCGCCTCTCCTACCTTCTCTATCATTTCGGTAAATTTCATAACCATATTGAATGTGCTCATTATTTTGTACACCGTTATATAACCATGTTTCCGTCAATCCGATCACATCGTAATTATGACTATGAATATTTAAATTAAATTGATTTAATTTGGCGTTTAAGCCCCGTACATTTTGATAGTACATTAAGACCCATTGTAATTTTTTAATAAAATAATAATAATAATTAAAAATAAGGGAAAAGTATAGAAAATATAGTAAGCGCAGCTTCCATTTTAGTTTCAAGTATAACAAGGTTCCGTGAATTATGTGCAAACAATATAAATATTTGGACATAAAATTCAAAGTAATAATACTATGTAATGACACACACTCGTGATGTAATAAACGCAATGAATTACGGACACAAACATCAAAACCAGACATGTAGATAACATAAGAGTAACACGCCCTAACATATTCATGCTTTATATATACTACTTATACATACAAATACAAACTATATTCCACACTCGTACACAAACATACACTCGGATAACCACGTTTTAGAAACACATCGACATTATCATACGCACACACACACAAAATAACCTCACATGAACCATCACATAAACCCCTTTAAATACTAAAATACATAGTTTTACAAACCAACATTAACAACAGAACGCAGCGCAGTTATATAATCTTAATTACTGATGCGACGTCGGTGTAGTTGTAGATAATTTTAAATAATTCTGTATCGACCGGATTATCAAAATCCTGCCCCATCGATACAACATATTGTACCGTCCTTTGTCCACACATTCTTATTTCCGTACCTGACTGATAAATCCCCGATAATTTGTAATAACGTTAAGTGTTCCCGGACAATAATTTGCGTTCCCTTTAGTTTCCTCTTCTTTCCGTAAATTTCCCGTTTAAATGCGTAACGAGTAAATTTTACCAGTATAGGCCGCGATTTAAAACGATCTTTGTCCTTTTCATGTCTTATCCAAACGGTGCGACCTAAGCATCGGCCGGAATTACCGAGTTTATCAGCAGCTAGTTTACTCGTTGATCCGTATTTTCATTGTCGTCTTCGGAAATTCTGTATGTCAACAATGAGTTCCTCCGCGAGTACTGTTCAAGTTCGCCGATCCTACTGTTGGTATCTTTTTCCATCTCATCTACACGCTGATTAAATTGCGATCAGTAATTATTGAGCGTGGATTACTAATATACGTTCAAGGTCTTTATCAAATTTGAAGTCTACTTTCTTTATTGCTTCTTCAATCTTATTTGATACATCTCCCTCCAACGTAGAAGGTGTATTACATTTAACGTGACGGTTTCCTGTATTAGCTCTAGTCACCACTCTCCGCTTATCCGCAGTTATAGACAACGACGACGACGACACCGGCATATCGACGAATAGAAATTAATATCACACTACAACAGTAAATTATTAAAATACACAACATATAACATTCACGCTACGCACTGCTGACAACGTTATAGACGCGAAAACATACGTGTACACATGACTATTATCGACTTAATATATACATATATACATATTATATACAAGAATTTTTTTAAAAGTGTTGAATGTTGCCATTTAAAAAATAAATTACTAAAAATTTTCTTTATGAAAATCATCAAATTTTCGACGCAGTTTATAATAAAAATACAAAAAATGTTTCTTTAAATATACAATTTAGAAAAATTAACAAAGTGATCAAAATGTATTTGTAAAATAATCTGATAGTGAATGTGGTAAACAAACAACATGATCAACAACGAGCAATATAAAATTTTTGTACATAAACAATTACACAATAAACAACAGAAGAAACATGTTAAAATCGTTAAAGTTTTTCTTTATGCAAAAATTTTAGTGATTTTAACTATTTTTTTTGTTTATTTTTTTGAAAAATCCTCACATTCCCAGCTTTTAAAAAAATTGTATATGATGATCACTAATCGTATCGTTTGTCACATTCACTATCGGATTATATTACAAATACTTTTTCGTCGGTTTGATTAATTTTTCTAAATTGTACATCAAAAGTAACATTTTTTTACATTTTTGTATTTTTATAAATATAGTTTTATATTTTATTTTTAATATATGTTCACTTGATGATGGCTTAACAACTGAAAAGCTTTATGATGATTTTTCATAAAGAAGAATTTTTAACTTCTGGTTTTTTTTTTTTTTTTTTTTTTTATTCCTCGTTCGATTTAAATTATATTTTGCTCTTCAAATTTCGATGGCTCCTTCAGCGTCATTCTGAGCTCAATCTCGAAAGCAAGATGCTCATCTATACTACAATTTTCCGGCCATCATGCAGCTATGGCGCAGAGGTCTTGGGGAACCGTAGCCAAATCAAATTTTGAAATTCTTGAAAAATTTCGAAACAAGTTTATGCGTATGATTTTGAGAACACCTCGGTTTGTCTCGAACGTCCAACTTCGCACCGATCTCAAAATCGATCTAGTTCCTGTTATCATTCACCAGACGGCAAACATCTACATTAATCGTCTTCACCTCCGTCCGAACGTTGAAGCAGTAAAGAAAACATCAGCTGGAACTTATTAATATTGAATTTTATTATTTTTTATCAAATAATTAAACTACCAGTGAAATCCTCCTATAATTAGTTATGGTAAATGTAATTAGTTTT
Source organism: Coronaproctus castanopsis (assembly GCA_032883995.1). Lineage (NCBI taxonomy): Eukaryota > Metazoa > Arthropoda > Insecta > Hemiptera > Monophlebidae > Coronaproctus > Coronaproctus castanopsis. The sequence continues at coordinate 292,423,843 of CM065052.1, forward strand.
ACAATCCCAATACTTTATTAAAATATATATATATATATATATATATACTATACCGTTCATTCAATTCTCAGCAGTAGCGAGCATGCAATTTAAAACGCTTCATGTATAGCAAAATAAAAACGAATCCAATGACAAATAAAACGGTTTTATTAATGTAGCTCGTGTAGTTAGTATTACACGGGAATAGATCATTTCAACGGTTCCGTAATAACTGGTTGAAGTAACTTAAAACGACGCGTAATCGTTATTTAAAGACCGTCGATTTGTTTATTAGTTCTTCTTTCGATTTGACCACTCGCACATGCGCACGCACACAACATACCAAGAAGCTTCTTCATTTAATCAGATTTCCATAAATCGTTGTAACCATAAGGCGTTAATCACGTTCCTGTTGGAAATACTGATTACTAAACGATTTTCTTCGTTATAATCGAACTTAATTACCATATATACACGTAATAATAACCTTCATATTTCTCCTAAAACGAGCAGTTTAACAACGTGTATATTTATATTTATATATATATATATATGTTATGTATGCAGGTATAATGCATTGTATTTATATTTAAAGTATATTTTGGGAAATACTATTAGTAAATCAGTAAACTGAGTCGTTTAATAATAACCTATTTTTCGAACATTCCTAATAAGCTTTATTAACATAATATTAACGTATAAGTGTCTAAATATGGAACTACTATATGTATAATAGACGAACTGATTTCGTATTTAAATCACAAATATACTAAGAATATAAATGTATATTTCTACGTTAATTTTAGCGGAATATGTGTATGTATTTTTTTTTTTATGAAAACAATACTAATAATATCCGCGAATTTAATCAGGGGCAGAATATATAAATATAAAATAATTCAATAATTTAGCCATCGAAGAAATAAGAAATAGGTATAATTTATTTTATATTAAGAAGATAACGTTAATTGAATTAAATATCAAAACAGAAAACGTAAAGTGGTTATTAGAACCCAGATCGCAACTAGATATTAAAAATTAACTTTTATTATACAATGCGATACTTAAACCATCTGGCTATATGGCAGCGAACTATAGGGGATGTTCCTCTAAGAGCAACATTCGAAAAATACAGCTGTTCCAGAATAAGATACTACGAAGCAGAGCTGGCGCTACACTAACTACACATTGCATAAAGATCTTCAGATACAATATGTGGAACAAGTAATCCAACGAGCTTCTCGCGATTACCTGGCGAGATTGGAAACTCGCGAAAATCCGCTGGCAAGAAGTTTGCAAGTTCAATCGGCGATTAGAAGACTGAAGAGAAAATGTATTACCGACTTCTGATAATGCTTTCGGGCTGTTATCGTTCATAACTTGGATGTTCCGTCTACTTCTAAAAAAATGTTTATTTATTTTTTTTTCACATTCATTACATCTGGTAGATGACAGATTAGTAGACACGTCAGTTCTAGATTAGAAGAAGATAAAAAAAATATATATATTTAGATATTATCTTATTAAGTTTAAAATTATAAATATTGACTGTAATAGTAAACGAAGTTTACAGTGGCGACAAATTTAATTATATACATTACCACCCTATTAAATTTTCACGACTAATTTTTTTTTTTAAAATTATTAAATAAATATACACTATGAAACGAAAAAACAGAAAAGCTACTTACACGATAAAATAACAAACGTAAAATAATTCCTAAGGGTTTGAGCTTGTAATAAGTTTATACAAATAAATATTCATCGTAATAGCTCAATCGTTATGCAAATATTTTTATATACAAATGATTGCGTCGATGCATCAATTTTAACAATATCATCACTCTTATCGTCATCATCATCATCATCATCATACTTATTATCGTCGTCTTGTTCGTTTCTCTGAACATAGTGATTAGCCCATTGTTCGTTTTTTTTTTTTTTTTACGTACAAAATGGGCGCTAACATTTAAAGCCCCGATTATTTTCTTTATTATACGAAATAAAATAAACAAAATAGCGATCTCATCGTCATCATCATCATTGTCGTCGTCTCGTTCGTTGCTGAAAATAGCGACTAGCCCGTTGTACATTTTTCCGCGTACATAATGGGCTACGTTTAATGCGCCAATTATACTCTATTACACGAATTAAATTAAAATCCCCGAGGAAGCAAGCTACAGAAATACTCTATCTTTTAAACTTTCCCGAATATTGCGAAATAATTTCTCTTTTCAAAATATATATTTTTTTTTCTATATTAATTTCCTTCCTTAAATAACCCTATATACTAGGATTCCAGCAATATATAAAAATATATATATATATACATTCCCGTGCGTGTATAAATGTGATTATTAATATACGTATGCGCGATATGTAATATTAATATGGCGACATTTTGAGAAGATACACAGGGAGAGCCAGACTATAAAAGAAATTATTAGTTTTAATTCAAAATATTAATAATAATAAATATAAAAAAAAAATTAAAAAATAAAGTAGATAAGTAAGGAAATGACACGCAGGAAGGGCTAAACGTTATTATATTGATTCTAACACGTAAGTCTGAGAAATATTTTCACACACACACACGCATTGAAATTCGTGTGTAGGTTTTTCACATTCGTGTTTATAAACTAAGCTGTTCGCTAGTATGTCTGCGTGGTGAGGCGGATGCTTTAATTTTCTAATCGGTCGCAGTGGTGAAATTTATAATTGCGCGTTACATAATGCGATGTGAACTATCACGAAAAGTAAATTACAATGCCCCCACCCCAATTAAGCTAATCGCCTTTTTATCTATAATACAAACTCGCGTTAAATTTGAGTATAAGATTAAGAATAGGATAAGTCAAATGTGCATTTAATAGGGAAAAAAATCAATAACGAATAATAGACATACGAAAAAGAAAAAATGAATGTACGTTCGGAGTGTTCTAAATTACGGTTGTGAAACATACGGAACCAAACAAAAAAAATCTGTGAAGGAATACTTGAGAAATTAAGTTAAATTATATAGAAAGACGAAAAACAAAGCTGTTAGGACATATAACAAGACATAATAACTCTATAACAAATATAATAGAGAATATACAGGCACAAAGCCAAGAGGCAGACCGAGAATATATACAATTATATTCGGGAGTTCGAACACCGGTTACCAAAAGGAGACAATAAATTCAGCCGACACCGATGTTTGGCGTCGAATTATAAATTTTGAAATTTAAAATTTTTCCTTACTCGGATTATATTAAATTCAAAAGTTGTTAAACTGAAAGAGTGGATAATATAATCGCCGTTTGCGTCTCCGAAAGTACGAATAGAAAGAGTAAAATATATTTTATTTTCGATTCTCAGGGTTACCGGATGATCTACAATAAAATCACCGGCGTATGCCTCCGACGATATAGAGTCTAGAGAGGAGTGTTTCGATTATTACCATCATCGATTTTTTTCTTATGACGTGAAATTATAAAAATTATTAAAACACCAATAATTATTTTTCTCGAATAAAAACGTAAGGATTCAAACTTTAAATTTTAACTTTCCACACAATAATAATAATAACAATAATAATTCAATTCGATTTCAATTCAATTTTTTATGACATTTCATTAAAAAGTTTACATACATGAAAATAAAACATAGACTGGCTATGCGCATAAACTAATTAAAAGCATTTACCAAACATGTTAGCAATAAGTGGAATAAACAAATTATAAAACGCTCTTTAATAAATTATTTAATTATATACAAATCAAATTAAAATAGTCGCAATGCGCGCGAAAAATAAAAAAAAATAAAAAAGAAAAAACATATGCAAAAATATAAAATAAATTTAAGTAACTGTAGACGCGTCAACAAACTAACAATAAACCGTGTGAGACATTAATATTATTATATACACATGATCATCTTCTTCTGATACATATATACAAATAACGGCTAATAATTATACGCATATGTACACACACATAAACATATACATACCTTATACGTATTATGACACACACACACGAACATTTATGTACCCGATGGAGACAATTTGACGTTAAAGTCTTAAGCACACCAAACGCAATCTTAAAGAACGAGGTAAATGAGACTGCATACCCTATAATTATAAAGTTTAATACTAATAACAACACTAACAGTAATGAATGATAATAATAATTGCAATAATAACGACAACGATAGTATAATGGTAATAACATTAATAACGAAAAATGAAATGTTAACAAACTTTATTTTTTTTTTTTGCTCGCAATCTGCCTATTTGAGGCAATAAGCGGCGAAGATAGCATTTAACAAATATATTTATTTAGTGGAACGTGTCCCATCGGCCACAGCTCCTTATTTTATAACAGAACTATTTATCTTTAATTTTTAAAAATTTCAAGATTTAGTTGCAGAAATAGTAATAACAATAATAATTATAAAGAAACTAGACGGAAAATGTAGGGTAAATTTGATCGTATTGTAAGAAATATATATAATATCGCGATTCGCTTATCTCTACCTACTGCTGTATGTAATCGACCCTTTACCTATTGTACTCGGTTTCAAGTATCATTCACCCGTTTAATTCCGGCTGTCTTTTGGATGTCGTCTTACCATCGCGTGCACGGCTGAGTATGTATTCTAAGCTTTGTCTCTCAGTCTCCATTGTATTATTTTCTTAGTCGGCCTATCTCGTCTGTCATTCTGCCGACATGATTAACCCAGTTTCATTATTATTATTTATTATTTATATATTATAAATAGAGTCGTATACATAACAAGTAAGTTTCTTTTGATCAAGAACCAACCATCATTCCTCAATTTTTTTTAAATCTTTTTCTACACATACACACACACACACATATATATATTATATAAATATATATATATATATATATATAATATATATATATATCTTCTGTGCGTGTGTATGTCACGGAACTCCTAAACGACTGGACCGATTTTAATGAAATTTTTTGTGTCTTCAGGTAGATTCGAGAATGATTTAGATTCACAATTCGGTCCAATTTAAATTGTTTATTGCTACGAATTTTTAAACGTTGTTGACTTGCCACATAGCGCACGACGTAAATATTTTAAAACGATTCCGCCTCTTGAAATAGCAGTTTCTATCTAAGATCTATCGTATACAGGGAAAAACCGCGAAAAAAAATTAAAACCGCGAAAAAAAATTATTCCCGAACAATTCGAAAGTTGGGAAAATAGTTTAAACCAAAGTTACGCGGTATTAAAATATGCGTCTAAGTATTTATACACGAAATATCCGTCGAGAAAATTAATTTTAAAGGTTTTAGGGGTTTTGGCCCATTTTTATGCCCCCCTGATAGATAGGTGGTTTTGGGTTGACGTTAGACGAAAGTAGACGTAGAGATCTATAATTTATATAATAACCATAAATTTTACTGAAATTATCCGGTAACGAGAAATCGCGTGTTTTTAATTTGGATTTCGAAAAATTTTTCGAGCGATTTTTGATGCGCCGATTCTACAATGCTTCATGGTATATCTTGAATATACACTAGGCGTTAGGTAATACATACATACATACATATATATATATTAGATATATATATATATAAAATACGTTTTAACCTTTCGTTAACTGACGAACTTTGTATCGCCCCAGAATCAATAAATGTATTACTTTATTAGCTGAATTAAATATAATTTTTTATTAAGTTTAATAAATCTACAAAAATTAAAAAGTATCGGCATATCATTTAAATTTCTTGACAAATTTGGATCAGTATGTTTTTATTTAATTCAGCAAATAAGTTAATACATTTATTGATTCTCGGGCGATACGAAGTTCGCCGGGTCAGCAAGTATAGATATATATATTATATATATATTTTTTATTTATATATATAAATTTTTTATTTATATATATATATATATATATACATATATATTTTATTTATATATATATATATATATATATATATATATATATATATATATAAAATGTTAAATAATTTCTCGCATCTAGCTACATATCTTTAACTACGTCATCATCCCGTTCAGTTTTATAGTTGCGTTTCTTTCAAATTCTAAATGTCGCTAATTTTATTTCGATATGAACTTTAGCGTAAGAGATAAGACGTGTTATAATCATAATGTACACACGCTGATTTACGTCGATGCTGTATGGTGCTTCTTAATATTTCAGCTAATCATCGTAAAAACCTTACACGTACGTACCTTTTGATTTCGCGTACATAATTACATAATTTCAATTTCAATTTATTTCAATATTACACTTATTGCAAAATGTACGTAACGAACAAGACAGTGTAATATTCGACTATGCCCATATCCGCGCACAAGCGTCAATATAGTAGAACGAAAAAATGAACAAAAATTTATAATCGTTTTTAATCTAACGAAATACACCGTATTAAATTACGCGATCGAGAACAACTTTCTAAGCTTCGAATAATATAAATAATTAAATATATATATATAAGTTCATAACGTGTAATTCTGCGCATATGGTTTACCGTATCATGCAACGATGCAATTGTGCAGAGGGATAGTTTTAGGAAATTTTAACGTAACAGAATTAGTAAATAGCGAATATAACTATTTTACTTTAAGTCGTCGAAGAATTAAGAAATAGGAAATAATTTATTTATATTAAGAAGATTATCCCGAATTTTATTTAGATATAAGTTTAAATTTATAGATATATTTTAGAATGTAAGTTACAAACATCGTCCATGAAGTTTATAGTGTGGTAATAAATTTAATCGGATTGTTTGAATTTTCATAACGTAAATTTGTATTCATTAAACAATAAATTTACTATTCCGAAATGGAATAAAGAATACCGGACCAGCCGATTGTAGAAATTTAAATAGAAATGCCAGAAAATTCAGATTATTAACATTTAGTTCTACTATCAATATCTCGGGTAATCATAAAAAGTTATCCACCAATCAGCGGTTTGAGGACACAACAGGGTTTTTTTGGGGGGGGTGTTTGTTTTAGCCCACCCAAGATACAAATCCTAGATAACGTATATGAACAAAGGTAAAATAATTAGGTACAAAGCAGAGGTGGTTAGGAGGTTCTCCATACAGCAATGGAATAAATGGAAGGAAACTTTGAAAGAAATATGATGTCGCCACGTCTTTAGAACAATGAACTTGAGGACGATGATATGGAAAAATTTTAGTTTTGTTATGTAACTCTACATTTATGTACGTTTATATATTTAATAACCGTAAAAAAAGTATTCTACGATATATTACGGTAGAAATTAACCCTTTTCATATTGTTACGTAGACGCGAAATATTAAAGTGTGTTAAGGAAATTGTACATTTCCCGGGTGTGTGACAGGACGAAATTTTTGTCAATTTTTAAACATATTATTATTATAATATTTTTATTTTAGGACGCTCGACTACAAAGGTCATTTGCGTCTACGGAAATTAGATACAATAAATTACAACAAAAAAATATTTTCCACTTATGTCCACGGAAATTAGATACAATAAATTACAACAACAAAAAAAATATTTTCCAATACTATTTCTAAAAAGTTACCAAAATGAAAAAAACCCGATACAATGATCTAAGTGAATGTGGTAAATAACACAATCAACAATATAAAATGCAAAACTAAAATTTTTCCTTATGAAAAATCACAAAGTTTTTTGACTGTTCAGCGACGATCAAGGGAATACAAAAAAAAAAAATAATAATAATAATAAAATATATACAATTTATAGACATATAAGACGTCGAGAAAATTTATAAATTAATAAAACAAAATAAAAACACACTTAATCGCTATAATTCTTTTTTGATTAGCGTGAACCTTTTCGACAGTTACATCATTATCAGGAGTGCACAATAAACGTTACATATAAATTCCTTCGCGGTAACCTGCACTGTCGGATTGTTTTCAATATATATCTATTCTTCATTTTATATTTGTAAATTTGTGATCTTAAATTTATATTCTTGTGTTTTTTTAAATCTTTATTTTTAATTTAAATATCACTCGATAATGGCGTAATTGCCGAAAAGCTTTGTGATTTTTTCAAGAAAATAAACGTTTAGCGATTTTAGATTGTTGTAATAATAAGAAAAAAATCACTACAGTCCACAATCTAAAAATTAATATTTTTATATATTCACTTGATAATGACCCAACAGCCGAAGAAAAGTTTTATGATTTTTTTTATAAAGAAGAATTTTAGTGATTTTAACTTTTTTGTTGTTATTTATTTTAGTGACACAACAGCTAGTAAATTAAAAATAAATCCAACAATATAAAATTTGTACTAAAACAATAATGCTATAGCAAATAAAACAAAAAATAATTAAAAATAGTTGTTCGATATAAAAATTAAATTTACAATATTTAGAACTAATTCTTCATCAAAATTTATCATTATTGCGGTTTTTTTTTTATGCATAAATTTTATATCGCTGATTGTCGATTATGTTATTTACCACATTATTTTTTATGAATATGTTTTCTTCACTTTGCCAATTTTTGTAAATTATATATAAAAAATTTGTAAATTTTGTGTATAAAAATTAGTAATTTTCGTATATAAAAGTTAGTAATTTTTATTTTTTGCGTTCACTTGATATTAACAGTCGAAAACTAATTTTGTATATTTTTTACAAAATTTTGTAAATTCTATACAAAAATTGGTAATTCTTACATTTCAGTTTTTTTGTTATAAATTGTATATATTTTTATATTTTACGTTTTACGTTTATTCGATAAAGGCTTAACAGCCGGAAAGCTTTTTAATTATTTAATAAAATTTTAAATACTTTTTTTTTTTTTTTATTTACGATCTAAAAGGATAAAATAAATAACGGTTAATCCGCCAATTTTTTTGTAGAATAAAAATGTTAGGAAACATACCAAACTTCACAACGGTTGTGACCGGCGACTCGCATCGAACGTATCGTATCAACTCGAAAAAGAATATTAAAGTTATAAAATAAAACGAACTAAAAACGAATAATATCTTTCGTAAGTAGGAAATCTCGGTGAGATAAAGTCGCGACGTTTACTCTTTTAATTAGCGATATCGATTTTTTTTTACGATTATTACAATACCTTATAAGTGTGTGAAAAAGACAGCTCAATGTTTTTATTACTATCGATGGTCTGTTACATTTCGTGTTAATATATTTACTAATCGATTTATCGTTCAGGTCATAAATCATAAAGCTTTTACGATAAACCCGAGCGAGAAATAATTGCTAAGACCTGATTTAAGTTTTATATAATAGATCCGTTATATCCAATATAAAAAATATCTATATAAAACAACAACAATAAAAATCTTTATTTAAAAAATAAATATTTTATTTTACTAATTGTCTTTTTTTTTTAATTGTTAATCGGTTTTTTAAGGATCAAAATATATCATATATATATGTATTTATATATATATATATATTTATTTATTTATTTATTCACTAAAGCTGGAGCTACTGTATCCTGTTGGTAGCCAATGTTCGGAATTCTTAATATTTACTTATATTCAAACAATCGTATACACCATTCATTATAGATGTACTTGGTCTTCCTCCTTTATATATAATATATAGAGGGTGGCTTTGTTGTTTTTTTGAATGCGCAAAAACTACTCGACCAATATTTTTGAATGAAATTTCATTTAAAAATCGGAAAACGACAGATTATCTTGGAACACAATATATAACCGCCATTTGTAACAGTACATTCATTCAGTTTTTACAAAAATTTTCGAAGACTTTTTCGACATAAGTCGCTGAATTTTCGGAATTTTTTCAAAAATCCGAGTTTTCAAATTTTCTAGATATTATCTCCACAAAAAAAAACACGTAAAACTTTGAATTCTTTTCGAAACTTTTTTCGCACTGTTTCACGCCGAAAATAACGTTTAAAGCAAAACGCACGCTCTCTCTCGTTATAGGATGCCGTGATAACTGAAACTGGACAAAAACGAATCTCTCGTATGTACGCTAAAGGTGGAGTACGTGGTTTGCGTTGTTACAATTTTACCAACTGCTCTATTCGAAAAACAACCCCGTCCGTCTTCTCTGAGTCACCTTATATATATATACATATACATATATATTTCCTTGCCCTATATCTGTTGGACGAAGGGTTTTCCACAATCTCTTCCATCAGTTCCTGTTCCGAACTTTCTGAATCCAGTTCTTCCTCGCTGCCGGCGTTATAACGTCATTAGTCACCGATATGTCTTCTTCTCTCACGAAGCGGCCGCCCATTCCAACATACTCGTTTTGTCCATCTATTATACTTCCCTGCAACTATATGCCCTGTCCAGGTCCACTGCAGTTTGGTCATTTGTTCTACCATGTTACAAAGCTCGGTCTTCTTCCATATCCAAGTATATTTCGTTCGTTTCCGAGTCATATGTAAAAACCGTCAGAACACACTAATTATATAGTTTCCCCTTTTAAGTATGTCGGTGTGTCGTCTTTTTTTACTTTCCTGAATGCAATCCATTGCTAATAATGATTTTCCGTGTATCCGTATCACCTTTTTCTCGGCAGTCAACATTTTTTGGCCTCCGGGATAAGAGCGTACTCGTTGATTT